>OX336396.1:214167254-216567254 GCA_946902985.2 Meconema thalassinum | reverse complement strand
TTCCAGCAACACTCTCCACTCTCATTTCATTTCATCTGTCATTCATTTAATCATTGCCCCCAGAGGAGTGCGACAGGCTTCGGCAGCCGGCACACTTCATATCCTCGCCGCTAGATGGGGGCTTCATTCATTCCATTCCTGACCCGGTCGGAGACTGGAAGCAGGCAGTGGATTTTCATTTTCTTATGTGTAGGTAAGTTCCACGAGGTATTGTTTCAGGCCATGTTGAATATAAGAATTTTTTATCGTTTACCCTCCAGGGTTGACTTTTCCCACGGACTAAGCGAGGGATCTCACCTTTACCGCCACTAGTAGTGTCCTGGAGCTTGGGACTCCATGTCGGGGATACAACTGGGGAGTGTGACTAGCACGTTGCCCAGGCGGCCTCACCTGCAAAGCGAACAGGGGCCTGATGAAGAGATGGGAAGAGTGGGAAGATTAGGCAAGGAAGAGGAAAGGAGGTGGCCGTGGCCTTACGTTAGGTACTGCCCCCGTAATTGAATTATATAGAGACCACGGTGGCTATTTTGGAAAATTATAAAGGAGAGTTATGGCTGTCATAGTTATGACGTGGGTAGTCATGACGTAAGCACGGATGACGCAAACGTTATGCCAGCAGGTTACTTGAGCTGAGATTCTCAGTGACGTCAGCATTTAGTCGAGAATGTTCCAAGATTTACGACGCAGTCGCAGGAAAAGTGGAATTCTGCTGAGGAAGAAACTATGCTATTGGAGGAGAAGCTTGAACCAATGAAAGATAGTTTAAAGGAAGACGGAGATTGCTGAAACTATGGTATTTTTATTACTTTTGGAATGCAGAATTGTGGAAATCCATTTGCAGTAAAGGCATTGATTTGGAATTTTGGTGAATTTTATTTTCAGTTTTTGAATTTTGAAAATCCGTCATGTATTGACGAAGTTGGAACTTTTAACGATGACGCAGTATCACGCTATGGAAGGGATGGAAACGCCCCTCGTGAAGTTAATAAAAGGGCTTGCGCAGAAGAGAGGAGTCTCATTCTGCGATCTCTTTCTACGATCATTCTCAGATCTCATTCTCAGATCATCGAAGTCTAAATGTAAAAGTTCTTTCTTATATAGTCCTATATAGTGAAAAGTGTGAAAAGAGTCGTTTTTATAACGCGTGGTGAGGCCATTGCATTAACGAGATCCAAGTCAAACTAGGTGAAGTTAAAACGGACCTTTGAACGCATCTACAAGTTTAGCGTTGAACAGTTAGCGGTCGTTTATAAGCTAATTCGATTGTGCAGTGCTACATGAAGTAATATAGAAAAGCTGAACAATTTCGAGCGATTAGTTTGAAAGATATTAGCAAGTTTCGACGACTGACAAAAGTGATTATCTCACCACCTGAGAAGCACTATTGTATCGCCAGAATTTACGCCACGGCTAACGCTGCTAGTGAGATAGGGAGACTTCTGATTGCTTTTGTTACACAACACTGCAGTATAATGGAGCAATTTAATAAGGCAGTTTGTTCTTCTAATACTACAACCGAAGAGCAGATGGAAGGCTAAAGGACTTAATGCAATTGGGACATATTTCAACGGAGTAAGATAGCAATATGGAACTTCGCTAATTGCTATTCCACACAAGCGAACATGCGGTGAATATCATCTACACCCATGTTTCGTGCTTAAAAGCTGAATACTATCGAACAGCAATGGAATCTATTACATACTCATTGAATATGAATATTTCTTCGGAAATTTCTACAAAAAACTTCATGGCGATTGTCTACTGGAACTTCAGGGTATTTTTCAAGAGAGGTCAGGGTTATCCCGACGCACAAAGAAGATTATTGCCGGAAGGATGTCTATTCGTCTTCGAGGAGCAGAGCGATTTACGGAGAAGGAAGCAGTTCGATTCTCCGAGGGTGCTGTTTCTTATTTCGAGGATGGAGCTCAGCTGTAACTTGGTGAAATGGATCCATCAGCAGTCTTCTTTGAGGAATTTTCCTCTGGAACGTCAATCGGCAGATAAGGTAGTCGTGAACGTTTATTGTATTTGAGTTTCTTAATGATATTTGAGCAACCATTTTTCCCATATTTTTGTCCTCATGTATTTTGCCCTATTTTCTTGTTTGAGATTCTTATTCTCAGTACACCTTGATGAGTTATGCCTTTTTCGACGATTTATTAAGACATTGTTATGTCATGGGCATTGTTAAACGATTTTGGATCAGTTGAGACTGATATTAAGATTTTTCAGTAATTAATATTTTTGTAGTCACGATTTGACTGTAAGTTAATGATTTTTATGGCAGATTTAAATTCAGACAGCGTGTCACTTTATTAAAGTAATTCTACCCCAGTGTAATTACTTTGACCAATTTTCTGTCATCATCAAGAAGGAAGAACATTTAAATGATTTTAGAGCGTTAAAATCTCTTGCGTTGTCGACGATCTTGGAAATACTAGTCGTTATTTAATTTGATTGCAACACAGACATTTATCGTCATTTATGAACGATCATTGCATCATAGACACTTTTGTGAAAGATGAACTTTAATAATGAATTATTGAATGCATTAAAATCAAGGACTTTTGTTAGGAATTTTTCTCAATTAGAGATTTATATAACGATGTTTGCATTCCCCAGTCTAATTGGATTCTATTCGACTACTTTGCAGTTTTAGTCACACTTTATTTGATGATAGTATTTTTATACTACAATTCTTTAAGATGTTAATCTTAAATTTTGATAGACCAGTCAGGCGTATATAAGCGTATTCACTATTAAATTTGTTTGTGATTGGCAAATTTTGACTTCATTTCGGTTCATGAATGAAATCCACGAAGGTTAAATAAAAACAGTTTTGAAACAATTAATGATTATAAGAATTTTTAAGTGGAACTATGGATGTATAATCGCTAGTACAGCGCACGTGTTGAGAGTCGCTGATATATAATGCCCTTGAATATGAAGGAGGTTCCCACAGGAATTAATGATAAAGAATTATTTGTGGAAGTTTTTGTAAGTTCGGTGGAAGTTTTAATGCCATATAGATTGATATATGATGAATTTTGGGCTTAATTATAATGCAGTTTGTGCATTATTGTGTTAGCGAAGTATTTTCCGCTGGAGTGTATTGTCATAGTTCGTTGAAAATTAATCAAGTGAATTTACTGTTATAATTAACAAGAGTTTTGAAAGAATTTGAGATAAGATATTGAATGAAGATTAACGTCACAAATAATTATTAAAACCTTTATTAAACCAGATTGTGACATTAAAATGTATAACTAACCTTCATTGGTCGATTATATTAAACACGATTATGAAATTACCAACCGGATGAACCTGTGGTTAATGTATTTCTTAAATTAATAATTTAAATAATTTCAATGTTAATATTGTAAATAATTGCTGTAAATATTTTTGAAAATAATGTGGAACGAAAGTGATGTTAAAGGCGTGTTTAATAATATTTTTATTGTCGTTGACAATTATTATAAACAATTTCTAATTGTTATAAATAATTTATATGATTTTGTTATAAACATTTGAGAGCTTATTAAACATTTGGATGAGAACTTAACAAGTTCAGGAATTATCATAATAATCCAGTAGGATGTGAGTAAGGTATTTGAAAGAATTGCGTAAATATATGTTTGAGTTGTCTCGCAGACATTTAAAGCTTTTGAGAGAGCTGTATTCTTACGTAACGTAGCATGTGAGAAGGGAGTCCATTTGACAAAGTATGCGACAGGTTGGAGGGTAGCTTGCAGCTGTCCCAACAACTGGTTATCAGCGGGTGAGGTCGTCCACACTCTGGCCTTGCGACTATAAATACAATTGTCATGTTTATTAAAAGGAAACCAAATGCTCTATATATGTCTCGTCCTCACTTCCTTTCCAATCCAATTGTGTTATGAATATTGCGTTATTTGGAGCTCGTGGGAGCTAATATCTTTTATATCATGTTGTATGATAACTTTGCAAGTCCTACAGGAGGACGTAGTCAGATTGACATGGGCTACTGATAGCCACGTTTATTTTGTTGTGTTATTAAAATCTTACCCTTTATTTGAAATAAAGCTTTTGTACAGTTCAAAGTTCTCGTCTTCGTTTTGGTTCATTTTTAAATGTCATGGTTGAAGTTATTGTGTGAACAGACTTTAGTGATCCTGTTGTCAACTCAAACCCCGAGATAATTAAGAGGTAAGTAACGGTAAGTATGTACCCCCGTCTATTTTGGTGTGTTCCACAATGATTTCCTGTGAACTTCTGTGCTCATATCTCGATAGTATCTGTCAGTGCCACTTTCATTGATGTAGCTGAGTCGGTGCGATTGATTATTGGCAATCCGATTGAGGGGGCGGATATCTGACAGCCTACTATCCGGGTAAACGGGGACAGTACCACCCCGGTATTTTCCCGAAGACGAAGTGGGAAACCACGGAAAACCACTTCGAGGATGGTTGAGGTGGGAGTCGAAACCCCTCTACTCATTTGGACCACCCGAGGCTGAGTAGACCCCAATCCAGTCCTCATACCACTTTTCAAATTTCGTGGCAGAGCCGGGAATCGAACCGCGGAAGTCCTGGGTGTCAGGTAATCGTGATGACCACTACACCACGGAGGCGACTTGAATATAAGAATAAAAGACATAAATGACCTTAGATTGCGACGGAATATCTTTCATTTTAAAATCCTGATGAATTTACAAACGCATAAAAGGATGGTATATTGGCTTTCACGGCCGGTGAATTAAAACTCAGCATTCTTTTAGGTTTGTGCCGTGTCTTGTGTGGGGTTTCGCCTAGGACACCAAGCTGGCTCATCGGCGGGCTCTTGGTGTCCCCGCCCGGACCCCCACAGGAGTGACGAACTGCGCGTCACCTCCCTTTATATTAGGTGCAACTGCACCACTTGACTGCGACAACTAAAAGCTCAAGCAGCCTTAACCTCCCTATGAAGGCTTCCAAAAAGATGGTATATTGGCTTTCACGGCCGGTGAATTAAAACTCAGCTGAGTTTTACTAACGCATGTTTCTCGAACTCACATATCCCTGAAGAGCATCAATCTAGTCATTTGGTGAATTCAGAATCTTGTTATTGAAATACAGTTTTATAGTCCTAATGTAGTTTTTTTGGTTCTACCCATAATTATTCCGGTTGCTATGAGGTAGGGGTTGTGGTGGGACAGTTTCCTTGTGGGAATGATTTCATGAGAGGAGTTAATGACAAATAAAATTAATAAGGTAATGTATGGAGTGGCTGTGTGTGGTCTTTCGAGTTTGGAGTAGTCTGACCATGCACGTTAACGTGTTTAGCTACCTCGGCTGGTTTGTGACATTATGTCAACAAATTAAAAAATGTATTTTAACTCTCCTGATTCCATACCGGCCCCTGATTCTACTTTAGGACTATTATATCTCGCTGCACCTGCTACATCACCCAAAAAGTATGAAAATTTCTGTATCCTTGCTGCAGATCTGGTTCATGGGCGTCCAAATATCATGTTTTATATGTCTACGGTTTGATTCATTAATGCAGCGGTTCCCAAACTTTTTCTTTCCGTGACCCATTTTAGCCCATACGTTTTAGCCGCGACCCCCGTTTTAGCGCAGGTGTCTGTGAGGGGGGGGGACAAAGTGGAGGGATAAAATTACTTTGGAATTTAACTTAAGTGGCCGGTAGGTTATTCGTTTAAATGTTTATTTATTTACTTTGTTCAGATTTTAAAATTTTAATCTTATTCTGATGTTACTGACCTGTTTGATGTTTACTGAGAAACTTAAATGTAAAATAATAAGACACAAAAAATAATATTTGGCAGTTCATTAGTATAATGATATTTAAATAAATGGTAGTAATTCTTTTTAGACTACCAGGGTATTATTTTAAAAACGAAAAGTAGTAGTGCCTATAACCTGCTATTAACTTTTATAAATGCTTTTAAATAGTCACAAAGGAACCTAGTAGCTCGACTGTCTTGACTTGACTGTAGTTGTGACGTTAGTGACGTGTGGAGGGAGAAGGGCTTGTATGCGCATGCGTCAGCCGCGCTTCAAGCTGCCTGGCTTGTACTGTACGTCTCTTGTGTTTTGTTCGCTCGCGTATTGTTTGATTTTGTTCTAACTATGGATAAGTTTGTTAAACGTGCAGGGCCTTCGACTTCTCATGATGATCATGAACAGAAGAGGGTAAAGGTGAGAAAGTATAGTGACAGTTATATTAAGTACGGATTTACGGTGCTCGGAAATCGGCCACAGTGTGTTATTTGCAGCGAGTTATCTGCCGAGAGTATGAAACCTTCCAAGATGATTCGCCATTATTAGAAAGTAAACATCCCAGTTTTAAAGATAAGCCGGCAGATTTTTTGAACGTAAATTAACTGCTTTAGATTACCAGAAAAATGCAGTAGTTCAGTTAAGTGGAAATAATATGAGCAAAAGTGCTTTGCTAGCATCGTATCAAGTGGCTTTACGAATAGCAAAGAAAGGTAAACCACACACGATTGCTGAAGAGCTCGTTCTACCTGCTGCTCAGGATATGGTTTCAACTATGATCAGCCCAGATGCAGCTAAGAAGCTTTCCACCATTCCTCTGTCGAACAACTCGGTGGGGAGGCGCATTACCGAGATGGCTCAAGACATAAAGGATCAGTTGAAAACAAAGTTGCAGAAAAGTGAGTACTTTTCCATTCAAGTTGACGAGTCTATGGACGTGTCGAGTTTGGCGCAGTTTATGTGCTTTGTTCGTTTTGAGGGTGACGGTAGTGTGGAAGAAGACATTTTATTTTGCAAACCTTTGCCTGACCACGCAACAGGTGAGGAAATGTTTAAAATGTTCATATCTGCAAGCGATTCGCTTCAAATTGACTTTCAAAAGTGTATTTCAATCTGCAGTGATGGTGCCAAAGCAATGACTGGGAAAGACAGCGGTTTCGTGAGACGGATGAAAAATATCATGCCTAATGCCACTTGGATTCATTGTTTTCTGCATCGCCAGGCATTAGCTACCAAGGTCATGCCAACTGAGCTAAAAAACAGTGTTGAACGAAACTGTTAAGTTGGTTAATTTTGTAAAAAGCCGGCCATTACAGTGTCGACTGTTATCACAGTTATGCGAAGAAATGGAGGCACAGTACAAATGCCTCTTGCTTCACACAGAGGCAAGGTGGCTGTCACGAGGGAAGGTGTTTTCTCGAGTGTTCGCTTTGCGCTCTGAGCTTAAGACATTTTTTCAAGTTGCAAACAAAGACCTTGCCGGTTTTTTGAGTGACAATGAATGGCTGTTAAAACTTGCTTATTTAGCGGACATATTTCATCATCTGAACGATCTCAACGTTTCCTTGCAGGAAAGAGACAAAACCATACTTTTTGCACAAGACAAAGTCAATTCGTTTTTAAAGAAATTAGCCACTTGGTCAACCAGGGTTGAGAAGAATACATTTGATAACTTTGAACTGACAAATGAGCTTATAACATCCCTTGATCGAAGCGATGAATATTATCCCGACATTGACAACCTGTCCAAACTGGTTACTACTCACTTGCAAGGTCTACAAGAGCAGATCCTTAGCTACATTCCCGAGGATCAACACACCGGTTGGAACTGGGTGCTTAACCCCTTCAACGAGCAGGCTGTGAACGAGGCAGACTTAAACCCACTGATTCATGACAAACTCATCGAACTATCCTGTGACATGACTTTGCAACTGTCCTTCAGCACCCAAAATGTTGACAAGTTCTGGCTATAAAGAAGAGCTGAGTATCCAAGCTTAACATCAGTGGCTCTGAGAATCATCATGCCCTTTGCAACATCCTGCCTCTGCGAACTCGGATTTTCTACATTGGTCAACATTAAAACCAAGGCAAGAAATCGACTGGACGTAGAAGACGACCTTATTGTATGTGTATCTAAAACTAAGCCGAATTTTAAGAAACTTGTTGACAAAAAACAGGCCCATGTTTCTCACTAAAGAAGTCTTTTTTTACTTAGAAATGTATTAACAATTACATATCAAAATTATTAAATGTTTCTGGTTTGTTTTGACAAAATCTGTAAAATATATTGATATTTTGTAAATGTACAAAGTTATTTAATTTAAAACTCCCGATTGCCATCTAAGTTTAAGTACATAGTTCACCATTATTTGTATACATCTCGCGACCCCTTTCCAACGACCCCCAGTTTGGGAACCGCTGCATTAATGTGTGACTTTCCCACTATGCTATTTTTGTCCTCCCCACGTTATGAGCACGGCAGACCACACGCATATGCCACAATGTTGGCTCTAGTGCGCCTAGTGTGCTGGCTCCGCGCTCAGTACTAAACGTACTTCAGTACCCGGTCAAATGGGCAGTGCTTGTGCGACTAAGCGCTGCAGTGCTAGTGTGCTGTCGTGCTGCACTGCTCAGAACTGGACCGAGTAGGGCTGCGCTCGGCCGGCACGAGTAAATTTCTCACTAGCACTGCTTCACCTTGCCCATCGCACGGCCCTGGTGTGTAGTGTCATCGCACAGATAAGAAGGTACAATAAATAACAGCTGCAATATTTAATTAAAGAAGCACATATGTTTTTTTTCTTTCTTGTGAATCTGAATGACCTCACGTCACCTGTTGAAGGTTAGAACTTATCTTTTCACAGAAGATACTAAAAATGTTCTCCTTCAGCTGACAGACAGAAACTTTGAAAGTTACATCATTACATTATGTAGCTACTCCTGCACCCTCCCCATGCATGTTTACTGTAATTAATCGAAGCACGGACCTAAGCCCGTTTGATGTTCAATTGTGGGTTAATTTAAAATACAAATTGTACAGATCAATTACCTGTACTCTAGTGGAGCTGGAGAACAATATACGACAGCAGATATCCCTCACAACAGAAGGGAATCACAACGTGTAAACACTAATTTAATTACACGGTACAACGCCTGTCTGTTAGCGGCAGGATACCTCAGCTGGGTCTGCTGGGTCATGGGATGGCCCATGTTTATCCCAAAACATGTGCTATCAAACGAAGCTTACTGGCCTCGGAAGCTCCTCACCCCGGATTTCGTCGCCACCCCCGAGGGATACCGGACATCGACATTGCCAGCTCCAAGTCTACGCGGACGCCACCCCCTTCTCAGTTGCTGCCGTCCTGGTAGAGCCATATGAAGCATGGGCCCAGGCCTTCGCACGACCAGCCACCATAAACGAGGCCGAGATCACAGCAGCCATCCTGGCTGCCTATTGGGTTCTCAAGGATCATGTGCAACCGGACATAGACAAGATAGTGATTTACACAGACAGTAGTGTAGCTCGTTATACCCTCATCTCAGGAAGATGGCCTTTATTGTACAGACAAATGCATATACTTCCCATGTTCTTGAAATTGATAAAGCTTTCAGCTTTCAGCTGGCACTGATCGAGGCTCCGTGGTTTGCGCGTCATGATGATCGCGTCCGGTCGGGATATACAGAAGCTGTTGTTTGAGCGCCACCGCCAAATTGTAGACACGCTGCTCCATCGGGATAGGGAGGCCTTTGGGATATTCCATAGGTGCCAAGGCTCTCCACGGTAGAACTGGACGTCGTCGCTGCTGGTGCACTGGTTCGTCGTCTTCTTCTTCCTCGTCGACCGTCTCGTCCGGAGGCTCGTCGTCCTGCTGGCGTTCTTCCAAAAAAGTCAATCTCTGGCGGATGTCTAGCATCAAGGCCATGAGCTCCGGATTCACAGGTTGCGCGGCCATTACTGAGGTGACTGACTGGGTATCGTCAGAATGAGAAGTCTCTTGATTTTCTGGTAGGTTCGCCGGAGGCCGCTTCGCGGGCGACGGTGTCCTAGTTCTGTTTGGGTTCTGCGTCTTGTTTTTGTTTGTCGCTTTTGGTGTTGATGTTCCTGCTTTAGTCTCCCGAAAGTGAGTCGAAACACTTGGTTGATTCTTAGCGAGTCGTCGCGCCAAGCCTCGGTCTCCGGAAGTAGACGGCGTCTTCTGGGCCTTAGGAGGCATGCTCCGATGCACGTCAAGGTGAGCCGCTGCGGGCGGCGATAGGTAGGACACGTAACTGCTGCTGTCTACTCCTTCACCAGAACGACTGCTCCCGAGCGCCCGACTCCGCTCCTTATATACCAAACCCTGGCCGGGCTGCTGTGGTGTCACTGTCCCTCTGCACATACAAAACCAACTGACGGGATCTCCCGGGCGCGCTCTCCCTTATATACTCTAAGGGAGCCTCGCGTGTACCTCGTTGAGTACGGCCCGGGAGGGCCCGTCAGCCGGATTGTCGGCAGAGGCGACAGATCGCCACGCGAGGCGAATGCCTCGCTGTGCTGAAATCTTTATTAATTTCAAGAACATGGGAAGTATATACATTTGTCTGTACAATAAAGGCCCTCTTCCTGAGATGAGGGTATAACGAGCTACACTACTGTCCGTGTAAATCACTATCTTGTCTATGTCCGGTTGCACATGATCCTTGAGAACCCAATAGGCAGCCAGGATGGCTGCTGTGATCTCGGCCTCGTTTATGGTGACTGGTCGTGCGAAGGCCTGGGCCAATGCTTCATATGGCTCTACCAGGACGGCAGCAACTGAGAAGGGGGGTGGCGTCCGCGTAGACTTGGAGATGGCGATGTCGATGTCCGGTATCCCTCGGGGGTGGCGACGAAATCCGGGGTAAGGAGCTTCCGAGGCCAGTAAGCTTCGTTTGATAGCACATGTTTTGGGATAAACATGGGCCATCCCATGACCCAGCAGACCCAGCTGAGGTATCCTGCCGCCTGCTGGGCCTGCTGTTCGTTGTAGTATGGGATGTCTCGGAGAATTTGATGAATCCTCTTCTGGGTCCCTTGGTGGACCAGAAGGCATTCAGCGGAGAGGTTGATGACCACACCCAGGTACTGGAGCACCGTGGATGGGGTGAGAACACATTTGTTTCTATTCCGAGTCACTCCTATAACAGTTTCCAAAAAGGTGATGAGTTCTGTTACATTGATATGTGGTCCGTGGACCAGCCAGTCATCCAGGTAGACCACCATTTCCAGATGAGGGAAGTGTTCGTGCACTAATTCGGCAACGGCTGTGGCCCAGCGCTGCATTATGGAAAATGTCCCACGGTCTGAGGGGGATTTGATAAAATCCACTCCGAAGATCAAGTTTTATGGCTACATGGTGACTTGGTATCTGTTGTAGGGCTTGCGCGGCAGTCTTTAAGGTGAACTTGGGTGTCCGAATGTACTCAGTCCATGCGGAAAGATCATAAATAATGCGCGCACTATGGTCCTGCTTCGCCACCAGAAAGACCGGAAATGCACTGTAAGGACTGAACTCGCAGATCATACGATGTTCTAGCAGGTCCTCGATGATGGTATCCATAAGAGGCGACGGTCGGGTTGGTTTGAAGCTTGTAGGTGCCCCTGTCGGCCTCGGTAGAGAGACCCTGTCTCTCATGATCTGAGTAGCGTAGCGTCCACATGGCGTATCAAGATACGGTATCGCGTGCGCCGACGGAACTGCAGTGGAGACATAGTGGGTTGGTGGAGTTGGCTTCTTGGTGGGCTCGACGATGTCTAGTTCTGGAAACCCCCGGTCGACAGTGGTGATGATCCGGCGCAGCGTCGGTGGGCGTCTAGGGTATCGAGGATCATATTCCCAATATGGATCTGGTTCGTCCTCGGTAGGCTCCTGCTCTGGGTCCAAGATGTGAAAGTCGTTGTCGTGGACGACTGGTTCGCGGGGAACGCCCGCTTCCGCTGGGGTGACAGCGGCTCCCACGCCTGCTTCCTCATCCTCCGAACCGATGATATCCCATGGTCCACTACACCATTGGAACCAGTTGAGATCTTGGATCTGTTGAGATACTATGTTGGTCGGTAGGATAGGTGCCTCCTGTGGATAGGTAAGTTCTATAATCATGATTTGCTGGTGAATTTACCATTAATTAATGTACTTTGTTACGGTTTCCACCTGCACGCAATCCGCGGAGCGAGCTCGGTTGGCTGGCGGAAGGCGCGCGCGTCTGGCAGCCGGCCACCGTCCCTGCTCCAGCAAAAGAGTCACCCTGTACCTTATATAAGACGATTTTCGATTACATCTCTAAATTAAAAAACACCACAGGGTGGCGGGAAGTGATAAGATGGGAACTGCAAAGACTGCTGATCACATGACATCATACTTAACAGGGAGGAATTCCGGCAACAGGTCAATTCTAGGCACGTTTCAAGTTTGAAGCAATAGAAACGATTTTTCAGTGTTGCCTTGATCTAATCAAGAAAGCTTTTCAGTCGGTCAACACAATGATTTGTGATGTCAGAGGAACAAAGACAGACTTTCAGCCAACGTATGAACAGGTCCTGGAAAGAAAAGAAAATGAAAACTATTGAGCCATCATAGTCTTAGATTCCAAGTGATCTATAATTGGCCAAATTCATTAATTTAAAAAAAAATATATAATAACTGTCTATCATGAGATTGATCCAATCATCAGCACAATGAAGAAGAAGAATAAAAAGAAGAAGAAGAAGAAGAAGAAGAGAATTTCATAATTTTTTCACATCTTACGGCTTCCAGAAAACAGAATTGTACGCCAACTAGTGATGAGAAATCTAGGAAAGAAAACTAGAGGAAAATGGATCCAAGAAATCCAACAAGATCTCAAAGCAGTTGGACTCAAGATAACAGATGGCGAGGAGAAAAATAAAATTAACACCATTCTTAAAACTCACAAATTTTCTGCAAAAATGACACATAGAAAGCCTATAGAAATTGCAGATGAGTTGATAAAATCCCGATCTGAAAGAATGAAAAAGTTCTGGAAAGAGCGCAAGAACCAAGCAGTACTACCTTCAAAGAAGAAGTGATTGTGGAACGACTCAAGTGGTCCAATGTGACCAGTCAAGATTAATCTTAATAATATAACGAGATTCAATTTGTAAATTAGAATATGTAGATAATATTTGTATACACAGTAAATTGTAACCTCAGCCCAGTGATCAGGATCTGATAATGACCACTTGACAAGTCGAAACGCACAATACAAAATTTTAATGGTGATCACTAGGGCCCGGATGTTGATGACATGTCATCTTTTTACTGAGTTGTCTAAAACAATGCTGAAGTACATAGAAACTCCGGGCGGGCCACCCCGTCTTCAAATATGTCATTTTTATTTTGCATCTTTTTGCATTATTTGCTATTTTTCCATTTTAAGAGCATTTTTTTTAAGTTTGGTAGATTTTTTGGGTGATATTTTAGAGAAATCGGCCTTTTTAAGGTTTTTTTTTTCCAATTTAGTCATGCCACAGCTTTATATGAGGGAGTTACGTCTCTCAGAGTTAAGAAGAAGCTAGTAGCTGATACAAGATAATTTAAAATATTGAAATAAAATATTTCGGTATTGCTATTAGTAGAAAAATATATATCTTGGATGCAGAAGAACGGTACCGTGGGTATACAGATGCTCTTGTTTTCGTCAGTTATTAGCGGAATAGAATGTTACCTGCTCTGTTGACCAAGGTCAGCTGTGGCGGGGTAGAAAGGGGAAGGGGGTGTATATTCTTGTCTCAGTTCATTTTCTCCATTTTATAGTGCATTTTTTGAATTTTTGAAATATTGTTGAGTTTATTATTATAAGATCATTCTCTCCATTTTATAGTGCATTTTTTGAATTTTTAGGTCATTTATTACAGTCATTTTTTTAAATTTTAAGTGCATTTTTTAAACTTTTTTACGGCATCAACATCCGGGCCCTAGTGATCACAATACATGAATTATTTCCAGGAGTGCTTATTTACTTAGTTATGCTTTATTTATTTATTTATTTAGCGTATTGCTTTTAGTGCCGGGAGTGTCAGAGGACATGTTTGGCTTGCCAGAAGCTGTAGCTGCTTCAATGCGGACACACATGGGGTGATCTACAAGTTCCGTTCAATTTCAAGTAGTTCCAACTTTCGCTATCAGATGTCACCGATACCTAATGGTGAACACTGGAACTTTCATAGAGCATTTCAACGAAATCTAACCTGCAAATTTAGCTTCACACAAGTTTAATTAGTGGAAGGTTCTTTTACATGCCATAAATCTATGACATGGGACCGCCGGCATTACTTCCCCTCCAAAGGAAGGCATACTGAAGGATTTTAACACTCTTAAAAGATCCGACAACTTCGGCCGGGTTTCAACCCGCAATCTTGGGCATAGAAGTTCAGCGTGCTACTGACTACGCTACCGAAGCCGCTACTTATTTATGATTTATACTACAATATATACATTGTACCCCCACCCAGTCATTGGGCAAATTTTTGTTGACCGACTGAAGAGTTACTATTAACAGGTTGTATATGCAACACTGAAAGAATGGCTTTGAAATTTTACATGAATCTTCATGTTCTACAACCCCGACGAGTGGATTTTAGCAATATTTAATTCAAAATGAGAAATTGGTTCAAAATTTAAAACTATTAGTTTTGCAAAATAAATGTGATATTGGTAGCATATTGCCGTAAGTAATAAAACTCCAGCATTAATTCTAGGTCATCAGCGGTCCATTGGCACACCTTGCCTGGACCGCCGCTGGGATAGGGGACCATGCACCAAGTCCCATAATTATATATGTGTGAAGTGCATCCTACTCTTTGCTGCAGGAATCGAGCGCTCTCACAACATTATCTCCTCCCTATAGAGGTACCAAAAGATGGCATATTGGTTTTCACAGCCAAGTAATAAAAATCCAACAATAATTCTAGGTTTTTGTCATGGCTTTTGCAGGGTTTCGCCTACGTGCACCAAGCCAGCTCATCAGTTGGCTCTTGGTATTGTTGATATTGATTTTCAACTAAATAAGTTTTAAATAAAATAGTGGTGTATACCTTCACAAGAGCAGTGAAAATTCTTGAAATTTCAACACCCTTAAGCTAGATGTCATATGGCTGAGACAGTATCGAACCTTCTATCTTCATTATTTTATGAAGTTTCATAAACAATCAACAGATCACATAAAATTAGTAGGTGATCATTAAATATCTTTACACCAGACATTCAGCTGGTCTTACAAAACCTTTTGGGACACACGAATTGAATCTCCTCAAATTATAAAAAAAAAGCCATTCCAATGTTTTACGGGATGTCTACAAATCCTGTTGACAAGTTAATCCAATCAGAATCAGAAATGAACTACAAGTCCCAGTGGAAACTATCCACTTAAAAGTGTAACAGACTAAAATGACTTGACATCAACTATGATAACAGTATTACCAAGATATTTTGGAACTGTTTAGTAAACACTGAAGTATTTACCTTCCCATTGACGAAATAGCCATCGTTTTTCTTGACTATTACCTCAAATTTGGGCATGTAGAAAGGTATGACCTCCTTCATGGAGGCATCCTTCTTCTTCTCCTTTGAAACCGGATCCTCATCATAATGATAGGCAGCTAGTTCTAAAAGTAGAAAAGGCACATCATTACAAATATCGACAAACAAATGATTAATTTATTTACTTCCTTCATTGGAAGTTTGCCATGAAACTAAGTACAGTATACAAAAATAATAACATACATGAAAAAATCAAATTATAAATTATAAACAGAAGAAAAAATTTACAAAATAATTCAAAACAAAAAGTAACCTAACAAAAATAACCAAAAGAACATAAGGAAAGTATAAACAACAAAACAATACCAAAAAAGAACAGCAGCATATCTCTACTTGGTATAAAACAAAGTCCCTGATTCTTGGATATCACAGGTAATCTCGAGAACCACTGGATATATTTTTATGTGGTTTTCACCATTCTGTAAAGGATAACTTGAGGAAGGATTTTGTAAAAAATAATTTATTTATGATCAAAGGAAGCCAAGCAGTCAAGATCTCAGTAAAGAAGTCGGAAAAAAAACCTGGCGTCCGTGCGCTTTTTAAGCTTACGCTGGGCAAACCGTTAAAAATATCAATATACTATGAGTGTAAGAATTGTTCAGCATGAAAAAATCTACAAAAAAGTCCGCGAGAGCATATCTCTATCTTCAATACACTATAAGTGTTTTTAGGTTTTCATTTCTTCCAACAATCTTTATTCAATTACTGAGGCGACAGTTTACGAGCTAGCTAGGGGCGAGCCTATCAGCCAAGTTACAGCCTTTCTAGCAGGCGAGCCTATTACCCCAGATACAGCCAGCAGCAAACTGTCGAGTTGTATTGAGTTTAGGCTTCAGAAAAGAGTGGTTATGTTTGGAGTTTCCCTGGAAGTTCAACTCGGCTTTTCTTCATTTCGCCTGTGAACTTTTCGTTCTGCAAAATACACAGTCAAGTTAAGATTGGACGGAAGGGGGATTTGTGTTTCATACACCTCGCCATTCTTAAATTACGTCTGACAAGAATTCGTTGCACATGCATCTCCATGATAATTTAATTATTAGACCAGTCAGTGATTTTAACCCATCATGCCAAGACGTAAAACGGAAATAGGTCGTAGTTAATTAACATAGAAAAAAAAAAAAAAAAGACTCTTATCACGTAATGCATTCATAACTGTTCCCAGACAAATGTGTATTTTTGCCCAATTATATTAGGAGTATAACTGAGCATAAATAAGTGATGACTAACTAAAAGTTATCTTTTAAACATTAATAAGATGACAAAACAGAAAATGGCTTAAACGCTTTCAACAAAAGCCTCAAACGACTGCAGTATCCCAAAATTTAAATATACACTATAGCTACAGTATATTTATAGACTAGCATACCCGTGCAAAAAATCTCCCATGTTCATAAACCACACTTTCCCCAATAGGTTTACAAAGAGAGACTTAAGGAGGAAGGTTATGTTTTTATTTCAGTCAAATGATTATAGAACACTATTTACAGCATATTGCAGCATGTTACAGCAACAGTATTTGCAAATCGCACACTTCTTACAAAAATCGATATTTATGAAATAAATAATAATAATCGTGTGACCTCCGTAGAGGCCGAGTGCAGGTCTCTCTAGTTGACGCCCGTGGGCGACTTGCGCGTCGTAATGAGGATGAAGTGATGATGAATACGGCACATACACCCAGTCCCCGAGGCACGGGAATTAACGCCAGGAGATTAAAATCCCAGATGTCTCGGCCCGGAATCGAACCCGGGGCACAACGGGCGAAAGCCTAACGTGCTAACCATTTAGCCACGGAGCCGGACATTTATGAAATTATAATGCAGAAGAAAACCCTTTAAAAGAATTAACGTTTAATAGTGTTAAGGTTTTAGACGACAACTCACAATTGCAGCATATTAGAGCATCAGTATTTGCAAATCCGGCTTAGCTGTAACACTCACCAGTTATTCGATATTTATGAAATTATACGATTTGAGTACTCATTCCTTTGATTTACAGTTTCTGAAATCCATGCAAAATGATAAAGGAAAGACCTCAGAAAGTTAAAATGACATGAAACAGGCATACAGCGACCAAAATTTGAAGTGGACAGCAATTATGGAGCATATTTTCCTACAGCAACAGTACCGGTATCTGCAAATCGCACACTTCGTACATTTTGTTAAAGTAATTTTTTAAAGAAATTATAGATATTTATGAAATTAGAGTGCAATTAGTCACTGCTAATATCTATTCTCTTTCATTTGAACGCTCATTTGTCACGATCGGTCGCTTGTGAGTGCCGAAGGAGGGATCTATACTAAAAATAAAAATAAAACTACTACTGAAATAATATATATATATATATATATATGATGTATATCATCTTCTTCTTCTGCTTTTACGACCTCATTGGACCACTTCAGTCAATCATTTCTTGGTCCTCTTCTTCAGTACGTTTCCTTTCCGAGTTGCCCAGTAGCTTTTCATTCGCTCTGATCTTCTCAGGCATTCCTCATCTGTAAATACCCTTTTTACTGTATGATGTCTATTTTTGCTTGAAATCTTATTTTTATATCTTTCAGTTTTTTTAATTTTTTTTGTTTTGTTTTGCAAGTCATCCAAGGTTACTTCTAATTATTTCGTATCTTCTTTAATTTCCTTAAACCATCCTACTTGTTGTTTCATATTCTAAAGTTTCTCTACAATTTTTCTAGATAATCTGGTTTCCGGTGTCCTCATGAAATGAAAATCCACAGCCTGCTTCCAGTCTCCGACCGGGTCAGGAATGGAATGAATGCAGCCCCCATCTAGCGGCGAGGATATGAACTGTGCCGGCTGCCGAGGCCTGACGCACTCCTCTGGGGCAATGATTAAATGAATGACAGATGAAATGAAATGATAGTGGAGAGTGTTGCTGGAATGAAATTTTGACAGGGAAAACCGGAGTACCCGGAGAAAAACCTGTCTGCCTCCGTTTTGTCCAGCACAGATCTCACATGGAGTGACCGGGATTTGAACCACGGACCCAGCGGTGAGAGGCCGGCGTGCTGCCGCCTAAGCCACGGAGGCTCCCTCCGGTGTCCTCATAATGTGACCAAAAAAAGAAATCCGCTTTTAACGAATAGTATCAGTGATGGGCTCCAGTTCTCTGTATACCACTTCATTTGGTACTATCTGCCATTGTCCATCTTTCTGATATTTTTTATTTATGCATGTTCTAGCTATTCTTCTTTCTAAAATTTTGTTGATTCTGTTTTGCTGAGTAACTTTAAAAAGAGTTTCACTTCCATATGTCAGCTCTGGTTGAATGTCTTGTAATGTTTCAATTTTGTTGTGATTGATAGACATTTTCTTTTATATGTAGACCATGTTAATTTTTGGGCTTTTATCATTTTATTAGTTCTTTCTTGCCATGCAGGTTTCTCATCCAAGTTGTAAGTTATAATTTCTCCTAAGTTTTTAAATTGATGTACAGTATATCATCATGATACTAAATATTATAAAAATGTTACTTCCGACTTGACGTTTCAGAGCTAAGCTAAAGCTATCCAGCGGTAATAAATGAAATCACTTTAACTGGCCAATCACAGGCAACCATTCAAATCGATATATCACGACTAATAGAGTTTCATATGATTAGATAAATAATTATCCTTTTATTATGGATCCGCCTAGTCAATGCTAATCTTTTATTGAAATGCAATCATAGATCACAATATATTTCTATAAGTACATGTTTCGAGATCCTCGACTAAATGATCTCTTATCAGCTTACATAGAGAGTGACAGACCAACATTCATGACAATTGCTCAAATGTGCAAAAACATATTAAAATAGGGACAGATGAGATGAAATGAGAATAAAATGAGTGATGCGCTAACACTGGGGCATAATATATAAAAAACTATATACCGGTACACTCTAAAACACAGAATTTAAAAAAAAAACACTAAAGACAAGGATCACTTGTCTTAATTCATTAAGAAGTATATAAAATGTTGCATCTTAAGTTCACTGTATCTTCTTGAAGTAGTTGCTTTACATCATAATCATCAAAAATTCTTTCCATTTGTATTTACTCTGTGGTCACTTAAATTCTTGAGGGTTATAAAATCTCAAAAACAGATGTTATTGTTTGAAGTATAACAATTCAAAAAAAAATCCCTTGGCAGCCTTTGTTCAGATGTACCAGTAATGGGTCACCTTTCAAATAACAAGTGGGAAGAATGGGCCAGTTTAATAAGCCTGAGTCGGAGATAATGTAGTGAAACTGCGGGGGGAAAAAAGAAAAAGGAAAAATTAGAGGGATACTAAAAGAGTATCATACGCGATGTTGCGATTTAGCGAATTAAATTCGATCTGTTGTGATATATCGATTTGAATGGCTGCCTGAGATTGGCTAGTTAGCTAGATGGCTTTAGCGTACTGGTAGCCTAGCACTGAAATGTCAAGTCGGAAATAACGATGACTTCACTATAGATCGTGATACATTACACAACAAAATACCCCTAGACACAAAATGGTAGCATGATGTCATGGATGGCACTAAAGGTTGATGATGATGATGATAATTGTTGTTTTAAGGGGCCTAACATCTAGGTTATCGGCAACTAATGGTTTGGGTGATAAAGATGAGATGAGAAAGAAAACTATAACTAATACTAACCACAAACTTACATACTAGAAGAAGAAATGGCAAACAAATTAAGGAAAAGGCAAATAAAGGACAGGAAGACAAGAATTGCCCTCATCCCTCGAAGAATGAGGATTGAGGGACTTTGAAGGAAGGAGAGTCATGATAGGCAGATAGGAAAGGGGAAAGAGGAGAGAGCCCGCCCCAAGGTCAGAGGGAAAAGGGGACAAAACGGACCCAGCTCAGGAATCCCTCGGGGTCGCCAACTCCCAAACTCACCGGCCGTGAGCCCTTGAGCATATAGCACTATCCAGGATTGCACCAGAAGTGGTGGGGCTACATACACCCTGCCTCCTTAAGGGCCTTGAGCAGAAGGCAGGAGATAACATGAAAAGAAAGAGAAGGCTGACCCCTCGCAGAAGGAGGGTATCAGGAAAGATGAGACAAGGGCCAATTAGGCAGGAAAGGAAGAGACTCCTAGGCTCGGATACCCTAATACGGTCACGGTCGGAAGAGAACAAGAGTTGACCAAGAGAGGTCGACAGGAAAGAAGACGGAGAGGAGCCCAGCACAAATAAGTGGAAGCAATGACGGACTCAGCTGGGGTCCCGTGGTCGTCAACCCATGTCCCACTAGATGTGAGCCCCTGGGGGGGGGCACTAAAGGTTTAAACGATGAATACATGTTAAATTCTGTGTTAATAAGGCTTTACACACAAACTCCTCAGACTCCCTAGTGTGTGTTAAGAGCAGTAATTTTCGACCAGATAGTCGTCTAACCTAGTAGCAACCAATGGCTTTAGAACAGTACAGTTCAACTTTTCAATTAAATTGAACAACTAAAAGTAATTTATGAATATTCGTATCTCACCACCAGACATCGCACAAGTCGCCATTTAACGGCGCACTGTTTGATTTTGAAGCCTCATAGACCTGACAAATATGACAGCATTTCAAGCCAAAACATTAAACAAACATCCGCACCTTATCGACAACACTAAAAATTACCACTAGAAACCCGTACATATCATGTTTTTAATTGAACCAGTTATTCTGTACTGTATTTTGTAGGGCCTAATACTGTATTTCATTATATCTTCGTATTTATTAAATTTAAAAATCCAATATTATGTTCTTTTTACTGAACAGAGTGTTCAAATACTGTATGCATCTTGGCTTATTTCATAGGTTAGTTTGTTTAATCCAGACAACCTAGAGCCCCAATTAGACTGGATTAATGATGTTCTACTGTACTTTGGTATTGTAATCGTCAAATCTGATATAAGAGATCTTTTACAATCCAACAAAATACTATTCGGAATGAAATGCATACCTGCCAACTTTTGAAAAGGGCTATCAGTAAAACTCACGCGCGACAAAAAAATCTAACGATTTTCGACATACCCCGGCTTGACGAAAATAATAATACTTCTGGGCTACAAAATACAATAATTCATGTTTTAAACAGGATACTTCAATGAAATCATATCTACACACATGATTTGTAGATGAACATAACATTCAAGAAGAAATCCATGTTATTCAGCAGCAGGCGTGGTGAATATTGGTTTGGAGCATACATAACAGGACTTCCTTGATATATTAAGCAGATATACGATAATTGAAAAAGGCTTTACACAATAAAACTTGTTTAACGTAACACAGGCAAGAAATTATATAATACACTCTGCAAATCACATGATAGTTCGACTTTAAAGTCATGGTTGTGGCCTTTTTAGCTTCCTGCAAAAAGTCTTGAGAAAATGTTTTGTCATAACAGGGACCAGAACTCCTTGTCTTCAAAATAGAAATAGACTCCAGAGATTCATTGGACATGGATAACCTGAACTGTGTTCTATTTTTCTTCACAAGACTGAAAACACGTTCACATTCTGCATTGCTATGGGGTATGGCGAGAATAGAGAGCATTACTCTAGAAATTCGGTTATACTTAAGAAGTCCATCGGCTCCACGAATTCTTGATATTTGTGCCCAACTGGAATCACTTGCAGCATCTTGATGTGCAGCCGAAGTGTCATCTACCGGAAGAGCTGTGAACTGCCTCTGAAGCTCATTCACCACCTCATCTGTAGTTTCATTCTCTTCCTTGCATAACATGATAGGAAACATTTCCAAGAAAAAACGAATGGAGGAAAACTGTGCATCTTCAATTTTGTCTAACCTAGCAACTTGAGCATTCTTTAACACGTCATCCTTGAGTGGAAACTTGTTGTTGATGTAGTCACAGGCAGTATAAAAGTATATACCGTGCAAAAGGCAAATTATTCTCCCTTTCTTGATTTTAGTATGCACGGAACATCAGTTCCGAGTATGATTCTTTGAATGTTGGATTTGTTCATTCTCGATTTTATTTACTAAAACATCGAAAGGAACCTGGATCACTGAACGTCACATAAAATTATAACATAAAACACTTAAGACAGCCAACACTTCATTAAAACATGTCAAAGCACACAAAGTCTTAAACCATTAAATGAACACGACGCCAACCTCGTGAAGAAAGAATATGCACATGGTAGAAAAAAGCACACACACACACGTGGAACGAACGTAATTAGTCCAAGGAATACAGGAAACTGCGAAGCACGAAGATATAGCACAAAAACTCGAACACTTCATTAAAATAGGCCATAACCTTAAAAGACGAAAACATTCAAGGAACGCCAACTTCGCGAACAATGAACTCACGTGGTCAAAGAATATGGTTTAAATCGCAACGAGCGAACGGAGCGGAACAAAGAATTTGCTAAGCAGAGCCTGTCGACACCTAAGATTCACATGGAAGAACGGTTATCCCGGCTTCAAATTCAATTACAATGACGACACAAACATCACACGGTTAAAAGTACGAATCATATCAAAGAACGAGTTATCGACTATCGTGGACTTGCCTTCGACCCACGCAAACAATCGATTGTACGGAAGTGGGAGGGATTATCAAATGTTAATTATCGTTTCAAATTTTTGTCCGCGAAATCGTAAAATGACACCGTTCATCCGTAAAACCGTAAAATGCTGCAATTTCCGTAAATTTTACGGATAAACCGTAAAAGTTGGCAGGTATGGAAATGTATTTTAGTTGCCCTTTTAAAGTCAATTTTCCTCGGTGGGATAATAAAGTGGACACTACCACTTGACCGACTGAAATCACTACCACTGGTCCACTGAGGGAGCTCTCAACACATTCATATCTAGAGAGAAGCATACTCTTAGGGAAATACATGAGTGGCTGTAGTTTCCAGTTGCTTTCAACCAGTGGCGGTTCAGAAGTGAATTGGATGGTGACGCGCCGATATACAGTACACAAAAACATTTTAAGAGAATAATTTGTATGCTTCCATGAACACATCGTCCATACTGTTTTCTTTTAGGTATTTCACTAATGTTTCAGTACTCATATTTTTGTATTTTTTATCTGGGAATATCAAAATGTAAACTTTTGGCACATGAATGCCAAACTGGAAGATCTACAGGAACAGGCAAGAAGGCTAGGGTTAACTGTAAATTCAGGGAAGACAAATCACTAAGACTAAACGTAACAAGCGATAGGAAGTTTCAAATAAACGGAAGAAACGTAGAGGATATTAAAGAATTTATGTATATTGGTAGCATCGTTTCTAAAACTGGAGGAGCAGAGGAGGATGTGAGCAGTACGATCAAAAAAGCAAATTCAGCCTTTATCCAGTTGTATCCTATCTGGAAAAGCAATGTGATTTCCACACGAACTAAACTCCGAATATTCAATAGCAATGTAAAATCAGTGTTGCTATATGGATGCGAGACTTGGAAAGTAAGAAAATCAATCATAAAGAAAATCCAGACCTTTATAAACCAATGCATACGAAGAATCTTGAGAGTGTTTTGGCCAAATGTAATATCCAATGAAGAACTATGGAATCTTACAAACGAGAAACCCGTGGATTTACAGTTAAAGGCAAGAAAGTGGAAGTGGATCAGACATACACTGTGCAAAAACCAGACGGCAATAGAGAGACAAGCCCTGAGTTGGAATCCTCAGGGACATCGCAGAAGAGGAAGACCGAGAGAAACTTGGAGGAGGACAGTGGAGAGGGAAGCTGCAGAAGCGGGGAGAAGTGAAGGCTATGGCTCGAAACCGAGTCCGATGGCGTTGCTTCGTCGAAGCCCTATGTTCCAGCGATGCGAACAACAGGACTTAAGTCAGTCAAAATGTAAAACATATTACAGACGCAACACGTCGCTATCAAATACACAAACTGCACGTGCAGCGAGCACAGTAACTGTTATAGTACAAGATTGCTTGAAATGAGAGCAATGTTGTAACGTGTTTTTCGAGGGGTTTTATGCAACTGGCATAAGTCAGTAGGAAGCCATTCTATATTTATTTACGCGGCAAATTGTTCAGCCAAGAGAATTTTTCATGGTAATTTATTATTATTATTAATTTATTATAATTATTATTAAGGTATTTTCGGAGCATTTTGTAAAAATTATTAGCATTCAGATAGGTTTTCCATGTCTTAGAAAATGCTATCAAGCAAATTATTACGAACGACAATATTATAGAAAATTATGTGATTACGGAATTTTACGGAGTTTTGTCAGTTAGGGTATTTGAGAGACATGACTCACTGGGAATTCGAGTACAAGCTGATTCCTGTCGAGAAGTATTACGCAAGGCTGGGTCGCAAGGTCTAGAAAAGGCGAATTGTTGGGACGGAAATCGACTTCTCCCTCTCGCGCGCCGAGTGTAATGAGGCAGAGGAGGGGAACTAGCGGCGTGCTCAGCCAATCAGTGTGGACGACGTAAGCTAGATGTCGGTACCATGGTGGGGGAGCCAATGTGTGGATATATCGTTCGACGCGCCGTGAAACGAGGTCTATCTGTGAAATACTTGCGGAGTATGGTTATACGCGGGGGACGCTCCGATGTTCCGTGGAACGAACAATCTGTGTAGAACTGGCGGAGTACGGTTGGAAGTGCGTGTCGCTCCGATGTTCAGTGGAGTTGAAGACTAACTTTTGCAAAACTTAACCAGTGCGGTTGTACGAGTGTTTGGGTCCGAGGTACGGACCATAGAATTATCTAGTCTACCAGAATATCATCAAATTTCGACGAAGATGACGACATCCAGGAGACTGTGGGAAGCTCACGGCATCATCAAGAACGAGGGAAATGCCTTGGCAATTTCCAATGGTAAGCGCAAATGACGCAGAAATACGCAATCTCTCATTTTTCTTTGTTTTATATTTCATATTTCAGTAACTTCATAGCTTGGAAATAAGAGTAAAATCAATTTATCAGACTCCGTTTTCACGTAATTTTCTATCGGTAATATTCAAATCACAACGCTCCAATTTAAATTTTATACTTATTATTATTATTAATTTTGCTATACTTGTTTTATATAATAAATTCATTTCTTTTACAATGCAATCTTTGCTTTCAGTAGGTAGCATTAGATATAGACCAATTCCTTCTCCTGATACAATTGTTTGTTGGGTTAATGATCAAATCATACCACGATCTGAGTGAATAGATTCTTGACGGTGTTCTACCAGAGCTAGACGTTGTTAAATACAAATTTAGATTTCAGCATTGCGTTGAAGTCTTGGCGCCCATTAAAACAACATAGCTTAGGCAAAGGTAAACAATTACATTTTCTCCCAACAGTGTGGGCTAGCGAAACTGTTACATTTGTCGCTACCAACATGGGGCATTAATAACCATTACATTTGTCGCCGACAACTTGGGGCTGAAAACCTAATAACATTTGTGGAAGGAGAAGGGTATATATTTCTGTGCCTGTATTTTGGGGATTATTTGTCTTTATCAGTGTATATCATTATGGGGGATGAGAAAGAAAGACAGATGAGGTTACGTAGTGGTCATCAGCTGGAGAGTGATGATACGAGCAGTATGTCGAGTGATGGTAGTACCGGGGTAGCGGAGGTAAATCCCGATACTGAAACAGGGAGTGTAGGCGGCCAACCAGAATTAAAAACTTTACTTCTCGAGTTCATGTATCAGAACAAAGTTAGTAGTGATGCCTTAAATGCAAAATTAGAACAAAACAGTAGGGAAAATAAAGAAAGTACAGACGCTTTAAACGCAAAACTGGAACAAAACAGTAGGGAAAATAGAGAGAGTAATGAAACTTTAAACGCCAGATTAGAACAAAACAGTAAGGAAAATAGAGAGAGTACTGAAACTTTAAATGCTAAATTAGAACAAAACAGTAGGGAAATGAGTGACAAATTTGAACTGATTAGAGGTGAGATCAGGGGGGTGATGGAAGAAAAGGCTAAAGAGATTATTGCAGATGTAGACAGAAAATTAGGAAAAGTACAGGAGGAGTTGGAAATTAGAATCAGTACACAGGCTGAAAATTTAAAAGAACTAGTGCAACTGGAAACACAGCAGGTCAAAAAGCAATTGGGGGGAGAAATTGACAAAATTCAGGTAGCTACTAAAGAGGTTAAGGAACAGCTGGGGGGTAGAATTGAGAAAGTCCACTCACAAATAGTTGCAGAAGTAAATGATTTAAGAGAGAGTAATAGAGAGAGCATTAGCAAGATTGAGGAGAAACAAGCAAAGCTATATGATAAAGTAGAAGAATCAGAAGGAAACATTAAATTAACAGTAAACAGTATTGAGAGGAAGGCTGAGGAGAAAATCGCAGAAGTAGAATTAAAATTAAAATCTAGGATCAGGCAAGAAAATAGTCAGAATAGGCCAGTTTTGGTGAATAGCACACACAGGGAGGTAGAACTGGGTAAGTTCAGCAATCGACAGGGGTGCCCAATGGAGTTCATGAACACTATAGAAAATAAATTCGGGGAGAGGTTGGAAAATGGTAGTATTGAGTGGTGCCAGGTAGTTGAAATTTTAGAACAAGTGTTTGTGGGGGAAACGAGGAATTGGTTTGCTGTCTACAGAGACAAGTTTACTAATATCAATGATTTTAAAATGAAATTCTGTGAAAAGTTCTGGAATGAGGTTATTCAGTCGCAGCATCGTGAGGGAGTAGTGTGTGGTAAATATAACCCTAAAGGAAGCTCCACCATGACCGAATACTTTTTAGGGCAGGTATTAGTGTGTAAATATCTGGATGGCTTGAAGGAGGAAAGTGATGTGGTAAGGTTGCTACTTAGGCACTTTCCCTATAGGATCAAGGAGGCTGCTTGTATCCAGAATGTAAAGACTATATCACAAGTAGAAAATTTGTTAAGCACATTTGATGCACTAGGGAGAGGGGGTTATGAGGACAATTTCAATCGGAACCAGGGTAATAATAATAATAGACCTAATGAAGCCAGGCATCAAGAAGTTCAAGGGAACGGTGGCGAAGGGGCCAACGCTCAAAATAGAAATAATAATAATCAGCTATATCAGAACAGAGGAAATGGCTATGGTAATCAGTATCAAGGGAGGAACAATGATTTCAGGGGAAATCAAGGGAGGAACAATGATTACAGGGGAAATCAAGGGAGAAACAATGATTTCAGGGGAAATCAAGGGAGAAATTATAATGACAATAATTACAACCAGAATAGGGGTCAAGGAAGAGGACAGCCTAGTGGTAGTAATATACAGCCAAACAATGACAACACAGCCCAGAACAACCAGACCAGTTTAGTAGTTAGTAGTACTACGGCCAGCTGTAGCGGTTCTTTAAACGCGAACCAGGCTGCGAAGTAAGGTCAGAATCTCAGTCTGTAGCATGCCCTGTCCATACAATTATACAGGAACCCTATGACCTAAATGTAAGAAATGAATTATTACATGAACTAAATGATGAAGGTATTATTCAGGAAGTGGTTAGTAAGAGCCCCATAGTTAAATTTAACGTGTCCGAGGCGTACACAGATGTTTTAATTGATAGTGGTTGTATGAAGAGTTGCATAAGTAGTGCATTTTATGATAAAATGAAAGGAACTGGAGTAAATTTTGAGGAGATGCCAATTAAAAGCACTTTTGTTATCACAGCTGTTGGGAAGAGGTCTAAAGTAATTTCTAAGCAAGTTTTAGTAGACATTAAAATTAATAATCATGTAGAGAAGCAGATTTGCCTTGTAATTCCAAATTTAGTATTCAGTGTTATCTTGGATTCAGAGTGGCTAAGTAGAGTGTCTGGTAACTTATGTTATGATGTAGGGAGTTTGAAATTTAAATGGGGAGATTCTGAAGTAGAAGTAGCGTTCAATGACCATATTCAGAGGAGTAGTATTGTAGGTGTGATTTGTACTTTAAATGAGATATCGCCAGCCGTAGAGCGGGGTTCTCCATGTTTTGTGGGCAGTGTGATTACGAACGGAAGTCTAGAGGACTCGTTACATGAGGCTGCATTTCAGGGAAATATAGAGGATGAACAGTGTGTTCGGCTCTATGATGTGTTATGGTGTAATAGGAGAGTTTTTGAGGATCGCATTGGTATGACCAATTGCTATACACATTCATTGAACGTTATTGATAGGTCAGTATTCACAGGACATAGATATCCTGTACCTTTCGCTTATCAGAGTGCAGTTGAGGCACAAATTAATCAGATGCTTGAAGATGGGATTATTGAGCACTCTAACAGTCCATATGTTAATTCTTTGATCACGGTACCCAAGACCGACGGCACTGTTCGTATTTGTTTAGACGCTCGTTTGGTTAACAGTAGAATTAGTTCAGATCAGCTGAAATCTATGTCAATAGAAGAATTAATGCAAACATTTGAGGGGAAGAAGTATTTCACTTGTGTAGATTTGAGTTCCAGTTTTTGGCAAGTGCCACTTATGTACGAAGATAGACCATTTACAGCTTTTAGTCATAAATATAACCTTTATCAATTTTGTAGAACACCTTATGGGTTAAAGAGTAGTTCAGCAGCTTTAATTAGGGCTTTAAACATTGCATTAGGGGATGACACAGGAGAGTTTGTAACCATTTACATAGATGATATGGTAATTAGTTCACGCAGTTTTGAGGAGCATCTACGTCATTTAGATATAGTTTTTCAGAAGTTAGATCAGGCAGGGTTCACTTTGAAGCTGTCTAAGTCGTCATTCTGTCAGTCAGAAGTGACATTTTTAGGTCATAGAGTGTCGAGTAGAGGTGTTACAGCAGAGGAAAGTAGGGTTAGCATGTGTGGACAGTAGCAACAGGGCATCGTTACAGACACTGAGAAATATGCTAGTAGAGCAACGTGATGACGTTCATTTAAGGGAGCCACTTGCAAGGTTGGAAGCAGGTTTATAGTTTCCAAACGTATTGGGAAAACAGCATATGTGCTGGAGAATAGTGAGGGAAACAGATTATACGGGACGTATAATATACATAGTCTACGAAAATATGTGTCATAAAGTGAGTGTGTTTAGCTGGCGAACCAGCCTATCAAATGAGTAAGTGTGGTGTATGGTGCGTGGAAGATCTGGTCTTCAAGGCAGGCGTATCAGAAGTCGCACAGGGGGGTAGTATGTAAGTAAATGAGAGTTTTTAAGGTACAGGGAAATATGACGGGATTGTCGGATGCTCTTGAGCACTAAAATGTCTCGATACACCCAGGCCAGAATTTGGTAGCGCTGGTGGGTTCCCATTTATCTCCAAGAGATGGGGGAGCGCTTGTATAGGGCTTGTTAGCTTAAGGCGTCCACGAGATAAAAGATGGGCCATCAGAATGCGAGACAGTCCTTCATGAAACTCATACATATCAGCACACGTGATTTCTGTTTACGGCCTCGCCATGTAAGATTTGTAAGTGTGTAATTTAAGATAATTTGTACAATGGTATTATTTGTGTGAGGAGAAATGGTCTGTGTTGAGAACTAGTATTAAGTAGAATATGGTTAACGGGAACTTAACAAGACAGGGCGATTACGGCACAGAAATATTTGGTGTTATATGTAATGCACATTTACTGTTTTTTTTTTCAGAAGTCAATATTAATTTAATCTACTTCAAAGAGAGATTAAGTATTATGGTCACGAGGCGCTGCCACAATAGTGTGATCGTGTGCTCAGTGATAAGTGAGATTAAATTTCACCATAAGGAGGGGACCTCCAGTGAAATTAGGGAGTTCTATGGTGATATAAATATATCAGAACACCTTCAATGCGTGTGATATGACATCATAAATACATAGTGCTCACACATTAATTATGTCTATTTCTCCAACATAGAGAAATTTGAGAGGCGGAAATATCCGTGGAACACTATTCCATATGTAAAACATTGGACTGGTTGCAAAGTGCAATCCATTGTGACAACAAACTTTGACGCAAAGTGCGTGAAGAAAAATTATGAGTGTATATATCTGTAATTTAGGGTGATTTCATTGATGTAATATGTATTTTGGATGGGGTTTATTAACGTGTCTGGGATAATCGGATAATGGACCGTCGTCACGGTAAATCATCCGATGATCCGAGGCGAATATGTAACGTGTTTTTCGAGGGGTTTTATGCAACTGGCATAAGTCAGTAGGAAGCTATTCTATATTTATTTACGCGGCAAATTGTTCAGCCAAGAGAATTTTTCATGGTAATTTATTATTATTATTAATTTATTATAATTATTATTAAGGTATTTTCGGAGCATTTTGTAAAAATTATTAGCATTCAGATAGGTTTTCCATGTCTTAGAAAACGCTATCAAGCAAATTATTACGAACGACAATATTATAGAAAATTATGTGATTACGGAATTTTACGGAGTTTTGTCAGTTAGGGTATTTGAGAGACATGACTCACTGGGAATTCGAGTACAAGCTGATTCCTGTCGAGAAGTATTACGCAAGGCTGGGTCGCAAGGTCTAGAAAAGGCGAATTGTTGGGACGGAAATCGACTTCTCCCTCTCGCGCGCCGAGTGTAATGAGGCAGAGGAGGGGAACTAGCGGCGTGCTCAGCCAATCAGTGTGGACGACGTAAGCTAGATGTCGGTACCATGGTGGGGGAGCCAACGTGTGGATATATCGTTCGACGCGCCGTGAAACGAGGTCTATCTGTGAAATACTTGCGGAGTATGGTTATACGCGGGGGACGCTCCGATGTTCCGTGGAACGAACAATCTGTGTAGAACTGGCGGAGTACGGTTGGAAGTGCGTGTCGCTCCGATGTTCAGTGGAGTTGAAGACTAACTTTTGCAAAACTTAACCAGTGCGGTTGTACGAGTGTTTGGGTCCGAGGTACGGACCATAGAATTATCTAGTCTACCAGAATATCATCAAATTTCGACGAAGATGACGACATCCAGGAGACTGTGGGAAGCTCACGGCATCATCAAGAACGAGGGAAATGCCTTGGCAATTTCCAATGGTAAGCGCAAATGACGCAGAAATACGCAATCTCTCATTTTTCTTTGTTTTATATTTCATATTTCAGTAACTTCATAGCTTGGAAATAAGAGTAAAATCAATTTATCAGACTCCGTTTTCACGTAATTTTCTATCGGTAATATTCAAATCACAACGCTCCAATTTAAATTTTATACTTATTATTATTATTAATTTTGCTATACTTGTTTTATATAATAAATTCATTTCTTTTACAATGCAATCTTTGCTTTCAGTAGGTAGCATTAGATATAGACCAATTCCTTCTCCTGATACAATTGTTTGTTGGGTTAATGATCAAATCATACCACGATCTGAGTGAATAGATTCTTGACGGTGTTCTACCAGAGCTAGACGTTGTTAAATACAAATTTAGATTTCAGCATTGCGTTGAAGTCTTGGCGCCCATTAAAACAACATAGCTTAGGCAAAGGTAAACAATTACATTTTCTCCCAACAGTGTGGGCTAGCGAAACTGTTACATTTGTCGCTACCAACATGGGGCATTAATAACCATTACAATGTGGATGAGCAATCAATGGTGAGAGACGAATGGTTTGCTGGCTGAATTCGCATCATGGAACTCTTGTTGCCATGGTTACCGCTGACTTCCGTTCCCCCCTCTGGCTTTACTCAATCACCAAGGCAGGGACGCTCTTGCCAGCACATTCCTGTCGCATCAGGCTAGTTCAGCAACGCAGCAGTAGATTCGCCACCGTGCCATGTCATTTGAAGGTCGATGTTCATGCCTTAAATGGTAACATCTAATGCACTAAAAATCATGTTTAAAAATCTAATGAATACCAAAATATTTATTTTTAAATCATTACTTATTTTATAATAAAGCAGGTGACGCGGCGATTCAAACACTTCAATGGAGAACGGCCACTGCTTTCAACCCATCATAAAGTTAAATTCACACCCTGGCTTTACCACCCTGACCATACATGTGGCAGCATTTCTAATGTTAATACTTACTGGCTCTGAAGTCACTAAAAGTGTCAATTATAGCATCAATCTGCAGGGCCTCCCAATAATCCTTGCCAACCAGACCAACTTGCTTGGCCAAGTATCGGGCAATTGCTATCGACTGGTTGATTGTCTTGTCACCAAACTCCAGAATAGGAACTTGACCAAATGGCATATCTAACAAAAGAAAAAGCAGGGTGAAAAGTAACATAATGTCAAACCTCACATATATATTTCCAAGGGAATTAAAAATATTATGAATGCCACAGCTATGCGATCACTATAGCACTTGCAACCACCACACCACATTCGATGTGTGTCTCGCCATCAAAGTTGTTAACCAATCTAGGCAATCTCCTGACCTAAACATCAGATAACTCTCCAGTCCCCTTCCCACTCTGCATTCTTTTTCCCTCCTCTACCCACCCCACAGTAGCATCTACGCATGAGTCCTTCTTGGAAACCATTTGTATCAAAGACCAGTGTAAATTATCTATCTTGTTCATTCTTCCTTAAAAATTCCCTATGTAAATTATCATCTTATCTTGTACACTTACACTTAAAAATTCCCAAAAACTTTTACAATGAATGTTTGTTTTTAACAATTATAGTTATATAAAAGTAGTCTATAAGAATTATACGCTTGAACAATTAGGCTTAGCTAATATTAGCTCATGATAGTTATTTACTTTATGGTATAGACCAAGCCTTCTAAATAGATTTCTGCTGGCCCACCATGAAAAGCAAGAAATATTAAATTTGAATAATTCAAAGAAAATTATTGGTTCTAAATGTTACTCTTACAAGTTAGATCCCTTCCTGTTTTCAAATTGGCCGCTTTTCTTATGATGGAATACTTTGTTTTGCGACTTTAGTTAGATGTTTGACCTAAATTCTGCATTCGTTCTATTACTCCTGACCTTCCCGAGTGCCTTAAGTAATCATAAAATTAATCTATGTGGCCCTCAGGAAAATTTACTTGAGAAGGCCTGGTATAAACTTATAATTGCTGATGAATTTCGAAACATGTCCAAAACTTATAACGTTTTGTTACAATTAAGTATTGACCAATGGATATCATTATTTTTTAAGATTTGTGAGTCAATACGGTAACTATTTAACATTAACCGATATGGTTAACATTCATCATCCTTCCCCCTAATTCAGTTTAAGGCCGGGTCGGGGCGTTTATGGTCCTCCTCCTCCACCTTTTCCTGTCCCTCCACTCTCCTTCTTCTTCCAGGAGTCTGTTCCAGTCCATATTCCGTCTACTTATGCTAATATTAAGTATAATGGGTAAGTTGATCCATCGTCCTCGGAGTCTTCCTCTTGCTCTTCCACGTAAAAAGGAGGTTCCGTGGCTCATGATCTCGAGATTAATGGTCACGTAAAACTACAATCTTCCTTTTCCTTCCCATGTATCCTCCGGGTATAAGATAATAATGAAATGAAAATCCACAGCCTGCTTCCAGTCTCCGACCGGGTCAGGAATGGAATGAATGAAGCCCCCATCTAGCGGCGAGGATATGAACTGTGCCGGCTGCCGAGGCCTGACGCACTCCTCTGGGACAATGATTAAATGAATGACAGATGAAATGAAATGATAGTGGAGAGTGTTGCTGGAATGTAATTTTGACAGGGAAAACCGGAGTACCCGGAGAAAAACCTGTCTGCCTCCGTTCTGTCCAGCACAGATATCGCATGGAGTGACCGGGATTTGAACCACGGACCCAGCGGTGAGAGGCCGGCGTGCTGCCGCCTAAGCCACGGAGGCTTTATAAGATAATAATAATAGAGACAATTATAAAATAAGAATAAGGATAATTTACACTATTCTTCATCCATCAAGTCATGTCACTGGCTCCTGATCTGGTGCTTTCTCACCAACCCCTTGAATTTTCCAACATCAGAAGGCAAAGGGCTGAAAATGTCCCCTTGCTAACTGTTCCATTCTACTTCCCCCCTCCAAATGAAAGAATATTTGCCCCAGTTACTATTCCACTTACTTAATTTTAATTTACAAGAATGACTGTATCTGCCCATATATGTACCTCCCTTTATCCCTCATGAATGTCTTCCCATGCAATTTCCCCCTTGTAAGCTAAGAAAATACCCCCTAGTCTTGCTCTTGAATGTCTACCAGCCAGACTTTCCCATCCCAAATCCTGAATCATTCTACTCACACTACTCGTCGATCTGTGGTCCTCCTACCTTTAAGGAGGTAGAGGATTAGGGCTTTCTATGGTCCTTGGAACGAGAAATCGTTTCTTAAAGCGGATGAATCTATTGAAGATCAACGGCAATAGCATGTGGCAGACATGGGAAACCTCCACATTAAAGATCATGCAGATATCCCAACCACCTGCCTTGTGGGAAGGGTATTGACCCAAAGGCTAACGGAACAAACACCGACAGATAATGAAAGGAGAACGTTAGGCCTAGCAAGCCAGTTATTCCTTAAAATTTATTTGCTTTCAACGAACAAACGAGCCTCAGAAAGATTTATAACACTGGATATGACCCCTCATCTTCAAGTACAGATGCGAATGACGGGAGACCTGATGATATTCATCGGTGCAGGAAGAAGAACAACAACAAGAAGAGGAAACTAAATAGAATTCAAAAATTAAATATTGGGACCCTCAATATATTAACATTGATTGGAAAAATGGAGGAAATGACAGATATATTAGCAGAGAGAAAATACTGGAACACAGCATCAGAAAGGAGAACCCCCTAAGCAGAGAGTCTCTAGACATATAGAGGAGGAAAGATGGCAAATGAACAGAGAGGAGATACCGACAATCATGCATATGATAGGGCAGGGGAACCTGGATGGAGCGACAGGAGCACTGAATGACACAATTCTAAACGCCACCACTGTTATACCTACATATGATCGCATTGCAAAGCCATGATTTGATGAGGAATGTTATGTCATGAGACAAACAACGATACATTTACTTCATTCCGCTAGGTTATTTGGTATGGACGCACTAACGAAATATGCTGAGGAGCGTCAAAAATATAAAAGTCTACTAAGAGTACGATTTATACATAGAACAGAGGTTAATAGCCGAGGCGGAAGCGAAACCTTATAAAATCTTAAGGAACTCGAAGAAAAAGGCAGCAACTCCTCTCATAAACATGGCGCAATGGGAGGCACATTTTAGTCATCTTCTCGGAGAAACTAATATAAGGACAAACGGCTTCACACCGCAGCTGGCAAACATCCAAGACATTCGCCCAATCACAACAGAGGAGGTCAGACAACTTATAAGCAATGGGAAAAATAACAAAGCTGCTGGGCCAGATGGGATTTTTACAGAGCATTTAAAAGACACACTCCATGACCTATTAGACCCGCTAACATGTCTATTTAACGAATGCCTAAAACGTAAGTCAATCCCAGAACAATGGAGGAAGACACTCATAATTGTGATCTACAAAGGGAAAGGGAAGAAGGAGGATCCAAACTCTTACAGGGGAATTGCCCTGGAAAATGTTATGTTCAAAACCTTCTCTAAACTCCTTCTAATACAGGTGGAACATAGACTACGTGCTAACATACCATCAAATCAATATGGCTTTACCCCGGGTAGATCAACTCTACAGGCTGTACAGGAACTTGTGCAAGAAATAATAACGACCTTAGCCCAACCCGGTAGACCCGCTGTATGCAATCTACATAGACTATTCCAAGGCATTTGACAGTATCAACAGAAGGATACTTATCCACAAACTGGAAAACATATTAGGCACCTCCAATAGTGAATTAGAAACATTGAAATCGATTTTAAACGTGAACTATGTTACAATCCATGATGGCATCACCACGTCGAGGAGTATCACTCAAACAAAGGGGGTTCTACAAGGGGATCCCATGAGTCCAGTCCTCTTCAACGTAATGACCTCAGACATTGAGCAAACATTAGACTCAAGAACAGTCAAATTATTCATGTACGCGGATGACATGGTCATCCTCTAAAGATACCGAGATGACCTACAAACAGCTATGGGGAACATTAGGGTATGGGTGGAAGAAAACTCTATGGAAATTAACAGCTCCAAAACAAAGGCTATGAAATTTAGAAGGGGAGGAAGGATAGCTAAAATGGACCAACTGAAGTGTGGAGAAGAACCTTTAGAATTCGTACCCAACTTCAAATACCTGGGTGTTATGCTACAAACTACTGGGACTGCTTTCTCCCTGCATGTACAGGAGCGAGCTACGGCAGCAACGAAAGCCTCATACGACATTCCCAAACTCCAAAGCCTATCCCTGTCAACAGCGATAAAGCTATTCAGAATTAAAGTTATGCCGACCGCCACATATGGCATACAATTAATTTGGCCCTACTTGTCGGTGAATAACCTCAGGAAGCTAGAGAGCGTCAAAGCGAGATTTATTAAGAGAGCTCTATCTACTGTATATCAAAATTCTCAAGGAACAGCTACGCCTATAAAATAGCACAGGAATCCTTCTTTATAGAAGACGTAAAGCACTCTTTCGATCTACCGGAAACTCAAATGTATAAAACCATCATCGAGGAGAGACGAAAAAAAGCCGACGAAATACCACAAGAAATAATGGAGACTGAAGCAATGAAGACAGATATCTGGAAGGGGCCAAATTTCAAACTTCGACATCTGTATACGCGATTCGCTGTCCATGGGTTCCATGGAAGGATCTGTCAGAATGAGACATTTCATGAGCCCAAGGAGGACTGCGTCTGCAAGAAATGCAATAATCCATGCCCCAAATACCACTTAGTGGTATATCACAGGTAAAGTCACCCGGCAAATGTCTGTGACTTTGCCGCCTTATATCGTGAAACTTTCACAACCATTAAATGACATTGTAATATTTAATTTGGGGATATTAGGTCGCCTATAATATATATACAGCTCACGCGTTTGCATGTTAGCTATGTATTAATAACTTGTAACCATTTTTATTTTGTGTTTAGGTTGACCAGAATCGTAATGTCTCGAGCAGTGAATGTTCCTGTCTTGCAGGCGCCAGAGGAACATGCAAACACGTAGCTGCGGTAGTGTATTTTGTTAATAATGAAAGTGTTGTCTCGAAAACAGACCATCCACAACAATGGGGAAAACCGAGTCCGAAAACAATGACAAAAGAAAAATATAGGAGAGGCAAACGCGTAGAAGCACTGTTCTGTTCTGCAAAAAGATTTTAAACACATCTCTTCCTCCCTTTGAATTAAGTGAGGATATTTTGAAACACATCCCTTGCAGTCTTTGTGCAATACTTCGAGCAGAAGCAAGAACTGAAATCGAACAATCATGCAGGGCCGTAGTCAGCTCGTTGATGGACAGGGTAGTGAATGATGTGGAGAGAGAAGAATGTGAGAAAATTGTGACACAGCTAGTACATTTACAAGCCTCTAACGCTGTGCGTTTACCGGTCAAATACACCTTTCACACTGTGAGTGACGAAATGTTTTTTACCAGCAAAGTTCAGGTTGATACTGTGCCCGTTCAGACCGAAGTCCAGACGACCACATATGCATTTCACCAAAAATCAGTCAGCACAAGAATTAAAATATCCCGGGGCGCCAGATGGTTTAAAGTGACTACAATAACTCAACAAAAAATGCTTTACTGATTTTCGACTCGATGCAACAATAAGGATAGAAGGAGATTTTCTGAAATGAATGCATCCGATAAAATTATCTCATTTTCTTTAAAATGTTAAAATTGACTGATGGTATGCCAAAATGGCATAAAAGATGTATGACGAATCATATGTTATGTACAAGATATACAATTTCACCAACACATGAACACTTAGCAATTGAGACGAAGGTCAAATTAATAGTCCTGTTGACTTCGCTCAAAAGAATTATTTACAGTAGTAGGGTTTTGTCAGTGCAAATTTAATTGTCTTTACTGATCCCTATATTATTTGAGTATTCACATATTGAAATGAAAAAAAATTATCACTCGTTGAAAAATATATCACAGTTCACTTTTTCAAAAATATCGTAGCAAATTAACTAACACTTCAGGATTCAGTTATCTCAGGATTTGTTTAAATACCAAGTTATTAACAAGAAATACAACACAATATCATTTACATGGACTTTCGAGCATTTGGATTCAACGAACTTCGATAAACAGAAAATATTTATTGAATCACCTGTTCTCGATCCAAAGTCTATTCAGAGCTTTTGACTCAATCATAAATATAATTGTCAAAATATTATTATCAACAAAATATAAATTCAATTCCATATGGATTCAACTATTTAACCAATTAACTATCACTTGGAAATATTACTTAGAAAATTGGAAATATTATTTAGAAAATTTATCATAAAACAATTTCATTTATTATTATCAAAATTACAATAATTTGACAAAATGTCAAATATGTTAATCATCAAACTTATTTGCAAAATGTTTATATATTTTTACAGGATCACAAAAATCCTCTCAGTTTGTAGTGGTTGTTAAGAAGTAACAGTTTTAAATAATTAACAGCATCGGCCCATTTGATTTAAATGCGACAAAGATCACATAATCATAATTAGCATCTAGACAACGGTAAAGTTTTTTCGTAATGAAAGGTACAAGTTTAACAATAACAATTCTCGGGTAAGCAATTACTAGGAATAATTCTAGAACACGTGGGTAAACTGTGAATTGACAATCATGGCTCAACAAAATAACCTTTGGTTATATCTCGACGAAAGTGTGGCTAAATTCGACTCCTCTACTAATCAAAGACATCCAACCTACAATATCATTGATGCTTCATTTCACACAACCTCATTCCTGAGACTTAATTGCGCACTCAGAATGGCATATTTAACTCTCTGCACACACAACAATTATTTCTTCCCAAATTATACAGAATAATCAAGCCTTTGCTTGTTACGACAACTGGAAGATTTATAAATTAGTAAACTCCACCAATGAGTTTACAATAATAATAATTTTACCATCAGTTTAAAACATGAATAACTCCACACCGTGTCTATTCTTAGCCAAACGTTTTGAAAGACGTTGTTCAATAATGAGTTTATTTTTTACAAACTCTAGCAAAAACCCGTCACTTTTGTGATTCTTACAGCTTGCAAGTTATTTTTTATTATGTTGTGTGTAATAAAGTGTTGTGAGTAACTTGCCAATTATGTACTTATATTGCGAGATGGTGTGCCGCGATAATTCCGTAAGAGGGAGATGTGCTTTCCTACCTACAGTACTTGACTAAATCAACTACCGGTATTTCCAGCGTACAACTATTCCAAACGGTAACAGCGCATGTTTAATAGGTTAGATGGTAACATATTATCGTGTCCTTTGTGTGTGGTAATCTCCATAATTATGTTCAGATATCCACACGGCGACTTCTTTGCATATTTCAATCAACTAATTTTTACAATTACTAGAAACTAAAATTTGTACGTTAGTTCGATAACGCTATATTAGTTCCATCTTTCGCTGCCATTTGTTGACTGTGATGGCGTCTGGTAGCCACGTCCGCAGCTAGGTGTCGTGATTGGTGGCATTTGGTGGCGAAAGTAGTTACTACTTTTGTAAATATTGTCAATTCAAATTACAGTACAGTAAGTATGTAGTTAGTTTTAGTTGTAAGTATGTAGTTAGTTTGATTATTAGATATAGGTCATTGTTCTATTAGACTGTGGTGTGTGAGTGTGTCTGGTAGCAGTTGCATTGTTTATTAGTTATAGTTCATTGTTTCAGTAAACTGTGATGTGTGAGGGTGCATGTGAGTGTGCCTGGTGACAGACTGTTTTAGTGGTAGTATTTGTTGTTGGTGGAACTTAAGGTTTTTTCTTCGTTAGTAGAATGTTGGTATTTAATTGTTAGTAGAAGGTTAGTATTTTTGTTAGTAGAATTGCTCTTTACTTATTCTGAAAGGGAGTAGCAGCCTTTCAGAATAAATCAATTCTTTACTAGTCTTATAGACGGTTAAGATATTGATAATATAAGCCAAATAATGGCTACACTGCGTCCTGCTGCTCGGCTGAAAGCAACGGGAAACTACAGCCGTAATGCTATTCCCGAGGATATGCACCTCTCTATGCATAATTACATGTGATGATGGCCTCCTCCCTTGTAAAATTTCAATCCGGAGGTAAACTAGTCCCCCGTTCAGATCTCCGGGTGGGGACTACTCGAGAGGGGGTTAACATCACAGAAGTGACAAAGAGGAAATCTGACATTCTACGGATCGGAGCGTTGAATGTTAGAAGTCTGCTAGGAAGTGGAAGGTTAGAAAACTTAGAAAGGGAAATGGATAGGTTAAGGTTGGATTTGGTTGGGATTAGTGAAATGCGCTGGCAGGAAGAACAGGACTTTTGGTCAGGAGACTATAGGGTCATTAGCACTAAATCAAACAATGGCCAAGCAGGGGTTGGTCTCATATTGAATAGGAAACTTGGACTGCGGGTGGAATATTATGAGCAATATAGTGAAAGGATTATTGTAGCAAAAATCAATACTAAACCTACGTGCACCACAGCGGTACAAGTCTATATGCCTACCAGTCAAGCTGATGATGAGGAGGTTGAAAAGGTCTACGAAGAAATAGGCGAAATTCTGAGGTATGTCAAGGGTGATGAAAATGTTATAGTAATGGGAGATTGGAATGCTGTGGTAGGAAAAGGGAGAGAAGGGAAGATAGTAGGAGATTTCGGATTAGGTGAAAGGAATGATCGAGGAAGCAGGCTGATGGAATTCTGCACCGAGCATGAGTTGGTCATAGCTAACACCTTATTCAATAACCACAATAGAAGAATATACACATGGATGAGACCAGGAGATACAGGGCGTTACCAAATCAACTTCATTATGGTCAAGCAGAGGTTTCGAAACCAGATTTTGGATTGTAAAACATATCCCGGTGCTGACATAAACTCTGATCACAATCTGGTTGTAATGAAATGCAGATTAAAGTTGAAGAAACTGAAGAAAAGTCAAAAGCCAAAAAGGTGGGCAATAGACAGACTGAATGTAAAGGATATAAACGAAAGATTCAAGAAGAGTATAAAGGAAGGACTAATGAAAAACCCTAAACAAACTTCAATTGCAGACGAATGGGCACTTTTGAAGAATGAAATAACAAAATCCGCAGAAGAAAACATTGGTAGGAAAGAAAGAATAGGTAGAAAACTGTGAATCACTCAGGATATACTAGAATTGATGGATGAAAGGCGGAAACACAAGAATGTAAGAGATGAAAAGGAGAAAGCAGAATACAGACGTCTGAGAAATGAGGTCAATAAGAAGTGCAAGGATGCGAAAGAAGAATGGTTGAAAGAGAAATGTGCAGGTATAGAAAATTGTCTGAAATTAGGAAAAGTAGACACAGCTTATCGAAGGATTAAGAATACATTTGGGGAAAAGAAGACTAAGTGCTGTAATATTAAGGACACAAATGGAAAGCCTCTAACAGATAGGGAAGAAAAGGTTGAGAGATGGAAAGCATACACTGCTGACCAAGGTAAGGAGCGGAACCCTTGATAATGCCGGACGCAGTTTCCGGTGAAACGTCGGGAGATATCCTGTCTGGACCACGGCCTACAAGCCCGAAAAACTTGTACCTCATTATGAACGCCGGCCGTGAAAGCCTAAACTGTTATATCTTACATAGAGTGTTTGTATAAGGGAAAGGAGATTGAGAATCATGTAATGGAAAGGGAGGAGGAAATTGATGAGGATGCGAAAGGAGATTTAATATTGAGATCAGAATTTGATAGAGCTTTGGAAGACAGCAGGAACAAAGCACCAGGCATAGATGATATACCGATTGAGTTGCTACGCTGCATAGGAGATGAAGGTCTGATCAGGTTATTTCACTTGGTGTGTAGGATTTATGAGACAGGTGAGGTACCCCCTGATTTCAAGAAGAATGTAATAATCCCTATACCAAAGAAAGTGAGAGCTGACAGATGTGAAGATTACCGTACAATAAGCTTGATTGCTCATGCTTCAAAGATCCTGTCTAGAATAATTTACAAGAGGATTGAAAGCCAGATAGAAAGGGAGTTGGGTGAAGACCAGTTTGGTTTCAGGAGAAATGTAGGAACAAGGGAAGCTGTACTAAGTCTTAGGCTGATTTTGGAAGGTAGAATAAGGAAAGATAAGAGAACGTTCATGGCATTTGTAGACTTAGAAAAGGCTTTTGATAACGTTGATTGGACGAAATTGTTTGACATTTTGAAATCTATGGGAATAAAGTACAGGGGATAGGAGGGTGATCTACAATCTATACAGAAACCAGACAGCAGTCATAAGAGCTGAAGGACATGAGAGAGAAGCTGATATTCAGAAAGGTGTTAGACAAGGCTGCAACTTATCACCCATACTTTTCAATCTTTACATTGAACAAGCAATGAAGGAAATTAGAGAAAAATGTAAAGTGGGAGTGAAGATTCAAGGAGAAATAATTTCAACTCTGAGATTTGCTGATGACATCGTCATCTTGGCCGACAAGCCTGAGGATTTGAATGAGTTCTTGAATGGTATGGACTCCATCTTACGGAAAGAATACATGATGAAAATTAATAATTGTAAAACAAAAATACTAGAATGCAGCCGAAATAAATCAGAAACCTCTATGGACATCAAATTGGCAGGTGAAAAGCTGAAGGAAGTAGGAGACTTCTGTTACTTAGGAAGCAAAATAACCAGTGATGGACGAAGCAAAGAGGATATAAAAAGTAGGTTAGCTCAGGCAAGGAAATCATTTCTACAGAAAAGGAATCTGTTGACATTGAAGTTAGATTTAGGTATTAGGAAGTCATTTTTGAAAGCCTTTGTCTGGAGCGTGGCGCTCTATGGAAGTGAAACTTGGACTATTGGTGCAGCAGAAAAGAGGAGAATTGAAGCATTTGAAATGTGGTGTTACAGGAGAATGATGAAGATCAGATGGGTAGATAGGGTTACAAACGAAGAGGTATTAAGACGAGTGGGAGAGGAGAGATGTTTCTGGCGACTGCTAATGAAGAGAAGAGATAGGTTAGTAGGACACATACTAAGACACCCAGGAATAGCAAGCTTAGTTATGGAAGGAAGGGTCGAGGACAAGAACTGTAGGGGTAGACCAAGGTTAGAATATGTTAAACAAATTGCCTCGGATGTAAGGTGTGGTAGCTATGTAGAGATGAAACGATTAGCTCAGGACAGGGAGGCATGGAAAGCTGCATCAAACCAGTCAAAAGACTGAAGACTCAAACAACAACAGTTTATTTAAACGTTAGCTGAAGCAGCACAAAAAGTATGTGGTAGAACATCTGGAAAGAAACAAGAAAGACACAAGTTGGTGGGATGATACTACAATCCAAGCAGTTAAAAGAAAGAATGGAGCATGGAAGAAAGTGGTGGAGAACAAGAAGAAGATCGGAAAAGTTACGTAGCGGAAAAGAGGAAATGTAAAGAAGTAGTGGAAGCAGCAAAGAGGAAGGCATGAGAGGACTTCACAAAGAAACTGGCAGAAGACATGAATGGCAATAAGAAAATGTTTTATAAAATGATGAAAAATAAAAGGAAAACGTCAGAGGTGTCAGTAAAGATGGAAACAGATGATGGAGTTGTGATTGAAGAACCAGAAAGTATACAAGAACTTTGGTGAGAATATTTTAAAAAGCTGTTAAATAATGAAGATCAGACAAGTGAGGAAACAACAAATAATGGAGAAAATGACAAAAGCTGGGAAGCAGAAGTAGGACAAATTACATCGGAGGAGGTGGAAACAGCAGTGAAGAAGATGAATAAAGGAAAAGTTCCAGGACCTGATGAAGTTTCAGTAGACATGATCAGAGCAGCAGGACCAGAGGGAATGCAGTGGTTGTATAGAGTATTGCCATTTGTATGGAGAACTAGTAAAATACCTGACGACTGGAGAAGAGGAAACATCGTCCCTCTTTTTAAAAAAGGGAATAGAAGACGTTGCAAAAACTATAGAGGAATAACACTTATAAGCCATACAGCCAAAATTTTTGATAGAATCATATTAAATCCCATAAATGAAAAGATAGCAAATGAGCACAGCGAAAAACAACATGGGTTTGGAAAAGGAAGAAGTACGATTGACCTAATATTCTCTATATGACAATTGATGGAAAAAAGTTGGGAGTATAACAAAAAAAAAGTGGTAATGGTATTCATAGACATAGAAAAGGTCTTATGACTCAGTAAACAGAGAAAGACTGTGGGAAGAAATGAAGAAGATAGGTATAAATAATGGATATATAAATGTAATAAAGACAATGTATAGAGGACACAATAATTGTGGAGTTAGAACACCACTAGGTATATAGGACAAGTACTAAAACAAGGCAGTATCCTATCTCCTGCACTATTTAAGGGGGCCGGTACAGTAAACCACCTTCAATTGTTGACATTTTAAATAATTCTTATCTCAGCTCCTAATATACAGTATGTACAGCAATGAAACTTTCTAAATAAAGCATCCTATATATTTACTAGTAAGCACATATCTCAGAATTGATTTTAGCATTATCATACTCGCTAATTAACTATTCAAAATGGCGGCTGTTTGCATGTCGGTGCTCAGCGTTATATTCATAGCCGGACTATTTATCAATATATTAGTGTTCTGCTTTTTTAAATGTACTGTTAAAGGTTACAGCTACAAATGTGACCACTTCAAGAATTATTTTTGTGTTACTTAAAAATGGCATATTTTGGTCAATTTTTGGGATGTAAATAATTTTTCATCCCAATAATTATCAACCTTAGGAACATGAGTTAGGTCAGTTTTGTAGTCTCTAACACTTAGAACATCATCATCATCATCATTTCCCCTTATCCAGCTCCTGCCGGGTCGGGGTATTTATGGCACTTCTCCACTTTCTCTTTCCTTCCACCATTCTTCTTCCACGATCTTGTCCCAGTCCAGATTTCTTTTTCTTACGCCGTTCTTCACTGAATCCATCCACCTTGTTCTAGGTCTTCCTCTTGGTCTCTTACCCTTGCACTTCGCCTCCAGCATCTGTCTTGGTATTCTATTTTCCTCCATCCTCTTTACATGTCCAAACCACCTTAGTTTATTCTTCTCAATTCTCTCATTTAGTTTTCCCATCCCAACTTCCTTCCTAACATCTTCATTCCTCACTCTGTCTTTCCTTGTCTTTCCTATCATACTTCTTAGGAATTTCATTTCACTGGCTTGGATTCTACTCTCTTGCCTGCTTGTCAGGGTCCAAGTCTCAGCTGCATAAGTTAATATGGGTACATAATACACTTTATACATTACCTCCTTGCTTTTCCTTGGTACTTCCTTATCCCAAACAAGTTTTCTTACACTTTGATAGAATGCATTGCTCTGCTGTACCCTCCTGCCAATCTCCATGTCCAACCTACCAGTTTGCATCAATTCACTTCCTAGGTATTTGAACGTGTCCACAATTTCCAAACTCTGACTTCCAATTTTCACAGTGCCCTTTCCTTGTCTTTCCCCTCTTGTCATCACCATGGTCTTGCTTTTCTCTATACTGATTTTCAGGCCATACTTCTGAATATTTTCGTTCAGTGCATCTAGTTGTTTTTGCACTTCTTCGGTGTTCCTTCCCCAGACCACAATATCATCTGCAAATAACAGTAACTTCATTTCTTTATGTCCATATGCTTCCTTTGTTTCCTTTACTATTTCATCCATCACCATTATGAACAAGAGAGGTGACAGCACACTCCCCTGTCTTAGTCCAGTCTTGTTCGTAAACCAATCTGTCTTTCCAACTGGGGTCAGTACCCTGCTAACACAGTTGTTGTACATTGCTTGCACCATTTCCAACATTTCTCTTCCCAGTCTCTTCTTAACCATGGTTTCCCATACCTTCTCTCTGGGGACACTATCATATGCCTTTTCTAGATCTATGAAAGTCATGATCAAATCCTCTCCATATTCCCAGTTCTTTTCCATCACCTGCCTCAAGCTAAAGATTGGGTCCACTGTGGATCTTCCACTCCTGAAGCCATACTGTTCCTCTTGCAACTCTCCTTCCACCTTTCTTCTCATTCTTCTTTCTAATATCCTTTCCAGTATTTTTACTATCTGTGATATGAGGGTGATCCCTCTATAGTTATCACACACCTTCTTGTCCCCCTTCTTAAACACTGGTATTATTAGCCCTTTCTTCCAGTCTTCTGGTACACATTTCCATTTCCACACACACTTTAGCAGTTGATACAGCCATTGCATGCCAACAGGTCCAGCAGCCTTTATCATTTCTACACTGACTTCATCCACCCCTGTTGCTTTTCCCATCTTCATTTTCTGTACTGCTAATTCCACCTCCAGCATTGTTATATCATCTTCTGTTATAGAGTCGTCAGGTTGTGTCACTTCCATCTCACCAGTACCATTGCTCACATTCAAAAGCTTATCGAAATACTCCTTCCATCGTCCCTTTATCTCTTCTGGGTGTGTTAACAACTCTCCATCTTCCTTTTTCACTAGCTTTGTAGTAACTCTTTCTTTCCTCTTACTTCTTAGAAGCCCATACAGCATCCTTTTACTGCCACTTACATCTGTTTCCATTCTTCGTGTAAATTCTTCCCAACTTTTCTTCTTTTCTTCTCCTACCACTTTCTTACACCTCCGTTTGCTGTCGTGATACTTCCTTTTGCTTTCTTCTGTTTGATCTCGGTTCCATTCTTTCCATGCAGACTTCTTTTCTTTCACTGCTTTCCTCACTTCCTCATTACACCATGGTGTCTCCTTCTCTTTCACTCTTGTTGACGTCCTACCACAAGCACTCTCTGCTGCACCAACAAATGCCTTTTTAAAGTGAGACCATTCCTCTTCTATGTTTTCCACTTCAGTAACTGGGATTTGTTGCTTCAATCTCTCCTGAAAATTTTCCTGTACGGTTTTGTCTTTCAATTTCCATACTTTTATTTTACTTTCTCTGATCTCCTTTAGGTTTTCCAATTTTTCCCATCTAAATTTTGCCACCACAACTCTATGGTCCCCATCAAATGCTTCTCCTGGTAAAGCTGTCACATCTATCAGCTTTCTGCGATTAGTCCTTTCCACCAGAAAGTAGTCAATTACTGATTTTGTTCTTCTATCGCCCCAACCATATCTCGTAATTTTCCTGCTGTTTTTCTTCCGAAACCATGAATTACCCACTATCAGTCCATTCCTTTCACAAAAGTTTACAAGTTCCTCTCCTTCCCGGTTCTTTTTCCCATATCCATATGGTCCAATGACTTCTTCCTTTCCTTGTCTCTCGTTTCCGACTTGTGCATTCATATCTCCCATGATCACCACTTCTACATCTGAAATTACTCTTTCTACATCCTCCAGGAATACTTCAATATCTTCTTCTCTGTTTCCAGTCTGTGGTGCATACACTTGTATGAAGTCCATCACGTCATTTTTCATCTTCATTCTAATTTTCATTATTCTGTCACTCACACACTCGACCACTTCAACATACTCCTCCAGTTGTTTCGAGGTTATCAGTCCCACGCCATTTTTGGCCTCTTGGCCACCACTCCAGTATAATGTATATCCTTTCCTCAATTTCTTCCTTCCTTTACCTTTCCATTTCACTTCACTCAGCCCCATCAATCCAACATTCTCCCTCTCCATGAAGTCTACCACCTCCTCCACCTTGCCTGTCAGGGTCATGACATTCATGATTCCCACTTTCATTTCGGTTACTGGTCGCCCATTTCTCACAGTTCCCCCAGTACCAAAAGAACTGCGCGTCGCCTGCAGGGTACGCCCTAACCTTTTCCGATTCATTCGAAGTGCCATTTCCATTTTAGGCTATTATTACGATGGGGTCGCCACTCCCAAAGGCATTTTATGAAGCTACTGCCAGCTATTATACAGGCCGCCCCTAACATGGGAAACAGACGCCCTTGCAGCCGCCCCTAACCTGGGAAACAGACGCTGCCGATTGATGCTGTACTCTTACTATTCCCTGAGTACTGGGTTGCCTCTTCCGCAATCTCCACCGTTCCGAAGTCCATCTTCTCCGCTGCAGATTCCGTTGAGGTCTTCGCACGTAACCCTGTGCACGGGGCCTATGTTATACCCCATAGGACTGGGTCCTCACCAGAACTTAGCCGGTACTGTAGTTCCATGGTGTATTACAGTACCGTTGCCCACCCCCGCGACGTGGACGCGCCTGGCAAGAGTTATCCATGTAGCCAATTAAAATTGCCTCATGGACCGGGTTAAGGAGCTGTCTAAATCCAGCCTCCTTAGAACATAAGAGAAAAGTATCGTTGTAATACAATGTATAATTTAGGAGTTACAAGTTAAACGGATTTGAAAAATATAGTTTTGAGACAATGAACCGCAAAGTCTATGCAATGTCTAGCATTTTAAATCATAACTCCTAAACTATTGCAGATATTTAAATAATTATTTCACCAAAATGAACTAGACGAGTGAGGCTGTACATTAAAAAATACATTGAAAAATCGAAATTTTGAAGGTGGTTTACTGTACCGGTCCCCTTAATGCTGTAATGGAGGGTATGAATATATTAGTAAAAGAGATGGTAGAAGAAAAGGACAAAAAGATGATATTTGCAGAAGATATGGTCATTTGGGGTAATAAAGAGGAAGATGTACAGTAACAACTCGAAGCGTGGAAGGAAGTTATGGAAAGGTATGGATTAAAATAAAATAAAGATAAGTGTGAAATTATCATATTCGGAAGAGAATGGGAATATTGTGTTGGATGGTGAACCCCTCAGAGTGGTCGACAGTTTCACTTATTTAGGTAGTGAAATATTTCGTGATGGTAGGATAACAGATGAGATTACCAAGAGGCTGCAAAAAGGGGGAAATTTTATCATTTCAAATGATCTTGTCGACTTCATCGTTATGCTTTGGTCTACCGTTATGGATTACGGTTATGGCGTGTATGACGTCATCATGTTGTTCAGTGCATATGCACCGAGTCAGAGTTTACTCCTGGGGTCTGGTGTTAGGCGATACGGAGACGGCGAGTGCGTAACGTCATGCAGCAGAGTGCACCTCCCGCTCTCCGTTACCCACGCGGGAAGCCAAAGTTAAAGGGTAATGGAGTCTGTTGAGTCTGAGTTTACTCCTGGGGTCTGGCGTTGTGCGATACAGAGATGGCGAGTGCGTGACGTCATGCAGCAGAGTGCACCTCCTGCTCTCCGTTCCCCACGCGGGAAGCCTAAGTTAAAGGGTAATGGAGTCTGTTGAAAGAGTCCTGGGTCTTCGAGCGAATCGAGAAGCCCTCCTGAGCCTTTCTAATATGTGTAGCATTTGTAGCATGCATCATTTGTAATGATATAAAGTCTAGTCTCTCAGACTGACTATATGTTTTTTATCAAACAATAACACATCTGGTTTGGAATAAGGAAGTTCCAGAAAAAGCAAAACTCCTCATGTATAAGACTTATTACTCACTCACTGTCACATATGGAGCAGAAACATGGGCAAAGGGACTGTAGCAGACTGCAAGCAGGTGAAATGAGGTTTCTCAGAACAATTAAAGAAAATAAGATTGGACAGAATAAAGGCCTCTACACACGTTCCGGTCTACCTGTCAGGTTCGCCTGCACAGGCGCACCTGTGCAGGTCTGCCGGGGCGTGTGGATGATAAAACTGCGCAGGTATTGTCACCTGAACAGGCCGCCTGAACACAATCGAAAATGCATTCACTACGCCTGTCCTGTTTTACCTGTGCAGACAAACCGGAGCGTGTGTAACGTCATATCAGTTCAGGTTCGACTGCAGAGAAAAGTGCGAGTTTCAACCGCAATGGCGTCGAGCGCCAATAACATACAGTGCATCAAAACATTCATAGAAATATACCATAGTGAAAGCGGCATCGGTGGAGTAGTTGGTAGCATACTGAACTGTTGTGCCCAAGATAGCGGGTTCAAACCCGTCTGAAGTCGTCGGATTTTTTAAGAGCGTTAAAAATTGGAGGAATGGGCAACAGAAAATGATTTTACTATTAACAATAACAAGACTGTACAGATGGTTTTTAGAAAGGGAGGAAGTAGCCAAATCAGATAACATACTTATTGGAAAAGAAAAATTGGAAATTGTCAACCACTTCAAATATTTAGGAATAAGTCTACAATCCACCAGAACGTCATTTAGATTACATATAAAGGAAAGAGCAATAGCAGCTATTCGTAGTATTCAAGATATCACCAAACCAGAACTACTGGATATTAAATCAGCTATGTTCTTATTTCACGCAAAAATTGCACCGATCGCAACATATGGACTACAATTAATATGGACACATCTTAAAGGCAGAGAGAGAGACCTTAAAGTATTAGATCGTGTAAAAGCAAGTTTTTTGAAAAGGACACTTGCTGTTTCAAAATTCACTCCCACACGATTACTATATGAACTTACAAAGGAAACCTTCTTCATTGAGGAACTTAAAACACCTAATTGATAGGAAGGAGAAACGGGAAAATATCTGGGAAGAATTCTACAGCACTGACGCAATGGTAAATAGGGAATGGACTCAAACCAACTACACTCTCAGGCACACGGTGACTCGTATCGCTGTACATGGGTTCCATCATTTGATATGCAAAGTACAGTCTTTTCATTCACCGGATGAACATTGCTTTTGTGAACTCTGTGATAAGCAATGCGGAAGATATCATCTACGGGACTGTTCAAAAAGATCAAGATCTATCACGAGTTATAGTGAAGGAAATTAAAATGTATTTATATACTGTATATATAGGCCATTGGCTGTAATAAATCTATTAATTAAAAATCCTTCAGTATGCCTTCCATCGGAGGGGAAGTAAAGCCGGCGGTCCCATGTCATAGATTTATGGCATGTAAAAGATCCTTCCACAGACTAAACTTGTGTGCAGCTAAATTTCAAGGTTAGATTTCGTTGGAACGCTCTATCAAAGCTAGGTATCATTGACATCTGGTAGCGAAAGTTGGAACTACTTGAAATTAAACAGAACGTGTAGCTCACCCTCTGGGTGTCCACTAGAAGCAGCTACAGACTCAGGCGAGCCGTACATGTCCTCGGACACGCCCGGCACTAAAAGCCATACTTAAATAAATAACCATAGTGAAACGTGCTTGTGGAAAAAGAGACGCAGCATATGCAAGATTGGTGGAAAAATTGAAGGAAGTAGAACCATTTGCGCCGGACCCGTGGTGTTGGAATAGAGCGCCTGCCTCTCACCTGGAGGCCCCGGGTTCGATTCCCGGCTCCGTCAGGGATTTTAGAAACTGACGTGAGGGCTGGAACGGGATACACTCAGCCTCGTGAGGACAATTGAGTAGTTGTCTGACAGTGAGGCAGCGCCCCGATCACGAAAACGAAGATTAACGGCCGAGGGGACCTGATGCGCTGATCATGCGTCACCCCAATATCTGCAGGCCAAATGGCTGGGCAGCGGTCGCTTGGTGGGCCTAGGCCCTTCATGGGCTGTAGTGCCAGTGGTTATTATTAGAACAATCAGCAGATAAAGATAGTGTTGTGTGAAAAATAAACAGGCGAAGTCATTTTCGGAAAGAATATAACAAAGTTAAGGCATCGTCAAGGACAGGGACGGCTACAGAGGATCTCTACCAACCAAAATTACGGTATTTTACGCTTCTTAGCTTTCTGAATGTCTCCCCCCAGGGTCTCACATCTATTGGGACGTGGGTTGGCGACCACGGTACCCCAGCTGTGTCCGGCATTGCTTCCACTTACTTGTGACGAGCTCCTCACCGGCTTCTTTCCTGTCGACCACCCTTGGCCAACTGTTGTTCTTTTCCGAACCCGACGGTATTAGGGTATCCGAGGCCTAGGGAATCTTTCACTTTCCCGCCTTAATTGACTCTTGTCTCATCTTTCCTGATCCCTCATTCTTCTAGGGGTCAGACTTCTTGTTTTTCTTTCATATTTCCTTTTCTCCTTAAGATTCCCGCACTGTTTTTGGTTAATTGGCTCCCCGTATATCCAAATTACCTTAAGCGAAATTTTTGAATCTACACTACATTTTGTGGGTATTTTCAATCTAAGTTGCATTTTGTTAGTCTTTTGGATCTAAATTGCATTTTGTGTGTATTTTCAATCTCAATTGCATTTTATGAGGATTGAAATCTAAATTGCTTTTTAGTAAGTCCAGTAAGTGCATATTTTGAATTTCAATTGCATTTTGTAAGTATTTTCAACCTAAACCGCATTTTGCAAGTATTTTCAATCTACATTGCATTTTGTAAGTATTTTGATTCTCAATTGCATTTTGTGAGTATTTTGAATCTAAATTACATTTTGTAACTAGCCTATTTTCAATCTAAATTGCTTTTTGTAAGTATTGTCAATCCAATTAAGTAGTTTGAATCTACCATACATTTTGTAAGTATTTTCAATCTAAATTGCTTTTTGTAAGTATTGTCAATCCAATTAAGTAGTTTGAATCTACCATACATTTTGTAAGTATTTTCAATTTCAATTGCATTTTGTAAGTATTTCGACTCTACATTGCATTCTGTACGTATTTTGAACCTAACCTACATTTTGTGCATATTTTTCAGTCTATTCTTGTTGTATTTTCTTTCTAAATTCCCATTTGTAAGTATTTCCACTCTCCATTTTGTGAGTCGTTTTAATCTGAGTTCCATTTTGAAGTATTTACAGTCTCGCTTAATTTCCGTTATGGTTTTCATTTCATTGCCATTTTCGCGATCACCCAAACCATTAGGGGCTGATAACCTATATGTTAGGACCCTTAAAACAACAATTATCATCATCATCATCTTTCTGAATAAACCGAGCAAGTAGAGAAAGGAGCTTCAAGAACGTTTCTTCATTCATACGCAGATAATTATGCTAATCTTTTGGAAACACTTTCAATTCACTTAACAAGTTAACATGCGAATAGATGTTTCTTTTCTTCAACCATTCCGTGCATCCCAATGTGCGCCTTTTTTCGTTTGAAGCCACTTGTTACTAATAATAAGCGCAATAGAGCTAGATAATCGTCATCTGTAGATGACATGGCCAACTGTAACCAACACAGGTACACCTGAGCGTGTGGGCGCGCGGGGGTATTCAGGCAGACCTGACAGGTAGACCGGAACGTGTGTAGCGGCCTAAAGAAATGTAGAAATTAGAAAAGACCTAAATCAGGAAAGTATGAGAGACGGGGTGGAGAAAAAGAGACTACGCTGGTATGAACATGTTAAGAGGATGAGTGGGCAAATGTTAGCAAAAATAATGGAAGAACTTAAGATCGATGGAAGAAGACCTCGAGGGCATCCAAGAATGTGCTGGAGTACATGAGTGAGAGTCTGTATAGAGAGAAGAGGAGTTAATTGGCATCAAGTGGAGGAAGAAAATTGGTGGGAAGTTAGTATAAGATAGAGAGGCCTCGTAAACACCCAGACCCGGCAATAGCTGGAATAGGATTTGGATATGTAAAACATAAGTCTTGGTTTAAAGTTTTGCATTAATATTAAACATTATGTGTGCCTTGGTCCAATTAAATCAATTTTCTGAGCATGGAAACATATAAAAAGCATACATTTTCTTAAAGTAGAAGAATTAAGCTTTCATCTGATAAGTGACAACAACAACAACAAAAAGTTGAAAATTCCATCCTAATACAACATTTCAAACTTATATGAATACCTTAATACAGAGTCCGCCTGAAAAATGTATACACTCTTTGTCAGACGATATCGGGATATGGACATTGTCAACTGTTATCATTGTTTTTAAATGTTGTAGTATGGTCTTTCGCTCAACAGATGTCGGTACTTACATCACGATAGTGGGAAAACGAAATGGCTGGAGCACGCTTGACGTTCGAGCAGCGAAAGTACATTCTGAAGTGGTTTATCAGGTTTGGTAATGCCGTTGAAGTGCAACGTCAGTGGAGGAGGGAGTTTGAAACAGAACCCCCAACTTGCCTAACAATTAAACGCATTACTGGGAAGTTTGAGATGCATGGACGATTTGGGATATTCACAAAGGAAGAGCGGGAAGAACACGTACAGCTACTAGTCCTGCTTTGACGGCTCACGTGTTGGAAAGGTTTGCTAATTCTCCACAGAAGTCTGCTACGCAATGTGCGCAGGAAGTGGGGATTTGCAGTACAAGTGTACAACGGATTTTAAAAACAGGTAAGTGGAAAGATTACATCCCACGATTACTGCATGCGCTTAATGAGGATGATCCTGATCGTCGAATGCAATTTTGCGAATGGTATCAGCAAATGGTCGCCCAAGATGAACAATTTCTGTCGAAATTAGTGTGATCTGATGAAGTCCTGTTTAAACTTAAATGGAACAGTGAATAGACATAACTATGTCTACTGGGCTCAGGAAAATCCGCATGTTCATGTGGACAAGGCGGTCAATCTACCAGGGGTTAATGTCTGGTGTGGACTGTCGTCGAGGGGCTTACTAGGACCCTTTTTCTTTGATGGTACTGTCACTGGAGCAGTGTACTTGGGAATGTTACGCACATTAATTTTACGAGCAGTACATGCGCTTTATGGAGCCGATGATGAAGTCTTCTACCAACAGGACGGGGCGCCACCACACTACCATGTAGCAGTAAGAATTTTCCTGGATGACAATCTGCCGGGACATTGGATTGGACGAAGAGGGCCCATTGAGTTCCCCCCATGGTCGCCAGACTTTTACTTGTGGGGAACTGTGAAAAATCAAGTCTATCGACGTAAGCCGCGCACGCTGGAGGGCTTTGGCAGGAGATTACAGCGGCATGTGCAGCGGTCCCCATTCAAACATTGATGGACGTCGTTGCAGCGACCGCTCGTCGTTCTGCCATGTGTCTGGCAGCCAACGGTGAACATTTTGAACATCTCATGTAACCATATGTTTAACTGAAGACAGTACTACATGTGTAAGCAAAATTTAAATGTAAAAGAAATGCAAAATAAATAGTGCTTGTTCCGTAAAGAGTGTATACATTTTTCTGGCGGACTCTGTATATCAACAGTAAATGGCAGATCTTAGCACGTTCTATTATTTCAAATAGTCATGTAATAAAACAATACTTACTTTCTTTAATTGTTGGCCATTGTTCTTCTTCAAAGCGGTTATCTTCAAACTCTATTCCTCCATACGAAAATAGGAATCTAATTGGTTCCCCCAGAGCCTTAACGGAGAAGTATGTCAGCTTGTATTTTGGAGCCATGTCTGTAACAAACATTATTTATTTATTTACACTGTTTACGCCCACATTGGAGCACCAAAAATCAAACCTTATATAGGCCTACAAAGTCTTCAAATACTACTATTAGGTATAGCACTCATTTCAGGTTCCGTATTGACCGTGTTTACAGTAAGTAAAACCTGATTCGGCCAAAAATTCAGGTTTTACTTACTGTTCAAATACTACAGTAAGTTCAGTTCTTAATTCTTGATAATTTTTTCCTTTCCCAATACTTCTTCATTCTGGAAGATCTTCTTCTGCTGATATAACATATTGCTTACGCTGTGAAATTTTGAATGTTAGTCGAGTGTATTTGTTATTCAGAAGCCGTTTCTCCTCTCTATGTTTAATATGATGCTTAGTAATTTTCAATTCGTCTAAATCCATTTGTATTTCTATGTGATTTTTGTTTTACTGTTCCAAAAGAAGTCAAAAAGTTGTTTCAGGAGTCTAGTATTCGGCAAGCGGGATATGTGTCCAAAAAACGCAATCCTTCGTTTTCGCATCGTGTCAATGATAGATTCATTTATTTTCCTTGTAAAGTATTGAATTGGGCAAAAGAATCCGTCTATCAACCTTCTGTAGTTTGTCAGTTGTTGATCGGGTGTTTAGTTTAAATAAAGTTTCACTTGCATAGGCTATGTTGCTTCTGGCTTAACAACGGAGAAATAATGTCGAAGTTTAGCATTAATCGAAAGAGACCGTTTCTTATATGTTGGCCAGGTAATCTGTTGTGCTTGTCGCAATTTTAGTGTTCTACTATCTATTGATGCTCTCTCATTGGCATTCCAAGTGATTATTTCACCAAGATATTTACATTTTTTCACAATCCTTATTTTCTGGGCATTAAGCAGTACAATATGTGATGTGTCAACTTGAAAAGATGGCATCATTTCTGTTTTCTCAAAGGAAATTTTCAACCCAACCTTTGCTGCTAATCGTTCCATTTCCTCTACCTGAAATTTAGCTTCTTCGATACTAGTTGCCAATAATGCTAGATCATCTGCAAAGGCGAGACAATTTAGTCGAGCATTTTTCCCAATCTTAACATTCGGTGGACAAACCTTATTCCATTGATGCATAACTTTTTCCAGCACACAATTAAACAACAATGGAGATAATCCATCTCCCTGCCGAAGACCAGTATGGATTTCAAATGACTCAGAAGTTTCACTTCTAAACCTAACTCTAGATTTAGTGTTCTTAAGAGTGACCGCAATAAGGTTAACAAGTTTTCGATGTAAACCAAATTCAGTAAGGACATTTAATAGAGATTCGCGATGGATACTATCATAAGCTCTTTGAAAATCAACGAATGTGATCACTAAATCTTCGCTCCTAATCCTGTGATGTTTTATAATCCATTTGAGACTGATAATTTGATCTGGACAGCTTCGTCCTGAACGGAAACCACTCTGATATTCACCAAGTTCATTATCAAGTTGTTCGTGAATTCTGGAATATAAAATCTTTGAAGAAATCTTATACGTGACATTCAGCAACGATATCCCTCGATAATTGCTAGGATCTGATCTATCGCCCTTTTTGTGTATGGGGTGTATAATTGCAATATTCCACTCTTCAGGCAATTTTTCTGTATTCCAAATGTCAATAAGATGTTTATGTAGGTTATGAATAGTCTGTACATTAGCATTCTTCCAAAGTTCTGCTACTACTTTATTCTCTCCTGCCGCTTTAAAATTCCTAAGTGAATCAATCGCTGTACGCACTTCATCGTAAACCGGTGGTATGATCTTTTCCAGGGGTGTTTCATTTCTAGGATAGGGATCCAATTCAAAAGAATCTTCAGGTTCATCACTATTAAGTAATTTTATGAAGTAATCGGCCAAAATTATTGCATTGTCATAATCATTAAGGGCCACCTGCCCGTTTATATCCTTCATCAAAAGAGTAGGGGGAGTAAATTTTGATTGGTATTGTTTAAATGTCCTATAATAGTCTCTTGTTTTATGGCAATTGAAAGCTTCATCAATAGATTTTAACGTTTCCTTCTGATATTCTCTTTTAACCCTCCTGATTTCTTTGACCGTTAACCTTCTAGCTTTGATTAATTCTTCCCTAGAACTTTCAGTTTTTTGTTGTTGGTCCTTCAACCAAGCTGAATGCCGGCGTAGAATTGCTATATCACAATCCTCATTCCTCCATGCATGTTTCTTTCATTTCTTAATGGGAGCAATGTCTTCTGCTACGGCTTTTAATTTGTTAACAGTGGTCCCCAAGTTGCCACTTAAAAGCGTGATGGATTGCTCAAAATATACTGGATTATTGATAACTGAACTAGGATCATACAATCTTTTGCTATTGAACTTTTGAGGTTTATTTTTCCTTTTAGGAGTCAATTTGATTTTAATCTTGGAAATGTAATGATCCGAATCAACATCAACACCACGAAGGACTTTTACATTATAAATTTCTTTGTGAAATTTCCGATCCATGGCCACATGATCTATCTGAAACTCTCCTAACTTAATATTAGACATTTCCAAGTCATTAATTTATGTGGCCTCCTCTTGAACCTTGTTGTCTCCATAATTAGACCATGGTTAATACAAAATTCAATTAACCGTTGACCATTCCTGTTTGTTAAGTTATGTGCTGGCCATCGCCCCACCAATAGACGAAATTTCCTCACACGTCCAATCTTTGCATTGAAATCTCAAAGTAAAATTTTAATATTAGCATCAGGTATATTCGTTACCAGTTGGTCAAGTTCATCCCAAAATTGATCCGTCCCCTCAGTATCAGTTCTATTTTTGTCATTTGTTGGAGCATGAACATTTATCAATGTGTATATCTTGTTTTCCACTTTAACTGTTAACAATGCAACTCGTGGGGAAATTTATTTTATATACAAATTGAGCCATGTCAGTGCCGAAGAATAATTAATACGGTAATATTTCAAGATTAACACAGCATATTCTCTCTTGGTGCAAAAAAATTTAAATTCTAATCTAGGAACATAAACTTAACAGCATCCTATTCATTAATATACCGCAGGCAGTGTATATACACTGTCCAGTCACATCAATGTGACCACTGCCTATGTTCGATGTGGACGTGCAATAACCCCGCACAGACGGCAGGTGACATCACTAGCAGTGGAGGGTATATAAAACGTGCCAAATGAAAGCGGAAAACAGTGCAGTCGCTGTCGCAATTGCGAACACGGAGCGATTTAACTGACCTCCAAAAGGGCATGATTAGAGTTCCGTATTTTTGGTTTTAACGATATCCACGAAATATTTCAGCAAACACATATATGTTATCACAACGATATATTTACTCTAAATAAGCCATTTTTTTTAATGATTGTAGCCGCGATATATCGCGAAATAAATTTATTTTGCGAAATATGTTATTTTCACCCTAAAATGCTAAATGCCAACGAAATGCTGGTAATAAGTTCATTTTTAAAAATATTTACTTTAAAATTAATTGAAACAGTCCCTTCACAGAAAATAAGAAACCTTAAAAATATAAACGTTTCATAAGATGCGGGATAACGAAGTCCCTTCTCAGACTTGATTGGTTGAAGTCCTGAAAACATGGAAACAGTGCTTTGCATAGTGTTAGGTATTGAACACAAATTCATTAGAGTTTAAGTTCCTTCGACAAAAAAAAAAAAACTAGAATAAATTGTTTTTTACTCCTCCAAATGTTTGTATAGTGTTCATTATTTAACCAAATCCGTGCACTGTACACAGGGTTATTAAACACACTCACACCTCGCTTTTGTTAATTCACCGCTATGGATATTTTATTTCACCACTTTGAAAAATTCATTTCACCGCTTTGAAGCCTTTTATATTACCATAAATCAGGGTCCCTAGGCATGATTATTGGCTTTAGGTCAAGGGAAGAAGCATTTCCGAAATGGCTAGGCCTACGTTCGTAGACCGAAACTGTTCGCATGCTGCCGTGGTTTAAGTATACCGTGCGTGCTTTGCAAAAGGGTGCTATTCAAAACCGCCGCCGAGGTAACTGTGGTGCACCACGGTCCATACATGAGAGGGGTGAACAACGGCTGCAGAGATGTGTATGGGCGAATAGACAAGTAATTGTAAAGCAACTGACCACCCAGATAAACCACGGGGCTACCAACTGTGTCTCCTCAACGACCATTCAGTGAACATTGCTGCGTATGAGCCTCCGCAGCAGGCACCTTTTTATGCACCCATGCTGATTGCTGTTCATTGGCGATGAAGGCTAGAATTTGCAGGCCAATACTCCAACTGGACGTCCACTGAGTGACGACAAGCGGTCTTTTCCGATGAATCATGTTTTATGCTCCATCGGACAGACAGACGTTGGCATATATGGCGTGAAACGTCTCAACGCAAACACCCTGCAACAATCGTTGGACGGGCCAGATCGGAGGGAGCGTTATGGTGTGGGGAATGTTTTCGTGGCATTCCCTGGGTGATCTCATCATTGTGGAAGGCACAATGGATCAACAGAAGTATGCAGCCATCCTTGGGGACCATGTCCACCCCTACATGCAGATTGATTTTCCTCAGCACGATGGCATCTACCAGCAGTCAATGCAACGTGTCATTCAGCTCGCAGTGTACGTGTGTGTTTCGAAGAGTTCCAGGATGAGTTTACACTTCTTCCCTGGCCACCAAACTCTCCCGATTTCAGCCCAATCGAGAATCGGTGGGGCCACCTCGATCAGGCTGTTCGCGCCATGGATCCACAACCGAGAAACCTAGTGCAGCAGGCCATGGCAATGTAGTCAACATGGCTCCATATCCCTGTCGGTACCTTGCAGAGGCTCATTAACTCTCTTCCTGCACGTCTCGCAGTGGTCCGCGCTGTAAAAGGTGGTTATGCTGGCTGTTGACGGATGGTTACATTAATGCGGCTGGACAGTGTATACGGGCTTAGCCGTGCAGAGGTTAGATGGTGCTATGTTGTAGCAGACCCTCACAATATCAGTTGAAAAATGGCTGTGTTCCAAGAAACATGGTCGAACTTAAAAGTGCATAACATGTGATCGGGTTTTTGTGCATTACAATAGGGGATACAATATTGGTACACCATGCGACAATGGAAAAATACATGTCATGTCCATGTCATGGGAACACCCCTCGTCCCCACCTTGCAAGAAAATCCAAACATTCACACTCACAAAGAAAGTCATGACTACTGTCTTTTTGGGCTGCAAGGCCATGTTTCTTGTAGATTTACTCATGGTAACTGTGACATACTTACCACCTAGGAGTTTTAACATAGCTCCAAGATTGTACGCAGATCATGCTGGCATTGATGCCTTGCTGTACCATTGGAACAAATGTTTGGATATGTTGATTAGTAATGTGCGTCAGTGAACAGACACCATTTCTAGTCACATTGTCAGCATATGAGCTTCTTAATACTGATTGATTATCCTTTAAGTTTCTCTGTGCAAGGTTTTCTTACCCCACTTTTTAAATTTGTACAGTGAGAGCCTTCTCTATAGAACGGAGCCTTGCCAGGGCCGTGTGACAGGTGGAGAATGCTAAGTCAGCACCAGTTGACTAGCATCTACCATTACACAACAGCGGGTCGGGAAGACCTGGATGCGGTCATAGCTTGATTACATTCCCAGCTGGCAAGATACCTTAGTTGAGAGAGTTACGAGTTGTGGTGAAGTACTGTAGCCTGTCTTGTATCCCATAACATGGTTATTAGGTACCGGTATAGAACAAAATATTGAATTTTCCGAGTGAAAACTTATCTTGTCAAGAAGAAGTCTTCCAGTAAGTGTGTTTGTACATTTCAGCGCCATGCGATTTTTACTTATGGGGGAACCTCAAATAAAAGGTATACAGAAACAATCTGTGTACTCTGGAGGCTCTCGAGAACTAAATAACTGCACTAACGAAATATCAGTGAGGATGAAATACAGTGAGTGTAACAAAACTTACTATGTTGGTCCAATGTGTGTTTAGAAAAAAAGGACAGCATTTCCAGCAACTACTCTGAAATTCATGTAAGTAAGTTAATGATAATTATTAAATACGTTGAAAAGTATTGAACTAGTTGGGCGCCACGCTGCTGCTAGCACCAGTGTCTTGCTCGACAGGCGGCTAGCCACAGTGCCCCGGCTGTCACACCGTGCCTGCAAGGTTCCATTCTATACTGTATAAAGATTACTGTATCTACAAGGGATATCTTTAAGTAAGGTCTGGGCCGTAGTGGCTCAGCGGTCAAGCTGTCTGCCTCTCATGGTCAATGCATGTGAGATTTTCGAAGTGAAATGCCATGCCCGGTGGTTTGGATTCCAGGTAAAAAGGAGGTCCCGTAACTCATGATCGTGAGATTAATGGTCACTTTAAACTACAATCTTCCTTCCTTTGTCTTGAAGTAAGGTCCATTTACATATTTTTTAAATCCTCATGGACTCATAGTAATTCACATGTCTACCGGCTTTCGGTGACTCTTGCGGTTGAACAGACACCATTTCTAGTCACATTGTCAGCATGTGAGCTTCTTACTGTGTAACTGCAGTGTTCAGCAATTGAGCAGCCCACGGTGGTTGGGTCCTCAGTTTAGGGGCTGTGACAACGCGGTCGTGTAGCCCTGTGTACTTTGGGTGTGTGTAGAATCTGACTGATAACAGGTGTTAATTGTGATGGCTGTATTAGTGTGTGTTATCTGTATGTAATTCAAGTAAGGACTGCAGACATTCGATTTTCAAGTACTTCCAACTTTTGCTACCAAACGCCACCGTCAACGACCAACTAGTTCTGAACTTGGTTACTAGATGCCATCGCAGTCGACGAACGTTGGAACCTACGAGCTTTAGTCAAATCTAACCTATAATTTAGCTTCACACAAGTGTAATTAGTGGAAGGTTCTTTATCATGCCATAAATCTATGACATGGGACCGCCGGCTTTACTTCCTCTCCGTAGGAAGGCATACTGAGGGATTTTTAACGCTCTTAAAAACTCCGACGATTTCGGCCGGGTTTGAACCCACGATCTTAGGCATAGAAGCTCAGCATGCTACCAACTATGCCAACGAAGCCGCTAGCACACAGTGACCAGTGTGAATTGTGGTCAGCTATTCAGTCTTGGTGACAAGAAACATGACAGCGACAGACATTCATTGCCAGATTTGTGAATAAGCCAGGAGTAAAACCAAGGTGATTAAATGGGGAAGATTGTTTTAATATAAGGATAGGTGGGAGAATGTATACGATGAGCCGTGCCTTGGCCAGTCATCTGCTATCAGCACCAAGAGTTTTGGCACCAATGGTGAAAACGGTAGCTGGGGAATGGCTCTCTCCTTTCTGGAGGCAGACTTCTACTATGAAAAGGGCATTCAAAGCCTCTTCATATGCTACAACAGATTTGTATGAAAGGGATCCTTTTAGTGCTGAAACTATTGCAAGCGGACAACAACTTATCTCTGCTATTTCAGAGTCTAAACGAGAACAGTGGTTAAAATTGATGGAAGAAGTTAACATGGATAGGAGTAGCCATAAGGCCTGGAGGCTACTCAGGCGTCTCAGTAATGATCCTAATAAATCATCTTCTCTTTATAACGTATCTGCAAACCAAATTGCTCACCAACTCGTCCAAAATGGCAAGTCTATAAACTCCAGTTCTAAAACAAAAGTGGATACTAGGCCAAAATTCAGACCAGAGACCAGTATACTTTCTAATCCCTTTACCTTGGCAGAACTAAATGATGCTATAAATATCAGCAAAAATGGAAAGGCTCCTGGTGTAGATGAAATCTGTATTCAACAAATCAAGAACTTTGGACCTGTTACTAGAGAATGGGTACTCAATCTATTTAACAATTGCATTCGAACCTGCAGAATACCCAAAATCTGGAGGAAATCTAGAGTTATAGCATTCCTCAAACCAGGAAAAGATCCCCATGATCCTAAAAATTACAGACCAATATCCTTGCTCTGTCATTTATTCAAGATCTTAGAACGAATGGTTCTGGTAAGGCTTGCAAAAATAGTTGAACCACTTTTGATCCCCGAGCAAGCTGGTTTTAGAAGAGGGAAGAATTGTACATCACAAATACTCCATTTGACCCAATATATTGAAGATGGTTTTGAAAATCGAAAAATAACTGGGGCAGTCTTCATCGACCTAACTGCGGCCTATGACACAGTTAACCACCAAATTCTGTTGAGTAAACTTCATAAGATGACCAAGGACAACAAGCTGACAGAATTTCTTCGATGTCTTCTTGAAAATCGAAGATTCTTTGTAGATTTCCAAGGGTGACATAGTCGTTGGAAGAATCTCCGGAATGGCCTACCTCAAGGTAGTGTTTTGTCTCCAATATTATTTAATATTTACACGAATGATCAACCCTTGCCAGAAGGAACTAAAAGCTTCATCTATGCAGATGATCGAGCTATTCTCACCCAGGGTGATCAGTTTGAGAGTGTTGAACGGAGATTAATGGCAGCCTTAGATGAACTGAGTCCATACTACAGAGAAAACCATCTAAAGCCTAACACCTCAAAGACGCAAGTTTGCGCTTTTCACTTAAAGAATATGCAGGCAAGAAGAAAACTGAAGATTTTCTGGGAGGGTGCTCTTTTGGATCATTGCTCTACACCTAAATATCTAGGGGTAACTCTGGATCGTGCACTCAAGTATGAACAACATTGTGTTAACACGAAGCACAAAGTATCTACGTGAAATTCCATTCTTCGCAAGTTATGTGGTACCAACTGGGGAATGCAAGCTCAAACAATGAGAACTACTGCTTTAGCACTGAGCTACTCTGCAGCAGAATATGCATGCCCTGTTTGGTATAGATCATGTCATGCCAAACAGGTAGATATTGCTTTAAATGAAACATGTCGGCTTATAACTGGTTGCCTAAGATCTACACCTTGTGACAAGTTATATTGCTTGGCTGGCATTGCTCCCCCAGATATTAGACGTGAAGTAGCTGCCAAACATGAAAAATCTAAAGTAGAAGTTTCCCAGACACATCCTCTACATAATTATCAACCTGCTCAACAACGATTGAAATCTAGGCGAAGTTTTCTACACTCTACTGAGTGCCTGTCGGATTCACCTCAATCATCAAGGCTAACTTCCTGGAGATCCAGAAACAATAATCTCAACGGATGGATGGTTCCATCTGAAACTCTTCCTGCCGGTTATGAAGAGTCGTGGCCTACATGGAAGAGTCTGAACAGGCTGCGGTCTGGGGTCGGTCGATCTAAGACCAATATGAAGAAGTGGGGCCTTTCCGATGAGTCAACATTTTGCGCCTGCGGAGAAGAACAAACCATGGCGCACCTTCTCCATTGCAACTCCTGCCCTCTCATTTGCACTATGCAGGATGTAGTTCAGGCCACACCAAATGGATGAGATCTTGCCAAATTTTGGTGCGATGTAATTTAATTGTTATTTTGAAAGTACCTTTAGTGTGTTTTTATTTTAAAAAAGTTATCTATGCTAATTTTACATGATGTATTGCTTCTGATACGAATAAATAAAACAACAGATGTTTCTAACAGCTAAGTGTGCAATCTGTGTGCTAAATCAGTGACGTGGCGTGGAAGTTTTTCGAGGGTAAGCTGTGAAGAAGACTCAAAATATAGGCTTACACCACAAAGCAACTTCAGCACCAGGTTCCAGCTATGCCCCTGTCAATGTTGAGGTTGATATCTGAAGTAGCAACAATTACTCTGCACACATAATTATGAGTCTTTCACATTTAAAAAAATTGGAAAAAATTGTAATACAGCACAGCTTATTTTTCCCTTTTCAATTTTAGGCATGCCAATCCATGTACCTTAAGTGCGGAGAAAATTATTCAACAATAGGCTTGGCGAGCTTTTCTTATCGTGTATCATTTGACGATTGAACAGTGTGGCAATTTGTGTTTTTGTTGTTCGCATTTCTTGGTCTAAGGAGCTAAACGTTTAGGTTATTACCGGTAAATTTTCTATTATGCGCGGCTCAGCGGTAACGTTCTCGCTTGCTGAGCTTAAGATAGCGGGATTGAATGCCGTCGCAGTCAGTCACCATTTGAGGGTGCGCAAATGCGAGGGAGCCGTGTCAGTATATTTACTGGCATGTTAAAGATCCCCTTCGGGTCAAAATTCCGGCACCCCGGCGTCTCTAAAAGCCTCAGTAGTTAACAGGGACGTAAAACCAATAACATTATTATTATTATTTTCTATTATGAGACCTAAGTGAACATTAAAATAATAAACATGCTATTAGTAATAGATATTCTTATAGCATTGTATTGCATGCTCAGTTAATATTTCTTTGCAAATATCATTCAAATTGTACTGATGTAGGCTTTCACAGCTTCATTAGTTTGAATGACTTAATTGGGGCACTACACTACACTACACTATGTAAACTAGTGTACTAACAATTCCGGCGTCTAGTGCATCAGTGGAAAGAACGTTTTCTACCATGAAACGTATAAAAACCTTCAACCGAAACTCAATGCATCAAGAAAGACTTTCACATCTCGCGCTTCTTTCAATTGAAAAGGAGTTATTGTGCAGCCTGCAGGGGAACACTGATTTTCACGACCACGTAATTGATGAGTTCGCTAAGAGGGAGAGAAGAATTGAACTTCGCTACAAGTGACCCGCCAAGGTACAGCAAATAGTGACATTAATTAATTTTGTACAAATGAGAACTTCATAGACCCTACCTACCGCAATAACCAAATATTTTTTAAAAAATAATGTGATAGGTCTTTAAAATATTATCCAAAATTATACGGATGTACATACATTTAAAATTATGTATCCTTTACACCTAGTCTTTGAATATAATTTGAATGATAATCAGAGCAACTTTTAGGGTTGATGGGCCTCTCTGAAGATTCCAACGCACTATACACTCCAACACAATAATAGCAACAGTAGTTACGGTATACTAAATTTTGCTAATTGCACTCAAAAACATGAGTTAACCGGACGAAGAAGAATTTCAACTACCGCGCCCAGCAAAGGTCGGGTCTGATGGTCAGATGGAGGGTGGGCAAGGAGTGGGGGGGACTGAGGAACCGCGCCAAATAATTTAAAGCAGTGCTGGTGTTCCAGGCTCGCTAGGGAAAGCTGTCCAAATCGAAGCAGACCCTGCTACCCGCTTTGACTTGTCTCGACGACAGCCATGCGGCTATGGAACGCCACACCCCCTGCCTTAGCCAATCAAGGATGACCTGGCGTTCTTGGTGTACCACTCCATCGGCCATAGCAGTGTTCCGGGCCAGAAGGCTCCTGGAGGTACACAAGCCGTTGTCTTAGCAACCAGCCGCGCTGTTTCCACTTTCTCTACAAAGTAGTAGCCTAGTGGCTGATCGTGGAGAACTGGGGTAGAGAACGAGGAACTTCATTCAAAGCGACGATTTTGCTGTTGCTCGCACGTTAGAAAGTCATAATGTAAACTTTATTCTTATTCCTATGAGAATATACTAGGTAAGCGGTGCTTGTCATTATTAAACACCAAGGCAGATCGGGTTCGATTCCCGGTTAATACACCAGGGATTTTCGATGTGAAATTTTGGTCGGTGGGTCGAAACGCCCCAAATAGAGGACATTTTCGTGATTAGCGAGTAACGTAAAACCATAAGCTTCCTTTTTAATATTTTTAAAATTGTCTTCACTCTTTATTCAACATTGAAATAGGGTATTGGCAACTCAAACTAACACTTGGGGCGCTGCGGTCGTCTGGATAAGTAGGGTAAAATTACTCAATAACACGCGTTTGATATAGAACACTTTTTATTTTTCGGTTATAATCAGTAAATGTGGTCACTAAAATGACAGTGTTATTTTCAATTGTATATATGTATAACTGTGCGATACACGTGATCTAATTTGTGTGTTCCACTGGATTTTATGTGTCGATTGCATATTATCAAGCATCGGTTGTCTGCTGGTATTTGTTTTTATGCAGTTCGAGTCATGGCGCTGTTACGTTTAAAAGCTATATTTGAGTTAGCTAACTGTACCATAGACTCTAGAAATTATTTGCTGCTTGCTAGGGCGAAGGGATGAGTTTAACTTGTATTAAAACTCGGGGTAGACAGGAATTGCTTGATTTGGATGGCATTTACCCTGCGAAGTCAAATCAGGCCTATATGACTCGTAGTGGAATGGCTCGGATATCGCAGAGCGAGGTGATGACGGTTGGTAGGGTTATTGGAAATGAACTAGGGAGCGGGAAAGGATACCTGACTGATGAAGCTTGGCTGTCCTCGACTGGTGTAGGCCTAGGCTTGGCTGTCTTGGTACGGCTTGGCTTGGCGAGACTGTGCTTGGCTGTCTATATAGGTGCGGCTTGGCACGGCGTAAGTGAACAATCCGACATGTCGTCAGTGAGTGTAGTGGTGAGTGGTCCAAACCGCTCTTGCCCCCCGTCTTTATTTGGTATCGTCACCTTTCGGCTATTGCTATTTGCATCTTTTGGAAAGTGATGAAAACGTACGGTAGCCTATATCCGCAGCCCTCTTATACATCGACTTACAGCCGTAAACTGAGCAATATACTTTGCTTGTACTCATTTTGCACTCTTATCAACGAGTAAAACTTATTACTTATGTATAATCACGAAGAATTTACCACGATCTGCTTACCAATACAAGAAACCATATACCACAGAACAATATACAAACAGTCACCACGTGACAAATGTACCCTACTTCGTAAGTTTCTCATTTTTACCGCTAGATGTCATATCAGATAGCTGGAGTTGCCAATACCTAATTAACAACACAAAGTACAAGCATGGAATTTTTCGGGCTTGTAGGCCGTGGTCCAGACAGGATATCTCCCGACGTTTCACCGGAAACTGCGTCCGGCATTATCAAGGGACCACGGCCTACAAGCCCGAAAAACTTGTACTTAATTATGAACGCCGGCCGTGAAAGCCTAAGCTGTTATAACAACATAAAGTTTAAAAAATCTAAAGAGTACGAACGAGCCGGAACGGACCAAAGGCAGTTCTTAAGAGACGGTAATGAGTTAAAAAAAAAAACGAACCGGGACAATGAAGGTACCGGTATACGTAAAACCGGAGCGCCAACGTCCCGGTTATTTCCGAGCCTTGATATAAATTCTTGTCTGCATGCTTTGAAAGCCATGCCAGGCACACAAGACAGCAAGCAAAAAGAAATGAAGATTAAGAAACAATACCTTGATCGAATGTTTTAAGACTATAAAAATTAAGAGCAACAGAACCAAAGAGGCTACGGGTAAACAGTACACTCGAGGGAAAACAAGAAATAAGCAGCCAAGAATAGCGCACCAAAGAGGATGTAAGTAGATAGAGAGTGGTTGCAGCTTTACATGTAAAATTTTGATGGGAGCTAGACGTTCGCGCTGACGGGGAGCGATGGAGCGGCGATGCACTTTGACATACGTTCTATCCGTGATCAGCTCTACACGAAGGCTATTAAACTGCAATTTAATTAAACTATAGTTAAGCCTCGACATGACCCCCTCCCACCTTCACTCCTATGGCTGCGCGGCATATGGATTTCAAAACCCCATAAAATAATAATAATGTTATTGATTTTACGTCCCTTTTAACAACTGAGACGCCGGGGTGCCGGAATTTTGCCCCCAAGGGAACCTTTAACGTACCAGTAAATCTACTGACACGGCTCCCTCACATTTGCGCACCCTCGCCACCTGGGCACTGCCAGCTGGATCACAGTCATTATTATTAATATTATTTCATGGCATTTCACTTCAAAAATCTCACATGCATTGACCGGGAAGTGAAACCGGCGCCTTGGTGAGAGGTAAAGAGCTTTACCGATGCACAACAACGCCCCTTCCTTACTTAGAGATGAACAGTAGACTATTGACGTCAGAAAAGTTGGATGGCGCAGCCACGCGGCAGAATGTTGAAGCTGTAACATTGTGACTGGTGAGATTTATTTAGATGGTGAAGCATTGACGTCGTGATGGAAACAGAAAGAAATTTGTCAAATTCGAGGAGGTACTGCTCTGTATACGGTTGCAAATCGTATAAAACGGCTACGAAATATCTTCACTACTTTCCTGTACAAAAAGTTCCGAGAGAAAGATGGGCTTCGGCGCTGTCAATTGGAAAACGTGTTACATGTTACATGACAGTGTGCAGTCTGCATTTTTGTGAAGACGACTTCTTTCCACCGGTACTGTTGATTATTGATAGTTGTTGTCTCTAATTTGTATTCACATGGATTTAGCTACATCAAAAATACTGATAAACTTATAGCCTATTACTTCTGTGCCGTACAAAGAATGTAATCCGCTCTTCGTAAACTTATTTTAGGGATTCTTCCGATTGACAATAGCCGAATGGTTAGAAAACTTAAGAAAAATGCTGTTCCTAGCCTTAATTTGCCAGAGAATTTATATTCTTGCCTCTGAACAGCAAGTATGTAGGTCATTGAAGTATGATTTGGCTTAAATTGTGTTTTTGGCTATGATCTCCCTACTGTTGAATTTAGTTAATTAAAATGTAAAATCTTAGTTTTAAGTACCGGTTTGGTGATCCATCATCCCAGGCAGGCCGGCAACACCTATACTACTCAGGCAGATAAGTCACTTGGCCGTAATTTTGAAGTTATAGTGATGTTAAGTATACATATGCGGTAATGTACCAGGAGACCGGATCGGCCTAGGCTATTCTAACTTGAATTAGTTCCCATTTCAGGGTTTTACAGTTTTGAGTGCGAATAGTTGGTTTGAAAGTTGTACAACAGTAAGGAGAGTATGTTTTGTATAGGTTTTAATTGGTATTATGGTTTATGTCGAGCTGAGGAGTGAATTTGGTTTGGCTTAAAGTGTAGTTTTTGATCTGTTCCGTTTGCTTATGACAAGTTCAAATGGAGACTCCAGCTTTGTTAAATATCTGCATTTTAAATATTTAATTAAATATATTGATAAAGAGGATGTCTCCATTTTAACTTGCCTGTGGCAAGAGATTAAAAAATTAACATTCTTGTCTTTGAACAGCAAGTATGTAGGGCCTAGGTCAATATTTGCAATATTGAAGTATGATTTGAGCATCCCAAGTAACGCTTCTTTGAACCCAAAACATTCATGCAAATTCAGGGTTGCTTGATTCAATTTATTATCAGGGAGTCGTCCTTTGTGTTATGTGAGATATATATATTGTGAAATTAATAAAAACATCGATACCGCTAGGCCCCCAAGTACAGGCTTCATATATGTAACAGCAGACAGTAAATTAACTATCTACATGTGGGTAATATTTTTAACTGCTAGTAATTAGGCACTGCATTTAAATTGATTATAAAAATATTTCTATCAATGAAAGGAAATATGTAGTATTTAACCATCATAAATTTGAAGCCATAACAAACGCACACCCAATTACTTCACGTCACTATATCGCCGCCATATTGCAAACAGCTGATCGTAAGCTCCTCCCCCGTTTCGGTAGACTGAAAGAGAGACTTTAAAGCAGCCGCATGTTCTTTGTAAAAATCATTTTATTGACGCGCCTTGGTCTAATCAGTAGCCTACCATGTTTTTCTCTCATATGCGCGGATGCGGATATACTGTAGTTAGCATGGCTGTGCGGATAGCGGATAAGCTGCGGATAATGTTCGCAGAAAATTTGCGGATAGTTTTTAGAATGCAATCCGAACATGTTGGAGAGCATTAATAGGACCTGGATGTTTATGACACACGGTAATTATGTTTTTCCATTATGTATTTTTATGACAAATGTAAAAAGATGATTTACGCTAATCTCATTCAAATTGTCATTAAAGCATAATTAACACTCCGAACAGGAAAGGGCTGCAATTCTGACTGTAATAACATTCATTTTAAACATAGCACCTGACATACAAAGCCTAATAATTAGGGAACGACTTTTTCCTCAAATGTCTAAATATGTTGCTTTAGTAATTTATGCTTTAACTAATTAAAAATATTATTGTAATGCCAGTAGATTCGGTTAACAAACGTGCAAATGCGGAAAAAAGTCGTGCGAATGCGGATAACAGTCGTGCGGATGCGGATAACAGTTGAGCGGATGCGCATAACGTTTTTTTCATCCACGCAGGGCTCTACCTATGGATTAACAACTTATCCCGTAGGGATTCGCGTTTGACTATTTCGGCAATTGTACATTACAAAACATGCCTGAGCTGGGTCTATTTACTCTTTTTTCGAGTGACTTCGGAGGGTCCCTCTTCAACTCATGCCGCACGAATGTCACAACAGCTCTCTCACAGTTGTCTGTCGCGCTGGGCCTGTGCCAGGTCTACGAGTGTGGGTACCTTCATTTGACCACTGCTGCCATACACGTTGGACCGTAGATACCTGTCGGCCAACACGTGCAGTGTGGCCTTCAAAAAAGAGGTTGGTTGGTTCTTACGTTTAGGGGCTGCGACAACGCGGTCATGTAGCCCCGTGTACTTTGGGTGTGTGTAGAATCTGTCTGATAACCGGTGTTAATTGTGATGACAGTATTAGTGTGTGTTATCTGCCATAAATCTATGACATGGGACCGCCGGATTTACTTCCCCTCAGAAGGAAGGCATACTGAGGGATTTTTAACGCTCTTAAAAAATCCGACGGCTTCGGTTTGAAGATTTAAATTCAAACAAAATATAAAATTACACTGAAGAAAATGGAAATTGCCACACCCAGAAGGAGTGGTGCTACATTGCTGCAATTGAACATGCAGGACGAGTATTCGGTTGTGATTCGATGATTACACTTTTTGGACCCTCTGACCGCAAATTTGGACAACAATCAATACAGAATGTGCCCACCACGAGCTGCAATACATTGTTGAAGTCGGCCAGGCATGGAGTCAATAAGGCCCTGGATCGCTTCCTGATGAATTGTGGCCCATGCTTGCTGCACTGCACGGGTCAGTTGTTCCAGAGTTGTGGGTGACTGAGGACGGTTGGCCAGGTGTCGACCCATCATGTCCCACACATGCTCAATAGGACTGAGGTCCGGGGATCTGGCGGGCCATTCTAAGGTTGTGATGTCGTGGAGAGCTTCTCGGGAGATGCGAGCAGTGTGAACCATTGCATTGTCCTGCTGAAACATCCCATTAGCAATGTTCGCCATCATAGGGACAACCACTGGATAGAGTACCCTATCAACGTACTGTAGAGCAGTCATAGTGCCCTCAACAAGCACTAATTGTGATTTCACATTAAAGCCAATAGCTCCCCAGACCATAATGCTTGGTGTTGGCTCTGTGTGCCTCTCGACAATAAGGTCTGGGCGGCCCCTCTCTCCGGTACGTCGGCGCACTCGATTCCGGCGATCACTGCGGGCAAGACAGAAGCGCGATTCATCACTAAAGACGACCCTATGCCATTCGTCGACCCACGTCGATCGTTCTCGACACCAGGCCAGCCTTACACGTCGCTGTTGTGGGGTCAATGGAACGCGTTCTGCAGGGACACGGGATCGTAAGCCAGCTGCACGCAGGCGATTACCAACTGTTTGTTGTGTAACGTGGGGTGCCACAGCTGCTCGAATTTGCGCTGCTGTTGCATGGGGTTCCATCCGGGCCATCCGAATGATGCGGCGATCTCTCTCACAGTTGTCTGTCGCGCTGGGCCTGTGCCAGGTCTACGAGTGTGGGTACCTTCATTTGACCACTGCTGCCATACACGTTGGACCGTAGATACCTGTCGGCCAACACGTGCAGCGACAGTCCTTAGCGATAATCCAGCCTCACACAGCCCAATTATCCGAGCCCTCTCAAACGGCGACAGTTGTTGATAGCGTGCTCTTCTCTGTCGTCGAGGCATGTTTGACGAGGAACACTTCACTGCACAGACTGCAAGTCAACTACGCTACACCAGAGTCCGTATACTGGAGTTGATTTCTCCGCGACCAATCACGTGGGGAGACCTGCAGCAACAATCCAATGGGTCTGAAACTCTGATCGTTTACATTCCTACATGGCATCGTTCCATATCTTGAAAATCAACACAAACGACCAATGCCTTTATGGTGTTGCAATTTCCATTTTCTTCAGTGTAATTAATCAAAATGACTGAAAGGGCGCCTCCGTGATGTAGTGGTCAGCATGTTTAGCTGTTACCCGGGAGGTTTGCGGTTCTATTCCCGGCTCTGCCATGAAATTTTAAAAGTGGTCTGAGGACTAGCACGGGGTCCGTCAGCCGTCCTCGAAGTGGTTTTCCGTGGTTTCCCACTTCGTCTCCGGGCAAATACCGGGATGTAAGGCCACGGCCGCCTCCTTCCCTCTTCCTTCCTTCCCCTCCCTTCCCATCCCTCATGAGGCCACTGTTCGCTTTGCAGGTGAGGCCGCCTGGGCGAGGTGCTGGACCCACTCCCCAGTTGTATCAAGCTTCAGGATACTGTCCTGGTGGAGGTAATGGTGGGATTCCTCGCTGAGTCCGAGGGAAAAGCCAACCTGGAGGATAAACCGACTAAAAAGAAAAAAAAAGTGACTCAAGAGTACCATTCTGAATAAGCAAAACTGTTTCTTTTTGTGTAGGCTACATTATAGGAATTAAAAAAATGTCTCATTCATTTGCTAAAAGGAAGGTGTAAAACCATAGATTATATATTTGGAATAATTGTAGAACCTTGCATGGCTCTGCCACGAAATTCGAAAAGTGGTATGAGGACTGGAACGGGGTCTACTCAGCCTCGGGTGGTCCAAATGAGTAGATGGGATTCGATTCCCACCTCAGCCATCCTCGAAGTGGTTTTCTGTGGTTTCCCACTTCGTCTTCGGGCAAATGCCGGGATGGTTCCTACTGTAAGGCCATGGCCGCCTCCTTCCCTCTTCCTTGCCTATCCATCCTAACCTTCCAATCCCTTCCCTCATGAGGCCCCTGTTCGCTTTGCAGGTGAGGCTACCTGGGCGAGGTGCTGATCACACCTCACCAGTTGTATCCACTCCGACCAGATGTTCCCAGCTCTAGGACACTGCCTCAGCGTCAGCACCCATGCAAGCGAAGCCGGCGTGTGTTTTTAGCCTCTCAGCCCATCTAGGGGCCTTTAGTGCTATATCAAGGGTAGGAACTGGTTTAATTTTTAACTTAATGGAATTAGGATGTTGGGTTTGTGCATTTGAATCAAACTGGCCAGAATATGACCTGAGGTTAGGGTGGTGGGAAGGAATAGGAATTTTGGAAATGGGTAAGGTTAGAGAGATGTGGAATTCAGCATTACATAAAGATCAGAGTGAGCCTGGGCTCGTAGCGTACTTAATGGTGGCAAGTGACAAGAAGAAAGAGTAGGGCAGTAATCAACATGCCAAAGGCATCGTGCAGAGGGCCCACGGACCACCGGGCACCATCCCAAGTGGGCCGGCCATGGCCGGCCACCCGAGCAGACGCACAGCAGGGCCGCGGGGCAAGTGAGGGGTAATGTGAGAGGTAGAGATCGAACCCGCGGGCCGCAAGGCACCAACCCAGGTGGGCCGGCCGTGGCCAGCCCCCTGAGCGGGCACCAGGCAGTACCGCGGGGCAAGGAGGGTAGTGAGGAGTGTACTTGAGTGCTGTCAGAGTGAGTGAGGGGTAATTTAAAGAGTAACGGAGACGAGGTGTTGAAGTATTTGAAGAATACTTGTGAGGGTTGAATTTTGGCTCGTGATGTGACTTGATGGAGGACTTGGAGGAGAAATGGGGAGTGACAGTAGGGAGAGAATGTTTCTTGGCATGATGGTGCACTGCCACTGCCTTGATGTATTTACATCCGGAATAGGACGCGGCGTACCTTCCCCCGCAGTTTCCACACGCGGGGGCGTCCCTGGGCACTGTACATTCACTGTGGCTATGAGGACCATTACAGCGGTTGCACCTAGCATCGTACTTGCACTCATGTGCAGCGTGATGTAGTCTTTGGCAGCGGTAGCATTGTATGATGAGTGTGGAGCGTTGTCCAGGGGGTGGGCGTCGCGACGCCGGTATAGGTGAAGGTGTAGCAGGAGGGGACGCTGGGGGCACAGGTGTAGCAGTGATATCTGAAGGAGTAGCATCTGCTGTGGTGTCAGTGGCAATTGGGCTCGTGTCAATATGTTTGTGCTGATCCATTGAGGTTTGAATGCTCTTATTTTTTCTCCTAGGTTTACTAGGAGGTTGAATAAGAGCCTTAGAGGTTTGAGTCCAGTGGTCGCTAGTGTCCGGGTCTGTTTGCGTGGACTCATGCTGTAATTCCTGTTCAGTCTCAGGAGTGTCCTCTGTTTGAGAGCGGGAATCCTGAGTGTCTGTATCTGAATCTGAATAATCTGGATCAGGAGAGATAATCATTCTTGGGGCAATATCTGGGTGAAGACCGAGAGCATTATCCAGGGTGCTTAAGTATTCGTTATCAGTAAGAATGACTGTGACGTAGTGCTGAGCCGTTTCCTCAATGCAGGCTACGAGGTTGAAATGTGGAGCAAGTGTCTGGCAGATGGCCTGTCTGAATATGATGAGAGGCAGGTTTGGACCTGGATGGATCATGAGCATATTGTTCATAAGGGGAACTGTCTTACGCCGAGTGGCGTACAGTTGCTCCGATGTGTCAATTTGCTCTATCCAGTTTAAGCGCTTGTCTGAAGGTGTGGTTTGTTCTGAATGAGAGTTCATGTTTGAAATGTGTGAAGGTGTTGTAATTGTAAGTGGGGAATACAGATAGTGGTCAAATACCTTGGTAGACCAGTGAAATGAAAAAGAAACAAAAGTATCAGTCACTCAAAGTTACCAGATTAAACAGTTGGAGCTGTGACGATAAGTGAACAGATAAATTTGAATTAAATAAATAATTCATTTGATTAATTATTTGCTGCTTGATAGGGAGGAGGGATGAGTATAGCTTGAATTTTAACTCGAGGGCGAAGGGGTTGCTTGACTGGGAAGGTAAGAAGGTGGGATTGTTACTAAACAATGGGTAACGGTTGGAATAGGTTATTGTTGTTATGAACTTGGGAGCAGGGGAGGATTGTTGGCTATGGGAAGGCTTGACGATAGCGAAGTTAGCGGCTGACGGACTGGCAGATCATCAGTTTGCGGAGAGCGAAGGATTAGCTACTGCTCGAGTCCAAGCTCTATGAACTTGCGGGGTGAGGAGAAAGAGCAGAGAAGGGTCGGGCGTGAAGAGAATGACCTGTCAACAGCCCACCGTGTTATATGGTATTCCTTTCTATTCCAATACTGCTAACATTCAGCCGTTGCTGAAACCACTGTGGTGTTAGGAATGACTGAGTGAGTCACCGACCAATGTATTTGGTTCTGTACTATGCACGGACCGAGAAACCTCATCACTCGTCAACAACACTACTCATAGTTCGCGATGCACATTCCTCTCAGGTTCACGCAGCTTAGACTCGAGCAGTAGTTGATTGTTCGGCACCTAGGCTCGGAATCTGTGCTCTCTGTCTGTGGTCTGTGGAGACCATCTGTCAGGACCCTGCCTGAAAAGGCCCTATTCGAAATAGGGTACTTGGAGTGTGAAAAACTCAGCAGAAACCACGCTGTCACGCCTTGATTCGAACCTCGGATCTCTGTACGTCCATCTATCCAGTCCTACAGTGAACGCTCAGCTACGATGGTATGTTTACTAATACGGAATTCATAAGTACATTATTTTGGTATGGCCAATCAAATGATGAAACAGAATTATGGTTAAATAAAGCTTAAAATCACACCGGTTTTTAAAGTCTCTTCTATACAATTCGGAGGGATCTTCCCCTCCCCCTGGTCACCCATGGATTCGGTGATTGTGAAAAGGTGCAGTTCCAATTCAATGGGAAGCTTATCGTGTTCTCTATTTCGTATCGGAGAAGAAATGCAGTTTTAATTTAAGTATTGATGGTGGTGAAAGGTGATTTTTTTAAAGAGCCGACATTTAGGTTATCAGAACCAGTGCTGGATTACCCATTAGGCCCGACTAGGCCCAGGCCTAGGGCCCCCATTTTTCTGGGGCCCCTCCAAAAAGAACTGAAGAAGAAAAAAAAATCCTCGCTCCGGGGCTCGAGGCCTATCTCCACTCCTCTCCCCGCGACATTGACTGCTGACGGGTTTCTTCCAATTATTGATGCGCTCAGAAGCGAAATTAACAAACGAGGCAAAGTTTATTTGGAGATTTCGGAGAAATTTCCTTTTTTTTTAGCTGATATGGAACTATCAGAAAATGAATGTCAAAAAGCAATTTCTAATTTAATTCAATTTTATTCCGAAGATTTATACAAATGTATCCAGGACTGGGACAGTTTCAGCATTATATTAAATTACAATGACCTTTAAAAGCTCAGTTCACTCATTCTGAACTTTACGAAGTTCTTATTCTAGACAAGCTTGAGTCTGTTTTTACGAACGTTGAAATTGCTTTTCGCATTTTCCTGACCCTCATGGTAACGAATTGTTCTGCGGAGCCCTCGTTTTCAACATTGAAACGGATCAAAAGTGCGCAAAGAAGTATCATGTCACAAGAACGATTAGAAATGCTAAGTTTAATGTATATCGAGTCAGATGTTCTGCGGGAAATGGATTTTGAAGACATTGTAGATTTCATTGAAAAAAAAATTGATTACATTTTACAGAAGTAAACAATAGTATGATTTGTTAAATTGTTCATCAAATCATCTGAAATGTTTTCAAATAACGATGATCGTTTCAATTGAAATGGATGTATATATGATTTAATAAAAATTGTATTATTTATCTTGTGAAACAACTCTTGAATATACTTTATTAAATGTACAGGTGCTAAAAAATAAAAATAAAAAATTGAAAAAAATAAAGTGGCTCGAAAAATCTGAGGGACTTGGGCCTCATTTTACCTTAATCCGGCACTGATCAGAACGCTAATGTTTTTCACATGCTAGATATCGCGTGGCTATCAGCCCTATCGATGTGAAAACATCAGAACAGAATGGAGAAACTTGTTAACAGTTCAAGAATTTATTATAGGCCTACTGATAAAAGATCACTAACCGGTACTGTAGTTTTTCTTCGACGATGCTCAGATGGACCAAAATAAAACAGACCCCACGGTGGATGTAGTCCGTTTATTCTGAAAGTAGATGAAGCGCGGAAGATAACGCTCACAAATTCCTTTGATATCAGTGCAGTCAACCGTTTTATTGGCTTCTGTGGGATGGGCTTGTCACCCTGATAATCCAATTACGTAAGGCAATCGAGACCGTATTATGTAAAATATAGATAAGACAGTCGTTAATAATTTGAACACAGACCTCACTGTTTGTGTAGAAATTTCTTTGTTGAACTCCTTATCATCGCCTTATCACCATGAATGGTATAACAGAATCGTTGCGTTGCTATGGACAGAATCACCGCTGCCCCGTTTTAACATGTTGTACAGTCACGGCCGACTCTAGAACGAAGTGACTGACACACAAAGAAATTCTATATTCAACGGTATTCACAACAGAGCCTCCTATGCCTGTTCCGTTGTTGGATTATTTTCACCGGAGTGGCTAACTTGTGAACCATGTCTTAATTCCCCTTACAAATACAAACCGATATAAAATAAGTGAATTAATTTACGTATTTCACAGTCATACAGCATAACCTTTTGATGTATAAGGATTACAACGCAACCACGAACTACATTTTCCAACGACCCCGAGCCGAGAAAAAGTTACCCTACAGAAATGATAACAACTTTGTTTCTTGGACACACAAAATTTTGAAATAAATAAACCCGTTATACAACATTGCAATGTATATTGTGTTAAAATTTGGATACGATCTGATGACGAGTTTGTGAGATAATAATTCTTAAATGTGACGCATGGTTGAAACACGCTTAAAAACGGGCACTTTTTGTGTTTCAACTGCGATAAAAAATATTAAAATATAAATTAAAAATTCCAAACCTACATGAACTAACGTAAAATAGAACGACGAAAATTATGATGTTATTGGATTTTATGTAAGTCTATTGGTTACTTCACAAACAACCTTCAAACTCGAGTACACATAATATTTTGGTCGACAGTAGTTTGTAGTCACATCGAGGTTCAGTATCGTTTGCAGGATATGCTTGCAGTACCAAACGGGCTGCAAGCAAAGAATTTTATTATTGACCTTCCTGCCCATACACTTCAGTATGGTTAAATGATATTGGAAGGGGCTGCTGAATCACCCATTTTGGGTGATAGGTTGATATTTTCCGGAAGTCGCAACTAGGTATGCAGCTTTATCATGAAATCTACCTAAAAACTGTGATTAGAGTGGACAAAGGGGCAGATGACCTCGCTGTTCCGCCCCTAAAACCTCAATGACTAACAAAAATTGGACAGTTCGGTTACCATGGCAACATGAGTTCGTCAGCTAGGCCTATGCATCTAGTTCAGTAGGGACTTTTTGATCGCACTCATTGAAATTAACCAATCTCATGTAATTTATTTCAGGTTTAGGGAATAACACCCATTAAAATTTGGGTTCGATTGTGTTGACCGACTGAAAAGGATTTAAATTTCGTTTTCCAAGGAGAGTTATGTTCTAAAGCAATATCCATATTTTCAGTGTGTTTTGGACAACACTTGACAAACTTTAATACATCCATTAATCTCTCATAATGGCTCGTAGTAGTTAGTCCTGGGCTCATGTATAAATTCGATACTGTCTCCAGGGTCGTCCTGGTCCGGATCTCGATAAATATGAGGACCAGGGGCCTGTTCCACGAATAAACTTTGCAACTTTTCACTTTGCACTTTTCAGTTCAGATTTTGTTCCACCATCACTTTTCAGATTTGTCTTGCAAAGTGAAAAGTGAAAAGTGAAAAGTTAGGAATCTTTTCACTTTAGAACACTGTTATGTTCCTCCATTGGTGCAGAAATGCAAAGTGCAAAGGAATGATTGAAAAGTTTTCAGAAATCTTTGCAAAGAGACGATTCCCTTTTCAGCTGTTAATGAACAAGTCTCTACACTAGTTTCTCGGTGCAGAATTTGGTTTAGTGTTATAAATATGTTACGCAGGAGCTTTTGTTAATCATCAAGTGAGGATAGTGATGAAGAATCCAACAGGAAGATGTACAAAGACAAGATGAATTTTCATAACCTCACTTTAGTATAGACAGGTTAAAAGTTCCACCTGATCAATACTTTTATTAATTAAGATCACTGTGTGGTCATTAGTGGGACATGTTTCACCATGAAAAATAAAGCATTAAATCATGGAATAAATATACAGTTTGTTCATGGAATAAACATGATCGGATCATTCCTATGCAAAGACTTTTCACTTTGCAAAGAAATTGAAAAGTAATACATAGATCATGGTGGAACAGAAAGACTTTGCACTTTGCAAGAATTGAAAAGTGCGAAGTGAAAAGTGAAAAGTTGCAAAGTTTATTCGTGGAACAGGCCCCAGTATTGCCAACAGTCACATTTTTATATACATTTAACTAGATTGAGAGGGGGAAACAGATTAAAATGTTTTAAAATAACTAGATTTCACTTTTTATAATACAACATAAAAATCTCCAAAAACCACATACCGTACATAGTGAGAAGTTAATTACATACGGTACTGTCCAGCCGCGGCTGGTGGTGTTGGAGCTGGGGAAGGATCAGCACTTATATTAGTGGCAAAATGCTGGTATAACGCATTATACGACACCCACATACACTGCTATAACAAGTTATAGATTTATTAGGGGCAACAAAATTAAGGAGTATCATAGTCCTTGTGAAGTTAATACTCAGCATTTCCCATCCAATGCTTTTACGGAGAGAGTTTTATCTGTCATGAATATCAAATGGAGAGATTATACAAACAGAAGCTCCATTAGTTTGATAAAACAAGAATTGTTCACATATTACAATTATGACGAAAATTGTACTGAATTTTATCAGAAAGGCACTTTGCTTAAAATGAAAAATCCTTGCCAAGTGTCGTTCAAATGAAAAGCATTTATAAGTTGCTGGTGTCATAGGCCTATTTGATATGTCAGCAATATCTTGTTTTAATGTTGTGTATTTGATTATGTAATGCTTATTTAATACATATGTGTATTATTTATTGCAACGTTTGACGACCTTGATTTAAAAAATGCAATGTTTTGGGACGTGTGTTCCGTTTTTCCATTCTTGAAATCTGGCAACCCTAACTGTAGCCCATAACACGCAAATTAAGTCTTGCCACTGACAAACAACATAATTAATGAACTAATTAAGTTACACCAACGATATTAACGCGCGAACACTTGTTTACAAATATACAGCATGAACCAAGAAGGACGTATAGCGCATGGCGGCAGATTTTAAACAGAATACTTCCCTTAAGTCTCGGTAGATGGTTCTGCTACCCCTTGCCACCTCATGGTGCTACCTGGCGGAAATATTTTAGTTATTATACTTTAAGGGATACCATTTGAGTTCTCAATAATGAATATCACTTATTAGTCATCTAACAGTTTCTGGTAACTTGTCAATTATTTTTAATCCTTCGGAGAGTGAAAGAGGGAAAGTATAAACTTTCATGAGAGTGGTTTGAGACTCCTCGAACAACTTAGAATGCATTCCACAGAATAAGAACATCCTGTCGTGGTTGGCAAGCCTGGCTTAGGCTGTAGTCGCTTGAGCCTTCAGCGATACAATTGAAACGAATGGAGCTTTCATAACCACGCCCCCCAACCCTGTTACATAGGAAGGAATAGGACATCTAAGGCGCAGCCTAACAGCGCTACTATCCATCTGAAAAACATTCTTTATCAACAGTTCCAAATATATTGACTCGTGACTGAATGGATTGAGTGAAATTTATAAATGTTTCCAATCAATATAAATTATAAATTCCTCAATTAAATATGTATATTTATGGAATCTTTCAAGAGAGGCACCGCCTAAGAGCCTTTAATCACCAGTCGCGCCTGGTACTGTCTAACGCGCTTAAAAGTGAAAAAAGGGCAGATGACCTCGCTGTTGTGTCCCTTAAAACAGCAATAACTAAACTTGGAAAAGAATATCAAGGTCATCGTTAGACCACGGAAGTAGGTAATGTGGTAGAAACCCAAAAAATTCAACGCAGCGAGAGGCGTACTAGGCAAGGTAAGGAGTGAGGTAGTTTGCTATTGCTTTCTTGATTGAGCCAGTAGTAGTGCTGACCGATGAGTAGCACATTTCCCAGCGTTCACATGCAACGGATATGCCCCAAAAGGGATCACTCATTGCCACTAATACCACAGTAGCTTCCATGATTAAAACTAAAAGTTTGTAGTTTAACGAGACCGTTAACCTCACGATCATGAAACACGGGGCCTCCTTTTTACGTGGAAACCGAACCACAGGACATGGCATTTCATTGAAAATCCTCAAATGCATTGATCGGGAATCGAACCCGTCCGCCGTGATGAGAGGCCAAGAGCTTGACCGCGGCGCCACCACGCCTCCCTATGATTAAAACTGAGATAACGGTAAAAATGCCATCTATTACTCTAGCCTGTGCCAACATACTAATGGAATCATCAATATATGACAACAGGCCCCTTATCAGCATTGCGTGCTAGGTCGTGCATGGCCAATTTGACCTGGGAGAATAAAATACGACAAGGTACTGCGCCCGAATTCCTCTAGAGCACAGTCCCAAATCCGCGCAGATGGTAAAAGGATCGTGGGAATGTCAACACCCGGCCGAGAGTTGAACAACTCCCACCGGACTAATGACTAGGGAACCCTAGGAACACACATATACATCTCTAACTATACTACTAACTAGCTGCATACAGTACAGAAAAAAGAAACAAATAAAGGTAGAGCATTTACGAGCAACTCGGCTCTCGGGCGTTAAGATAAATTGTCGATCAGCTGTCTGCATCTAGCTAGCTGTATCGTTCTAGTGTAATTAAGCGTTGAATCAAGAAGCAGTTCTAAAAAACATGGCAAGAATGAAAATATGCTTGCCATTTATTGACAATAAAACAACATAACAAATTATGTTCCCTTCACCACGAATAAAAATACTTATGCCTCACTTAGGCTAGATGCGCTTAATAAGTGTCTTCCTTGCATCCTTACACATATATGAAATGTATCTCTTGCTCTATGATATTTAAATAAACACATTGTTTAAACTTATGACAGTAATATCTGTCCTAATTGTTCACTGAATGTGTGCTTTAACGTTCATCATAACAAACACACTCCCTACTTAATACAATCGTTAAAGTCTTCTTACTAAAATCTCAAGCTTTTAAATGCTATAAATGCTGCTTGTGTCTGTTATAAAAATAGCAATAACCTTCCCTCACGATTTTCCTACGTAAATCGCCATCCTTCTTCGTATTTCACACAATAAAACTGGCCAAAATATGGGTTTATGTGTCAATTCCATGCGAATCATGAACACGAACAATATGCACAACTCCGGTTTTTCATAGCTTAATAATAAAACAAACTTACAATGCACGACTGTTCAGATAAGCTCTCCAACCAAAAATAGAGTGTGTGTGGCATTGACCCTCACGTCTCACACTCCCATCCTCTCCGAATACAAATATGATTTCTCTTAATCACCACAAATAATACAAAACCTTTCTACATAAACTCACGTTGCATATCATCGCGTCTCTGTTACGCCTTCATATTACAAATGCATTTCATTAACATTTCTTTCCTTAGCACATTCACAAAACTTCTACCGTTCCATATCAACCACTTTCATCAAAGTATGATATTTAGTATTCCTACTAGAAATCGCAAATGCAATAACGTTCACGAATACACTATTCCCCCTCCTACAAAATCCTCTATCGATTATACATTCCGTGCTATGTTCAGATACTTTCCACTTACTGCCTCCTCTGGTTCAAATACTTCTTCGTTACAATTTCTCGCTTAGTTCTGAATTTCAAGTCTGCTTGTGTCTGTTATAAAAATAGCAATAACCTTCCCTCACTTTTCTGTTCACAATAAATGCTAATATCCTTCCTTCCATCTCACAGTAAATACATTCATAACATTTTGTAATATCTTTTCTTATTCAGTTATTCCTTCAATTATCGCATACTGTTCTTCTCCGTACAATACAATTCTGGGTTTTACAATGTCTTTACATTTCTTGCATATTGGAGTTCCTTCAATGCCAATATTGAATACTCCTGTCAACAACATCCTTTTATACACAATATTTCGTTCCTGAAATGAATAAACTCTTTACTTATAGGATTCTTTGTCCTTCCTTCCTCTACTTCAAATTATAACTTATTTGCTTCCGTCAAACACACGACTATACTTTTTCTCTGATACATTATTTATTTATTTATCACAAAATTATGCTTCATATCTCATGTTTCAATACATATAATCGTTCTTTGACATTACTACAACTTTACGGAATTTTCCGATGTTACAACAAATCTACGGAATATACGTTCGCAATCGCAACGAAATCGTTCTAAGTAAAATTTTAACGCTCCAAAATGACAATGAAAAATACTAACGTTGTCTAAGATCATCGATCAAGCCTTCAAAATACGTCTAAGTAACGTATGAAAATAACTATCGCAATTACTAGAAACTTACTAAAACTTCCAAGACAATACAATAACATAGGTTATAAATGCAAATACGTTGGTCAACATTCTGTAATAACGTGTACAATATCTAGCTACAGATGTTTGAAATGCACTAGTCTACCTTCTCTTTGAGATCGTTGGGGACAGACCTGATGATGCCTGTGTCCTCCGAATCTCGCCATGTGGTTTTTGGAATGCAGCGTGCTCCTCCAAACTGGCTGCATTATGTCATCTCTGTTATGACTGGACTGCAATGAAGGTGAACGACCTGGGATGATGTTACCAAACAGGTTTCCAGCTGGATCCTCGCCGGCCGACCTGCTTCCCCCGTTCATGAAGGTGACACGTACTCGCCACAGCTGTGGTTGCCTCGCATCCTCCAGTCCTGGGTTCCTCGCCGTCTCCATCACGAATCCGCTCGTCTTCTTCTCAGATCTAGATGTTCTTTGAAGTCGATAGTTTGCAGTGTTCTTTCCATGACAAGAAATCACCTCCATGTCGTGAATTTCTCTCGTAGTAGCTTGTAAAGTTATATGAGCGAAAACTGCGGTGTTCTACAGCTCGCTGTTCATACTGCTATGTCATCCTGGTCATTTCTGGATCTCACCGGTTTAGCATAGTTCTACTTTCCCACATGATGAATTTAAAACATCATTCTTACTACGAAATAATGTGTAGTCGTAGTTCTTCCCCTCCGGCCTGAAGTTCTATCCATTCTTGTGTAGATTGATAAATTCTTAATAGTTTAGGTCTCACTTCTTCAGACCTTCTTCCTGCGTAGTTACGTGTTCGATGTTCAGTTTGTAACTTTCCAAAATTCTATCTCGTTCTATTCTTCCTTAAATGCAGTAAATAACTTCTTTCTTAATACTGTTGACTTATAATGCTTAATTCTGCGTTTCCATAACTTGTTGCTTCCTTTCGAAGTCTCTGGTTCACAAAGACCTTTGTCTATACTTTTCGAAGAGTGAATATAATTACGTCTTGTCTCCTCTACGGTCCAAATAGAAAGAGCCTCGACTCCTAGAGTCTCCTAGCCTCCTCGCTCAGATTTCCCCCGCAATTCTGGTCAACTAGCCTCCAACCTCTATGAATATTGACAAATGCATACCAAACTTCTCTCTGTCATTTAATTTAAAATCCGTTTTGCCAATTAAATTTCTTTTTCTCTGCTGGTGAATTCAATATGTAACACTCTTATAAAATATTAAAATAAAGATTTTAATATTTATTCCTACCTCAGTATTCAAACTATTTTCTTATTGGTTCTCGCCTAGATGTGGCGCGCTTCTGACACGCGCCTGTTCCCCCACTTCTTAATAGTGGCGTGTGTCTGACCTCAAGTCAACCTTGCTCTCTCCCCCTGGATCAAAAACTGGTTCCTCGCAGCGAACCTCGCTAAAAGTGTCGACTTCCAGGACAGTACATCTTTCATTTACTCTTGGTTAAAAATTACCAGATCATAAAATCTCCATTATCTCTTGAAATAAAAATATTTATTCAGGCGAAACTTTGTCCAAATGCTTGTATAAATCTACCCTTCCATCCAGACTGCAAATTTAGACGAAAATTCCAAATTTAAAATATGCCATTTTTCTGAGGTGGTCCTCGGTTCATACCTCGTCCTGTTTTCTCCTCTCTACTAGACATGATTTCGAGCGCATTTCTTCATCCAACCTTAATAGAAAGTAAAGAATGGACTTTCTGTTACTACATATCGTTACTATACTTATATATGCTGTCGAAATTGTGTCTCTATTGTATCTTGGGGTAGAATCTCTTCAACTTTGAGTGATTATATTTCCCAATAATACGATCATCGCTCAGTCTAGCTATGGCATAGCAGTTATTACCGTAAACCTTCGCTACCTTGAACGGTCCTTTGAAGACGTTACTGAACTTGACGAATACCTTCTTCAAGACGTCAGCCTTCATATTTGTTCTAGTCAGAACCAAATCTCCCTCTCTCAGTGGACTGCTCAATCGCTTGCCTTTCGTCCTCTTCAATCGCTTTTCTGCGGACTTGTTGAGATGTTCTCTGGCCTCTTCTAACCTTCTGTCCATCGGTATCTCTATATCTTCTTGGATATCTATGATTCCGTCCCATGGTCTTCTAGGTTTCTCATTATAATGCAATACTGTGGAAATCTCGTTCGTACTCTCATGACGAGTGCTATTCATGCAATATTCTACCAGTGGTATCATCTACACCCAATTTGCATGATTCTCAGAACTGTATAACCGAATGTACTTCGACAGTTCTAAAATCGATCTTTCAATAGGATTTGTTTGTGGGCTTCGTACAGAACTATAAATGTGGCTAATGTTCTATCTCTCCATAGTTTCTTCAAATTCTGCAGCTGTATATTGAGTTCCATGATCCGTTATCAATTTCTCTGTCTTGCCTAGCTTCGGTATCACGTTCTTCTCTATATTGAACACGCTGAGCTAAGGTTCATGTGATATTTTTATAACAGCACATTTATGATGGGATGTAGTACCTTTGAACACACCCAGAAAGCCACGTGGAGCTGAGAGCTCACGCTATACTCTTTGAAGTAGCGGAGAATCGCACTTTTGAATTTGGTGAAGTCTGCTAATTATTTATCTGAGGTCTTATTAATTAATTTTATCTTTCCACGAGACTCAGAATATTCCATTTCGTCATTCAGCATTATTAAAACATTTTGGAGAATGTTTATTTCGCTTAAGATAAGGTAATACCCTTGCAGATACGCAAACAGGAATGTAAGTAGTCGCTCAACGACTTCGGATTGACGACCTACTTCCTAGAGGAACTCAGTGCCTTGCACTACGTCTGGAGAATCCGGCCCGTGTATGCGTGAAATTGCATCCGTCCTATAAGACGTAGAAAATATCCGCTGTTTAGCGTGGAAGTTATCAGGTGCCATCGTGCACGAATATACTGCAAATCACTGTTATTTATGCACAGTGAACCACAAGAAGCATATTGTGAAATAATTGGCAAGTATAGTGAAAATTATAACATTACCGTAACACCACATTTTTGTACCCAGGTGTTTGTGGAGGGCCGAGTGCCTGGTGAAAAATATAGAGGTAAACGTATTATAACTACTTTAAATAAGTGTGATTATGAATGTATAACATATTTGAATTGCCACAGTGAATTTTTCAATTCCAAAACGACGCACATTTCACGGATGCCACGTGATGTAAAAGTGGCGTCAGCACACGTGAAGAACCACAGAACAGTGCTTGCCCACGTGTTAATTCAATATCTGTGAAATAAAGGCTGTGTTATCTATTGCAATTAAAGCCTGTAACATTTACTACGAACATTATGATTTTCGAAGTGAAAGAATGAACTACTACACGATTTATTTCACTACCCACGTGATCAGACTATTCTACACCATGTTTGAGACCGACATCATGGGCTAGTACCATCATTGTATGAGGGTGATGTTTCTATTGGAACCAGCATGATGGTGGAGCTTCCAGAACAGCGAACGAGGAGGAGGGAACCCAGGATGCCATTCCCAGGCAAGTCCAGTATATCCACGAGGTTATCGACAGGGACAGATCGAACCCTGGTCTTTGGAGGAGTCCAGATGGGAGTCCTGATGAGGCCGATACCGTTCCGGAGAGCCAGAGATGAATTTGTACAACCCTTGTCGTTGAACAGAGGGCTGAGTGAGAGCTCCTCCATTTCGTTTTTGTACACCCTTCTAGTTTCTGGTGGTATAGTAGGTTTAATGTAGTTTGTGAACCAACCGAACTCAGTGTCAGCCATTTTTATAGGTAGGGAATGTAACTAGTCTAATACGATGTCATTTATTTCAGTTAGAGTGAGACACCCTTGGGTCAGACATTTTGGTCAACCCTAGTGCAGCTTGATGAACGTCGTAGTACGTCAATGCCTACCTTTTGCTAAACGTGACCGTAGTCATTTGAGGCTATTTTGTTCAACCCTATTTGGGGTGATTTTCCAAGTCTTTGCTGACTTTATTTATGGCAATCAGATGCCATGGATATTTCTTTAACTGCATTCTTTGCTGCCAGTCTTTGTTACACCCCTGACTTCGTTAGAACAGTCGTATCAGTTAGGTAATCGACTGTAATTACCAGTTTTGTAACTGCATTATATTTCATTTGAAATGAGCTCAGAAGCCATTCTTGGTCAAGTGTGGACCTAATAAGTAGAAGGGATGTTTCGTTGTCTAGCATCGAACCCAGTTCCCAACGTATCATTAAGCAGATCCAGGGTGTGGATTCTGCGCCACAATTATTATTTTGTTAGTGTCATGTGAAGACACGTGTTTATTTGATGTTGTACAAGCAACTACTGAATTATATCTTTGAGAGCAAAGAGCTCCAACAATGTGACATTACTATCATTTAGACGTCTTTGGCTTGAAAGACGGAATTATATTATTGTATTCAGATTTATAGCGTGTTTTTTATACACGTATTCTTCGAGGTTTATAACCTATGGTAAAGGTTTTATTGAGAGGCCAGATGTACAGTTTTTATTTTGTTTAAATCGCCGGCCTTGATAGTTAGTGTGTTGTGTCAGATGAGCGCAGGAATGTTGTAGCCTGCCAGCGACACAAACTGGTTTGTGACCCAGTGCCCTTGAGAACACGCTTGTATTGTGAGACAGAATTACTTTGACGAAGGACAGAATGCTTGTTGTATTCGCTTTTCCTTTCATTGCAACTTAGCTCATGGAACCCAGTGTCCATTCTTGTATCTGATCACATGTTTTTATAGATTGTTTTTTGTTAGTTAAACGCACTGTTGCGTGTACCGTCGTTTGACGTGTACAGTTATGTCAGTTTTTTTATAGTATGTTGTAGGCTACCCTGTTATAGGAGATATTTATAGTATGAAGGTATTTTGTGTGTACCTTGTTCGGGATCGTTCCCGTTGACCAGATGTTATTGGAGGGTGACTGAGTGTGCAGGCCCATCCCAGAGTTATTGAACGCGAGCTGTGCGCCGCTGGTAACTTGTGTTATTGTGTGTCCGAGTTGTTATTGCTCGTTGATTATATTCCGACTTTTGAGTCGAGGCTTTTGGTGGAGATTGATCTCAGTGGAGACACTCCGTGCCCAGGCTATTGTCAGTATTATTCGCCATAAACCAACGATAAACCTAAACCGACATCTTAATAATAAAACGCATAATTTTGGTAAAACAAAAGATAACTAACGAATTCTTTCTATCTAACTTTGTTCTTTTGCATTTGGAACCTGCTGACATGGCCGTGCAGATGGAGGTATTTTCTTTTGAGGAAAGGACTAAGACAGCTGATACTTTTGAAGCGACCTGAAGCTTGCTCGAACCTTGAGTTTGTAGCTTGTGGAGCGCAGGCCATGCGATGTTAGACGTAGTCTTAACTAGGCAGTCGTCACCGTAACTACACACATTAGATGACTATGGCTTACAAAGAGTAAACCAAGGTGCAGGCAGGCATTTTAATAACACTGTTGTCTCTTGCATTACTTATTTATGATGTACAAGTGTATGAATCCTACATGTTACCTTATTGTGTGCTGTTAGTACATAGTTCCTAAGAATAATTAAATGTTTTTTTACATGGCTGTTCACTTAGATTTGAATGTAATTGTTTTCTGTTACGGACGTCATCGCCGTAAATTTTGTTATTAATTGATAGGACTTAGCTAGATGAATTAACGTTAAATGTAAATGCGGAGATGGTATCATCCTAACTTAGATTTGTTTTGCTACCCTGTTAAATGTAAATTCTGATATTAGCTTGATTTTGTAACTTCACCTAGGGACTTGCTTCGTATCATTTTCCTGGTGTTGCTGTTGTTGCTTTATTATTGTGAGATAGATCTTTCGCGAGGGTTTTCCGTAACTTCTCAGGTAGGGACCTGCTCTTTATTTTTGTTTGTTTATTAGCTTGCGGATTAGCCGATTGAAACCCTCCGAACTAGGCTAGGGGCTTGTGAATTTTAACAATAAATTTTCACGGTGTTTTACATAAGTCTGGATGTTTATTTTCTCAGTCTAGTTTTTAAGGTGAACCTTTCCTTAGGCAGTCTATGACCATCGTCACCATGTACCACGATCCCTGTGGACTACAGTTCTCGTGCCGCTTTGGCCTATTTGGAAGTTCACCTGATCCTCACGGCAATTATGTCCGACGGATGAGATGTTAGGGAAGTCATTTCGGCTCTTGGCTATCCTGACAGCTCCACCGACGGTCTCATAAAATGGCGCCCAACTCATGTGCCGACGTTAACGTTGTGAACATCAGTTCCATGTTATTTAGGAGGATCTTAATGTTGATTAATGGTAAATTGACAGGACTGGGACGAACTTAGAAAGTCGTACTGCAGATCAATTGACCGCATGGTGGGTAGATTATAGGCTAGGGAATAACCCACCCACCAAGGGAAGATGATTAAGAGAAGGAAGTAGATTTGGGATTGGAAAAGAAGGATAGAAGAATAGAAGGAGAGTCCCACAAAAGTAATAAGTTTAGGGTTAAACACACTTAAAGGTGGTTGCCACTGCAAATATGTGCTCGGATACCTAAAATGGCTACGAGCTTGGTCGAGGCTAACGGGAGCCGCAGATAAGGCTTGGGCAGTTTGCCAGAGAGAACCTGTAGTGTATTTCCTCCCAAGCACGAATGAAAGTACTATAGGGAAGGGGGATGATCTGGCCAGACAGATAGTAAAAGCTTTATTAAGCATTAACGAGGGCATAAACCTAGGAGGAGCTAGGAAAGCCAGGATCCTGCCTAACTGTAGTGTCAGAGAAATGATGAATCCAAAAACAAATATTCAATTTATTTAACAATGCAGGAAGTTTGAGGCAATTAACAATTATGAAATATAATTTTGATAAACATGGTTCATTTGAACCTTTTAACAAATAGGGTCGCAGACCTCTCCACATTAAACGGTTGCTCCAGGCAATTAACAAATTTTAAGTTTTTTTAACCGTGTATTAAAATCTTGGTAAGATTTCATAAATAGGCAAAATGGAATAATTAAAGTTTTAACATTTACAGGAGTACAAGCAGTGTACTATATGCAACCTCTGAAAGAACATTCTAACGAGAATAACAACTTCGAAGATAACAAACTGTAAAACATAAAGAATAAAAAGGAAGTTCCTACAACTTCTTATATTTATACAGAATTAATATATGGGAATTATACAAAGAGGGCAGGTCACTTACTGTGAAACCTGGAGAAAGTGAAAAGGAAGTTTCTAGGCTTCCTATGTTTAATTAGGAATCACGAGAAATGGGGCAGTTTCCATTTCGTGAAACCTGAACATGACTCGCTCAAGAGTGTAGAGAATTGTTTTCCCTAATTTTGAAGGGAGGAACAATGTAAATTTAAACCTTGTATCACACAAGAAATTATGCAGAATTTAATTAATGTTAAACTAGCAAAGTTGGAAGGGTACTTCGTGAGTGACACCTTATAGACAGTTACAATTTTATAAATAATGGTTGTTAGTAGAAGGTTAAGGAAAGATCATGGGGATATAGGATCAATGTTCATGGCCGTATTTAATATAACCGGACGATCGCGACGCGGTAGAAAAGTGGAGAAAGCACTGATTATCACTATTGTCTGTAAAGATGGATGCAAAGTTCACCAGAGAAACACTGAAGCTCATGAGAAAAAAAGTTATTGCAATTATGGAGATAACTGATTGCACTATGTAGGTGAAAGTCTATTTCTCGAAAAAGTCGTGATTCACAATTAAATGCGCCAGAGAATGTTCTAGAAGTTCCAACGGTGGAGGAAGTTAGCTATTGCAAAAATTTATAAGGAAGATTCCTCATTTTAACTAGTAGTTTCACAAGTGCGTGTCAATACTTGACGGCAAGACTCGCAGATAGAGAACAAGATCTCGAAGGTTCCAGAACGACCTTAGCAGAAAATGGGGTTGAGAAAATCCAACGGAGGAAATAACTTTGTAATTATAGACAGCGGGTATTAGATAATATCCCACGTAGCGAGAGGGTTTCTCGTTTAAATAGCTTAAGAAAAGCTCCTTTTAGTAAGGTATGGCTTACAAGAAAAAGCTCAACATTGCAAATCCCACGAAGAGTGATTATTGCCCCAAAGTAAATAGTTTCACACTGCCTATAAATTATAATTAAAATCACTTGGAAGTTAAAACCATGAAGATGAGGTTAAAACTTTTTAAAAAGGTACTTATCTTGATTTCATGTTGAAGTCGAAGATTTCGATGATGATTACTTAGCCAACATGGCGTAGAAGAGGTTGTGCCTCTTGGTTTGAGGAGGCTAAGCTCGAGCGGAGCTTTGACTGTACGAGTCAACTGCAGACGAAGAAGTGAGTGCAGCTCAGCGGAGCAAGGAGAGACCACGGAAGGGGGAGAGAGTGGGGGTAGGAAAACAAAAGGTATACATATCAGCATAACCAACTTTACAACAAAAAATTGATCTTCTCTTGCTGAGCTGGTCTTCAAGGAGTTGACAACAGTATCTGGTAGCCAAATGGATGTGGAATTCCTCTTGCGCGAGGAAGAGTTGAAGAGCTTCAGAGATTTGTTGTCATATGACGCTAGGTGGATCACAGAATATATATCTGAAACATACTCACACAAAATATAAGAAATTTGAACCCCTAAGAAAGAACAGAAGGTCACTGTTGGTGTTTGACAAAAAGGAAGGAAAGAACGTGCAAAAGCATTCAAATTTGTAATCTCAGGTACCGTGCATTCCAAGAATGCACCATACTGGGAGGGCCAGACACCAACAGGGAACAAATAAGCAATTAAACATTTAAGAGTGATACAGTAATTAAAGAAAAGTGGTCTTGTGATCTGACCATTATTGGTCAAGACTCTGAATACCCTGACTCTCCTATCTCTTCCAGGGTAACACTTAGTCACTTTTCGAAAAGGCCAGACTAGGGGGGGTGAAATATCCCTAACCAAGACCAAGTCTCCTACTTGAATGTCGGGACTGGAAAGAAACCACTTCTGTCTCCCCTGCAAGGAAGTTAAATATTCCAAGTTCCACCTCTTCCAAAAAGAATTACTGAGGGCTTCAAGTTTACGCCAAACAATAGGTAAATCAGAATCCCTGAAAGAATTGGGAAAGGGAGGATGGGCAGAGAGAGAAGTGCGTGTAAAGAAGCGACCAGGTGAAAGTGGAAGGAGGTCATCAGGGTCATTGGAAAGCGGAGTTAAAAGGCGAGAATTATCGACACTTTCAATCACGAAATAGCTGGAAGCTGAGTGAAATAAAGCACTAGTAAAGATTGCGATACGATGAGAAAGAAGAATTGGCAAGTTTAAACAAAGCGTATATAAACAAGTACATCTATTCAGGACAAGAATATACCAAATAAACAAAGGAACTATGCGAGTAGAAAGCAAGAACGCCATAGGTAACAAACGAGTAACCATAAACAATGACCTCAAGTTATAATGAGTATCAAAGGGTTTACTCAGAAAAATACTTAAGTCATCGAAAAACAGGACATGACAAGCATGAATACAAAAACACATCGAATGTGACGTCGAGAAAAAACCAGTTTGTTTATCAATGAACATTAAGATCGCAAAATATGCAAGCAAAGTGCAATACATAAGCAAAGTGGAATACATGAACGCGTGAGAAATACGCAACGAAGTTTTGAAACAGGGATCGAAACAATTGTAAGATACGAGCGTGGGTAAGCGGAAGACGTAAACAAGTACAGCCTTGACACACATAGTACAACGAGATAAGACATATAAATAGCTGACAGAGTCCTTAACTAGAACCAGTTTATTTTGGGAACTAGGAGAACGGCTTCCGAGCGTGCGGTAACGACTCGCAAGACGATCGTTGGCAGTCGGCCAGAGTTGAGATAAGAGAAACTTGTTTTGAACTGTGTCAATCATACAGGAAATAAACAACGACTGGGCATTCCTCAGACTGGTATACAAACGAGTCTCAAAAGCAAGCAGTTCAAAGTGCACACACACTAATTGAGTCAGCTGTAACTTAAAGCAGATATTCAGTTTGAACGGAATGCAGTCAGTCGTAACTTGGACGTGAAAAGGCAATTTAAAGCTATATGAAATAAAGTAGGAAATCAATTTCGCATAATTGAGAGGATCACGAAATCGAACAATTTTCAACAAAAAGAAGCTTAATTCTTCCGAGCAAAGAAGACAAGCTGGGACATTGAGACGAAGGTTATGCATAAGAATAGTTATTCTAGATGCAATGGAATTCAGAGTTTCAAGCGGTTTCATGAGCGACTTCCAATTGCGAGGAAGGGGGGAGGAGCCGGCCGTGGCCATCCTTCTACATAACGAAAGAAGTGAAACATAGCGTACAGCAAAGTGATGGTGACTGATAGCCATGGTTTTACACAAGGGGAAGATAGTTTCCAAGGAATAGTTTAAGCAATTAACTGCTATAAAAAATGACATAAGAAGATATACGAAATAACACAAAGCAAGGCGAACTTGAATTGCCATTTTGTGCGGGAAGAAGGAAAAACCATTTAAACAACTTACAGGGTTAGCGCAGTTATTCACGATAAGACATCGTTTCGACAAGTGGTTTTCAAAAATATTGAGATTTGAAACATGAGCGTTCTCTTTTTCAGAAATGGGATTTATGTCAGCTGTGACGAAATGACATTGTGCTTTGGTTTGAACACTGGTATGTTTGATTTCGCCAGTGATAACCCAACCAAAATCGGTGTCTCTAGCGACCACGGTTGAAGATAACTTACGTGTTTGTTTGCGAATGCAATTCCAAAAAACATTGGCACTGAAAAGCACATCAATGGGACCTTGAGCATTAAACTGAGGATCGGCTAACCTTAAGTGCGAAGGAATGTTTAAACCGGAAGTATTGATGGAGTGACTTGGAGTGTCTTTACCAATACTGGTAAGAATGAGACAGTTTAAATTAAGATTGGTGTTTCTTTGACAAACGTCTCTGATTTTCAATTTTGAAGACTGCAAAACTTGAGTTTTCAAATTGTCAATGCCGGTCACATTGATAGAAGTAGGCGATGACGAAAGACCTAGTTTTTTAATCAACGATTGCGAAACAAAGTTGTGCGTTGAAGCGGAATCGAGAAGACCACGGGTTTTGAACCAATTTCCAAACTATCTTGGATTTCAAATTGCACAGTGGTCAACAGGGTTTGCGCACTGTGAAAAGTTTCGGCGTTGGAAATGCAGGAAGAAGCATTAGTTTGTTCGGAGCGGCTCTGCAAGGAGCTTAAAGAGGCAGGTGCTGATGACCTCGATTTATCGTGAACGTGCAATAACGAATGATGCGGTTTTTTACAATGAAAACAAAGATTTAATGACGTACAGTTCGAAGAAGAATGCTTAGGTGATAAGCAATTGAAACAATGCTTGCTGTTTAAGACAAACTTTCTTCGATCTTCGACAGACAATTCTTTAAAGGATTTGCACAAATACAAGGTGTGAAGCTTTTTACAGAGCGTGCATTTTAACGATTTATTAAGCGGCCTGATATCTTCTCTTGAATGATTAAAAGAAGAACGGGTTTGTTTGTTTTCGACAAATGGGGGCTGATGTCCCTTTGAAGAAGCAAGTTTTTTTTTCAAAAATTTGACACTGAGGATTCGTTTCGACTTTTTCGCACTGAAATGCGAGTGCTGTAAGGAATTGACATCGACTGTTGAGAAACGAGACAAGGTGTTCGAAGGAAAATTCTTTGTTGTAGGCGAGTTCGACCTCCCAGGCCTTCAGTGTCGAAAAATCGAATCTTGATGTGGCTAGGTGAATAAGTATGGTGTCCCATGTTTGGACAGGCTGTTTTAGCTGGTATAACGCTCTGACATTTAACTGCATAGAATCTAAGAGGTCTCTTAAAGATGTGACGTCATTAGGTTTGACGGCAGGTAAGTTGAAGAGACAGCGGATATGACGAGCGACACTCAATCGTAAATTGCCATATCTCTCTTTAAGGAGATTAAAGGCGATGTGGTAGTTGTCTGCGCTTAAAGGCAGTGACTCTACCAAGGTCAAGGCCTCTGATTCCAAAGACGTACGGAGGTAGTAAAATTTATGTATGTCTGGGATCTCGATATTTTCATGAATTAAAGAACAGTAAAGTTCGTAAAAAGAATACCATTCACCTTCCTTGCCTGAGAAGTGGGGTAGGCTTATCTTGGGAAGTAACGGTTTCGGTTTGTTCTCATGAACTGAAGCGGGTGCTAACTGGGCCGGATTGATGACCCTAGTGTCCGGTTCTGAGATATTGCGAATCAATTGGTGGGCCTTTGCAATTCCTTCAAAGTACAAGGGTTCGACCTCATCCCGGTCCAATTGCAGTTCTGGACAAGCGGATTCAATCTCTGTTTGAATTTGGTCATAATAATCATAAGACCGTTCGTACAACTTAAGGCGATGAGTCAAGATATCTAAATCACACTCGGCGGGATTTAATTTGCTGATGAAATTTCGGAATCTAGTGAGTTGCCCTTTATAAGAAGAACGTCTAGCAATAAGAGTTTCATCTTTTTCGGCAGGAGCCATGACAAAAATAATAAATTGAAATACAACTCACGAAACTGTAGAACTTTGGAGATGCTGTCAAGTTTGCAGCAGAGAATGGGTCGAAAGAACAGGACACACCATAGGAGACAGGAGCGGCCTCTTTCCCGTTCACAGGCTTTGCATGACGTAGATATAGCTGAAAGATCCAAAGGAGATATTAAAAATTTGCAAAGTATTGTCAAATGACACTTGACAAACAATGGACATAAAAAATGGACTCTCCCGGGTTTCTGGGACCAAATTTTGGGTAGATTATAGGCTAGGGAATAACCCACCCACCAAGGGAAGATGATTAAGAGAAGGAAGTAGATTTGGGATTGGAAAAGAAGGATAGAAGAATAGAAGGAGAGTCCCACAAAAGTAATAAGTTTAGGGTTAAACACACTTAAAGGTGGTTGCCACTGCAAATATGTGCTCGGATACCTAAAATGGCTACGAGCTTGGTCGAGGCTAACGGGAGCCGCAGATAAGGCTTGGGCAGTTTGCCAGAGAGAACCTGTAGTGTATTTCCTCCCAAGCACGAATGAAAGTACTATAGGGAAGGGGGATGATCTGGCCAGACAGATAGTAAAAGCTTTATTAAGCATTAACGAGGGCATAAACCTAGGAGGAGCTAGGAAAGCCAGGATCCTGCCTAACTGTAGTGTCAGAGAAATGATGAATCCAAAAACAAATATTCAATTTATTTAACAATGCAGGAAGTTTGAGGCAATTAACAATTATGAAATATAATTTTGATAAACATGGTTCATTTGAACCTTTTAACAAATAGGGTCGCAGACCTCTCCACATTAAACGGTTGCTCCAGGCAATTAACAAATTTTAAGTTTTTTTAACCGTGTATTAAAATCTTGGTAAGATTTCATAAATAGGCAAAATGGAATAATTAAAGTTTTAACATTTACAGGAGTACAAGCAGTGTACTATATGCAACCTCTGAAAGAACATTCTAACGAGAATAACAACTTCGAAGATAACAAACTGTAAAACATAAAGAATAAAAAGGAAGTTCCTACAACTTCTTATATTTATACAGAATTAATATATGGGAATTATACAAAGAGGGCAGGTCACTTACTGTGAAACCTGGAGAAAGTGAAAAGGAAGTTTCTAGGCTTCCTATGTTTAATTAGGAATCACGAGAAATGGGACAGTTTCCATTTCGTGAAACCTGAACATGACTCGCTCAAGAGTGTAGAGAATTGTTTTCCCTAATTTTGAAGGGAGGAACAATGTAAATTTAAACCTTGTATCACACAAGAAATTATGCAGAATTTAATTAATGTTAAACTAGCAAAGTTGGAAGGGTACTTCGTGAGTGACACCTTATAGACAGTTACAATTTTATAAATAATGGTTGTTAGTAGAAGGTTAAGGAAAGATCATGGGGATATAGGATCAATGTTCATGGCCGTATTTAATATAACCGGACGATCGCGACGCGGTAGAAAAGTGGAGAAAGCACTGATTATCACTATTGTCTGTAAAGATGGATGCAAAGTTCACCAGAGAAACACTGAAGCTCATGAGAAAAAAAGTTATTGCAATTATGGAGATAACTGATTGCACTATGTAGGTGAAAGTCTATTTCTCGAAAAAGTCTTGATTCACAATTAAATGCGCCAGAGAATGTTCTAGAAGTTCCAACGGTGGAGGAAGTTAGCTATTGCAAAAATTTATAAGGAAGATTCCTCATTTTAACTAGTAGTTTCACAAGTGCGTGTCAATACTTGACGGCAAGACTCGCAGATAGAGAACAAGATCTCGAAGGTTCCAGAACGACCTTAGCAGAAAATGGGGTTGAGAAAATCCAACGGAGGAAATAACTTTGTAATTATAGACAGCGGGTATTAGATAATATCCCACGTAGCGAGAGGGTTTCTCGTTTAAATAGCTTAAGAAAAGCTCCTTTTAGTAAGGTATGGCTTACAAGAAAAAGCTCAACATTGCAAATCCCACGAAGAGTGATTATTGCCCCAAAGTAAATAGTTTCACACTGCCTATAAATTATAATTAAAATCACTTGGAAGTTAAAACCATGAAGATGAGGTTAAAACTTTTTAAAAAGGTACTTATCTTGATTTCATGTTGAAGTCGAAGATTTCGATGATGATTACTTAGCCAACATGGCGTAGAAGAGGTTGTGCCTCTTGGTTTGAGGAGGCTAAGCTCGAGCGGAGCTTTGACTGTACGAGTCAACTGCAGACGAAGAAGTGAGTGCAGCTCAGCGGAGCAAGGAGAGACCACGGAAGGGGGAGAGAGTGGGGGTAGGAAAACAAAAGGTATACATATCAGCATAACCAACTTTACAACAAAAAATTGATCTTCTCTTGCTGAGCTGGTCTTCAAGGAGTTGACAACAGTATCTGGTAGCCAAATGGATGTGGAATTCCTCTTGCGCGAGGAAGAGTTGAAGAGCTTCAGAGATTTGTTGTCATATGACGCTAGGTGGATCACAGAATATATATCTGAAACATACTCACACAAAATATAAGAAATTTGAACCCCTAAGAAAGAACAGAAGGTCACTGTTGGTGTTTGACAAAAAGGAAGGAAAGAACGTGCAAAAGCATTCAAATTTGTAATCTCAGGTACCGTGCATTCCAAGAATGCACCACATGGCATTCATGTTTGATAGAAGTCCATGGGGTGAGGCTTTAGTGTTAGATAAATGAAGGACAGGATTTTCTTTGATGATGCCTCATCCTGAGTAAATGTAATACTTTGCTTTGCTCGCCTTTGTCTTTGTAAATGTAGAAGCACTTAGTTTGCATACTCCAGCTGTACTCGTGATATTTATATAAATGAAACAAGCTTTATACCACCAAGTAACTAATCATAGATGTAAGTTCCATTAGAGATTGATCCCTCACTTTCTCATATATATTTCTTGTCAATGGATGAGGAAACTATTCGTCGTGTGTTTGGGGAGATGATGGCAGGTGTTAATGCCAACCTCCAGCAGATGACTGCTGATTTAGGTACTGTAGGGACTGATTTAGGTGAGAATACCCAAGCTGTCAACACTGTAAGTGGTCATGTGGACCAAGTAAGACAGGACTTAGAGGTTAATACTCAATCCATAAATATTGTGAGCGGTCATGTGGACCAAGTTAGACAGGAAGTCAACAATGTTAGACAGGACTTAGAGGTTAACACCCAGTCAGTTAACAATGTTAGTACTGTTTTAACGCAGGTCAGGGCCGACATGGACGCATATAGAGTCGAAGCTAGGAATGATCTTACGGCAGGTTTAGCAGCTGTTAGGGTTGATGTCATACGACACCATCAGGAGGCTAACCAGCGTGTAGATTGCTTAACCGACCAGATGAATAGAGCTAGGGAGGATGTGCAGACCCGATTGGAGGAGCACACAGCTCAAATTCAAACGACTATAAACATAGTCCAGATAGATATGAGAGCCGACCTGGAGCACACTCGAGAAGAATTTGGGACCCTATTGACTCACGTCGAGGGATTTATGGACACTGTGAAAAAGGACATGGCGACCATGATTATATGGATTGATTTTGATGATAGGTGCTGCAAATGCTGTGAATAACAACGTCAAGACGTTCGTCGACGGCATGATAGAGGTCAAGGACGAATTAAACACCAATAGGAGGAACATTACTGAGTTGACAGAAACCGTAGCAGGCCTACGTGAAACAGTTGACGTTCATCGTGAGGAACATAAAATCGATCTCATGTTATTGAGGGGTGACCTCAACGAACACAAGACCACAGTGGAGGCTAAGGTAGCCGAGGTCAGAGACGATGTTGGAAAGATCCAAGACAACGTGTCGAAAGTCGAAGGAGAAATCGATTCCTTACAGAAACGATTCGAGGAAGTCACGGTAACCGAGAGGTTAGACCTTAGCTATAACCTCAGGACGGCAATACGCGAAGTAGACACGAACCTCAAAGGGAAAGTCGATAGGATCGAGCTACAACTTAACGACTTAGGTAACAAAGTCGCAGCTAGAACCATTCCAGGACTCGAGGTCATAGAGAGACGTCTTGACAGACTTGAGACGCTTCCTAGAGAGAGACACTTACCCTCACAGATGGGAAACTCTCAGGCGACACCCGTATCACAATCCGCAGGGATGATGCCTACTCATTTCCAACCCAGCGCACCCATAGAACCGCAACCATCCCAATTCACTGGTTCAGCGCAAAGTCAGACTTTGAACTTTGACGCCCATCCTTTTCAACCAGCACCCAATCGACTTAGTCATGAAACGAACACACCTACGCATAACTACATGCAGAATTCATTTAGACCCGCGCATCCGCAGGGAAATGTAACTATAATCCGTTCGAGAGAGGAGCAACCAGCTCGCTTCTCTGGCACTGGAAGTGGTATCACTCCAGTTGAATTTCTGGCCAACGTCGAAAGCTACTTGAGAGACACCATGGTAACTCCGGAGAGGGAGCTCCGAGTTATAGAGCGTTTGCTTGAGGGGCAAGCCAGCACCTGGTTTAGAGCATTCCGATACTCGTTTATAGGCTACCAGGATTTCAAAGAGGCCTTGTTAAGAACCTACTGGTCGAGCGACATCCAGCAGAGCATCAGAGCTGAGATGTATACTCGCAGATATAGCTCTAATACTCCAACGCGTTATGCGAACTACTTCGCGATCGAGCTTGCGAAGCTTCGTTGTCTTCAACCCCCTTTGTCTGAACAAGACCTAGTAAACACCATCGTTTGGCAATACCCTGCAGACGTGCAACGTGTATTGATTGCTGCAGGGGCATCCACTTTTCAGCAGTGTGACCAAATCCTGCGACGGTTGGATGCGAACACGGAACAGTTCCCGACACACCGTCAGCAGAAAGCTGACAGGCGTGTGGAGAGACATGTCAACTTAACTACTGTCGACAAAGTGAGCCAGACGCCACAGCAGACGCAAACCCAAGAGAGCTCTGGGCAACGTAATAACTACAACTATGGTAGAAGAGAATGGAACAACACTCCATATGCAAGGGACCAGCGAGATGACGGTCGTAGTCACTGGAACCGGCGATTCGACCGAGGGACGAATGACGACCGTCGTCACGAAAACGACCGCCGAGGGAATAATGGTCGTAACCCACAGCACGGAAGTATCCGTAGGGACTACCGTTACAGTAGAGGCTATAACAGAGATCGAGACCCTAGAAACCAGCCAGATAGAGATTGGAGAGGAAGAGCACGGGAGAGCCGTGAGTATCTTCAACAACTTCGAGAACTCCAAATCCGAGAAGAGGGAGAACAGGACCCGACTTCGAGGGAAACTAGGAATTCGGCGCAGGAGACGGAGCAAAACCAACCCGGTACTTCTCGCCAGGACAGAAAAAAAACGCCGAAAAATCAATAGGTTCTTGCCCGGTTGAGCACCGAGTAACTGCCACCATATTACTCTGGGAGCCAATCCAGGAAGACTTGTTAGACGAACGACGAACGACGAACCACAACTACGAATAGACGCGTCTACCGAAGATTGTAGCCACCTTGAATGGATGCAACGTAGTCATTCTCATCGATACTGCGGCGATGATTAGTGTCATTTCCGCCGATTGCCATGCCAGACTGAAAGCAAAATTTGTCGAAAATTTAAATGGCAAGGAAATTGAGGAGACACAAGATGCCGACGAAGAGGCAGAATCATTATCAGCACCCATACGAGAGAATCTTGATACAATATTGAACGAATACAGGGATATATTCGACACCACACCTGGTGAGATATTGGACTACGAGTACGATCTTGTACTACTGGATGATTCCCCATTCCAGAAGAAGATTTATCCTATCGCAGAGAAACATCGCGAGGAAGCTGCTAAGAAGATCCATGAGATGGAAGCAGCAGGCACAATCAAGAAGTCACCGACTTCTTTCTTGAATCCTATAACACCTGTGGTTAAGGTGGATGGAAGCTTGAGACTTTGTCTCGATGCAAGAGCCTTAAATGAACGCCTAGCTCCTGAGCACGACAGACCGTCCAAGATTAGGGACATCCTCAGGAAGTTCAAGGGAAAGAGAATATTTTCGTCATTGGACTTGGTACAGTCTTATTACCATATCAGATTATCTGAGCATACTCAGAAATATACAGGGTTTCTGTTTGATCAGACCACCTATGTCTTTCGAAAACTACCCTTTGGATTGAAAAATGCCGGAGCTGCATTAATCAGAACACTTGATGCGAAGCTGACCCCTGAAGTGAAGCAGAAGGTGATATGTTACGTGGATGACATCATCATAGCTTCGGAAACAGAGAAAGAGCATTTAAAGACCTTACGCCTTGTTTTTTAGAATCTTCGACAGGCTAACTTTAAGGTGAAATTTGGCAAGTGTCGATTCTTCCAGAGAGAAGTGAAATTTGTGGGACACATAATCAATGGAGAAGGATACAGGCCGAATCCGGCAAAGATCAGAACCGTTGCTGCATTTCCAACGCCAACCCGTGTGAAGCACGTGAGACAATTCTTAGGAATTCTCCAATTCTTTGCTGCTCATTGTGAGAGGTATTCCGAGACTGTCGCACCACTGCAAGGTTTACTGAAGAAGAACTGCAGGTGGGCCTGGAATGATGAGTGCGAGATAGCTTTGAGGAAAGTTAAACAGATGCTAGTTGATTCAATTCAGTTAGAATATCCAGATTATTCCCGAAATTTTATTCTAGAGACTGATGCATCTGCGATTGGAATAGGAGCCATCCTACTGCAGGAGGATGATGAGAAGAAACGTCATTACATCGCTTTCTTAAGTCGACGTTTGAGAGCACATGAATCTCATTACTTCACCACTGAGATTGAAGCACTTGCGATAGTTTACGCACTTGTGTACTGGCAGAAACTTTTGTTAGGCCAGAGGATTATTATGAGGACCGACCACCATGCGCTGACCTTCATATTACGAACAAGACTGGCAAGCGACAGGATCACACGTTGGACGCTGTTTCTCCAACAGTTTGATTTGGAAATAGTTTATCGACCAGGCAGAGAGAATGTGTTGGCCGACATTCTCAGCCGGAATCCTGAAGCTACTGTTAATGCCATAGACATCGAGGGAGAATGCGAGGAACACCTTCGCCGACTTCGTCATCTACCTGAAGGACAACGACGTGAAGAGGAACTCAGGCATATTATCCGTTTCCTGGAACGAAGAATGGATCCACAGGATGCTCATTATGCGAGAATTGCTGCTGTTGCAGATGATTATTTGATTTATCATCGTGTCTTGTACAAGTTTGTGGACGAGGACCACACTCAACTGCGTGCAGTTATTCCTAGGAGATACCAAGAATCTGTTATTCTTAGGGTTCATCTATCCATTGGACATGGTGGAACAGACAAGACCATTGCAACCATCAAGGAGTCTTTTACTTGGAAAGGGCTAGGAACCACCGTTAGACAATGTTTACGTGCTTGCGACGCATGCCAGCGGAACAAGTACACGTCACACTTGCTGAAGGAACCACCTAGACCGATACTCCCAACTCAACCTAGAGAGTTATATGCACAGGACCTGTATGGCCCAATACCTAAGGCCCGTCGTGGGAATCGCTACATCGTTGTAACTATTGATGTGTTCACGAAATATACGATGATTCATCCGATTCAGAAAGCCACCGCACATCAGATTATTCAGAGGATTAGACAACAAGTGATACCGGAGGCAGGAAAGCCACAATTCCTGTTGACTGATCACGGATCACAGTACACCTCCGAGCTGGAAATAGGTCATGTATTATCATCTATTCGCCATCCAGAGAGCAACCCAGCAGAATGCGTAATGTCTATTATCGCAAAATTCTGTCGATTATATTGTCAGGAAGAACACTGGCGATGGACTGAAGTCCTAGTTATAATGGCAAAATGTATTAATTCAACAGTCCATGAGAGCACTGGTCAAATACCCATGGTTTTGCATTTGAACCAGATGCCAATGAGAATATGGAACCGTGTGATTGTAAATCCACCTTGTTTACAACCATCACATGCCAGCAGACTTTTAGCTGCAAGGGATACATTGGACAGACAAGCTGCCAAACGCTTGAGAAGAACTAGACGCCAGAGATTCAGAGAACCACTAGTTGAGGGAGACCTTATCCTTATAAGAAGACCGGGAATTTCAAGTCCTATAGACCGCATATATGGGAAATTTCTGTCTTTATATTATGGCCCTAGTCGTATCCGACAGCCTTTGAACAATGGAAGTTATGTGATAGAAGACATTAGGACAGGAGAGCGCATAGGAACCTTCAATGCAGCTAATCTAAAAAAATATCACTTATGAATGAACTTGAAGTCAAATAAAAATGTCGTCCCTACATTTTATTTGAAACGACGGAGAGGCAGATGAACCCGCTGAGCTAAGGTCCATGTGATATTTTTTTATAACAGCACATTTATGATGGGATGTAGTACCTTTGAACACACCCAGAAAGCCACGTGGAGCTGAGAGCTCACGCTATACTCTTTGAAGTAGCGGAGAATCGCACTTTTGACTTTGGTGAAGTCTGCTAATTATTTATCTGAGGTCTTATTAATTAATTTTATCTTTCCACGAGACTCAGAATATTCCATTTCGTCATTCAGCATTATTAAAACATTTTGGAGAATGTTTATTTCGCTTAAGGTCAGGTAATACCCTTGGAGATACGCAAACAGGAATGTAAGTAGTCGCTCAACGACTTCGGATTGACGACCTACTTCCTAGAGGAACTCAGTGCCTTGCACTACGTCTAGAGAATCCGCCCCGTGTAGGCGTGAAATTGCATCCGTCCTATAAGACGTAGAAAATATCCACTGTTTAGCGTGGAAGTTATTATCAGGTGCCATCGTGCACGAATATACTGCAAATCACTGTTATTTATGCACAGTGAACCACAAGAAGCATATTGTGAAATAATTGGCAAGTATAGTGAAAATTATAACATTACCGTAACACCACATTTTTGTACCCACGTGTTTGTGGAGGGCCGAGTGCCTGGTGAAAAATATAGAGGTAAACGTGTTATAACTACTTTAAATAAGTGTGATTATGAATGTATAACATATTTGAATTGCCACAGTGAATTTTTCAATTCCAAAACGACGCACATTTCACGGATGCCAAGTGATGTAAAAGTGGCGTCAGCACACTTGAAGAACCACAGAACAGTGCTTGCCCACGTGTTAATTCAATATCTGTGAAATAAAGGCTGTGTTATCTATTGCAATTAAAGCCTGTAACATTTACTACGAACATTGTGATTTTCGAAGTGAAAGAATGAACTACTACACGATTTATTTCACTACCCACGTGATCAGACTATTCTACACCATGTTTGAGACCGACATCATGGGCTAGTACCATCATGGTATGAGGGTGATGTTTCTATTGGAACCAGCATGATGGTGGAGCTTCCAGAACAGCGAACGAGGAGGAAGGAACCCAGGATGGCATTCCCAGGCAAGTCCAGTACATCCACGAGGTTATCGACAGGGACAGATCGAACCCTGGTCTTTGGAGGAGTCCAGATGGGAATCCTGATGAGGACGATACCGTTCCGGAGAGCCAGAGATGAATTTGTACAACCCTTGTCGTTGAACAGAGGGCTGAGTGAGAGCTCCTCCATTTCGTGAGTTTTTGTACACCCTTTCCCGTTCTAGTTTCTGGTGGTATAGTAGGTTTAATGTAGTTGGTGAACCAACCGAACTCAGTGTCAGCCATTTTTATAGGTAGGGAATGTAACTAGTTGATAGATTATTGGCTGAGGAATAACCTAACCACCAAGGGAAGATGATAAAGAAAAGGAGGTGGGTTTCGGACTGGTGAAAAAGGATAGAAAAATAGGAGGAGAGTCCCACAAAAGTTATGATTTTAACTTTAAATGCACTTAGAGGCGGTTGCCACTGCAAATCCTTTCTCTGATACCTAAAGTGGGTAAGGACCTGGTCGAAGCTAACGGGAACCGCAGCTAGGACTTGGGCGGTTTGCAAGAGAATGGCTTTAGAGTATTCCCTCTCAAGCATGCATATGCGTACTATGGGGAAGGGTGATGGTCTGGCAAGACAGATAGTAACAGACTTATTGTAGATCTGTTCAAAGGAATTCTTTTTTGACCAAGTAATTCGAAGAGTACCAATAATTTGCATCGATTTTGATATTTCCAGTTTTCGAAGTTGTGGAGTTCCTAAAAAGCGACCAAGTGCTTCCAAGAAGGATTGTGATAAAAAAAATTATACCCTGGGGAGTAATTTTGGTAAGTGAACCAATAGTTGCATTTGGAAATGGCTAAGCTTTTACTCAGCAAGGAGCCGGCTAAAAGTTTAGACAAAGAGAAACACTTATCTTTTGGAAAACCAACCATAAGTTTTCGGAGAGGATCTCCACAAGCAGGTAGCTGGCGTAGCGAGCTGTACTTGCCTTACGGGCCAGTTAGAATTAGCTATTAAAGCTAAGAGAAACTTTAACGAAATTACCACTAAGAGTTCTTGCTCAAATGCAACGAGTGGTGAAAGCCCTATCAATAGATTTAATGGCATTGAGTAGGAAGAGCCAAGGAAGACAGGATCTTGCCTAACCGTTGTATTAGAGAAATGATGAGTCGAAAAGGAAAGTTTGAATTTATTTAACAATGCAAAAAAGTCTAATAAATTTGACAAGTATATAGTTTCAATTTTTAGTAACAATTTGGGGTCGCAGACCTCCTAACATTTAAAGTTTGCTCCAGGCTATTAGCAATTTATTAGGTTTCAAACCTTTATAAAATCCCAGCAAGGATTTAAAATAGCGAAAATAAAAATTCAAAATTTAAAGACAATTAAGGTGATTAAAGTTTAACAATAAAATAGAGTACAAGGTGTGTACTATAAGAAATTTCTGAGAAAACATTCTAGAGAAAGTAACCACTTCGAAAATAACAACAAGAAAAACATGAAGAATAAGATAGAAGTTCCTATAACTTCTTATATTTGTGCAGAATTACTTTTATTACAATTATACAAAAGAGGGCAGGTCACTTACTGTGAAACCTGAAGAGAAAGTCAAAAGGAAGGTTCTAAACTTCCTATGTTTAATTAGGAATCACGAGACTAATGGGGCAAGTTTCCCTTTCGTGAAACCTAGAAATAACTCACTCCTGAGTTGAAAGAATTGTATTCCCTGATTATAAGGGAGAAACAATGTAAGCTTGAACCGTGTATGAAACACGTGGTTATGCAGAAATTAATTAATGAGATATAAGCAAAGATGGGAGGGCACGTCTTTAGAGTGACACCTCATTGCAATAGACCTTAAAGTAACAATTTTATTAACATGGTTTGTTAGTAGAAGGTTTAGGAAAGATCAATTGGGATTTAGGATAAATGTTCATGACCTTATTTATGGTAATCGGACGATCGCGACGCGGTAGAAATGTTGAACAAGCACTAGTTCTCACTATAGTTTGTTGAATGGATGAAAAGTTCACTGTAGTAACACGAAAGTTTATGGGAAAGAAAGTTATTGCAATGATGAAAAATAACTGGTTGCACTAGGTAGGCGAGAGTCTATTGCTTGAGAAAGTTGTGAATTACAATTAAATGCGCCATAGAACATTCCAACGGTGGAAGAAAATTTAGCTATTGCAGTAATTTATAAGGAAGATTCCTCATTTTAAAATAGTATTCCCACAAGTGAGTGAAAAATACATGACGGCAAGACTTGTAGATGGAGTACAGAATCTGGAAGGTTCCAGAACAATCCTAATAGGAGAATGGGGCCAAAGTTAATCCAGCGGAGGGACTAGCTTGGTATTTTATAGACAGCGGGTATTTAGATAATATCCCACGTGGTGAGAAGATTTCTCATTTAAATAGCTTAAGAAAAGCTACTTTTTATTAAGGTTGGCTTAGACAGACAAAAGCCCAACATAGCAAATCCCGCGAAGGATGATTTTTGCCCCAAATAAGTAATCTCACGCTGTCTATAAAATGATCAATAAAAGCATGTAGATAATAAAACTGATGAAGATGATGTTAAAACCTTAAGTCTGTACTTATCTTGGTTGCATGTTGAAGGTGAAGTTCCCTTTGACGAATACTTAATGTGCCAACATGGCGTAGAATGTAGAGAGTGCCTCTTTGTTTGAGGAGACTGGCTCTAGTTGAGCCTTGACTGACCGAGTCAACTGCCGATTTACAAGTGAGACCCACTCAGCGAAGCGCGGAGGGTCCAAGGAAGGGAAAAGAGGGGGGTAGGAGACAAAAGGAGAACATATAAGCCTGACCAATATTGTAAACTTAAATTCTCTTGAGGAAATGGTCTTCAAAGAGTTGATAGCAGGCGATACTAGCGCAGCTTGGTGAGTGAAAGAGTAGACCAAGTTCTCTTGATCAAGGAGATGATAGCTGGCGATGGTGACGAGGTCTGATGGCCAAATGGAAAAGGAAGTCCTCTTGCACCAGGAAGAATTGAGGAGCTTCAGAGATTCGCTGCTAGATGACGCTAGGTGGGTCATGGAAGATATATATCTAGAACAAACTCACAAAGACATAAGAGACATGACCATCAAAGAGAAAATAGAAGATCACTGTTGGTGTTTGATAAAGAGGACGGAATGAACATGCAAAAGCATTAAAAATGATATTCTCTCGTACCGTGTATTCCAAGAATACACCATACTGGGAGGGGACAACTCCAACAGAGAACAAATAAGCAGTTAAACATTTAAAGGTAATGGAGCGATCAAAGACAGTGGTCTTGTGATCGGACCATTAGTGGTCAAGACTCTGACCACCTTGACTCTCCCATCCCTTCCAGGATAACACTCGGTCACTCTACCAGAAATCCAGACCAGGGGAGGGGAAACGTCCCTAACCAAGACCAAGTCCCCCACTATGATGTCGGGACTGGAAAGAAACCACTTCTGTCTCCGTTGCAAGGAAGTTAAATATTCCAAGTTCCACCTCTTCCAAAAGGAATTGCGGAAGGCTTCAAGTTTACGCCAAACAATGGGTAGATTAGAATCCCTGTAAGAATTGGGAAGATGAGGAGGGGCAGAAAGAGAAGTGCCGATAAGGAAGTGACCAGGTGTAAGTGGAAGCAGGTCATCAGGGTCATTGGAAAGCGGAGTTAAAGAACGAGAATTGACCACACCTTCAATCACAAAATAGCTAGAAGCTGCGAGAAGTATAGCTCTAGTAAAGATTGCGATAAGATGCGAAAGAAGAATTAACAAGTTTAAACAAAGCGTATAGAAACAAGTACATCTATTAAGGATAAGAATATACCAAATAAACAAAGGAACTATGCGAGTAGGAGGCAAGAACGCCATAGGTAACAACAATCTAGTAGCCATAAACAATGACCTTAATTTATAATAAGCATCAAAGGGGTTAATCAGAAAAATACTTAAGTCAGAGAGAAACGTGACATGACAAGCATAAATACAAAAACACATCGAATGTGACGACGAGAAAAAACAAGTTTGTTCATCACTGAACAATACGATTGCAAAATATGTAAGCAAGGAGCAATACATGAGCGCGTGAAAAATACGCAACGATGTTATGAAACAAGAATCGAAGCAGTTGTAGGATACGAGCGTAAGCAATTGGGAGAGACAGGCAAACACGGCCTTGACCCACATAATACAGCGAGATAAGGAATATAAATAGCTGAAAGAGTCCTTGACCGGAACAAGTTTATTTTGGTAATGAGGAGAGCAGCTTCTGAACTTACAGAAGCAACTCGCAAGACAATGGTTGGCAGTCAGCCAGAGTAGAGATAAGGGAAACTTGCTCTGACCTTTGGCAAGCATACAGGAAATAAACGACAGCTTGGCGTTATCCGAGCTTGTATACAAACAAGATTGAAAAACAAGCAGTTCGAAATAAACAAACAACACATGTGAAATCAGCTGAGACTTAAAGCGGATATTCAGGTTAAACGGAATGCAGTCATTCGTGGCTTGGACGTGAAAAACCAATTTAGAGACATATGAAATAAAGTAAGAAATCAATTTCGCATAATTTTGAGGATTACGGAATCCGACAATTTTCAACAGAAAAAAAGCTTAATTCTTCCGAAAAAGGAAGAGAAGCTGGGACATTGAGAAGGAGTTTATGCGTAAGAATAGTTATTCTAGATGCTAGAGAATTCAGATTTTCAAGCAGTTTCAAAAGCGGCTTCCAATTGTGAGGAAGGGGGAAGGAGCCGTCCGTGGCCATCCTACTAAATAGCGAAAGAAGTGAAGCATAGCTTACAGCGAAATGATGGAGAATGATAGCCATGGTTTTACACAAGGGGAAGATAGTTTTCGATAGAAATTTTAAGCAATTACCTGCTATAAAAAATGACATGAGAAGGTAAACGAAGTAACACAAGGCGAGGCGAACTTGAATTGCCATTTTATGCGGGAAGAAGGCAAAATCATTTAAACAACTTACAAAGGTGGCGTAGTTGTTCACGATGAGACATCGTTTCGGCAAGTGTTTTTCAAAAGTATCGAGATCGAAAACATGAGCGTTCTCTCTTTCAAAAATGGGATTTATGTCAGCTGTAACAAAATGACATTGCGATTTGGTTTGAAGACTGGGTTGTTGGATTTCACCAGTAATAACCCAACCAAAATCGGTGTCTCTGGCGACCACGTTTGAGGATAACTTGCGAACCTGTTTACGGAGGCAATTCCAAAAAACATTGGCACTGAAAAGTACATCAATGGGACCTTGAGCATTAAACTGAGGATCAGCTAACCTTAAGTGCGAAGGAATCTTTAAACCGGAAGTATTAATAGAGCTGCTAGGAGTGTCCTTGCCAATACTGGTAAGAATGAGACAGTTTAAGTTCAGATTGGTGTTTCTTTGGCAAACGTCTCTGATTTTCAATTTTTGAAGACTGCAAGGCTTGAGTTTTCAAATTGTCAATGCCGGATACATTGATGGGAGTAGGCGATGACGAAAGACCTAGTTTTTTAATTAACGATCGCGAAACAAAGTTGTGAGTTGAAGCGGAATCGAGAAGACCGCGGGTTCGAAACCAATTTCCAAATTTATCTTGGATTTCGAATTGTACAGTGGACAAAAGGACTTGCGCACTGTGAGAAGTTTCGGCGTTAGAAATGCAGGAAGAAGCATTAGTTTGTTCGGAGCTGCTCTGCATGGAGTTTGAAAAAGCGGGTACTGGTGACCTCGATTTATCATGAACGTGCAATAAAGAATGGTGCGGTTTTTTGCAATGGAAACAGAGGTTGGAAGACGTACAGTTTGAAGAAGAATGCTTAGGTGACAAGCAGTTGAAGCAATGTTTACTATTGAAGACAAACTTCCTTCGGTCTTCGACAGACAATTATTTAAAGGATTTGCACAAGTACAAAGTGTGCAACTTATTGCAGAGCATGCATTTTAAAAATTTGTTGAGCGGCCTGATATGTTCTCTTGGATGGTTGAAAGAAGCAGAACGAGTTTGCTTGTTCTCGACAGATGGGGGCTGATGACCCTTTGAAGAAGCAAGGTTTTTCTCAAAAAGTGACACTGATGACTCGTTTCGACATTTTCGCACTGAAATGAGAGTGCTGTAAGAACTTGGCACCGGCTGTTGAGAAACGAGATGAGGTGTTCAAACGAATGTTCCTCGTTGCGAGTGAGTTCGATCTCCCAAGCCTTTAATGTTGAAAAATCGAATCTTGATGTAGCTAGATGATTAAGAATAGTGTCCCACGTTTGGACTGGTTGCTTGAGTTGTTATAACGCTCTCACGTGCAATTGAATAGAGTCTAACAGGTCTCTTAAAGAGGTGACGTCATTAGGTTTGACGGCTGGCAGGTTGAACAGACAGCGGATGTGGCGAGCAACACTCAAACGTAAATTGCCATATCTCTCTTTAAGGAGATTAAAGGCGATGTGGTAGTTATCTGCGCTTAAAGGAAGTGACTCCACCAAGGCCAAGGCCTCGCCTTCCAAGGACGTACGCAAGAAGTAGAATTTATGAATGTCGAGAATGTCAGTATTTTCATGAATTAGGGAGCAGTAAAGTTCATAAAAAGAATACCATTCACCTTCCTGGCCTGAGAAGTGAGGTAGGCTTATCTTTGGAAGTAACGGTTTCGGTTTATCCTTGTGAACTGAAGCGGGTGCGAACTGGGCCGGATTGATGACCCTAGTGTCCAGTTCTGAGATACTGCGGATCAGTTGGTGGGCCTTGGCAATCCCTTCAAAGTACAAGGGTTCGACCTCGTCCCGATCCGATTGAAGTTCTGGGCAAGCGGATTCAATCTCGGTTTGAATTTGATCATAATAATCATAGGACCGTTCGTACAACTTAAGGCGTTGTGTCAAGATGTCTAAATCACACTCGGCGGGATTTATTTTGTTGATGAAATTTCTAAATGTGGTAAGTTGCCGTTTGTAGGAAGAACGTCTGCCAATGAGAGTTTCATCCTTTTCATTAGAAGCCATGACAAGGTAAGTAAATTAAAATGTAACTCACGAAACTGTTGAACCTTGCAGATGCTGTCAGGCTGGCAGCAGCAAATAGGTTGAAAGAAAGGGACACACCACGGGAGACAGGAGCGGCCTCTTTCCCCTTCACAGGCTTTGCACGATGTAGTTATAGCTGAAAGATTCAAAGCAGATATTAATAATTTGTAAGGTATTGTCAAATGACACTTGACAAAGAATAGAAATAGCTAATGGACTCTCCCGGGTTTCGGCACCAACTTTTGGATAGATTATTGGCTGCGGAATAACCTAACCACCAAGGGAAGATGATAAAGAAAAGGAGGTGGGTTTCGGACTGGAGAAAAAGGATAGAAAAATAGGAGGAGAGTCCCACAAAAGTTATGAATTTAACTTTAAATGCACTTAGAGGCGGTTGCCACTGCAAATCCTTTCTCTGATACCTAAAGTGGGTAAGGACCTGGTCGATGCTAACGGGAACCGCAGCTAGGACTTGGGCGGTTTGCAAGAGAATGGCTTTAGAGTATTCCCTCTCAAGCATGCATATGCGTACTATGGGGAAGGGTGATGGTCTGGCAAGACAGATAGTAACAGACTTATTGTAGATCTGTTCAAAGGAATTCTTTTTTGACCAAGTAATTCGAAGAGTACCAATAATTTGCATCGATTTTGATATTTCCAGTTTTCGAAGTTGTGGAGTTCCTAAAAAGCGACCAAGTGCTTCCAAGAAGGATTGTGATAAAACAAATATACCTTGGGGAGTAATTTTGGTAAGTGAACCAATAGTTGCATTTGGAAATGGCTAAGCTTTTACTCAGCAAGGAGCCGGCTAAAAGTTTAGACAAAGAGAAACACTTATCTTTTGGAAAACCAACCATAAGTTTTCGGAGAGGATCTCCACAAGCAGGTAGCTGGCGTAGCGAGCTGTACTTGCCTTACGGGCCAGTTAGAATTAGCTATTAAAGCTAAGAGAAACTTTAACGAGATTACCACTAAGAGTTCTTGCTCAAATGCAACGAGTGGTGAAAGCCCTATCAATAGATTTAATGGCATTGAGTAGGAAGAGCCAAGGAAGACAGGATCTTGCCTAACCGTTGTATTAGAGAAATGATGAGTCGAAAAGGAAAGTTTGAATTTATTTAACAATGCAAAAAAGTCTAATAAATTTGACAAGTATATAGTTTCAATTTTTAGTAACAATTTGGGGTCGCAGACCTCCTAACATTTAAAGTTTGCTCCAGGCAATTAGCAATTTATTAGGTTTCAAACCTTTATAAAATCCTAGCAAGGATTTAAAATAGCGAAAATAAAAATTCAAAATTTAAAGACAATTAAGGTGATTAAAGTTTAACAATAAAATAGAGTACAAGGTGTGTACTATAAGAAATTTCTGAGAAAACATTCTAGAGAAAGTAACCACTTCGAAAATAACAATAAGAAAAACATGAAGAATAAGATAGAAGTTCCTATAACTTCTTATATTTGTGCAGAATTACTTTTATTACAATTATACAAAAGAGGGCAGGTCACTTACTGTGAAACCTGAAGAGAAAGTCAAAAGGAAGGTTCTAAACTTCCTATGTTTAATTAGGAATCACGAGACTAATGGGGCAAGTTTCCCTTTCGTGAAACCTAGAAATAACTCACTCCTGAGTTGAAAGAATTGTATTCCCTGATTATAAGGGAGAAACAATGTAAGCTTGAACCGTGTATGAAACACGTGGTTATGCAGAAATTAATTAATGAGATATAAGCAAAGGTGGGAGGGCACGTCTTTAGAGTGATACCTCATTGCAATAGACCTTAAAGTAACAATTTTATTAACATGGTTTGTTAGTAGAAGGTTTAGGAAAGATCAATTGTGATTTAGGATAAATGTTCATGGCCTTATTTATGGTAATCGGACGATCGCGACGCGGTAGAAATGTTGAACAAGCACTAGTTCTCACTATAGTTTGTTGAATGGATGAAAAGTTCACTGTAGTAACACGAAAGTTTATGGGAAAGAAAGTTATTGCAATGATGAAAAATAACTGGTTGCACTAGGTAGGCGAGAGTCTATTGCTTGAGAAAGTTGTGAATTACAATTAAATGCGCCATAGAACATTCCAACGGTGGAAGAAAATTTAGCTATTGCAGTAATTTATAAGGACGATTCCTCATTTTAAAATAGTATTCCCACAAGTGAGTGAAAAATACATGACGGCAAGACTTGTAGATAGAGTACAGAATCTGGAAGGTTCCAGAACAATCCTAATAGGAGAATGGGGCCAAAGTTAATCCAGCGGAGGGACTAGCTTGGTATTTTATAGACAGCGGGTATTTAGATAATATCCCACGTGGTGAGAAGATTTCTCATTTAAATAGCTTAAGAAAAGCTACTTTTTATTAAGGTTGGCTTAGACAGACAAAAGCCCAACATAGCAAATCCCGCGAAGGATGATTTTTGCCCCAAATAAGTAATCTCACGCTGTCTATAAAATGATCAATAAAAGCATGTAGATAATAAAACTGATGAAGATGAGGTTAAAACCTTAAGTCTGTACTTATCTTGGTTGCATGTTGAAGGTGAAGTTCCCTTTGACGAATACTTAATGTGCCAACATGGCGTAGAATGTAGAGAGTGCCTCTTTGTTTGAGGAGACTGGCTCTAGTTGAGCCTTGACTGACCGAGTCAACTGCCGATTTACAAGCGAGACCCACTCAGCGAAGCGCGGAGGGTCCAAGGAAGGGAAAAGAGTGGGGGTAGGAGACAAAAGGAGAACATATAAGCATGACCAATATTGTAAACTTAAATTCTCTTGAGGAAATGGTCTTCAGAGAGTTGATAGCAGGCGATACTAGCGCAGCATGGTGAGTGAAAAAGTAGACGAAGTTCTCTTGATCAAGGGGATGATGGCTGGCGATGGTGACGAGATCTGATGGCCAAATGGAAAAGGAAGTCCTCTTGAACCAGGAAGAATTGAGGAGCTTCAAAGATTCACTGTTAGATGACGCTAGGTGGGTCATGGAAGATATATATCTAGAACAAACTCACAAAGACATAAGAGACATGACCATCAAAGAGAAAATAGGAGATCACTGTTGGTGTTTGATAAAGTGGAAGGAATGAACATGCAAAAGCATTAAAAATTATATTCTCTCGTACCGTGTATTCCAAGAATTCACCATACTGGGAGGAAGAAACACCAACAGAGAACAAATAAGCAGTTAAACATTTAAAGGTAATGGAGCGATCAAAGACAGTGGTCTTGTGATCGGACCATTAGTGGTCAAGACTCTGACCACCCTGACTCTCCCATCCTTTCCAGGATAACACTCGGTCACTCTACCAGAAATCCAGACCAGGGGAGGGGAAACGTCCCTAACCAAGACCAAGTCCCCCACTTTGATGTCGGGACTGGAAAGAAACCACTTCTGTCTCCGTTGCAAGGAAGTTAAATATTCCAAGTTCCACCTCTTCCAAAAGGAATTGCGGAAGGCTTCAAGTTTACGCCAAACAATGGGTAGATTAGAATCCCTGTAAGAATTGGGAAGATGAGGAGGGGCAGAAAGAGAAGTGCCGATAAGGAAGTGACCAGGTGTAAGTGGAAGCAGGTCATCCGGGTCATTGGAAAGCGGAGTTAAAGAACGAGAATTAACAACACCTTCAATCACAAAATAGCTAGAAGCTGCGAGAAGTATAGCTCCAGTAAAGATTGCGATAAGATGCGAAAGAAGAATTAACAAGTTTAAACAAAGCGTATAGAAACAAGTACATCTATTAAGGATAAGAATATACCAAATAAACAAAGGAACTATGCGAGTAGGAGGCAAGAACGCCATAGGTAACAACAATCTAGTAGCCATAAACAATGACCTTAATTTATAATAAGCATCAAAGGGGTTAATCAGAAAAATACTTAAGTCAGAGAGAAACGTGACATGACAAGCATAAATACAAAAACACATCGAATGTGACGACGAGAAAAAACAAGTTTGTTCATCACTGAACAATACGATTGCAAAATATGTAAGCAAGGAGCAATACATGAGCGCGTGAAAAATACGCAACGATGTTATGAAACAAGAATCGAAGCAGTTGTAGGATACGAGCGTAAGCAATTGGGAGAGACAGGCAAACACGGCCTTGACCCACATAATACAGCGAGATAAGGAATATAAATAGCTGAAAGAGTCCTTGACCGGAACAAGTTTATTTTGGTAATGAGGAGAGCAGCTTCTGAACTTACAGAAGCAACTCGCAAGACAATGGTTGGCAGTCAGCCAGAGTAGAGATAAGGGAAACTTGCTCTGACCTTTGGCAAGCATACAGGAAATAAACGACAGCTTGGCGTTATCCGAGCTTGTATACAAACAAGATTGAAAAACAAGCAGTTCGAAATAAACAAACAACACATGTGAAATCAGCTGAGACTTAAAGCGGATATTCAGGTTAGACGGCATGCAGTCATTCGTGGCTTGGACGTGAAAAACCAATTTAGAGACATATGAAATAAAGTAAGAAATCAATTTCGCATAATTTTGAGGATTACGGAATCCGACAATTTTCAACAGAAAAAAAGCTTAATTCTTCCGAAAAAGGAAGAGAAGCTGGGACATTGAGAAGGAGTTTATGCGTAAGAATAGTTATTCTAGATGCTAGAGAATTCAGATTTTCAAGCAGTTTCAAAAGCGGCTTCCAATTGTGAGGAAGGGGGAAGGAGCCGTCCGTGGCCATCCTACTAAATAGCGAAAGAAGTGAAGCATAGCTTACAGCGAAATGATGGAGAATGATAGCCATGGTTTTACACAAGGGGAAGATAGTTTTCGATAGAAATTTTAAGCAATTACCTGCTATAAAAAATGACATGAGAAGGTAAACGAAGTAACACAAGGCGAGGCGAACTTGAATTGCCATTTTATGCGGGAAGAAGGCAAAATCTTTTAAACAACTTACAAAGGTGGCGTAGTTGTTCACGATGAGACATCGTTTCGGCAAGTGTTTTTCAAAAGTATCGAGATCGAAAACATGAGCGTTCTCTCTTTCAAAAATGGGATTTATGTCAGCTGTAACAAAATGACATTGCGATTTGGTTTGAAGACTGGGTTGTTGGATTTCACCAGTAATAACCCAACCAAAATCGGTGTCTCTGGCGACCACGTTTGAGGATAACTTGCGAACCTGTTTACGGAGGCAATTCCAAAAAACATTGGCACTGAAAAGTACATCAATGGGACCTTGAGCATTAAACTGAGGATCAGCTAACCTTAAGTGCGAAGGAATTTTTAAACCGGAAGTATTAATAGAGCTGCTAGGAGTGTCCTTGCCAATATTGGTAAGAATGAGACAGTTTAAGTTCAGATTGGTGTTTCTTTGGCAAACGTCTCTGATTTTCAATTTTGAAGACTGCAAGGCTTGAGTTTTCAAATTGTCAATGCCGGATACATTGATGGGAGTAGGCGATGACGAAAGACCTAGTTTTTTAATTAACGATCGCGAAACAAAGTTGTGAGTTGAAGCGGAATCGAGAAGACCGCGGGTTCGAAACCAATTTCCAAATTTATCTTGGTTTTCGAATTGTACAGTGGACAAAAGGACTTGCGCACTGTGAGAAGTTTCGGCGTTAGAAATGCAGGAAGAAGCATTAGTTTGTTCGGAGCTGCTCTGCATGGAGTTTGAAGAAGCGGGTACTGGATACCTCGATTTATCATGAACGTGCAATAAAGAATGGTGTGGTTTTTTGCAATGGAAACAGAGGTTGGAAGACGTACAGTTTGGATAAGGATGCTTAGGTGACAAGCAGTTGAAGCAATGTTTACTATTGAAGACAAACTTCCTTCGGTCTTCGACAGACAATTCTTTAAAGGATTTGCACAAGTACAAAGTGTGCAACTTTTTGCAGAGCATGCATTTTAAAAATTTGTTGAGCGGCCTGATATGTTCTCTTGGATGGATGAAAGAAGCAGAACGAGTTTGCTTGTTCTCGACAGATGGGGGCTGATGACCCTTTGAAGAAGCAAGGTTTTTCTCAAAAAGTGACACTGATGACTCGTTTCGACATTTTCGCACTGAAATGAGAGTGCTGTAAGGACTTGGCACCGGCTGTTGAGAAACGAGATGAGGTGTTCAAACGAATGTTCCTCGTTGCGAGTGAGTTCGATCTCCCAAGCCTTTAATGTTGAAAAATCGAATCTTGATGTAGCTAGATGATTAAGAATAGTGTCCCACGTTTGAACTGGTTGCTTGAGTTGATATAACGCTCTCACGTGCAATTGAATAGAGTCTAACAGGTCTCTTAAAGAGGTGACGTCATTAGGTTTGACGGCTGGCAGGTTGAACAGACAGCGGATGTGGCGTGCAACACTCAAACGTAAATTGCCATATCTCTCTTTAAGGAGATTAAAGGCGATGTGGTAGTTATCTGCGCTTAAAGGAAGTGACTCCACCAAGGCCAAGGCCTCGCCTTCCAAGGACGTACGCAAGAAGTAGAATTTATGAATGTCGAGAATGTCAGTATTTTCATGAATTAGGGAGCAGTAAAGTTCATAAAAAGAATACCATTCACCTTCCTGGCCTGAGAAGTGAGGTAGGCTTATCTTTGGAAGTAACGGTTTCGGTTTATCCTTGTGAACTGAAGCGGGTGCGAACTGGGCCGGATTGATGACCCTAGTGACCGGTTCTGAGATACTGCGGATCAGTTGGTGGGCCTTGGCAATCCCTTCAAAGTACAAGGGTTCGACCTCGTCCCGATCCGTTTGAAGTTCTGGGCAAGCGGATTCAATCTCGGTTTGAATTTGATCGTAATAATTATAGGACCGTTCGTACAACTTAAGGCGTTGTGTCAAGATGTCTAAATCACACTCGGCGGGATTTATTTTGTTGATGAAATTTCTAAATCTGGTAAGTTGCCCTTTGTAGGAAGAACGTCTGTCAATGAGAGTTTCATCCTTTTCAGTAGGAGCCATGACAATGTAAGTAAATTAAAATGTAACTCACGAAACTGTTGAAACTTGCAGATGCTGTCAGGCTGGCAGCAGCAAATAGGTTGAAAGAAAGGGACACACCACGGGAGACAGGAGCGGCCTCTTTCCCCTTCACAGGCTTTGCACGATGTAGTTATAGCTGAAAGATTCAAAGCAGATATTAATAATTTGTATGGTATTGTCAAATGACACTTGACAAAGAATAGAAATAGCAAATGGCCTCTCCCGGGTTTCGGCACCAACTTTTGGAATGATTATTGGCTGAGGAATAACCTAACCACCATGGGAAGATGATAAAGAAAAGGAGGTGCGTTTCGGACTGGAGAAAAAGGATAGAAAAATAGGAGGAGAGTCCCACAAAGTTATGAATTTAACTTTTAAATGCACTTAGAGGCGGTTGCCACTGCAAATCCTTCCTCTGATACCTAAAGTGGGTAAGGACCTGGTCGAAGCTAACGGGAACCGCAGCTAGGACTTGGGCGGTTTGCAAGAGAATGGCTTTAGAGTATTCCCTCTCAAGCATGCATATGCGTACTATGGGGAAGGGTGATGGTCTGGCAAGACAGATAGTAACAGACTTATTGTAGATCTGTTCAAAGGAATTCTTTTTTGACCAAGTAATTCGAAGAGTACCAATAATTTGCATCGATTTTGATATTTCCAGTTTTCGAAGTTGTGGAGTTCCTAAAAAGCGACCAAGTGCTTCCAAGAAGGATTGTGATAAAAAAATATACCTTGGGGAGTAATTTTGGTAAGTGAACCAATAGTTGCATTTGGAAATGGCTAAGCATTTACTCAGCAAGGAGCCGGCTAAAAGTTTAGACAAAGAGAAACACTTATCTTTTGGAAAACCAACCGTAAGTTTTCGGAGAGGATCTCCACAAGCAGGTAGCTGGCGTAGCGAGCTGTACTTGCCTTACGGGCCAGTTAGAATTAGCTATTAAAGCTAAGAGAAACTTTAACGAGATTACCACTAAGAGTTCTTGCTCAAATGCAACGAGTGGTGAAAGCCCTATCAATAGATTTAATGGCATTGAGTAGGAAGAGCCAAGGAAGACAGGATCTTGCCTAACCATTGTATTAGAGAAATGATGAGTCGAAAAGGAAAGTTTGAATTTATTTAACAATGCAAAAAAGTCTAATAAATTTGACAAGTATATAGTTTCAATTTTTAGAAAACAATTTGGGGTCGCAGACCTCCTAACATTTAAAGTTTGCTCCAGGCTATTAGCAATTTATTAGGTTTCAAACCTTTATAAAATCCTAGCAAGGATTTAAAATAGCGAAAATAAAAATTCAAAATTTAAAGACAATTAAGGTGATTAAAGTTTAACAATAAAATAGAGTACAAAGTGTGTACTATAAGAAATTTCTGAGAAAACATTCTAGAGAAAGTAACCACTTCGAAAATAACAATAAGAAAAACATGAAGAATAAGATAGAAGTTCCTATAACTTCTTATATTTGTGCAGAATTACTTTTATTACAATTATACAAAAGAGGGCAGGTCACTTACTGTGAAACCTGAAGAGAAAGTCAAAAGGAAGGTTCTAAACTTCCTATGTTTAATTAGGAATCACGAGACTAATGGGGCAAGTTTCCCTTTCGTGAAACCTAGAAATAACTGACTCCTGAGTTGAAAGAATTGTATTCCCTGATTATAAGGGAGAAACAATGTAAGCTTGAACCGTGTATGAAACACGTGGTTATGCAGAAATTAATTAATGAGATATAAGCAAAGGTGGGAGGGCACGTCTTTAGAGTGACACCTCATTGCAATAGACCTTAAAGTAACAATTTTATTAACATGGTTTGTTAGTAGAAGGTTTAGGAAAGATCAATTGTGATTTAGGATAAATGTTCATGGCCTTATTTATGGTAATCGGACGATCGCGACGCGGTAGAAATGTTGAACAAGCACTAGTTCTCACTATAGTTTGTTGAATGGATGAAAAGTTCACTGTAGTAACACGAAAGTTTATGGGAAAGAAAGTTATTGCAATGATGAAAAATAACTGGTTGCACTAGGTAGGCGAGAGTCTATTGCTTGAGAAAGTTGTGAATTACAATTAAATGCGCCATAGAACATTCCAACGGTGGAAGAAAATTTAGCTATTGCAGTAATTTATAAGGAAGATTCCTCATTTTAAAATAGTATTCCCACAAGTGAGTGAAAAATACATGACGGCAAGACTTGTAGATAGAGTACAGAATCTGGAAGGTTCCAGAACAATCCTAATAGGAGAATGGGGCCAAAGTTAATCCAGCGGAGGGACTAGCTTGGTATTTTATAGACAGCGGGTATTTAGATAATATCCCACGTGGTGAGAAGATTTCTCATTTAAATAGCTTAAGAAAAGCTACTTTTTATTAAGGTTGGCTTAGACAGACAAAAGCCCAACATAGCAAATCCCGCGAAGGATGATTTTTGCCCCAAATAAGTAATCTCACGCTGTCTATAAAATGATCAATAAAAGCATGTAGATAATAAGACTGATGAAGATGATGTTAAAACCTTAAGTCTGTACTTATCTTGGTTGCATGTTGAAGGTGAAGTTCCCTTTGACGAATACTTAATGTGCCAACATGGCGTAGAATGTAGAGAGTGCCTCTTTGTTTGAGGAGACTGGCTCTAGTTGAGCCTTGACTGACCGAGTCAACTGCCGATTTACAAGTGAGACCCACTCAGCGAAGCGCGGAGGGTCCAAGGAAGGGAAAAGAGTGTGGGTAGGAGACAAAAGGAGAACATATAAGCATGACCAATATTGTAAACTTAAATTCTCTTGAGGAAATGGTCTTCAAAGAGTTGATAGCAGGCGATACTAGCGCAGCATGGTGAGTGAAAAAGTAGACGAAGTTCTCTTGATCAAGGAGATGATAGCTGGCGATGGTGACGAGATCTGATGGCCAAATGGAAAAGGAAGTCCTCTTGCACCAGGAAGAATAGAGGAGCTTCAGAGATTCGCTGCTAGATGACGCTAGGTGGGTCATGGAAGATATATATCTAGAACAAACTCACAAAGACATAAGAGACATTACCATCAAAGAGAAAATAGAAGATCACTGTTGGTGTTTGATAAAGAGGAAGGAATGAACATGCAAAAGCATTCAAATTATATTCCCTCGTAACGTGTATTCCAAGAATACACCAGCTAGTCTAATGCGATGTCATTTATTTCAGTTAGAGTGAGACACCCTTGGGTCAGACATTTTGGTCAACCCTGGTGCAGCTTGATGAACGTCGTAGTACGTCAATGTCTATCTTTTGCTAAACGTGACCGTAGTCATTTGAGGCTATTTTGTTCAACCCTATTTGGGGTGATTTTCCAAGTCTTTTCTGACTTTAGTTATGGCAATCAGATGCCATGGATATTTCTTTAACTGCATTCTTTGCAGCCAGTCTTTGTAACACCCCTGACTTCGTTAGAACAGTCGTATCAGTTAGGTAATCGACTGTAATTACCAGTTTTGTAACTGCATTATATTTCATTTGAAATGAGTTCAGAAGCCATTCTTGGTCAAGTGTGGACCTAATAAGTAGAAGGGATGTTTCGTTGTCTAGCATCGAACCTAGTTCCCAACGTATCATTAAGCAGATCCAGAGTGTGGAATCTGCGCCACAATTATTATTTTGTTAGTGTCATGTGAAGACACGTGTTTATTTGATGTTGTACAAGCAACTACTGAATTATATCTTTGAGAGCAAAGAGCTCCAACAATGTGACATTACTATCATTTAGACGTCTTTGGCTTGAAAGACGGAATTATTATTGTATTCAGATTTATAGCGTGTTTTTATACACGTATTCTTCGAGGTTTATAACCTATGGTAAAGGTTTTATTGAGAGGCCAGATGTACAGTTTCTATTTTGTTTAAATCGCCGGCCTTGATAGTTAGTGTGTTGTGTCAGATGAGCGCAGGAATGTTGTAGCCTGCCAGCGACACAAACTGGTTTGTGACCCAGTGCCCTTGAGAGCACGCTTGTATTGTGAGACAAAATTACTTTGACGAAGGACAGAATGCTTGTTGTATTCGCTTTTCCATTCATTGCAACTTAGCTCATGGAACCCAGTGTCCATTCTTGTATCTGATCACATGTTTTATAGATTGTTTTTTGTTAGTTAAACGCACTGTTGCGTGTACCGTCGTTTGACGTGTACAGTTATGTCAGGTTTTCTATAGTATATTGTAGGCTACCCTGTTATAGGAGATATTTATAGTATGAAGGTATTTTGTGTGTACCTTGTCCGGGATCGTTCCCGTTGACCAGATGTTATTGGAGTGTGACTGAGTGTGCAGGCCCATCCCAGAGTTATTGAACGCGAGCTGTGCGCCGCTGGTAACTTGTGTTATTGTGTGTCTGAGTTGTGATTGCTCGTTGATTATATTCCGACTTTTGAGTCGAGGCTTTTGGTGGAGATTGATCTCAGTGGAGACACTCCGTGCCCAGGCTATTGTCAGTATTATTCGCCATAAACCAACGATAAACCTAAACCAACATCTTAATAATAAAACGCATAATTTTGGTAAAACAAAAGCTAACTAACGAATTCTTTCTATCTAACTTTGTTCTTTTGCATTTGGAACCTGCTGACATGGCCGTGCAGATGAAGGTATTTTCTTTTGAGGAAAGGACTAAGACAGCTGATACTTTTGAAGCGACCTGAAGCTTGCTCGAACCTTGAGTTCGTAGCTTGTGGAGCGCAGGCCATGCGATGTTAGACGTAGTCTTAACTAGGCAGTCGTCACCGTAACTACACACATTAGATGACTATGGCTTTCAAAGAGTAAACCAAGGTGCAGGCAGGCATTTTAATAAAACTGTTGTCTCTTGCATTACTTATTTATGATGTACAAGTGTATGAATCCTACATGTTATCTTATTGTGTGCTGTTAGCACATAGTTCCTAAGAATAATTAAATGTTTTTTTACATGGCTGGTCACTTAGATTTGAATGTAATTGTTTTCTGTTACGGTCGTCATCGCCGTAAATTTTGTTATTAATTGATAGGACTTAGCTAGATGAATTAACGTTAAATGTAAATGCGGAGATGGTATCATCCTAACTTAGATTTGTTTTGCTACCCTGTTAAATGTAAATTCTGATATTAGCTTGATTTTGTAATTTCACCTAGGGACTTGCTTCGTACCATTTTCCTAGTGTTGCTGTTGTTGCTTTATTATTGTGAGATAGATCTTTCACGAGGGGTTTCCGTAACTTCTCAGGTAGGGACCTGCTCTTTATTCTTGTTTGTTTATTAGCTTGCGGATTAGCCGATTGAAACCCTCCGAACTAGGCTAGGGGCTTGTGAATTTTAACAATAAATTTTCACGGTGTTTTACATAAGTCTGGATGTTTATTTTCTCAGTCTAGTTTTTAAGGTGAACCTTTCCTTAGGCAGTCTATGACCATCGTCACCATGTACCACGATCCCTGTGGACTACAGTTTCTCGTGCCGCTTTGGCCTATTTGGAAGTTCACCTGATCCTCACGGCAATTATGTCCGACGGATGAGATGTTAGGGAAGTCATTTCGGCTGTTGGCTATCCTGACAGCTCCACCGACGGTCTCAATATGCTTCAGAACTGCTTTTGTTGTTGCTTTCTGCATGGGGTTTAGCATGATGATTTTAGAAAATACATCCATGGTGACAAGTACATATTGGTTTCCTCTTAAACTCTTGGTCTGCGCCCTCGTTCCGTTTATCTATGGCGATCTCATGCATCATTATTGTGTGATATACGCTTCCTCCTAGTTTCTTGCCTGATATGGCGTTTTTCTCTGTCCGTTCCTGTCGTGACTTTGGACCTCACGACTAGTTCCTGGTTGAGGTTCGTCACTCACTTGTGCCTGTTGTTGGGGCTGTTCGTTTCTTTCTTCTCTATCCCTCTGATTTCTTCTGTAATCCTGGCTTTCTCTTTCTCGTTCTTCATAATATCTCTGAACATTTCCATCATCTCTCCATCTGCTCCTTTGAGAGTTGTTCCTCGGTTGTTGTTGTTGTTGTTGTTGTTGCCTAGAACGTCGCTGTTGTTGTTGTTGTTGGTTGCCATCTTTGCAGTTCCTATATCTGGAATATCTTCTAGGATCTCCTTCATTCTGCCTGTCAGGATAGTTATTCCTTTGAAATCCCCTGTTGTTGTTGTTGTTGTTGTTATACTGGTATCTAGACCCTCTCGTTCTATCGTTCCAGTAACGGTTCTTGTACGGCCAACCTTCTCTGGCTCGGTTGTAGCCTGGATCATACCTGGTCCTACCATAGTTGTTGTGCCTAATCGGTCCTGTCCTAGCTGGTGTTACATCAGTTTGTTGCTGTTGATCAACCAATACTGTATGTATTTCCCTGTTTTCGTGCCTATTTCTTGCGTTTTGACTGTTAGTTTGTCCTTGAGATTGCGCTATAGAACTTGTGTGGTCTAATCGTCGCAGCAACTCAGCCATGTTTTCCAAAGTGTTCACATTTGACGAAATCATGTGTTTCCTAACCTCGGCTGGTAACTGTCTGGATATGACGTGTATCAGATCTGGTTCTGCCAATGGAGTATGAAGGTGTTTTAGACGGGCTAACTGATTTGTGAAGTAGCTCGTATAACGTGTCGGTACAGGGTAAGGGTATTTCTTCGAATATATTTCTGCTCTGATGTCTTGTTGCAACTCTTCACTCCAGAATCGTTTCAACAATGCCTCAGCAAATTCGTCGAACGTATTGTAGGTATATCTGAACGCTCTATGCCAAATTAACGCCTCTGATGACAAGTACTTCTCTACTACTCTCATCTCTCTCTCTCTCTAGGAATTTTGTTCTCCTCGAGGTAGTAACGCATGTCCCTTAAGAATTCAACGGCGGTGACATTTCCTTCCCCCGTGTTATCAGGTTTCTCTTCATGGCTTTTAATGACCACTACATTCTGATTATTCCTACTGGGAGTCTGATCGTATGTCCTTCCTACCATGTCCGGTTCTCTTATATTTCTTTCGGTGCGTTCCATTCCAATAGTGTTGTTGCGTGATCTACTAAACATGTGAGTGTCTACGCTCTCCCGGTCATCTTCCTGTTCACCTTGGCTAAATCCTTGGCAGTTCTCCTCTCAGTTTGCTGTCTCTTTCTTTAAAGAAATCGTGGAGATCTTGTTTCATGTTAGATGTGTCCCTCATCGACAGTGCTTTCATCTGTTAATTAAGCTCAACCTATCTCTTTCTCTTGCTTAGACTTGACTTAAGCTATTTCAGTGTTGACCTCTTCAACTAATTTTCTAATTTTATCTAACTCTTTAAAATTAATTTTATCAGTTTTGCTCGTTATTTCGCGAAGTGTTGTAACATGGGATTCCTCTAAAGAGTCTATTCGTTAAGTTGATTCCTCTCGCAACCCAGTTACATGAATATTTGTCTTACATTCAATGTCTTTAACCTCTTTCAGGATCATACCATGCATCTCATAAATATGATCACTACTACTCTTTGACACTTCTTCTTTCAATTGTAACACAGCTTCAACAATACATTTATTTATATCAACATTTATGCCCTCAGATATCAACTGCTGTTGATTAGTTACCTTTTGTTGGAGCTCACAACTGTACTATTTAAGGTAGTCAGCTGATTCTGCAATTCACCTTGGGACCCTGAAATAGTGTTGAAATGGTTTGTGTTGTCAACCTTTATAGTTTCTCTACTATTTTGTAGAGTCTGTTGTAGCTCTTGTAGTCGTTTCTCTGCATCTGCTTGTGCTTTTTCTTGTTTCTCTCTGGCTTCATTTTGTGCCAGTCGACTTTCTTCCTGAGCTAGTCTACTCATTTCCTGTGATACTCTTCCTTCATTCTGCGCCTTTTCTATGGCTTTCTTGATCTCCTCCTGTACTTTCTTAGCTTCTTCTTGTGTCAGTCGACTTTCTTCCTGTGTCATTTCCAAAGATACTTTAATCTCCTCCTGTACTTTCTTAGTTTCTTCTTGCGTCTTATCTAGGGCTATTTTGATCTCCGCCTGTACTTTCTTGGTTTCTTCTTGCGCCAGCTTACTCTCTTCCTTCATCGCTGCCGTAGTATTCTTAATTTCTCTCCCTAACTTCTTAGTGTTATCATGTGTGATAGTGTGTAGGGCTTCAACTTCGGCAGTCAGACCTGCCTGACTGGTCCTCATCTGCTCCAATATTGACCTGATATAGGTCATGTCCTCAGACGACATAATCTTATACAATGAGAAAATATGGGAAGTATTACTATACCAAACACAGCGAAATTCCAGAATGACCAACATTTATAAATTTCTTACGATATACTCACGCATTCCGTAGATATGTTTTCCTACCTAACCTACGTCAATACTAAAGCGAAAGGTATCTAGCACTAGCAATACCTAACACTGAACTTTCTTCAACACTTAATCCTAGCCAAAATTTATTTAAATATGACATCACTTTACCTTTATCGTTATACTTGACCAAAAAGTATTTCGCAGGAGCAATGCAATATATTCACAACAGATTGTACTCCACATATCAGACAACGGGAATTCATCTCCTCAACTTGTCAGATTGGGATCGGCATTTTAAATACAAACAAAACACGACTGTGTCGTACACCAAACATGCTTAAAATAGCCGTGATTACAAAATATTACCTAGTGTAACAAACTCGACACAACCGCTGGTCACTCAGCACTTGGAATTCAAATTAACAAATTCGATAGACCCATGAAGTCGACAACGTCGAAGCCACACTTGTTGGGCGACCATCAATTAGATATGTTATATATGCGCCCGAATTCCTCTAGAGCACAGTCCCATATCCGCGCAGATGGTAAAAGGATCGTGGGAATGTCAACACCCGGCCGAGAGTTGAACAACTCCCACCGGACTAATGACTAGGGATCCCTAGGAACACACATATACATCTCTAACTATACTACAGCTAGCTGCATACAGTACAGAAAAAATAAAATATAAAGGTAGAGCATTTACGAGCAACTCGGCTCTCGGGCGTTAAGATAAATTGTCGATCAGCTGTCTGCATCTAGCTAGCGGTATCGTTCTAGTGTAATTAAGCGTTGAATCAAGAAGCAGTTCTAAAAAACTTAGCAAGAATGAAAATATGCCTGCCATTTATTGACAATAAAACAACAAACAAATTATGTTCCCTTCACCACGAATAAAAATAAAATATTTATGCCTCACTTAGGCTAGATGCGCTTAATAAGTGTCTTCCTTGCATCCTTACACATATATGAAATGTATCTCTTGCTCTAAGATATTTAAATAAACACATTGTTTAAACTTATGACAGTAATATCTGTCCTACTTGTTCACTGAAATTGTGCTTTAACGTTAATCATAACAAACAAACTCCCTAGTAAATACAATCGTTAAAGCCTTCTAACTAAAATCTCAAGCTTTTAAATGCTATAAAAGAATTGGTTAATAATAAAGTATTTTCATTTTATACATGATCGCGACCCGCACGATATCATCACAACTGTCTCTAATTTATTCGAGTTCATACCACTACTTTCCTCCTGTCTCACGATTTTCCTACGTAAATCACCATCCTTCTTCGTATTTCACACAATAAAACTGGCCAAAATAGGTGTTTATGTGTCAATTCCATGAGAATCATGAATACGAACAATAAAGTTAATATTTCATCACTGAAGTGTACAACTCCGGTTTTTCATAGCTTAATAATAAAACAAACTTACAATGCACGACTGTTCAGATAAGCTCTCCAACCAAAAATCGAGTTTGTGTGGCATTGACCCTCACGCCTCACATTCCCATCCTCTCTAAATACAAATATGATTTCTCTTAATCACCACAAATATTACAAAACCTTTCTACTGTACCCGCTCAGCGGATGGATGCTCAGTCAGTCCACGGCTTGGCTACTGCGGTACGGGGTGTGTTACGTCCCTTCCCCAGCAGACTGAACATCCGATATGTAGACACAATCAGGTTGACAAGATTCAGGAAAAACTCATCATGACCATTTAAAAATACAAATCTTTATTCAATAAAAGGAAGTATTAATTCACTCAAAAAATCATTATAAAAACCAAATTCACTTGATATCGTCCCTTCAAGTGTCACTCACAAAATAATCAACTCAAAATTTATCAACTTAAATCACTTGGATTTGTCTCTTCAAGTTTCACTCATAAACCAAAAAAATAAATTCACTAATAAAAAATCACTAAAATTCACTGTAATGTCATTTCATTTTTCTGTGAAGTTTCAGAACTATTTTTGTTTTGCTTAAATTAAACCCTTAATATTTATTTATATTTATTTTACCTAGGCGTCGAGCGCGCCTATCATTTACATTTATTACTTTCTCCAAGGCTTTGGATATTTACATTCTTTCATTTACCCTTTAGGATTTCTTTATCATTTATGTTTACTTAAATATTTATTCATTTATGATTTATTAAGTTCTTTGGATCTCAATAATAATTCTTCTCATTTACCCTTCGGGGTTTCTTTATTATTTATGTTATTTGAATATTCATTTACTAACCAATTATTTAGTCCTTTGGACCTTCATAATAATTCTTCACAAAGCCTTAGATGTGGAATATAATATAGTACTGTACAGAAAACATGCCATGTCTAAGGATCGAATCCGTAACTTTCCAGTTACCCTTCATGCATCTAGGTGATTTGCTTTTGCGTTGTACTGCGTGCTTTATTATTTATTACTGTGGGATATTTATTATAACAAATTACATGATTTCTTAGCCCGTCATTTGTTTATTTCTGGAAGAAGGAATTTTCTTTATCAACAATATATTATTTGACAGGTCCGTCAAATCTTAATACAACATTCAAACTTTTACTCGGGATGATTTTTTTTTTCACTCCCGCAAAAATGATTCTACAATTTCTTTGGCTTGCACCTCTTTATTTTAGATTTTAATTGTTTCCGTGCTATCGCTTCTCATTCCACCCGTGCCGGCCAGACACTACTTGACAGCCGCACTCATTAAGATATATCCTCGTTCACTCTCATAAGAGCAAGGCAACGGACAAGGTCGTTCCCTCCCGTTGTGGTACTTTCAGGCGAGATTTATGATGTCTAGCCACCCTCAAAGCCTTTATACTGGGGTAGCTTTAAACATATGTTTCCAAGACTTACAAATTCATTTTACTACAGAGATTTACTTTGCTCTTTTATTATTATTATTATTATTATTGACCCTTTGTTCCCAGGATAGTGATATTTAATTCGGAGATGCTGTATGGTAGTTTACTGTTTCTAATTCTTCCGACGCTTATAATACCTCCAACAATGCCTATTATTTCAACAATGCCTCCTTTTACAACAATATTATACTGCAACAAATCCTAGCTGGGACGTCCATCCTACAGCGGGAGTTACATATGTTCGACGCTTTCTTTTATCCCTACAACAATATTCGACGCTTATTTAGTGGGAATCTTTCATCCACGATTCACAATACCTTGACAACAATATTCGACGCTTATTTAGTGGGAATTTTTCATCCACGATTCAACAATACCTTTACAACGATATTTGACGCTTATTTAGTGGGAATTTCTCATCCACGATTCACAACACGAGGCTCCTACAACAATATATTTGGTGGGAAATTACATCCACGCATTTCGACAATCTCACTACATTTTTCATCTCACGAATAAATCCATCCGGGCTTAACGCATTTTTTATATTCACTTGAAACTATATTTAATTATTTCATTAATACTGGCCCTTACGGCAACGCAGCGTGCTTGGATATTATCACAACATTTGCCTGATTTCGGCATTTACACAATTTAGTTCATAATTTTTGGCATAATAGCCTATAACATAATATATTCATTTTTGTTTTTTTTATTCCACCCTTTTATTTGGATATTTACTATTTATTTTTATTTATTGATACATTATTTCTCGCTCTAGTCTTCATTTTTGAATTCCTAGATACGGATCTTTAAAAACGATTTTATATTTTTACTTAATTATCATTTTGCATTCTTATCATTTATATATTTAATTTAATTAATTACGACGCTTTATTCTTTCGATACTATTATTTGGTCTACAATTTAACCGTTATTATTTTACTTTATTCCCTTGGACTTTACAATTTTATTATGGTGCGTATTTAATTCATAATTTGGCAACAATTTACGCCATTTAATTCATTATTTTATTTCTTCTTCCAAATTTATTTATTTATTATATATCTCTTTAATCGAGCTCCTTAATTCTTTCTCTTAACTAATGCCAATAACGTTTTATTTCCACCGAGGCGGTCCTCGTGGCTAACAATGATCATTTAATTCAGCATTTCAATTACTTGCACATACATTTTCATCAATGAATCATTCATCAGAACTCCCCAGTCGATGAATGGTTCGATTGGTATCTAGCACGCAGCACAACAACAAAACATTAATAAAGTTTCATCAACTCACCCAGGCTCCGATTCCATTCTTAGGCAGATTCACCCATCGTCTTGATATCTACTCCTTTATCATGACAATTTTTCCTGACACTTTTACCTGACACTTCTTCATTTTACACTGAGATATGGAAACATAATATAACAGTCGGCACAATAGCATTTTTCTTCAACACATGACCCTATTTCAGAGCTTTGGCAATGATTGTTCGTAGTAGTTGGTTCTTGACGATTCCTAACGTTTCTGCATTGAACGTGGTAATTCGCTCCTTCCTCACTCTTGAAATCCCTGATCTCCGGCTCCGTGTAAGTCTCTGAACCCTCGTCCCCGCTCACACGTTCCTACTGGATTCTGGATAAAGTTCCTCGTATTTGTCCTTACTCGTTCCGTGATATTTCTTTTTTTAGAGATCTAATTCCTAGTTCGGTCTCTACTTTGAGAACCTTCGGTTGTCTATGTTGTCCATTTAACGCTTTAGATCTAGAGTTTCGAACCCGCAGTCTCTCTAGGTCCCTACTCCTTCCTTTATGATTAATACTTGCTGATTTTATCCTTTTAAGGATTTGTCGCTTATACGGTCTTTGTTGACGCAATGTTACTTATTATTCCGTATTTTACGAATTGTCTCTTTTAGAATTTCGCGATCCGTGATTTTTGCCTGTGCTTCGACTTTGCGTGTGTTACTTGACTAACCAGCACTTTTACGGTCTTAGTGTTCTTTTATTTGACACGGCGTGACTGATATTGTCGCGATTTTTATTGATCCAGCGCATAACGCTATAGTGATCACTCAGAATACGAAACGATGACCCGAATGTTCGGTTATTACTTGACGAATTTCAGCACAGCGTTCTCGCCGGCTTACTAACTGGTTGATATGATGTGATGTAGCGTCGTGTCCCTCTGAACTGACTAACTGTATTAAAGATGAACTGATGCAGCACGACCCCCTCACGGTCTGACTGAAACTGCATCCGATATGTGATGTAGCGTCACGCCCTCTGGACTGACTAAAACTGCATACTCTCCTCGTGGATCACTCCCTATATATTTGCTTATACGAAAAATAAACTATATTGTCTACGTTGCAAAAATTATCTCCTGAACCAATTGTGGTATCCTTTTGGAAAAATATTCATTTTATAGCCTGCGCTCTGAAGGTCTCGTTTTCATAAAGTTTTTCCAAATCCGATCGTGGGGATGTATTTATTTAAATTAAATTCGCTCCTCTATCTGTGTGGGAGGCTGTTTTTTATACCCCACTCCTTCTTTTAGCTTGGGTGAAGTCCCCTTCGTAAAGCGCTGACTTTACTCTCCTATTCCGCACGTTATTTAATGAATTTTACTGTTCTAAAAATTCTCATTTCCTAAATGAATAGCTTTTATGAAAAGTTTTCTGTAAGATTTTAGTTATCTTGGCTAATATTACTAATTTCCGCCAATTTCTCAGCTCCGCCCTCGCGCGCCGTTGTCAATTTATAGCTGAATTTGCATTTTCTCCTTGGATCTTGCATCTCTCTCTACTGTCGGTTAATCCCCTTCGTCTATTTTTAATTCTGAGTAACTGTTTTATTGCTGACTGTGCGGTGATGTCATTTATGCAGCTGGCCTGTTGCGCCACACCCTTTTATCAGCTCTGTGCGTCACGTATGTGCTTATTTGATATTAACAGTTTTGATTCTTCAATATTTCGTAAAAGCGTCCTGTTATCTCATTTCCCTAAATAGTCAAGGGTTCAAGTCTTGTGTCAAAATCCATTTGGGCCCACTACATAAACCCACGTTGCATATCATCGCGTCTCTGTTACGCCTTCATATTACAAATGCATTTCATTAACATTTCTTTCCTTAGCACATTCACAAAACTTCTACCGTTCCATATCAACTACTTTCATCAAAGTATGATATTTAGTATTCCTACTAGAAATCGCAAATGCAATAACGTTCACGAATACACTATACCTCCTCCTACAAAATCTTCTATCGATTATACATTCCGTGCTATGTTCAAATACTTACCACTTACTTCCTCCTCTGGTTCAAATACTTCTTCGTTACAATTTCTCGCTTAATTCTGAATTTCAAGTCTGCTTGTGTCTGTTATAAAAATAGCAATAACCTTCCCTCACGTTTCTGTTCACAATAAATGCTAATATCCTTCCTTCCATCTCACAGTATCATTTATGACAAATATACATTCATAACATTTTATAATATATTTTCTTATTCAGTTATGCCTTCAATTATCGCATACTGTTCTTCTCCGTACAATAAAATTCTGGGTTTTACAATGTCTTTACATTTCTTGCATATTGGAGTTCCTTCAATGCCAATATTGAATACTCCAGTCAACAACTTCGTTTTATACATAATATTTCGTTCCTGAAATGAATAAACTCTTTACTTATAGGATTCTCTGTCCTTCCTTCCTCTACTTCAAATTATAACTTATTTGCTTCCGTCAAACACACGACTATACTCTTTCTCTGATACATTATTTATTTATTTATTTATCACAAAGTTATGCTTCATTTCTCATGTTTCAATACATATATAATCGTTCTTTGACATTACTAGAACTTTACGGAATTTTCCGATGTTACAACAAATCTACGGAATATACGTTCGCAATCGCAACGAAATCGTTCTAAGTAAAATGGCAATGAAAATTACTAACGATCATCGATCAAGCCTTCAAAATACGTCTAAGTAACGTATGAAAATAACTATCGCAATTACTAGAAACTTACTAAAACTTTCAAGACAAGACAATACAATAACATAGGTTATAAATGCAAATATGTTGGTCAACATTCTGGAATAACGTGTACAATATCTAACTACAGATGTTTGAAATGCACTGGTCTACCTTCTCTTTGAGATCGTTGGTGACAGACCTGTTGATGCCTGTGTCCCCGGAATCTCGCCATGTGGTTTTTGGAATGCAGCGTGCTCCTCCAAATTGGCTGAATTATGTCATCTCTGTTATGACTGGACTGCAATGAAGGTGAACGACCTGGGTTGATGTTACCAAACAGGTTTCCAGCTGGATCCTCGCCGGCCGACCTGATACCCCTGTTCATGAAGGTGACACGTTCTCGCCACAGCTCTGGTTACCTCGCATCCTCCAGTCCTGGGTTCCTCGCCGTCTCCATCACGAATCCGCTCGTCTTCTTCTTCTCAGATCTAGATGTTCTTTGAAGTCGATAGTTTGAAGTGTTCTTTCCATGACAAGAAATCACCTCCATGTCGTGAATTTCTCTCGTAGTAGCTTGTAACGTTATATGAGCGAAAACTGCAGTGTTCTGCAGCTCGCTGTTCATACTGCTATGTCATCCTGGTCATTTCTGGATCTCACCGGTTTAGCATACTTCTACTTTCCCAACATGATGAATTTAAAACATCATTCTCACTACGAAATAATGTGTAGTCGTTGTTCTTCCCCTCCGACCTGAAGTGTAGATTGATAAATTCTTAATAGTTTAGGTCTCACTTCTGCAGACTTTCTTCCTGCGTAGTTACGTGTTCGATGTTCAGTTTAAAACTTTCCAAAATTCTATCTCGTCGTAGATTTCTTCCTTAAATAGAGTAAATAACTTCTTTCTTAATACTGTTGACTTATAATGCTTAATTCTGCGTTTCCATAACTTGTTGCTTCCTCTCGAAGTCTCTGGTTCACAAAGACCTTTGTCTATACTCTTCGAAGAGTGAATATAATCACGTCTTGTCTCCTCGACGGTCCAAATAGAATGAGCCTCGACTCCTAGAGTCTCCTAGCCTCCTCGCTCAGATTTCCCCGCAAATCTGGTCAACTAGCTTCCAACCTCTATGAATATTGACAAATTCATACATAACTTCTCTCTCAGTCATTTATTTTAAAATCCGTTTCGCCAATTAAATTTCTTTTTCTCTGCTGGTGAATTCAATATGTAATACTCTTATAAAATATTAAAATAAATATTTTAATATTTATTCCTACCTCAGTATTCAAACTATTTTCTTATTGGTTCTCGCCTAGAAGTGGCGTGCTTCTGACACGCGTCTGTTCTCCCACTTCTTGATAGTGGCGTGTGTCTGACCTCAAGTCAACCTTGCTCTCTCCCCCTGGATCAAAAACTGGTTTCTCGCAGCGAACCTCGCTAAAAGTGTCGACTTCCAGGACAATACTTCTTTCATTTACTCTTGGTTAAAAATTACCAGATCATAAAATCTCAATTATCTCTTGAAATAAAAAAAATCTTCAGGCGAATTTTTTTCCAATTGCTTGTATAAATATACTCTTCCATCCAGACTGCAAATTTAGTCGAAAATTCCAAATTTATAATATGCCATTTTACTGAGGTGGTCCTCGGTTCGTACCTCGTCCTGTCTTCACCTCTCTACTTGACATGATTTCGAGCGCAGTACCATTTTATGAGCAAAGGTCCGTTCTCGCTTTCTGTGCCTTGGATTTCGGTATCGAATCCTGTCGCAGTCAGTTGGCATTTGAGGGTGCGCAATTGTGAGGGAACCGTGTCAGTAGATTCACTGGCACGTTAAAGACCCCCTTCGGGACAAAATTCCGGCGTCTCTAAAAGCTGAAGTACTGCTCGAGTCCAAGCTCTGTGTACATGAGGGGTGACGTGACGCGGGAGGCGGAAATAGAATGGCCTGTCAACAGCCCGCCGTGTTATCTATACTAATATAATAAAGCTGAAGAGTTTGTTTGTTTGTGTGTTTAAACGCGCTAATCTCTGTAACTACCAGTCCGATTCGAAAAATTATTTTTGTATATGATAGCCAGATTCAAGAGGAATAGTTTAGGCTACGTAGCATTAGGCTACACTTCTCAGGTACCCTTAAAGTTTGATTTTTGTTCAGTAAGTCGGAAGAACAAGGGCTCCCGAACAGCTTTATCCACGTGCGCTGACATTATGGTTAGTGATACGTACACAGTTGCACAGGTCTGAACCAAAATGTGTATACTTACCCTTTGGAACCCTGTGGGTAACACTGTCCACTTTAAATTTCGGACAGACCACTCCATTCCCTGCAATTAGGCCCTTTGGCACAAATCTACACCGTTTCACCGATCTGAACCAAAATGTGTATAGTCTACATATCCTTTGCAACCCTGCGAATAGGCCTAACATTGTCTACATGAAATTTATGACAGACCAGTCCATTCCATGCATTAAGTCCTTTGGCACAAATTTGTATACTTACCCTTTGGAACCCTGGGAGTAACACTGTTTAACTTACATGAAATTTCGAACCGACCACTCCATTCCCTACATTTAAGCCCTTTGGCACAAATCTACACCGTTTCACAGTTCTGAAAATCTGTGTACTTACCCTTTGGACCCCTGCGAGTAACACCGTATTCATGAAATTTCGGACAGACCACTCCATTCCCTGCATTTAGGCCATTTAGCACAAATCTACACCGTTTCACCGATTTTCCAAATTTTACATACTTACTCTTTGGAACCCGACGAGTCTGCCTGAAATTTCGGACAGACCACTCCATTCCCTACATTTAGGTCCTTTGGCCCAAATATATACCGTTTCGCCGATCTGAATCACATTTTCTATACTTACCCTTTGGAACCTTGCGGGTGACACTGTCCACTTTAAATTTCGGACAGACCACTCCATTCCCTGCATTTAGGCCCTTTATCACAAATCCACACCGTTCCTCCTAATTGCACCAAATTTTACATACACTCTGGAACCCTGATGGTAACACTGTCCACTTGATATTTTGGACAACGCTATACATTCCCTACATTTAGAATAACAGACAAAATTAACTTGAAAACCACGTATTAAGGCCCTAGAACCATTCATGTCCGTAGTAGTCTAACTTTAAGAGTATTTTAATAAGTCTATTGTTCACTGGCAATTCGGGCTGCATCGCGTCGCCCCTACCAGTGCTCTGGTGCAGAATTGCGAAAAATATTTAAATCTTGCTCTGCTTAAAAATTGCAGTTAGGGCAGTAATTAGTGCAAAAGGATTCCTTAGGGCCCTTAAAACAGTTATCATCATGCAAATATTATGCCTCTGTATAAGAGTTTTGTTGCAGTACATTGAGGTTTTTCATTTCTAACAGCCAATGAGATATAGGCCCTAGGCAGTGTCTTTTATTTCACTTACTCATCTTTCTAATAATTTTTTAAATTTCGTTTGTAATTTACATGTGTCAGTGCTGTAGTTAGTAAATAGCTGTTTCCATATTCATTATTATGATTATTATCATTACGGGAAAATGACCTGAATGTTACGACCATTATACTGTACTAGTTATCACCCATACTACAACCACCACAGCCACCACCACCACCACAAAAAGTTATATTTTTGAAACATTTTTTTTCTGTTAGTTTAAGTATCATGTGCCAATTCTGTAGTAGTATTCGTCATCATCCATAAAACAAATAAATCCACCGGGCGAAGCCGGACACTACTGCTAGTCTGGAATAATTCCGGTCTTTTCCAATACTGCCAGCACAGGGCCGTTGCCTAAACCACTGTGGTGTTGCGACCGACCAATAGATTTGGTTCTTTTACTACGCACGGACCGGGAACCTCACAGCTCACACATCACTCTTCATCGTCCGCGATCCACATTCCTCGCAGGTTCACGGAGCTTAGACTCGAGCAGTACTTCTAGTAGTTAAAAGGGATGTAAAACCAATAACTTTAAACATTAATTAAAGTAATATATATCCATATATATAATATATATAATCCTAGGAATCATTTTGGGCAGAATCAGATAGGTGCATTCTGCTTGAATGTTCCTTATTACTTCCTTATACTACGGTACGTATACACTACAGACTCCGACCGCGATTAGTCAGCTTCAAATATTGATTTTTTGTTGATTCCTTATAGGGGCTTTGCGACATCGTGGTCATGTAGCCCCATGTACTTGGGTGTGTGCAGAAGTTGTCAGACAACTTTTACACTCTCACTGTGCTGTGCTGTGCAGTGACGTGGCCATCGCGATTGAATTATTGGAGCAGAGTGTACACATTAGCAATGCAATGTAGGCCTACACCAGTAGCGTAACTACAGGGGGTGATTAGGGGCATCAATCCCCCCTCAGATCCAAATAATAAAAATACTTGGTTTGATGAAATTGTCGCCTCAGTGGTGTAGTAGCCAGCGTGCTTAGCTGCCACTCCGGAGATCCAAGGTTCGATTCCCGGCTCTGCCAAAAATTTGAAAATTGGTATGAGGATTGGAACGGGGTCTACTCAGCCTCGGTTGGTCCAAACGAGTAGAGGGGGTTTGATTCCCACCTCAGCCATCCTCAAAGTGATTTTCCGTGGTTTCCCACTTCGTCTTCGGGCAAATGCCGGCAAGGCCACGGCCGCCTCCTTCCCTCTTCCTTGCCTATCCATCCCAATCTTCCCATCCCTCATAAGGCCCCTGTTCGCTTTGCAGGTGAGGCCGCCTGGGCGAGGTGCTCGTCCCACCTCCCCAGTTGTATCCCAAGACCCGTTGTTCCAAGCTCCAGGACACTGCCCTGGAGGCGGTAATGGTGGGATCCCTCACTGAGTCCGAGGGAAACACCAACCTGGAGGGTAAACCGACTAAAAAGAAAAAATACGAAATCGAAAACGTGTAGGCTTGCTTACAATGATTATGTCTCATGTTGCCCAAGCTTGCCCTTTCCCCCCAAGCAAACAAAGCAAAAACGTAAGATTAAAGACAAAATAATCGAGAAACACAAACCAAAAACAAAAGCAGAAAACAACAAACACAAAACCAAAAAACACAAATCAAATTCAAAAAGACAAAAGCAACAACAAACACAAATCAAAGCAGCAATATCAAAATATCTAAAACAAAAGCTAAACTAAAATCAAAGGAAAAACAAACACTACACAGAAAGCAAAATCCAACACAAAAACACAACAACAAAAAATAAAAGTTAAACAAAAGAGAAAGAACGAAACAGACGATAACATTTGAATTAACTATTTCTGTCTTGTAAAGAGTATCAGGCCCGGTTGGATAATGAGAGGCGAACAGGCGATCCCGGTCTAAAGCCTCCGTGGCGAGCAGTAGTGGGATAGCGCCGAGGAGTGGGAGCTAAGTGACAGCCTGACCAATACAGTCAGACCTCGACCTTTTGGATGATTTCCCTCCCCTTATCCGTTTTCCTTCTTCTTCTTAGACGTTTACCCTCCAGGTTGGTGGAACCCACGGACTCAGCGAGGGAACTCACCACTACCGCCTCTACGGGCAGTGTCCTAGAGCTGGGAACATCTAATCGGAGTGGATACAACTGGTGAGGTGTGATTGGCACCTCGCCCAGGCGGCTTCACCTGCAAAGCGAACAGGGGCCTCATGAGGGAAGGTAATGGATGGTCAGGATGGATAGGCAAGGAAGAGGGAATGAGGCGGCCGTGGCCTTGAAGAAGGTACTGCCCCCGTAAATTGAATTATTCAGGGACAAAATGAGAGTATTTTCTGTCCCCATGATGAAATTTAACTAGCAAATATAATTTCTGGAAGTGTGACACAAGAGGGTCTTGTTACAAGCTCGAGACTGTGGGAGAGACCGATCACGTGATATATTGCACAATGGACGCTTCTAGAAGGCTATATTTAGCATAGCAACAGCGAGTTTGGAAATTAATATTATAAATATTGTTATAAATTATGCTATTGGATCCCAGCCCAGAGCCAATAAGAACAGGTCTTATTGAAGACGGGATCAACTTTAATTACACAATATGATGAAATTATGCATTTAGGCCCTTAGAAGAAGATTTTCTTATTTGGTAATGAAGAGAATATTAAGAGAAATTATGTCGGATACTTGAAAAACCGCAGATCGGTTAATCTACGCAGTAATAAGCATTAGTAATCTACGCGCTAAAATTATGGTGGGAGATTGATATGGCCGCCAAAAATTCGACTTGGAGAGGGAGATCCAAGGATCGAGGTTCTTATTCCAGCAGACTTTGAAGAGTGAGGAAGTGTTTTTACTGGGTTAACGCAGATCCCAAGGCTTAGTCCGAGTGCGACGACTGTCGACTTGTGGAGACGCGAGGATAGCTAGGTGGAGAGTTAGAGATCACCGCACTTCCATTCTACGTGAAGTTGCGAGGAACATTGCATAGATTATATCTCTTAAATAATTGAGATTTGAAGTTAAATAAGCATATATATATTAAGAACAGGTCGCCTGCTATATATTGTGAAAAGTTGAGCGCTTTAATATTCACCGTTTCGACAATATCAGCCTGTCAAGTTAGATTTCCAAATGTGTTGGAAATAGAGCTGAAGAACATTATAAATTGCAACGTGAAGTTGACGAACGCAGTTCAAGTGAACAGTGGCGGAGAACTTTTAATATTGGCTCAACACATAAACATTAACAGAATGACTATAATTATTCTTTAAACATTATCATTCAGCATAATTAATATTGTTGATATGATGAACTAAACAGTCATGCGCCAGAGACATATTCGATAACAGGAGTTAAGATACAACGATGGAGCTTCGTTAGACAACGTATTCTTGAATACAGACGTAGTGTACGGTCCATCTTGTGCATTTTCGTCATCTACGAACACTAATATAACATCAATTAGCAATGGAAACATTTCATTCACTATTTATATGAATATTTCCATAATTATATTCCAATGATGAAGCTGATGCATATTTACGACGGAGAATGAAGTCTTTACAGAAGAGATTTGTCATGATGCTAGGGAAGGTAGCCCAGCAACACAGAAGAATTTGCCAGAAGGATGTCGTTCGAGCCCAGGCGAATGTTGGTGAATTCCAGAGAGAGACGTTTCTTATTTCTGAGGTTGCAGATCCGAGGTTCGAATGCAGATCCGTATCAGTGTCTTGTACTGAGGAAACATCTAAAGTATTGTGGCAATACTTACATTGATCTTCAAGTTTTCGTCTAAATAAGGTATTAGTGTATCTCAATTGTTATATAGAGCTTGATTAGTAACATTCTGAGCCAGCGAACTTATTCCATATTTCCAGCGATCTTATTCCATATTTTCGACGATCTTATTCCATATTTTCGGCGATCTTATTCCATATTTCTATATTTTCACATTTCATGTATTCCAGTGCTTTTATGTATTTTACACTTCAGATGAGTGTTGAGATTTTTATGCTGCAAGTTTATTTAGAAGATGATTGCATTTCATCTATTTTCCAATTTATTATACGGATCAGTTGTGGAACTGACATTAAATATTTTGTTTGAGGAATCATATTGCCTCATAGGAGACTAGTCGTTTCGACTCTCGAATTTTAATAATTTCATTTAAACCAAGTATTCTGACATTGTGTCATAGCTACAAATTAAATTCTTATTAAATTTAATTCGAGCACTTTAATGTAACGACATATAACTTCAAGAACAGAAGAAACATAGAATGATATTGTTATATCATTATTGTACATAAACTATCGACGATCTAAGAAATACTAGTCGTTTGATAAGACCGAAGTCTTTATCCCTATGAACATTCTTTGTGTAGAGTGGAAAAACCTTACGACATTGACAAACATTTCTTATTATTGGTAAAGCTAAGAGCTTTGTTCATTTAATATGTTAGAGGAAATACCTTTTGATAGAAGATTATTCAAATCTTTGGCTAGGAATTCAAAGCTAGTTTAACCCGGTCAAGATTGAATTCTATCTGACACTATAAATAACATGTGTGTTATTTTATGCTATTTGTGTAACATCACGTCATTTGTGGACATGATATTACAACGATAAACAATTTATAGCTTGACAAGTGAGAAGAAACAGGAGTATTATTTTATTACATATATTTGCGACAGACGAGTTAACAGTTAATTATCTTGTTGTGGAGTAAACTTTAGGAGGTTCATCACGACTGTCTAATATCGTTCATTACAATTGGAAGTTTCGTTTGAAGAACTTACGTATGTATAATTGTAGTCCAGTAGTCATGTGCAATGATACTGAGGGTCATGCCAGTATTTGAGAGAAGATCCTACATAAGATATGTTACTAACAAATAACCCCTTTTGGTTATTGTTTAACATAGTAGATGATAATTGTTTATGCCATATATACTGTTATATGAGGCTTTGTAGAGCTATGGAGTGCTCGTGCGAGGGAATTCTGCATTTTAAGGAAGTCAAAGTATTGTTGTTCTTTGATAAAAGGCATGTATCATGATAAGAGCCGTTGTATACAAGTAGTTCAGTTCTTGTGAATTAACGATTTAGCTGTGTTAACAGGAGGGTTTCAGCGGAAAAACAACTTGAGAAAGATTGTCTACTCACGTCTATAATACAATTATTAAATTTTATTAACCCCGAAGTGATGTAATTACGTACAGCTTACCTTAATCAGTCGACTGTATTATACCGATAATGTAATGAAACCTATATAAGACGGGGTGTAAGCAGTATATTAAAACTACAGAACGTTAAAGGATGGTTATCTGAAAAACCAGTGTACCGTATATATTTAGTTAAGAATTATATTGTAACCGAGAAGTTAGAATCTCGAAAGTGTCGCTGTAGCAACACTAGATAATGGTTCTTATTATAAACATACTACATTTAAATAATTTTGTGGAAATGATTTAATTAGTTAAATAATTTAGTAGGATTTATTAATCAATTGTTTTGGAACAGAGTGTGTTTATGAGCGGATGTTTTTGGTGTGAATGATTATTCATTGTTAAGAGATGATGTGGAACCGTATTGGTCAAGAACAATAACGGAGTGCGAATGAAAGTGTGTATAAAAATTTTTAGAATGATTGTTTAAGAAACAAAGTAGTTATGTGAACTTTTGTAAGATCTAAATGTTAATTTTTACGTGTTTTATAAATGCACACAAAAGCAGTCTCTCTGTGGACTAGCGAGCATGATTCACCGTTAGCATTGGAGAGCGATGACATAATATAACAAGTGTAGACTCACAGCCGTGTTTTTATTGTATAAACCAGTTTTGAGTACGACATGGTGCCGCTGTTTCATTGATGAAACGAAGTTTCTGCACGTGCGTTCTACAACGCAGGTTTGTGAACGAAACCATGTGTCTGGAATCCCATTAAGAGGCTTCATTAAACGTTTTTATTTTTAAGCTGTGTAGGCCTAGAACAAGCCAAGTTTTATACTCATAATTTTAATACAGCACTGTAGTAAGATGTAGAGTTGTAAGGAGGTGTGAATGATTGGGTGTTTTTAATTTTAATGTTAATGGTTAAATTCATTTATTGTTATTTTGTTTATAGTAGATTAGTTTACCTTTTTGTTAATAAATTTGTTCGGATTGTTTTCCATTGTTGTTGGAGGTATTCATTTTAAATATAAGGAGCAGGGTATTGTGGATGTTATGTAGGCGAAGCTGAGTCCCAGTCCCCGAGGTAAGTAAAGGTGAGTGCCCCGTGTAGTTGGTTGTTGATCCACAATATTCTTGTAACTGCTGTCTCTAAATCCCTAAAGACCATGTTGGAAGCGATTTCTAATGTAGTATTTGCCAGAGCACTTAGAAATAGGCAATCCAGCGGGTGCAATGGATATTCCAACAGGATCCTTTCCGGATTATCGGGTACAGTACCATCCCGGCATTTGCCCGAAGCCGAAGTGGGAAACCACGAAAAACCACTTCGAGGATGGCTGAAGTGGGAATCGAACCCCCTCTACTCATTTGGAACACCCGAGGCTGAGTGAACCCCGTTCCAGTTTTCAAATTTCGTGGCAGAGCTGGGAATCGAACCCAGGACCTCCGGGGCGGCAGCTAACCATGCTGACCTCTACCCTACGGAGGCGACTTATCCGTTTTCCTTGGAAACAAAACCGACGAATTTTACTGTGATTTTATTGGATAACAATAAGAAATTGACCTACATAGCATATCATCCAATTTGTGACCAGAATGAAATAATTTTATATATTTTATTATTATTATTATTATTATTATTATTATTATTATTATTATTATTATTATTATTATCAATATTTTTTAATTTTACATTTTACCTTTTATTAGTTATTATGTTAACTAATATGTTTATATCTATTATTATGCGGTAATGTAGAATATTATGGCAATTGAAAGGACTTGGAGCTATACACATTATATTTGAAATAAGTTAGGTGCTTGACTGAATACTATTTCTGAAGAAAACACGTACAGAGGAAGAAAGAGGGTTATTCGCGGAAGGCCGGCTTATCCACTGCTTCTTGGTAATGACATAAATAGACACTTATGCCTTTCACATCAAGTATTCTACCAGTAAACAAATCATGCTAAGAAGGGATTCTATGAAGACTCGTCATTAACAATGCTGGGTCGGTGAATGAGTCCTTTGCAACTTTATACAAAAGGTGGGCTGGACCTCCCGAGAAATGTTACAAAGAAGTATTGTCATTATTGATAAGTGAAAGGCGAGCTAAAATTGCCTAGCGACTGCAGAAGTGGAGATAGACAGGTGCCCTACCTGGGAACGATATATACTGTGTATATATATGACGGCCGCCCCACTGGATGATTATTATTATTGAATGGCTGGCAGGAGACTGATTGGAGCTGGACGTACAGGCAGAAGAGTGGAACTTGTAGCGAGATGGAGTTGGAAATTAACATTCATCTGTAACGCAGTGCTCAACTAGACAGTTGACTATTTAAGTATGTGAATTTGATAAGACATTCAGTCTGGTCAAACTGTGTCATGGTTGTGTACGAGGCTATTGTCACAGGGATGATTTATGGAATTTATTCCGTCATCCACATATAAATTCATTACGTTGAGGAAGATCAGGGCCATCATGAACTCTCTACGCAACAATCCAACTACAATGAACGTGAGCGGTGAGCGATATAAACGGTTTTACTCCAGTCAAATCAGAAGGCTCTTATGCTAATTAAATTCAATATATATATTATTCAATTAACTCAGTATACTCCAATTTCCGATCAAGACCCTTAATACAAGTAAATTCAGTAGATTCTTTCATTTAAATTTATTATTATCTTTAGTATTTTATTATTTTTGCACTTGTTGTTTTTATATATTAAATTCATTTTTAAATTCAAATGTTGGACTGGTTTCCTTTAGTAGCTAGAAATTACTATAAGGCAACACCAAACTCCTAAACTAATTATCGTAAGGTTAGATTACGTAAGTTTCACTACGGCTGGAGAAAGGAATTTCGCTGCTCTACCTCTGTTTAAGCGAGGTTTAATGTATTATTTTGATCATGATATATGAATGGTCTGGCGCCTTGGCTACATATAATACTACACATTATGTACTTTTTTTTAGTGAAGCTGACAACAATACAGATACACTATTAAATTAATACGCAATTAAATGTTTCATATTGATCACCCAAAAGTGGGCGACTATTTAATTATTAACATTTTCTTATTAACAGTTTCAATTTAACATAACCCATTACAAATAACGACCAACAGTGGAGCGCTTTGCATATAATCAGTTTCTTATTATTAATATTCAACGAGGGACATTTTAACAAACCCATTACAAGATGCTGATAGTTGAATCTTTAAGCCAAATTTTCGAGAATTTCTATGCCGAAAAGCCAAATATTATATACGTATCTACTTGACGTAATATGTTGGATAAAATTAATTTAAAAAAACAGAATCTAAAAACATTAACAATTAAGGTGTAAAAATAAAATAAAACTTAAATATAGAAATAAAAATAATAAAATGTTTACATTTCGACATAAATAAAATTACAATAAAAGAAATATAGAAATTAAAATAATAAACAGACTATAAAAATTTATGAAAATAAAATATGAACAATCATTTGGAAATTGGTTAATTAATTCATTCAATAGAAAAATAACGTTATTATAGTACATTATGCAACGAGCCTATAATGGCTATAATTAAGACACGAGTATTTTATAAAAAAACGAGCGTCTGCCAGTTTTATAATTTCCATACGATTGTCTTAATTACCGTTATAGACGAGTTGCATACGACTGTTTATGTTCGACGATAATTATTATAACTATTTTATGTTCGAAGATAAATATTCATAAATATCTGTCGAGATTTCGCCAGTTTTATGTACTGAACAGAGCGCATGAGACGCAGAGAATGCCTTGTATTTGACCATGGCCTTCTCGATTACCCCACTATGACACTAGGCAACGCAGTTCAGAAGGCCTTGGTACTCCACGCAGGTGCGATGCTAACCTTATCTAATTGATCAAACAACTGTTTCTTGAGCTATGATTGGTGGGAGAAACTGTTTCATAATGAAAAATAGTGCTATAATGACCATCATTATGATACAGTTTTCTAATACATAATAGTCAGGGTCGAACATAAACAATATTATAATAATTAAAATAAATTAAAATAAATTAAAATGTAAAAATACTTTAAAAATAAATCGTTTTGCCCTATAAAGGGTTAAATTAACAAGTTATCAATTCAACACACCTCGGTTCCTGCTTATGTTCGTAACTTATAAATAACATTGTTCACTAAATAATTTTAATGTCTGACACAATCAAAAGCTTTTTTGTAATCTATAAAACATGCATATACAGGGTCTTTCATATAAAGTAAGAACGGCGAGGGGCAGTTTTGTTATTGGTTGTTGCGGTGGCCCTTGCCGAGCTGGTTGCGCGCCATGGCCCCCTGCTGTACTAATGAAAGCGCGCGGTGCTGGTATGGACTAAACGGCAGATGGTCCAAAACTTCACACTTGAATTCTTTGTAAAAGTCTATCGTACCGTTGGTACAGTGTGGTCGTGAATGATTTTCACCTTTTTTGAGAATTGAAGGTATGGTTGGGTGGCAACGCCAAGGAAACAAGCCAAAAAGGAAACACTTCAGGAGACTTCCAGACTCCAGACCTCAGTGGCGGCAGAATATTTTGCCGAGGGCATTGGAAAGCAAATGTAACGATACGACAAATGTTCCAATCGTTTTGGCGATTATGATGAGACATAAGGATAAAACGAGAAAATATTTTGTAGTAAAATTAGTTTGGTATGTCGATCTTTTATTTTTATACAGTCCATCGGAACTTGAGAAAAAACCAGCCCTCGTATGTACTATGCGCGCATTCAACAGTACAGCAGGGGGCCATGGCGCGCCACGAGCTCGGCCAAGGCCACCGCAGCAACGAATAACAAAACTGCCGCTTGCCGTTCTTATTTTATATGAAAGACCCTGCACATCGACATTCTTGTCCACACATCTCTGTATTGGTACATTCAAGGAGAAGAGCGCCTCACGTGTACCAACCCCATTTCTGAACCCAAACTGATTCTGTTCCATGTGTGATTCACATTTCTTATATATGCGAGTGTGAACGATTCGTAAAAATGTTTTGAGTACGTGACACATCAATCTAATCATACGATAATCGTCGCATTGAGAAAAGTTAGGCTTTTTCGGTAATACTGTAGTATGAAGGTTGATATCAACCAATCAGATGGTATAACTCCAGAAATATATATTTTATTGAACAGGGATGTTAGGATATTATGGCCGGTAGATTTTTGTTCAATCAATACTTTAAGAACTTCAGCATAAACTCCATGTGACCATGTGGCTTTGCCATTCTTTTGAAGTTTTACAGCATGCACAACTTCTCTTCTGTTATTCAAGGACCAGGCTCATTTATTCTTTCATCAGGTGAAGGAGGATCATTTCTTTCATCATGGAAAAGAGTATCAATATATTCTTTCCATATTTGAGTTTCCCTTCGATATCCGTGATGGTTTCATTACTGGCATTTCTCAGAATTTGACCATATTGTTTCCGCTGTAAACCACTAAGTTCTTTCACTTTCTTATGCAAGTTAAAATAATCATGTTTCTCTTGCAGGACTTGAATTTCTTTACATTTTTCAGACATCCATATTTCTCGGTCTTCTCTACACATTCTTTGAATGATTTTATGCAGAATTTTGTATTTAATGTGATCTGTGGTTTTATATTTCCTTCTTTCATTCATAAAAGCCAGAATTTCATCTGTCATCCAGGACTGTCGTTTGTTGTTGATGCTGTGTCCGATGTTATTTTCCTGAATGTCAGTTATACTCTCTTTTATAGAATTTCAAGTAGATTCCACCTCTATTGGTCCAGTGCATTTCCAGTATCGGTTCTTATTTCAGGCAGTCTTAATTTTCTAATATCTATGCACTTTGCTAGTTTAGCAATCCTCTTAGCTTTCCCAAAACGCCCCCCAGGGGCTCACATCTTGTGGGACGTGGGTTGGTGACCACGGGGCCCCAGCTGAGTCCGGCATTGCTTCCACTTACTTGTGCATGGCTCCTCTCTGTCTTCTTTCCTGTCGACCTCACTTGGTCAACTCTTGTTCTCTTCCGACCCCGACGGTATTAGGGTATCCGAGGCCTAGGGAGTCTCTTCATTTCCCGCCTTAATTGGCCCTTGTCTCATCTTTTCTGATTCCCTCCTTCTGCGAGAGGTCAGCCTTCCTTTTCTTTTCCTTTTACCTCCTGCCTTGTGCTCAAGGCCCTTAAGGAGGCAGGGTGTATGTAGCCCCACCCCTTCCGGCGCACCCTAGATAATGCTACACTCTCAAGGGCTCACGGCTGGTGAGTTCGGGAGTTGGCGACCCCGAGGGATTCCTGAGCTGGGTCCGTTTTCCCCTTTTGTCCGTTACCTTTGGGGCGGACCTTCTCCTCTCTCCCCTACCCTCTCCTCTCCTCTTTTCATTATATTTCCTTTTCTCTTTAAGATTCCCGCACTGTTTTTGTTACCTGGTTCCCCGTGAGTAGGAAATAAAGAGCGGTTCTGGGACAGGGGCTAATGGGCAAGATGGCCACCGCGCGCAACTGCCCTATGTTATTCTTATGCAGAGGTCAGTCATAGCTGGGTCAGAGGCTAATGGGCAATATGACTGCCACGCCCTGAGACATTGGATGACGAAGAAGGGAGAGGTTGACAGTGTTACGTTGTTAAATGGAATATTTATTATTATTATTATTATTATTATTATTAGGTAATCATGCATTGATCATGTACAATCAAGACCAGCCTTATATTGTCCACTTTTTGGTGTAGTGGCTAGCATTCTTATCTGTTACTGTAGAGGCCCGGGTTCGAGTCCTGGCTCTGTTAAGAAATTTAACTCTGGGCTGAGGGTTGAGACGAGGTACACTCAGCCTTGTGAGGCAAAAAACTCAGAGCAGCTGGGTTTAATTCATACCTCAGCCATTCTACCTAACCTAACCTAACTAGAAAATAAAAAAGCAAAAAAAGTGAGAGCAAAAAGTGTGATCAAAAAGTGAGAGCAAATGTAAGAGCACAAATAATAAACTTAGTTATAACCTAACCTACCTTTACCTAACCTAACCTAACATAACATAACCTAACTTCATCTAACCTAACCTAACCTAACTTAACCTAACCTAACTTCAAAGTGCAAAAAAAGTGAGAGCAAAAAGAGTAATCAAAAAAAGTAAGAGCAAATGTAAGAGCACAAATAATAAAGTTAGTTACAACTTACCCTAACCTAACCTAACCTAACCTAACCAAAAATTTCCTCACCTAATTTCACCTAACCTAACTTCAAAGTGAGTGCAAATATAAGAGCAAAAAGTGACAGCAAAAAGTGGAAGCAAAAAGGTAGTGAGCAAAAAATTGTCAGCAAAAAAAAAAGTGAGAGCAAATGAGATAGCACAAATAATAAACTTAGTTATAACCTAACCTAACCTAACCCACAGAAACCTCATTTAAAGATTTTAGATTTTACATTTTAACATTTTACATTTTAACATTTTAGATTTTAGATTTTTCATTTTACTATTTTTAGATTTAACATTTTTGACTTTTTGTATTTTAGAATTTAGTTTTCTTAGATTTTACATTTTAAATTTAATATTTTTTGATTTTAGATTTTACAATTTACATTTTTCGAAAAGAGTAAACTACAAGGTCACATACCTAACCACACTTAACCTAACTTTACCAAACCTAACTTAAGCTAAACCAAAGGCTAATGCACATACACAAAGTATATAAGGGCACATGCAACTATCCTTATGCTAGTCTTATAGGCTACTGTACAACATGATCACTACCCCCAAACCGGTTTTTTTTTTCATTTTGTTGTTTACACATTTGTCAATTTTCCAATTTCCCATTTTCAGTTTTTTAAAAATGTCAGTTCTAAGTTTTTTAATTTCATAATATGGAAACATGGATTTCGCATTTTGCTGTTTACACAATTGTCAATTTTCCAATTTCCCATTTTCAGTTTTTTTTAATGTCAGTTTTAAGTTTTTCAATTTCATAATAAGGAAACATGGATTTTGCATTTTGTTGTTTACACATTTGTCAATTTACCAAATTCCCATTTACAGTTTTTAAAATTTCAGTTTAATGTTTTCTCTATTTTGTCAATATGGAAACATAGATTTTCCAATTTGTGTTTTACATGTTCATTTTGCATTAGGAGTGGAGAGAGGTGGGTAGTAATTAAAAATGTACAAGCAGTGTCCATACAATATTTTTTATTTTAAATACATGTACACTATTTACACATAATACATTTTTATATATAGTCTATTCTTTTTTGTTATAAATTGTACAGTTGTTTTTATTTTGTTTTCTATTTTATTTATTTTTGATTATGAATACTATTTTTTTATTTTTGTAGAGCCATGGTTTTATTTACTAAATAGTTTTGTTTTATGTATTTGCTAGTTGCAGGCAGAAGATTTTGATATTCATAACTTAACTCTTTAAGCATGGTGAATGATTGAGTAATGACCATAGGCATGTGTACCTATACCATTAGCATCAATCACTCTTTTATCATCACCAGGATACAAAGCAATTTTGTTTAGCCTTATAGATGATTTGTCATGTTGTTTAGAAGCGATAATGTTCATGGGTATTCTTTTTACATTGTTTTTCATGACTCAATCCTTATAATCTTGAAAGCTTATACAATTTTGACAACACCTCTGCTAATACCTTTAATCTTTTTGATTTCTTTACCATTTATCTCTAAAGCATACATTTTAGCACTAAATCCAACAAATGCTTTATAATTTGTCCACAAGCCTCGTTTTTAAATTTCCCCAACGTTTTCTTGTTTGATGTAGAGTAACATATGTGATTAGTAGGATAATCTGATATGCCCAGGTGTTCTAGGAAATCCAACTTGTCTTGATATACATCTGGGGTGTTAACCAAATAAATGAACGAGTCAGTATCCATATACATGAGTTTCAGATTGTCCATGCCATAATAGGGTAGCAAGACATCATAGTGGTGGGAATACATGAGAGTTTTTGAAATATCCAGTATACACATTCCAATATATATAGGCTTATTGAATACAATGTTACGTTTAGCCATGTGGAAAGCAGCTAGGTTAGGGCCATAAATTGTTCTGTCGATAAATGTCGGCTTTGCTATTAGCTTTTCTGCCTTTTTGCTGTCAGTTACAAGACGTATGTCTATTCTTTTACGGATATTTTCCATTGTTTTTCCAAAAATGGCATTGTTGAATAATTTGTACAGATTTTTCTCAAAATCATTTTTGGCTTGTTTTCGAAGGTTGTTATTAAAATCAACGTATGCCATTAGCCAAGGTCTTTGTTTAAACTTTAACACACGATGAATCTTTATCAATTTTATTCCATGATCTAAAGCATGTTTTAATGCCATGTAGTAAACAACATATCGCCATCGATTTCCAAGATGAGGAATTCGTTTTTTCAGAGACGAACCCTTAGGTTGTGTACACTCTGGTAGGAAAGGTAAATCGTTGTGTAGATCATGAAGGTCAGATGGGTAATCAACATCAACGTCTAGAATGTATCCCACAGGATCGTCTTCCTTTAGTTTTTCTAGACCAGCAGTATCTGGAGAAACCCACTGAAATCCACCATAAGGAAGGGAGTGGCACATAGCCCACCCATATTGGTTGTTGGCATCATCATAGGAAATAAACTGCGATGGTTCCTCAGAATCATAGGTTTCCATGTATATATTGTTAGCTTCAGCATACCGATGAGACACCTGCCATATGCCTCCACGTATTCCAGACTCGATTAGAAGAATCTGATCGTAATCCTGTAGCAATTCCTGTGTAAAGGAGCATTGCCTCTAAACTTAAACCAGGCGAAGTAAAAAAGTGTGCAGCATCCACTCGGTGTGTTTCTAGTGTTTTGTTTCTAAATGTTTCAAAGCTGTCTGCAAAAAGAAGTACATCTGATGTTAGGTAGAGGTCACTATATTCCCCTAGAGTTTTAATGTTGAACTGATTCCAGACATTTTTGGAATGTTCATAGCCTTCTTGACTAACATCTTCTTGACTTAATTTGTTAAAGAATGCCTCTTTTGGAGGTAAACACGTTTCACTTAACTTTTCCCATGAGTCAATGTAGTCATAACAAAATACCCCTTTACGAGTCATGAGCATTGCATTTTCTTTTCCAAAGTACTTGTCTGTTTCAGGGTATGATGTTAAGTTGGAAACTAAGTTTTCCAAACTACTCGGCATTAACCGAAACGTGTCCACAAATCTAAGCTTAACATTTCCTACATATTTGGTAAAGGAAATGTACTTTTCTTTGGAGTTCGCGATAACATCCACTCTCTCAGTAGTACATCCCAATTGCTTTTCAATGAAATTTGCGTCGTAGCCACTCATATTATGTAGAAACACAGGAACGGGGTTACGTGTTTTACACCTCAAATTACAGTTATTTTGAGCACTTCCACGGTATTCCCCTGTAATATGGCAGTGGTCTCGAACTTTCCAGTCCTGTTGGGTAAATGGTTTTGACACAAATAACAGGTTTCAGAACATTGGAACTCTGCTTCTTGATCCTCAGTTAAAGCCTTTGGAACATTTAAGCTGTAAAGGCGATCGATTTCATTAGCTATTGAAATCAAACAGTCCATAAAATTTTCTGCAGCGTCAGGTCCACGATAAATAAGAGGTTGGCTTGGAAGGTTTGTCTTTATGTGTTCCACAGCAGGTGAGGGTTTAACGTATATACCAAAGCTCATAGGAACATGACTCTGGTATGGCACTGTATAACTTGCTTCAGGATTGGGTAGACATGTTTGATAGGGTAACAGTATACTTTCAAAATCAGCATAGATAACGTAATGTATTCTCAGCATTTTTTCCACGTTTAAAAATTTAACAATTTGAGTTTTTAATAGGCATTTCAACCCTAGCAATGTCATGCTGTACACACAAAGCTCTATGTTCTTTCAATTTTTCCTTTCCTTGTTGTCCATATCGATTATCAAAGTGTGTACAACACCGTTTACACGTATATATCTTATGTTCATAGCGGGTAATCTGATGTCTTACTAGTTTATCAAAATCTTTGATAAAGACGTAGTGGTTCTGACCGGATGATGAACTTGGCAGAAGGAGGTCGCGATGGTCTTGCAGCTCTTGATCCACAACCTTTAGAGGAAACAATATGTTGTCTTGTTCCAATCCAAATACATTAATGGATATATCGTTGGCTTTTTCAAATTTGGGAATGTCAGCTAGTAATGTAGGAAATGATATTACAGAAAAATCATACGTGTTGTCCAGGTCCTTGTATTTACTAACGCGTTCAGCTTTCGTTTTAATCAGTTTTGCTAAAATGGCATACATAAAACACTTTCCATCCTTTAAGTTTTGAGGATTAATGCAGGCTTTTCTTGCTTGTATAGCTGCTGGTAATGGAATATACTGTATGTGCTGCCACGCAAGGGATTGTACTTATTTATTTTCAATCGTACTCCTTCCACTGATAACAAAGCCCAATTACTGCCTTTAAGCTCAGATTCTTCCATTTCCGTAGTTAACTTCGTAAATTTTGGTTCCAAGAAACTACTTAAGTCTGATTCCAAAAATAGGGCCTGATTTCGTGTTTTAAAAGCACGATCTGTAATTTCATTGGTAGATGTACGAATGAATCTACATTCAGCCACAAGATTAACTTTGATCGACTTGTGCATTGCTAGTTCTTTCTGCATAGCTTGTATTATTTGCTGTTTGGACTCTTTAAGGTATGAATTTAAATCCTTACACGTGTCACAACGTATGAAAAAGGATTTATAACGACCTTGAAAAGACGTTTCATATTCAGTAAGTCCATTTTTGTCAGGAACCATTGAAAGCAGGTAATGTTTTGTAGGCTCAGTTTTTTGTCTTTTAGCTGCTGACACAACATTACAACATTCTTCATGACGACGTCCGTTGTAGACATTGTTGAATTTACTACCACAAGTTTTGCACTCATGAAACTCACCACACGATACTTCATAACGCTTTCTGTGATAGTCTCGAAGAAAAGTCTTTCCACACTCTTTACACATATAGCTAGGCATGGTTTCTTCCATTATGGAAGTTGATTTCTGCAAACAGCTGCTTACTGCGTATCACAAGGCTGTAGGCTGGTCATTGAGACGGTCTTTCACGATGTGAACACTGCAAAAGGTAGTAATCAACTGATTGTATTCCTGCTAAGAGACCTCTTATATAACCTAATCAAGACCAACAGCTACTCACCACGTAGTACACGGCTAGAGCCTAGTGGGTGAGACGATTTTTCACAATGTGATCACTGTTAAATGTAGTAGTCAACTGAAAATATTCTTACACCCTGATGATGGTCATCAGGTACTTACTGCATATCAAAATGCTGTACACTCATGTGTTAGACACTCTCTTTTGCTAAGGACCCCTATATTCCCTATACAAGGATATACATGTTAGTTCTAAACACTTAATGGTTATTTGTATATGCATTCCAATAATGAACACATTTGCTCATATCCACTAACAATACACACAGCGGGTTTGCTTTATCGTTTAATACAAATATATCTTGTTTAAATAATGTAACAAAAAGTTACATGGCACAATTGTATGGGAATGTTGCATTACCTAAAATGTAATAGTATGCAAGTGTTTAACATTTTACAATCGGCTTATGATGAAGGATTATGTTGGTGGCTTATGTTGGTGGTTTATGGTGGTGACTTATGATGGTGTCTTATGGTGGTGGCTTATGGTGGCTTATGGTGATGGCTTATATTGGTGGCATATGTTGGTGGCTTATTTTTGGTGGTTTACGTTAATACCTTATTTGTAATGGCTTATTTGACAAGTTATTTTTGTCAATGTATTTAGAGGATTTTTCTCTTGGTCTTGGAAAGTATCTCAACCCTTTTTTTTAATGGTAGCATAATGCTTACCACCATGTTTGTAAGCAACAACAACCCCCTAAAATTCCAAGAATCCAAAGTGCTCTAAGGTTAATGATTGTCTCTCAACTCCATTCAACGCCTAGTCAAAAACATTATATATTTTTCAAATTCTTCAAAAAAGGTAAATTGGGGAAATTGGCTATATGTTTAAACTAAAAATCATATCAAATCATATGCTAACTCCAACACCTACGTCTATCCCACTCTCAGCCAAAAAATATAATATTCTTCAAATTTTTCCAAAACAATATTTGGAAAGTAGGCCATATTTTGAAAACTAATCATCCTATAAAGTCATATATAGACTCAAACCAATGGCTTTTATATCCTTAATCGTAAGAACAAAATATGAAATTTTTGACATTTTTTTCCAAAAATGTTCATTTTAAAACGGGGCTATATTTTGGAAACTAGGAATTTTACAAAAAGGTCTGTTTAACGTAAATGACAGGTATTTACCCCCTCTACCCACAAACCAAGTCCCAGGTCTCTGGGGCAAAATTCAAAAAAGTTCAAATTGGAAAGTAGGCGATATTTTGAAAATTAATCATCCTAAAAAACATATATAGACTCAAATCAATGGCTTTTATGTCCTTAATTGGTAGAACAAAACTTAACATTTTTTCAGTTATTCCAAAAAAGTCCAATTTTCAAAATTGTCTATATTTTGGGAACTAAGAATTCTACAAAAACGTTTGTTTAACGTAAATGAAAGGTCTTTACCCCCTCTACCCAAAAAATAAATTTCTTGTTAGGTTAGGCTAGGTTAAGTTAAGCTACGGCCGCCATCTTTTGTGGAGGAATGTGGAGGTGGAGGGCCGTGAACCGGCCAAAACACACTACTACTTGCACAGTTTTTGTCCTAGGGACCTGAAATTTATTTCATTTAGGTTAAACAAACTTTTTTGTAAAATTCTTAGTTCCCAAAATATAGACAATTTTGAAAATTGGACTTTTTTGGAAAAACTGAAAAATGTTAAGTTTTGTTCTACCAATTAAGGACATAAAAGCCATTGTTTTGAGTCTATATATGACTTTTTAGGATGATAAGTTTTCAAAATATGGCCTACTTTCCAAATACGGTTTTGGAAAAATTTGAAGAATATTATATTTTTTGACTGAGAGTGGGATAGATGTAGGTGTTGGAGTTAGCATATGATTTGATATGATTTTTAGTTTAAACATATAGCCTACTTCCTCAATTTACCTTTTTTGAAAAATTTGAAAAATATATAATGTTTTTGACTAGGCGTTGAATGGAGTTGAGAGACAATCATTAACCTTAGAGTACTTTGGATTCTTGGAATTTCAGTGTGTTGTTGTTGCTTACAAACATGGCGGTAAGCATTATGCTACCATAAAAAAGGGTTGAGATACTTTCCAAGACCAAGAGAAAAATCCTCTAAATACATTGACAAAAATAACTTGTCAAATAAGCCATTACAAATAAGGTATTATCGTAAACCACCAAAATTAAGCCATCAACATATGCCACGCCTATAAGCCACCACCATAAGCCACCATAAGCCACCACCATAAGCCACCAGATTAAGCCACCATAAGCCACACCATAAACCACCAACATAAGCCACCAACATAATCCTTCATCATAAGCCGATTGTAAAATGTTAAACACTTGCATACTATTACATTTTAGGTAATGCAACATTCCCATACAATTGTGCAATGTAACTTTTTGTTACATTATTTAAACAAGATATATTTGTATTAAACGATAAAGCAAACCCGCTGTGTGTATTGTTAGTGGATATGAGCAAATGTGTTCATGATTGGAATGCATACTAGTAGTTGAGTGGGTTGTCATATCGACTGGTAGGTAATATGCTGGTAGTTGAGTAATTTTTATATCGACCGCTAGATAGCATGCTGATCGTTCAGTAATGATATGGAGCGCTAGGAACCATGCTGTCGTTCAGGTAGTTCTCATAGTCACCGCTAAATAGCGGAAACATACTTTGCGTGTCGCATGTGGCTATTTGACAAAGTATTATTGCGTGAAAAACGTGTTCGTATAAGCTGTACATATAAATTTAATATACAAATAACCATTAAGTGTTTAGAACTAACATGTATATCCTTGTATAGGGAATATAGGGGTCCTTAGCAAGAGAGAGTGTCTAACACATGAGTGCACAGCCTTTTGATATGCAGTAAGTACCTGATAACCTTCAGTAGGGTGTAACATTTAACAGTGTTCACATTGTGAAAGATCGTCTCACCCACTAGGCTCTAGCCGTGTACTACGTAGTAAGTAGCTGTTGGTCTTGATTAGGTTATATAAGAGGTCTCTTAGCAGGAATACAATCAGTTGATTACTACCTTTTGCAGTGTTCACATTGTGAAAGACCGTCTCACTGACCAGCCTACAGCCTTGTGATACGCAGTAAGCAGCTGTTTGCAGAAATCAACTTCCTTAATGGAAGAAACCATGCCTAGCTATATGTGTAAAGAGTGTGGAAAGACTTTTCTTCGAGACTATCACAGAAAGCGTCATGAAGTATCGTGTGGTGAGTTTCATGAGTGCAAAACTTGTGGTAGTAAATTCAACAATGTCTACAACGGACGTCGTCATGAAGAATGTTGTAATGTTGTGTCAGCAGCTAAAAGACAAAAAACTGAGCCTACAAAACATTACCTGCTTTCAATGGTTCCTGACAAAAATGGACTTACTGAATATGAAACGTCTTTTCAAGTTCGTTATAAATCCTTTTTCATACGTTGTGACACGTGTAAGGATTTAAATTCACACCTTAAAGAGTCCAAACAGCAAATAATACAAGCTATGCAGAAAGAACTAGCAATGCACAAGTCGATCAAAGTTAATCTTGTGGCTGAATGTAGATTCATTCATACATCTACCAATGAAATTACAGATCGTGCTTTTAAAACACGAAATCAGGCCCTATTTTTGGAATCAGACTTAAGTAGTTTCTTGGAACCACAATTTACAAAGTTAACTACGGAAATGGAAGAATCTGAGCTAAAAGGCAGTAATTGGGCTTTGTTATCAGTGGAAGGAGTACGATTGAAAATAAATAAGTACAATCCCTTGCGTGGCAGCACATACAGTATATTCCATTACCAGCAGCTATACAAGCAAGAAAAGCCTGCATTAATCCTCAAAACTTAAAGGATGGAAAGTGTTTTATGTATGCCATTTTAGAAAAACTGATTAAAACGAAAGCTGAACGCGTTAGTAAATACAAGGACCTGGACAACAAGTATGATTTTTCTGTAATATCATTTCCTACATTACTAGCTGACATTCCCAAATTTGAAAAAGCCAACGATATATCCATTAATGTATTTGGATTGGAACAAGACAACATATTGTTCCCTCTAAAGGTTGTGGATCAAGAGCTGCAAGACCATCGCGACCTCCTTCTGCTAAGTTCATCATCCGGTCAGAACCACTACGTCTTTATCAAAGATTTTGATAAACTAGTAAGACATCAGATTACCCGCTATGAACATAAGATATATACGTGTAAACGGTGTTTTACACACTTTGATAATCGATATGGACAACAAGGAATGGAAAAGTTGAAAGAACGTAGAGCTTTGTGTGTCCAGCATGACATTGCTAGGGTTGAAATGCCTATTAAAAACTCAATTGTTAAATTTTTAAACGTGGAAAAAATGCTGAGAATACCTTACGTTATCTATGCTGATTTTGAAAGTATACTGTTACCCTATCAAACATGTCTACCCAATCCTGAAGCAAGTTATACAGTGCCATACCAGAGTCATGTTCCTATGAGCTTTGGTATATACGTTAAACCCTCACCTGCTGTGGAACACATAAAGACAAACCTTCCAAGCCAACCTCTTATTTATCGTGGACCTGACGTTGCAGAAAAGTTTATGGACTGTTTGATTTCAATAGCTAATGAAATCGATCGCCTTTACAGCTTAAATGTTCCAAAGGCTTTAACTGAGGATCAAGAAGCAGAGTTCCAATGTTCTGAAACCTGTTATTTGTGTCAAAACCATTTACCCAACAGGACTGGAAAGTTCGAGACCACTGCCATATTACAGGGGAATACCGTGGAAGTGCTCACAATAACTGTAATTTGAGGTGTAAAACACGTAACCCCGTTCCTATGTTTCTACATAATATGAGTGGCTACGACGCAAATTTCATTGAAAAGCAATTGGGATGTACTACTGAGAGAGTGGATGTTATCGCGAACTCCAAAGAAAAGTACATTTCCTTTACCAAATATGTAGGAAATGTTAAGCTTAGATTTGTGGACACGTTTCGGTTAATGCCGAGTAGTTTGGAAAACTTAGTTTCCAACTTAACATCATACCCTGAAACAGACAAGTACTTTGGAAAAGAAAATGCAATGCTCATGACTCGTAAAGGGGTATTTTGTTATGACTACATTGACTCATGGGAAAAGTTAAGTGAAACGTGTTTACCTCCAAAAGAGGCATTCTTTAACAAATTAAGTCAAGAAGATGTTAGTCAAGAAGGCTATGAACATTCCAAAAATGTCTGGAATCAGTTCAACATTAAAACTCTAGGGGAATATAGTGACCTCTACCTAACATCAGATGTACTCCTTCTTGCAGACAGCTTTGAAACATTTAGAAACAAAACACTAGAAACACACCGAGTGGATGCTGCACACTTTTTTACTTAGCCTGGTTTAAGTTTTGAGGCAATGCTCCTTTACACAGGAATTGCTACAGGATTACGATCAAATTCTTCTAATCGAGTCTGGAATACGTGGAGGCATATGGCAGGTGTCTCATCGGTATGCTGAAGCTAACAATATATACATGGAAACCTATGATTCTGAGAAACCATCGCAGTTTATTACCTATGATGATGCCAACAACCAATATGGTGGGCTATGTGCCACTCCCTTCCTTATGGTGGATTTCAGTGGGTTTCTCCAGATACTGTTGGTCTAGAAAAACTAAAGGAAGACGATCCTGTGGGATACATTCTAGACGTTGATGTTGATTACCCATCTGACCTTCATGATCTACACAACGATTTACCTTTCCTACCAGAGTGTACACAACCTAAGGGTTCGTCTCTGAAAAAACTAATTCCTCATCTTGGATATCGAAGGCGATATGTTGTTTACTACATGGCATTAAAACAGGCTTTTGATCATGGAATAAAATCGTGTGTTAAAGTTTAAACAAAGACCTTGGCTAAAGGTATACGTTGATTTTGATAACAACCTTTGAAAAGAAGCCAAAAATGACTTTGTGAAAAATCTGTACTAATTATTCAACAATGCCATTTTTGGAAAAACAATGGAAAATATCCGTAAAAGAATAGACATACGTCTTGTAACTGACAGCAAAAAGGCAGAAAAGCTAATAGCAAAGCCGACATATATCGACAGAACAATTTATGGCCCTAACCTAGCTGCTTTCCACATGGCTAAACGTAACATTTTATTCAATAAGCCTATATATATTGGAATGTGTATACTGGTTATTTCAAAAACTCTCATGTATTCCCACCACAATGATGTCCTGCTACCCTATTATGGCATGGACAATCTGAAACTCATGTATATGGATACTGACTCGTTCATTTATTTGGTTAACACCCCAGATGTATATCAAGACAAGTTGGATTTTACTAGAACACCTGGGCACATCAGATTATCCTACTAATCACATATGTTACTCTACATCAAACAAGAAAACGTTGGGGAAATTTAAAAACGAGGCTTGTGGACAAATTATAAAAGCATTTGTTGGACTTAGAGCTAAAATGTATGCTTTAGAGATAAATGGTAAAGAAATCAAAAAGATTAAAGGTATTAGCAGAGGTGTTGTCAAAAATTGTATAAGCTTTCAAGATTATAAGGATTGTGTCATGAAAAACAATTTAAAAAGAATACCCATGAACATTATCGCTTTTAAACAACATGACATATCATCTATAAGGCTAAACAAAATTGCTTTGTATCCTGGTGATGATAAAAGAGTGATTGATGCTAATGGTATAGGTACACATGCCTATGGTCATTACTCAATCATTCACCATGCTTAAAGAGTTAAGCTATGAATATCAAAATCTTCTGCCTGCAACTAGCAAATACATAAAACAAAACTATTTAGTAAATAAAACCATGGCTCTACAAAAATAAAAAAATAGTATTCATAATCAAAAATAAATAAAATAGAAAACAAAATAAAAACAACTGTACAATTTATAACAAAAAAGAATAGACTATATATAAAAATGTATTATGTGTAAATAGTGTACATGTATTTAAAATAAAAAATATTGTATGGACACTGCTTGTACATTTTTAATTACTACCCACCTCTCTCCACTCCTAATGCAAAATGAACATGTAAAACACAAATTGGAAAATCTATGTTTCCATATTGACAAAATAGAGAAAACATCAAACTGAAATTTTAAAAAACTGAAAATGGGAAATTGGAAAATTGACAAATGTGTGAACAACAAAATGAAAAAAATTACCCGGTTGGGGTAGTGATCATGTTGTACAGTAGCCTATAAGACTAGCATAAGGATAGTTGCATGTGCCCTTATATACTTTGTGTATGTGCATTAGCCTTTGGTTTAGCTTAAGTTAGGTTTGGTAAAGTTAGGTTAAGTGTGGTTAGGTATGTGACCTTATAGTTAACTCTTTTCGGAAAATGTAAATTGTAAAATCTAAAATCAAAAAAATATTAAATTTAAAATGTAAAATCAAAAAAAACTAAAATCTAAAATACAAAAAATCAAAAATGTAAAATCTAAAAGTTGTAAAATGAAAAATCTAAAATCTAAATTTTAAAATGTAAAATGTTAAAATGTAAAATCTAAAATCTATAAATGAGGTTTCTGTGGGTTGGGTTAGGTTAGGTTAGGTTATAACTAAGTTTATTATTTGTGCTCTCTCATTTGCTCTCACTTTTTTTTGCTGACAATTTTTTGCTCACTACTTTTTTGCTTCCACTTTTTGCTGTCACTTTTTGCTCTTATATTTGCACTCACTTTGAAGTTAGGTTAGGTGAAATTAGGTGAGGAAATGCTTGGTTAGGTTAGGTTAGGGTAGGGTAGGTTGTAACTAAGTTTATTATTTGTGCTCTTACATTTTCTCTTAATTTTTTGATTACACTTTTTGCTCTCACTTTTTTTTTGCACTTTGATTTAGGTTAGGTTAAGTTAGGTTAGGTTAGGTTAGGTGAAGTTAGGTTATGTTAGGTTAGGTTAGGTTAGGTTAGGTAAAGGTAGGTTAGGTTATAACTAAGTTTATTATTTGTGCTCTTACATTTGCTCTCACTTTTTGATCACACTTTTTGCTCTCACTTTTTTTTTGCTTTTTTATTTTCTAGTTAGGTTAGGTTAGGTTAGGTAGAATGGCTGAGGTATGAATTAAACCCAGCTGCTCTGAGTGTTTTGCCTCACAAGGCTGAGTGTACTTCGTCTCAACCCTCAGCACAGAATTAAATTCCTTAACAGAGCCAGGACTCGAACCAGGGCCTCTTCAGTAACAGATAAGAATGCTAGCCACTACACCAAAAAGTGGACAATATAAGGCTGGTCTTGATTGTACATGAGCAATGCATGATTACCTAATAATAGTAATAATAATAATAATAATAATAATAATAAATATTCCATTTAACACCGTAACACTGTTAACCTCTCCCTGTGACGTCATCCAATGTCTCAGGGCGTGGCAGCCATATTGCCCTAGCCCCTGACCCAGCTATGACTGACCTCTCCATAAGAATAACATAGGGCAGTTGCGCGCGGCGGCCATCTTGCCCATTAGCCCCTGTCCCAGAACCACTCTTTATTTCCTACTCCCGTGTCTCTAAATTCCCTTTTAGCGATTTTTTTGTATGTATTTTGAATCTACGTTGCATTTTGTAAGTTTTTTCGATCTAACTTATATCTCGCGATTGTTTTCAACCTCAATTGCATTTTGTAAAGATTGACAATCTAAATTACTTTTTAGTAAGTTTTTCAATTTAGTTTTCAGGGCATTTTAGTGAGTTTTTTGAATTTCAATTGCATATTGTAAGTATTTTTAACCAAAACTGCATTTCGCAAGAATTTAAAAATCTAAATTGCATTTTGTTTGGTGGGCGTTTTGCAAATATTTTGATTCTCAATTGCATTTTGTGGGTATTTTGAATCTAAATTACATTTTGTCAAGTATTTTCAATCTAAATTGCATTTTGTAAGTATTGTCAATCCACATGAGTCGTCTGAATCTACCGTACATTTTGGACGCGTTTTCAATTTAATTGCATTTTGGAAGTATTTTGAATTTCAATTGCACTTTGTGAATAATTTGGATTGGAACTGGTATCTTTCAATCTGAATTGCTTTGTGTATTTTCAATTTCAATTGCATTTTGTAAGTATTTTGAACCTCCATTGCATTTTGTACGTTTTTTTTCGATCTAATTTGCTTTTGTAAGTATTTTGAATTTCAGTTGCATTTTGTACGTATTTCGACGCTACATGGCACTTTGTACGTATTTTGAACCTAGCCTACATTTTGTGGGTGTTTTTCTATCTATTCTTTTTGTGAATCTTTTCGTTCAAAATTCCCTTTTGTAAGAACATTTTGTGAGTTGTTTCAATCTGAGTTCCTTTTTGTAAGTATTTTCCGTCACACTTAATTTTCGTTCTAGTTTCCATTTCATTATCATTTTTGCTATCAGCCAGATCATTAGGGGCCGATAGCCTCGACGTTAGGCCCCTTAAAACAACAATTATCATCATCATCATTTCCCAAAACGTAGCATTTTAAGGTTTAGTACAACTGAATTGTGATCACTATTTATATCAGCACCAGGATATGTTTTCACAGATGTTATATACCTCCTTAATGGTTTCTTCACCCAAATGAAATCAATTTGGTTCCTAATGATCTTTTCATCACTATTAGCAGGTGATGTCCATGTGTATAATCGTCTAGGAGTAATTTTGAAGAAAGTATTGGAAACGAATTGCTCATGTTCTATACAAAATTGTATTAGCCTGTCTCCCCTCAAATTTCGTTCACCAAGACCGTAACTTCCTACTGTATTACCTTCAGTACCTGTTCCGACTTTTGAGTTAAAATCACCCATGACCATTGTTATCTCTCCCTTTTTGGTGAGTTTCATTGCCTCTTCTAAGCTGTCATAAAATAAATTTTTCTCTTCATTATCTTTATCGGCAGTCGGCGCATGGATCTGAATAATGTTCAAGATCCGATGCGATGTTTGGAACCTCAATAACATTAATTGATCACTATGTAGTATAAAATCCAATACTGATTTTGCAACTAATGATGAAATAAGTATGGCAACTCCGTATCTGTGACTGTTGTCCACGCCTCCAGAGAAGTACAAGCATACTTCCTTTGTGTTTTGAATTCCAGATCCAGGCCATCTTACCTCACTCAGTCCAAGGATGTCTATTTTCAATCTAAATCTTTCGGCCGCCACGTTGGCAAGTTTTCCAGCCATATACAAACTGAAACTTCGTACATTCCACGTAGCAATTCCAACATTGTTGTCATATATTTTGATATTTCGAGAGCTGTCAAGAACATAATCATTCATAGCAGCGTTCGCAGCATTCTCCCGAGGAAATCCGATTGGGGGAATAGAAACTCCGGATAATAATTTTGCATTGAACTGAGCCATTGCTATGTGAATTTATAGGGATATCCTTGAGGATCTTGAATGCAGTGGTTTCCCGTTGCCTTCTGCATACTAATGCTGTTGACCAGAATTGGTTCCTCCGCCTTCAGAGATAATTTCTTATCCCATGGACAACAGTGTGCCCCATTCTATACCTATTCGTCCATTCTCAGAGAGAATGTTGGAGCAAGGTATAAGGTATCACCACCTTATACCGGGAGATATTCGGTCCCTTCATTCGTTAGTCGCCTGTATGTAATAACAGAAATTATTATATACAGTCGTTGCCCCCTCTCTACCACGGGGAGTTGAATGTCAGGATTTCACCATCATTGAAACGGGGACCAAAAGGCATTTCCCAGTGTCTCTGGTTCTTTAGGGGCGGGCATCAATTCCACTCGGGTACCTGAGTCAGGTAGCCAGGGTTACCTCAATTCCACTCGACACTCCAGGTAGTCGCCAGAGGAGTCCCTCAATTCCGCTCGGTCGCGGTCTCTTTATCCTTATGCATTCTTAGAACGGCACAAGTCTTCCATGCTCACTTCTACCATTGATTATAATCAATGCTTCTAATATAACTAATATAACTTATAATAATGATAACAAATTAAGTATAACTTCTCAAATTAACCTACCGTGGTCAGTTATATTTCAGCAGTACAATAACCACTGCTTCAGTGTTTACATTTTTAGGTTTACTAAAATAAGTGGTACAGCTAGACGGATATACGGAAAGAACTGGGAGTACAGAAACTAAATGACAAACTGGAGCAAAACAGATTGAGATGGTTTGGACATGTCAAACGGATGAATGAAGTAAGGCTGCCAAGACGAGCACTGGAACGACGGATGACAGGGTAGAGAGGACGAGGAAGACCAATAATCAGTGGCGTCGGAGCGGATTTTTTTTATTGGGGGTGCAAGATTTACTCGGCCCAGCCTGTTTTTGTTTGTTTGTTTGTTGTTGTTTTTTAGCGAAGTCGGTGACGACGAATGGTTTGAAAAATTACAACGAAAGAACTATTTTGATTTCGTAAATATTTTGGGTATGAACTAATTCACTAAAAGATGCAATGAAAAAAGAAAAATTCTGTTTATTTGTTAAATAGAACTCAAGACGTATGACGTATTGGCTATTCGGCCAATAGTAAAAAATATTACAAACACTTTTACACCACACATTATAGCCTACAACTCAGTCAGGTTGACTCAAGACTAATTGACCTCCCTAGAATAAAAACAAAAATGAACAGTGGCCTGAACAAGCGACTTTGTAACGAATCGACCAGCAACGAGAACGTCATAAAAATTAAACTTAAGGCACATAGCACAATAAAAAAGGATAATATGTACATACGTTTGATTTGTGGCTAGCTAACGCTAAACCTTCCCAAACACTTGCCCTCGTTCAATCTTACGCGAAATAAACTTGCGCAAGATACCCTGCAGTTCTATGGCTCTTGTATACGGTAGTCCTTATGCATATGAAGAAGCAAAGCGTGAGTCAGGCGCTGTTGGGTCATGGTACTGCGCAAATAATTGTTTGACCTCCGAAGTGCACTGAAAAATCTTTCTGAAGAAGTAGCAGATGCTGGAACGGTCATGAGTACCAGAACAAGCAAAACTACTTCGTTGAAAAGATCTTTAGTGGATGTAGCCAACTCATTCATCTGCTTAACTACATCTGCAATGCACTTCGGAGGCTTCCCTGGCAACTTTTCAACAATTTTAGCTGATCGAGATTAAAATCGTCCTGATGTGGACCCAGCGTTTCCTTCAGAACCTGCTCATATGGAACGATGCCCTGGTATGCCTGAATCAGAATATTTTCAATACTCGCCAAAGTGTCAAAACCTTTCTGGTTAAATATTTCTTCTACTTCATTCAAAAGGAGGTCCAGAATAGAGAAGTAATCTTTTCTAAGCTCTTCTTGATCTGTGAGCTTTGCTGGAGGAGCTGGATTGCTTGTTTGTTCTAAAGGCTTCGGAATTTTCCTCTGCCGTTTTTTGGGAAGTTTTTGTTCAGGTTTGGGCTTCTTGCTCTGCTTCTGCTTCTTTTTTTGCATTTCCTCGGCTTCTTCCTCCTCATCGTCGGGTTTGGATGTGGCGTGGTTTTCGGAAACTTGTTGGTTAGGGTTTGGTAAAGAAGAGCAGTAACGTTCCACTATCTCCGTAGCATAAACGTAGCTTTCCTCTGTCGTTCGAAGAGCCTTCATTGCCGACATTAAAATCAGAGCAGCTTGCTTTGCTCCTGTGGCAGTATAACATGGGCTCTGAAGGGCCTTTGCAAGTTCTTCGCATGGACCAAAAATTTCGACACTACCTATTCTCATTTCCTTTCATAGCACTTCTCATAGGCTACTTACCACACAAAATAAGATCACACGAGATCTACTGTGTATGCAACTACTTAATTAAGATTTCAACTACCAGTTACCAGTTACGTTTTGTTTAAAAAATGTCATGCATATGTATTACTTTTGCTTATAAAAATAAAAACAACTGCTGCACGTGCAGTTATTGGAATTGAGAAAATTTTGTTTGTTTCACTAATTAGCTCTTTAGCTGTGACACCTCTGTTGAGTAATGTTTTTCATATTTGAAAGCACGTGACTTATAAATGACAATAAAAATAATACATACAATTTTCAACATTTCACTGTGAATTTGAAAAATGTTATGTTAAAACTCTTCACCTATGAAAAAGTAAAACAGGAGAATGAAAGTGTACATGGATCAGAATTCGGTAATTCTCAGACACTTACGGAGTTAGTGTGATGTGTGAGCTTGAATTTGAGATGAAAGTAAATCCAGTCTTGGTTGGATGTTGGAAACAGCAACCCGCAGACCCCATTCCAGCTGCAGCCGAGACCGATGCTTCGTCTTGACAGATGCCATTGCGGAAAATGTTGACTCACACAAGTAAGCTGAAGCGAAGGGTAATAACAGGTCCACTGCTTTTCTTGATAAAATGGGATATTCATTCCGAATCTGCACCCAAAAATTTTCAAGAGACTTAGACTTAAATTCATTTCGAAGTATTTTGTCACTTGAGAGTTCTATTAGTTCCTCCTGTTCTGCCGTTGACAGGTGGGCTGTTACGATCGTTTCAAACGGACTGCGAATCGAGTCATTCTCAGTTGAAAGTTATGGAAATCTACCCTCGAATTTTTCACGAAGGTTTTGGAGGTGTTCTACGAAAATTCAACTAATTTGACAAATATCTAACTCATTTTCTTCCAGGAATTCATTCAGATAACGAAACATCTCACAGTTACCTTTGTCCATCTGAGCTTTCCAAAGTTCAAGTTTTCTCTTATAAGCAAGCACTTTGTCGATTAGAATGAAAATATTACTATTTCGTCCTTGAAGTGATACGTTAAGTTCATTCAGTTTTTCAAATACGTCTGCCAAGTAGCACAGTATTAGAAGCCATTTCTCATCCAGAAACAGGGTTGCGAGTGTAGGACTGCTGTCCAATAGGAAAATATGAAGTTCATTCTTCAGCTCCACAACGCGACGAAGGACTCGACCACGAGACAACCAACTTACCTCCGTGTGCAATAGAAGCGAATCATGTGTAGATCCCATCTCCTCGCAAAGAATGGAAAATAGCCGACTGTTAAAAGATCTTGCTTTCACAACATTTACAACACTATTTACATCGTTCAGCACTTTATTGACTTCCGGTTGTAGTACTTTTGAAGCCAATGCCTCCCTGTGTATCATGCAATGTTTGAATTTTACAGAATTAGTAACAACACTCACTCTTGCTCTGAAACCCTTTTTAGTTTCAGTAAATGCCGACGCCCCATCGGTGCATATACCAACACAATTTGTCCATGAGAGATTGTTGTCAATAAAAAAGGAATTCACAAGAGAAAAAAAACGACGCCTGTAGTCCGCCCTTCCAGAGCTTTACAAAATAGAAAATCCTCGTGCATTTCATTTTCATGGCAGTAACGTACAGAAACACGAAGCTGGGCGCTGTTTAGGATATCAGTACTGTTATCAAGTTGCAGGACAAATTTTGGGCTATCATGAAGAGTGGTAGCAATTGATTTTTTATGTCAGAGACTATTACATCAATACGACGAGTTACTGTATCATTTGAGAGGGGTATCGACTTCAAACACTCGCCGAACATTTCTCCATGCATGATCGCGCACATTTTCACGGCTACAGGAAGAAGTAATTTCTCACCAATAATATGTGATGATTTGGATTTTGCAATTAAATAGGATACCTCCAAGGATGCTCTTAGCGCTTTCTTAGGAACTGTTGCGTGCTTTTCTAGGAATCTAACATTTCCTTTTAGTTGTTGCTCGTGGCGCTTAAAAATGCTAAAGGTTTACTTACAAAGTCTGGATGTTTAGTCTGCAAGTGTCTCTTAAGTTTCACAGGCTTCAAACTGTCGTTTGCTGAAATCTCCAAACAATGAACACATTGAGGTTGTTCCGGATTATTATTCGAAAGAATGCTGGTAAAGCCTAATGTCAGATAATCGTCTTGATATTTACGCACATCACTTTGTGTGTAGAATAAATAATCCTGATGGGAGCAGAAGTAGACGCGGAAGAACAATGGACTTTGTTTAAATTCGAACCTTGTTCTTTTTCCTTTTCCTTTTCATGGGGTCTCTTTTTACCACTTCTAATAAGCCACTTATCCATGGGTAATGGCGACACTCGTATCAGTTTATTGTAAAGTTGGCTAACCACGTACTAGAATTTATCTGTTCACTCACTGTCTTTGAACTGACTGGAAAGGCCTAGCTGAATTCGAATCGGCAACGGAAGAAATAGAAGAATCCATTCTTGGAATCCATTCTTGAAAGGAAGTGGCGGTCACATTGTCAAGCGGCTTATTGTCATTAAGTGTTTGGTAAGGAGATGTCACTACGGGTGGCGAGTGAAAGGGAGATGTGTGGGTAATGTTACTCGCCACCTTTTCTCAGAATTCCTGCTGGCAGGTTCTACTGGTCAGTTCTTGTGAAATAAGTCAGCAAAGGTACGAGTTTATTATTCTTGAATGGACTTGGGAGCTACCTGCCTATGATAGGTTCATGAATGTGAGGATAGTAATATTTGTTACAGAGTATGTATGTATGTCTACCCCTTATTATTCCCGTTTTCCAACGGGGTCGGGGATGAGATGCGATGGAAGTCTTTGTGGCGATGGTTTTTACGGCCGGATGCCCTTCCTGACGCCAACCTCATGAGAGGAGTTAATGAGAGATGAAATGAATGATGATGAATGAAACTGGGCAAGGATGTGGAAGGAAGCGGCCGTGGCCTGTCAGAAGGTACCGTCCCAGCATTTGCCTGGTGTGAAAATGGGAAACCACGGAAAACCATTTCAAGGACGGCCGACGGTGGGGCTCGAACCCACGCGTCTACCGAGTCAGCAGAGAGCTTGGTCCCATGACCTAATGCTGCGCGTTAGCCAGCGTAACCACTACTGTCGGTACAGAGTATGAAATATAAATATTTCAATCAAAGAAGCCGCCCCCCCCCCCCCCTTTATCACTCTCTGCGCCCCCCACTTTGAGAACCCCTGCTATAAGGTAGGACACTCCGGTGCCTCTCGCTCCCATTGGCTGCTACGCTGTGACGCAGCCGGGCTAAGCCAGGCGCATGCCAGTTGATATTTACAATGCATTCTTACGGGAAACACAGTCATATTTCGCTACTCTTTTCCGCTCGTAGTATACAATCACAATAATGGCAATATGCACGTTATAAAGAGGAAGGTATAAACAATATATTGCAGTGGTTTGTAATGCGAAATATACCTCATAAACACACACAAAAATATTTTTGATTAGCCTAACTACGCTTCCGCACCTTAGTATCGGCTGAGCTAAAAAAGAAGCCTCAAAAAACACAATAAAGTGTAATGGTACTGTAGTGATATACCATTTATAGGGTATTATTTGACAGCAGGACAAGCGAGGACAAGCACATTCGTATTTCTCTTTAAAAACGTCCCTTTTTGTTGCCGTCGAATCATTTAAATTAGCCGCTGGCTGCGCGAGCGAAGCGAGTACGCGGTGCGTCTACGCGCTCCTTAGCCTGGTGTATAACTTGGAAAGGGGGTTGAAAAATGAGTTTATAAATTTAATTTACGTGTTATAGATTTTAGGTGAAAATAGAGGTGCCTGCCGAGACAGCTGTCGGTCGTGGAGCGACCGGCAGCCTCCTCGTAGGGCCCTGACGTGCTATCAAGTTGATAAGCTTTAAGCTTGCGTACTGTTTGAATTTGTGATATTTAATTTTTTTTTAATGTTAGGTTAGTTCAAGTTATTTTTAATTGAGCGTTATATAATGGTGTTATTAGCAGCTTGCAATTTACGTCTTGTTTACTCGACTACCGCACACCACATGCCCTCCCGGCCGGGACGTATCGGCAGCAGTTGCCTCCCTTTTTGTTGCCATAGACAGCTGTGAGCTGTATGTTATACAGGGTCTTTCATATAAAGTAAGAACGGCGAGCGGCGGTTTTGTCATTCGCTGCTGAAGCCGGCTTGACCGAGCTTGTGACGCGCCACGGCCCCCTGCTGTAGTATTGAAAGCACGCGCATAGTTCAAACTTGACCTTGCAGTAAGCGTGCAGGTGTTGTCAGTCGCCAGTTAACCTCAGCTGCTAACATGTTGAGACAGTTATCATTGCAACATCGTATTTTTGTATGTAAAATTTATTTTAATTACGATTCGGCTCGGCGGGTACGTGATGCATTTGTTCAGCAATTTCTTGATGAAGTGCCACATTCACTAGCACAGATTCACGTAATTGTAAATAACTTTGACACTACTGGTTCAGTGCTCAATAAAAAACACAAAATAAAAAAACAGAAAAAATACTGTGGCATGACTCGCTCGCGTCAGCCAAAATGTGGTTACCAGATACAATGCCTGTATAACCCAGGAAGGACGACACTTCCAGCTACTTTTATAAGGTAATATTTCATAGAGGATTGTACACACGCTTAGAGCAGGGGGCCACGGCTCTCCACAAGCTCGGTCAAGGCCACCACACTAGCGGATAACAAACCCGCCGCTTGGCGTTCTTACTTTATATGAAAGACCCTGTATATGGTCGGCCGCGATAGTGAACACCCGGTGACGTCACGGAGCAGCCTACGGAATGGCAAGTCGATGCGCGGAGCCCGGAGTGCCCCCCAGCCCTGCCATTTCCAGGCTGCCTGCTCCAATCCACACCCTTCTTTCGTTACGGGGATTCCCCTTCAACGCGTGTGTCAGTATATCGTGTTTTTAAGGAGGTACATTCAAGAAACGTTCTATTTTCAATTAAAGTGTAATGTCGTGAAAGTATAATAAACAAGAATAAATCGGCTTGAACCTGCTCTTCGCACTCACCGACAGCGTTAGCAAACTAACTTTAAGCCAATGTTGCCAACCTCAGCAGAGACGATTGACATGCATTCACAACGGCATTCACACTTAGCGGCTCGTGAGTTCGCATTTCAAATTCGCGCCATGTACAGTGAAACCCCTCAAATCCAAACCCCGAAAATCCGAAATCCCGGGTAATCCGAACGACTTCTTTCCGACAATTTTAAGTTAGAAAAAACGCACGCAAAAAAGAGAAAATTATTTAGTCATAAAACAATTATATATTCGACATTATAACCTTAATTTACATAATTATTTGAGAAATTAACAAAGAAGTACAGTTAACATACCTGACAAACACGCTACAAACTTATCTCATCCAGGACTGAAAAATGGAATAGTTGGTTATTGTAATACCGTAGGTTAATCACTTTGCAAAAACAATGAAATGACAATAGAAACACACAAAATATCACGTAATCTTTCACTAAAAATCAGTTATCTTCAATTGTCGAAGTGATGAAAATCTTCCCGCGGTGATAATTGAGCACCAGCGTCGCATTAACATGACATCGTTTGGCGTGGCTGCAGCGTTTTGTTCTACGAAGCACACTGCGACGTCTAGAGCAGATGCAGCTTCAGTATAAGTCACATTGTCTGTCAAAGTTTCTTCATCCACACTGTCACTAGCCAATCTCGCTCAATGTACAGTCCGATACCGTAACGAGGGCTGGTTAATATGTTAGGTTATGCAAATTTTTCGGATAATCCGAACAAATTAAAATCCGAACAGGCTACAGCCCCAATTAGTTCGGATTTGAGGGGTTTCACTGTATCTCAAAAAGGTCATTCTTTCTCAATTTTCAACATCAAAGTTTTGCATTTTCAAAAGTTATTGGGGGTGCGCCGCACCCCCAAAATAAATATTGAGGGGGCGGCCGCACCCTGGCACCCCCCTCCCCCTTCCTACGCCACTGCCAATAATGCGTTGGATGGACTCTGTGGAGAATAGTATTAGAATACGGAACCTGGATTGGAACACTGTGTCGGAAGAGGAATGGTGGAACGACAGAACAAAGTGGAGAGGAACCATATTTGCCCCCACCCAGTGACAACTGGAAAAGGGGAAATGAAGATGATGATGATGAAGTGGAACAGCTAAATTCAAATCATAGAGTAGAATTGTTTAACTTTTTGTTGTTACTTAGTCTACTCCCCATTTAACAATTTCTTATCACTTGTAAACTGTTAAGAACAGACGAGATGACTGCATAGAAAAGTGGTGTGCAGACGATATCTTAAATCCGAATAGCTGTTACGGTGAACAAGCCTAGCTCTATAAGAGTTAGAATTCATAACTAATTTGTTGTGTGGGAATGCAGCTGATTTTTTCGTTCTAGGCTGGAAAACAGTATTTTTAGCATCCGCAGCTAATATCGAAAGTATTTTTTTCTTAGGTAGGACTACAAATTATACACCTATTATTATCTAAATTTAATTTTATAATGTCTGACTTGGTTAAAAACATACAAACATTTAATTATGCACATGTTAAAAACAATGAATAAAATTTGTAGAAAAACAATAGAAAACTTGGCAGACTTATTGAAAACAATATTATGACTAATTTTAAATCACTTGTATTTTCTGCCATATAAGTTATAATGTGCCAAACACTTTATACCTGATTTAACGAATGAGCGGACTTGACATCAGAGCAGTTGACCAATGGCACAACAATGTTTTGCGAACACCACCACGCTATCGGTCAAGCGCTCTGAAGTCAAATTGTTTTCTACAAATGTTATGCATTGTTTTTAACATGTGCATAATTAAATGTTTGTGTGTGTTTTAACCTAGTCAGACATTATAAAATTAAATTTAGATAATAATAGGTGTATAATTTGTACCTAAAAAAATGCTTTCGATATCAGCTGCGGATGCTGAAAATACTGTTTTTCCAGCCTAGAACGGATAAATCAGCTGAATTCAAGAATTCGCGCATGCGCTGCAGAAGGTGTTTGACCCGGCCCTTGGTATGCGAGCAGGAGGGTTATGACATTTGTTTACGTCGTTGGGGATAACCCCTTTGCCGACCCCTTGCCGAAGCCTGAGCGGAGTTGAGGAACTCATTTTTGGGTCCCTTGGAGGACCGAGTGGAATTAAGGAAAATCGAGGGGAATTGATGTTCGACCTTCTTTAGAGAGGACACGTAGCCTAGGGGAACGAATTTCTCTTCAAATGTCTAAATGTGTTGCGTTAATACTTTATGCTTTATTAAAGCTTTATCTAAAATTTGTCAATAAGGAAATGGGCGCACATGGTTTATATTCATGTTTTTTCATACTTATGCTTTATCTAATAAATTACAAATATTATTGTAATGTTAAAAAGCCTCCATGGCTTAGGTGGCAGCACGCCGGCCTCTCACAGCTGGGTCCGTGGTTCAAATCCCGGTCACTCCATGTGAGATCTGTGCTGGGCAAAACGGAGGTAGACAGGTTTTCCTCCGGGTACTCCGGTTTTCCCTGTCAAAAATTTTATTCCCGCAATACTCTCCACTATCATTTCATTTCATCTGTCATGCATTTAACCATTGCCCCAGGTGGAGTGCGACAGGCCTCGACAGCCGGCACAGTTCATATCCTCGCCGCTAGATGGGGGCTTCATTCTTCCATTCCTGACCCGGTTGAAGACTGAAAGCAGGCTGTGGATTTTCATTTTCATTGTAATGTTAGCTGATCTGAATAACAAACGTGCGGATGCGGATAAAAGTAGTGTTTTTGCGGAGCGGATAACAGTCATGCGGATGCGGATAACGTTTTGTTTATCCGCGCAGGGCTCTAACCATACGTTTGGCCATTACAAGAAGGTCAACTCGGGCGTGGACCCTTGTGGTGCAATCAGTTCCGACACCTGCCTGGAATGCAAGGAATTTAAAAGTGCGAGTTCCGATAGCGATCTTATTTTTAACTCTAATTTTACGCTTCAAATCTTCTCTAAACCTTTCTGTGATCACCTCGTGGTGTACCGGCTACCGTTGTTGGCTGTTGCCCTGGAGACCCGGGTTCGATTTTTGGTTCTACCAAGAAATTTTAATTCTAAAACGGCGACAAAACTAAGTGGTTTCCCCCAACTCGTAACTTAAGCCACGGCCGCCTCCTTCCCAATCCTCACCTAAATTACAAATATACATACACGATTTCAAATAGAGTTAGGCCTACCATTATATGTAAATATTATTATTTACTACTCTATTGTCAACATCGAGCATTAGGATTAGTAGGGGCAGTACCACATGATTTGAATTGACCACCTTGTTGCGTAGAGCAGTGTTTCCCAAACATGTTTGTGTGTGTACCACTTGAAGAGATGAGAATCTCTCGCGTACCACCTAATGGTTGGGAGATATAGGCCTATCTAGGTAGTAAATATAACCCACCACCACCACTACGTAGCAGACCAAAATATGGATTGTAATTGTGTTTGTTAGAGTTAAAATTCAAATAATAAAAAGTGTGTCCAGTTGTTTTATTATTTATTACAATAAGTATTCAATTCGCTCATTTAGAAATGACACTGTACAAATAATATTAATTTAAAAAAACTCATAAAATTAAACATAAAAACCAAAGTTCAATGTGAAGGGTGAGTTTAAAGAATAGAAACCAACTTGGGAATGTCTGGTTTAAGATTGCTGAGTTTCAAACGAAGATTCTTTTCACTGTAAGGAGCCTATTCCGGTATTTATTCTTGAGATAAACAAGTGAAGAAAATGCACTCTCACACAAGCGCAAAGTAGTGAAAGGCAGTAAAAATCTAACTGCTTTGTCAGCTATGTCTGCATAGTCTGCACTACCCTCAACCCAAAAGTTCACAAGAGTCATTTTTGAAAAAGCTTACCTTAGTTCTGAATCACAATTCAATTCATAAAACTGCTCCTTATCTTTGGCCGTAAAGTTCCCCGGCAACATATCAATGTCTTGACATATTATTTTTTTCGTAACATCACAGCGTACCACTGCAGCAGTACGAGCGTACTACCAGTGGTACGCGTACCACAGTTTGGGAAACGCTGGCGTAGAGGGTGGCACTCATAGCTGTCACCGTGGAGGCCTGGGTTCGATTCTCAGCTCAGACAAGAAACATAATTCTGGTCCCATCCCTCATAAGGCCACTGTTCGCTTTACAGGCAAGGCCGCCTGGGCGAGGTGCTCGTCCCATCTCCCCATGAGGCAAAAGTGAGAAGAGGCGGTTTCGATTCCCACCAAAGCCATCTTGGAGGTGGTTTTCTGTGGTTTCCCCACTTCTACTCCAGGCGTATGCAGAGATTGTTCCTAACTTAAGGCCACGGCCGCCTCCTTCCCTCTTCCTTGCCTATCCCTCCAAATCTTCCCATCCTTCATAAGGCCACTGTTCGCTTTGCAGGTGAGGCCGACTGGGCGAGGTGCTCGTTCCATCTCCCCAGTTGTATCACACCAGTCGATGTTCCAAGCTCCAGGACACTGCCCTGGAGGAGGTAATGGTGGGATCCCTCGCTGAGTCCAAGGGAAAAGCCAACCTGGAGGGTAAAACGACTAAAAAGAAAAAAATACGAAATCGAAAACGTTTAGGTTTGCATACAGTGATTATGTCTCTTTTTGACCAAGCTTGCCCCTCCCCATCCCCCACCCCTCCTTCAAGGAAACAAAGCAAAAACGTAAATTAAAGGCAACAGCAGAAAACATCAAACACAAAGCAAAACAAAAGCAGAAAACAACAAACACAAAACAAAAAACACAAATCAAATACAAAAAACAAAAGCAACAACAAACACAAATCAAAGAAGCAATACGCTGCCGAAGTCAACGTCACTTCCGCTCCGTTGCTAAGCAACTGGAGCAATACAACATGGCTCCCTTGCAGCTTGCTTCGTCTTTGAGCCGTCATTATTTCCTATTTGTATCGTATAAAACTGTACATGCATGGATGTTCAGAGGCAAGAAAGCATAGAAAAGTATATTTTACACAGTAATTTAACATAGTTGTCCAATAAAGTTGTAAAATATTGCGTACGAGATGCACATTACGTCTTAGAGCATAGGTTGTAGAGATGTGGCCTACGATATTTAACTTAAAATAAGTGAAAACACGAAAATATAACGTTTCTGAATATTGTGAATCACGTCTCGTATGAATGACCAATACTACGGAAAATATAGAATCGTAGGCCCTACCAGTAAGTGACGAATAAAATGAACTTAAGGTCTATCAATGTATAAGGGAACAGTTTAAAATATTTTGCATGAGAGTTTAGGCCAAATCTCATCAACGGCTTTAAAAGAAACAAAGACTGCATTTCAAAACAATTTGTGTGTTTACCACAACGCCTCATTTGTTTGAAAACAAATCAAATTATACCATAGGTTTGAGTTAAGAAATTAATTTAATGAGGTAGGCCTATACTAACGAAAACATTATCTAGAAAATATGTATGTTACCCACCCCTTCACGATTCAGATTCATTACTTGATCAACAGAACTAAATAAAATCAGCCTACATTCCTGTTAGGGGCTAATGGCCTCAATAACCACCAACACCACCTACCTGCCATTTGGTACCGTATTAAAAAATTCACCACAACCTGTGATAAAATAACCTGTTACAACTACAATTAAACTCAGTTGCTCAATAACAAAAAGGCCTATTGTGAGGGGAGAAAAACACATGCACACTTCTGCAGGAGCATGTAAGTTGAATCGCAGGGGAGTAGCCTACTTCCCAATAATATACCAGTACTTCCTGATATCTATTAAAGATGTTTGGTATAAACATTGCAGTTAAGTATTAAGCCTCGATATTTTGAATCGAATTATAGTTTTATTATAACTCAAAATAACTTAAAGGTACAAAACAGTAGCATTCCATAACTTCATTGAACTAGCCTCATTTTACTGTCCAATGTTTGAAAAATTGTCCAGATAAGTAATGCACAAGAAACTAAGTACCCTACACACCTAGGTTATTATATTTCTACTTTTATTGATAACTTTATAGCATCACTGACTTTTTCACTAATAATTCATGCTGAAACGATTAAAACCTTTTCTAACAATCTTGACATAATGCCACGATAGCCTGGTTCGCCACTATCCTCATCACCTCATTTCTTGACACCACTGACTTTTTCACCGAAACTTCCCTGACAATCACAACAACACTTGCCACTCCATCACTCAGCAATAAGCAGTATTCATTGGCTTGAATAATGTCACTATATATACGGTACTGTAACTTTGTTGCAGGGTGTAGGCCTAGGCTACCGGTAGGCCTACATGATAATTGTTTTCTGAAAGCGCAAAAAATAAAATATTTAGGCAGAAATTTTCAGTGTGGGATAGGCCTAATTGTTATTTGGAAACACAATTCACTGCTTAAATAAATTAAGTGAAAAATCACCACTCAGAAAAGTTGCAGGATAAAATTTGTTGCTCTTAGTGAATCAGCTGTAAGGTTAAGTAGGTTGTCGTTTATAATACTTATAGTACAGACCATATTTAATTACAACTACACTCCCCACATGAACCAAAAACCCCTTTATGAGACATATATGTCCTAAATATCTCACTATATTAGATATAACCTACTGTATCCACTAAATGATGTTATAAATAAATATTTATAATTTGTAGTACGCGCCATGCAATTCTTACCTCAGGAGTGAGGTCAACTTTATTCATACTATCTCGCAAAATTCTCGTACTTTATCCATAAGATTTCACTTCTATTTAGTAGCTCCAACTCCGTAGATGATCTTTACGGGAGGCGTTTGCCTTATTTCACGCATATTACACCTTTTTATCCACAAAATTCAAGACGCTGCGCAGCGTTAATGCAGCTTCCTATGTATTAAAAACCTAGCAACCAGTTGTTTGGGTCCAATGTGGCTGCGCCCATGTGGTTGCTAGGCGCGTCACTTCGGCAGCGTATACCAAAATATCTACAACTAACGCTAAAATAAAATCAAAGGAATAACAAACACTACCAAAAAAAACTTTAAACAAACGAGAAAGAACGAAACAGACGTAAACCTTAATTGACATATATATTTCTGTCTTCTAAAGGATTAATCAGGCAAGTGAATAGACCAAGCAAAACGCTCTTCGTAGCTTATTAGTTCAGATTTGACTCCGCTCATCCCCTCCAGAAGCAAATCCTAGTTACGCCACTGATGTAATATATCGCCAGATCTAGCAACGTTTTACTGATGTTGGGGACACTGGAACTCTGCTATTCATTTACTGCCATCTAACAGCGGAACATGTGATCAAGCTAACTTACTCGACCAACCACAGCACAAACAGTTCTATGTGTTGCTGGTAGATAGCGCGACTAGCGAGACTCTCAAATGATAAAGCTGTAATTTCTCTTAATAAATGTAGCACATTGATGAATTATGTTGTTAGCTTAGTTCAATAGATTAATAATAATTTTGATATGAGAAGGATGTATATTTTTTATTTTTTAATCGATTTACCCTCTACTGTCGACCAAAGTATTATGTGCACTCGAGTTTGTGGTTTGAAGGTTGTTTGTGAAGTAACCAACAGACCTATATAAAATCCAATAACATCATCATTTTCGTCGTTCTATTGCACGTTAACTCATGTAGGATTGGAATTTTTAATTTACATTTTAATATTTTTTTGTCGCAGTTGGAACACAAAAAGTGCACGTTCTTAAGCGTGTTTCAACCATGCGTCATATTTACGAATTATTATCTCAAAAACCCGTCATCATATCGAATCCAAATTTTAACACAATATACATTGGAATGTTGTATAACTGGTTTATTAATTTCAAAATTTTGTGTGTTCAGGAACGAATGTTGTTATCATTTTCGTAAGGTAACTTTTTATCGGATCGGGGTCGTTGGAAAATGTAGTTCTTGGTTGCGTTGTAATCCTTATACATCAAAAGGTTATGCTGTATGACTGTGAAATACGTAAATTAATTCACTTATTTTATATCGGTTTGTATTTGTGCGGGGAATTAAGACATGGCTCACCAGCTAGCCGCTCCGGGAAATGCTGTACAGCGTTGCTGACATGGAGCTCATCACTTCCGAGCGAGGCGCGCCATGACGCGTGATGGAGCCCATCTTGGCAACATTGTGCAGCTTTCACCGGAGCGGCTAACTGGTGAACCATGTCTTAATTCCCCGTACAAATACAAACCGATATAAAATAAGTGAGTTAATTTACGTATTTCACAGTCATACAGCATAACATTTTGATGTATAAGGATTACATCGCAACCAAGAACTACATTTTCCAACCACCCCGAGCCGAGAAAAAGTTACCTTACAAAAATGATAACAACTTTTTTTCTTGGACACGCAAAATTTTGAAATAAATAAACCCGTTATACAACATTCCAATGTATATTGTGTTAAAATTTGGATTCGATCTGATCACGGGTTTTTGAGATAATAATTCTTAAATGTGACGCATGGTTGAAACACGCTTAAAAACGTGCACTTTTTGTGTTCCAACTGCGGCAAAAAAAAATATTAAAATATAAATTAAACATTCCAAACCTACATGAGCTAACGTAAAATAGAACTACGAAAACGATGATGTTATTGGATTTTATGTAGGTCTATTGGTTGCTTCACAAACAACCTTCAAACTCGAGTACACATAATACTTTGGTCGACAGTAGGTTGGTGGCTCCCACGGACACACCGAGGGAACTCACCACTACCGCCTCTACGTGTAGTGTCCTGGAGCTTGTAACATCGGGTCGGGGTTGATACAACTGGGGAGATGTGATCAGCACTTCGCCCAGGTGGCCTCACCTGCAAAGCTAACAGGGGCCTCATGCAGGGTGGGAAGGGAAGGGAAGATTGGGATGGATAGGCAAGGAAGAGGTACGGAGGCGGCCGTGGCCTTACAGGAGGTACTGTACCCGTATCCACATGGTCTTACCTGTTGATATCCGATGGCAAAACTGGATCGTAGAATCTGGAAGTACCCGGCTGAAATAACCCCCAAAATACTACCAACAAGGATCAACCTGGGATAAGGACATCTCAATATAAAAGAATGTGATAAGAACATGCCAGTGGTAAAAGAACAAAAATAAAAAACTAGCTCAAAGTGAACTCGAAAACTCTTAAAATTAATCTCGGGCATATGGGTAAACGTTGGCAAAAGATTGCTCACTTGTTCTCCTAGCACATCCTGTTTTTAATATAAATCACTAAATCATTTTGAATTTAAAATTAAATAATCAGTTTATTTACTGAAGTCGAAGACTCGTAGATCTAAATCTACTAAGCAAAATGTAGATCATTATCTACCGTAGCATAACACAAATAAAATAATATTAAAATCGCCTTAATCTTGGCGAGAATATACAGCATGAAATTGCATTATCAAGTAACGTTCAAATCATGACAACTTGATGTATGATTAAATATATCACATATTATTTTATACAAATACCCTGAAAATTTGTTAGTAATATATTATTTACAAGAATATACAATTTAATTCGCTTGCCGAATTTCGCCATGATTTTCTATCATTTTCCATTGACACAATTATTTAAACATTTCTTATCGTCATAGTTTGTCTTATTCGACGATCAATTAAGCTTATCGAACGTATAGTTTCTCCAATTAATGTTTCAATTATTTCTCCAATATTTTACAAATTATTTTATGTTTTCAGATCATAGCTTCTCACTAGATATATGTTATTATTGGCAATAAAATCTAAATGAATTGTTTTCTGTTCAAACAATATTTAAATGGTGGGTTTATTTCAATACTAGCCTTCTAGTTCGATGTCCGTGACCATCTCACGTTTAAATATACTTCATTATAATATAATTCAGCGAGAGCTCAATAGCTCGCACAATCCACAAAATTCATAACAAATACGACAATCTCTCCACATATGAGATTCCTAATACCAACCTTAAATTATTTCTGACCATCCATTGATGTAGAAATGTACTTCAAAAATATTTCAGTAACACAATTGTTATTTTATCCAATACGAAAAGTAGCTAATGGCTGTAAATAATTATGTTTCAAACAATCACCTAAATATATCATGGTCCATAATTAACAGAAGTATAAAAGTGTTAATCCATTTCCATAAAAACTGTAATAATAATTGCGCAATTACATGATCAAATCATTGCATTTGTAAATTCCCAAAAATGTCATTCTATTTCATGACGGAATATATTTTACACAGAATTGAGCTTTATATTTCACTTATACTTCATTTCATAAAAATCTCCATATTCACAAACATTTCTGACAAGATAATATAACTTACTATTGTTTGAGAACTAATTCAGATTCGCAAAAGCAAATTAAAAAATGGGCCTTCCCCTTAAGAAAATCGAATGACTCTACACCATGGAAAAATGCCTAGTGTGAGTAGAATGCAAATAGACCATTAGAATCATACGGAATCAGAACAGGAGAATTCCAAAAATGAATTATAAAAGTCGAAAACTGAACGAACTATGTCTCAACAAAAATATCAATACTCAAAACGTAATTAAAAAATTGGCTATAATTGCCTAATTCAAAAACTGCAATGGTTCACTTCAATTATGATGCTAGACTTCAATGTCTATAACTAGCTTGACGAAAAATATACAGTCATCTAAAATGTAATGCTGTATGAACTGTCGAAGAAATTCCGCTTCGATGCTCAGTATTGAACAGAATGAATGTAGAAAAATGTTCATATAATCGTTGTGGGTCATCATCTTCCTATCTCCTATACTTATATAGACTAATGATATCGTAGTCTTGGTCCTAAATTTTTCTTGAAATATGCTTCTTCTCAACTAATTATAATGCTCGTAAGTATTACCAAAATTGAACAAGTAATGTTGCAAAAATAACACTACGTTAAAGATTAACTACTGAAAAATTTCACTCAAAATAAATGTCCTGGGCGATTACTCAACGTTGAACTGGCCCTATCTAAGCATTTGCTTACTTCACACGCACATATCCATCACACAAAATATAACACAAAATTTACAGAAAATATTACACTCTTCGTTCACCTCGCAACTGGCTTTTAACAGGTCTCTCAAATTACGTCTCCCGCGTAGCGCTCATCTCGGCGAGAGATCTCCCTCCGCTAAGCGTGCACTCTGCTCCCAAGAGCACAAATAAAATGTTTGTCCAAACAGACATATGAACCCATGCAAAGAAGCATATGAGACTCAATTTCGGGGGGTGTAACAGTCCATTTCGTAAAGTTGTTGTTAAGCGCTTCTTATAACATGCAGGGTAACATATAACAAAATAACATGCAGGAAAAATTGAATACCAGGATTAAAACATATGAATTTAATAACAGATCAACGAATTTACACTATTTACAACAACAAAAAAACAAGGTCTCCCAAATGACACCCACTTGAATTAATAAAATTGCCAAACTAGGCCTGATCTCAGGAGAGATCGTAAACATCTGGACCAAATGTCCCAAATTACTGCAATGACATGTGCGTGTGCGGCTTTTCTACATGCGTTACGATGTGTACAAATTAATGCGAGATTCGTTACCATCCAGTAAACCTTCAGGGGACGAATCTGCATTGTCTTAGAGCTAGACAGACACGAGGAACCAACTAAACACTAATTAAACTAATCCTACACTTCCTACATTAAAATAAACAAAATAATTTCCGCATGAAATTGGAATCAAAGAATTGCCGTAGCAAACAACATTAACGCCTAAAATTAGGACTTTTCAAATCAACACAAGTAAATTAACACGTGACCAATCAAGAAAAAATACAATATATGGCCGCATGCCATTTTTACAAGAAAAATACAAAATACACCCAACGGTGTCACGACAGACAAATCTAACAATGAAATGAGTCATAGAAATCACTAGGCTCAAAGCCAACATTTACATCATAAAACAAATATTTTATTTCATACGATATGCGGTAACTCGTAACGGACATGGCGAACTCCCAAATTAATTATGATCCAATGACCATTAAAAGAACAGGTTTGCTACAGATAGCTTACAGGGGTCAGTCGGTCAGCTGGACTGCCTAAACGATGAATCACCAGACACAGACGGGCGCAAAGTGGAATCTGCACATCTGTCAACCCACGTGTCAATTACCTCGACCTGCCGTAGCAATGGCTCGAGTCTCGAAGAAGCGTGCTCCCATAGCACATAATATACGGGTGTGTGTCAAAATAAAATATATTAGCATTTCCCACGGAAATCCAAGAATTAGCACAGGACAAGGTACAGTAGCCTCTAAGAGCGCTCTGCCTTTCCATAAAAATTACAACCACAAATATTTGAGGGCGGTAGGCACATTCTGCCCCTCATCACGAAGAATCAATACACACACCTTGACACAATACACACACCAGAATCACACGTATGGGTTTGACAGAAACCTGAAATAAAGGACATACCGACTTGCGCTCCCAATCTAGTCCGTGACTAAAGAACCTGAAAAGGACTCTCAAAAAAACTCAAAAAGTATAGAACTAAGGTGTTCTACAGTGACAACTTGATGCGCTCGGCAACCCTAGTATGAATAAAAACCTGTTCGTAAAACATCTAACAACTTTTACCCCCTTCTCCTACTAAAAATGAATTTGAATAAAAGCACCATTTATTGACCACGACGAATTTCGCATTCGCATGAATAAAACCAAAATACACACGCCGTGCATACTAATAATGACTCATAAGAAAAAATACAATCAAACAAACACTTTGGCATGCGTGCCACCGTACATTTAAATATAACAGTGTCGGCGCACAAAAATCTAAACACACGAGAAAAACAATGAATACAATATTTATAACGTTCCCGCGTCTAATCTAGCTACATATTGAATAAATCAATGGTTTGTACATCACCGTGCAGCTTGTAGAAAATCAACCTCCATCCCAAGGCATTTCCCTACGGGAAATCTACTCGTTCATCGTCGACGTTCTGGTAGAGGCGTAGCACTTCATTCCACCAATCGACCTTCCTGACGACATCTTGGCGTGGCTTCTTGGAAAGAAATGTCCAAAGTTATTATTCTACCTAGCTAGAATCGCTATGAGCTACTGACTTTCACTCAAAATATAATGTCCTGGGCGATTACTCAACGTTGAACTGGCCCTATCTAAGCATTTGCTTACTTCACACGCACATATACATCACACAAAATATAACACAAATTTTACAGAAAATATTACACTCTTCGTTCACCACGCAACTGGTTTTTAACAAGTCTCTCAAATTACGTCTACCGCGTAGCGCTTATCTCAACGAGAGATCTCCCTCCGCTAAGCGTGCACTCTGCTCCCAAGAGCACAAATAAAATGTATGTCCAAACAGACGTGAAGTATGCTCACTAGAGCCTGATAAAATCGTGACTCAAACTGGAGTGAACGATGCTCCTCGGAGCCCGATAAAGTTGTCTCAAACTACTCATCACCAATCAATTTATTAGAAACTGACAGAAAGGGATGGAGTGGGGGCAATCTGTGAAAATAATCTGTAGTTTTCAATTCACAGACTTGGGACTAGTATCAATCTTCTTCTTTTCATCCAAACGTCTCAATGGACTCATGCGGAATCCTATCGCATCGGCGGTTCTTCATACACGTGTTTTAGCGCCTTTTTTTAAGGTACGCAAATCTCCGCGTGGTTTAGGCGTCCTCTCTCCTAATTCGCTGATTCAATCGTGTATCGGTTGGAACTTCACCTCTGGCACGCCCATAATGACGCCGACTTGGATGCGCGTTCACCCTGAATTTGTCCTTGAACTCGGCTTAACCGGTCATCGTCAGGAATAACTACCACGCTCCTCCTGTTGCAATCGTTGCGACATACTACCTGTCTTCCCTTTCTCAACCTCCAACATGTACTGCCTGGATATCAGTAATAATAATAATAAAAATCATGAATACTTATAGATCGGCAAATCAATAAGGGTTCAATAGGTGCATCCTTAGTTAGATCAAAACCTAAAATAAACCATCGAACAGAAATGACAGAAACGTCAGGTCTAATTCTCAAGTCCATTTTGAAACTACTGAATAAAACTTGGTGAAAAAGGGCATTCTATAGATATGACACGATTCATACCGTCTACAGATAAAAAGATTTCCAGCTACCTTAGTCGTCTTGATGTACGCAAAATGTATGTCAGAACGTACATACCTTGTAGAGATCGAACCGTCATCCATAGCGTTGAGTATTTGAAATAATGGTCAGGACTGCACGTACTCGTACCCATCTCCCCTTGGCTCGAAGCAGCTGTCCGGAACGCAATGTTCATCTCACGGTAACTGCATAGGTTGCCTTAGTAGCGAAGAGATTAATGCCACCTCCTCTCTTCTTTGAAGATCCATATCGTAGAGGTAATTATCTCAGTGTCATGATATAAACTGCCTTTAGTCTCCGTTTAAATAGCCTTCTGCTTAAAAATTCCATCATTCAGCGTTGATCATTTCCAGAAGTTCAACTCTGTTGAATGCTGCATTCCTTTACAGTCTTTAGCAATTCATTGCTTCTCTCGTGTAATACTGGTTCATTCTTTCCTTCAATGCAGTATTATAATCCATGTTGAAGTGTAGAATGATCACTCGATAAAATTACAAGTCCTTTCGTGATAGCAAGAGTACTACAGAACAGTCTATGCGAAGCACGAAGGTCAATCGCGGCACTGTCATATCGCACTATGTTCGTACACTGGGTATACGGTCGCCCCAAGTGTCTCGCCCATGTCTGCTTGAAGCGGAGACGCACTTGTACCGTCCCGTACTGTCACAGATCGCACAAATATATTAATGATACTGGAGATTATTGCTCTGACCGAGCCAACAAGCAAGTGTCTGTCTCAAATCCGTGCTGCTTTCTGCTGGACTAATCTTACCCAAAATACAACTCTGTCCGGTCGATATGTATCGCAGTTGGCATACCATAATTGTGATAAATATCTGATAGCATTATATAAGCATTGGTAATTCAATAAATATCTTCAAATCATTCCTTCTTATGTTTCATTGTACTTCCATGTCGTCGATCCCCTCTGTAATCTCTGTAATGGTTAATAATAGTATGTATTAATGCCATGCTTATAAGGCAGCCATCTTGTGAGCTAACTGTACCTCTCTAAAACATTATGTTCTGCGATGCGTTGCAGGGTTGCCTATCCATTTTCCCTAACCGCGCGTCTGCTTGTTATAACTCTTCACTGCAAGTTGGAATCTTTCTTAAACATACCAGTGTTCTATTACTAGCCAAAATACTGGTACATCCTCCTCCCAACTCAGCACATAAAAGTGTGCCAATACTTTTATTTCATCAATCCAGATATTCATTTACTAAATGTATAGTATTTTGTGCTTATTCTACCTTTCTGTAGTATTTTCTTCTCATTGGTCCTTCTGACCTCTTCATCTTAGTTTACATAAATCCGTTGAAAAATAAATAACTGAATGTCAATGTAGATGGATGGATTCCTCAATCTGGCGAAACTTGAAGATTCATTTCTTTCTCATATCTAGTTGAGCTCGTTCTTCCTTTCCAGTCTGCTGGCTAGTACAGGGTTCAGGCTCGCTATCTGAGTTGCGTTTCCTTTTATCTCTGTTCTCACCTTTCTCTGTCCTTCTTGGACTGTTCCCTTTCTTCTTGTGTTTGGTAATTCCTATCCCCGTAATTTTTATACCTAGAGAATCCTTGCTGGTTCCTCTCTTGCCTTAGGAAATTACTTTGTCTATCATGATTATCATATGTACTGTTATTGGCATTGTAACCTCGATAATAGTTGTTCCTAGGTTGGTATTGTTCTCTGTAGTCATTCCTATTCCTGAACCTACCAGTGTTATTCCTGTCTTGATATGGCCTGTACCTTTCCTGGTCGTGATTAGACTGATAAGGCCTATCTTGCTCCCTGTTATAACGAGTCTGATATTGCCGATAAGGTTCCCTGTTATTCCTTGGGCTGTACCTCTGGTCATTATATCTGTTATTCCTCATAGTTCCTCGAAACATTATTAAACCATAACATGTATCAACAAGGAGGGAGAGGAGAATGACATATTGAGATGCCACCACGTATTGAAATAGTTGGCATGCGGAACATAAGTAATATAAAAACTGAATTAACATCGTAATATAGACGTGATGCTCTTAAAAAGGTCTAAGATTGAATCAGTCCCTGATATATGACTACATGTGTTATTTCAACTCCGTGGTACAGTACTTTAAAACTTTACTAGTTTATTTTAAGACACTGTTTATGTTCAGCGAACCATAATTTTTTCAGAAGAGGAATATTTACAATATTTTTTCATATATATTTTTCAGAAGATTAACCATATAATTGCCTAAATTTTCATAGATAATTTTAAGGATTTATAAATGTTTTGTTCCAAATTATTATTTTAAAACGTATTGTAAGGATATCCATGTTTAATTTAAGTTTTTTTCCTTAGAATACGTATTTTTTCTCTTAATTGTGCTGAAGAAGAAACCATTGTTGTTTCGAAACATGTACACTTCAAATAATCTATAAATTGTAGGCATTTAAGTGTGTTTCTGTTAGTATTGATTTGTCGTATAACTAACTTAAGTGTTCCTTAGTTATTCTGTCAACACGGATCCAAACAATTTGCTATTATGGCAAATATTTTTGCTTGAAATAGTTTCCCGAATAAGACATAGTATGGTGAAAGATTTGTTCTGAAAGTCTATAAGAATTTAAGCGAAGAAATAGGAAGACGATTTATGTCTATTTTGAATGTGACGAAGGCAGTTTGTCCAATGTAAATAATTTATTTTATTATTGAGTAGTCGTTGAACTACATCGCCGATATTTGTGTTGTATATAAATTATTTTTAGGATTTACGAAAGGTTTATGTGTGTTGTAACTTTTATCTTTAATTTAATTTTTAATAGAGATTTTTATTGCTTCGATGAGAAGAATTTAAGCGATAGGAAACGGGAGATAAATTGTATCGAGTAACGAATAGTTTTGTAATGACGGAGATCTACGTCAGGGGTAAATTCATTTTATTTTGGGGATATTTATTTTAAAGATTAATAACATTAATTTATTTTTGTTGTTAAACTACCGTTACCTAGGGCACAGCAGTTGTTTGCCACGAATATTAATAATTTTTATTTGAGATTATGAAAGCCAATGTGAACATATTTAATAGTTTCTAGAAGAAACAAAGTTGTAATGAAACTGAATAATGCCATTTGGTCATTTTTAACGTGAGTTACGCATACCATAAATGCGAGAGTTAGGAGGTGTGTATATTTAATGTTAATAAATATGACAGGCACGTTTCTACAATTCCCTGATTTTTAAAAATAGAAATCTGGCATTGCCTTTGTAGTTAAATGGTAGTAGAATGTGCTATAGGGTGGAAGTTTTCCGAGGGACCTTATCCGTATCCTTACGCCCGAGATTTTCATGGATTCCCGTCTTTCCTGAGTAGTTTGAGAACCCTGTTCTGTAGTTTGTTTCTATAGCACTTTCTGTTTGAAAAATCCCTGTCCCTTATTCTGAGTGTATTCGCCAAGTAGCACTGTGTTGTTTTTTAGCCGGGACCTCAAGATGCTACAATCCTTTATTTTTCCAGCGGCGGATTTTTGGTGGATCGTCCAGATATAAGGGTACAGTACCGTACCACAAAAGTTAAAAACATTGATTTATAGAAATTAATTTCATCCGCAGAAACTGACACGCTTGTACTGTACTTGGAACACCAGGCAACTGAAAATGTATAAATCTAATTTTGTGAAAAATCAGGAAGCTGTTTAAGGGCGTGGGGTGGGTTGGTCCCATCTCCCGTAATCCAGTTTGTCCTTCAAACAGAGACAGAAGCAGGAAGTGAATAAGATCTTCTATTTTGCTCCAAAGTCAACGCAACGATATGGTATGGGCCAGTTCTCCAGGCCCTTGAAGAGAAAGAAAAACCTTTCATAGCACCAAAGAAATTTGTGTGCAAAACAGTGCTATGCCCATTGTTTTTTCACACCCATTTTGTACATAATAGCGTTTTATTTTGTGATAAATAAAGTTCGGATGTTTAGGAAATGCCATATGTTTTTTTTGACTACTTTTTCATTAAAAACTGTAACTGAGCAGGAGTTTAATTTCCTGATTCCTTTTAGGTGGATTATTTGAGCATATAAATGCATATTTGGGTTATTTTCATAGTTATTGTGATATTTCATCAATATTAAAGTTTTAGAGACATATTTTGGTAATATTTTAGGGGTAGGTGGTGGACTTAAAATATGGTATCCGCTGACCGCTGCTAGGTTTCTGTGCGTTAGCGGCGCTAAAAATTAATAACTTGCCAATTGTTGCAGACTATCAGAAAATATTTAACTGTACGGTAACTAAACTAACAAGATGTTCAGTGAAGAACATATAGCCTACTTTCTCCTAAATGCAAGGGTATTGTTATAACTCTATTTCCTTTTCAAGGAGTTCAATTGAATGTTGGTTGTTGTAGCTCGTTGAAATACAACGTGTTATACGGATATTAAACATGAATGTTACGAACAGAAACGTCACTTCGTACTTATTTGGGAAAATGAAAGATATTTTATTTACAAGGAAATACACACACATTACAAATAACACTCAAAAGACTCCATCTTGGATGCACTGTTCCTTGTCCTTCTTTTCTCACAAAAAACAAAAATAACTGTTGCCAACTGTCTGTCACATCCTCCCACCGTTGAGGAAAGACATCCTCAACTACTCCACATATCTTGCATGGAACATTGATAGTTCTACCCGAACGTGTGGTCTTTGGGGGTTGAACACCAGTTCCAGTCGGCTCTCCTAAAGCAGTAGCTGTTTTCTCATTCAAGCCAGTCCTCATAGGTGTGCTGTCTTCATCATGTACTTCTAGTGGGTAGAGTCGCTGTATCGGTCTCAAGAGTTCTCCTTTAGATGTAACAACCCTTGCAAGTCTTGTATTACCATCAGTTCCAGGGAACAAGTCCACAATTTTTCCAAGGGGCCAATCTATCCTCTTAGTGCCATCTGATCCAACTAGGACAATGTCACCTCTCTTGAACAAATAGTTGGATTACAACTCGGTTTACCGAGTGCCAAAAGTCCCAAATATTCCTGCTGGAATCTTTTCTTCAATGCCATTTTTAGGTTCAGAAGATGACGATTTCTTTGATTCAGGGTTTTAGCATCCAATGCATCATATTCTGTAACTCCAGTTGTCTTAATTTCTTGTAGAAAGCAGGCAGGGGTGAGTGGACTTATATCTTCACATCCATCGGTCAGATATGTTAGCGGTCTTGCATTTATGGTGGCTTCTACACTGCAGAGAAGGGTAAGCATTTCTTGGTAAGTTAGACAGGCTTTACCCAAAACTCGTTTCAGAAGCTTGTTTAATTAGACGTATTAACCTTTCCCAGAAGCCTCCCCACCAAGGAGCACTAGGGGGATTAAATCTCCAAGTAATACGTTCAACCGAATAGTGTTTGGAAATATTCTCCCAGTCAACACTTTGAAACACGTTATCTGTACCCGTGAAATTTGTACCATTGTCTGAGTAAATCACAGAGGGGCGTCCTCTTCTTGCTACAAACCACCGGAACGCTTGCACAAACGCCTCTGTGGAGAGAGAAGTAACCATTTCGAGATGAACAGCGCGATACACCGCACATGTGAAAACTACAATCCAAGCTTTACTTTCATCCCTCAGGAACACCGGACCTGCCAAGTCCACTCCTATCACTTCAAATACACAGGCTTCCCGTATGCGGTCCAGGGGCAGAGGGGCGTGAGCGATTTTGGTATGTTGTCCATCATGCCTCCGGCACTTGACACATTTTCTTATAATTTTTCTAACTGTCCTCCTTCCACCGATGATCCAGAAGCGTTGTCTCAGATGATTAAGAAGAAGTTGTACTCCAATGTGATTTTCTTTCACGTGCTCATCCATAATCAAGCGAAAGGTGATGACATGGTTCGCCGGGAGAATCATTGGGAACCTGAATTGCTTCAAATCTTCTCGCAGTAGTAGTCTCGTTTTAACCCTGAGAACACCATCTTCCAGGAATGGATGTAGTGAAGATAGACGTTTATCAACTAATCCGTGGAAGCTTTCTCGTTGAATTATAGAAATGAGTCTAATTTCAGCCCTTTCTAACTCTTCAACTTGCAGATTTTCTTGCGAGATCCTCTCACGTCTAAGACAATTCTTACAGAAACGAAGAATCCATGCGATTAGATGAACTATTCTGCGATAGCTGGAAAATACCTGGCATACCAGAGGGGATCTTCATTGGTTACAGTCATAGAATTCACAGGGTTTTTCTTAATTTCCTTTGCGATACTCTCTTCGTCATACACCACGTTTATTTGAGGCCAACAATCTGGAGATTCGTACAACCAGGCAGGTCCCTCGCACCATCGAGAGGCTACTAATTGCGAAGCAGAACAGCCATGTGACGGTAAATCAGCTGGATTCAATGAACCTGGAACATGTCGCCAGCAGTTTAAATTGGTCAAGTTCCTGATCTCATTCACACGATTGCGGACAAACACCGACCAGTTCTCAGTCCTGCAGATCCATGCTAGAACTGTGGACGAGTCAGACCAGAGAAAAAACTCATGAACTTCCAGTGAAATAGATTCCAACACACATTTAAGCAACCGTGCACCAATTGTAGCAGCCAGCAATTCCAATCTGGGGATTGTCACTTCCTTGAGGGGGCCACACGAGATCTTGCATCACATGACTGTACACTCACTAGATTGTTGGAATCGCATCTTATGAAAACTACTGCTGCGTATGCAAGTTGGCTGGCATCACAGAAGACATGAATTTGCACATGGTCACTTCTTCCAAACCATCGAGGAATCTTGATTTCTACCAGGTGAGGTAGATCCTTTACCCATGCCAGAAACTCGTCTCTGGACTTCTCATCAACTGCACTATCCCATCTTATATGAGTCTTCCAGGTCCTTTGAATCAACAGTTTAACACAAAGGGTGACAGGACATGTCACACTAACTGGATCAAAAATTCGATGTGCGAGTGATAATTGTCCTTTTCGTCACTTCTCCTACCTGAAGGCTATTCAACCAATGCAAATTAAAAGTAAGTGTATCCTCCTGTCGATACCATAACAGTCCCAAGACAGATGAAAGGGTAGCAGACTGGTCATCATCCTGAGAGAACTGCCATCCCCTCAAATTAAAACTGCCTTCTGATAATACCCTACTAGCTTGATTGATAAACTCGCCCACCTCCGATTCCCTGTCAAGGCTAGTGACAACGTTGTCCACGTAGAAGCTCTGTAGAAGTCTCTTGATGAATACGGGATTGAATTGCGGGTTTTCCAAGTACTTCTTCAGGTGATACTCCACCAGGAGAAACGGATTACAAGTTAAGCCGAAAACCAGCCTGGCATGCTTGAAGATCTTGCAATTATTCCCAACGTCCTGCCACATCAGGAAGCAGATATAGTTTCGATCTTCTTTCCGTATGCTTATCTGAAGGAAGGCCTTCTCAATGTCTGCAATAATTCTTACTTTCCTCTCTCGGAATCTAAGAAGAATAGCAGGAATTAGCTCAATCAGGTTGGGGCCATCATACAAACAATCGTTCAAAGCAGGGGCTCCCGCTTCCTTCGCTGAGGCGTCAAATACAGGACGAACAGGTGTCGTTGAACTACTTTCCTTCACAACAGCTCGATGCGGTAGATAGTGTCTGAAGTTTTCATCCTCCTGAACCGGTTCAATAACACCACTCCTTTCCCACTCGGTGAAAATACTTTCATACGTCTCGCCTAGTCCAAAATTTTCCACTTTCTTCCTTATGTTGACTAACCTCTTCTCAGCCATAGATACAAGAAATGATTTGTTTTCTTTCCAGGGTAAATGGACTTCATACCTAAATTCTCCATTAATAGACACGATTTTCTGAAAGTGCTCCATTGTTGCAAAGTTTTCTTCAGTTTTAGTTTTCTTTACGGCAGGATCACTGATACCTAGCACGTCCATTTCCCACAGATTTTCAACTGAAGCATCTCTGATAAAGAGAGAAGTGACGAGGTTGATCATGCTTGATTGATCTTTACTTTACCCATCACAGTCCACCCCAGCAGAGTCTCAATACATAGGCTACAAGACCATTGCTTAGTGTACACGTTTGTCCAGTCATTAACTTCCCAGCTACATCAGCGCCTATTAATAGTTCAATGGGACCTTCAGTATCATAAATCTGTATCCCTTTTGCTCTTAGTTCTTGCAACCATGGGCCCTTTAACATAGTATTGTACCCTGTAATTACTTGTTGCCCTAAGACTTCAAAATTGCAGGCATAAGGCTTTCCTAAACACTCTATGTAGATCCTATAGCACATATGCTGGCTCTCTTCTGTGACTACCCCACCAAATAGTGAATGGCGTAGCATTTCTGTGCGATGACTAGTGTAACCTAACTTCTGTGCCACTGATTCAAGCATATAAGATCTCTGACTGCCAGTATCCAGTAGAGCCCTTACCTCCATTGCAGAGGATTCTCCAATGACCTTCACCTTTAATGTTTGCAAAATAACACCTTGCACACCACTACGTTCTTCATTTGAAATCAAAGAATGAGACTGAAGTTTCTCTTTGGTAGCTTCAGAGGAATGTGTTGGGCCTAGACATATTAGGCTGTTATGTTTTTTGCTACAGGAATCACATTTTAACTGACTTCTGCACATCTTTGAAACATGTCCTTTCTTCAGACAGAGAAAGCATGCTCTCTTATTCTTCACAATTGAGACTCTCTCCTTTAAAGCCATCTGCTTTGCCACGGAGCAGTTTGAACTAGCATGGGACCTATCACAAAATATACAGTTTAGTTGAAGATTACAATCCACAAGTGCAGCTGCGGTAGGTGGCGATTCACTGTAAATGTTAATTTTGTTCGTACCTTTCAACTTGTCAGGATTCACATTGATGTTACCTTTACTTGGGATGGCCAGTTTGATCCTTTCCTCACTCTCTACTTCATTCTCCAGGAATTTCATCAAACCTTTAAGACGTTCACTAGGTTCACATTCCTTCCCACCGCCACTCCTCTGCCAGGCACGTAACACATCTATAGACAAGCATGATTCAATCATAGGAAATAACATTGCTGCATATTTCTCGGAAGTTACACCTAGGCTCTCCAAAGCACCAAGTTGAGTTTCGAGTCTGTCATATAATGATGAGATGTCAAGACTACTACAAGAATTCATCATTGTCAATAGTTCTCTAGTGTAGACTTCCACCAACAAAGAATCATTGCCAAAACGTGATTTGAGTTTCTGTATTGCTTTAGGGTAATTTCCACTTGTGGCTGGAAAATTGTCAACGATGTCGCGAGCTTTGGAGTTTGGCAATGTTGCTTGGATAAGATATTCGTATTTATCGGCATTATCTAACTCTTCATCTTCATCAATCTTTTGAAATTGATTCCAGAAACCTAACCAATCTCGTCGATTTCCACCAAATTTTCGGAATTCGATCTTTGGAAGGCGATATTTACTTTTTAGGTTATGAGTGTTACAGGTGCTTACTGTTGACTGGACTTCGTCTTCACGTTTTCCCTCCATTGCAAGAGCATCGGAAACAGCCGCTGCTAACATATGAAACTTGCGTTTATAGTCATCTACTCCGTCTACTTCTGTGATCAGGTCTTCTTCTGACACCGCATCTTCCATGAGGTGTTGGAAGATCTCCTGGTCCAGATTACTTATGAGGTTATCCTTTTCTTCCACTAAGGCGTAATCTCCTCGGATAGCGACTATGTCCTTTATTTCTTTCTCCAACAAAACTTGAAGTGAAGCTACAATTTTCGTGAACGATGCACGGTATACACCACGTTTTCTTATCAAACTTCGAATATCGCTCATTTTCCTTTCTATGTCCTGTCACGGTCGCCAGATGTTACGAACATAAACGTCACTTCGTACTTATTTGGGAAAATGAAAGATATTTTATTTACAAGAAAATACACACACATTACAAATAACACTCAAAAGACTCCATCTTGGATGCACTGTTCCTTGTCCTTCTTTTCTCACAAAAAACAAAAATAACTGTTGCCAACTGTCTGTCACAATGAATATGAGGTGCCCTTTGCTAGTGCTACTCTGTACAAAATTTCATTCAATTCGGTTTCACCGTGTTTGAATTGATATGGTGAATCGATTTGCACACATTCATAGCCGCTATCTGCAAACTATTGGGCTGATGACCTTGTAGTTCAGTTAAAAGATGCTTCGCACAAAAAGGTATGTTGTTGCAAAATTTGGTAGAGATCAGATTATTAGGTTGATCGTAATTTGATTTAATCTTTTAACATTTGGGTGGCCGCCATTACGTTTCCGTCAAGATGGCGACGATATAAACATGACACTGAGTTGCCTTTTTCAAGTGCTACCTCTGTACCAAATTTCGTTCAATTCGCTTTCACCGTGTCTGAATTGATAGGGGGAATCGATTTGCACACATACATGGCCGCTATCTGTAAACTATTGGGCTGATGACCTTGTCGTTTGGTCAAAGGATGCTTACCACATAAAGGTATGCTGTTGCAAGATTTAGTAGAGATCAGATAATTAGGGTGGTCGTAATTTGATTTAAGCTTTTAACATTTAGGTGGCAGCCATTACGTTTACGTCAGGATGGCGGCGATATAAAACATGACAATGAGGTGCCCTTTGCTATTGCTACCTCTGTATCAAATTTCGTTCAATTTGGTTTCATCGTGTTTGAATAGATAGGGGGAATCGATTTGCACACAAACATGGCCGCCATCCGCAAATTATTGGGCTGATGACCTTGTAGTTTTGTCAAAAGATTCTTCATATCCAAAGGTATAAAGTTGCAAAAATTAGTAGAGATCAGATGATTCGTTTGGTCGTAATTTGATTTAACCTTTCAACATTGGGGTGGTCACCATTACGTTTTCGTCAAGATGGCGGCGATATAAAACAAGACACTGAGGTGGCCTTTGCTAGTGCTACCTCTGTACCAAATTTCGTTCAATTCGGTTTCATAGTGTTTGAATAGATAGGAGGAATTGATTTGCACACAAACATGGCCACCATCCGCAAATTATTGAGCTGATGACCTTGTAGTTTGGTCAAAAGATTCTTCACATTCAAAGTTATAACGTTGCAAAAATTGGTAGAGATCAGATGATTCGTTCTGTCGTAATGCGATTTAAGCTTTTAACATTTGGGTGACCGCCATTACGTTTCCGTCAAGATCACGGCGATATAAAACATGACACTGAGGTGCCCTTTGCTAGTGCTACCTCTGTACCAAATTTCGTTCAATTGAGATTCACCGTGTTCGAATTGATAGGGGGGAGGGACAGACATTCAGAGTACACACACTCACACACAGACTCACACACACACACACACACACAGACAGACACACAATTTTTCGCCCTGTGTTGATCTCAAAAGTCTACTTTCATTCTTTGCAAAAATCGAAAGTGTGACGTATTTTACGCCACTGAGCTGACATGAAAATATACCTAACCTAAGATATTCTTTCCTGCCAAATATACCTGTCCCTGTGGTTCCTGTTGAGGCGAACGCTTCATTTATTCCTTCACTTACCTAAAACTGAAGAACATTGAGGCCTATGCAGACAGTCGGGAATTCGACCTGTGAAGACCTTGTCAAAGAAATCTTCATGCTTACAACATCGCACTCGCAGTCCAAACACGCGAGGTACACTCTCGACCTGATGTGCACTGGTTCTGGAATTAATGTGTTCCCTAACCTCAAAAATAAACATCGGATTTGCGTATTTAAAACATGTCAACATTGCCTGTATCGATTGTTCCAACCAGGATCCTCGCGAAGATGTATCGACTGCCGTAGATGACAAATGACGTACGCATGGCGAAATGCCAGGGTGGCCAACTCTCACGGAAGTGAACACGGAACTGTCTTATGAACTACGTTCAAGAAAGCCAGGGAATTCTAGTGTGCGTGTGTGGCAACAATTTGCTTTGTCAAAAATCTTAGTGTCTGATATATGTACTGAGTTTGGCGTGGGTAACTCTCTCTTACCTTTTGACCATCAAGAAGGACACTTGCTACGGGGGTCTCGGATCCCTCGAGGTTGGAAAAAACAGGTACCGCCGCCTTAATTGGTTGGCGTTAGTCATAGTTTAGTTTAATATGTGGTGTACAAGGTAAGTTCCAGGAAGTGTGATATTTATTTTGCTTGTCTGCCCATTTTAATTTGGGGCTTTGTTTTTCATTACCGTGTTATTGCGACGTGGATATGCGTACCTCGTGGGTACGGCGCACTGGTTGATGTTCGGCCGATCAATGGGTTGATGTATCCTACTGTTTATTCTGAATTGTTTATTCAATTCTACCTTCTTCGGAAGTAGTTTTCAGTGGGAAATCTTCTTGTTTTTCGTGCGAGTTTTCCTGTGTTGCGTTACCATGTGCGTCTTTAGTTTGGGTTCCATTTTGTTCATTTATTTCCCTGTGATCATGCTCCTTGGAATTTTCCTGCCTGCAGCCGTGTTTAGTTTTCTATTATGTTAGTTTTAAGGGGCCCTGTTCCTGGTATTGCATCACCTTACGCCCACGTGCAAGTGTAGGTTATGTGACGTTTTTGCTTTGATTTTCCTCCCTTACGCCCTTGTGCGTTTCACTTTTGAATTTCGAATTGCTGTATTTCTGTATCACCTATGGGATTGGTTCAAATCCCAAATTTTGGGAGTAGCGCCCTTATGGTACAACCAGCCTTGGCGTCCCGTTATGTGTCTGCCATTTTGGCAGTCGAGTTCGCGTCAGGTCCCGTGATGGTAGTGTGAGACTGTCCGCTCCGTTTTTCGGGAGTTAGTCATTTGTAATGTAGTTTTCTTTTGATTTAGATTTCTTTTCCTCTTACGTAATTCCGGACGTGTTGGTATGTATGTTGGTAACTTATTTCCATTCCGGGTGTGACTTGTAAAATTATGTCGGTATTGCACAACCATTCGCCGTGGCATTTCATGTTTAGTTCTGGGCATTCGTGTGCTCTCGTTTCCTAGTTAAGATTTTGTACTATTCATTTGACTAAGGATAATTTGTAATTGTAAGATATTACCTTTCCTGTGTACCTGTTCGTTACTCAATTTGTTCCTAAAAGCATGTCATGTGGTGTGTCGTACCACGTGAGGTCAACGGCGTTTACATCCATTCAAGTACCAATTTCTCATGAAACCTTTGTTTGTAACCTAATGTTGTTCCTATTTTTTATTTTTTTTTATTTTTTACACATTACAGACCTCTTTTATATTTTGATTTAGACTTCATTATGTCCTAACGTCCAATCCTCACCCTCAAGACAGCTGCGGTGGAATGAAATCCTCACCAGGTAAGTCTTCCGCTTTTCTAGCTTCTGCACAAAGTGACGTGCTACCTCTCTTGCACATCTGAGGGGGTCACCCGAGCGCGTCGTCAACCCCGGCCACTGGGGTAAGGCCATCAAGTCCCGCAAAGGATATCCCGAGGCCGCCGTTGGTAAGTTTCCTTCAGGTTGGCAGGCCCTCTAGGGAGTCTGTCGAGATGAAGCGAGTAAGTGTAGGAGTAGAGGTAAGGAGTGGGGGTGACATTGGTAGCAGATCCGTGGTTTCCCGGTTTCCACTCGCTGCTGTCTAGGGGGGAGGGGAGTGTTTCCTGTAAAATCCCCTGCTAAGATTTTAAATCAGTTCAATTTTGGTGGTAAAGATGTCCCGCCTATAACCTGTATTAATTAACCTGTAAATCTGTTTCATGCAAAAATGTCTGCTGCGAGAAGTGTGCAGTTTGCGGCTCATCTGACAAGGGATGAGGCGAATTACGAGTTGACCATACGTGGCCTGCAGTCTTCAGGCGACCTGAGCCAAGACCGGAAAATGCTGGAGGGAGCTTCAGAAATTCCAGTGTGCCCTCCAGAACTCACAGATGAAGAGCTTGATCGGGGTAAGTTCCTGATTGTACTTAGTGTCCCATTCTGCTTAATATGCGTAACTTCTTACAAATCCGTTGCTCTAGTAAGGGCGAATTAGCCCAGTGTGCGTCCTTCTGTCCAGTATCTGTGGATCAGAGTGTCAAATTTGTTTTTGAGTACTAGTAAATGCAACGTCGCATCTATTATCTTGGCCTGAATTTCTTTTGCACGGTTTCTTGAACTATAATATTTCTTTCCGGTGATCAATTTACGGAGATTGGAAGTGTAGGGGACTGGTGACCATGATGTCCACGATGTTGTGTTTTTGGGTAGTTTATTGGCTGAGGAATAACCCACCCACCAAGGGAAGATGATTAAAAAAAGGAAGTAGGTTTTGGATTGGAGAAAAAGGATAGAAAAATAGGAGGAGAGTCCCACAAAAGTTATGAATTTGACTTTCAATACATTTAGAGGCGGTTGCGACCGCAAATCCGTGCTCGGATACCTAAAGTGGGTACGAGCTTGGTCGAAGCTGACGGGAACCGCAGCTAAGACTTGGGCAGTTTGCCAGAGAAAGGCTTTAGTGTATTTCCTCCCAAGCACGAATAAAAGTACTATAGGGAATGGTGATGGTCTGGCCAGACAGATAGTAAAAGCTTTATTGAGTTGAACGAGGGCATAAACCTAGGAAAAGCTAGGAAAGCCAGGATCTTGCCTAACTGTAGTATCAGAGAAATGATGAATCCAAAAACAAATATTTAATTTATTTAACAATTCAAAGAAGTTTGAGGAAATTAACAAGCGTGTAATATAATTTGGACAAACATTGTTCATTTGAACTTTTTAACAAATGGGGTCGCAGACCTCTCAACATTAAATGTTTGCTCCAGGCAATTCACAATTTACAAGGTTTCAAACCTTACACGTTTCTAAAATCTTTATAAGATTTAAACAAATAAACAATGAAGTAATTAAAGTTTGAACGTGAATTGGAGTACAAAGAGTGTACCTTCAGAAATTCTTGAGAGAATGTTCTAGAGAAAGTGACAACTTCGAAAATAACAATAATAAAAACATGAAAAAATAAGATAGAAATTCCTACAACTTCTTATATTTATACAGAATTATTATATGAGAATTATACAAAAGAGGGCAGGTCACTTACTGTGAAACCTGAAGAAAGTGAAAAGGAAAGTTCTAGACTTCCCAAGTTTGAGCAGGAATCACTAGCCAAATGGGACAGTTTCCATTTCGTGAAACCTGAACATGACTCGCTCAAGAGTTTAAAGAAATGTTTTCCCTGATTATAGGAAAGGAACAATGTGATTTGAAACTTGTATCACACAAGCAATTATGCAGAATTTAATTAATGTTAAACTAGCAAAGTTGGAAGGGCACTTCGTGAGTGACACCTTATAGAAAGTTACAATTTTATTAATAATGGTGGTTAGTAGAAGGTTGAGGAAAGATCATTGGGATATAGGATCAATGTTCATGGCCGTATTTAATATAACCGGACGATCGCGACGCGGTAGAAACGTGGAGCAAGCACTGATTATCACTATAGTCTGTAAAGATTGATGCAAAGTTCACTGTAGAAACTCGAAAGTTCATGAGAAAGAAAGTTTTTACAATGCTGAAAAGAACTGGTTGCACTAGGTAGGCTAGAGTCTATTGCTGGAGAAAATGGTGGATTACAGTTAAATGCGCCATAGAACATCCCAACGGTGGACGAAAGTAAGCTATTGCAGTAATTTAAGGAAGATTCCTCATTTTAACTAGTATTTTCACAAGTGAGTGAAAAAATACTTGACGGCAAGACTCGCAGATAGAGTACAAGATCTCGAAGGTTCCAGAACGACCTTAGCAGAAAAATGGGGTTGAGAAAATCCAACGGAGGAACTAGCTTTATAATTATAGACAGCGGGTATTAGATAATATCCCACGTAGCGAGAGGATTTCTCATTTGAATAGCTTAAGAAAAGCTCTTTTTTAGTAAGGTTGGCTTATACAAGCAAAAGCTCAACATGGCAAATCCCACGAAGAATGATTTTTGCCCCAAAGTAATAATTTCACACTGTCTATAAAATATCATTAAAAGCACTTGGAAGTTAAAACCATGAAGATGAGGTTAAAACTTTTAAAATGGTACTTATCTTGATTTCATGTTGAAGTCGAAGTTTCCGTTGATGACTACCTAGCCAACATGGCGTAGAAGAGTGTGTGCCTCTTGGTTTGAGGAAGCTAGCTCGAGAGGAGCTTTGACTGATCGAGTCAACTGCAGACTGAGAAGTGAGAGCTGCTCAACGGAGCACGGAGGGACCGAGGAAGGGGAAAAGAGTGGGGGTAGGAGACAAAAGGAGAACATATAAGTATTGCCAATATTGTAACAAAAAAATGATCTCTTGCTGAGCTGGTCTTCAAAGAGTTGATAACAGTTGATACTAGCGCAGCATGGTGAGTAAAGAAGTGGACGTAGTCCTCTTGCTCAAGGAGAAAATAGCTGGCGATTATAACAGGATCTGGTAGCCAAATGGATATGGAATTCCTCTTGCGCGAGGAAGAGTTGAAGAGCTTCAGAGATTCGTTGTTATATGACGCTAGGTGGGTCACAGAATATATATCTGGAACAGACTCATACAAAATATAAGCGACCTGAACCCCTAAGAGAGAACAGAAGATCACTGTTGGTGTCTGACAAAGAGGAAGGAAAGAACATGCAAAAACATTAAAAATTATAATCTCAGGTACCGTGTATTCCAAGAATGCACCATACTGGGAGGGGCAGACACCAACAGCGAACAAGAAAAACAAGTACAGTAATAAGCAATTGCGGAGAAGTAGTCTTGTGATCTGACCATTAGTAGTCAAGACTCTGAATACCCTGACTCTCCTATCTCTTCCAGGGTAACACTCGGTCACTCTTCCAAAAGGCCAGACTAGGGGGGGGGGGTGAAACATCCCTAACTAAGACCAAGTCTCCCACTTGAATGTCGGGACTGGAAAGAAACGACTTCTGCCTCCCTTGCAAGGAAGTTAAATATTCCAAGTTCTACCTCTTCCAAAAGGGATTGCGGAGGGCTACAAGTTTACGCCAAACAATAGGTAAATCAAAATCCCTGAAAGAATTAGGAAGGGGAGGAGGGGCAGAGAGAGAAGTGCGTGTAAGGAAGCGACCAGGTGTAAGTGGAAGGAGGTCATCAGGGTCATTGGAAAGCGGAGTTAAGGGGCGAGAGTTAACAACACCTTCAATCACAAAATAACTAGAAGCTGAGGGAAATAAAGCACTAGTAAAGATTGCGATACAACGCAAAAGGAGAATTAACAAGTTTAAACAAAGCGTATAGAGACAAGTACATCTATTCAGGATAAGAATATACCAAGTAAACAAAGAAACTATGCGAGTAGAAAGCAAGAACGCCATAGGTAACAAACGAGTAGCCATAAACAATAACCTCAAGTTATAATGAGTATCAAAGGGTTTACACAGAAAAATACTTAATTCAGCGAGAAACGTGACATGACAAGTATGAATACAAAAACACATCGAATGTAAGGACGAGAAAAAACAAGTTTGTTCATCAATGAACAATAAGATCGCAAAATATGTAAGCAAAGTGAAATACATGAGTGCGTGAGAAATACGCAACGAAGTTTTGAAACAAGGATCGAAGCAGTTATAGAATACGAGCATGAGTAAGTGGAATACAAAAGCAAGTGCGGCCTTGACCCACATAGTACAACGAGATAAGACATATAAATAGCTGAAAGAGTCCTTAACTAGAACAAGTTTATTTTGGGAAGTAGGTGAACGGCTTCTGTACTTGCAGTAGCGGCTCGCCAGACAATGGTTGGCAATCAGCCAAAGTTGAGATAAGAGAAACATGCTTTGAACTTTGTCAAGCGTACAGGAAATAAACAGTGACTTGACCTTAATCGGGCTTGTATACAAACAAGTTTGAAAAACAAGCAGTTCAAAGTACACAAACAACATTTGTTGAATCAGCTGTAACTTAAAGCAGATATTCAGGTTGAACGACATGCAGTCAATCGTAACTTGGACGTGAACAAACAATTTAAAGCTATATGAAATAAAGTAAAAAATCAATTTCGCATAATTGCGAGGATCACGGAATCCGACAATTTTCAACAAAAAGAAGCTTAATTCTTCCGAGCAAAGAAGACAAGCTGGGACATTGAGAAGAAGGTTATGCATAAGAATAGTTATTCTAGATGCTATAGAATTCAGATTTTCAAGCGGTTTCATGAACGACTTCCAATTGTGAGGAAGGGGGGAGGAGCCGACCGTGGCCATCCTTCTAAATAACGAAAGAAGTGAAACATAGCGTACAGCGAAGTGATGGAGTCTGATAGCCATGGTTTTACACAAGGGGAAGATAGTTTTCGAGAAAGAGTTTAAGCAATTACCTGCTATAAAAATGACATGAGAAGGTAAACGAAATAACACAAAGCAAGGCGAACTTGAATTGCTATCTTGTGCGGGAAGAAGGAAAAACCATTTAAACAACTTACAGAGGTAGTGTAGTTGTTCACGATAAGACATCGTTTCGGCAAGTGTTTTTCAAAAATATTGAGATCTGAAACATGAGCGTTCTCTTTTTCAGAAATGGGATTTATGTCAGCTGTAACGAAATGACATTGCGCTTTGGTTTGAACACTGGTATGCTGGATTTCACCAGTAATAACCCAACCAAAATCGGTGTCTCTGGCGACCACGGTTGAAGATAACTTGCGTGTTTGTTTGCGAAGGCACTTCCAAAAAACATTGGCACTGAAAAGTACATCAATGGGACCTTGAGCATTAAACTGAGGATCGGCTAACCTTAAGTGCGAGGGAATGTTTAATCCGGAGGTATTGATAGAGTGACTTGGAGTGTCCTTGCCAATACTGGTAAGAATGAGACAGTTTAAATTAAGATTGGTGTTTCTTTGGCAAACGTCTCTGATTTTCAATTTTGAAGACTGCAAGACTTGAGTTTTCAAATTGTCAATGCCGGTCACACTGATAGAAGTAGGCGATGACGAAAGACCTAGTTTTTTAATCAACGATTGCGAAACAAAGTTGTGCGTTGAAGCGGAATCGAGAAGACCACGGGTTCTAAACCAATTACCAAATTTATCTTGGATTTCGAATTGTACAGTGGTCAAAAGGGTTTGCGCACTGTGAGAAGCTTCGGCGTTAGAAATGCAGGAAGAAGCATTAGTTTGTTCGGAGCGGCTCTGCAAGGAGCTTGAAGAGGCGGGTGCTGATGACCTCGATTTATCATGAACGTGCAATAAAGAATTATGCGGTTTTTTGCAATGAAAACAGAGATTGGATGACGTGCAATTTGAAGAAGAATGCTTAGGTGACAAGCAATTGAAACAATGTTTGCTATTGAAGACAAACTTCCTTCGATCTTCGACAGACAATTCTTTAAAGGATTTGCACGAATACAATGTGTGAAGCTTTTTACAGAGCGTGCATTTTAAAGATTTGTTAAGCGGCCTGATTTCTTCTCTTGCATGATTGAAAGAAGAACGGGTTTGCTTGTTCTCGACAGATGGGGGCTGATGTCCCTTTGAAAAAGCAAGGTTTTTCTCAAAAATGTGAGACTGATGATTCGTTTCGACCTTTTCGCACTGAAATGCGAGTGCTGTAAGGACTTGGCATCGGCTGTTAAGAAACGAGATTAAGTGTTCGAAGGAAAATTCTTCCTTGCGGGCGAGTTCGATCTCCCAAGCCTTCAAAGTCGAAAAATCGAATCTGGATGTAGCCAGATGAATGAGTATGGTGTCCCATGTTTGGACAGGCTGCTTGAGTTGGTATAATGCTCTGACATTCAACTGTATAGAGTCCAACAGGTTTCTTAAAGAGGTGACGTCATTAGGTTTGACGACTGGCAGGCTGAAGAGACAGCGTATGTGGCGAGCTACACTTAAACGTAAATTGCCATATCTCTCTTTAAGGAGATTAAAGGCGATGTGGTAGTTGTCTGCGCTTAAAGGCAGTGACTCCACTAAGGCTAAGGCCTCGCTTTCCAAAGACGTGCGGAGGAAATAAAATTTATGAATAACGGGGATCTCGGTATTTTCATGAATTAGGGAGCAGTAAAGTTCATAAAAAGAATACCATTCACCTTCCTTGCCTGAGAAGTGCGGTAGGCTTATCTTAGGAAGTAACGGTTTCGGTTTGTTCTCGTGAACTGAAGCGGGTGCGAACTGGGCCGGATTGATGACCTTAGTGTCCGGTTCTGAGATATTGCGGATCAGTTGGTGGGCCTTTGCAATCCCTTCAAAGTACAAGGGTTCGACTTCGTCCCGATCCGATTGAAGTTCTGGGCAAGCGGATTCAATCTCGGTTTGAATTTGATCATAATAATCATAAGACCGTTCGTACAACTTAAGGCGATGTGTTAGGATGTCTAAATCACACTCGGCGGGATTTAATTTGCTGATGAAATTTCTGAATCTAGTGAGTTGCCCTTTATAGGAAGAACGTCTGGCAATGAGAGTTTCATCATTTTCAGTAGGAGCCATGACAAGATAAATAAATTGAAATACAACTCACGAAACTGTAGAACCTTGGAGATGCTGTCAAGTTTGCAGCAGCGAATGGGTAGAAAGAACGGGACACACCAAAGGAGACAGGAGCGGCCTCTTTCCCGTTCACAGGCTTTGCATGATGTAATTATAGCTGAAAAATCCAAAGCAGATATTAATAATATGCAAAGTATTGTCAAATGACACTTGACAAACAATAGAAATAAAAAATGGACTCTCCCGGGTTTCGGCACCAAATTTTGGGTAGTTTATTGGCTGAGGAATAACCCACCCACCAAGGGAAGATGATTAAAAAAAAAGGAAGTAGGTTTTGGATTGGAGAAAAAGGATAGAAAAATAGGAGGAGAGTCCCACAAAAGTTATGAATTTGACTTTCAATACATTTAGAGGCGGTTGCGACCGCAAATCCGTGCTCGGATACCTAAAGTGGGTACGAGCTTGGTCGAAGCTGACGGGAACCGCAGCTAAGACTTGGGCAGTTTGCCAGAGAAAGGCTTTAGTGTATTTCCTCCCAAGCACGAATAAAAGTACTATAGGGAAGGGTGATGGTCTGGCCAGACAGATAGTAAAAGCTTTGTTGAGTATGAACGAGGGCATAAACCTAGGAAAAGCTAGGAATACCAGGATCTTGCCTAACTGTAGTATCAGAGAAATGATGAATCCAAAAACAAATATTTAATTTATTTAACAATTCAAAGAAGTTTGAGGAAATTAACAAGCGTGTAATATAATTTGGACAAACATTGTTCATTTGAACTTTTTAACAAATGGGGTCGCAGACCTCTCAACATTAAATGTTTGCTCCAGGCAATTCACAATTTACAAGGTTTCAAACCTTACACGTTTCTAAAATCTTTATAAGATTTAAACAAATAAACAATGAAGTAATTAAAGTTTGAACGTGAATTGGAGTACAAAGAGTGTACCTTCAGAAATTCTTGAGAGAATGTTCTAGAGAAAGTGACAACTTCGAAAATAACAATAATAAAAACATGAAAAAATAAGATAGAAATTCCTACAACTTCTTAAATTTATACAGAATTATTATATGAGAATTATACAAAAGAGGGCAGGTCACTTACTGTGAAACCTGAAGAAAGTGAAAAGGAAAGTTCTAGACTTCCCAAGTTTGAGCAGGAATCACTAGCCAAATGGGACAGTTTCCATTTCGTGAAACCTGAACATGACTCGCTCAAGAGTTTAAAGAAATGTTTTCCCTGATTATAGGAAAGGAACAATGTGATTTGAAACTTGTATCACACAAGCAATTATGCAGAATTTAATTAATGTTAAACTAGCAAAGTTGGAAGGGCACTTCGTGAGTGACACCTTATAGAAAGTTACAATTTTATTAATAATGGTGGTTAGTAGAAGGTTGAGGAAAGATCATTGGGATATAGGATCAATGTTCATGGCCGTATTTAATATAACCGGACGATCGCGACGCGGTAGAAACGTGGAGCAAGCACTGATTATCACTATAGTCTGTAAAGATTGATGCAAAGTTCACTGTAGAAACTCGAAAGTTCATGAGAAAGAAAGTTTTTACAATGCTGAAAAGAACTGGTTGCACTAGGTAGGCTAGAGTCTATTGCTGGAGAAAATGGTGGATTACAGTTAAATGCGCCATAGAACATCCCAACGGTGGACGAAAGTAAGCTATTGCAGTAATTTAAGGAAGATTCCTCATTTTAACTAGTATTTTCACAAGTGAGTGAAAAAATACTTGACGGCAAGACTCGCAGATAGAGTACAAGATCTCGAAGGTTCCAGAACGACCTTAGCAGAAAAATGGGGTTGAGAAAATCCAACGGAGGAACTAGCTTTATAATTATAGACAGCGGGTATTAGATAATATCCCACGTAGCGAGAGGATTTCTCATTTGAATAGCTTAAGAAAAGCTCTTTTTTTAGTAAGGTTGGCTTATACAAGCAAAAGCTCAACATGGCAAATCCCACGAAGAATGATTTTTGCCCCAAAGTAATAATTTCACACTGTCTATAAAATATCATTAAAAGCACTTGGAAGTTAAAACCATGAAGATGAGGTTAAAACTTTTAAAATGGTACTTATCTTGATTTCATGTTGAAGTCGAAGTTTCCGTTGATGACTACCTAGCCAACATGGCGTAGAAGAGTGTGTGCCTCTTGGTTTGAGGAAGCTAGCTCGAGAGGAGCTTTGACTGATCGAGTCAACTGCAGACTGAGAAGTGAGAGCTGCTCAACGGAGCACGGAGGGACCGAGGAAGGGGAAAAGAGTGGGGGTAGGAGACAAAAGGAGAACATATAAGTATTGCCAATATTGTAACAAAAAAAATGATCTCTTGCTTAGCTGGTCTTCAAAGAGTTGATAACAGTTGATACTAGCGCAGCATGGTGAGTAAAGAAGTGGACGTAGTCCTCTTGCTCAAGGAGAAAATAGCTGGCGATGATAACAGGATCTGGTAGCCAAATGGATATGGAATTCCTCTTGCGCGAGGAAGAGTTGAAGAGCTTCAGAGATTCGTTGTTATATGACGCTAGGTGGGTCACAGAATATATATCTGGAACAGACTCATACAAAATATAAGCGACCTGAACCCCTAAGAGAGAACAGAAGATCACTGTTGGTGTCTGACAAAGAGGAAGGAAAGAACATGCAAAAACATTAAAAATTATAATCTCAGGTACCGTGTATTCCAAGAATGCACCAGTTTTAGAGTCAGTGTTTTTTGGTTTCTTTTAATGTAGTGCTGGTGATTGTGTTGTGCATACGATAGGCCTAGGATTATAGGTTATGTAATCCGGTCAGCTGCTTTCGGGCTGGCGTTGATCTTCTGTGGTTCTCGTGTGTGATAAATCTGTTTCCGATTAATTTGCTAGCGTCAAGTGTCATCAGGTCTCGTACTGTCGTCCCATGTGTGTGTGTAGTTTCATTCAAGGTGCATATCACAGCTCCTTGGCAAAATTCCTATTCTGTTTAATGTCGACGTGTGCGTAAGTAAGTTGAATTAATAAAGGCCGTCCCCTTAGTTAATGTGTGCTTCCATTCGAAGCCTGTTAACGTGTCAATTCATTAGTGCTCGGCCTATTGGTCGCGGCAGACTTCTTAAATTCCTGCCCCGTTAGTGTTCGTTGGGTTGGTCTTCCTGGTTTATCTGTTCATCGTGGCTCGATATAATCTGTCAGGTTTCTCGTTGTTCAAATTTGGTCTGCGTGTGTCTGTGTACTGTGCTGTAGGTTATGTATTTAGTTTGTGGGTGGGGTCATGTAGCCTAGTTGTTGCGCTGATTACGTTCAGGTTAGGTCGGATATTTTGAAGGTGCATTTTAGTTCACCGTTAGCAGAGGCCAAGTATGCAGGCTGGCTTTACGCTGGGGCACCTACCAGCCAGAGCTCGATTTGGTTGTAATGTGAGGATGCTGGCTCTAGGCCGGTTTGGTGATCCTCGGATGGGAAGGGACTGGGTCGAGCGAAGGTTGGGGTGTATATAGGTCCTTCCGGTGTCAACTTCGCCTGGTATGGGACAGCGAAGTAGTGACTCGGGAGGGCGACAATTTGGTAAGCATTTTTTTAAGGGAACACTCTGCTCACCTTAGTTGTGGAGAGTCGGGATGCATTTGTTGCTATCCGTCATGGTAAGATCCCTATATTTTTGCTTGTGTTATGGTATATCTTGTGTTATGATGTCTTGGTGACTGCTTATTTTGCATACTTGTGCGTAGATGGGGAAGTGTATTACTTGGGGTGGGAAAGTTTATTGTGGATGTGTGATGGATGACTGTCGTGTGTGTTTCTGGTTTGTCTTTCTCATTTCGGTCCATCGATCTGGAAAATTTTGGTCTGTAAAATTTACGTATGGTGATATTCGTATCACGGTCTGGTACTGTAGGCATTGTAGCGTTGGTGAGTCTGCCGACAAGGTGAAGCAGATATGGAAGGAGGCCCGCAAGTCCATCCAGGTTTCTCACGAGCGACTAGCTCAAAGGTACAATCAGGGACGGAAGCCCGTCAACCTCAACGTGGGAGACATGATATATGTCCAGGACCATTCACCTAAGCTTCTAGGAAACAAAGTGTCAGGAAAATTACGGCCGCGATACCGCGGTCCATTTAAGATTTTATCCTTTGTCAGTCCTGTTTCAGTGCTGGTGAGCGACCCCGAAAGGAAGAGGATCTTCAGGACTCACCTCTCACAGTGCAAGCCCGCGCACGAGACGCCCAAGCGAGTCTCGGGGTAGTCGACAACTAAACTGGTGGTATCCTTGTTTTATTTCTTGCCCCTTTCTTTCATAACTGGTAATGTAAAGTTTCCCCCCAAATCTACAGAGAACTTGCGTCTCTGGAGGCGTTGATTACCCAAAATGTTGTGAGAAGCGTGTGGGACCTCATTGTATGAACTACAGATCGTTTATCGGTCTTTATGATGTGTGACAGGTTTTTCCCAAGATTGGTAAGACTTAGTTAGAAGTAGAACTCTGTGTTATTTGAAGCTAAGGTGACCTCGAGGTGGAGGTGGTATGTGGTTATGCCTGCTTTGTCGAGGCAATGTATGTAAAGCGTAAGATTTAGAATGCCGTTGGATATGGTAACTTCCCGTTGGGTTGGCGTAAGGTGATTTCTGTTGTAACGGGGGGGGGGGGGCGCCTTTAAAGGCAATAAAATTGTATGTTTTTTAACAAATCAAAACTGTGATGTATTGCGACGGGTACCTGGTAAAACCTTGGATTAAAACATAAAATGAACTATAACTGCGCTTTTGGCAACTAGTTATTGCACCATGAACTGTCTGTCACTCTGGTATGTCCTGCTACTCGTGTGCTTAGCATTTCAGTGCTTGGCCCGTTGGAAGTGGAGCTCCCTGGGAATGTGTCGGTCTGTGCTGTTTCTCCGCGGGATCCAGTGCAGCTCGGGGCGTGCAAGATACCCTGGTGGACATGCGGATGGTGGCGTGACTGGGAAACTGCTGGCGGGGACCTGGGCTCGTCATCGCCCGTTCTCCATCTGTAACTGGGTCATCAGGACATTTCTACCTAGACCCTTCCAGCTAACATGAGGAGCGGAACTATCACCAAGACAGTGCCATCCACTCAGCTTGTCGTTGTGTGAAATCAGACCTTGAACATTCTGTCTGCCATTCAATGAAGTTATGCCCAAAATTCCTTCAAACATGTTGGGACATATGTAAATCTGCTGCCGTACATAAGAGGTGATCCTCTCCAGATCTGTTACTTCAACATTACGCAAATGCTGTCTACCCCGCAGTTTGCTTTGGGGGGGCGAGGATGTGACGTATTTTACGCCACTGAGCTGACATGAAAATATACCTAACCTAAGATATTCTTTCCTGCCAAATTTACCTGTCCCTGTGGTTCCTGTTGAGGCGAACGCTTCATTTATTCCTTCACTTACCTAAAACTGAAGAACATTGAGGCCTATGCAGACAGTCGGGAATTCGACCTGTGAAGACCTTGTCAAAGAAATCTTCATGCTTACAACATCGCACTCGCAGTCCAAACACGCGAGGTACACTCTCGACCTGATGTGCACTGGTTCTGGAATTAATGTGTTCCCTAACCTCAAAAATAAACATCGGATTTGCGTATTTAAAACATGTCAACATTGCCTGTATCGATTGTTCCAACCAGGATCCTCGCGAAGATGTATCGACTGCCGTAGATGACAAATGACGTACGCATGGCGAAATGCCAGGGTGGCCAACTCTCACGGAAGTGAACACGGAACTGTCTTATGAACTACGTTCAAGAAAGCCAGGGAATTCTAGTGTGCGTGTGTGGCAACAATTTGCTTTGTCAAAAATCTTAGTGTCTGATATATGTACTGAGTTTGGCGTGGGTAACTCTCTCTTACCTTTTGACCATCAAGAAGGACACTTGCTACGGGGGTCTCGGATCCCTCGAGGTTGGAAAAAACAGGTACCGCCGCCTTAATTGGTTGGCGTTAGTCATAGTTTAGTTTAATATGTGGTGTACAAGGTAAGTTCCAGGAAGTGTGATATTTATTTTGCTTGTCTGCCCATTTTAATTTGGGGCTTTGTTTTTCATTACCGTGTTATTGCGACGTGGATATGCGTACCTCGTGGGTACGGCGCACTGGTTGATGTTCGGCCGATCAATGGGTTGATGTATCCTACTGTTTATTCTGAATTGTTTATTCAATTCTACCTTCTTCTGAAGTGGTTTTCAGTGGGAAATCTTCTTGTTTTTCGTGCGAGTTTTCCTGTGTTGCGTTACCATGTGCGTCTTTAGTTTGGGTTCCATTTTGTTCATTTATTTCCCTGTGATCATGCTCCTTGGAATTTTCCTGCCTGCAGCCGTGTTTAGTTTTCTATTATGTTAGTTTTAAGGGGCCCTGTTCCTGGTATTGCATCACCTTACGCCCACGTGCAAGTGTAGGTTATGTGACGTTTTTGCTTTGATTTTCCTCCCTTACGCCCTTGTGCGTTTCACTTTTGAATTTCGAATTGCTGTATTTCTGTATCACCTATGGGATTGGTTCAAATCCCAAATTTTGGGAGTAGCGCCCTTATGGTACAACCAGCCTTGGCGTCCCGTTATGTGTCTGCCATTTTGGCAGTCGAGTTCGCGTCAGGTCCCGTGATGGTAGTGTGAGACTGTCCGCTCCGTTTTTCGGGAGTTAGTCATTTGTAATGTAGTTTTCTTTTGATTTAGATTTCTTTTCCTCTTACGTAATTCCGGACGTGTTGGTATGTATGTTGGTAACTTATTTCCATTCCGGGTGTGACTTGTAAAATTATGTCGGTATTGCACAACCATTCGCCGTGGCATTTCATGTTTAGTTCTGGGCATTCGTGTGCTCTCGTTTCCTAGTTAAGATTTTGTACTATTCATTTGACTAAGGATAATTTGTAATTGTAAGATATTACCTTTTCTGTGTACCTGTTCGTTACTCAATTTGTTCCTAAAAGCATGTCTTGTGGTGTGTCGTACCACGTGAGGTCAACGGCGTTTACCATCAATTCAAGTACCAATTTCTCATGAAACCTTTGTTTGTAACCTAATGTTGTTCCTATTTTATATTTTTTTTGATTTTTTACACAATACAGACCCCTTTTATATTTTGATTTAGACTTCATTATGTCCTAACGTCCAATCCTCACCCTCAAGACAGCTGCGGTGGAATGAAATCCTCACCAGGTAAGTCTTCCGCTTTTCTAGCTTCTGCACAAAGCGACGTGCTACCTCTCTTGCACATCTGAGGGGGTCACCCGAGCGCGTCGTCAACCCCGGCCACTGGGATAAGGCCATCAAGTCCCGCAAAGGATATCCCGAGGCCGCCGTTGGTAAGTTTCCTTCAGGTTGGCAGGCCCTCTAGGGAGTCTGTCGAGATGAAGCGAGTAAGTGTAGGAGTAGAGATAGGGAGTGGGGGTGACAGAAAGTAGGCTAAAAATATCTCTGAAGGGAAAGTCTGTAGAGGTACTAATAGTGTATCCCCAACGGTAGGCTGCACTGCTGAAGAGAAACAAGAGTTTGAAGAGGAAATGCAGAAACAGGTGGGAGGAAAGAATGTGATTATATTTGGAGATTTAAATGCGCATGTTGGAAGGGAAAGACAAGGGAATGAAAATGTGCTTGGAATTGAGGGTTGGAGCAGTCGAAATGAGGAAGGTGAAAGAGTGTTGGATTTTTGTAAAAGGAATGTCTTTTTGGTGGAAAACTCCTGGTTCAAGAAAAGAGAAAGCCACAAGATTACCTGGTATAGCAATGACCTGACTAGAAAGTCGGTAGTCTTGTACGATAGTGATATGAATAGAAACATCATAGACATCAAGGTAATTCCATCAGAGGCCTTGGATAGTGACCACCGACTGTTGGTAATGAACCTTAGAGGGACCAGGATAAGGGTATAAGGGTATGGAAGTTGAGAGGTGAAGAAAACAGGGTAGAATACCTAAGAATAGTGAAGGAAAGCATCCCAAACGATGAACTGAAGACAGTAGAAGAGGAATGGGGTAGATTCAAGAGGACACTAGTAAGGGCGGCAGATGCAGTATGTGGAAGGACAAGCAACAAGAAGATATGGAAGGAAGCTTCATGGTGGAATCTGGAAACAAAAGATATAGTGCAGAAGAAGGATAGAGCCTTTAGGGTGTAGTTCCAAAATAGGACAATAGAGACAAGAAAGGATCACCAAATACGAAAGAAGGAAGTAAAAAGAGTGGTGGCTGAGGAGAGAAGAAAGTGGATGAAAGAGTGGACAAGGATGATGGAGGAGGATAGTGAAGGTACGAAAAAGTACTATATGGGATGGTTAAAAGTAAGGGGAGGAATGATATGACGGACTACGTTCGAATGGTGAACAAAAGTGGCCGAGAAGTAGGGAATAAGGATGAACTCAAGATCATGTGGAGGGAGTACCTTGAAGAACTCTTGAACCCGAATGGTGACCCTGATGAAGAAATAGAGGAACTGGGAACAGAAGAGGACTTAACATGGCTTAATTAGCTAAAGCTAATTTTACTATTATCCAAATAACCTATTTTACCAGCAGACAAAAAATGTGTTTCAACAGAATTTTTGTGTCCTCTCATCATCATCTTGCACAGTTTCCAGCCACTGGCCGGGACTGTTTGGAACACAAGCCTCTCCAACGTCTTCTGTCTTCCCACCATCTCTCAGCCTCCACCCTCGTCCAGTCTTCTCCTCTCTTCTTCACGCTTTCTTCCACCCCCTTCAGCCACCTGTCTCTCGGTCTTCTCTCGGTCTCTTTCCTTCCCACTTCGTGTCGTGTATCCTCCTGGGCATCCTCTTCTCCTCCATTCGTTTCACATGTCCATACCATCTAAGTCTAGATTTCTCCATACCATCCTGTAATGGTTCCTCCTTCACTTATTTCTCTGGTCCTCTCATTTCTTATTCTGTCCATCTTTGTAGCTCCAATACTGCTTCTCAAGAACCTCATCTCACTGGCCTGTATTTTGCTCTTCTCCCTTCCTTTCATAACCCAGGTCTCCGAGGCATACGTCAGGATAGCGACATAGTACGTCCGATATATGATCTTTTTGCTGTTCTGAGGGACATCCTTGCTCCATAACATGCTTTTCACACTCCTCCGGAATGCTTCTGCTTGTCTCCCCCTGTCATTTATTTCTCTATCGTTTCTTCCATTATCTTGTATCAGGCTTTCCAAATGCTTGAAACTCTCCACTTTCTTCAGCTGTTCCCCACCAATTGTTATTCCCGTTGTGGTTCTTTCCTTCTTCCTTGTTGTGATCACCGTCTCACTCTTGTTTATGCTAAATTTCATCCCATATCCTTGTATTATTCCTTCCCACACGTCCAACTGCTCCTGTACTTCCTCCTCCTTGTTTCCCCAAATCATCTGCAAACACCATTTCTTTCATCTTTCCTTCCCCAACTACTTGTGCCACTCGGGTCATTATGTCATCAATCACCACAATGAAAAGTAACGGTGACAGTGCACTTCCTTGTTTCAGGCCGTTTCTCTGTTCCAACCAGTCCGAACTCTCTCCTCCCACTTTCACACAGCTCACGCTTCCCTTGTACATCTCCTTTATCCTCCTTATAGTCCATGGTTTAAATCCATTTTTGAAGCTTTTGGGAAATTGCGTTATTAAGTTATCAAATTACTGATTTACAATCTCCCCCTGTGGGTGGGCGATTTAGAATACACCCACGGTATCCCCTGCCTGTCGTACGAGGCGACTAAAAGGGACGACCTTGGCTATTCTTTTAGGTTTCCAGCTTGTCTTGCGAATTGGACCTCCCGTGGGTGGGAGGGATGGAATACACTCACAGGTATACCCTGCCAGTCGTAGAAGGCGACGAAAAGGGTTTCTTGGCCTAGGTCCCCTTTACGGGTTTGACAGCCAGCTCTAAACGCCCCACTTTGTGCGATATAACTCTCATTAGGTTATATCGCACGCCTTTTTCCGTTCATGTTTTTGAGGTCTGGCACTCAAAATTATATGTGCGTGGTGTCAGGGGAAGGGCCACCTAAGTGTGCGACTACGCTCGAGAGCCTGTTCGGTCTGGCCACACCGACAGGTGGGTGCGCCATGTACCCTGCAGTAGTATCCGCCTGACAACGCAGGTCCCCGCACAGCTGCATGCCTGTGTTGGAAAACTCTCTAGTATATGCTAAGGGGTACATGCCTGTATGGCATGTCAAACATCGGACCCCCGGGCAATGCCTTCCAAGCTAGGCGGGCCTTGCCTTGGCTGGGTAGCGCCTACAGAGACAGCCCGTGATTGGAGTCGGTGGCACTCAGGGAGGATGAAATGGCCATGGGACAGAAAAGGAATATCTCCCACCAGGGTGGTCCGCCATCCAAGTCTTTAACTTTTGATTCCCTACGGGGATCAACCCCCTGGGAACAGTCTGTTCGTGAGAATCTGGGTGCTAACACTCCCAAGTTTCTGGTCGCAACCAGAACGGATGGGGGTGATTTCAAGATGGTAATGTCTATTTTGTTTTCTCGCCACATAGAAGGGGTCTATGGTGAGCTTGAGCAGGTACAAAAGATGAGAAACGGTAGCTTGTTGCTCAAGACTAGGACTGGTGAGCAGGTTGAACAACTTCTGAAATGTGACCACTTTGGCGAGATCCCTGTCAACGTGGAAAAGCACACGTCTCTGAATCTGGTCCGAGGAGTTATTTTCCACCGGGACCTGATTCTGAACACCGACGAGGAGCTCAAGGAGGATATGCAGCACCGTCAAGTGACTGATGTCCGGCGCATTACGCGCAAGGTCAATGGTCAAATCGTGGATACTGGTGCTTTCATTATTTCCTTTGAGCTTTCGGTGCTCCCGGAGAAAGTCAAGGTTACAAGTTACCGTTGTGACGTACGGCCTTATATCCCTCCACAAATGAGGTGTTATAAGTGCCAGAAGTTCGGGCATATGTTATCCCGATGCTCAAGCCCTCAAATCTGCGGCACATGCGGTAAGGTAACCCCACGAAGCGGAAGAGTGCACCACACCATATCAGTGCACTAATTGCCCTGGATTTCAATCTCCTCGGAACAGGAACTGCCCTGTCTTCCTGAGTGAGAAGAAAATCCAGGAGATCAAAACCCTGGATGGTCTCACCTACCAGGAGGCCCGCAAGAAGTACCATACCACGATTTCGCCTTCTCCAAAGATCGATTATAGAGCTATAATACCCAATTTGGTTCCGGCTACCTCATCTTTTGTCTCAGCTGTGAAACCTTCTAATGTACCAACTCCATCTCCATCTGTATCTACACCCCAGAATCGGAAAGAGAGCCCGAAGGTGACTTCAACCCCACCTTCAGCCCCAAAGAAGGCTGTGCGAGCGATGGCTGCTCCGCCCGCACAGCAGGGGAGGAAGTTGAAGACTTATTTCCCACTCGGTTCGACTTCCTCTCCACGACTTCCTCCCCACCCAAACGGTCGGCGAAAGCCGCGCCGAAGCCGGCGGAGGCGGCATCGTCGACCAGGGTCAGGAATTCGACTCCTGACCCGTCTATATATCTTAAAGAGGCGGGGAAGAAGGGACCCCGCACTACGCATTCCCTTTCTCCAAAAAAGGGGAAGCCATCCGCCCCACCACCTGCGGATGCTTCTGCGCCTGGGGACGTTTCGGTCCCCAGATCTGCGCGCTCCCCACGGAGATCCCCCCGCCGCCGAACTGCGTCTAGGAAATCTTCCACCTAGTCGATTCACTCCATGCCCTCGCCTGAGGACATGGAGATTATAGTCGACGTAGTGGCTGATGATCCTCCAGAGGATAAGTTGTAGCTTGCTGCTCCAACTTATCCCTAGTTTATAAGTTTACACAATGGCACTGTTACAGTTGAATTGTAACAGTTATGACAGGCATTTGACAGAGCTCCGTCAGCTTATTGCACAATACGCAGCGAGTATAGTCTGCCTACAGGAAACAAACTTCAGACCTGATCACAGGACTGTTCTGAGAGGTTTCCGACTATACTCTAAAGAGCGACAAGACGCCGCCCGGGCTTCCAGGGGGCGTTTGTACCTTCGTTCGCTCTGACTGCTATAGTGAGGAGTTTCCACTCGCCACTCCTCTGGAAGCTATTGCAGTTCGCGTGTCCTTGCCTGCTATGGCAACTGTTTGTAACGTGTACCTTCCACCGAACCAGCCCCTTGATATTAATGACGTCTTTGATCTTGTTGCTCAACTTCCAGTCCCTTTCCTACTCGTGGGTGATTTCAACTCTCATCACCCCCAATGGGGACCACCATCTTCCTGCCCCAGAGGAAGAGACGTGGAGAGATTAATTCAAGGGTTGGAATTATCTCTATTAAATACAGGGGAAGCTACACATTTTAGCTTAGCGCACGGCACGTACTCACACATTGACTTGAGTGTGTGTAGCCGTGCGCTGGTCCCCCTACGTGGTTGGTATGTACACGACGACCTCGGTGACAGTGACCATTTCCCGATCGTTCTTACACTTCTGAACCAGACGCCCGTGGAGTTCCCCAGTCGTTGGGTGCATAAGCGGGCAAATTGGCCCTCGTTTCAAGAACGAGCTGTGTTCGTTGATCTTGGTTGCCGGAGCGTCGATGACGAGGTACAGCACATCACCGATGTGCTTCTTGCTGCCGCCGAAGAGTCCATTCCATCCTTTTCTGGGACTCCTCGTCGCAAACTCGTCCCTTGGTGGACAAAGGATATTGCAGCGGCAATAAGAGACCGTCGTCGAGCTCATAAGCACTACCGTCGGCGTCCAACCATGGCCAATTTGGTGGCGTTTAAGAAATTTCGTGCCAAGGCACGGATTCTTATTCGCCAGAGTAAGAAACAATCCTGGGAACGGTATGTGTCTTCTATTACGGCACATACCCCCTCCTCTCAAGTGTGGACTGAACTTCGACGCATTTCGGGAATTCAGACATCTTCTACTGTACCGGGAATTTCCATTGATAATGAATTGGTTACAGATCCTTATCGCGTTGCAAACCATCTTGCCTCGTATTTTGCGGATATATCCGGTTCCGATAACTATGACCCTGCCTTCGTGGCCCTGAAGCGCGAAGCGGAACGTTTCCAGCTTAGTTTTGCTTCCCGCGCTTCGGAGGAGTACAACGTGCCTTTTACGGAGTGGGAACTCCGCGGAGCGCTGGCGCTCTGCAGGGACACGTCTCCCGGCCCGGACAATATTCACAACCAGCTGCTTAAGCACCTTAACGATGAGAGCATTCGTTATTTGCTCAGGGTGTTTAACCGAATCTGGTTGGAAGGTGTGTTTCCAGCGCAATGGCAGGAAGGTATCATTATACCTATCCTGAAGCCCGATAAGGATCCCAATTTTACAGGGAGTTACAGACCTATTTGTCTCACTAACGGTCTGTGCAAGCTCTTTGAGAGGATGGTCAATCGGCGCCTGGTGTGGGTCCTGGAGAAACGGGGACTCCTGTCTGAATACCAGTGTGGTTTCAGGACGTCTCGGTGTACCAACGACCATCTGGTACGCCTGGAGACCCCATACAGGACGCTTTTCTCCGGAGGCAGCACCTAGTCGCTGTTTTCTTTGACCTCGAGAAGGCCTATGACACCACTTGGCGTTACGGCATCCTCTCTACCCTGCATCAATGGAAATTCCGAGGTAACTTGCCGGTTTTTATTGCGAATTTTCTGTCCCTTCGCCTGTTCCGTGTCCAAATAGGGGGAACATATTCGCAATATCATATACAGGAAAACGGAGTCCCACAGGGATCGGTGCTTAGCGTAACATTATTTGCGATTGCCATAAACGGTATAGTCGCTGCTGCTGGTCCAGCAGTGGTACCGTCGCTATATGTAGACGACTTCGCTCTACATTATAGTGTGCAAAATATGGCGGTCGCTGAACGACAACTACAACAAGCTATTCGGAGAGTGGAACGCTGGACACTAGAGCATGGCTTTCGATTCTCCACCGCTAAGTCCTCGGTTGTCCATTTCTGCCGAAAGCGCACTCTCCATCCTGATCCTGAGCTTTATCTGGGCAATGTAGCTTTGCCTGTTGTTGCTGCGTACCGGTTCCTTGGGCTCCTTTTCGATCAGAAATTGACGTGGGAGCCACACGTGCGGTGTTTGAAAACTGCCTGCGCTAAGCAACTCAACATGTTGCGGTATCTTAGCGGCACATCATTGGGGGGGGGGGGCGGACCGTGCGGTGCTCCTACGCTTTTATAAGGCACTGATTTTATCTAGATTAGATTATGGCAGTGTAGCATATGGTTCGGCCCGTAGGTCAGTGCTTGTTAAACTGGACAGTGTCCACCACGGCGGTGTGAGGCTGGCGACGGGTGCCTTTCGGACGAGCCCAGTCGTCAGCTTGCTCGCCGAGTCTGGCGTACCTCCTTTACACCTGAGGCGCCAACAAGTACTGCTGACCTATGCTGCAACTATTCGACAGATGCCCCTTCATCCCAGCTATCCATGTTTGTTTTCCAATCCGAATCGCCGGCTGTATGATGCGCTCGCCCGAGCCACTCGGCCGGCGAGGATTCGCTTGGATGACTTATACCGTCAGTTCCGATTTCCTTCTGTCTCCTGTATCGTCCGAGTACCTAGCAAGGCCCCTCCGTGGATGGTATCTCGCCCTGATATCATCCTGGATCTGCACGCCTGCCCCAAGTCGGACACTGACTCCTCCGTCCACTGGAGGCTGTTCCAGTCCGTGGTGAGCCAGTATCCGGGATCAGGGCTTCTATTCACGGACGGTTCGAGGGTAAACGAGAAAGTAGGCTGTGCATTTGTGGTTGAGGATCGTCGGTTTCTCTTTTCACTTCCCGATGCCTGTGGCGTGTACACAGCGGAGCTCTATGCCATCTTAGAGGCTCTGCGGTACACGTTATCAGACGATCACCAGCACTTTCTTGTGTGTACTGACTCACTGAGTGCGCTGCAAGCGATCGATGTGTGTTTCCCGAAGCACCCGATGGTCCAGCGTGTGCACGACCTGCTCGTCAGTTCGCGTAAAGCTGGGGCCGGGGTGTCTTTTGTGTGGCTTCCTAGCCACATGGGTATTGCGGGAAACGTGCTTGCTGATCAGACGGCGAGAGAGGCAGTCGTACTGCCCTCGCTACCGTATAAGGTGCCTGCTAGTGATGTGCGCTCTCAGTCGCGGCATTCGATCCTGTCGCAATGGGATGAAGCATGGCGTGCCACGCCTCCACCCAACAAACTGAAAGGCATCAAGGAGACAACAAAGGTGTGGAAATCTTCCTTCCGATCTCTCCGGAAGGAAGCTGTGGTACTCTGTCGACTCCGGATCGGCCATGGGATTGCTACGCACTCCCACTTGCTGAAGAGAGAAGATCCCCCTGTGTGTCCTTGCGGCGCCCACCTAACCGTGGCACACCTTCTCTTGGAGTGTGTGGATCTGGCTGATCTGCGCAGGACTCTTAAACTGCCTAATACCCTCTCCCTTATTCTCCGTGATGACGGGCCGTCAGCTGACCACGTCATCCGGTTCATGAGGGAGAGTGGTTACTTTTTAAGTTTTAATGTGTAGTTACGACTTTTAATTCAGGTTAAATCTGTTTTATGTTTTTTATTGTGTTCATCTATTTTATTGTTCACTATGCCTTATTTGTTTTATCCTTTTTACCATCCACCTTTTATTCTTTTTATTCAAATAAGGCATAATTTTTGGAGCTCACTGTCTGTTTTATAAACACCATTTTCGTTTCATCCATGGCAGTGAGTTGTTTTTATCTACATGCTTTCATTTCACGCCATTTCATTTTATTAGGGGCCGATAACCTCGATGTTAGGCCCCTTAAAACAAGAATTATCATCATCATCATGATTTACAATCAACTTACTCCTAATACGAAAAGGTTTAGGGGTATATAAAATAAAATAATACTATCACAAGGTTGTAAAATTTTTATTTTTACAAAAAACAGAATTCTTAACATCAAAGTATATAAAAAATGAAAATCAATATATCTTCAAACTGACCATTAAAACAAGTAGTAGCGTAATGCTCCTAATGTGATGCTTGGGAAGGGGAGGTATGACTGAAATTTGAAACTTCTACAGTTTTCATGATATCAGTACCAAATTTTAAATACACATGTAGATAGATATCAGTATATCACGTACCAAGTTTAATACATTTATGCCTACTGGTTCTCAAAATATCCTTGTTTTTAGTACATAATAATTAGTCGCTTGAAAAATGCTCCTTGCGATGCAATTTTCAGGCTGCTGAACTGAAATTTGGCAAGAATGTACCTTACTAGTATATTAACAGTATTTGCCCTCAACTTTAAAATCTGTTGAATATTGAACTGTCTAGATTTTTTTAAATTAGTTTTTTTTTTAAATTAATGCTGCAACATTTAAATTTAACAAGCCAAAAAAAAATACTAATATAGATTTGACATAAAAACTGAGAGCAAATTCATATCCCTACCTAAGCTGGAGCATGCAAGTAACTTTTCAGCTAATTCTGATTTAAACTCTGTCGCAAGGAGCATTTTGTATACAGCAAAATGTGTTGAAATTTGTAACTGAGAAAATTGCATTTAAAGTTTTAGTACCATGGTCTTACCTTAGAACTGCCCTGCTCCATATGTATCCCCCTCAGATGTCTTTTTTCTGTCTTCTTCTGATATTTTCATCCACTTTTGTAGTTTCCTGGATTGTTTTTGGTGATTTGATCTCCTTTTTTTACTCAAGGTGACACGCCGCATATCCTGACTTTTGCTGCCAAAGACCGCACAAGCAGATATAGTTTCCCCTCGGACAGAATGAACAATTTCCAGTGTTTTGAGACAACCCATGTTGAACTCACTGACTGCCTTAAGAACAGCAAGTTCAAGTTTTTTCCTCGATACAAAGACTTCCTTGGGGCATTTCGTCCAAACAACACTATGAAGACATTCATTCGCATTTTGTGTTCTCCCTTGGGTGCAACGTTGTAACAGCTGATCTGATGCAAGCCTGTGGTATGCTGGCATGATTTTTAAAACTACTGTAGGACTTAATTTACAACTCATTTTACTATGGCTATCCAATGGTTTCCCTTCCGCAATTTGTCGATTATAAAAACACCATGATGTTAAAGATTTTGGACATGTGCCATGTTGGGGCTTAGTGTCTGTGGACATGCAGTGTCTAAGAGTGGCATAAACTGCCCTCTTCATTTCAATAACATCAGGAATATTACTAGCAATGGCATGCCTGTAGTAGTTTGTAAGCTTTATAATGGTGGTCTCTTTTAATCTGCCTTCTTTACGACCACCCAGAGTGACACCTTTAACCTTCCACTCCTTAACAATGTTCCGAAGTGCAGTACCAAGTCGTTTAGCCACATGATTGATGCACTCCTCTTTTTCGATTACTTGCTGAGGACCATACACTTGAAGAGCATTCAAATGGGCATGGGTTTTGGCATCGCCATCAGACAACATCGTAGTGTACCTCATCCCTCGGTCAGCAATAGATCTTTTCCAAATAATTTCCCCAATGTCTTTCTCCATGGCATTGGATGAGCCATTGTAATTTCTCTGGCATTCCCCTGAAGCCTTATGCCCATTGAACCAAATGTCAAACTCTACACTATTTTTACCCAGTTCCTTCTCAGTCCTTTTACAATCAACACAGCATTTTGACAGTACCTCATAATCTAATACAATGCCTGTTTGGATGTCAATAGCAAAGCCAACCCCATAGTTAGAACTGTGCCCTCGTTTATGCCACGTGGCATCGTAGGAAACGCCAATGTCAATTATTTCATTGTCATCCCCATTATGAGCTTTGCGAACTGCATCAGCTGCCATACGAAGGACCTCTTTCTTATATATTTTCCCCTCATCCACTAACAAGTTCAAATGTTTAGCATAAGGTCTCTTTCCGAGAGTATTCATGCCCATGTTAGAAGAGAATTTCTGCACTGCTTGATGACCTTTTCCTATGGCACTAAATGTCTCCACTATAGTTTTATTCACATGAAAAGGAGGTCTTTGACTCTGTGAACTGGATATTCGAGGAGAACTATACTCACTAGCAGCCACATACCCACAGTTCCTACACTTAACTACTATTTTGCTGCAGAAACCATGACTTTCTCTAAATTCAACTACCACAGACTTTGTCTGACATTCACTACATAGTAAATCTTTCATGAGATTATCCCATACACTTGTGTGAACTAAGGTATAAATCACAGGACCATCATTTATAATTGGGGGCCCATACTGTGTTGAGCATTCTGAAAATGAATTTAATTTTCTCTCACTGCTAGAAATATCATAATTTTGTTCTGCTACAGAGCTCAAACCACTGACAGATGCTGCACTAGAAATACATTTTGTATCTAAATTACACTGTATTTTCTCATTTGTGTTTTCAGCCTGGCCTACATTTAGGCCTAAGTTTTGAGATTTCTCATAGGACAATTTACCTGCAATACTTTTCTTCGAAGGGCGTTTCTTTGGCTTTCTATAACTACTTCTGGGAGTAGATAGTCGCCCCATGATGAATAAAGAAACACAAATCACAATTCAACACAATTTCGAACGCGCACAAACAATTTTTCACAATTTGTATTTGTACACCAACACGTTACACTGTTTACAAACACTAAGCAACCATGTTGTACTACTCAACACATTTAAATCTAATATTTCACATATAAAAACATCATACACTTAGAATTCCTGGCCAAAAATCAGGTAGTCATTTAACACAACCCTTGAAATAATTTTACAAGTTACAAGATTCTTAGAGAATAATTTCTAAATCGCTGTGGAACTTAGTCTCTGTTTTGAACACAAGCAGACAAAGGAGCATCACGATCCACACCGCTTCCAACACTCGATTCTTAGCGGAGTATTTGAAAAGAACTACGAAGTAAAATCTAGGCCTAAAACAAATATTCTGCAGTACTGCAAGCGGGTGGGCGTGCACCAGAGCATTAAATACCCATGCAGCACCTTTTAAAAATGGCTACCACGGGTTAAATAAATGGCGCATAGAAAAAATATACCATTTTCTGATAGAGCACACATTGTAATATTTTATTTTTAATAAAAATAAAAATGACTTTTTTTTCAACAAAATATCAAATATTTCAGTCATACCTCGCCCCCGAGAACGACACTTTGACTTTATTTGTTTTATCAAAGAAAACGATTGCTCGCATAAGTAGGTACTTCCAAACAACGTTGCCATTTTTAAAGCATGATCTTTGAGCAATTTCATTTCTTTCGGTAAGTAATATTTGTAAAATTTTAGGACAGAAACTTCAGAGAATAATGGGAAATATCTCATCATTCACAATATATAAACCAGGCCCATTTGCACCATGCAAACTAGTTTTAGGTGTCCCGCATACATTAATGCTGTATGGGATGCCTGTTAACTGATTTCCACAGGGGTCACACTGAACGCAGACCGATTACGTCAGAATACGAAGGAATAACAACCGGACGGTCGCTAGCTGCATGTTCCTCAGCGCTACCCGTCTAATGCACCCATTGCCTTTTGGAGCCTCGCATTGAGGGCGTAATAGACTCATATGTGGTACAACAACATGACAGTTGCTGGTAACATACAGACCTTGGCTGGTGTATTCAGCATCGATGAGTACACGGACATTACACTAATCTATGGAGAAGCTGGTCATAATGCTGTTGAAGCTCGCAGATGGTAGCACTGGTGTTTCCAGATAGACATCTGCGGTCTACGCTCGCCAGCGAGGCCTCACGCCGCTATGGGGCGCATTAGACGGGAGTACTAAGGAACATGCAGCGTGCGGTCGTCTTGGCATTCTGACCTAACCGGCTTGCATGTTAGGTTACCCCTTAGCAATTCAGTTATTAGACTTCCCGTTCATCACCGGTACATGCGGGATACTTATAAGTAGATTGCACGGCGCAAATGGGCCACCTGGTATATATTCACATTTTCAATAGTATAGAATATGTATCCGCGAGCCGCATAAACTGACTTGGAGGGCCGTAGGTTGTGCACCCCTGTTCTAGACTAATAAAGAGCTTCAAAACAATGTTAAGACTCATGTCAATTCATGGTTGGTTGGCTCCTCAGGTTAGGGGCTGCGACAACGCGGTCATGTAGTCCCGTGTACTTTGGGTTGTGTTGAATCTGTTAATTGTGATGGCTGTATTAGTGTGTGTTATCTGTAATTCAGGTAAGGACTGCAGATGATCAATTTCAAGTAGTTCCTACTTATGCTGTAAAATGCTATTGCCAACGACACACAGCCATGAACTTGGCAACTATATGCCACCTCAACCGGCACCTGGCTATGAACGTTGGAACTTAATGGGGGCGTTAATCAAATCTAACCAACAAATTTAGCTTTACACAATTGTAGTTAGTGGAAAGTTCTTTTACGTGCAATTTATCGATGCCATGGGCCCGCCGGCTCTATTTCTCCTCTGAAGGAAATAATACTGCTGGATATTTAACTGACTTAGGCCGGGTTTGAACCTGCAATCTTTGGCATAGAAGCTCAGCATGCTACCAACTACGCCACTCACTGGCGGCAACATTCTATGAAAAGAGGATTAGAAAGCTTGTTCACAGATATGACAAACGACTCACTCTTCACGGTGATTATGTCGAAATGTAACCAGGTTTGTACATATCTTTAGGTAACAAATTTGTTTTGTTATTATACACCAGTCTTTTTTTTTTTATGGACAATTGGAGGTTTTAAAAAAATGCCCCTTATTTTATTCTTCACAGAACATCGAATTAGGATTATTTACTCCACTGCTAGGGATTTATATAACAAGGCTGTACTAATGTTCTGTCATAGAATCCCCCAGAGGCCCACAAATAGTGGGATGGCGACCACCAGATCCCAGCTGAGTCCGTTCAACTCTTGTTCTCCTCCGACCCCTACGAGCTTTCTAATCCTCTCTACATAGAATGTTGCCGCCAGTGAGTTGGCGGCTTCGGTGACGTAGTTGATAGCCTCCTATATGGTTACCAAGGCAACAAGTATTCATCATCTAGATCTGAAGTATAAAGGCCATCTAGGCCTTTTATATGGTTACCAAGGCAACATGTATTCGTCATATAGATCTAAAGTGTAAAGTCCATCTGGGCCTCTTATATGGTTACCAAGGCAACAAGTATTCATCATCTAGATCTGAAGTATAAAGGCCATCTAGGCCTCTTATATGGTTACCAAGGCAACAAGTATTCATCATCTAGATCTGAAGTGTAAAGGCCATCTGGGCCTCTCACATGGTTACCAAGGCAACAAGTATTCATCATCTAGATCTGAAGTATAAAGTCCATCTAGGCCTCCTATATGGTTACCAAGGCAACAAGTATTCATCATTTAGATCTGAAGTGTAAATGCCATCTGGGCCTCTCACATGGTTACCAAGGCAACAAGTATTCATCATCGAGATCTGAAGTATAAAGGCCATCTAGGCCTCCTATATGGTTACCAAGGCAACAAGTACTCATCATCTAGATCTGAAGTGTAAAGGCCATCTGGGCCTCTCACATGGTTACCAAGGCAACCAGTATTCATCATCTAGATCTGAAGTATAAAGGCCATCTAGGCCTCTTATATGGTTACCAAGGCAACAAGTATTAATCATCTAGATCTGAAGTGTAAAGTCCATCTAGACCTCCTATATGGTTACCAAGGCAACAAGTATTCATCATCTAGATCTGAAGTATAAAAGTCAGCTAGGCCTCCTATATGGTTACCAAGGCAACAAGTATTCATCATCTAGATCTGAAGTATAAAGGCCATCTAGGCCTCCTATATGGTTACCAAGTCAACAAGTATTCATAATCTAGATCTGAAGTGTAAAGTCCATCTAGGCCTCCTATATGGTTACCAAGGCGACAAGTATTCATCATCTAGATCTGAAGTGTAAAGTCCATCTAGGCCTCCTATATCGTTACCAAGGCAACAAGTATTCATCATCTAGATCTGAAGTGTAAAGGCCATCTAGGCCTCTTATATGGTTACCAAGGCAACAAGTATTCATCATCTAGATCTGAAGTATAAAGGCCATCTAGGCCTCTTATATGGTTACCAAGGCAACAAGTATTCATCATCTAGATCTGAAGTATAAAGGCCATCTAGGCCTCCTATATGGTTACCAAGTCAACAAGTATTCATCATCTAGATCTGAAGTGTAAAGTCCATCTAGGCCTCCTATATGGTTACAAGGCAACAAGTATTCATCATCTAGATCTGAAGTGTAAAGTCCATCTAGGCCTCCTATATGGTTACCAAGGCAACAAGTATTCATCATCTAGATCTGAAGTGTAAAGGCCATCTAGGCCTCTTATATGGATACCAAGGCAACAAATCATCTAGATCTGAAGTATAAAGGCCATCTAGGCCTCTTATATGGTTACCAAGGCAACAAGTATTCATCATCTAGATCTGAAGTGTCAAGTCCATCTAGGCCTCCTATATGGTTACCAAGGCAACACGTATTCATCATCTAGATCTGAAGTATAAAGGTCAGCTAGGCCTCCTATATGGTTACCAAGGCAACAAGTATTCATCATCTAGATCTGAAGTGTAAAGGCCATCTAGATGTGAAGTTATTGTTGTTTTAAGGGGCGGAACTATGAGGTCATCTGCCCCTGTTTCTCAAGTATAAAGGTGCCTGTACACTGGAGAGTGATTTTCATACAGCAAGTCTAGCAAGACCACTCTAGCTAAACTGAGTGTGTGTACACTGTATAGTAATTTTCCCTAGGTAGAGCATTCGTAGAGCAAATCTACCTAGAGCACTCTCTGAACCTGTGTACACTGTCAAACGTAAATGCACTAGGTAGAGCAGCACTAAACATTTCTGAGACAATGTGAGTGGTATTTGCGCTGTGTTGTGAAGTTAAAATGTCTTCAAGAGAGCGTTTAGCATCTGTAATGGTTGTGTGTGCCTTGTTAAAAAAGAAAACTATGATGAGGAAAAAAGGTTGTGGGTGAGGAATTGGATATAAAAATGAGAATACGAGGGAATACACGCTAAATTAATGAAGTCGGGGTCCTCACACAAACTGAGTTTCCAATCATAAACTTTAATGCATGAAAATACTCCTAAGTACTCTTCTAAATGCCGCCTTCATCGACAGTTTTTTCTTGTTAATTTTCCGGAACGCAGCATTGAATTGGCAGCGGTGGTTGTGAAACTTTCTGCAAATTTCTTGCATAGTGCTTCCCATGGCTTCTGCTATCATCCGAAACAACTGTGCCTTCAAATTTCTGACTCTGTATTCTTTCAGAGTACAATTCCAAGTTTCTGGATGGGCTTCAATATGTTCAATTAATGTTATTGTTTTTTCATGACTCCACAAAAATTCAGCCATATTCATACACTATAATAATAAACAAATAATCACAACAATCTACCATGGACTCTACGTAGAGCACTTTCCAATATTCAACCGGACGAATAGAGCTAGACTGGTCTAGCTAGGGCACCCAAGTACTGTTTACACCGTAGAGTCAGCTGGCCCTAGCTAGAGCTTAGAGCGGTCTCTGCTAGGGTTCTCTACCACCTGTGTACACTGGAGAGGAGCTTAGAGTGCCCTAGCTAGAGCTACTCTACGCTCTAGCTAGGGCAAAAGCTCTCCAGTGTACAGGCACCTTTAGAATGAGCAAAAATGACTATGATTATATTTTGGCCAAAATTACTCCCAGGATCAGCAAAAGGGATACACACCTAAGAAAGGCTATCTCTACTTCAGAGCAGGGTTGACACTGACAATGAGATTTCTTGCAACAGGTAAGACAAAAATGGTTACTTTCCAACTAGAACAAAATTTATTGAATATTTGTAAACACAGTATTTTTTTACATCGTACTTAATTATATAGTTTATTTCATTCAAGCGCAGAAAATCTTGTTATTGATCAAACTTAACTGAATTAGGCCTATGTGAAATTTTATGTTTTATTATGTCTTGTATTGTTATTGTTAAATAATGTTGTTATTTTTCAGGTGACAGTTTTCATTCTTGTTCCGCATTCCTCCAACAACAATATCCAAAATCATTCCTAAGGTTTGTCAACCACTGTATGAGGAGTTTCACGGTGAGTATCTAAAGGTACGGGCTCTGTAGTATCAAAAGATTGAAAGTAGTTGGATAACACAGTAGCTTGTGCTGTTGATGTAGCAGGTGATACTGAAGTGGTTCACAGGTAGGCACACATGATGAAGATCCTGAGTTACTATAGTAGGCGGTGGGTACTGATAAAAGCGTTGAACAATCCTCTACTTCAGCTATTTCCAAAATAGCTTGTTGAAGTTTTCGTTTCAATCTTCAAGGTTATTTAATGACATATTAGTTCACGAACAGATGCCAGATGCCTGGAAAAAGAGTACGTTGGTCCCATTCTACAAAAACAAAGAAGATGTTCGATCTTGTGGAAACTTTCGTGGTATAAAAGTTACATCGCACACACTCAAGGTCTGGGAACGAGTCCTTTGTGAGCGCCTTCAAAATTTGATAAAGTTAACAGATAATCAGTTTGGCTTCACTGCTGGGAAGGGAACCATTGACGCAATCCATGCAATAAGGCTGGTAATTGAAAAAGCGAGCACTCCATCCGAGACGTCCAACTACAAGGGTAATTGGAGACAAGCAGCCCCTGGCTAGAGCTTTCCTTCCATATATAAACAAGTAGTTCCGTGAAGAACTATACAGCCTATTTTCATATATCCTACTTATGTTAATTGCCACTATCAACATACACAATTTCAGTTTGATTGCTGTAATAGATTCGTAGATATTGAGAACCTACTAAATATTTCGGATGGTCGCCATGTTGGATTTTATATATGTAGGTCCTAGAGTTATGTACTGTTACATGCAGATTATTGTGAACGTGTAGTATTCAAACTTCAATCGCATAATTAGGACACAAGAAAAAACAAGGAGATTTAAAAATTTTTCACAGCTGCCATCTTGAGGTTATGGAAACAATTGAAATAAATTAGATGCCAGTGGATTAACATTCGGATAAAGATTTACTGTACCAAGTTTCACTGCACGCGGATGGCTAAATTGCGAGAAACGTCCATGTGAATATTTATAATTCGCGTCACCGCCATGTTGGATTTGTGATCACCAGTTTATTTAAAGTCCTATAGGTGAACTTAAGTTCATAGCCCCTATGAACATTAAAAAATGCAGTTTGATTGCTAAAATAGATTCGTAGATATTCAGTATCGTCTAAATATTTTGGATGGTCGCCATGTTGGATTGTTAAATGTATAGGCCATAGAGTCATGTACCATTAAAGGAAAATTATTGCGTAGGTTCATTAGGCTATTCAAACTTTCAATTCGATCGCATGACTACATCACAAGAAATAAAAACTTAATTTTAAAATTCGCACTGCCGCCATCTTGAGGTTATGTAAACAATTGAACTAAATTAGATACCAGTGGATTACAATGTGTATAAATATTTCCTGTACCAGGTTTCAGTGCGCTTGGAACATTAAATCGCGAGAAAGGTCTATTTAAAATGTTCAAATTCGCTTGGCCGCCATGTTCGTTTTGTAGTTAACCGGTTTTTGAAAATCTTAGAGATGGACTTCCAGTAGTGCCCTTTATCTCCGTACACAATTTTAGGGAGATACCGCTAATAGTTTCAGAGATACAGAATGCCGGTGAAATATTTCGCACATCCGCCATCTTGTGATTATGTAAACAATTGAACGATGTTAGATGTCGGTGCATTACAATGTATATAAACATATACTGTACCAAGTTTCATTGCGTTTGGTTGGTCAAATCGCGAGAAACGTCGCGAATTCGCTTGGCCGCCATGTTGGTTTTGTAGTTACCAGGTTTTCAAAAGTCACATAAGTGAACTTATAGTAGTTCTCTCTATCACCATAGAAAATGTCAGGGTAATATCGGTAATAGTTTCGGAGATATTGAATGCTGGTGAAATATTTCGCACAGCCGCCATGTTGGATTGGTGAGTCGTAACAAAATTTGAAGGGCGCGGTCGAGGTCGCCAGGAATAGTGCTATGAACTTTCCGAGTTTCATTGAAATCACTCCAACCGGCCGCGGTGGCCGAGAGCGCTAACGCGCTACCTCGTGCTTCACTGGCATCGGGAGAGCGTGGGTTCGAATCCCACCTCGGCCGTCCTGAAAATGGTTTTCGTGGTTTCCCATTTTCACTACCAGGCAAATGCCGGGATGGTTCCTTTCAATAGGTCCACGGCCGATTTCCTTCCAATATCCCTTCCCCGACCCGTCCTGAAAAGAAAAGTACATGGCCATTGGCTGCATTAATAAAAAAATTGAAATCACTCCTGCTGTTTAGATTTTATTAGGGGGGGACACACACACGAATCACACACACACACGCACACACACACGGACAAAAGGTGATCTCATAAGCCTATTTTTTCAAAATTGAAAATAGGCTAAAAAGGTCACGGACAGAATAGGGAGGCTACTCGAGTCCCATGATATAAAGACCATATAAAGGCCTACACGAAAAATTAAGGACATGTTTAGGTCCGTTAAAGATAAGCGACATCCTCATACCGCGGCAGGGGTTTATAAAATCCCGTGTGATTGTGGCCAAGTATATATTGGAAGAACGAAAAGAAGTATTGCCACTCGCCTCAAGGAGCACGAACGACACAGCCGGCTGGGACAAACAGATAAATCCACTGTAGCAGCACACTCGCTACTCGCAGGTCACGATATAAGATATGGAGACACCGAAGTTCTGTCCACCACGGTGTCTTATCATGCCAGGCTACAAAGGGAGACCATTGAAATCCTGAAGCATACTAACAACTTCAATCTTTAGGAGGAAGCAGAACGTGTGAACAGAGCTTGGCTTCCAGTCCTTAATCCCGTCAAGCCTGCCCTCATTGACCGTCGTAGACGAGAAGATGCAACAGACGAGCAGCCCTGTCCTTGATGCATTACTTTTATGTGGTACGCCGTTGCTATGGTAGCCTCTACGTGTGGATTGTTGACTATTTATATATCTTCTGTTTACTTGTTTTACCTCGCTTAATGTAACCTGTGAACATGCTGAACGCAGTATTCAGCGAAACGTCAGGACGACAAAATATCCTTAGAACTTGGCCTATAAGCCCGCAAAACAGAGATTCCTACTTTGTGATTACCATCATCATCATTATTTATTGCCGGCCCCGTGGTGTTGGGGTAGCGCGCCTGCCTCTCGCCCGGAGGCCCCGGGTTCGATCCCCGGCTCCGTCAGGGATTTTAAAACTGACGTGAGGGTTGGAACGGGGTGCACTCAACCTCGTGAGGACAATTGAGTAGCTGTCTGACAGTGAGACAGCGCCCCGATCACGAATACCAAGATTAACGGCCGAGGGGACCCGAAGCGCTGATCACGCGTCACCCCAATATCTGCAGGCCAAAAGGCTGGGCAGCGGTCGCTTGGTCGGCCTTAGCCCGTCATGGGCTGGATAGTGCCAGGGGTTGACTTTTTTTTTTATCATCATTTATTGCATTAAACGGGCCTTTGAGACCTACAGCAGAAGGAAAATAGGAAAAGAAAATATTACAAAACACATCCAATAAAAGGAAAGTCAGTCAATCACAAGAGGAGGTATTTGCTGCAGATGGCACTCCATCTTTTCCAGTCTCTAGCATCATCCTCCATGGCTCTCGGTTCCACTTCTTGAAGGATCGTCGTCACTCAATCCTTCCATCGTGTTCTTGGGCGTTCTCTCGAGTGTTTTCCCGTGGGTTGAGATTGGAGGACTCTCTTAGGAAGGGATCCGTCCACTCGTAAGATGTGTCCAAACCATTGTAGTTGCCTCTGTCCCAATATTCGTCCAATGTGTGGCTTTCCAAACCTCTGGTACAGGTCTTCTTTCTTTCTTTCTTCTCTCCCATTTACCTTCCATGTTATTGTAGACGGGTCCATAAATTTTTCGAAGTACCTTTCTTTCAAACACACATATTGAATCCTCTGTCGTTGCTGATGTTGCCCAAGTTTCACAACCGTATAAAAGTACTGGCCTCACCAGTGTCGTGTACGGATGGACTTTTTTCTTCTGAGATATCAGACGAGATTTGAAGAGATTTTGTGATTACCATACATGAAATAAATAAATAAAATCAAGTCTTTCAGTAAAATAACTTGTCAAGTAATGAAAATATTCTGTCCCTCTTTCGCCCTCTTCAGGCAGTACAGCACTGGACTTCTGATCCTAAGTACATGGGTTCGATCTCAGCTAAATAGGATGGTATTTGAAGGTGCTGAAAAATGTCAGCTTCGTATCGACAGATATACTGGAACGTAGAATGAATCATTCTGGACAGAATTCGTGACGTATCCCATTATTATTATTCACATTATTTCAACCTGGTTTATTGTTGTTATAATAGTACTTTACTTCAACTATACTTTGTTTAGTCGTTAGAGCTTGTAACTGGTAGAAAGTGTCTACACTAGCATAAGCCTACTACATATTTTATTTTATTTTACTAGAACTGTAGGAGCTATATTAAATTTTTGCAACTAAAACAAATGAATCAATGATCCGATCGGGTACCGGGACTCGATCCTCAAACCTTCAGCATGCACTCCTTGAATAACAAATTATTATTGATGTGTAACATCTTTCCACTCGGTTGCTGCATATTTTTGTGGGAGTGATTTTGAAAAATGGGACGGAAGTGGGCGGACGGAAGTGGGTAAGACACACTGATAGCTGGATCGCATCCCTCGTGGCTGCTTTAGCAGTGGTAAGAGGAAACAATGAGCGCGCAGTGTTGGAGATTGGTACCATGACGCACTGCCGGCCATGTGGAATGTATATCACATATGGATTACTTCAAGGTTTGGAGGCACCATTAAGAATATTCCTATAGTAAATCATCTTCAAGTTGTCGTTCTTCGGTGTAAAAATATTCATTATATCATATTTGCTGAAAACAATCATGATTTATTAAGAGTCTCTTTTCCTATCTCTGGATAAAAGTGATGGTTATTCCCCGAGTAACTTTGATCAAAAACTTTCATACTGAACGGTAAACGCTCATGCGAACTCTGGTGTCAACTGCCTGAAACGCAAACCACATGTTCAAAATCTACGTATCAGTATTTGAATGATGATAATATTTTGCTTTAATAATGAAACATTGTAACTAGTCGGCAAAGCCGGTATTATGTTTCAGCACAATGGCTATTCGGATATTAACCCACATTGCGGTAATGCAGTGATCAATATTATATCGATTTTTTTATACGGGAACTGGGCTAGTCTTTCATAGGAATTCCCTTGACTGAAAAGTAGGCATATTCATAACTAATTTAAAACTCAATTCCGCACAGGAACATTATTGAAAAAAAAAGCGAAATATTAATGGAGCATAAAAAATTTACTTCCATATTATTACCGGCACGTGGAAATACGTAACTATCTTGTACTCCAAATATCTGTGATTGTAATAGCTGCGTGGCTAGCCCCTTGGTCTGCGAATCATAAGGTCCCGGGTTCGAAGCCCAGTCCCGGCAAATGTTTTTGCTACCAGATTATCGATTTGAACGATATCTATCATAACATTATGCGTCATTTTAACAGTATCTACATGAAATTACGATCTCGTCTATGTATCCTTTCTGGCTGAGTTTCATCTGGTTGGCGCTCCTCTCGAACTCCAGCCCCAGACAATACCGCACGTCCCCCAAGTCCTTGATTTCGAACTTGGTATTCAGAAAGTCTCTCACCACGTCGATCTTCTTGTCGTCTCGAGCTATGATCATCATGTCGTCGACATAGATGATTATATAAATCCTATCTTCGACCGGTCCGATGTGGTACATGCATGGATCTGCATCCGAGCGAGTCGCCTTGAGATTTTTCATCTCTTCCTCGAGACGGTGATACCAAGCGCGTCCTGCCTGTCGCAATCCGTACAACGCTTTGTTTAGTGAGCACACCATGTCACGATTGGTCAACTTCTCCAGCATCTCATCTGCGGTCTTTCGCACAGTCTCGTCAACCGACTCGTCTTGAACGGTATGGGCAAGAACGTCCTCGAAGTGGTCCGGGGCTTCCATGAAGATTTGCTCCTCGACTTCTCCATTCAAGTACGCCGTCTTGGCGTCTAGCTGTCGGATCTTTAGATTATCTTGTACAGCTAACGCCACCGCAGTCCTTATTGTGCTCAGCCTTGCGACTGGAGCGAACGTGTCGTGAAACTCTATTCCTGGTCTCTGCGTGAAACCCCTCGCTACCACGCGCGCCTTCCGCTTGCTGATAGTGCCGTCAGGGTTAAACTTGTTCCGGAGAACGAATCTGCTTCCTATCACACGTTGCCCCTTGGGACGGTCGACCAGCTTCCACGTATTGTTCCGAATTAGTGAAACTGCTTCTTCTGACATTGCTTCGATCCACGCAGGTGAGTCCTCTCCGGAGATAGCCTGGGTCACTGGGATTTCAGCGACGTTAGCCGCTTCCCCTGGTCGATCACCGTAGTTCTTGCGGGGTCGCCCAGATTTTCCAGTTCTAATCAAACGAGGCCGTCCGCCTCTTCTCCTAGATGATGCCGCTTGTTGCTCGTCGGATTGGATCTCCGGTTCAACAAAGTAATCGTCGGCAGGAAAGCCTATGAAGTCATCGGGGAATTCCCATTCAGCAACATCAGGTTGGTTTTCTGCCAGAACTTCGTCTCTCGACACCAGCTCGAATTCCAGTTCATGGATCGGATCCTCTGGTTCAATGCGTACTTTGTCCGGAGAGTCAAGCGGGAACAGATCATCGACTGATTTCTTAGGCGCGGTCATCTCCTCACGAAAAACAACGTCTCTCGTGATCTCGATCTTCTTCGTTTCAGGCATCCAGATACGGTAAGCCTTCGACTGCTCCGAATATCCAACAAAAATTCCCTCTTTTGAGCGAGGGCTAAACTTCCCCTTGTTTGGGGTCTTGTCCAGGCAGAACACCTTGCTCCCAAAGTCCTTGAAATAGTGTGCAGTCGGAGTCCTGTTGAACCAGCGCTCAAATGGAGTCTTCCCGTTTAGCTTTTTGGTTGGACATCGGTTCCTCAGATAATTTGTGGTGTAGATCGCCTCCGCCCAGAATGTCATCGGTAGGCCAGATTGCAGGAGTAAACATCGTGCTGCCTCTTCAAGGGTCCGATTTTTCCTCTCGGCCACACCATTTTGTTCAGGCGTATATGGTGTTGTGAGACGGCGCTCGATCCCCTCAGATTTCAAGAACTCGTCAAATTCCCTGTTGACATATTCACGTCCATTGTCGGACTGTACGCACTTTATTTTCAGACCGTGCTGCTTCTCGACAAAAGCCTTGTACTCTCGGAACATTTGCAACGCCTCGCACTTCGTCTTCATAAACCGTACCTCTGTCCATCTCGAATAGTCGTCCGTAAATGTGATCATGTACTTGGATCCACCGTTCGACACAACACCCACAGGGCCACAAACGTCTGTGTGAATAATATCGAGCTTACCGGTCACACGATTTGACTCTTTCGGGAAAGGTATTCGAGTCATTTTGCATTTCGTGCAAATGTCACACGTTAGATCTCCACATCTCCCTTTTAGTTGCACACCGCGAATGGATCCGCTCTTCACTGCCGTATCTAGATCACGAAAGTTGACGTGACCCATCCTTCGATGCCACAGCTGCGCCACATTCTCGTCGCGCTTGTCTTCTGACACTGCGTTTCTACATTTTTCCAGTGGGGTGCCCTGTACATAGTACAGATTGTCCTTGCGCTGTGCAACTAACCTCGTCAGTCCATTCTGGTCAAGAACTTCCGCCTTCTCTTTGCCAAAAACAACCGAGAAACCACGGTCTGTCATCTTCGAGACTGATAAGAGATTAGTGCGGATCTCAGGAACGTGCAAAATCTCATTGAGAGTAACGTTGCAAGTTTTACCGTCTACACTTGTTGCAATTTTTGCAGTCCCTCGGGCCTTTATCTCTGCGGTTGCGCTGCTCGCTAACTTCAGCTTGCCAGTCTCGCCCTTGTCCATCTCTGTAAACACAGTCGCATCACCGCACAGATGAGACGTGCACCCACTGTCGAGACACCACAGGTTTTCGACACTGCTCGTCGCGATCTGGCACGTATCAGGTTCCTCAACTGATAAGAGTGACGCGTCCGACAGCTGATTTTTGTTGACCTTAACATTGCAGTCCACTGCCTTATGTCCCTTGATTCCGCACTTCGAGCATTTGAACGGAAACGATTTCTCCTTGTCACTCTTACCACCGGAGTAGCCGTGGTTTTTGTTTTGAGGCTTCGACTGTGGTTTCCTTGAAGGACCTTTCTTCTTCACGTACATGGCGCCTTGATTTTCCATCGGTGTTGACGAGGCAACTCTGGCATCGTGTTCTTCGATTATCTTCGTACGTACATTCTCAGGCTTCGGTAGATCGTCCCGGCTCTCGATAACAATTCTGAAATTTTCAAAACTTGCCGGCAAACTGTACAGCATCATGATGGTAAGTTGGTCTGGGTTAATAACTACGTCCATGTCAGCCAACTTGTCGACACAGTCAAAGTAGTTGTTGAGGTGCTCACGGATGTCGCCATCTTCAGTCATCTTTTGCAAGGTTAGACTCTTCAACAACGTGGCCTTGCGAGCAGGGGCGGTTCGAGTGGGGGGGTTGGGGGTTGTCTCACCCCCCTTAGGTATTTTCTCAGTCGGCAAATACGACATCAGTCGGCAGTCGGTAAATCCTGAAGAATCCGTAACATTTCCCAAAACAGCAGTTAAAAAGCAAAACGGTGCATGGCCATATACGATTTGGTCCGATTTAAAAATAAATAAAAAATATTATACTGACAGTTGGCATTTTACCGACAGTCGGCACAAACGGACACTGCAATAATTCTATACAGCCAGGCAATAGCCCAGTGCGGCAAGGGAAAGAGTCGGCAAAATAACCATTTTAAAAATTTCACTTCCAGTCCTCGGTGCACCGGCTGCCACTTGCCATTTCGTTTCTTTGTATGGAAACTGAAGAAAGAATGACAGATGAGCAATATGGGACCAAGACAAGGGATGAACTCATCGGCACGTTCCTGGGTGGGTGTAACGTCCCACGTTCATTATGCAGAACGACTCAGCTACACAGCGAAGCGAGCCCATCACCTGTGCCATGTGGCTAGACAAAAGGTGTTGGTGCGCGCATTGATAACTTCAGGTCAAGCCAACTCATTGAGATGCTGTCGGAGGAATGTTTTGACCTGCTACCGCTTGTCTCGGCGCGTCCTCAGATATCCGCACTATTGTGACAAAATTGACAGATTTATGGTTCCAAGGTTCCTCAAGGGGTGGGGTGCTCACTAAGGTCAGTGCAGTGGTCACCGAGAATGAGAGTAAGCAGTCGTTCCTGAACCAGCAACTTTTACGGTGATAACTAGGTGCAAATACAGTGGCAGTGGGACGTGAGTTTTCGCCATGTAACATTTTCACGGAGCGCCGCGTACCCATCAAACGTAAGGAATAATAATGCAATAGATACATGCGTATTTTCAGCCATGTTTATGTTTAATGGTGTTAACGAGAAAAAAGTGAAGAATGATCGCACGCTGGAGTACGTCAGTGGCACAAACTGAAAAGTGGCGGAAAGAAGAAAAAGGGCAAATTACAAGAACACTTCACTTTAGAAGCTCATAAAGCAGCGATGGCAGATTTGTGCCACTTTGTTAATGGAAAAGGCCACGAAGACGTCCGTTCTCCTTGATAAACTTTTACGGACGATCAGAATTGAGGAAGAACAAGAAAAGGAGCTCCACAAAAAAGTTATCCATATACTTATTAACACAGCAAGAACCCTTTGTCGGCAAGGTTTGACTTTCCGAGGTCACGAGAATGGAATCACTCAAGATAATGGAAACTTCACGCAAATTGTGAAGTTATTTTCTCGGCATAGTCCGGTCATGAATAGGTGGTTGGAAGAAGTGAATACGCGGAAGCATAATGTTATGTATATGAGCAAGGACTCTCAAAATGAATTCTTCCATCGACTCGGAGAGAACTCGTGAAATAATTGCAGAAGAGATCAAGAACGCTGGTATGTTCTCCGTTATAGCAGATACTACTCCCGATATGTCACATAAAGACCGCCTCTCGTTGAATATCCGATACGTCGTCGAAAAAGATGAAGAGCTCGTTCCTGTGGAGTGTCTTTTAAAAATAGACGCTGTTTTAACAAAAAAAAAAGACTGGAGAGGAGTTGGCTGAAAATATATTTTTAATTCAGAAGAACTTACTTCCACTCGATAAACTAGCGTTTCAATCGTACGACTTTGCTAGTAACATATCTGGCATATACAACGGCACTCACAAAAGCTATCAGAGAAGTGCAAAATAGGTATTCCGTACGTTCCATGCCAAGTTCACAGGTTAAACATTTTCGTAGAGACAGCTTGTAATGCTAGCGCGCTTATCCGAGAGTTTTTTGACACTCTTGAAGCATTGTACTTTTTTTTCCGGTAGCACGAAACGACATTTAAGCTTGCAGAAAGAGCTGGATAAAATTGAAAATTCACTTCAACTTAAGAATTTATCAAAAACGAGGTGGACTGCACGCGCCGAATCGGTGAGAGCTGTTTCTTCGTCTTATGAAGAGAGTCACATCATTGGAAACAATGAAAACCTCATTCGATTCTGAATTTGACAGTAAAACCCGAACTTTTGCGTCAGGCTTGCAAAAAAAGCTTCTAGACTTTGATTTTATCTGCGGCATATACTTTACCAAAAACATCATGTTTAAAGTTAAGTACATAACCGAGCTTTTAGAAGCGGCGGAGCTGAATGTTGTAGACGCGATGCAGCTGATTCAGAGCTCTTTGAAGTCTTTTGAAGATATCAACGACGATGGCAAGATGAACGCTTTGATAATGAGTGCATCGTCATTTGCGAAAAGTAAGCAAGTAAATGCGGAGGAAGACTTCTTTAAGCACCGCAGGACCCGGCGACTTGCAAAGAAGTATGACGTGCACGCTGAAACGACAGCAGAAATTTCTTTCCGTACATTATACAGAAATGAGTTCCGAATACTTGTGAATGTATTTACTACAAGCGTGCAAGACAATCTCGCAAAACTAATTTTTTTGCTAGAGCCATTCAACATAATTTTCAAGATACCCGCTGACAGAAAGAGCTGCACCATCGAGCGCGTCCGATCTATAAAGCAATCACACCCGAAAATCACCCTTCAAGATGAAGAACTTGTGCTGGCTGAGCTTGAAATCCTGCTTGAAGCCAGTAAACAGTGCTCGTCTCCTAAAAGTTGCTGTTAAATTAAAGAGGATTATTCCGTGTGGTTATCAAGTAGTTCGACTGATTTTAACATCCCCAGTGTCTTCTGCTTCTTCCGAACGGTCCTTCAGCAAGTTGAAGCTCATTTTCAATCATTTGCGGACATCGATGGGTGACAACCGCTTAGACTCCCTCATGATGTTGTTTTCAACGAAAGATAAGGTCGACGACATTGAAATTACGGAGATAGTGGAGAAGTGGCCCTTGTTAAAACATCGTAGAGTAGGGATTTAGAAGGAATAACTAGGTTTTTTTTATTCTTGTAATATTTGAACACTTATTTTGTTCATTTATCAAATTTTCCTGCGATTCAAAATTCTGGAACTAATAAAATACATTTTAAATGAAAGCCGTTAATTAAGTATATTTGCCTTGTGTATTGTTTGCCGCCACTGCCGCCCCCCGACAGCAGTGGCTACGCTGGCTAAAGCCCAGCGTTAGGTCATGAGGCCAAGCTCTCTGCTGACTTGGTAGACGCGTGGGTTCGAGCCCCACCGTCGGCCGTCCTTGAAATGGTTTTCCGTGGTTTTCCCCATTTTCAACACCAGGCAAATGCTGGGACGGTACCTTCTGATAGGCCACGGCCGCTTCCTTCCACATCCTTGCCAGTTGTATTCATCCCGACGCGCAGGTCGCCCACGGGCGTCGAATAGAAAGACCAGCACTCGGCCTCCAAGGAGGCCACACACGACAAAAAAATACTGCCCCCGCCCCCTCTCCCCTCACCCCCCTCTCCCTCCCGTTGCTCAGTTATCAAGCGAATAGTCGGCAATCTTAAACAGCCAGTCGGCATTTTTTAAATGCTCACCCCCCTTATATGTACAAGGTCGAACCGCCCCTGCTTGCGAGCCGGCCCCTTCGACTGAAACGTATCCTCAAGTTTCTGCCATATCTCGCTTGATGACCTGCAGTTCTTCACCAACTTGAGCTGGCTTGGTCCGATGGATAGGATTAGGTCTGACATGGCCAATTCATCCCTAGTCGTCCACTGGGTCACTTGGGCTGCATTGTCCTCACCCGGCTCGGGTTTGACGATCTTGCGGTTAACATAACCCCACGCGTCATTCTTTATCAGAATGGCGCGCATTTGCATTTTCCAGGTGTCGTAATTATCGCGCCCTAAGGCCTCGATGCGCACTACACCGTTTGAATTCATTGTCTCACTTCAATCGTGCCGCGTGTTAACGTCCGGAACACTCACGATTGTTCACGATAAATTTGCTGTGCCGCGTATTTTTGTTTGAAACACTCACAACCGGCCATACACTTTGCGTCGCGTGCTATTGTCCGGAACACTCGCAAATAGGCCTACGGAATTTCGTGTCGCGCACGTTTGTACACAACTCGCACGTTAAGCACGTTTTCTTGCCTTACGTGTTATATTCCAAAACACTCGCAATAAGCCAAAATTCGCGTCGCGTGTTATTGTCCAAACACTCGCAATTGGCTTTTTCACTGTTCACTCACGATCAAGCACACAATATTCGAGAAGACGGCGTTTGTTCCTTCTCGCTTTGTCGACGTCCAGAAGTTTCTCGAGTGAGCAAGATGTCTGCGGATTCGACGCGTTCTTCTCTTTGTGTCTCCGCGTGATCTCGCTGTTTTCAGTTAATTTAAATCTGAGCCAATCGTTCTGGGTCCATAACCTATTAGAGGTTTTAAAGCGGCAATGAAATGTAACGCTCGTTTAAATGTAACTCAACTGATTTATTTAACACAAAATACATGAACTGTTTAAATGCGTTGTGCCATGAACAGATCATAAAGCGAACTGTTTAAAAGTTAGTTGAGGGCGCTAGTTGCGCCTATCGATCAGGATGGAGGTCGATACCGGCAGATGCCGATCTCTCCAACAATAACATTTTGCGTCATTTTAACAGTATCTACATGAAATTACGATCTATCTAATTTTAATTACTATAGTTTGCACCAAGCAGGAGTTGGGAAATTTGATTGTATTGAACATCATTTCTAGTAGTCTATAGATAAGCTAGAGACTATGGTTTCATTCCACCTCTTAATTTACAATATAATATGTGATGTTTGTTCAAACAAGTGTGACAGTAGCATATCTCCAATTCAATCTATACATTCATCATAGTACCAGTATGAAAACGGAGCGTAAATTAACATTTTAAGAATGTCCAAGCTGTGTAGTATACGAGTAGGATAACATGTCAGATGACTTCACATACATTTCATCTCAATTTCGTAGTAGGATAACATGTTACACTTCATATGCGACTACTGTAAGGCTCCTATCTTTTTTATTACTACAACAGTTCATTTCAACTTCATTGGATGCCTTGTTATTGTTAATATGGAAAGAGCTGCCATTATTAATATTATTATATACAGTATTTCTTAGATTTCAAACGCAGTAGTTAAAGAGAAAGAAAGTGAGCTTTAGGCAGGCCTGTCAGCTGATGATCTCCATCTGGCCAAGTTGCGAATACATTTCCTTTGCACTCTCTCTCATATGTCAGCGTGCGACTGACTGCGATGGGTAACGTTTTCAGAAACGCAGCTTTAAAAGGAAACTTGGGACAGAAGCCAGGGGGTAGGGGTGAGAGGCTCGTTTCAGCGACATTCCTGCCATAACGCTTCTCTCTGGCTCCCATCAACAGTCTCCTCATTCTGAATAAAATTGAAGTATTTCTTATTTTTGACAAGAATTTCGGTTGAAAAGTAATTTAAGGCCACGTATATCCCCCCGCCAGAAGCCAAATTTGTAAACCATGGTACAAGGAAAGAAAGCCCCTACCGTCATAACATAGTCGTAATATAAATACTGTTTTACAATGTCAAAGGGCTACAATGTGCTAACGTTAATAACATTTCAGTACTATTTTTGTATTTTACAGATGCAGATGAATGGGAAAAGGAAGCTGAAATCTTCAAAGATTTGTGGAATTTCCCCAACTGCGTTGGATCTATAGATGGCAAGCATGTTGTGATGAAGGCTCCAGCAAACAGTGGAAGTTTGTATTTTAATTATTAGGGGACACATAGCATTGTATTGATGGCACTGGTCAATGCAAAATACAAATTTCTGTATGTTGATGTCGGATGTAATTGGAGAATTTCAGATGGTGGGGTATTTGCAAATTGTACTCGGTCAAAATATTGGGAAATAAATCCTTAAACATGCCACAGCCGCAAAAACTATGCGGACAATCAGAGGCAACACTATTTGTTATTCTGGCTGATAAAAAGACAAAATGTTACAAACTACAAAAACATTCAAGATAGTCCTATACACTGAATTATGAAATAACGCTAAGTCATCTGCGAATCCCAAGCAATTTAAGTCTATTTGATCTTTCTTGGTTCCAATTCTTATGTTCCTAGGATTTTCCCTGTACCATTCCCTCATTACATATTCCAAAGCACAATTGAAAAGTAGAGGCGATAAACCATCTCCTTGTCTTAATCCTGTTTTAATCGTAAACGGTTCAGATATTTCTCCTCTGAATTTTACTTTAGATTTGGTGTTTGTTAGAGTTAGTTTTATAATTTTTATTAATTTGGGATGTTTGTCCGAAATTCCTTAGTATTTTCAGCAATGAAGATCTATGTATACAATCATAAGCTTTTTTGAAGGTGTTGCTGTTTTTGTCTACGTTTGTAGTAGTCCATTACTAATTTTAAGGTGATTATCTGTTCGAGGCAGCTTCGCCACCTTGATATTCTCCTATTCCCAGTTCTAATTGATCTTTACAACGATTATTAGAATTCGTGACATGATTTTATATGTGATATCCAAAAGGGAAATTCCTCGATAGTTGTCAGGATTTGATTTTTCTCCTTTCTTGTGTAATGGATGCATTATAGCTGTAGTCCAATGGTCTGGCAGTTCTTCTTTGATCCAAATGTTCCCTATGCATTGGTGTAATGGAATCTTTACTGGTTCTGCTGCATATTTCCACAATTCTGCAAATGTTTGATCTTCTCCACTCGCTTTGTAGTTTTTGAGCTCTCTCAGAGTGTTTGGAACAGTTACTCACATAACCGTCAGAGGGCTGCACCATCAATTATGATTGAGAAGGCTGTGGATAACCCTGGGTATGGTATCTTTTTTCAATTGTCTCATTATTATTTTAAGTTCCTTGAGCATCAGAAGGATTGTTTATTAAAAGTACGAGCCGAGATAAGCATCTCTTTTGAAAATAAATACAAAATGTGTAACTTATTGTCTGTGGAGAGAACCAGCCTATTGGAGGTGAAACATTTTGGTCCTCTGGGTCGGGATAGATAACACTTTTACGTATCAGACATCAAAAATGCTCACAAAAAAGGTATGTGACAATTGATTCAAACAGTGTGACAATTATCCTAATTATCCTGTTAATACTTCCTCTCTGCTCACAATCTTAATTATGGATGTCGCTGAAAAGAGAGGACTCATCAAAAAAAGAGCTGTAATAAAAGCTCTTCTGACACGAATTGTCAGCTACGTAGATAGTTTTCAACAAGGTGGCAACTTGAACGACATTCGTGTTAGCCAGAAGTTATTACACACTTCCAAGGAAGAGTATAACGTAGTTTTGAGGGAATGACCTCCGGCTTGAATTAGTTCCAGAGGGATGTTATCTGGGCCAGGTGCTTTTCTGGGTTTCAATTGGGTGAGTGCTGCACTGAATTCATGATAAGTAGCACTGCCTTATCCTCAGAATATGGGAATCAAGAAAGGTACCTGGAGACCTAAAGAATGCCACTATAGTCACTATCTTTAAAAAGGGTGATCGCAGTGTTTGTGGCAACTACCGTGGTATATCACTGCTATCAATTGTGGGGAAGATTCTTGCAAGAATTCTACTTAACCGCCTCAAGGTTATATCTGAGAAGATCCTCCCAGAGTCACAATGCGGATTTAGAGCTTCCAGAAGCACAATTGACTTGATTTTCTGTGTGAGACAGCTAAAAGAAAAATGTAGAGAACAACAGAATCCACTCTTCTTAGTCTTTTATGACTTGGAAAAGGCATTTGATTCGGTTCCAAGACCAGCCATGTGGGCGGTGCTGAAGCGGTTTGGTTGCCCTCAGCGTTTTGTAGATCTAATCAAGGCTCTCCATGATGGCATGACAGGTCAGGTCAGGTTTGCCATCAGAATAAGATGTCCGATGAATTTCCCATTACCCATGGACTGAAACAAGGATGTGTACTGGCTCCAATGCTTTTTGCGCTGTACTTGGCTGCAATGCTTTATGATTCACCCACAAACATCCCAGGTGTGGAGGTCAAGTATCGTTTCGATGGAGGGCTTTTCAACCTGACTCGTCTCCGCTCCTCGAGGAAAACTCAGGTTACTAAGGTTACTAACATGTTGTATGCAGATGATGCTGCGTCGCCAACTCTCACACCAGAAGAGCTGCAAGAGTCAGTTAATTGTTACAAAAGTGCATGTGATCGCTTTGGTCTTACTATAAATGTCAATAAGACTAAAGTCTTGGCACAACCTTCAACAGACACACCTCTTCCTCAGTTCAATATCTCCATCTCAAATTTGCCATTAGAACAGGTAGATCACTTCTCATACCTGGGCAGTACCATTTCTGTCAGCTGTACCTGTGAGCAGGATGTGGATAAGAGAATTGGTGCAGCCCATGCAGCATATGGACAATTAGCGCACCGGGTCTTCATGAATAAAGATCTGTCCATGAGTACAAAGCTTATGGTGTTCAAAGCAGTAGTCATTTCTACATTGTTGTATGGCTGTGAAACATGGACCCTTTACCGACGTGATCTTAGGAAGCTTGAGCGTTTCCACCTACAAAAACTTCGATCAATCCTGAGGATTAAATGGGAAGACCGCATTACCAATATTGCTGTTCTGGAAAAGGCTCAAATCAACAGCATAGAATCATCCATAATAGGTCACCAATTTAGATGGATTGGTCATGTCCATCGGATGGATGATGTGAGATTACCTCGTCAAATGCTATATGGTGAGTTATGCTATGGCACCAGACCTCATGGCGGTCCTAAGAGGCGCTACAAGGACCAATTTAAGCAGACCCTGAAATTGACAGGTCTTGATTCACAAACCTGGGACATGCTGGCTGAAGACCGCTCAACTTGGCGCCGTACCATCTCAGATACTGTAAAGACGTTTGAAAGGGATTGACGCACACATGAAGAGGCCAAGCGTCAAGCTAGGAAACTTCGAGCAGCCCAACCACGTCCTCCTCCAGCAATACTATGTGACTTGTGTGGACACTTGTTCCATGCCAGGATTGGATTCGTTAGTCACCGTAAACACATCCACAAACTGGACTGAAGGAAGAAGATTTATACTCGGATTCGAGTTAAAGCCGATGATGATGATAACGTAGTACAAGGCCAGTTAGAAATTAAAGACACTGAAGAATCACATGATATTGATAGGGAGATATTTGAAGAACTGTGTTTAGAGATAGAGTCTAGGATGGACACCTTACTAGAACCCAATTCACCGTCACAATCTGTTCCGTCTAACCCCCCATATATTAAACTGCTAAATATTGCATTGCCAACATTCAGTGGCATAATATCTAGCTTCAGACACTTCAGCGATACCTTCCAGTCACTGGTGATAAACAATACGTGTCTGACAGACATTCAAAGATATCATTATTTACTATCATGTTTATCTGGCGAGCCCCATAAATTATTAGAAAACTTACCTGTTACAAATAATAATTTTAAAGTTGCCTGGGAGTTGATCATCCAAAGATACGATAACCCCAAACTAATTATGGACTGTCACATTAAGGAACTATTAAACCTACCTACTGCAAGAACTGAGTCTCCTAAAGAACTCAGGCAGTTACTCAACCAGCTGCTGAGTAACTTAAATGCAATAGAAGTGTTGGAGGTGGACACTCCCCTACACGAACTAATCCTATCACACATGGTTTTGGAGAAAGTCAATCTGAACCTCAGAAAGCAATGGGAATCCAAAACCTCCAGTACAAATTTTCCCAGTTTGAAAGATTTAGTAAATTTTTTGGAAGGAACTGCTCAGACATTGGAGCTCATTCATCGCGACTAACAACAGATCCCTCATCAGAACTCTGATAGAATTTTCAGAAGGTCGTTCCTCAGTACTACTGCAGTGTGTGCATTTTGTAGGCATCCCCACAAGCTTACAAAATGTTCGAAATTTAAGGATATGGATCTCTCAACCAAATTAGAAATCGTCAAAGTGAACAATCTTTGTTTCAATTGTTTGAGCGTCGGCCATAGGCAAGTAGAATGTACCGCAGGCAATTGCCGTATCTGTAACAAGCATAATACCTTGTTACATAGGGTCCAAGAGGGGCATCGCAAGAGTACAAATTCAAGTGATTTCCGGCCTTATCAACAGACATACTGGACTGTGAAGGATAACTACAATCACGTAGACGTTCTTCTGTCAACAGCTGTAGTAAGAGTAACGGACTAAAGAGGGAAAACGTTCGAGTGCCGAGCGTTACTTGACAGTGCTTCACAAATGAATTTTATGTCTAAATCTTTAGCTGACCGCATAGGAATAAAATTAAGTCGTCAGTCTATTCCTATAAGTGGCATCTGTGATGCCCAGGCTGCTGAATCATCGCATATTTGTCAAATTCATGTCTCATCTAGGGTTACCAACTACAATGTGCATGCAGTTTGTGCAGTGCTGTCTCGCATTACAGGTCTGCTTCAAACAACACCCTTCGATAGTTCTGATTGGCAAATACCTGCAGACATTGAATTGGCTGATCCTCATTTCAATAAACCGGATCAAGTCGACCTTCTCTTAGGATCATCTATTTTCTTTGATTCGCTCTACTGTGGTCAATTCAAGCAAGAGAATCATCCTACTATACACAACACAGCATTTGGATGGATGCTGGCTGGTAGAATACCAACACAATCTATCAAGGTTGAGAAGAAACATGTAATGTCCTGCCTTATCCGTAATGATGTACTTCACAAACAAGTTGATCAATTCTGGCAACAAGGAAATAAGGATGGTGAAGCAGAGCCTTCGGGTTCCTTGTCGGGCAAGTTGAGTGAAGAGTGGCTGAAGGAATTGCAGGCCAAGCAAGACGAGAGGCGACTCAAGAAGATGAACGGTTCGGCGGACTCGACCGGTAACAAGGCGCGACGAGACACGAGTCGAACAGGTGGCGGTGATACTGGCAATAAGAAGCCTTCTTCCGTTAAGGTTCTTGCTTCCCGTTTTGAAAACATTCACCTCCACACGGTGCCCCCCAAAGACCAATCCCTTGTGAATACTGCCGAGTGTGATTCGTGGCTCTCTAAAAGTACATTGAACAATTCCGTCAAGTCCCCGACGTTCCCAGTTCCTACGACAACAGGCAATCCAACTTTGCCTGCCCCATCTCAATCTATGAACTATGATAGTGTAAAGGACTTCCTATCTAGCTATCCAGCAAACTTATGAGAGAACCGTTTTGACAATGGTTTTCACTCAGGCGAGTTGTCTGTAAAGAAGCGTAAAAACAGTATGTCCTCCATCGAGTGTCTGGACCAGGACGTGGTCGACGGACACGTGGCGATCGTGAGTCAACTGGACGCTACCAAGACTGATAACACAAGCATCGGTATTGACGGCAAGGATGTTCGCAGAAAAATTGTAAGAAGAAGAAGAATGTGACGTTCTGTGGCAAGGTGATCGTCGTGACGACCGCAGAGGATAAGAAGGAAGACAGCTACATCCCCCAATTCCATCCTGGAGAGAGTGCTCCGGTCATCATTCCACAAGCAGGACTCGCCTCATTCACCCTACTTCCAGATAGAGGAAGTCGCGAGATTCGGACCAGCCAGGAGCAATAAAAAGCAAGATCTACCATCATTTCCCTCAAAAGGTGTACCAGAAGCTGGTTCCTCCGCATTCGTACTCGATCGTGCGGCCAAGGAGCGTGCAGGTTCAACTCAGGCAGTCCATCAGGAGTCACGACTACCCAGCATCCCAGGACCGGACCAGCAGCTGGCAAAGCCACGGCCGTATCACCCCGTTTCGGTCCCTCAGTCCTACCCCGAGCAGATCAGGACGGCACCCAGCAACCTATCATCACCAGCAGCTCATTCAGCAGTACTAGTAAGACATTTGGAAGCGTTGGTCAAAAGACTACCTATCCCAGCTACAACAATGCACCTGGTGGACTTCTGATGCAGCGAACCTTCAGACTGGTACTCTGTGCTTTTGAAGGAAGACAACCAACTACCACTTGTATGGCAGACGGGGATCGTGGTCGATGTTCACCCCGACAATGACAGCCTCGTGCGTGTTGTGACAGTACGCACTTCAAGGGGGGCCTACAAGCGCCCAGTGACGAAGGTCTGTGCAATTCTGCAAGACAAGTGAAGTGCTTGAATTCAATGTGTTATTTGATGCAAACGAAGATGGGACAGTGATCGAAAAGGATTATTTTGCTTTCATAAGATATGCTTTCTAGTTTCATTGTTGTAATTTTTATAAATTACGGTGGGCAGAATGTTTGGAACAGTTACTCACGTAACCGTCAGAGGGCTGCACCATAAATTATGATTGAGAAGGCTGTGGATGACCCTAGGTATGGTATCTTTTTTCAATTGTCTCATTATTATTTTAAGTTCCTTGAGCATCAGAAGGATTGTCTATTAAAAGTAGGAGCCGAGATAATCATCTCTTTTGAAAATAAATACAAAATGTGTAACTTATTGTCTCTGGAGAGAACCAGCCTATTGGAGGGGAAACACAGAGCTTTGTAGACTTCTTGGATTGTGGGTGGATTTATGTTTTCTGATGGTGTTTTAATAGTGGTGTCTGTATTTATTTGAAGCAGTTCTGGTGGATCTTCGCAATTTAGCAACTTGTTAAATGTTTCTGCTAAAATTTCTGTATTTCTTTTATTACTATGAGCTAACTCACCATTTTTGTCTTTTAACTTTAATGTTGGAGGTTCATATCTTTGTAGTTGTTTGCTAAAAATTTTGTAGTAATCTCTTGAGTTTGTTTTCGCGCTATTTGTTTCAATCATCAGAAGTATATCTTTGAAAGAATAATAAAATTTCCGCCTTTCAATACTGTTTATTGCTAATTACTTACAGGGACATGTTTCGGGGGCTAGTACTCCCCCTTCATCAGCCTGTCCAACAAAACTTCACAAAGGAAACATGTCCCTGTAAGTAATTAGCAATAAACAGTATTGAAAGGCGGAAATTTTATTATTCTTTCAAAGTTATAGTTACGTCAATACGGACCTGAATAATCGACATTATGCATCAGAAGTATATCCTTTTGGTAAAGCCGTTTAACCCTTCGTATTATTTTTGAGTTATCTTCCTTTGTTTTATGAGATCCAAGTGTGATTCATCTGTTTTTTGACTCTGATACCATAGCCAACAATCCATTATACCAATTTACACCTTTTTCTGTAAGTTATATATTTTTTAAAGTCTTATCCAACGCATTGGCAATGACTCCATCTTGTCATTATCCAGTATTAATTCCATGACATGAAGATCAATAAGTGATTAATGAAAGAATAGGTGTTGAAGTGTGGGAAGGATTCAAATAATTGCGGCCTTGTATTCACAAACTTTATTTTTCAAAAAAATTGTCTCCGATATTTATGTCACGTTTCACTGAGAAGATAGCAGAGAATGAAATTCAACAAAAGAAATGCTTTTATAAGAAATATAATAGAGAAATTCAGTCTTCAGGTACAATACAATTACCATTCCAGAGATTCAGGTTGTTTAGCTACCCATTCCTTGATGCCTGGCAAAGCAAGAACTTTTTCCTTAAGCCTCTGTAGGCTTGGATAGTTTGCAATCAAATCTTGGCAGGCCATATAACTCAGGTAGTCAAGAACTGCTACAAAATATAGATCTGCCCAGGTGAGCTGAAAGAGATACAAATATACAGTAAGATAAGAATTTGCTATGTACACCTACATCAGTTCATAAGTGAAGTATAATTTTTACATGAACCAATAATTTACAGTGAGATTCTTTTGCTGCAGCGGGGCCGGCGACTGGCAGCCAGGTGCGCGCGCCTTCCGCCAGCCAACCGAGCTCGGGCCGCAGATAGCGCATAGGGGAGTTAACCAGGGTCATTATATCATTAAGTCACTAAACTTTCATCAACGAGGGTGTGAAGTGTCAGGACACAGATAAGAACGTAACATGAACAACAGCTTCTTGCAAGATTTAATTAAAGAAGCATACATGTTTTTTTTAAATTTCTTGGGAAAATGGATGACCTCACGTCACCAGTTAAATGTGAGAACTTGCCTTTTCACAGTAGATGCTGAAAATGTTCTCCTTCAGCTGACAGACAGTAACTTTGGAAGCTACATCGTTACATTATGTAGCTACTCCTTCCCCCCCCTGCGTGTTTACTGTGATTAATCGAAGCACGAACCTAAGCCCGCTTTATGTTTAATTGTGGGGTAATTTAAAATACTAAGTGTGCAGATCAATTACCCGTACTCTAGTGGAGCTGGAGAACAATATACGGCAGCAGATATCCCTCACAACAGAAGGGAATTACAACGTGTAAACGCTAATTTATTTACATGGTACAACGTCTGTCTGTCAGCTGAAGGAGAACATTTTCAGCATCTTCTGTAAAAAGGTAAATTCTTTAATCATGATTTGCTGGTGAATTTGCCATTAATTATTATTATTATTAATCTTGACTGGTCAAATTGGACCACTTGAGTATTTCCACAATCACTTCTTCTTTGAAGGTAGTACTGCTTGGTTCTTGCGCTCTTTCCAGTACTTTTTTCATTCTTTCAGATCGGGATTTTCTCAAATCATCTGAAATCTCCATAGGCTTTCTATTAGTCATTTCTGGAGAAAATTTGTGAGTTTTAAGAATGGTGTTAATTTTATTTTTCTCTTCGGTATCTGTTATCTTGAGTCCAACTGCTTTGAGATCTTGTTGGATTTCTTGGATCCATTTTCCTCCAGTTTTCTTTCCTAGATTTCTCATCACCGGTTGGCGTACAATTAAGTTTTCTGGAAGCCGTAAGATGTGAAAAAAATATGAAATTCTTTTCTTCTTCATTGTGCTGGTGATTGGATCAATCTCACGATAGACAGTTTCATTTGGGAGAATCCTCCCGACTCCCTCAACCTGACACTTTTTATTTATGCACGTTCTAATGATTCTTCTTTCCGTTTTGAGGAGCTGATCAGTTCTTTGTTCGTTTTTAATTTGGAACAGTGTTTTACAAGCATAAGTGGCTTCTGGGAGAGTTCAGTTTTATAATGTTGGATCTTAGTAGCTATTGATAGGCATTTTTTTATTATATGTTGACCAGGTTAGAGATTGTGCCTTTTTCATTTTATTTGTTCTATTTATCCAAGTTACTTTTTCGTTTATCTTATGTGTTATAATTTCTCCAAGATACTTAAATTGAGGAACTAGGTTAATTTTATGATCATTTATATAGACTTCATTTATATCTAAGGGTTTCATAGGCATGATCTCAGTTTTTTCAAAGGATATCTGTAATCCTATCCCTTGAGCAATTTCTTGGAGACTAGTGATCTGGGTACAAACCTCTTCCTTGTCTAGTGCTAAAAGAGCCAAGTCATCTGCAAATCCTAAGCAGTTTATTTTTTTTAATGATTTTGTTCCAATTTTGATCTTAGGAGGGTTTTTTTTTTTGCCAAACCTTCATGATATAATCAAGAGCCACATTGAAAAGCAGAGGGGATAATCCATCACCTTGTCTGAGACCGGTTTTTACTGTGAAAGCTGTTGATATTTCTCCCCTAAATTTAATTAATTTAATTAATTAATGTACTTTGTTAAGGTTTCCACCAGCGCGCTATCCGTGGCCAGAGCTCGGTTGGCTGGCGGAAGGCGCGCGCCCCCAGCAGCCAGCCGCCGGCCTCGCTCTAGCAAAAGAATCTCCCTGTACTAAAGCTTGAGTTTGTGGTTCATAGCATTTAAAGTAGGAGTAAAGATTTAAGGAGAACAAACATTAACTCTGAGATTTGCTGATGACAATGTCATCTTAGCCAATTCAACAGAGGATATGAATGAGTTTTTAAATGGTATGAACTTCGTTTTGAGGAAAGAATTCATGATGAAAATCTTCAATGTAAAACAAAAATAATGGAATGCTGCCAAAAGAAATCATAATAGTACATTATGCAACGAGCCTATAATGGCAATAATTAAGACACGAGTATGTTTATAAAACGAGCATATGCGAGTTTTATAATTTTCATACGAGTGTCTTAATTACCATTATAGGCGAGTTGCATACGACTGTTTATGTTCGACGATAATTATTATAACTTTTTTATGTTCGAACATAAATATTCATTAAATATCTGTCGAGATTTCGTCAGTTTTATGTACTGAACACAGCGCATGAGACGCAGAGAATGCCTTGTATTTGACCATGGCCTCCTCGATTACCCTACTATGACACTAGGCCAGGCAGTGAAATTTATATTAGAAGGCCGTGGAACTCAGCGCATCTAATTATCTAATTGGTCAAACAACTGTTTCTTGAGCTCTGATTGGTTGGAGAAACTGTTTCATAATGAAAAATAGTGTTATAATGAGCCTCATTATGATACAGTTTTCTGACATATAAGAGTCAGGGTGAAACATAAACCCCTATTGACGTCAAATTGACAGTTGAAAAGCTAAAGGAAGTAGAAGACTTCTGCTACTTAGGAAGAAAAATAATCAGTGATGGATGAAGCAAAGAGAATACAAAAAGTATGCTGGCTCAGGCAAGGAAAGCAATTTTACAGAAAAGAAATTTGTGGACATCGAATATAGATTTAGGTGCTAGGAAGCCATTCTTGAAGCCTTTGTCTGGAGCGTGGCGCTAATTGAAGTGAAACTTGGCGCAGCAGAAAAGAGGAGAATGGAAGCATTTGAAACATGTCATTACAGGAGAATGATGAAGATCAGATGGGTAGACAGAGTAACAGATGAAGAGGTATTAAGATGAGTGGGAGAGGAGAGATGTTTCTGGCGACTGCTAATGAAGAGAAGAGATAGGTTGGTATGACAAATACTAAGACACCAAAGAATAGCAAACTTACTTATGGAAGGAAAGGTTGAAGAACTGTAGGGGTAGACAGATTGCCTTGGATGTAAGGTGTGGTAGCTATGTAGAGATGAAATGATGAGCTCAGAACCGGGAGACATGCAGTGCAGCATAAAACCAGTCAAAAGATTGAAGACTCAAACAACAACAGTATTATGATAGATACAAAATTTGTCCATATCTCATAGTGTCATGAATCTTCTTTATAATCATTCCAGCCTCAGTACTTTTAAACTAAGTTGGTTACAACTTCTGCCAACAGATGCCACACACAACGATGTTGAGATTGACATGCTCCATAGCAAAGTCAGTTGGGAGTAGACACGCAAAAGTGTAACACCTGTACAACCAACGGCTCCACTCAGAGAAGCGACCGTATACTATACAGTACATAACAGAATTCAAATGCAAGTTCTAATTGTATTTATTATATTGTGTTGAACTGTAAACACATGCATAATTCTCATACGTAGCTCACACACCCTTATAAAACAAACTAATCTTATACAGTGAGATTCTTTTGCTAGAGCGTCCCCGACTGCCGGGCGCGCATGCCTTCCGCCAGCCAGCCGAACTCGGGACGCAGGGTTGCGTGATGTGGAGGCGAGCTAACCAGGGTCATTTAAGTCATTAAGTCACTAAACATTCATCAACAGGGGTGTTTAGTGTCAGCGCAAAAATAAGAAGGTGACATAAACAACAGCTGCAAGATTTAATTAAAAAAGAACAGATGTTTTTCTTATTTCTAGGGAATCTGGATGCCCTCATGTCACCAGTTAAAGGTTAGAACTTATTTTTTCTCAGAATATACTAAGAATGTTCTCCTTCAGCTGACAGACAGTAACTTTGGAAGTTACATCGTTAAATTATGTAGCTATTCCTGCACCCCCCTGTGTGTTTACTGTAATTAATCAAAGCACGGACCTAAGCCCGTTTTATGTTCAATTGTGGGTTAATTTAAAATACAAAGTGTACAGATCCATTACCCGTACTCTAGTGGTGCTGGAGAACAATATATGGCAGCATATACCTCACAACAGAAGGGAATCACAACGTTGTTTTTTTGTTTTTTTTGTCGTGTAGCCTCCTGAGAGGCCGAGTGCAGGTCTTTCTAGTCGACGCCCGTGGGCGACCTGCGCGTCGGGATGAGAGATGGAATGGATGAAGATGAATGAAACTGGGCAAGGATGTGGAAGGAAGCGGCCGTGGCCTGTCAGAAGGTACTGTCCCAGCATTTGCCTGGAGTTGAAAATGGGAAACCACGGAAAACCATTTCAAGGACAGCCGACGGTGGGGCTCGAACCCACGCGTCTATCGAGTCAGCAGAGAGCTTGGCCCCATGACCTAATGCTGCGCTTTAGCCCGCGTAGCCACTACTGTCGGTAATCACAACGTGTAAACGCTAATTTATTTACATGCTACAACGCCTGTCTGTCAGGTGAATGAGAACACTCTCAGCATCTCCTATGGATAGGTAAGTTCTTTAATCATGATTTGCTGGTGAATTTACCATTAATTATTGTAATTTGTTACGGTTTCCACCTGCATGCAATCCGCGGTGAGAGCTCGGTTGGCTGGCGGAAGGCGCGCGCGTCCGGCAGCCAGCAGCCAGCCACCGGCCCCGCTCCAACAAAAGAATCACCCTGTATAACAAGATTCAAATAGAAAATTGTAATATAAGCATCAACTAGACCCATTATACTAAGTATAATTAAAGGAAAAAGCTTGTAGTTTTAACGTGACCGTTAATCTTGAGATCATGAGCCACGGGACCTCCTTTTTACGTGGAATCCGAACCACAGGACATGGCATTTCACTTCGAAAATCTCACATGCATTGACCGGGAATCGAACCCGGACCGCCTTGGTGAGAGGCATACAGCTAGACCGCTGAGCCACCACGCCCCCTTAAGTATAATTAGAACACACAGATAATATTATACAAATTATAACCTCACCCCAGTGATCAGGGTCTGATAATGACCGCTTGACAGTCGAAACGCGTTATCCTAAATTGCCCCGTTTTAATAGTTATCATTTCATTAATTTCTTCCAGGAGAGTTTATTTACTTACTTATCATTTATACCAGGGGTGCCCAACCTTTTTTAACTAAGGGCCACATTGTAAATAGATGGGGGACCTTGCGGGCCAATAACAATCCGGGAGATTTGGGGTGTATGGATTTTTTTTTAAATATAGGTGCAATGTGGTGAGTTTTATGACTGCCTGAGCTAGAGTTTTCTTAGTATTGTAGCCGTTTTCTATATATATTTATAGTGGATTAAAAAAAAAACAATGAAAAAATTAAATATTTTTAATAAATCCCTTTAAAATAGAAGTACGATGATATTCAATACACTCATTCAGCATGAATGAGAAACAGTGAGTATTTATGTTCATTTGACACAATTATTAATCAAATTATGAAATAAAGTTCATGATAATTTAGTTTAGTGTGACGACTGGAAAAGCATTCTACCCGTACTTAAAATTTATTTCCACTTAGGATCGAACTTTGTTGTACCAATCTTCAATAAGTACGAGGGTAATTCCAAAAGTAAGGTCCGATTCGCCGTAAATATTTGAAAGCGGCGCCAAGGGCAAAACACGCATGCACGCCAACTCCTGGCATGCCTTGCATGGCAAAAGCCACCGGTAGCGTTGTTACTGTTGCTGCGCGCTGTTGATAGTGTCAGTTCACAGACAATTAATCAGCCCGCCGATTGTGAGGTAAGGGCAGTGATACGGTTTCTGTCTGCAAGAAACATTTCTGCGGCAAAAATTAATTGGCAGATTACTGAAGTGTACGGTCCTAACATAATGAGTGACAATAAAGTGCGCAAGTGGGTGCGAGCCTTGAATGAAGGACGGGAAAATGTGCACGATGAACCCCGCTCTGCAGACCATCAGTGATTTCAGACGAGCTGGTTCATGCGGTTGACGACAAAATTCGTGAAGATCGACGATTCACTATTTCAGGGACAATGATCAATAAAGCCGCCTACTGCGCTACCCTGACTAAACTTCGACGTGCAATCCAGAATAAGCGACATGGTCTTTTGTCGTTTGGAGTGTTGTTGTTGCATGACAATGCCAGACCCCATACTGCGATTGACACGCAAACTCTAATCAAGAAATTTGGATGGGAACAGATGGACCACCCACCGTACAGTCCGGACTTGGCGCCAAGTGATTTCCACCTGTTCCGCTACCTAAAGGAGTTTCTTGGCGGCAAGCGCTTCGACACAGATGATGAAGTGAAAGAAGCTGTTAAAGACTGGTTAGCTTCGCAAGCGGACGAGTTCTACGACTTAGGCATTCAAAAGCTTGTGGAACGATGTGACAAATGTGTAAATAAGTATGGAAATCATGTAGAAAAATATAGAAAGACGTAAGGAATGTCAATAAAACAATTGTTTTGGAAACAATTTTTATTTTGGATGTTTTTTTTAAACCGGACCTTAGTTTTGGAATAGCCCTCGTATAACCTCAACCCAGTGATCAGGGTCTGATAATGATGCATAATCCTAAATTGCCCCATTTTAATAGTGACCATTTCATTGATTTCTTCCAGGAGTGTTTATTTACTTACTTACCATTTATATTATATACATTGTACCCCGGCCTGTCATTGGGCAAATTCGTGTTGACCGGCTGAAGAGTTAGAAGTTTGTATAGGCAACGCTGAAAGAATGGCTTCAAAATTTGACATGAGTCTTCATGTTCTATGACCCCTACGAGTGGTTGGTTCCTCAGTTTAGGGGCTACAACAACACGGTCATGTTGCCCCGTGTACTATGGGTGTGTGTAGAAACTGTCTGATAACCAGTGTTAATTGTGATAGCTGTATTAGTGTATGTTATTTGTAATTCAGGTAAGGACTGCAAATGATCAATTTCATGTATTTTCTACTTTTGCTACCAAATGCTACCATCTACGACACCTAGCTGTGAACTTGGCTACTAGATGCCACCGCAACCGGCACATGGCTGCAAACATCGGAACTTAATAGAGTGTTAATTAAATCTAACTAACAAATTTAGCTTCACACAATTGTAGTTAAGAAGGAAGGAAGATTGTAGTTTTACGTGACCATTAATCTCGAGTTCATGAGCCACGGGACCTCCTTTTTACGTGGAATCCAAACCACAGGACATGGCTTCTCACTTTGAAAATCTCACATGCATTGACCGGGAATCGAACCTGGTCCGCCGTGTTGAGAGGCCAACAGCTTAACCTCTGTGCCACCATGCCCCCACAATTGTAGTTAGTGGAAGGTTCTTTTACATGCTATAAATCTATGAAATGGGCCTGCCAGCTTTACTTCCCATCCGAAGGAAGGCATACTGAGGGATTTTTAATGCTCTTAAATAATCCGATGACTTCGAGCGGGTCTGAACCCGCGATGTTGGACATAGAAGCTCAGCATGCTACCAACTATGCCACCAAAGCCACTCCCCTATGAGTGCATTTTAGCGATATTTCATTCGTGATAAAATATGAAATTGGTTCAATTTTTGCAAAATAAATGTGTATTGGTGGCATATTGGCTTAAGTAATAAAACTCCAGCATTAAATCTCCCTATAGAGGTACCAAAAGATGGCATATTGATTTCACGGCAAGATAATAAAACTGCAGTGATAATTCTAAGTGTTTGCAGAGTTTCGCCTATGTGCATCAAGTCAGGCTTGTCAGCGGGGTTTTGGTGACCTTGTCCGGAATGCTGCTGGGGTAGTAGACCATGCACTACATCCCATATATGTGAAGCGCATTGCACTTCTTTGCTGCAGGAACTCAGTGCTCCCACAACATTATCTCCTCCCTAAAGAGGTACCAAAAGATGGCATATTGATTTCACGGTCAAATAATAAAACTCCAGCGATAATTCTAGGTTTTTGCAGAGTTTCGCCCATGTGCACCAACTCAGACTCATCAGCGGGCTCTTGCTATTGTGTTTTCCTACAAAATAAATAAGTTTTAAATAAAATACAGTACGGTAGTGGTATTTACCTCAGCAAGAACAGTGAAAATTCTTGATATTTTTCTAGATAAAAGTAGTTTCCTTTTGGGTGGACTGTGTTTACAGAAATTATAGAAGGAATTTTTCAGTGTTGCCTTCCTAAAAGAATTGCTTTTCAGTCGGTCAACATGTTAATGTGCCCAATCAAATTGGGTGGGGAATAACACTTACCTGCTAACCTGGAAAAAATTACAACTCGCAGTAGTGCCGGCTTCACCCGGTGGATTTATTTGTTTTATGGATGATAATGAATACTACTACAGAACTGGCACATGATACTTAAACTAACAGAAAAAAAAAAAAAAAAAACTTTTTGTGGTGGTGGTGGTGGTGATAAGTAGTACAGTATAATGGACATAACATTCAGGTCATTTTCCCGTAATGATAATATAATATTTTGTAAACAACATGACGATCAATCTTATATTATTGAACTTTTATTATTTTGGTCTAATTGCTATGTACAAAAATATTGCAAAATAAATCTTTATTTGTTACAAGATGCTACAGTAAATCTAAGAAGATGTTCCGTGATGAACTAAAGAGCCTACCTACTTTTCTTAAAATTTAAGATTCATGCCAATCTATATAGACCTATCTAGAATAATTACGAAATTAACTAGGTAATTTCGAAATATACCTGGTATAATGTAGCCTAATAGAGCACTACAGTTGGCAGCCCTGGTGACCGAATATATTGTTAGTTCCATCTCTTAAGGTACAGAATAAAAAATTTGGTTGAAGTCCAATGGACGTTACATGCAGTTAGACACTGGATCTATCAGCACGCGTAAAAGCATGTTGCCAACAATACCATGCGTGTGCTGGTCAGAAATAATCTGAAATATTATGATATCTTGTTGTGCCAATTTTGGATGAAATCCATTTGTTAGTATAGAAGTTACACGTATTTTAAAATTGGACCTATCAGCAGGCTTAGAGTCATATTGGCAGCACTGACATATATTAGTTTCTGCAAATTAATCTAGAATGTCAGGTGCTATACGTGTGCAAATTTTAAAGCTGTTGGCTTACATACTTTCTGATATATTAATATTAGGGTAAAAAATAGAGACAGCATTTATTAACAGTTGGCAGCCATGGTTGCTCTTTAAAATAAGCATAGTCATATCTGTTATGGTACACATAGCACATACGGAATTTGGTTGAAATCCAATTGATAGTATAGAAGTTACATGTAATTAAAAATTGGTCCTATCAGCAGGCTTAGAATCATGTTGGTAGCACTGACGTACATATGTTACTCCAAATTAATCTAGAATGTCAGGTACTATACGTGTGAATAGTTTAAAGCTGTCGGCTTGCATACTTTCTAATATATTGATATTTGGATAAGAAAATAGAGAGAGAGCATTTATTAACAGTTGGCAGCCCTGGTGGATTTTAAGGATACGCTCAGTCATATCTGTTTATGTACACATAGAACATACGAAATTTGGTTGAAATCCAATTGATAGTGTAGAAGTTATATCCATTTAAAAATTGGACCTATCAGTAGGCTTAGAATCATTTTGGCAATACTGCCATGCATGGCCTCCTGGAAATTAAACTGAAATATTATTATCTATATGTGTGCCAATTTTGGAATAGCTCCCATGCATACCTTCCAAGATATCCAACAGGGAACTCAAATTTTAATTGTGGTTTTTCAGCAATTGGTAGCACTGACATAATTTTCAAATATGGGCTTGAGATATTCAGGTACTCATTAATATTATTACACTATAGCTGATTGTGCGCGCATGCACAAGTTCACGTTCCCGGGCTAATTGTGAACCGGGGCCCCGGGAAGCTTCACTTTCTCGTTTAAGTTCTCGTTCTGGTTCGTTTGGATTCGATTGCTGCAGCCGTTTAGGAGTTGATACAGGGGAGGGGACACACACACAGACAGACAGACAGAAGGACAGACAGACATTTGCCCGTGACGATCTCATAAGTCTACTTTTTCCTCATTTTTGCAAAATGTGAAAAGTAGGCTAAAAATCATAGTTGCTACAAAATGCTAAATTTGGAATTCTAAAAGTGAAATTTTTTAAATGTTATTACCACAAACTCCAATTATAACCTACCTATATACCGTACCTATTTACACCTTAAAAACCAAAACATTAAATCATTCGTACAGACAACACAAGACTGCCACATTATTTTGACAGGTTCACATGCAAAATCATGTAAGTTACGATGAATTTTAATTATAGACCTAATTTCACAAGTTTATTTTCCTCTACATTGCAACATTAGGAAAATGAAACTGAAGTAAACTGTATATGGGACTGTATCTCCTCTCATGACATGGGGCGGATGGCGCCTAAGCTTAAGCAAGAAAGTGGAAAGGGAACCCCCATTGTAACACACAAGGTTTAGTAGGTGTATTGCATCTAATATTAAGGTTAAGGCATATAGATTCCTTGTATGTTGTGGTGATTGTCATTTTAAGCGACAGAACATCGAGGTCATCTGCCCATTTTCTTAGAGACAGATTGATGTCTTGGTGTAAAATGGTTGAACATTCACTGTGATTTTGATTTTGAGGCCAAGTGGCTCAGTTAGTTTAAACACTATAACCCAACATGATCCCCGCTCAGTCAGATGGCATAAAGGCTGGTTCACAATTGGCCCGGGAACGAGAAACAGAACGAGAACGTAAAGCTTCCCGGGGCCCCGGTTCACAATTAGCCCGGGAACGTGAACTTGTGCATGCGCGCACAATCAGCTATAGCGTAATAATATTAAAACAATCAGCAAGCGCCCACTAATAAACACAAAATACACAACTGAAATGCTTCAGAGGTTTATAATAAGGTTATAATAACTTTATTAAACACACATTGTACGCTTTAGAGAAGCAAGTTTAGAAAGCGCATTCACAGGTTATGTTTACATCACTGGCTACTCCTTCCGTACTGCGCATGTGCATGTACAACGTTTCTGATTGGCTCCGGGAAGCTCCGAGAACGTCAAACATGAAACTTGACCATGTTTCCCGTTGGCCTTCCCGGGATACTTTTAGCTTCTCGTTCCCGGAGATCGGTTGTGAACTGACCCATAATAAGGTAGCGTGCATTTCAACTTCCTTCTCATTCTCGTTCTGGTTCTCGTTCCCGGGCTATTGTGAAACGGGCTTAAGGGTCACGTCAGTAGATTTGCCCACACATCAAAGTAAATCAGGCATAGCAACATCAGCTAAAAGAGATATTATTATTATTATTATTATTATTAGGTCATTATAATTTTTCAATTAATTGTTATATTGCAAGTTTTCACTGTTTATGTCTTCTTATGACTCCCCTACTCAAGTTTACATTATTGCTATTAACTAAAAGTAAATGCACATTGAAATAAGTTAAGAGTAAAAGTTTGATGACAGATGACAAACATTCCATTGATGGCAGAATTTTGTCCTCAAGTTCTTCAAATTGCCATTAAATGTGTAAATGAAAGGCTAGTGCATTTCAACACCCTTAGGCTAAATGCCATATGGCTGGACAGTATCGCAAAATAACTGATCACATAAATCAGTAGGTGAGTATCAGTAAATACCTGTTCACCGGACATTCAGCTAGCCTTACAAAACATTTTGGAACAAACAAATAGGATCTCCCCAAATTATAAAAAGACAATCTAATGTTTTACGGGATGTATAGCCTGCAAATTCTGTTTACAAGTTAATCCAATAAGAATCAGAAATGAACTACAAGTCCCAGTGGAAAGTATCCATTTTAAAAGTGTAACTGACTAAAATGACTTGACATCAACTATGATAATGGTATTACCAAGATATTTTGGAATTGCTTAGTAAAAACTGAAGTATTTACCTTCCCATTGACGAAATAACCATTGTTTTTCTTGACCATTTCCTCAAATTTGGGCATGTAGAAAGGTATGACCTCCTTCATGGCTGCATCCTTCTTCTTCTCCTTTGAAACTGGATTGTCATCATAATGATAGGCAGCTAGTTCTAAAAGTAGAAAAGGCACATCATTATAAATCTGGACAAACAAATCATTAATTTTATTTACCTCCTTCATTGGAAGAATGGGGCCAAGTATACAAAAATAATAACATACATGCAAAAATCAAATTATAAATTACAAACAGGAGAAAAGAAATCTATAAAATAATTCTAAATAAGAAGTAACCTAGCAGAAATAACCAAAAGAACGAAATAATGAACAACCAAACAATATGGAACTAGCAAATTAGATAATAAATAGATAACTTTCAGTCGGTCAAATGTTCACTTTTGCCCAATTATATTAGGAGTATAACTCGGCATAAATACGTGATGACTAGGGCCCGGATTCATATGCACTAAAAACTACAAAAATATGCATGCACATATGCACTAAAAATGTTGAAAATATGCACTAAAAATAAAACAAAATACACTTACCAAACGTATTATTTAATTTTAACTCAGCTTTACATTGATACACATGTCTCATTCCTTGCAAAATGTTGCATGGCAGTTGGTTATCAATAGTTTTTCAATGTTTTCAGGGGTCAATGACTTTCTGTTGTCGGTCAGAATTAATTTATACATGTATGCTGAAAATGATCGACGGACGTAACTGGGCAATACTTGTACACTGACACTGACTGCTCTGAACATTCTTCTGGTAAGGATTGCCTGATTCCACTTATGTACTCGTAGTTGCTTAAGGATTTAATGGGGGCGTGGTGGCTCAGCGGTCTAGCTGTACGCCTCTCACCAAGGCGGTCCGGGTTCGATTACCGGTCAATGCATGTGAGATTTTCGAAGTGAAATGCCATGTCCTGTGGTTCGGATTCCACGTTAAAAGGAGGTCCCGTGGCTCATAATCACAAGATTCACGGTCACGTAAAACTACAATCTTCTTCTTAAGGATTTAATCTCCTTCAGTCCTGGGTTTGAGTCCAACACCTCACTGAGTTTCCTTTTCACCTTTTCTCCAGTTTCACCAGGGACACCATTTAAAGAACTAATAGTGTTTTGAATTAACTGAAGAGATTCGTGTAGGGGTGCACCGCGAGTTTCCAGGCCCTTAATCGCCTTCGAAAGTGACGAATAATGCACATGGATGAAACTGATACCTTGATATACAGTTTCAGATTCAAATGCGCACTTTGCTTCACGAACACACGCAGTATGACTATCGTCAATACTTGTAACTACATCCTTCACTTCCTTAAATTATTCCTGGGAGAACAATACTGCGGATATCCAAGTCCCCCATCTCTCCGGCGGAAGAGAAACCTGAGGCAGAAGAGTTTTGTACAACTGTACACGAGCCGGTGCTTTTAAGAGCAGTTTCTTCCCACTTGAAATTACTTTGTTGACAGATGGAAAGAGCGTACGTATCTCTTCTGCAATACGATGCAATCCATGGGGCAAACGTGTGACATGGATAAGATTTGAAAAAAATACTCCAAGAGACTGACCAGCTTTCAACATAGCCTATACGAAGCTGCATCTGTGACTAAACGGCGCACTTTTTAACAATCACTTTCCGATTCACTAGGCCACAGAAGTCGCAGGGAATCGTTAACAACTGTAGCGTGGTTGTTTTTCTAGCACTTTGCACGAAAGTAAATGAGGTTTGCCAGATCCTTCTAGACATAATTTACCCACTATGAAGTTCGCAATGTATCGACCATACAAATCTGTTGTTTCATCTACCGATATCCATATACAATGTCAGACCATATCGAATCCACGACAGAAGCGTGTAGTGAAAGTAAATTGTTCTTCCTAAGGGTAGATTCATCTGGTATCCTTTGATTAGCACAATATTTTTCAAGAAACGAGCGTAGATGTGGATTATTCAATTTATGCAGTGGAATGTTGCTGCATACAAAAGCTTCACAAGAGATCAGCAGAAAATGTACTAACTTCACACCGTGTTTTAATGTCGGTTAAAAGTAGCTGTTGCGTATTCTTACTCTGTTCTTTTGATCTAAGATGTGAAGTTGTTTTACACTCTTCTCGCACACTTGACAGTGCACTACATCACCGTCACTTGTATAGTCACTATTGCCTGATATCCACTGTTTTATTAAAAATGACCTAGAGCTCTTATCTTTAGGCATTTTTACAGTTTAATCTGGTGAAACACTGCAATAGACGAAGAGCAAGTTAATAGATGAACGCACTTGTTTACACAAATCTTGGGAGGCTACTGTTAGGAGAAAGTACATAGGACTGAAGGAAATAGATGTTGTGAAAGGGTCATTATCCATCTACCTGCTTGTTCTGTATTGCGACATTGAAAGTACATTCCTTGACCAGGGAAGGCTTATCGTGTTGCCAAGGGATGTACAACATATGGAGTTCATTAGATTTTTCATTTCGTTCAGAAATCTTGGATTAATCGATCACACATGAGAGAAAACTATATCTGTATATGCACTAACGTTCTAAATATGCATTTTAAATCCGGCCCTAGTGATGACTGAATGTTAATTGTTAATAAGATGGCAACACTTAAATTGGCTTCAAAACATTCAACAAAAGCCTCAAAAGACTGCAGTATCCAAAAATTTAAATATATGCTATAGCTACTGTATATTTATAGGTATGTATATCATCATGATACTAAATATTATAAAAATGTATACATGGGAGTAGCATAGATCGCGATGTATTCTTCTTCTACTTGATCAGGCCCAGCAGACCGCGCGCTGCTACAAGTTTCCTTCTCCATCGTCTCCTATCCATAGCTGCCATCCTCCAACTGTCCACACTTATCGTTGCGTCCATCACTCCACCGCTTCCTTGGTCTCCCTGGTGGTCTCCTTCCTGTGTGGATGAAATCCAGTAGCTTCCGCGACCATCTGTGGTCTTCCATCCGGGCTACATGTCCAGCCCACAGCAGTCTTCTGGTTTTGATGGTTCCAGCTATGTTGGCATCATGGTACAGGTCTTCTACTTCGTGATTGTGTCTTATACTCCATTCACCCGTGTGTACATCTCTCACCGGACCGAAGATCTTTCTAAGAACTTTTCTCTCGAATACGAGTAGCTTATAAAAGTCCTGTTTTAGGATACACCATGTCTCACAGCCATACAGTACAACGGGTTGGATCAGAGGTTTACACAAACAAATTTTGAACTGTCTGGAGAGACATCTGGACCGAAGAAGCTGTGTTAGGCTGTAGAGAGTTCTGTTTCCTGCTTGGATCCTGGCGTTGATCTCTGCCTCACATGATGAGATCTCCGTGAAAAGCGCTCCTAGGAATTTAAATTCATGGACCCTCCTGTAGGACTGGTCCCCTACCCTCAGTGACTGTAGTTGCCCAAAAACTTGGCCTTGCCCGCGTGTCATTGTGGGGTACTCATTCTTGGTTTCATTTAAGATTAGCCCAAATTTGTTGGCAGCTGCTTTGAGTGCTCCTGTCATTTGCCTCAACTCTTCCTGAGAGCTGAAGAGTAAACTGATATCATCTGCGTAGGCTAGGTATGCTAGGTTCTTCCCTTCGACTTGGATTCCTACAAAATTCTCTCGAAAGGTCTCACGTATGATCTTCTCCAAGGCAAAATTGAACAGTATAGGAGATAAACAGTCTCCTTGCCTGAGACCCGTCAAAATTTCAAAATCCTCCGTCACTTGATTTCCCACCTTTACCTTACCATGTGTTTCACTCAGGCAGATCGCTACCAAGTCTTTCTTAGGCAACTGAGTACCAGTAGGCTCTTGCGGTGCATACAATCATAGGTCTTCTTGAAATCTACAAATAAAACGTGGAGTTCTTTGCCATATTCACCCAGTTTTTCAGTGAGCTATCGGAGAACGAAGATATTATCTACTGTGGAATGCCCTAGCCGATAGCCTCCCTGGTATTCACCAAGCACTGATTTCTGCCACTGGTTGAATTCTATCTATGAGGCAGTTGGACAAGATCTTGTAGCAGATGTTAAGCAGGGCAATTCCTACAGTTATCACATTTCAATTTGTTACACTTCCTATAGATTGGACAAATCAGGGCTGTTTTCCATTCTGATGGAATTACACAACAAAATTCCCCTAGACCAGTGGTGGCCTGTGAGGTAGTGCCGGTGTCCCATTGCACCACAATTGTTCCCTCTCAATAACAGTTTGTATTAAATTTAAATTTCAAGAAAATGGCAAGCATATCTTATTCTGCATTTATTTGACCGAGTGCGCGAACTGGCGCTTTTCTGAATGAGTGAGTCAGATCTCATGGGCTCCATCTCCGAAAATAGACTCAATACCAATAAAGGCTAGTTTGGCTTGCGTTTGGATGTGTTGTATTGTTGTGTGTTGGGCTGAGGTAGAGCCAACAGCCGCGATGCGCATTCATCAGAGTGCAGCATGTAAGAATCAGCTAAAACTGCTTGATGTGATTTATATTTCAACCACCCGAGTACAACATATGGCAGCACAATTCAGAGGACGCAGTTCCAGGGTTCCCAATTTAATGCTTTGTCACTGTATCTGCCGACTATTAAATACATGGGTTGGTTTTTTAGTTTTGGCACGAATGCTTCAGTGCCGTTGGTTTTTTAGTTTTGGCACGAATGCTTCAGTGCCAAGTTGCAACAATGTTGGGCGCTGCCACTTTTACCGACGGTTGCTGCCCTGCATCCCCTCCCTCAGAGCACATGACCTCGCCCGTCCTCACCACCGCTCGTGCGCAGTCGCGCCTGTTAGATGAGTAGTGTGAGACCAGCGTTCGCGAAAGACAGTCGCAACGTTTTCCAAGTAGGAGCAGAGAAAGTGGATAAAAATTCAGTGTGCTAGGGGTCGCAGTGCTAAACAGTGTCACCAAGGATTGCAGGAAGAGTGCGGTACAGCTGCGTTACCGTTCAGAACAGTAGCAAGAGGGTTGCAGCCTTTCGAGATGGGCGCGAACGTGTGGAGCACATGCCTCGATCTGGTCACCCACCAGTAAGTGATGACAATGTACAGATGGTGTCCGCGTTAGTAGAGGTGGATCGGAACGTAACGATTCGTCAATTAGAGCAAGATACCGGACTGGCGCATTCAACTGTCCTCCACATCCTGAAGGACTTACTGAAAATGAGGAAGATTGCGTCCAAATGGGTTCCGCATGACATAGCCGACATGCACAAATGGCTGCGATATGACGCTTGTCGTATGCACTTGCAGCGTTATGAGCGCGAAGGAGAGGCCTTCTTACGGCGTATCATAACCACTGATGAGACGTGGGCCAGATCTTATGAGCCACAGTTAAAACGCCAATCGAACGAGTGGCGGCACCATGGATCACCACGGAAACAAACAGTTCGACCAACCCCCACCAATGTGAAGGTAATGTTGATTCTTGCCTATGATTGGGATGGTGTGATCATTCACCATACTGTTCCCCGAGGGCAAACCGTTAATGCGGCGTACTATTGTTCTTTCCTGCAAGACCATCTCCGAGGAGCTCTGAGAAGGAAACGGCGCCACCACATGGTTACACCACCCATTGTTCTGCATGACAATGCTAGGGCACACACAGCAGGCGTTGTGTTGGCATTGTTGGATCGTTGGGGCTGGGAGGTCCTCTATCACCCCCCATATTCTCCCGACATCAGTCCCTGTGACTATGATCTCATCCCGAAGATCAAGATGACAATGTGCGGGGAGCGCTTCCGTACCATTGAAGACGTTAAGCAGGCTGCCGAGCGCTCTCTTCGTACCATCAATAGATTGGGCAGTGCCAACGGGATCCAACGACTTCCTCATCGCTGGGAACACGTTGTACGCAACGGTGGGGACTACATCGAGGGCCTGTGAAACTTGGAACCATCTAAGTGAGTTATTAATCCAGTTATAACTAAGGTGCCAAAACTAAGAAACCAACCCATGTATATACAAGATGCTTTTAGTTCTTTCTTTCTTGTTAGACATTTAGCGACTTTTTCACTCTCATATTTGTGGCAGGAATAATTTTTTCTCTAATTATAATGTAACAATCTCGACTTTTTGCAGTAAGTTTTACTTTGCTTCATTGGTTTAAGTTGGCGACACAGTTATGCCTACTAGAACGTGAATACGAATTCCCAGGTTTGTTAACTTTTCTGGTGGCATTGCAAGTGTTTAATAGTAGTGTCATTAAATTGTTTTTGTGTTTAATCGAGTGCAGCGGATATCCTTACCAAGTTTATACCTGTATGTAATGTAGTCTTGATGGTAGGCCATCTTGTTAATTTCATTTCACCTGTTTATTTCATGGTGGCAGCTGATATTCTGTAAAGGTTGTATTGCGCGTCTTGTTCAATTACACAGTTAAATACTGTGATTTTGAAACTTAGGATATAGCATAAAATATGCAGTGTCTATACTTGCAACGTTTGAATGATTTGATTGCAAATTTTGAATTTGCTGGCACCAACAAGATTTATTACCAGCCGCCACTGCCCTAGACACAAAATGGTGGCATCCACGACGTCATGGATGGCACTAAAGGTTTAAATGATGAATACATGTTAAATTCTGTGTGTTAATAAGGCTTTGCACACTAACTCCCCAGATTCCCTGGCTTGTGTTACAAGCAGTAATTTTCATCTAGATAGTCGTCTAACCTAGTAGCAGCCAATGATTTCATCCAGACTAATAGCTCTTTGCCCATGGCTTTAGAAGAGTACAGAGCAACTTTCCAATTAAATTGAACTAAAAGTAATTTATGAATATTCGTATCTCACAACCATACCTCACACTTGAACACATGTCGCTATTTAACAGCGCACTGTTTGAATCCTTGAAACCACATCATCATCATCATCATCATGCACAGTTTCCAGCCAATGGTCGGGTCTGTTTGGAACACAAGCCTCTCCAACGTCTTTTGTCTTCCCACCATCTCTCAGCCTCCACCCTTGTCCAGTCTTCTCCTCTCTTCTTCACGCTTTCTTCCACCCCTTTCAGCCACCTGTCTCTCGGCCTTCCTCTCGGTCTCTTTCCTTTCCACTTTGTCTCGTGTATCCTCCTGGGTATCCTCTTCTCCTCCATTCGTTTTACATGTCCATACCATCTAAGTCTAGATTTCTCTATACCATCCTGTAATGGTTCCTCCTTCATTAATTCTCTGGTCCTCTCATTTCTTATTCTGTCCATCTTTGTCGCTCCAATACTGCTTCTCAAGAAGCTCATCTCACTGGCCTGTATTTTGCTTTTCTCCCTTCCTTTCATAACCCAGGTCTCCGAGGTACATGTCGGGATAGGGACATAGTACGTCCGATATATGACCTTTTTGCTGTTCAGAGGGACATCCTTGCTCCATATCATGCTTCTCACACTCCTCCGGAATGCTCATACAGCTGACAAATATTGCAGCATTTCAAGCCGAAACATTAAACAAACGAACAAACATCCACACCTCATCGAAACACTAAAACTTACCACTAGAAACACGTACATATCACGCTTTTAATTGAAACAGTTATTCTGTATTTTGTAGGGTCTAATACTGTATTGCATTATATCTTTGTATTTCTTAACCTTCTGTCGGTCGCATGTGTATCAGAATGATACAAGCGCGCAGCCTTAATAGTACCTTCCTGTTTCCCCCTCCATTTCCAGCCAGTCTCTTCACAGCCTTCATGCAGTCACACTGTCAGCTGCGACATACGGCACAACATTTATTCATACATCTCTTTCTTTTTTTCGTGGCTTTTACATCTGATATGATATGATGGCTCAGAAGCAAACATAAAATCTGGAAGATACTTGGGATATAGAAGCTGTTCAGAAACTAATTTTAGATGAAGATTTAGTTTGTAGTTCCTTTCTTTTTTCGTTACTTGTGATTATTTTTACTCACAGTGTATGATGTTTACATTAAACTGTATTTTAGAAATAAATAATAAATAAATGATTACACTGGACTATACTGAAAAAAAAAACAATAACAGAAATTACAAGAAGTTCCGTGACAAACTAAAGAGCCTACTTTTCTTAAAATTTAAGATTCATGCCAATGATTAATCTAAATGGATCTATCCAAAATAATAACGAAATTAAGTTGGTAATATCGAAATTTCTAATTAGTTCGAAATACTGTATACCTGGCATAATGTAGCCTAATAGAGAACTACAGTTGGCAGCCCTGGTGACTGAGTATATTCTTAGTTCCATCTCTTAAGGTACAGAATACAAAATTTGGTTGAAGTCCAAAGGATAGCATGGACGTTCCATGCATTTAAACATTGCTTCTAACAGCGCGCGTAAAATCATGTTGGCATCAATGACATACATGTATTGGTCAGAAATAATCTGAAATAATATGTTCTATTGTTGTGTCAATTTAGAATCAAATCCATTAGTTAGTAGAGAAGTTACATGCATTTTAAAATTGGACCTATCAGCAGGCTTAGAATCATGTTGGCAGCAGTGGAGTAGGCCTATATTAGTTACTCAAAATTAATCTAGAATGCCAGGTACTATACGTGTGTAAAGTTTAGAGCTTTTGGCTTGCATACTTTCTGATATATTGATATTAGGGTAACAAACATAGAGACAGTATTTATTAACAGTTGGCAGCCCTGGTTACTCTTAGAATTGGCATAGTCATATCTGTAATGGTACACATAGCACACACGAAATTTGGTTGAGATCCAATTGATAGTATAGAAGTTACATGTATTTAAATTTGGACCTCTCAGCAGGCTTATAATCATTTTGGCAACACTGCCATGTATGGCCTCGTGGAAATTAAACTGCAATATTATTATCTATAGGTGTGCCAATTTTGAAATAGCTCCCATTCATACCTTCCAAGATATCCAACATGGAGCTCAAATTTCAATTGCGATTTTCCAGCAGTTGGTAGCACTGACATCATTTTCAAATATGGCCGTGAGATATTCAGGTATAGATCTTTGATCCTACCAAATTTTGTTTGGATTGCTGCAGCCGTTTAGCAGTTGATAGGGGGACACACACACACAGCCAGACAGACAGACAGTAGGATAGACAGACAGACAGACACACATTTGCCCGATCTCATAAGTCTACTTTTTCCTCATTTTTGCAAAATGTGAAGAGTAGGCTAAAAATGCATGTAGTGGGTGGTTCAACTACAAAACCTATGTATCAGACTGATGCACTGCGACCGACGGCGTCACTCATTTTCTCACAAAATGTGTAATGATAAAGGAAATGTGTATTATGCAAGTGCAAAATAACAGGTAGTATCGATATGTTGTAAGTACCTGAAAGGAAACATGATATGACATATATCCAGGACAGCTGCCACAAAAAGATGACAGTGCTTAAGCCGTAGATGGACATCTTGTTTGAATGCATCATTATGATACATTGCGACTGTTTCGTGAAACATTAACGTTGGAACCGATGTAAGGTTAAATTTAAAAATACAATACTGTACATATTCTTTTTACTGAACAGTGTTCAAATACTGTGTGCATCTTGGCTTATTTCATAGGTTATTTTGTTTAATCCAGACAACCTAGAGCCCCAATTAGTCTGGCTTAATGATGTTCTACTGTACTTTGGTATTGTAATCGTCACATCTGATATAAGAGATCTTTTACAATCCAACCAAATACTACTCGGAATGAAATGTATTTTAGTTGCCCTTTAAAAGTCAATTTTCCTCGGTGGGATAATAAAGTGGACACTACCACTGATCCACTGAGGGAGCTATCAACACATTCATATCTAGAGGGGAGCATATTCTCAGGGAAAAGCATGAGTGGATGTGGTTTGCCGTTGCTTTCAACACATCATAAAGTTTAATTCACACCCTGGCTTTACCACCCTAACCATACATGTGGCAGCATTTCAAATGTTAATACTTACTGGCTCTGAAGTCACTGAAAGTGTCAATTATAGCATCAATCTGCAGGGCCTCCCAATCATCCTTGCCAACAAGACCAACTTGCTTGGCCAAGTATCGGGCAATTGCTATCGACTGGTTGATTGCCTTGTCACCAAACTCCAGAATAGGAACTTGACCAAATGGCATATCTAACAAAAGAAACAGCAGGTTGAAAAGTAACATACTATCAAACCTCACATGCATTTATATATTTCCAAGGGAATTAAAAATATTATGAATGCCACAGCTATGCGACCACTATAGCACCTGCAACCACCACATTCGATGTGTGTCTCGCCATCAAAGTTGTTAACCAATCTAGGCAATCTCCTGACCTAAACATCAGATAACTCTCCAGTCCCCTTCCCACTCTGCATTCTTTTTTCCCCCCTCTACCTACCCCACAGTAGCATCTACACATGAGTCCTTCTTGGAAACCATTTGTATCAAAGATCAGTGTAAATTATCTTATCTTGTTCATTCTTCCTTAAAATTTCCATTTGTAAATTATCATCTTATCTTGTACATTCTCACTTAAAAATTCCCAAAAACTTTTCCAAAGAATGTTTGTTTTAAAAATTATAGTTATTTAAAAGTAGTTTATAAGAATTATTTCCTGACCAGGTCGGAGACTGGAAGCAGGCTGTGGTTTTTAATTTTTTTCATTATAAGAATTGAGTATAATTAGACTTAGTTAATATTAGTTTGTAGGCGAGCGCCGAAAGATTTCTGCTGGTCCACCATGAAAAGCAAGAAATATTAAATTTTAATAATTCAAAGAAAATTATTGGTTCTAAATGTTACTCTTACAAGTTAGATCCCTTCCTGTTTTCAAATTGTCCGCTTTTCTTAAGATGGAATACTTTGCTTTGCGACTTTGGTTAATCAGAGTATCGTTTCAAGAGTATTAAGTGAGGAGGTCAGTATCGTAAATTCCAGAGGTCGTTAAGATGTATAAATTAATAATTTAACAATTGTTGTTATTGTTCATGAGACCAGCGATTGTGGTGACAACACTGTGAAATTATGCCCTTTTGTAAGGAATGCCAGGTTGAAAGAAGTGGAGTTGATAACCCTTTGATAGTGGTTTTTGTGTATTTCCGTATGTAGTTGGCATACGAGGTTATTGCGAAGGTGTGTTCCGCATTTTATAGTAGTTATTGCGTGGGCATGACTAGGTTTGGCAAAGGCATTAAAGTGTGAGTAGAGTGTACTCCTTAATTTTGTTATACACTACCTGGGATTTAGAGAGGACAGGAAGGGTCACGGTTGAAATTGGAACAGGAAATTGATGATGACAGCTGTTATGCTATACTCTTATCGAGATTATTAAACCTAAACATGTAACAGCATATGTTTCACCTTAAGTGGTCGAATGTATTTAAACTATTTTGACACCAGATCAGATAGGAGAGACTGGTGGTGGTTATTTCTGGTGATGTAGAAGATATTAAGGATCACAGTTCTCTGTATTTTACATAACTGCTAGATCAGAGCACAGGCTCGAGTGTATTTAGACGCTATTACTTTGAAAAGACTATAGCTGATGCTATAAGCGTCATTATAAATTCATTTAGTGTGAACCTTTATTATTTGCTAATCGAGTGTATAACATGTTAGGAATAGGAAGTTTTTAATTTGTTTAACATATAGGTTAGAGTATGAATGAGTATGTGACAGTATGTGGTTTGTTTCTTGTTCAGTGCCAATGAAATAAACTCCACTGGGACGTCACAATGCGAGAGTATGAATGAGAGTGTGTGTAGAAGTTTTATGCCAGTAGCATGTAGGATTTGCGTACAGTTCTCGTATTTGTCTGACGTGAATCTGCTTCATTTTAACACAGCTTTTATTGTTATGGAAAGCACATTTGTGGACCAGGCGGGAATAGCGAGGACTTCTTTAAAACTCGTTTCTAGCTAAGGCCATAGCTCGGCCAGGCCGCACAAATGGGGAGAGATGTTACGAACCGCTCGGCTCGCGCTCTTTCTTTTTTAAACCAGCTAGACTGGAAATGCAACGGTGAATGTTATGTCATCGGACACGTGGCGAGGGTCGCGTGCGCCGAGCACCCATATGTTCTTGGGAGCGTGCCAGAAGAATGTAAATACACAGAGATGTGTTACTATTGTACAGCTTGATGTATGGACACAAGCTACACCAAACTTTGTCATTATGTTCATAGAACGCTGTTCTGTCAGTGGCGTGAGTGTAGAGGTGAGCGAATGGGAGTGTGTATTTTATTTTGTTGTATGAATGTTTAGCCCTAGTTTACATTTTGTTATTAAATCGTTTAGTTTTATTAGAAGCCGTGTTGTCGTGAATTATTTTATATATAAGGAGATGCAACTGTGAAACCCATTATAGGTCCAGAGAGGCTGACCACGAGATCCCCGAGATTAAGGTTGGTGTTTTACCGCGAGCTAAGTGTATTTTTCTTGTAATTCACAGTTGTATTGTAATTTCCGCCACGTATATTCGCGAGGGTCTAGTTGGAGGTAGATCCTTGACTTGTATTTTGCGCCGGAGCAGTCGGGGTCTACGAATCCAGCCGTTGCTTCGGATATCCAACAGACCGCCTCTAGAATATACGGGGACAGTACCAAGCAAGGCTGAGAAACATATTCTTTATGAAGATACGTCCTTACCGCAAAAAACATGACGTTATAGCAGAGTTGTCGCTGAAACCGATGTTGTAATAACAAAGTTCACCATACCAGAGGGCATGTTATGCTATAATCTCATTTGTGCAAACATGGGCTGATAATTATGAATTATTAAGAATGCTGGCTGTGAGTGTCTAAGCTGTTATAGCTGTTAAATGGGCTGATAACCTTCAAGTTAGGACCCCTTAAAAGAATCACACCCATATCTGTGCGAGTGTATTTTTTTCTCAACTTGTATGTTACAAATGTCATCGTGTGATATAAGGGATGTTAAGTTGTTGATGTAATATTGGTTCAGCACTGTAGCCTACCTCATGAGATATGCAATAATTAGAGTATTGTTGTGAATATTACTACTTGATTTTAAGTGGAGAGAAAATTGAGAGAGGATCAGTATGGATTCAGATCTGGGAGATCAACAGTGGATCTCATATTTTCAGTGAGACAGCGGAACACCACTACGAATTTGGAGAGGATCTGTTGATGGCCTTCTTGGACATCGAAAAGGCCTATGATAGTGTGTGTAGGGAGAAGGTTTGGAAAGCAATGGAAAACATGGGAGTGGGAAAAGGGACTGTAGGCAGAGTGAAGGAGATGTATTGTGGAAGTGTGAGTTGTGTGAAAATTGGAGGGGAAAGAACAGACTGGTTCAGACAAATGAGTGGCCTGAAACAGGGTAGTGCGCTGTCACCCCTTCTCTTTATTGTGGTTATGGACGAGGTAATAACACGGATAGCAGGAAAGATAGGAGAAGATAAGATGAAAGCAATGGTGTTTGCAGATGATCTCATGGTCTGGGGAAACAAGGAGCTGGAAATTCAGGTGCAACTGAAGGCTTGGGAAGAAACAGTGGGAGAGTACGGATGGAAGTTCAACATCAGTAAATGTGAGATCCTGTTAACAACCAGGAAAAAGGACAGGCCAATGAGTGGGATAACACTTGGAGGTGGACAGCTGAAGAAGGTGGAAAGTCTCAAGTACTTGGGAAGTATAGTGGAGGAAAATGGGAGAAATGACAAAGAGATTACGGAACGTGGCAGACAGACAGAGGCATTTCTGAGAAGCATTAGGAGCTTAGTGTGGAGTAAAGATGTCCCACAAAAAAGCAAGGAAGAGTTATACAGAAGCTACTATATCCCGATACTGACCTATGCTTCAGAAACGTGGACAATGAAGAAAAGAGACATAAGCAGAATTCAGGCAGGTGAAATGAAGTTCCTGCGAAGTAGGATCGGAGTAACAAGAAGTGACAGAGTGAGGAATGAAAAGGTCAGGGAAATGGTGAAAGAGGAGCCCTTGCAAGGTAGGATTGAGACATCAAGACTGAGGTGGTATGGACACTTAAAGAGAATGGATGAGAAGAAGATTCCCAAGAGGATACATGAGATGCAGATGCAGAAGAAACGACCAAGGGGAAGACCAAGAGATAGATGGCTGAAAGGAGTGGAGGAATGTGTCAAGAAGAGAGGCGAGGACTGGACCAGAGTGACAGCGGAGAGGTGGTGGGAAGAAAGGACCAAGTGGCGAGGCTTATGTTCCAAACAGACCCAGCCTGGGGCTGGAAACTGTACAAGATGATGATGATGATGATGATTTTAAGTGGTCATGTACTATGTACCGATAGCCTAGTAATTATCCTAAGTGCTTCATTAGTCTTGTAAGTGAAGTCTTAATGATATGGAATGGAAATAAGGTATGAAAATCATAATGAGTAATGATCGTGTGGCCTCTTCAGAGGCCGAGTGTAGGTCTTTCTAATTGACGCCCGTGGGCGACCTGCGCGTCGTAATGAGGATGAAGTGATGATGAAGACGGCACGGGAGATTAAAATCCCTGATGGCCCAGCCAGGAATTGAACCTGGGACACGGCGGGCCAAAGCTTATCGCACTAACCATTTAGCCACAGACCCGGACATGAAAATCTTGAAAATGACATATATTATCCAAGTGCAAGTGTAGAATCCAGGTTCACCTCTCAAGCCAATTACCCTGCCTGTTCATAGATTCCCGGACACAAATTCTCCTTCGTCTGTTGTGTGTAGTCGTAATTTTAAGGGGGTCAAAAATTTGCATTTTTTTTTTCGGGTCCTAAAATTGTTAATGGACTTTGCTCTTTCCCGTGGTGAAAGAATTTTTAATATATCTGTAACCGTTTCCGAGATACAATGCAAACTATAAATAGGTGTCAGCTGATCCGAAGCACTACATTGCAAACGTACGTGCAAGCGCCACCTCGGTTTGAATTATATCTCTCCTTTTGAAAATTGGCGCTACTAAATCTCTCTCAGGCATGCTCCGTATTACATTTCTCTTTGTATATGAGGAACAGGAAGTCATCCCACCGAGAAAATGAAACAATAGGCAACAAATATAGCTTGGTTTCCGTGGTAACGGAATACATGTTATCCTGTGAGAAAAAAGTTCAAATTTTCAAAAGACCTCCTTGCTTGCTGTACAAGCAGTAGTTTTCATTCAGACAGTCTCCTAACCGTGATATGTGAAGACATGACTTGTACCAGTATATAGGCTAGGCTGGTAGTTTTTTCTGGTGCATGCTAAAATTTGTTATTTGATTTATTATTAGACTAGACAGTGTGATATTCTAAATCGTATCCTTTTGTAGCAATTAAGTGTAGGTTAAGCTGTGAATTGAACATGTACATATTTCTATATCTAGCAGTAATTTATATATATATTGCCTTTCTGTGTTCAGCAAGTAAGTGTAAGTTAAGCTGTGAATTGAACATGTACATATTTCTAGGTCTAGCTGTAATTTGTATATATATATATATATATATATATATATATATATTGCTTCTCTGTGTTCAGCAAGTAAGTGTAAGTGAAGCTGTGAACTGAACATGTACATATTTCTAGGTCTAGATGTAATTTGTATATATATATATAGCTTTTCTGTATTTATCAAGTACGGTAAGTGTAAGTTAAGCTGTGAATTGAACATGTACATATTTCTAGGTCTAGCTGTAATTAGTATATATATATATATATATATATATTGCTTTTCTGTGTTTAGCAAGTAAGTTAAGCTGTGAATGTAATGAATTTGTATTTGAGGATTTTTGTGCAATATTTATTCAGGCTAATTAGATTTTACTTAAGGTTAGGTAACTCTACCTCTTGGTTGTACTCCGAGAGCTCCCGGAGTGCTCCCGAGTGCCGGTCCCAAGTCCGCAGAAAAGAGGAGGGCCTTCATAAATAAACTTGACCACCTCGTGATATGGAGGTTAGCATTCTTAAAGCAAAGCTCAACCTGTCACTACGCCTTACCTTTCAACACAACGCATTGTTTTCATTTGAAGTCGAACTTGCTTCTCTGAAAAAACTTGACACTGAATAGTTCGTGATCTTGTACTCCTACACTTATGTATTTTCGAAAAGTCACCTTTAGCGCCCTTGAGGATCGAGGGTTCAAATCTCAATCTGGTAGAAGTTTGTAAATTCAAATTTTCTGTGTGACCCGGAACGGTACGGTATAGTGTTGATTAAATTAGTATATATACATTTCTTTCATAGGATTTTCGAAAACTCACCTGTAGCGCGCCCTTGAGGGTTCGAATCCCATTCCGGTAGAAGTTTGTAAATTCGAATTTGCTATGTGTGACCCGGATCGGTACGGTATTGTGATGATTAAATTAGTATTAAGACGTTTCTTATATCGGATTTTCGAAAAGTCACCTGTAGCACCCTTGAGGTTCGAATCCCATTCCGGTAGAAATTTGTAAATTTGAATTTGCTATGTGTGACCCGGATCGGTACGGTATTGTGTTGATTAAATTAGTATTAAGACCTTTCTTACATCGGATTTTCAAAAAGTCACCTGTAGTGCCCTTGAGGTTCGAGGGTTCGAATCCCATTCCGGTAGAAGTTTGTAAATTTGAATTTGCTATGTGTGACCCGGATCGGTAAGGTATTGTGTTGATTAAATTAGTATTAAGATAAGACGTTTCTTATATCGGATTTTCGAAACGTCACCTGTAGTGCCGTTGAAGTTCGAGGGTCGAATCCCATTCCGGTAGAAGTTTGTAAATTCGAATTTGCTATATGTGACCCGGATCGGTGTGGTATAGTGTTGATTAAATTAGTATTAAGACGTTTATTTCATCAGATTTTTAAAAGTCACCTGTAGTGCCCTTGAGGGTTGAGGGTTCAAATCCCAATCCGGTGGAAGTTTGTAAATTCGAATCTGCGATGTGTGACCCGGATCGGTACGGTATTGTGTTGATTAAATTAGTATCAAGACGTTTCTTTCATCGGATTTTCGAAAAGTCACCTGTAACGCCCTTGAGGGTCGAGGGAACGAATCCCAATCCAGTGGAAGTTTGTAATTTCGAATCTGCGATGTGTGACCCGGATCGGTACGGTATTGTGTTGATCAAATTAGCATTAAGACGTTCCTTATATCGGAATTTCGAAAATTCACTTGTAGTGCCCTTGAGGGTCGATGATTCGAATCCCATTCCAGTATGAGTTTATAAATTCGAATTTGCTATCTGTGACCCGGATCTGTACGGTATTGTGATGGCTGTATTAGTGTGTGTTATCTGTAATTCAGGTAAGGACTGCGGATTATCAATTTCAAGTAGTTCCTACTATTGCTACCAAATGGTACCATCAATGACATCTAGCTGCGAACTTGGTTATTATATACCACCACATCCGGGACCTGGAGCCTAACTTTTCAACTTATAATAATAACAATAATAATATCGTATGGCCTCGGCTGCCGGGTGCAAGCTTTGCTATTTGACACCCAGAGGGCAGCTTGCATGTCGAATTTTGTTGTTCCTTGAAGCACTATGAAAATCAAGGAGGTTATATATTTAAGCTCCTTGTCACAATAGAGTTTTCCAATAGAGAAATGCAGAACTTTGTTTTGGCGGAAATTCCTGAGATTAATTTTGCCATTATGAACGTGGCCTACTGAATTCAAATGGGTTCTTTACCATGCCAACATCGTATGACATGCGTGTCGTGATTATTGCCGCCTTTCAAAATTCACTTACCACAGCCAGGAGCCAACCTGCAAGTTTGGGGTTAGTAATCCTACATGATAACCACTCACTTAATAGTGTGTTAATCAAATCTAACCTACAATTTAGCTACACACAATTGTAGCTAGTGGAAGGTTCTTTTACATGCCATAAATCTATTACATGGGCCCACCGTCTTTACTTTCCCTCTGAAGGACGGCATACTGTGGGATTTTAAACGCTCTTAAAATTCTGACGACTTGTGTTGATTAAATTATTACTAAGACGTTTCTTTCATCAGTTTTTCGAAAAGTCACCTGTAGCGTCCTTGAGGGTCGAGGGTTCGAATCCCATTCCGGTAGAAGTTTGTAAATTCGAATTTGCTATGTGTGACCCGGATCGATACGGTATTGTGTTGATTAAATTAGTATTAAGACGTTTTTTACATCTGATTTTCGAAAAGTCACCTGTAGCGCACATAATGATCGGGGTACGATCCACCTTTCAAGTACCAAGTGGAATAATTGAATTTGCATATATGAGCCGGATCATTTGTCGCCTGTTTGGTCCGCTCTCTCAGCTATAACAGAAAATATAAATTCTTTCTACGTTAGCGAAATCAGGGGAAATTCCTCATGCGGATTACTACTGATTGAGACCCCAGACTGACTAACTACAAACCACGAACGACGACTTACAGTATAAGGGCCTCCCCATAGCACTAAATAATTAAAATAATAACCTTAATGAAACTATGGGTGATTAATGCCAATTCCACCTAAAGGCAAACTTGGCACAACAACATCCAGGTATTACAAACAGCAACAGCTTCCACACCACATTTTGACAAATATCTATACCCAAAATTATTAATTAATTGCGTTACTGTGTCGGCCATGAAAATTATAACGAGCAATTACCACCTATGCCGCTGTGAGTCTGATGGGCATAGTCTAATAGTAGACCCAAAATCAGTATTCACCGCTCAACAGGCAATTACAAGTCATTTCAAGATCTGGAAAACTAAAAATATTTATACTTTAAACAACCAACTAATAAATTACCACCTACTGTACTTCAAAACAGGAGGTCGAAGGGGTAGTATGTGGCCTTGTGGGTTCACTTCCTACTGGTGGAAGTGTTCTAATAAAACACAGGAAATGCTATTTATTCCTACCAAGTCCAATACATGCATGTCCACGCCATGGCGTCTGGGCAACGGGTACACTTTGTGTGCGCGGCTAAGTTATGTAAGGGCGAAAAAGCAAGTTCCGGACGCTTAAAACTGGGGACCCACCAGCTAAGGGAGACAACCCTGAAAGAAAACATCGGCCCTCCAGGATTGCTGGGGGTTGTCGTTGGGCTAACAACCCAATCCGTAAAAAACTCTCTTTACGAAATCTGAAGAAGAAATAGCCGGACTGACCTCTTTACGACGACCCCGAAAACGTTTAAAGGACTTAAGAATTGGCTCATGGAATGTCTCAACTCTTTACCAAGCTGGAAATCTAAGAAAGTTGTGCGATCAGCTCTATGAGTATTGATTAGATATTACTGCTATTCAGGAAGTGAGATGGATTGGTGAAGGGGTGATAGAGAAAAAGAACCATATGGTATTCTACAGCAGCCAAAAGAAGGTACATATGTTTGGTACTGGTTTTATTGTAATAAGCAGGTGAAACATCTTATCATGGATTTTCGGGCAAAATCGCATAGACTGTGCAGACTCAGAATTAGAGGGAAGTTTTTCAATTATAGTCTTATCTGTGTTCACACTCCAACGGAAGAGAAGAGTGATGAAGATAAAGATTCATTTTATGATGAATTAGATGAAATCTATAATGAATGCCCAAGAGCAGATTGTAAAATAATTTTGGGGGACATGAATGCGAAGATAGGAAAGGAAGACGAATATAGACCTTGGATTGGAAAACACAGTCTGCATGATACTTCTAATGATAATGGAATTAGACTTGTACATTTTGCCTCTTCAAGAAATATGGTAGTGGGAAGTACAACTTTTAATCACAAGGACATACATAAGATGACATGGAAATCTCCAGATGGAAGTACTTTTAGCCAAATTGACCACCTCCTAATAGATGCAAGACACTTCTCTAACTTGATGGATATTAGAAGTTATAGGGGGCCAATATTGACTCCGACCACTACCTTGTGCTAGCAACCATTAGAAGTCGAATATCTAATGCGAGAAACGGGCATGGATCCAATGCAAGAAAGTTTAACTGTGTGCGGCTGAAGGAGCCCGAAACCGCCTTGAGATATGTCAAACTGCTTAATGAGGCTCTGATAGATTTGTCAAATAGTGAGAGTGTTGATGAAATCTGGAAGAATCTTATAAAGACACACTATTAAAAACTGCAAATGAAGTTTTAGGAAGGGAAGAGAAAGTTAGGTATAACTATTGGTTTGATGAAGAGTGTGCACGAGCAACAACCTTAAAAGATGAAGCATACAAGAGAATGCAACAGAGGAATCACACTCGAAAAGCGGTAGAAGAGTACAGAACTTCCAGAAGACAAGAAAAGAGATTGCACAAGAAGAAATAGAGACAGTATGAGAGGAAGGAATTGGAAGAAATGGAACAGTTGAAGGGGATGAATGATGTGAGAGCTTTCTATCAGAAGCTAAATAAGAGCCGTAAGGATTTCCAGCCTAGAACAAATTTGTGAAGAGATAAAGAGGGAATAATATTGGGTAGTGAGGAGGCAATACTAGAAAGATGGGCACAATATTTTGATGAACTGCTGAATGAAAGTCCAGTTGACGACCAAGAAACCTTACCTCCTGTAAATAAAAGTGAATCGGAAAAAGAAGTATCGGTACCTACTATTGAGGAAGTTGAGCTTGCCATTAAGAAATTAAAAAATAATAAAGTCCCAGGAATGGACCTGATACAATCAGAGCTTGTGAAAAATGCTGGAAATGAATTTACTAAACACTTTCACAAACTTGTAGCTAAGATATGGATAGTTGAAATGATTCCTGATGAATGGAATGTAGGTATCATCTGCCCGATACATAAGAAAGGTGATATCATGTTGTGCTCTAACTATAGAGGGATTTGCCTATTATCTATTGCCTATAAAATATTCTCCAACATCCTCTTTAGCAGACTGGCGCCATATGTGGAAAATGCAGTTGGTGACTATCAATGTGGATTTCGCCAAGGAAGAGCTACTATGGATCAGAGTTTCACAATCCGACAGATACTTGAAAAATGTAAAGAATTTGGAAATGATACACACCATCTTTTCATTGATTATAGGTCAGCTTATGACAGTATTGACAGAAATAATCTCTGTGTAGCAATGAAAGAGCTAGAGATCCCTAAGAAACTGATCACTCTGGTGAAAGCTACCATGAACAATACTAGGAGTCAAATTAAGATACAGAACATGATATAAAATGATGTAACGACCAAGAATGGAGTTAGGCAGGGAGATTCATTATCATGCCTTTTGTTCAATATAGCTTTGGAGAAGGTTATTAGAGATTCAGGAATCAACACGAGAGGAACCATCCTTTATAAATCTGTTCAAATTTTGGCATACGCAGATGATATCGATATAATTGCAAGAACACCAAGAGCAATGAGAGAAGCTTTCACTAGCTCTGAGAAAGCAGCAAGAAAGATGAATCTACAGATAAATGAAGAGAAAACTAAGTATATGCCCGTAACCAAGAAAGAATACCCTAGTGGCTCCACATGCATAGAAATTGATTCTTATAAGTTTGATGTTGTGCATAGCTTTACCTATCTTGGATCAGAAGTTAATTCCAAGAACAATGTTAGCTCTGAAATCCAGAAGCGTATACTATCTGTTAACAAGTGTTATCATGGCCTCAGAAAGCATCTAAAGTCCAAGCTGTTGTTCAGGAAAACTAAAGTCCAAAATGTATAAAGTTTTAGTAAAGCCTGCATTAACATATGGTGCTGAGCCCTGGACACTCTCAAAATCTAATGAAAGACAACTTGGTATTTTTGGAAGAAAGATTTTGAGGCAAATTTTTGGGCCAGTGGAGGAAAACGGTGAATGGAGAAGAAGATATAACCATGAACTCTATGATTTATATAATGAACCAGATATTGTAAAATGTATAAAGATCAGAAGAGATCAGAAGGTTGGAGTGGGCAGGACATGTGATGCATGCTAATGACAGAATGATAAAGGGGATAATGCAATGCCAGAAGGAACCAGGAAAGTCGGAAGACCAAAGCTAAGGTGGGAAGATGGAGTGAGAGAGGATGTTAAGATAATTGAAATCAAGAATTGGAGGAGCTCAGCACTTAACAGGAAAGAATGGGGAAAACTTCTTCAGAAGGCCAAGGCCCACAGAGGGCTGTCGTGCCAGTGATGATGATGTACTTCAAAACATAGAACTCTATCTCCTTCAATACCTAGAGGGATTCGAGTTTAAATTTAATTTCAACTGAAAATAATTAACAACTTCACTATTTCATACCATAAAAGGGTAAAAGGAGCACCAATAGGAGCACCAGTCCCTTATCGCCATCTCATAGGTCGCTGGTCGCGCTTCGCGCTCCCAGTACCCGCTGGCGCACTACGCTACAAGCCAGGAAATGACACTGCCCTAGAACTTGACTTGACTTCTACATTTTCATACTATCTGCGAGTGAGTGAGTGTTTCATCTTTCTCGCCAGGTTCTTTGCCTCGTGATGATGAATAGATGACTATATTCTTTGGATGACTGCAGTCGTGCGAACTTCAAACATGGTGGTTGCATCTTCAACTTCAATGCATTTAAGAAGTGATACATTTCTTATGGATTACAGCAATATTTCTCCATTTACCGCAGATTTGTCAACGGATTTCATTTAAATACATACGTTTCTTTATATTCTGTGGAAAGGAAGTGCCGTATTCCAACTCTTAAATAAATTGCTTATTTTGAAATAATAATAATAACAAGTACGGTACAGAAATATAAATAATAAATTCATAAACCCTGCTATGGACCCTTCCATGAGCAGGTACAAACCCAGTTTAATGTGGATACTAGTTTATATAAAAGGAAATAACTTAACCCTTTCCTTGTTGCATTTCCAGGCATGATATCCCCAGAAATCACCCTATTATTTTAGAATATAAAGTACTGTGGACATGGGTATAAACTCTTGCACATAACATGGGAACTACGTATATAATACATTTAAATTAAATAAAATTTTGGTAAGCCCCCGTGGCTTAGGCGGCAGCACGCCGGCCTCTCACCGCTGGATCCGTGGTTCAAATCCCGGTCACTCCATGTGAGATTTGTGCTGGATAAAACGGAGGCAGACAGGTTTTTCTCCGGGTACTCCGGTTTTCCCTGTCACAATTTCATTCCAGCAACACTCTCCACTATAATTTCATTTCATCTGTCATGCATTTAATCATTGCCCCAGGGGAGTGCGACAGGCTTCGGCAGCCGGCACAGTTCATATCCTCGCCACTAGATGGGGGCTTCATTCATTCCATTCCCTGATCCGGTCGGTCGACTGGAAACAGGCTCTGGATTTTCATTTTCAAATTAAATAAAATTTTACATGTGAATTACCAACCGTCTTGCAATGACCCACAGTAAATCTCACTCACTTGGGGTCCTTGGTTTGAAGTCTGCCCTCATACAATCTGGTCACAAAAACAATTTTAAAACTATATGATCTGACCACATAAACAATTAAGAAACTAAGTTTTAAAAAATGTCAGTAATGGAATTTGCACAGTTTTCACAATCAATACACACATTTACATTGTTTGCCATTGTTTTATTTCCTGAGGTCCCTGGTTCAGAACCACTTCATCTTTTTATATCTCCCGGAATTGTGAAGGGAATATTGACCGGGTATGTTGAGAGTGTCTCCCATACTCTGAATGATACAGCAATGATACCACCGACTTTATGTCAATCAATAATTGAGTTGCCATGTGGCATTGACTTTCTTCAGTGTCATCATGATAAATATCACGAGTAGCTGGCTGTAAATATATGGGTAAGGGAATAAATAAAACAGATTTTTTTTTCTGACCGACACTAAGTTGCCATTAGCACATACAAGGCAGCCATGCGATCTTATGAATTAATATTTATTGTAGCAAATAGCCATAAAATTTAAAATTAATGTTGTTATTACAAAATCCTAAGTCATTCAGTGCACAATTTAGAGAGTGACATCTGTCTAACCCTGCATTCACTTGCATGATATCGACCACATTGATCGTTGCTGAATTGACAGACACAGTCCTCGCCTGGATTATGAAACCTCTTGGTGGTACACATCTTATGATGAAAGCCGTGCACTGCAAAGCGTGTGATGGTGTGTCGCAGTTGATAGTTGGCTTCTTTCCATTCCTCCTTCGTCATTGCATCCGTAATGAAAAAGTCATCCTAAATGTCATTTCTTTTGTTTTGTAATATTTGGAGCGTTATATCATATGCTCTTGTATTTGGAAGAGACATCTGCAGTTGAATATCCTCTATATCTTATAACACTCAGATTTTCTGCACCTTGACCTATACAATACTCGGCTCAGACATGCACTTGAAAGAGTGCAGATCAGCGGCATGAGAAACTATTTATTCAATGAAATACAACAATCTTCACAGTTTTACAGTTAAGTGAAACGTATGTACTAATGATGAGATGGTTTTGTTGTAGCTGATTCATTTGTGGGCTTTGCAACATCATGGCCATGAAGTTGGGTGTGTGTAGAATCTGTCTGATAACCTGTGTCATTGTCATGACTCTACTAGTGTAGAGTAACTGGGTGTAGGATTTGGGTAGGAGACATCCATCTTCATATTCAGTTTTTAAATGGGAGCATATTTTTCTCTACTTTAGTACAGAACATTCTGAGACCTTGTTGAGGTTGATAGGTGAATTATAACTTTGTTTGAACCTGTAAAAACACAAGTCTTAAAACTCAGCAATGCTTCTAGGTTTGTGCCGTGTCTTGTGTGGGGTTTCGCCTAGGACACCAAGCAGGCTCATCAGCAGGCTCCTGGTGTCTCCGGCCGGACCCCCCACAGGAGCAGCGAACTGCACGCTACCTCCCTTATGAAGCGCACCTGCGGCTCTTTACTGCGAGAACTAAAAGCTCAAGCAGCCATTACCTCCCTATGAAGGCTTCCAAAAAGATGGTGTATTGGCTTTCACAGCCAGTGAATTAAAACTCAGCAATGCCTCATGGTTTGTGTCTTGTCTTGTGTGGGGTTTCACCTAGGACACCAAGCAGGCTCATCAGCGGGCTCTTGGTGTCTCCGCCCGGACCCCAACGGGAGTAGCGAACTGCACGCTACCTCCCTTATGAAGCGCTTGTGCCTCTTTAGTGCGAGAACTAAAAGCTCAATCAGCCATAACCTCCCTATGAAGGCTTCCAAAAAGATGGTATATTGGCTTTCACGGCCAGTGAATTACTGAATTGCTGAGTTTTAATTCACTGGCCGTGAAAGCCAATATATTGACACAAGTCTTAGTTTAAAGTTTTCCACCCTGATCCATTTAAATCAATTTTCTGAGCATGAAAACATACAAAAGTCATGTATTTTCTTAAAGTAGAAGAATTAAGATGTCATCTGATAACAACAAAACAAGTTGAAAGTTCCATCCAAATACAACATTTCCAACGTATTTATGGGTACAACTTCCCTCGACTAGAATCAAAGTAAAAGATTCTTAAACTACTGAAATTATCCAAAATACCTGTAGTAATGGTAGGGAAAAAATCTGGAGATGATATAGTAATAGATGTTTATTCCTCCGCTGTCTATAATCCACCCACCGTCCAGAATTTGAACACGGCTTATAGCCTATAGCCTATTCCAGTAGAAATTCCAGCTGTGTCGGCTATTTTGTGCATTAATTATGCACAAGTACAGTAATGCCAACCCCACGCATTCAGTACTACAGGGCGCCCGAGAATGTTCTCCACAGTAGTTACGTGCAGCTGTGAGTGGTTGCCTTATCGGTTTAGTTGGTAGCACGGTGTCTTTGACAGGGTGAATCCCACACGTGTGGGCTGTAGCCTGTTCGAAATTATCAGTGTGTATTGCAATTAGCGAGCATATGTGTCATCAGCACTTCCAGCATCTGTTATGAATGGCTGCGGTGAGTACAAAGTATACTGTTTGCTTGTTATTAGGGAACACAGCGATGACAGAATGCATTCTGCACATAAGTCAAGCAGCATTCCGCGTCATAGGAGCTCATGTCACCACGGACAGTTAAACGATGACAGAGGCTATTTGAGCTGAGTCATATCCTACTCGCGCAACTGTACCTGTCAACGAAGCAGGCTGACGTGTGATACAAGTAAACAAAGAATAGTTCCCATCTCAACCGCCGGCAATCATTTCGTGAGAGGCTAATATGATGCAATATAATATGCCGTGCTGCCAACGTAACTTCTGTAGCTAGCTCTCACAGACGCATGTAGGCGTTGTGGAGAACATTCCCGGACTTACTGTATTATCCGGTATCGTAAAACAAAAGAGCGCCGTCAAGTTAATGTGAAAGTGCGCCAAGTTTCATTACAGTGGTGAATTGTTTTCCTAAATCCAAAACAAACCTAACCCGGGGCTTACACCCCAAACCCCCTTGCTTGTGGTATAATCAGTACTTTTCGTCCAGAATCTTCTAATCAAGTAGCCTAGCGACCAAAGATTTCGTCCAGACAGTAGTCTAACCAAGTAGTGACCCATGGTTTAGCCCAGACACCCATTTTAGTTCTGGTGTTTTTTGTATCGGACATGTTGGCAACAGGGAGAGACGTGATATGACGTTAATGTGTGCGCCTCAAACATCGCTGCCATCGTTGAACAAGCAAGGAATAAAAACCTTTATTTACGTAATACTACAAATATTTTCAGTGCAGCAGTGATAATTGACAGAGTTTTCAATAAAATGCGTAGACATTAACCATTAAGAATATGGTATAAATATTATCCGTGTTGACTGGTATTAATCTTGCCACGGTGGGTGAGTGGATAGCGTGTCGGTCTACTAACCCCAAGATTGCAGGTTCGCTCCTGGCCGTGGTAAGTGATTTTTGAAAGGCGGCAAATATACGACACGCATGTCATACGATGTTGGCATGTCAAAGGTTGGTTAGTTCTTAAGTTTAGGGGCTGCGACAATGCGGTCATGTAGCCCCGTGTACTTTGGGTGTGTGTAGAATCTGTCTGATAACTGGTGTTAATTGTGATGACTGTAATAGTGTGTATTATCTGTTTTTTAATTTAAGTACTACAACTTAGAATTTTTCAAATAGTTCCTACTTTTGCCGCCAAGCGCCACCGTCAACGACTACTAGGCCAAGTTCAGAACTTAACTGCTAGACGCCACCGCAGTCGGCTCTTGGCAAAGAACGTAGAAACCTAAGAGCGTTGTTTACATTCTTAACCTAACCAATTTAGCTTCACACAGGTGTAATTAGTGGAAGGTTCTTTAACATGCCATAAATCTATGACATGGGACCGCCGGCTTTACTTCCCCTCCGAAGGAAGGCATACTGAGGAATTTTTAACGCTCTTAAAAAATCCGACAGCTTCGGCCGGGTTTGAACCCGCTATCTTGGGCATAGAAGCTCAGCATGCTACCGACTACGCCACCGAAGCCGCTGGCATGTCAAAGAACCCATTTGAATTCAGTAAGCCGTGTTCATAATGGCAAAATTAATCTCGGGAGTTTACGCCAACACAAAGTTCCTCATTTCTCTACTCCAAAAAGCGCTATAGTGTTCAAGGAGTTTAGATATCTAACCCCCGTGATTTTCATAGTGATTCAAAGAACAATGAAATTCGACATGCAAGCTACCCTCTGGGTGTCAAATTACAAAGCTTGCACCTGGCACCCGAGGCCATATGATATTATTATTATTATTACAAAAACTATTTAGAAAATACATAAAAGAACAAGATTAAAAGTTAATATAAATCTACCTTAATGGACTGTCTATCAGACGTCGCTGCTGTGAGCTATTGTATGTTGCTTCCAGCCAAGTATAATGATATGGAACAGCGCATAAAATTTCAAAAAGACGAAGTCATCAAACCCTGGAGAGAATTCTGCCGAATCCCATTTGTCGCCTTCAATATGTCAGCAGCGACGTCTGATAGACAGTCCATTAAGGTAGATTTATATTAACTTTTAATCTTGTTCTTTTACGTATTTTCTAAATTTTTTGTGAACTTTCATTTATTTACATTCTAATGCTTTTTTAAGGATATCCATTTTCTCTTTGTATTTGTTAACATAGTTTTTAAGATATTTTTTCTTTAATCTACACTGACGAATTGTATACCGAAACATGTACGTTTTAATCAGTGCCGGATTAAGGTAAAATAAGGCCCAAGTTCCTCAGATTTTTGGAGCCCCTTAATTTTTTTCAAATAATTTTTATTTTTTAGCACCTGTGCATTTAATAAAGTACACAAGAACCTCGTTTATCTGGATTAAAAGGGACCGTAACTGATCTGGATTATCGAAAATCTGGATAATCCGAAAAAAAAAACTAAAACAAATACATGTTATATAATTTATTAACATAAGCATAATGTCTTTTCTCAATTGTACAAAAAAAAACCACTTTTCTTACATTTACAACTCTGTTTTATGCATTAAATTATTGTATGAGTTTTTTTTTTTTTTTTTACATTTGTATAGCGTTTGTGCGCAGCACGATCACGAAGACGTTTTACTAACATCAGTTCTCAATTCCAGGCGAATGCCGGGACGGTATCTTCGATAAACCGTGGCCGAATTACTTCAAATTCCTGTCCTTAACTCTCCTTCAGGGAAAAGACATTCAAGAGTCGACCCCGTAAAAGAAATACTGTATAGTAAACATTTTTTTTAAATATTATTTTCCGTCCGGATAAACCGCGGATCCGAATAAATGAGGGCCGGATAAACGAGGTTCTTGTGTATATAGAAGAGTTCTTTTTCTCAAGATGAATAATACGCTTTTTATTAAATCATACATAGGCCTACATATATACATACATTTCAATTGAAACGATCATCATTATTTGAAAACATTTTAGATGATTTGATGAACAATTTAACAAATCATACTATTTTTTACTTCTGTAAAATGTAATTAAAAAATTATTTTTTTCTGTTTTTTTCAGTCAATGAAATCTTCTACAATGTCATCAAAATCAATTTCCCGCAGAACATCTCGCTCGATATACATTAAACTTAGCATGTCTAATCGTTCTTGTGACATGATACTTCTTTGCGCACTTTTGGTCCATTTCAATTTTGAAAACGAGGACTCCGCAGAACAATTCGTTATCATGAGGGTCAGAAAAATGCGAAAAGCAATTTCAACATTCGGGAAAACAGACTCAAGCTTGTCTCGAATAAGAATTTCGTAAATTTCAGAATGAGTGAACTCAGTTTTTAAAGGACATAGTAATTAAATATAATGCTGAAACTGTCCCAGTTCTGGATAAAAAATTTCTAAATCTTTGGAATAAAATGGAACTAAATTAGAAATTGCTTGGAGGCCCCAGATAATTGGGGGCCCTAGGCCTGGGTCTAGTCGGGCCTAATGGGTGATCCAGCAACTGGTTTTAATTTAATTACCATATTAAACTTCTTAGTGTTTGACAAGAGGTATTTTATAATTGGAGATTAGTGTTTTCAATTCCTAATGATTCCCAGAAAGGTAGCCTATGTAAGTCATATATTTATCATGAATTTTCAATAATCTTCTGGGTTCTGTAAAAGTCCGGTTGTGGTCAATGGAAGAATTAATAAAGCAATACTTACTTTCTTTAATTGTTGGCCATTGTTCTTCTTCAAAGCGGTTATCTTCAAACTCTATTCCTCCATATGAAAATAGGAATCTAATTGGTTCGCCCAGAGCCTTAACAGAGAAGTATGTCAGCTTGTATTTTGGAGCCATATCTGTAACAAACATTTGTCATCAGTGCTGAAAAATAATCAATAATATTTCAAGATTAACACAGCATATCTCTCCAGGTACACAAAATGTTAAATTCTAATCTGGGAACATAAACTTAGAAGCATCCTATGCATTAATATAGGCAGTGTATATATATAGACATTCACGTAACTATAACTCTCAATGGTACGCCTAACAAGTAGGAAGAAGTGGATCGCTTTCAATATCTTGGAAGTATGTAGTATCTCGAGACATCTCGCACAGAATACAGAAAGGAGCAAACTTTTACCATCTAGTGAGAAACCTTCTCTGGGATAAACAAATTTCAGAGAGCTCAGGTAGTTCTGTACAAAAGTTTCTTCCTGCCGACTGCCACCTACAGTTTTGAAACATGCGTCCCTACCACCAAGGATGCAAGTAAGCTTCAGGCAATTGAAATGAATTTCTTAAGGACAGTGGTTCAGAATACAAAGAGAGACAGGATTTGAAATGAAGAGATACGACGTCTAGCAGACATCAACCAATCACTCTGTAAATCCATAACCAACACCAGGCTACGATGGTTGGATACCTGAAGAGGATGGACGATTAGAGAACAGCCCACAGGTGGTTGGATAAGGAGATCAAAGCCAAGAGAACAAGAGGTAGATCAAGGAAGAAGTGTATCACTAAGGTTCAACAAGATCTGGAAGGCCAAGGATTGGACTAATTAATTATTACTTCAATACGGAAAAAAAATATAATATTGAAAGATATTCAAGGATTGGACTGGCAATGGATCCTGGATGAAGAAATCTACATGGATAGACAGTGATGGGGAGAGCTCATATACCACACCCGGCTATCTGGAGATGGTTACGGTTGATGATAAAACTCTGTCCAGTCACATTAATGTGCACACCGCCTATATTCGATGTGGACATGCAATAACCCCACACAGACGACAGGTGACATCACTAGCAGTGAAGGGCATATAAAATGTGTCGAATGGAAGTGGAAAGCAGTGCAGTCGCTGTCGCAATGTGGACACGGAGCGATTTATCTGACATACAAAAGGGCATGATCATTGGCTTTCGGACCAAGGGTGATGGCATTTCTGAAACGGCTATGTTTGTAAACTGTTCGCATACCGCCGTGGGTAAAGTGTACCGTGCGTGACAAAATGGCGCTATTCAAATCCGGCGCCATGGCAACTGTGGTGCACCTGGGCTGCATATGAGAGGGGTGAACGACGGCTGCGGAGATGTGTAATGGCGAATATACGTGCAACTGTAGAGCAACTGACCGCCCAGAAGAACCAAGGGGTTACCTCAAGGACCATTCAGTGAACGTTGCTGCGTATGAGGCTCCGCAGCGGCCACCTTTTTATGTACCCATGCTGATTGCTGTTCATCGGCGACGAAGTATAGAATTTGCACGCCAATACTGCAACTGGACGTCCAATGAGTGAATCACGTTTTATGCTCCATCGCCGGATGGGTCCGGGCCAGAGGAGGGAGCTTTATGGTGTAGGGAATGTTTTCGTGGCATTCTCTAGGTGATCTCATCATTGTGGAAGGCACAATGGTTCAACAGAAGTATGGAGCCATCCTTGGGGACCTACATGCAGATTGTTTGCCCTCGGCACAATGGCATCTACCAGCAGGACAATGCAGCGTTTCATACAGCTCGCAGTGTATGTTCGTGTTCCGAAGAGCACCAGGATGAGTTTACAGTACTTCCCTGGCCACCAAACTCTCCCGATTTCAGCCCAATCGAGAATCTGAGGGGCCACCTCGATCGGGCAGCTCAAGCCATGAATCCACAACCAAGAAACCCAGTGCAGCTGGCCACAGCACTGGAGTCGTCATGGCTCCACATCCCTGCCGGTACCTTCCAGAACCTCATTGACAGTCTTCCTGCAAGTCTCGCAGCGATCCGCGCTGCAAAAGGTGGTTATGCAGGCTGTTGACGGGTGAACACATTAGGCTGGGAGCAAACTGCCTCCGTTCAGTTCAGTTCAGTTGACCTTGGATGACTTGCTGGCAATGCAACCTAGTGTCCAGCCGCACACTGCATCAGTTCCGTACATATCAGCCCCTTCACCCCACCATCCATTCAGTCAAGTTTGCCCTGACAAGCAAAGTTCAGGCCGTCGGAAATTAGATGGGATTGGCTAAACCTTATTTTGGGCCTGGTTTTTTATTACGCTCCGGTTATGCAACTTTTGAAACGTAATAGCACGAACGGATGTGTGTTGGTAGTTTTTTATGTCTTAAGTGTGATTCGCTTACACTGATACTAACAGGATTACAACCGTATTGGCTGTGTTTCTATCTCCCAAAATTTTAATAATGGCACCCCGTCGTGTTCGTTAAGCCACCATTTTGGCCTCGGTCACGGCCTAGAGTGGGGGCTTAACGAAGAGGAGTGAATCAAAATTTTCTAAAATTTTTCCGAGCATGGTCTCCAAATCAAAACGTCCCTGATTGGCTGAGCACTTATTGGGTCCTTCCCGCCACACAGCCACAATCAATTTCGCCATTAACCTCAATTTAACATAACCTACTTAAATTACAAATATTAATGTTGGTGAAGGGTGAGTGACTTGTGGATTAGATAAGTCATTTTTAGTGTTGCCTTCTATAGATTTGTGGGTGGCATTGTGGTTTTTGGGCAATCTCGTTATCTTGTAGACATTAAGATAAATAATTCTATTTCGGGGGCCTATCACTTAGTAGCGGTTTATCACAACAGTAGCCTACTATTACGAATAGCTGTACTTTAAGATTTTTCTGAACCTTAGCGAAATAGTGGCGGTGGTTTGAGATTTTTTTTACTACCATTATGGGGTTTTAATAGTTTTCCATAGAGCATTTTTGTTGTCTTGTAGGTATGATTGATTTGACATGTTAGGCCTGCATGTACAGGGGTTTTTTTTCTTTTTTTTCTGGTTTTGGGAATAGTGCTAATTACCATTAAGTGCAATCGTGTTGACCGACTGAAAGACATTGAATATTTTGTTTACTAAGGCAACACTGAAATATGGGTTCCAACACGATATGGACTTGGAACTTATGTTCGCTTAACAAAATAATGATACATCAGCAAGTCATCCTTGTAATCTCTGCAAATAATAAAAATATTTCCCGTCCAATATAGGCCTATTCATGTTGAACGGTAGAAAGTTATCAACCTTTATTAAGGCAACACTGAAAAATGTTCATTTTGATCTAGCCTACTTACTCGGAGTCATAATAGTCAATGTCCCTAGAGGTTCAGTTTTTTTAATTCTCCCTTTCCTATGGTCAAATAACACATGGATGTTCCCTATTTTTCTTAAGGGGATTCAATGATCTTATGCTGAGCTAATTAAGAATAGGGCATGTACCCCTACCCCTTAAAATATGAAGTTGTCAGGATAAAAACATTCCCATAGCCATCAGAAACTTGAGAACACTGAGATCAGGAGAATGTTGATCGACCATGGATGCAAGACCAGAAAGTCTTAAAGAGGAGTGTTTCATTTAGAGGCTTGGAACATCATGATCAAGACCCCTGTACTTGGGTGTGTGCTCATTCTTTTTTTGAAAACCCGTTGACAGATCATGAGTTAATCTGTGGCTGGAATCCACTCCGTCCTATGCTAAGCTGTGAGTACTGGGCTCCATTAGTGTTCTGTAACTACTGTATCAATTTCTGAAAGTTGTGTCATAGGCCTATGCATAGACAAGTCGCTGAGAATGTTCTCTGAATGGTGAATGCCAGTAGGCTAGCCTACTTAGCTGCCTCCTTCACTAGCATTTCCAGGCACCTGATTAGTTGGTAAAATGAAATAGAAAAATCACTTGAATGGTTCAAGTTGTCCTTGATTGTCCTCGTGGAACAGTGTACATGTAGATGGAAGCAATGTGAGATCAACCACTAGGTAGCTTATGTCCCATTAGTTGGGAGTGTTAGGGAATGGGAGATTGGTTCAACATGTCAGCCTATGTTGTATATTTCATTAATGTATGGGATCTATAAGTATATCATAGGAATATTAAAGCAAGCCATAAAGCACTACAACATCAATATGGCGGTTAACGGTCGAGATTTTTCTCCGAGCGAAAAGTTCGAAAATAACGTGTGTGTGATGTGTAATGGATCTAAAAACGATAGTAGGGCCAGTCTTGAAGTTTGTGAAACATGCGTGTTTAAGAATGCGTTCGCAAGTGAAGTGCCAAATTCGGAAGACGATGAAGTTTCAGATAACCTCACTTCGACCGCATCGCATCTATGGTTCAGAATAAAATCTCTGGAGCTCGAGCTATTCTCAAAAGACGAAATAATCAAGATGATATCAATTGATTTAGAAAATGCTCTCCTGGAACTGAAGGGCTTAAAGGAAGGTACGGTAGGACAAATATTAAGATACCGGGAGAACATGGTAGGGATTATACAGAGGTTAAGTCAAACAAGATGTTCAGTAAAGAACATATAGCCTACTTTCTCCTAAATTCATGGGCATTGTTATAACTCTTTGTCCTTTTCAAGGAGTATGATTGAATGTTGGTTGTAGTAGCTTGTTGAAATACAACGTGCCATAGGGATATTAAACATGAATATGAGGTGCCCTTTGCTAGTGCTACCTCTGTACCAAATTTCGTTCAATTCAGTTTCACCGTGTTTGAATTGATAGGGGGAATCGATTTGCACACATACTTGGCCACCATCTGCAAACTATTGGGCTGATGTTCTTGCAGTTTGGTCAGAATATATTTCCCACATAAAGATATGGTGTTGCAAAATTTGGTAGAGACTAGATTATTAGGTTGGTCGTAATTACATTTTAACTTTTAACATTTGGGTGGCCGCGATTACGTTTCCGTCAAGATAGCGGTGATATAAAACATGACACTGAGGTGCCCTTTGCTAGTGCTACCTCTGTACCAAATTTCGTTCATTCGGTTCCACCGTGTTCGAATTAATAGGGGAATCAATTTTGACATAAAGATGGCCGCCATCCGCAAACTATTAGGCTAATGACCTATTAGATTGGTCAAAGGATGCTCCCTCCATAAAGGTAAGGAGTTGCAAAATTTGGTAGAGATCGGATGATTGGTTAATCGTAATTTGATTTAAGCTTTGAACATTCGTGTGGCCGCCATTACGTTTCAGTCAAGATGGCGGTGATATAAAACATGACACTGAGGTGCCCTTTGCTAGTGCCACCTCTGTACCAAATTTCGTTCCATTCGGTTTCACCGTGTTTGAATTAATAGGGGGAATCAATTCTGACACAAATATGGCCGCCATCCGCAAACTATTAGGCGAATGACCTATTAGATTGGTCAAAGGATGCTCCCTCCATAAAGGTATGGAGTTGCAAAATTTGGTAGAGATCGGATGATTAGGTTAATCGCAATTTGATTTAAGCTTTGAACATTCGTGTGGCCGCCATTACGTTTCCGTCAAGATGGCGGCGATATAAAACATGACACTGAGGTGCCTTTTGTTAGTACCACCTCTGTACCAAATTTCGTTCCATTTGGTTGCACCGTGTTCGAATTAATAGGGGGAATCGATTTTCACACAAAGATGGCCGCCATCCGCAAACTATTACGCTGATGACCTATTAGATTGGCCAAAGGATGCTCCCTCCATAAAGGTATGTTGTTGCAAAATTTGGTAGAGATCGGATGATTAGGTTAATCGTAATTTGATTTAAGCTTTGAACATTTGTGTGGCCGCCATTACGTTTCCGTCTAGATGGCGGCGATATAAAACATGACACTGAGGTGCCTTTTGTTAGTACCACCTCTGTACCAAATTTCGTTCCATTTGGTTGCACCGTGTTCGAATTAATAGGGGAATCGATTTTCACACAAAGATGGCCGCCATCCGCAAACTATCACGCTGATGACCTATTAGATTGGCCAAAGGATGCTCCCTCCATAAAGGTATGTAGTTGCAAAATTTGGTAGAGATCGAATGATTAGGTTAATCGTAATTTGATTTAAGCTTTGAACATTTGTGTGGCCGCCATTACGTTTCTGTCAATATGGCGGCGATATAAAACATGACACTGAGATGCCCTTTGCTAGTGCTACCTCTGTACCAAATATTGTTCCATTCGGTTTCACCGTGTTTGAATTAATAGGGGGAATTGATTTTCACACAAAGATGGCCGCCATCCGCAAACTTTTAGGCTAATGACCTATTCATTTGGTCAAAGGATGCTTCCTCTATAAGGGTATGTTGTTGCAAAATTTGGTAGAGATCGGATGATTAGGTTAATCGTAATTTGATTTAAGCTTTGAACATTTGTGTGGCCGCCATTACGTTTCCGTCAAGATGGCGGCGATATAAAACATGACACTGAGGTGCCTTTTGTTAGTACTACCTCTGTACCAAATGTCGTTCCATTCGGTTGCACCGTGTTCGAAATAATAGGGGGAATCGATTTTCACACAAAGATGGCCGCCATCCGCAAACTATTACGCTGATGACCTATTTGTTTGGTCAAATGATGCTCCCCCCATAAAGGTATGTTCTTGCAAAATTTGGTAGAGTTCGGATGATTAGGTTAGTCGTAATTTGATTTAAGCTTTGAAAATTTGTGTGGCCGCCATTACGTTTCCGTCAAGATGGCGGCGATATAAAACATGACACTGAGGTGCCTTTTGTTAGTACTACCTCTGTACCAAATTTCGTTCCATTCGGTTGCACCGTGTTCGAATTAATAGGGGGAATCGATTTTCACACAAAGATGGCCGCCATCCGCAAACTATTACGCTGATGACCTATTGGTTTGGTCAAAGGATGCTCCCCCCATAAAGGTATGTTGTTGCAAAATTTGGTAGAGATCGGATGATTAGATTAGTCGTAATTTGATTTAAGGTTTGAACATTTGTGTGTCCGCCATTACGTTTCCGTCAAGATGGCGGCGATATAAAACATGACACTGAGGTGCCTTTTGTTAGTACCACCTCTGTACCAAATTTCGTTCCATTTGGTTGCACCGTGTTCGAATTAATAGGGGGAATCGATTTTCACACAAAGATGGCCGCCATCCGCAAACTATTACGCTGATGACCTATTATATTGGCCAAAGGATGCTCCCTCCATAAAGGTATGTAGTTGCAAAATTTGGTAGAGATCGAATGATTAGGTTAATCGTAATTTGATTTAAGCTTTGAACATTCGTGTGGCCGCCATTACGTTTCAGTCAAGATGGTGGCGATATAAAACATGACACTGAGGTGTCCTTTGCTAGTGCTACCTCTGTACCAAGTTTCGTTCCATTCGGTTCCACCGTATTCGAATTAATAGGGGGAATCAATTTTGACACAAAGATGGCCGCCATCCGCAAACTGTTAGGCTAATAACCTATTAGATTGGTCAAAGGATGCTCCCTCCATAAAGGTATATTGTTGCAAAGTTTGGTAGAGATCGGATGGTTATGTTAGTCGTATTTTAACTTAAGCTTTGAACATTTGTGTGGCCGCCATTACGTTTCCGTCAAGATGGCGGCGATATAAAACATGACACTGAGGTGCCTTTTGTTAGTACTACCTCTGTACCAAATTTCGTTCCATTCGGTTGCACCGTGTTCGAATTAATAGGGGGAATCGATTTTCACACAAAGATGGCCGCCATCCGCAAACTATTACGCTGATGACCTATTGGTTTGGTCAAAGGATGCTCCCCCCATAAAGGTATGTTGTTGCAAAATTTGGTAGAGATCGGATGATTAGATTAGTCGTAATTTGATTTAAGCTTTGAACATTTGTGTGTCCGCCATTACGTTTCCGTCAAGATGGCGGCGATATAAAACATGACACTGAGGTGTCCTTTGCTAGTGCTACCTTTGTACCAAATTTCGTTCAATTCGCATTCACCGTGTTCGAATTGATAGGGGGGGACAGACATTCAGAGTACACACACACACAGACACACACACACACAGACTCACACATACACACACAGACTCTCACACACACACAGACAGACACACTTTTTTCGCCCTGTGTTGATCTCATAAGTCTACTTTCATTTTTTGCAAAAATCGAAAGTAGGCTAAAAATCTTAGGCATACCAGGCCTCATGTAACAGGCAATGGAACTTCACATAAAGGCATCGCAACAACGAATAGATTTCAGATCTTAGGGTCAGAAGATGACGCAGTAAACTCAGAATGTAACCTTCCTATGGTCTCGGAAAGTCAAAGGAAATCCCGTCGGCGATCGAAGCGTAAACATGCCCGTACGGTAATAATAGGTGATTCTATGGTGAGGAATGTTGGGCCTGAAATTGAAGAAGGAATCACATATTGCTATCCGGGCATGCAATTGGGACAACTGACAGCACATGTGAACAATAATAAAATAAAGGAAACACCCGAGACGTTAATTATCCACGTTGGTACAAACGACATTCTAAACTCAACAACACCCAGTGATATAATGGCCGAGGCTGATACTCTTATTGCGACAGTAAAAGTGAAGTTTCCGGAGACAAAGCTTTGTCTCAGTGGAGTGTTATATAGGAATGATGTCGACTACCGCTATGTGGATGCTGTAAATTCCACACTAGACTGGCTGTGTCGCAATGGAGACGTCCTTTTTGTCGATGCAAATGGATGGCTTAATGACTATGATTTTAGTACAGATGGGTTACACCTCAATAGGAAAGGGACCTCTAAGTTCGGTAAACTGCTGAATAGGATATCTAAGAAAATGCTTTCGGGAAACTAATTCAGAAAATGGGGGGCGTAAATGAGTGCACTGGAAAAGATACAGTAAATCAGTACCACGAAAAACAGGACTTGAGTCAGGGGAGCAAGGGATTACTAATTGCACACCCACAACATCAAAATTTGAAGGGGGAGGGGGTCTAAGATTGCTCTTGGTAAACTGTCAAAGTGTAGTAAACAAGCAAATAAAACTCAGTACAGCAATGGAAGCATATGAAATTGATGTGGCGATAGGAGTGGAATCATGGCTGAGAGAAGGGGTAGGAAATAGAGAAGTATTCCCAGAAGGGTATGTAGTCTATCGTAGAGACCGAGGAAATAAGAAGGGAGGGGGGGGGGGTGTTTATACTGGTGAAGGAAACTTACTGCTCACATGAATGGTTTACCGACGAAAAGGATGAAATATTAGGGATAAAATTAGTTTGTGACAATATGAAGGAGGTGGGAATTATAGGAATATATAGGCCTGGGAGAGATAAAAGAGACATGGAAATATTTGAGAAACTAATAGATTACACTCATAAAAACAATAATGACATGATAATAATTGGGGGGGATTTAAACTTGCCAGAAGTTGATTGGAATGGAGCTGCAACAGAAGCCCATGAACAGAAACTTGCAAATAAATTAGTTTGGGAGGGAGGATTTACACAAGTAGCCTAGTGCAAGCACCAACTAGACTCAGCAACTTGCTGGATGTATTCCTGATAAAACCAGGGGAACTTGTTGAAAAAACCCACGTAATTGAAGGAATAGGTGACCATAAGGCTGCAATAATGGACGTTGGTCTGGTACCAAAAAGGCTTAATAGGAGGGTCACACAGGACAAGAAATTATACAGAAAAACTAAATTCGATGAATTTGGAGCTTACCTGAAATCAAAATTTAGTTCTTGGATAAGTGTAGGGAGTAATGTGGATACACTCTGGGCAAATTTTAAGGAAATCATTTGGGAGGGTGAGAAGATATTTGTAACTATTAAGAAGGGAAAAACAACCTCAGACCCTGTTTACTATACAAAGGACATACGAAAATTAAAAAGGAAATGCAGAATGGTAAACAGTCAAATCAAAGAGGGCAGGGGAAACAGAGAAACCAGAAAGCAGCTAATAAAGGAGCTCAATAGGTTGAAAAAGGAAGCAAAGGAAAATTACATGAATGGCATACTTCATGAGGGTAAAGACCACATAGGGAAATGGAAAAAGCTGTATTCATATATTAAAAACCAAAAGGGAAACGGAATCCACATTCCCACAATGGAGGGAGAAGGGGGTGAGCATTTATTTGCAGATAATGAGAAAGCAAATCTATTTAGTAGGGAATTCATAGATTCAGTGGAAGATTGTCAGGAGTTGGAAACCGTAAATGAGACTGGAGAGGGTGAAACACATAAGGACACAAGAAGCTTCACCTTTACAAATGAGGATATTTTTAGAGAAATCAAACTGCTTCAGCAAGGAAAAGCAGCAGGGTGTGATCAAATTACTGGGGAATTAATAAAGGCAATGGCGTGGTACTGCCCCCGTAAATTGAATTATATTGAGACCACGATGGCTGTATTGGCAAATATGAGTAAAGTTATGGATGTCATAGTTGTGACGTGGATATTCATGACGTAGGCACGGATGACGTATACTTCATGCAAGTAGGCTGGTTGAGCTGATATTCTTGGTGACGTCATGATTTTGTTCGAGAAAGATCGGAGATTTACGACGCAGTCGCAGGAAACAAGGTATTGTGCTAAGGAAGAAGTTATGCTATTGGAGGAGAGACTCGAACCAATGAACGATAGTTTGGAAGGAAGACGGAGATTGCTGAAACTACGATATTTAATTACTTTTGGCATGCAGATTTGTGGAAATCTATTTTCAGTTATGGCATTGATTTGGAATTTTGAAGAAATTAATTTTGAGTTTTTGAAATTTGAAAATCCGTCAAGTATAGCCAAAGTTAAAACTTCTAGCAATGACGCAGCAACAGGCTATGGAAGGGATGGATACGCCCCTTAAGAAGTTGATAAAAGGTCGTGCACAGAAGAGAGGAGCTCTCAGAACTCATACTCAGAACTCATATCTCTCGTACCGCTGATACCGCATATATATTTCAGATGTCATAGAGTCATTTTCGAGTGAATAAGTGAAGCAAGTTGTCTTTAGCGTGTGGTTAAAGCCCGGCGCATCGAACGAACACGGAGCAGTTCCATTTTACGCTGCTCGAAACTAGGTGAAGTTGAAACGTTCACATTAACGTTTCCACCAGATATGATATCAAGCGTTAACTTCAGCCTTTATTATAATTCTATTGGGCAGTACAACATTGAGGTGTGTAGAGGATTTGAACAATTTCACAGTTATACTTCGAAAGATATTGGCACTTTAAGGCTGCCAACAAAAGTGATTTTCTCGCCACATGAGAAACACTTTAAAAATTCCACATTATACACTACGGCTGACACGTGCATTGCAACAGTGATATTGGAGAATACGTTTGGTATTACAACGATACCGTCTACTATGGAACATTATAATCTTGCAGTGCTTTCAATGATTATAACGGAAGTTGAGATGGAAGGCTAAGGCTTTAATGCAATTGGGACATATATCGTTGGAGTGAAATAACAGCATGGAACTTCGTTAATCGCCATTCTACAAAAGCGAGCATGTAGTGAACATCCAACTACACTCATGCATCGTGAATCCATCGCTGAATTATATCAAATGACAGTGGAAATATTTTCATACTCCACGATTATGAATATTTCTGCGGAAATAACTACAATAAACTTCATGAAGAATTACGACCGGAACTTCAGGGAACTTTCAAGAGAGGCCAGGGTTGTCCCGGCTCACAAAGAAGAGTTTTGCCAGAAGGATGTTTTTCGTATCCACGGAGCAGTGCAATTTTCGGAGAAGGAAGCAGTTCGATTCTCCGAGGACGCTGATTCCAGGTTCGAGGACGGAGCACATCTTTACGCTGGTGAAATGGAACCAACAGCAGTTTTCTTTGAAAACTTTCCTCTAGAACTTCAATCAACAGATAAGGTAGTCGTGAACGTTTCTTGTATTATTTGAGTCTTGTAGCGATATCTGAGCAACCATTTTTCCATAATTTCTGTCCTATCTTTTGCCCCATTTTCTTGATTGATATTTCTGTACTCAGTACACTTCGATGATTTGTGCCTTTTTCTACGATTTGTTGAGACATTGTTATGTCATTGGCATACTTAAATAATTTTGGATCAGTTGAGACTGATATTAAATTCTTTCAGTAATTTGCATATTTTTGTAGTCACGATTTGACGGTAAAGTTAACAATTTGCTATGGCAGATTTGAATTCAGACAGCGTGTCATTTTATTAAAGTAATTCTATTCAGTAAATTACTTTGACCAATTTTCTGTCATCCTCAAGAAAGAAGAATAATTAAATGATTTTAGAGCGTTAAAATCTATTACGATATCGACGATCTTTGAAATACTAGTCGTCTTATGAACATGATTGCAACATAGACATTTCTCATTGCATTATAGACAATTTTATGAAATATGAACTTTGATTACGATTTATTGAATACACTATAGTAATGAACATTTGATAGGAGTTTTTCTCAATTATAGATTGGAACAATAATGTTTGCATTCCACAGTCTAATTGTATTCTATTCGACTATTCATACAGTTTAGATGAACTTTGATTGAAGATAGTATTTTTATACTGCGTTACTTTGATGATATTAATCTCAATTTTGATAGACCAGGCAGGAGTGTCTAATCGTATTTGCTATTAAATTTATTTGTGATTGGCAAATTTTTACTTCATATCGATTCATGAATGAAACCCACGAAGGTTAAATAATAACAGTCCTTAATACAATTGATGAATATAAGAATTTTTAAAGAGGAACAATGGATGTATAATCGTTAGTTCAGTGGACATGTAAAAGTCGCTGATGAATAATGCCCTTGAATAATGAAGGAGGTTCCCACAATAATAAATGAAGTTGATGAATTTATAAGTGGAGGTTTTTGTGTGTAGTTTGGAAGATTTTTATGCCATATATATGAAGATATATGATGAATTTTGGGCCAATTGTTGTGCAATTTTGTGCGTTTTGAGCGAAGTATTTTCCCGCTGAATGTATTGTTCTGGTTCTTTGAAAGGTTATTCATATGAAGATACTGTTAAAATTAACAAGAGTGTTAAATAATTTGAGATGAAGATTTTGAATGGAGATTACCGTCACAAATATTAATAATTATTATTAAACCTTATTAAACCTGAATTTGACATTTAAATATAACTAACCTTCATTGGTCGATTATATCACCACGATTTGAGTAATTATCAACCGGATAAACGTGTGGTTTAATGTATTTCTTGTATAAATAATATAAACAATATAATATTGTAAATAATTTTGTAAATATCTTTGTTAAATAATTTGAAATGAAAGTGATTAATAGAGGCGTGTATAAAATTTTCAATTGTCATTTGACATTGTTATAAACAATTTTATTATTGTTATAAATAATTAATTAACTTTTGTTATTAACATTAAGAGTTTTGTTATTATACTCTAAACAACGCTAATTAAACAAGTGGTTTGAACAATTAAACATGATTTGGGATTGTTGGAGTAATCCACTGGTGTTTGAATGGAGCATTTAAAACATTTGCGTGATAATATTTCAGTTGAGATGTGAACATTTACGTGTTTTGAAAAGGAGAGCCAAGCTCTGAGGTAACTCGCTTATGCTAGGGTTGAACGAACGGGGAGTCCACTTTGACGATGCAGGTGCATTGCAGCTGGCCCGGACGACTGTATGACAGAGGCCAAGGACGTTTCCATAATAGCCTTGTGGCTATAAATAAAATGTGAAGTATATAAACACGCAAAACAATTGATATATGTGTCTCGTCCCAAATCCCGTTTCCATTCCAAGTGCATTATTATTTTTACGTTGCTTTGAGCTTGAGAAAGCTGAAACATTGTATGTAGAGTATACAAGTCCTACAGGAGGACATGGTTATATGGACGATGGCTTCTGATTGCCACGTGGATTTTGTTGTTTTATTTTTGTTAAATTCATTCTTTATGTGAAATAAATTATTGTGCAGTCTTAAGTTTCTCGTCTTCGTTCTGGTTCATTTTAAATATCATGGTGGAGGTTATTGTGTGGGCATACTTTAAGTGATCCAGTTGACAACCCAGTCTCCGAGATAAATTTAAGAGGTAAGTAAAGGTAAGTATGAACCCCCGTATATTTTGGTGTGTTCCACAATAATTTCTTGTTAACTATTGTGCTCTAATCTCGATAGAATCTGTCAGTGCCATTTTCATTGATGTAGCTGTGCCGGTGCGATTGATTATTGGCAATCCGATTGAGGGGGCGGATATCTGACAGCCTACTATCCGGATATCGGGTACAGTACATAGTGCCTTATTTAAAGTTTCTTTTCGACTATGTCATGAACAATAGTAGAATACCAAAGGAATGGAAGGAATCTATAATAATACCAATTTATAAAGGAAAGGGAGATAGAAGTAAACCTGAGAACTACAGACCAGTAAGTCTGACCAGTGTAGTTTGTAAAATCTTGGAGAGTTTAATAGTAAAATATATTAGAGGGGTATGTGAAGATAAAAATTGGTTCCTGAGGAGCCAGTATGGATTTAGAAAGAAATTTTCTTGTGAGGCACAACTGGTGGGATTTCAGCAGGACATATCAGATCGGTTGGATCTAGGGGGACAGTTGGACTGCATAGCTATAGACCTTTCCAAAGCTTTTGACAGAGTGGAACATGGAGTATTATTAAAGAAAGTGGAGAGAATGGGATCGGACTCGAGGGTTGTACGTTGGATAGGAACATTTCTAAATTCAAGGGTTCAGAGAGTCAGAGTAGGGAATTACATATCACAGGAAGAGAAAGTTAAGAAGGGAATTCCACAGGGTAGTAAAATTGGTCCATTGCTTTTCCTAATATATGCAAATGATTTAGGGAACAATATAGCATCAAAAATAAGATTGTATGCAGATGACATTATCGTCTATAGGGAAATAAATAATATAGAGGATTGTAAAATATTACAAAGGGACCTCGACAGTATCCAACATTGGGTTGAAGGTTAACGGAGGTAAATCAATTGTCACAATATTCACAAACAAGAGATTAAAAACTGAATTTCAATATACATTGGATGGGGTAATCGTACCAAAAGATGACAAGTGCAAATACTTAGGTGTGAGATTTGATAGTAAATTGCACTGGAAGGGTCATGTTGGAGACATTGTTGGGAAAGCATACAGATCGTTGCATGTCATTATGCGACTACTTAGAGGATGCAACAAAGAAATAAGAGAGAAAAGTTACCTAAGTTTGGTTCGTCCAATATTGGAATATGCAAGCAGTGTATGGGATCTGCACCAGGAATACCTAATAAAAGAAATTGAGAGTGTTCAAAGGAAAGCAGCAAGATTTGTGATAGGGGATTTTAGGAGAAGAAGCAGTGTATCAGATATGTTAGAGAAGCTTGGGTGGGAAACATTAAGTAAGAGAAGGGAGAAAAACAGACTTGTAGGGTTATATAGAGCATATACAGGAGAGGAAGCATGGGGGGAAATCCGTGAGAGGCTTCAATTGGAAAGTATTTATATTGGCAGGGCAGACCACAAATTCAAAATTGGACGGCACTTTAGCAGAAGCGATTGGGGTAAATTTTCATTCATTGGGAAGGGTGTGAAGGAATGGAACAGTTTACCAAGGGCGGTGTTTGATCCCTTTCCAAAATCAGTCCAGTTATTCAAGAGCAGAATAGACAAAACCAGGGAAAAGAAAGAAGTGATATAACTTAGTGCTGTATTCCTAGATACATTATACGTGCTATGTAATTCCTACAGCAGTTGTGAGAGGGGAGTTCAATCAATGTGTGAATAGTACATTAAGTTACTGTATTCTTTTAATATTGTGTAGTGTTTGTTACTGTATTCTTTTGGGTGTTTGTTACTTTATTCTTTTAATATTGTGTAGTGTTTGTACATTAAGTTACTGTATTCTTTTAATATTGTGTAGTGTTTGTAAATTATGTACCTCATTTGCCACCGAGGTTGACACCTCATTGCAAATAAAGTGATTTTGAATATATTACCAGTTGGTCAATTGGATACAACAATTCGATGAAACATTCTGTTAATAATTAGGAAGTGTCGTAGGTAACCAGAGAAGCGACACAAGAAAAAACACCTGAGTCTTCCAGGCAGTTGTCATCAACTGTATTTCACATAGAGAAGAATAACTAAAATAGTTCCTCATGAAAAAAATAACTGGTCAATGACTTGAAAGACAGTAGTAAGGACTTACATGCTGTCAGTAAAAGTGGAGTTAAGAAAGATGTCAGGAATATTTAAATCAGTAGTTGATAGCCAGGATTTTTAAAATTACCGTCGGTAATTGCACCATAATATGATTAGTAGCCTATGTGCAAGATTTTAAATGGTAGGTTTTTCTGTGAACCAAAAAACAGCTCTTAACATGGATTATGTTCAGGTTAGGCCTACAAGTTATTGGGAGGGAGGTTTATTCTACATACCAGTTACACATAAAATGATCTTCTGATTAGAGCTCTGTGGGAATGTTTAAACGGATTGATGATACAGGGTTTATCAAGCCACTTTGTATGCATCTTTCAAAAACATTTTAATAATAAGTTACTGTCATTATTGCTAATGCTGTAATCTATCATGTTTATTTATGCAGCATGAGGAATCAGGAAACATTGGTAGGATTGGTATATTGAGTGGAGATATAGTAGGATAAAATGCAACTGTGTCATGGAAACCTAAGATGTATTTTTATTTCTCAACTTTACTTTCTGTAGACTCCAACACAGTGGTATCAAAAGTTGTATAGGAAAAATGAAAATGTGAATTCGCGCCCAAGTTTACGAAGCCTTGCCAGACTCAGCTGAAAGTATCTTCGATGCAAATCAAGTCTCAATAGATGAAACTTTAGGACGACCTTTGACATGAGCACTATAATAGGCCTACATTTAGTATCGACATAGCTTGCAGTAGGTCTTATGCTACTGTATGCACCTGGGCATGTTTAAAAAAACTCAGCCTGCAGGTTAATAAGGTAGAATATTACTACAACCGGAACGTCAATTATCCGGACGTGCAAAAAAAAGCTTAAGCGGATGTACAAGAAGGTAGTTTTACGTCGTTTACAGTTGGCAGAAGATGAGGAGAGTGTGTTATCATTTTCAAAAAAAAACTTTCTATTAAGGACTACTGTTACTTGATAGCTGATGGATGGAACACTTTAACACCACAGAATCTTTGAAATGCATTGAATAAGAGACCGTTAAAAACACAGACACTGTTGATGAAGATTTGGATGCAGTGACACATGAGTTATTCCCCCAAGTTCCTGGGCAGGGTGTGGTGGCGCAGCGGTCAAGCTGTATGCCTCTCACCAAGGCGGACCGGGTTCGATTCCCGGTCAATGCATGTGAGATTTTCGATGTGAAATGCCATGTCCTGTGGTTCGGATTCCACGTAAAACGGAGATCCCGTGGCTTATGATCGCGAGATTAACGGTCACGTTAAACTACAAGCTACCTTTACCAAGTTGCTGGATTTTCCGACTGTGATAGAGATGACGCACAAGCTTGGTTGGAAAGAGACAGTGACTCAGGTTTTCAAATCTAAGAGGATGATGAAACTGCTTCTCTGGTGCAAGAAGTAAGTGGGGAAGACGAAAAGGATGAAAGCCTAGATGAGATAGATGAAGAAGGTCCAAGTCATAAAGAAGATTTTACTGCATTAGAAACTGCACTATTGTAGTATGGTTGTACTATGCAATAAACACATGTTCGATTATCCGGAAAAATAGTTATCCGGAATACTTTCGGTCCCAATTAGTCCGGATAAACGGCGTTCCACTGTATAAATCTATCTCAAGTAAATCCAAGAAGTTACCAGACTGAGAAACTACATATCAATATTTAAAAAAAAAAAAAGGTGGCGGTGCAAGCTGCACTTTTAATCCTTGCTTCATTAGTTAAACCATAATATTTGTACATAAATACCCTAAGGACTTCACATTACAAACAGCCACTTAAATTATATGCCTTAGGCATAACCTACAAATTACATGTCATGAAATTGGTAAATATATTCAGACAGCAACATCAATACGCAATGGTCAATAATGTAGTTTTATAGTGCACAAAAAGTTATTGTACTGAATATATTTCGAACTGATGATTAAACTGGTGGAAACGACAGCCAATTGATTTACATCCAAAGTAGTAGAAACTTTCAGTTCATCAGCAAGAGTATTGATTTGTACTTTTATTTTCACAAATTTTGATGAACAGTGTCACGCTGCAATTTAAATATAAATGTACGGTAGTGGTTCACTTTAGACCATCCTTTGTATAAATATTTTAAAAAACGGAAAATACCTGATTTAATAGTCGGGAGGATATCAGGAGAGGATTGAGTATTAGATGTTCACTGCTCCGCTGTCATAGACCCACCGTCCCCCCCAAATAGCGACACGACTTATGTAGTTGAAATCGAAGTTCTCACCTCCATCTTTCTCACTGAGTCAGTATTGCCAACCCCACGCGTTTGGTACTATTTCGCACGTGATGTATGAAATCACTATACTCAGTGGAATGTGAACTCAATTACAGTGTTTATTTATGTATTTATAATGTTTTACATACAAAAACAGACCTAACCTGGGGCTTACGCCCCAGACCCCCTTGCTTGTAGTACTAGCAGTAATTTTCCGCAAGACAGTGCCTAACTTAGTAGCGAAGGCGTGTGGTGAATTTCTTTATTCAAGTTGGTAACGTAGTCACATGATCGTCTTTCGGGTGTCACATGACTGTCAAATATGGCATCCGTAAGTGAAGAAAAATTGCATTCTTTCCGTGAAATAAAAATTATTGCGGTGCAGCAGTGGCTATTGAGTATGAAGAGATTGTGAAACGACTCCCAACAACTCCCCGAAAGGTATGCATACGGTATCATAAAAGATATATTTTCAATAAGCTAAGGTGTTAAAAGTGATGAAAAGGGAGGATGGTCTAAAGTGAACAATAAATAAACGTACATACAATTCCTTATAAATAAATGATTTGCACTTCATACTGTCATGAACTGTAATAGATTTCTAGCAATTTAATTGATGTAGAAATCTATTCCTCTCGCCGCCATGTTGGTGATTTATTTTGTAAACAAACCAGCGGGCAGCCAATGGCTGTTAATAATTGCCAGCCAATAACAAGCCAGGATGATGCATTTCACTCTCATTGCAATTCCACGACAGCTGTGCTCACAGCAACACCTCAAAAGCTTGCGGCTTGCGTGTGTGTGTGAACAGTTGGAGTGTACTTTTTGTTTTGTGTTTCGTTAGTGCTTGGTGTTGGTATTTTGTGCCATTGTATTATAGGGCTGTTAATAAGTTTTATATACTAGTTGCGTGTGGTCGCGATGGCGGCTCAGAGCGATGGGACGTTAATGGGCCAACCCCCAGACAGTGCAGGGAACGTTGTCGTGGATGGTATTATCCCTATGGAGGATATGTCAATCGTTCATGAGCAACCGATTATTTCAACCCAGGAGACAACGAAACCAATGATGGGATCCTCAACTGACCCAGTACGAACCCCGGCCACGGACTATCGTTATCCTAGCCATCATACTGGACCATTTGTGCAGGGGGGAAGGGGCTCAGGCGATTGGAAATGTACATCCGATGGCCTTGGGTCGGCTTTTCTATGAAAGAAAAATCCCGGGCATACAAGAAATTCAGAAAAAGGGACGTAATCGAGTACAAATACAATTCACCAATTATCGCGATGCAAATACTTTTTTGGAAAATCCGATATTACGTGAGAGGAATTTGATAGCTTTTATCCCCTCCTCTAATGTCCAACGGGTTGGACTTGTCCGAGGGGTTGACACTTCTCTTACGAATGAGGAACTACTCAAGTATATAGAGGCTCCTGTCCCCATTTTACGGGTACAGCGCTTCTTTCGAAACAGAACTGTTGATGGCCAAACGGAACGCATAGCTACGGGGACTGTGAAAATCTTTTTTGAGACTCAGAACTTACCACCTTATGTCAGCATTTTTAATGTTATGCTAGAGGTTAATTTGTATATTTTCTCGCCTCTACGATGCACCAAGTGTCAACGTTACGGACATGTGCAGTTACTGTACATTGCCGGGCTCGAGCCCCTCGCTGTGGCAATTGTGCCGCTGAACACCTCACCTCGGGATGTAAGGAAGTTTTATCTAAATGTGCCAATTGTGCAGAGAATCACCCGGCAGGTGCCATTCGTTGCGAAATTCTTCAACGGCAAGTGGAAATTAAAAGACGGATGTGTGTGGAAAATAAATCTTATAATGAGATCATGAAAAGTCAAATGGGTCCCACTTTCAATCCATTAACTTTACCCCAACAATTTCCGCCTTTAAGTTCAGCTCCAAGTGTCAGGCAGACTGAGCCGGCCCGAAAGCGCAAATTTACGGAAATCGTTCATACGGCCCCCAAAGTGGTACAACCTCTGGGATATGATAGGAGTGCTTATTGCCAGCTTTTTAACCAACCGAGATTGGAAAAGGCCCCACCGGTCTTCTCAGCCAAGACGTCGGAGACAAGTAATCTACACAGTCCCGGGCCTGGTTCAGGGTCGCCTGGATCGGAGCCAACAAACATTATTTTGGCAGAGTTTACTAAACTTATGGAGTTGTTAGGGCATAATGCGCAATGGGCGCATTGCGTTAAAAATTTGTTAGATAGGGTATTTCCTTTGCTACCCCCGTTGGAAAAATCAACACAGCATGACAACCCGACCTTGGGTCACTAGTTTCACTGATATTCTCTTTGCGATTTTGAAGAGACGTGTCGCTCCTCCAATGGAATTGCAGGAGTATAGTCAACAAGCGGCATGAATTACTTAAATTAATCGATGACTTCCATCCGGATGTTATTTTTTTTACAAGAAACTTGGCTATCGCCCCAATATCGTTTTACGATCCCAATGTATAATGTTGTTAGAGAGGATGGTCCAGGTTATGGCGGTATAAGCACCCTTATTCGAAATGATATCCCTTTTTCAGTGATCCCCATTTCTTACCTTCTACCACGTAGTTTTCATCAGTGTTTTCGGATCGGCAATACTATTTTTAGTAATTTATATTGCCCTCCCCTAGTTCAGGGATCGCAACGCCAATGGTTGATGTATTCCAAATATATTGCACAATTTCCTAAGCATATACTGTAGCCCACCATGGACTCTGGGGCAGTGAGCGTGTAAACCCTAAAGGTCGCCATATTGTGCATGCACTTCAAACTTATGCTCTGAATATTCTTAATGATGGGTCGCCTACGCGCATAACACCACTAACACCACCGGGACGTCCAAAGAGTGCGGTAGATTTGACTATTACAACAGCGGATATTGCCCATCAATTGGAATGGCGAACACTTGGGGACACTCATCAGAGCGATCATTTTCCGATTCTTATATATTATGCGAAACCGGGTGAGAAGCTTGAGCGTCCATGTCTTTTTACCATCAAAAGGAATTTACGGCATTTCGACTATGATATCTTTCAACACTTTATAAATGTTGGATTGGGGACTTCGCGAACACCTCCGTCTCAACGGTATTATTCTTTATTACAGCTGATACAACGATTTCTTGATTGTTATCACCCCCAGCGCGCGATACCATCGTATTCGTTACAGCATCCGGGTGCGGTCCATTGGTGGGACGCAGAGTGTGCATTGCTTGTTCGTCGGAGAAAGGCACGTTTAAAAAGATATCGCGTTCATGGGACTGTTGATAATTATCTACGTTACAAAAGTCTCACTGCCCAGCTTCAGAAGACATTTAATGAAAAACGACGGATGGCGTGGCAAACTCATATTAGTACATTCAATTCCCATACTTCTTTGAGCACCTTATGGTCTTTGATAAAACAATTATCGAATACTCGTCGTACTCGTCCTAGTACGGGACTCACGCAGACAGGTTTTCAAATGTTTTATCATTCCCTCACGCCAGATTCAGTTTCCGGACACGCATTTGTACCACCTTATTTGACTTCGGATAAGTTTCAGGTTTTACAACAACCAATCACGCGCAATGATATCTCGACTGCGTTGCATCACACTAAATCCACGAGTCCGGGTATGGATTACATTACTTATGGGATGGTTGCCCATTTCCCTGACCCAGCACTGATGGTCTTGATTGCGCTTTACAATACGGTACTGACAAATGGTACGTATCCTGCGGAATGGAATAATTTTGAAATTCTGCCGATATTAAAACCAATGAAAGATGCCAGAGACCCTCTAAGCTATCGTGGCATCAATCTTGGTTCGTGTCTAAGAAAATTATTTCAAAAAATTTTATTACGTAGATTGCAATGGTGTTTGGAGTACTATAATTTATTTTCGAGGTCACAATTTGCATTCCGTAAACAGCTAGGCACAATCGACGCTCTTACGATTTTTTTGTCGGATATCTTATTAGCGAAAGCCCGCAAACAACACACGGTTGCCGTATGTGTGGATATTCAGGGGGCCTATGATGCGGCGGACCCAGTCATATTACAACATCGACTAGGGGAGATGCTTTTCCCATTACCTTTCATGTTTAATACGGAATTTTTTACACCATCGTCGACTATTTCTACACACCCCCTGGTGTACTTGATAAATGTCAGACTTCTCGTGGATTGCCTCAAGGTGATATTTTAAGCGGTATTCTTTTTTCAATTTATACTCAGACATTAGAATCGGTCATCCTTCCTTATGCACGAATCATTCAATTCGCAGATGATTTTCTTATTTATTGTTCGCGTGATACCAGTAGCAGCTGGTGAAGAAAAATTGTGGGTGTGCACTCTTAAAAAAAAAATCTAAATTTGATGCATATCTAAGCATACAAAATAACTGTCTCCTCACTATGTTACTCTATTTTGTATGCTTAGATATGCATCTAGTGGCACTTGGAGTTGGTTTTTCGACACCTCGATATTTTGCTGTTCTATGTTCCCTCCTGAATGCACAATGAAGCTGTTGTCTGATTTGTTACTTTCCTAGTACTTGTAATTCCAATTCTGCATTCATGTAGGCTTTTGATTGTTCACATTTGTCGATTTTAGTTAGATTTTATTAGAAAGCTACCTATTGCAAAGGGTACAATTTCGACATCAGGAAAAAAATTGACATATCTTCGCGTTTCACATCCCACAGATCCCAAAACCACCGTCAGTTCAAAAGTTAATATTATAATGTATATGTACAGGCCTACATAAAATATAACCATTCAAAATCTCGGTCGAGTTCGCTAACGGGCAAAATCGAACCAAGGGGTTGGAAATGGGGGGAAGTGAAATATTGGTATAACTTTCATAGTATTTTAAAAACTGAATCCATTCAAAGTTCGTACTAGAATAAGGGCCAAGTGCTTATCTTCGTAAGTTTGACCAAAGGGGTGGGGAAAAGGGAGTTTTTAGAGAAAAGAAATCATACCTCCCTTAATAGGCACAATATCAAAACAGTTTAAAATGGCCAATACCCCTCTAAAATGTATCAACATTTTTTGCCTGAAAGAAAATTTGATATGACCCACCCTTGCACCAAGGGATGAGCAAAATGTTTCAGGTATTATAAGAAGATGCTGTATGCTAAACATGTGTAACTTTCGTAGGTACACTGTACAACAATTGGCAAATTTAGTGAATTCGAAGCATTTTTCTTTGCCCGGTGAAATCTACCTCCGCTTCCAGCGTGCAGAGAGGGATTTTCTTTTTTTGTGCACGTAGCACGACTTTAAGCACGGAAAACAATACATCCAGTTGGTTAGTTCACAGTCACAAGCCCACTCATACTAACTTGCTGTAACTTCATCATGGAATAAGCGATTCCTAACCTTCGCTTTGCACAGGGATGTTTGAATTAAAGTCAGGTTTGGAATAGGTCTTCCCATTTCTTATTATATGGCCACCTTTTCTTGCAGAGTAAGTAAATTGAGACGATGTAATAGTTTTTAAATCCTGAACAGTAGCGATAATAATCCCGAATCCCACCTCGGCCGTCCTGAAAATGATTTTTGTGGTTTTCCATTTTTATCGCTAGGCAAATACCGGGACGGTTCCTTTCAGGCCAACGGTCAAAATCTCTTCTTTGACCCTGAATTAGACCCATGTTTGGGGTCACCTGTCACCATCCCCAGTTGCATTTGCTGAAAAGGTGTGTTTGCCTCCCAGACACCATCCTTCCGACGGTAGAGGAATGATCCTAGCTATGTCAGTGGGTGAAGCCAAGCTGGGAGGATAAGCTATCAAATACGTATTAATGCACACGCACTCAAATATTCCACACTTTAGAAACACACTTGTGACAAATACTTGCCACGTCCAAGGCTGCGTTAATCCTCCAAATTACTGGACCTTAAAAATCTGTAAATTATAAAGAAATGTAATGAAACTGAATTCACTGTTACAACTATAGACTATATAATATCTACAGTTGGCTGCATGATTGTGGTTTTTAAATGCACATTGAAAATCAAATGGCAGTGGCGCTATTATACAAGCTGCGGAAAGACACAACCTTTCAAACCACTTCAATCTGCGCATGAAACTCTACTTGGTACAACAATTCACCACCAGATAGTGCGGTAGCTCCTGCACGCTAGCGGTCATCGCATCTTCGTCTGTCAATCAGATGCGCCTGGAGATGAAAAAAAAAACGAAGCATGCGCAGTACAATTCGCCAGGCAAGGATTTGGCTCCGATTCTGTTATAGTAAACTCACATCCCCGCTCCCCTCTTGCCGTCCCCTCTCCTGCCGTCAAGCCGGAGGCCACCACACACAGAAAGCTAGGCTAAGCTAAGCTAAGCTACGCGGTGTTATGAAAAATATCGCTCTCAATGCATTTAAGTAGAGTGACACACACAGGCCGCTATGCTAAGCTATACTATGCGAAGCGATGCTAAGCTAAGCTAGACAGATCGCTAGGCAGGCGATTTTCTTGGCTGTAGCTGGCCTGGCGCATGCGCTTTTCATTCCGGAACAGTTGATCTGGCGGGCTGTCGCAGACCTTTGAATTGTGTGCGTAGCCGTGTCGTGTGAGTGTAGTGTAGTGATTCAGGTAATACCGTACAATGGGTGACAGGCCAAAAGAACAACTTTGTTCATTTCCCAGCCCTACAAAACTGTGATAATCAAAAGTACGCAGAAATTATATCAGAATTAAGAACCGAATTCCGCGTTAGGTTTCAAGACTTCATGGGGAATGTTATAAGTTTCAATATGTTTTCTTGCCCTTTCTCCATTAATGTATTTAGTGTATCCACTGCAGAAGAGGAATATTTAGCTTTAAGAAATAATAATCTTCTTGTATTTTCTTCGCATACAGTAATACCCATACTGGTCCGTCCAGCCTCCAACAACAACATGTAATTATAACTAACGAATAAGATGGAGGCAATTAATTAATTAATTGTTTAGTTTTAATTTGTAGTAGAGACGTAGTCAGAGGAGGGCGGCAGGTCCGGATTATCTCCGATATTAAACCAAGAGGCAAACTTATCTTTTGACAATTGAGATATTATCGTATTATTCTTATTTTCTCGTTAGTAGTGCCGGTATTATTACCGTTTTAAATTCATTTTATCATATACGGTAACCCTTATAGTATTCAATATAGTTGATAACGCAAAGAATCTAATAATGTCATTTTTAAATGAAGACATAGGCTATTCAAATACGGTAATATACTCTATTGCTATTTTATATACGTATAGGCAAATTTGAATAGTTTTAGAAAAAAAACACGTACTGTATAGCTATAGTGGGCCACAATTTTAATTAATAAAATAGCAACACCTGGACCCCCACCTAAACAGAATCCTGGCTACGTTCCTATTTTTTAAGTTACATATACAGTATTACACAAAAATTAATTTAGAAAGCCGTATTAAAATAATATTATTAATCTAATTTAATCCTGTAGGATCACTTCCAATAAATATACTATACATTTTCATTAGTAGGAAAGCATGTAATAAGAAATATGCTGCCTAGCATAGTTTAGCTTAGCTTATTGTTCGTGTCATAGCACACCATAGCTTGGCATTGCTTAGCATAGCATAGCATAGCGTAGTTTAGCTTAGCTTTCTGTGTGTGGTGACCTTACGCTGGCTACAATTCTGCAGGTGGCGAACGGCGATATTTGATGATACCCGAGTCAGCACACAAGCAACGTACAGTGAGGCGCAACGAACGCGGTACATTTAAATGTAAAAAAGCGGTATTCTGGACATTTGTTGACGCTTTATACTACCATAAAATCTTATATTAATTTTTATATTCGTAAAATTCAAATGTGAACGGCAATTTTTCAAGAATGGGTGTGCACTGGCTCCAGGGCGAATACCCAGAAACCGCCACTGCGTGATACTATCCAGCTCTGTCGTCAGGATATATATGATGCATTGACTGCTGCTCATATATGGTTCCATAATCACGGATTTGACACGTCGCCGAGGAAAAATTCTGCCATAATTATTACTCATCAAAGGCAGGTTGATCGCACTCCTATTTTATCTAGACAGGGAGCCATAGAAGTGGTTCGCAGCAACAAATATTTGGGATTACATATTGATGACCAATTACTGTAGTCGCGCCAGGTTCAAACACTCACTGTTCAAATTGAAAAAAGACTACACGTTCTCCGAGCGCTAGCACGCCGGGGTTGGGGGGCGGATCCTCATGTATTACTTACGGTATATAAGAATATTATTCGTTCCCAGATGGATTATGGTTGCTTTTTCTACGATATGATGGCGAGTAGTCGGTTGGTCACTTTCGACAGGTTGCAGTATCGGGCTTTACGTATTATTTTGAGGGCGCTTCCGTCCAGTCCCACTTGTGCATTAATAGTTGAATCTGGGGAATTACCTTTACACTTACGACGGAGATTTTTGGCCAGTAGCCTAAGTACCTGGCTTCTAAAATGTCATTGTCAGCGTCACCGATTCTCAGTAAAGTACAGCTGCTTGTGGAGTATTATGCGCAAAATCGCTTTGCACGCCCGCATAAGCCGGCTTTGGTATTGGCATATGAAATCTTGCAACCATTTCGGTCAGATTTACTGCAAACGCTCAAACCTTTACCATACACGGTTCATATAGGGTCCTACAATCCCAGCCAAATGTATTGCACACTTCCTTACCGACGCTATTCTGGATGTATCAGCGTTTTCCGCAAGTAATTTCACGATGATTTCGGGATATTGTCAATTGCTATTCCCATTATACTATGTTTTATACAGATGGCTCAAGAATGTTGTCACCAGATGGAGTGGGGGCGGCTTTTTATGCTCCGGATAGACAGATTATACGCACATATAGTTTGCCAAAATATCTAACGATTTTTACAGCTGAAGTATTTGCCATTCGTCAAACTTGTCAGTATATACGTACACACAGAGTTTCCCCGGCAATGATTTGCACGGATTCAATGAGTGTCATCCAGGCTTTATCGAATCCGAGTAGCTCTGACAATTGGTAAGTGTATCAAGTTGCGCAAATGTTGTATGATTTTCAGACCATGGCTCAGGAGGTCCTGCTCACTTGGATCCCGGGGCATTCGGGTATCCAAGGAAACGAGGATGTGGACCGCATGGCAAAGTGGGCAGCACAGTGATATGGAGTCGTTTATAATATCGCTGTACCTTTTACGGACTTCCTGCCTGTTATATATTCCCAGCTCCTCAATGAATGGCAAACTGAATGGTCTAATATCGCGCCAATTAAGGCTCGTAATTATTTTCTGGTACAACCCATTATCCGCACAGCACCGTGGTTTCGGGTAGGCAGATATACGAGACGGCACATTATTACTATAATACGTTTGCGTTTTCAGCATGCTCTGACGCCGGTGTATATGGCACGCATGAACCTTCGCGAGAATGCTAGTTGTGTGTGTGGTCGAATGAGGGGTGCACTTAGCCATCTTATGTTTCAGTGTGACGTTTTCAATGAACCGAGGATAGTGATGCTCAGAAAGTTAAGATCGTTAGGTTATACATTGCCCTTAAATATGTCCACTATGTTGCATAATCCTGTAATTCCATTGGTTGAGGCCATAATGGAGTATTTGGACCATCTCCCTTTTACATTATAATTTCTGGTCCCCTCTTTCGTTTGCTGTATTTTTCTACGTTTTACCATTTAACATTAAGTATGTGTATGTTGATTTTTCCTTAACCCTTCTTAGTGTATCGTGCATACCTTTGTGCTACGGACCATATGGATAGATTGTGTAGGCGAATGGTTTAGGTTAGCAAATTTCTGTCTGTGTTTACAAACATTACGTGTGACGGGTATGTACTACTGTGGTGCAATCTGTACAGAAGCTATTGGGCGAAGCGGCAACTGTGTCCAGCAATCTTACCAAAACAACAACACCACTCTCATTGCGTTTTAACTTCAGGTGAAGAATCAGCTGTTCGTTAACGCCACGGGGTGCCATTATTAAAATTTTGGGAGATAGAAACACACCATTTGTCTAGTCCGGTCGAGTAATCGATAACTGAGTCTCTGCTGGTGTGAATGTGTCACAAACTGTTGAGGATGAAATTTCTTTAAAACATATATTTATGAGGGTTCGAATACACAACACTTACAAACTTAGAGACTGCCTTTGATAATAAATTCTTCACATTTTGTCCACAGATGCACTCATCATAGTCACAATAAGCCTCCAAGCTTAATGCTGACAGTCTAGCAATAATGCTCCACTCGTCACTTAATGTTACGTGCCACCCCCCTAGTGGCACTTTTGTTAACTGGATTATGGTGGGTAGAAAACACAACACCAATTACTGCTTTAAAGGGAAGTTAGCTTTATTGCTTGCAGGAAGATACAGCACTCATCAGTAAATACAAGCAATTATTACCTTACTCCAGTTTCCTCACTTGTCAGTAAGCCGCAGAAGTTAATCCCTCGTAATGAGGTGGCCCCGTGCGTTGGCTGGAAATATCTGCACTCAGCCTGTCACCGTACTACACACTGTTTCACAATGCACCACAATCACTTCTGTCGCACTGGAAAAAACGCACTCGTTCAGGACACAGTTCCTCTGTAGGCTTCTCACTTCCTCGCTGTCAAGAGAATCAGCTTCACTAAGGGTTTCGCAAGTCACCACACTTCTGTCGCTCAGGATAAACGCTCGCACTAGCTTATAAAAACACAACAACAACAACTGCTTGACGGGTCGCTCTTATATAGCAGGCCGGTGACTCAATAAATGCTTCTAGACCCATCCAGGGTTCACGGCTTCTCGAGGCTTCCATCGCTGGCTCAGTCACGAATATTCTGGAACATCCCTTCGTCCAGTAGTCCTGTTGCATAAGGCGCACGCAATACAATGAGGGAGAGCAGCCCAGCCCTGGGGCAGTTGTGACTCATGCGGCGAGCGATGAAACGAACTCACAGCCGTAACATTAATTTAAAAATAAGTAGCTTTCTAATGAAATATACCTAAAGGCACTTGCTAACTGAGTACAGTTCATAATGTACTCGAATATAGAGGCCACATGAAGATATATACCAAAACTAAATTAATAGGCACTGAAAGTCCACCTCACTGTAGTGATGTAACCAGTTATTTTAATAGTGCTGCCATAATTTAATTTGCAGCCAGGCACACAACACTTCCTAGGCATCTGAAATAGTGTAATGAAATATTGGTGAAGAATTTGTTGGTAAAATTCATCTATGTATTGGTTACACATGCAACTTAATATGGGAAATACCGGTACTCACTTCTACAACTTTCAGCAGATCTGATTAACCACGATAAATTTCACGGGTGTTGAAATAGTCAGTACGAACTGCTTGTAGATGATGTCATATCAAAATAAACGATATTTAAGAATAAAACTTAACATGTGGTCCTACGTGTCTATAGAATTTACGGACTCTTCTGTGGCTGCGAATGGACTAGCGAAGAATCACGTCTGGACCAAAGTTGATAGTAATGAATAGGGCCCGGTTGTTGATGACCTACGGTATAAAATGCCTTCATTTAATATTATTCTTACGTTGCCAATTCTACCAACAGCACCGCTTGAGAATTATAGACGGCGATGGATCTATGAACACTTACTGCACCTCACGCGGATTATTTCGAAAGCTCTATGGTCGATGTAGAATGAAGTAGTTCTCTTTTAAGCCGTAAGATAACTCTGTATGTCAATCTCCGACACACAATGGCAAATAATTTTATAAATCACGCTATTGATGCTATGGAACACAAATTGCCCATAAAGGAACATGTTAACAATAAAATAAGGTCTTTTAAATCCACTAAAATCAATATTTTATATCGTGTGTAATAAACTTACGTTACATACTTAGACCATAAATTCAATAGATGGCTGATGACGTCACATTGTTGAAACCAACATCTCGATCAGCTGACTAAAGGAAACTGCGGACATTACTTCGGCAGAAATCGCTGTCCGAGCTTACTGTGAGAAATTTATACTTCGCATCAAATCATCATCCGAACTTCAAGAAAATTTACAACTACACAGCGACTGACTTCATCTACACCGGCGTGACGTCACGACCTCGCCTGACTCCGTGTCCTTGACAGTGTGACCACGCCACGTGTTGGAACCAGCGCCATTGGAGTCTACCAGTCTTCAAGTTTCTACATTGTTTTCTCTCATCTGCCCTTAGCGGCTTACTACTGACAAATTATTTATTCTACAACCTCATCTCCGCTACACCAACTGAACGTCGCTACAATCTTCGCAACGCAATATTCCAGCACTTCATAACTTCAGTTCATCTACGACATTTATTCATACTACTATAAAGCATCAAGTTCTACGTCATCGCATTAGCGTTCAGTGACCTTGCACGCTACATCATTTACCGAGCTCACAGCTGCTAGCCTCTTTTCATTGGCGTCAGACGCGCAGCTTGCTCACACTTACATTCAAATCATCATATTTATTCATCCACCAGCACCAGCACCTGTCACACTACGCAAACATATAACACATTCACACATCATACAGCAATAGTGAGCTAGTAACACCAGGGACGTATTTCCCACTAGGCACACTAGGCACGTTCCTAGGGGCGGCACAGCCTGACATCCGACGGGTGCCGCGGCATCGGGCGAATTGCCGTGCCAAGCGCCAGGCGCAGTGACCGAGAACGGCAGTCAAAGGGAGCTTACTTTGCATTTTCTCACGTAAATTTGAAATCTAAATACAATTCATAAACTAAAAAAAAATCTCTTTTACAAGTCAAGTGTGAAGTTTTGTTTTATTTAATATGGGTATATTTTATGCCGGTAGTCAACAGACTGGCAACACTGCCAGTCAGTGGGAATACAGCAGACTGTCAAAGCTACTGTATTATAAGTCTGAATTACCAATAAAGCTCGCTGACAGCTGTCAAAGCTAGCACGTGGGGAAATGCTGCGTTGCCACTGAGGCAGATCATGACGCAAAACATTCCAAGAAGCTTGCAGGAAGACACAAATACTGTGGAAGTTAGCCCCCCTGCCTGGCGGTCTAATGACCGTGACGAGACACACTGAGTCAAACCATGTGCTTATTGCTGTGTCGGCATACATTGCAACATTGCTCACTGTTGGCGCCATGGAGACCGTTACCCCTCTCGTCTCCACTCCTCCCTCACCTCACCCATCAAGCGTATGACAGCTTTCACCGAGCATCTTTTGTAAATCAGATTATAGTCGTTCGCTTAACGTCTTCACGTTCAGTTGTTATCCTTACCAAGTCGTTCACATTGCCACATTGCTTAGATAAAGTAAGTGTGTTATAATTTTATTTTTTTATAATGTTGAACTAAAAAGTACCAATGAGTGAAAAACGTCGGAAGCTTAGTGGTTCAGGTTACCGCAAAATCGCAAGTGAAAAATATGAAAAAGAAACTAACTTTTTGAAAAATATTAAGACGGTTGACAGTTTTTTTAAACCTCTTGAAAAATCCAACGAGAGTGGACTGAGTGGAGAAGGCTGCTCATCTTGGGAACAGTACAATTTCAACGAAAGTGGTTCAAACAATGAAAATAATGATCAAGCAACAAGTGCCTCTGAAACGGATAATTTTATATTGAGTGGTGATAACGAAAGTAGTTCCGACAGTACACAAATAAGTAAAAGTTCAAATGATTGCGTTTCACAACAAACTGATATAAATTTTACTGTTAGTGACGACCCCATTGAGTGGAAAATAAATGACACCACGATCGAAGTATTATTACACAGATGAATCAATCAGTATAAAGATTGTGATTTTAAAAACTCTAAAAGGGATTTTGGCAATAAAACCAGATATTTAAATAAACAAATCTTTAGTAGGAAATTACAAAATGGAGAACTCATTTCAAGTGATTACTTGGTGTATTCAAAAGGTACAGGTTCGGTATTTTGCGCTTCCTGCAAACTATTTGGCTTTCAGAAGACGTGTTCTAAACTAGCCAGTGAAGGTGTTTCGGATTGGAAAAATATTGGAGCGATTTTGTCTGCACATAAAAGCTCACAAGAACACATCAATTCTGAACTGGCACTTTTGACCCGCAAGAGAAGAATTGGAACGCTAGACAGTCAATACGATTCCATCGTCGAAACTGAAAGAAGTATTGGAAACACGTTTTGGAAAGAGTGTTCGCTGTGGTGAAAAAGCTGGCAAGCCGAAGACGTCCGTTTCGAGGAGATGATGAAACATTTGGGTCTCTACACAATGGGGAGTACATGATGTCACTGGAATTAGTAGGGGAATTCGATCCTTTTCTCGCTGAACACATACATAAATTTGGTAATCCAGGTTCAGGGAAAACGTCCTATCTGTCTTCATTTATTTGCAATGAGGTAATTGTACTGTTAGCCTCTAAAGTTAGAGATATCATAATCAGTGAAGTGAAACAAGCGAAGTATTACTCCATAATAGTGGATTCAACGCCTGACATAAGTCACACTGATCAGCTTTCATTTGTTTTGAGGTTTGTACAAGAAAATGGCAATCCTGTTGAACGCTTTCTCATGTTTTTGTCGAATACTGGGCACAAATCCGAAAACTTAGCCAATGCTGTTATGGCTGTTTTAAGATCAAATGCCATCGATCTATCCGACTGTAGAGGGCAATCATACGATAATGCTAGCAATATGTCAGGCGTGTATAGTGGCTAACAAGCTAGAATAAAGGATGAAAATCCCAAAGCACTGTTTGTTCCTTGTTCGGCACATTCACTTAACCTTGTAGGTACGTGTGCTGCAAGCTGTTGTCCAGAAGCATGTGCTTTCTTTAACCTTATACAAAACGTTTACAACTTTTTTGTTGCATCTACTAAGAGATGGGAAATTCTAGCTACCTTTAGTCAACCTGGAAGTAAAACTCTTAAGGGTTTGTCTGAAACAAGGTGGAGTGCTCGTGAAAGTGCATGTAAAGGGCTCTGTGAAAACTTAGATGGTGTTATGCTGGCTTTAAAGGACTATGAAGAGAACACTAATGAGAAGTCGTTGATAAGAAGTGAAGCCACGGGACTTTTGAGATCATTGAATAGGCTGGAAACGGTATTCATGATGGAACTTTGGAGTGATATATTGGACAGGTTTGAACAAGTTAGCCAAACTCTTCATAAAATAGAAACGTCTATAGAAGGAGTTGTGAGACTGTATGATTCTTTAGTCCTTTTTATTGATTCTCTCCGAGACATGTTTGCCGTATATGAAGAAAGGGCTAAAAAACTATGTGATTTGGACTATGAGACTTGCTACAAACGTAAAAAAAAAGAGAAAATTCCAGGCTGACGAAAACAAAGAAACTGAAATACTTCTTGAAGGACGTGACAAATTTAGAGTTGAGACATTTTATGTAGTTCTCGACCAACTAAAAACTGAGTTGCAGAAGCGGAAAAACGCATATGGTGAAATAGCAGACAAGTTTTCAGTTTTTAACGATCTGTCCTCCTCAACTGAAACAATAATAGAGCGTGCAAACAAACTTCTGTCATTGTATGCCAATGATCTAGAAAAGTAATTTTCAAATGAATGTGTACATTTTTCTTGTCTGTTGAAGAGTAGTGGAATTAGAAACAACCCACTCGTCATGATGAAATATATTAAAGAAGAACTACTCCAATCAACATTCCCCAACATTGATATAGCTCTTCGTATGTATTTGTGCACAGCTGTTTCCAACTGCTCAGCGGAACGTTCATTTTCTGTCTTAAAAAGAATAAAGTCTTGTCTTAGATCAAGGATGAATGAAGACAAATTAAACTCGTTGGCTATTCTACACATCGAGGCTGAACTTTTGAACAGTGACAAGATGAAAGTTGAAGATCTAATAGAGGAGTTCTCAATTATGAAATCCAGGAGAAAATCTATGTAAATAAAAAACGCCGCTGGTGCAGATGTACTGTATTGATGCATAAGATATGTGTATTGATTTGCTAGTTTTTAACATCTAATTTTGTTCTTAATTATGAACATTGAATTATGTTTTTAAAAATTGTAAAATCCTTAATAGACTTGATGTATCATTTATTGTAGCTGATACAAAGACTTAACAATCACTTTAAAACTTTATCAAAGTGTAAAGGAAACTTTTCAATTGAGTAAATTTAGCCTATTGGAAATATGCCAGTTTGTAAGAATATTCTTAATTCTTATGTAATTAAATCAATCTCAGATCAATAACTTTTGTTTTTATTAACATCAACCCCACAATTTAGATTACGTTTTTTATAATCAATCTGCTTTATATACAATCAATAATGTCTAAAATTAAAATGACGTGCAAAATTTATCCTATACTCAGCCGTCCAGCGGGGCTTACCCTTACTCGGACACAAATAAAGCCAACCGGCCGATGAATTAGATGATTCATTAGCCGGTCGGCTGCATTTGTGTGCGTGCGTGAGTTAACGATCACTCTCAGGTGCCACCCCCACCCCTGGACGACCAACGTGGGAGGGGGGGGGGCAGAATGTGCCTAGGGGCGGCAGATATATAAATCCGTCCCTGAGTAACACACTGCTCCTATAACACTTTCACATTATCTCACTCCTTCATTCCCACTACCAGCATAGCACGTACTTCACCTACCTTCTCCAATACTTCCCGTGCGTCGCTCAGCTGGGCTTCGCCCGTTACATTCCCGCACCTTCCCTCACCTCACTTACAGCCCCATTTTAGAAGGCGCCAGGCTTTGCAGCTACCTCTGAAATAGTGCCCCACTTTACCTCATATCCGTCATATAATTGTTATATTCATCCTATAGCTCACTATGGGTAAAGGCAGAGGAAAGACTTCACCCGGCCGCTCCCAGGCTTCTGCCTCACGCAACACCACCAACCCCTCATCCTCCAAAGGGGCCATACCAAAGCCAGCGAGGGCGCTCACCCTTTCTACTACCCCTAAATCCCCTGGAACCCACTTCGCTTTGCCGCCTGTCGTTTCCCAGACTCCGAGCTGTCCAGAGAAGCGGCGCGCGTCCGATGCCTTCGATACTGAGGGGGGGGGGGGAAGAGATAGCCACTGAATCTCGCCGTCACTGCAGCACCTCCCCGACGCCGATGGCCCCTCTGATTTCTCCACACGACCCTCGCCTCCCATCCACCGGGACCATACCCCATTTCACCCCCACCACCGCCACACCTTCCCAGATATCTCCTTCCTTGCCTTCCTATGCTACCAAGGCCTCCGAGCCAACATACAAACATATTTTTCTTTTCCGCGGCCACACCCACGCCAACAAATACTTATTCACTGACGCACTGCGCCGAGTGCTTGGCCACCCCAATTTCACTGCCACCGCCACCACCAATGGCGTCTATGTCAAAACTGACGATGACGCCACAGCCGCCGTTCTCCACGACCCCGGGGTGATCCGCGAACTTGGACCGCAGGTGACTGCGGAACCCATCCGTGCCCGCCAACACCCAGCTACTACCCCCCACCGCAACGCAACCCGCACTTCTCGTGTGTGTTCCGGGGCGTGGACCCCAATCTCACCGAGGAGGCGGTCTTGCAGGAACTCCACCTTGAACAGGTCGACGCGCGGAAGGCTTTCCGCATTCGTAACGCTGAGGGCCCAACGTGGATGGTGCGGATACTCCTCGTTACCCAGGCCGAGGTCGACCGCCTGCTTACGGACGGGGTCTATTTGTACCGCTACCATCATAGAGTCGAACCCTCAAAAGCCCCTGCTCCTGTCGCTCTCAGGTGCAACAGGTGCCTAGCCTATAATGAGCACTCCACCGACCAATGCCGGCAACCGCCGCGCTGCGGTCACTGCTCTCAACCTTCGCACACCACCGGGAAGTGTCCCAATCTCGCCCCCCCCCCCCCCCCCCTCTCCCCCCCCCCCCCCCCCCGGTGCAACCAGTGCCAGCTAACTCACCCCACCTACTCCTATAAGTGCAAAGCAAAACCTGCACCTATCCCCAACCGCCCCGAAACAGTTGCTCCGGTAAAATCAGTCGACCCACCCACCACCCCTGCCCAATCCCAATTCCCCCCTCACCATCGAAGATCTCATCCGCTTCATGGTGGTCTCCCTCCAGAATATCCTCCCCTACCAACGGCCACTGGTACTGGCTCAGCTCCAACTTGCCACACAGCAAATCTTCGGGGTTCGGTTCCACCCTTCTTTCTCGGGCCCCCTCACCCACTTCACCTTCTCCCAGTACCCCCGAGTCACCGCCGTATAACCTCATTATGGCGCTACGAACTGCTGGACCTGGAACTCCCCGCAACATCACCCTCCTTTACCACAACGTCTGTTCCTTCCATGCCCGCTGCACTCTCCTCACCCACACCCTCAGGTCCCATCATGTCGATGCGGCCCTCCTAAATGAACATTTCTTCGGAGCGACCAACACGCTTTTCTCCCCGGCTACACCCTTCTGCGCGCCGATCGACCCAACAACGCAGGCCGCGGAGGCTCGGCCCTCGCCAGTCGCGCGCGTCTCCCCACCCGCCATCATATCCCCCCTCGCCCTCTGATCTTCCCAGAAAGACTCATTTGCTCAATCTATTTCCCGTCCCGCGTCCTACACCTCGCCACAATCTACATTCGTCCCAACCACCCCATCCCCAAAGACTTTATTGCCCACGTGGCCGAGGTTTTCCCCCATTTTTTGGTAATGGCCGACCTCAACCTATACTCTCGTTCAGCCCTGGAACGTCGCAGCCTAGACATTTATCTCCGCCACATCGATGCCACCCTCGTTCCCTTACCCAAAACCTACCCGTCCCTCCTCCAACACCACCCCCGATGCAGTTATAGTCCACAACTCCCTCCTACATTTGTTTGACGTTACAGTCTTGCCCCTCATCGGAGGCGACCACGCCCCGGGTACTGCTCACTTTCCCCCCTCCCACCTCGCAACGCGCCACTCCCACCTCGCAACGCGCCACTCCCACCCCCCAGGATGATCCAGAACTTCTGCACGGCAAACTGGCCAGAGTACCGGGAGCACATAAATACCAACCTTCATACCGATCAACTTCCGTTGGAAGACCAAGCGACAGTCGATGCATATACCACACATATTGAAGCCACGCTACAACAAGCATCTTCCCTAGCCATCCCCCTCATCCCGACGACACCCTCCCCGCCCCCAATCCCCCCCAAAGGCACGTCGCCTTCTCGCCCTGGCACACTCCTACCACAACACCTATCTCCGTACGCACGATCGATATTTTCTTCAGCGCCATCGACAATCCTCCGGCAGGTTAAATCATACATAGAGGCCCACAAAACGCCCTCTCATGGCACACTGCCTGCACACGGCTCAACCGAGTCTCTTCATCTCTGCCCGCCTACTGGCGCCAACTCAACAAATTAACTGGCCAGTCCACAGCACCAACCTACCCCATCATCTATAATGGGATGGCGCCGCCAGACGATGCAGCCAAGCTGGGACGTCTTCGCCAAACGCTTCTCCCGCAATTTTCGCTATTCTGACGACCCCCTCTCACACCCACGATCACGGACGATTTCATCGCCACCGTACCTTACCGCCCTCACTTACAACCCTCCTCCCACCACACCCTCTCACCTCACTCACCCCCTCGACGACCCCATCACGGATCTTGATATTTCCTGCGACTTGTCCCGCACCACCAACACCGCACCAGGTCCCGACTCCATTCGCTACCGTCATCTCAAGGAGGCCCCCTCCCATTTTTCTCACCGCACTCACCCCGCCTCTATAACTTTCTTCTTCGCTCCGGCTTCTATCCACCCAGTGGCGTCGTACCACGATGCTTCTCTTCCCTAAACCCGGCAAACCACTTTCCTCCCCTAGTTCTTATCGCCCTATCTGCCTGACCGCCGTCCTTTCCAAGACCTTCGAAAAAATTCTTACCAAGCGCCTCCACCGCCACCTTCTTCGCCATCACCTCCTCCCCCTTTCTCAATGCGGCTTCCGCCCTCACCTATCTGCACAAGACCAACTCCTCCGCCTCACCACTCTCATCGCTGACAACTACAATCGACCCGCTCCCACCCTTCTCATAGCCTTCGACTTCCAAAATGCATTCGACACGGTATGGCACGACGCCCTCATCCTGAAGCTCCACTACTTCAATCTTCCCCACAGCTACATCAGATTTGTCAACTCCTTCCTTAGACACCGCACAGCCAAAACCACTATCAATAACCTCTTTTCCCGACCCATACCCTTCGAACAAGGCGTCCCCCAGGGCTCCGTCCTTTCCCCACTTCTCTACGTCCTCTTCGTGGCAGATATCCCTCAACCAACCCCTCCCCTCCAGCTTCTACAGTTTGCGGACGACACCGCCATAGTGGCTCCCTTCGCCAGCGTCCAACACATCACTGGACACACTCAACCGTACCTTGAGCGTTTCACAGCATGGTGTGACAGGTGGCACCTCAGCCTTAATGGCGACAAAACGCAAACCATCCTGTTTCGCCCTCGCAGACGGGCAACAAGCGTTACCCGCAATCCGGATAACCTCCGGCTCTATCTCCGCGATCGCCGCCTCATCCCCACACCCACCGTACGCTACCTAGGCTTGCTATTTGATCAGCACTATACTTTTCGTCCACACTTTAAAGCGAGGCTGCCAGCAGCTCGCAAGCGCGCACACCTCCTTCGCCGCCTGGCAGGCACGTCATGGGGACTCAACACCAAGACCCTTATTCACACATACAAGGCAATTATCCGCACATGCATTATATATGGTCATCCAGCCTGGGCTGGCTTCCCTGAGCGGCCCCTAACACCATATCTTCAACTCGAGCGTCGCCTGGTCCGAGTGGCCATGCGCCTTCCCTTCACCTACCAGACCGCGGATCTCATAGACCGCATGCCCCTGCCACCACTTACCACATACGTCGAGATTCTACAACGACGCTACGTCCTGAGGGCGCGCACCCGACAAAACCCTGTCGTCAGCCCCTTGTTGTCACGGCCTCTCCGCACGCCCCTGCGCACCAAGTTGGGCATATACACCCTCAAGGGACTCCTCCCGGCACCTGACTAAATCCCACCAACCGATGAGGTAACATACAGCCTTACGAATACTTTTCTATACTCAACAAATTTCGTATTAAGTAGCAACCAATGGTTCAAGTAGTAACCAATGGCTCTAGCTCTTACCCACGGTTTCAACACCAACAAATGACTTCGACCAACCACATTATCCGAATCATAGTTTTCACAGCATTTCACATCCATCCCAACCACCTCATCAACCACCATACGCCATAATAAGACATTTCATCCACCATTTACATCTCCCACAATGGTCTTCCACATTCACATCTCTCACGCCAAACTGTCACCATAGCCACCATCATCTTATAATAACTCATCCACCTCATCTGCTTACTACCCCCATAATTCGTCATTACAACCGTCTCAGCAGATATGCTATTGGTCCGTTTGTTTCTTTCTTTTTCTTTCTATCTTTCTTTCGTTCTTTCTTTCTTTCTTTCTTTCTTTCCTTCTTTCATTTTCTCTCTCTTTCTTTCTTTCTTTCTGCTACGGCGCCACTCTCCTGAACCCCGCAAGCATCACCCACTACTTCCATCTCATCACTTAAAAAAAAAAAAAACAATATCAACCAATGGTTCAACCTTCCACCTTTCAACTCCTGATTCACTTCATACGCTTACTACTCCACATCTCATCTCATTAATTCGCCGCAGTCCACATATCATCAGCAATACCACCCCTTTTCTTTTTCTCTTTCTTCTTTTCATTTTTCTTTCTCTCTCTTTATACAATACCATTCTCCTCCTCATCTCAGCGAACATAATTATCTACTCCATCCTCATCGATATCATCCTTCCCTCCACTTAATTATAATATAAAAAACACCTCTATATATGTATGTGTGTATATATATATATGTATGCATATATTCAGCACCAACCCCACTCTGCACCATCACCATCACTTTATCTCCACCACGACCTTATGATCTGGACGTCACTACAGCCCCTTATTCACCGCACTTAGTCTCTTCAGAACCAAACACACGTAAACCTCCGAGCAATATAAGTTACATCGTCTACTTTTGGCGGTTGCAGCAATGTTTCAATGTTTTCTTTGTTAGTCGTAAATAACCCACTTTTATAAATTCTACCCACGTCGAACCAAACAATCCCCCTTCTCCACACTCTTAACCCAGCATCTAACTCTCCCTTCTCAACAGCGACACTTCGCCCTAGCCCACCTCCAAATTCCACCGCATTGCCCCAAATCAAAATTCCAACACACTTCATCCAAATCATAAAATCAAACTCACCCATCTCCAAAATTTCACCCCTCCCAAAAACCTTAATCCCCTGGCCCGAAGAGACGGCGAAACCGTCTAAGGGGACCCGCCGCCGCAGAGGCAATAGCCATGCGGCGGAATGAAACAACTGCACATATATATATATATATAACTGCGGATAGTGATAATAGAATTATCCAATATGGAGCTCCTTTTGTATTCCTTGACGTTGCTTAGCATTCGCCATTAGCCAATTGTAGTCGGTCTTGAGCCATTACCCTTCAGTCAGCTGATCGAGATGTTGGTTTCACGTCACAATACAGGCGCAGTATGGCAATGCGCCCTCTATTGTATTTATGCTCTAAGGTTACATACATTGACATAATGACATAACTAACTGTTCGTGTTACAACTACCTATACAATCTCTCAAGAATAAAATCTATGTCTGTGAAGGCGTCTATATAAGAGTACCAATTGTTCGCAATTACAATTTTTGTAGACCACTTACCTCCTTGAGGTAAATTTATGGTCAAAAAGCTCATTCATTAATATCGATGGCGGTACATGGGTATCACCATTAACTGCGTAATACCGAATACTTTCATGAGTCTGATGAATCCTGCGTATGTAAATTATGCGGGGTGCAATGTAGTAGATACCATATAATTTCTTGTGCAAATCGGGGATCATCCATTGTGAAGTTTTGTGAATGACATTTTGTTTTCATCAATATGCACAATTTGTGCGATTTATCTCTTATATAAAAACAAGAAGTTCCCTGAAGAACAATACAGACTACTTTTCATGCCAATGATTATTCTACAGTATATGAACCTATCTAGAATAATAACGAAATGAAGTTGGTAATATCGAAATATCTAATTAGTTCAAAATATACCTGGTATAATGTAGCCTAATAGAACACTACAGTTGGCAGCCCTGGTGACTGAATATATTCTTAGTTCCATCTCTTAAGGTACAGAATACAAAATTTGGTTGAAGTCCAATGGACGTTACATGCAGTTAATCACTGGATCTATCAGCACGCGTAAAAGCATGTTGCCAACAATACCATGCGTGTGCTGGTCAGAAATAATCTGAAATATTATGATATCTTGTTGTGCCAATTTTGGATGAAATCCATTTGTTAGTATAGAAGTTACATGTATTTTAAAAATGGACCTATCAGCAGGCATTGAATCATGTTGGCAGCACTGCCTTGTATTAATTACTCCAAATTAATCTAGAATGTCAGGTGCTATACGTGTGCAAAGTATAGAGCTGTTGGCTTGCATACTTTCTGATATATTGATATTAGGGTAAAAAATATAGACAGCATTTATTAACAGTTGGCAGCCCTGATTGCTCTTAAACAATACTTATAGTCATATCTGTTATGGTACACATAGCACATACGAAATTTGTTTGAAATCCAACTGATAGTATAGAAGTTACATGTATTTAAAAATTGGTACAATCAGCAGGCTTATAATCATGTTGGTAGAACTGACGTATATAAGTTACTCCAAATTAATCTAAAATGTCAGAATATACGTGTGCATAGTTTAAAGCTGTTGGCTTGCATACTTTCTGATATATTGGTATTTGGATAAAAAGAATAGAGAGAGCAATTATTAACAGTTGGCAGCCCTGTTGGCTCTTAAGAATACGCTCAGTCATATCTGTTTATGTACAGATATTACATACAAAATTTGGTTGTTATCCAATTAATAGTGTAGATGTTATATGCATTTAAACAGCGGACCTATCAGAAGGCTTAAAATTATTTTGGAAACACTGTCATTGTTGGCCTCCTGGAAATTAAACTGAAATAGTATTATCTGCATGTGTGCCAATTTTGGAATAGCTCCCATCCATACCTTGCATGATATCCAACATGGAGCTCAAATTTCTAGTGCGTTTTTTCAGCTGTTGGTAGCACTGACATCATTTTCAAATATGGACGTGAGATATTCCGGTGCACATCTTTACTCATACTAAATTTTGTTTTGATTGCTGCAGCCGTTTAGGAGTTGATAGGGGGGACACACACACAGACAGACAGAAGGACAGACAGACAGACAGCAGACAGACACACATTTTCCCGTATCGATCTCATAAGTCTACTTTTTCCTCATTTTTGCAAAATGTGAAAAGTAGGCTAACAAGTGTCCTGACTGACTGACTGATTCACTGACTCATCATCGCCCAGCCAAAACTATTAAAGTTAGAAACATGAAATTTTGGGGATATGTTCGTGATAAGTCAAAAACGCGCACTAAGGAAGGATTTTTAGACATTCAGGTTCTAAAGGGATTTTAAGGGGGTTAAACCTGCATTTCATTGAATAACAATAACTCCCGATTGGTTTCATTGGGGGATGTGATATTCGGCATATAAACACATCATTAAAAATAAGAAGACATGTGTCTGACGGTTTTTCGATGTGGTGTATATTATGAGGTGAAAGGGGTGAAAAGTGGGGGTTGAAGGATTCCCAACGGAGCGTGTATCTCTTAAACCACATGGGCGAGGAGTTGGAAACTCAGCGGGAAAAAATCAATCAGCTTAAAAGATAAGTAAATAGATGTTCCATCGTTTTTTTTTCATAAATTCAATTTAAGGGGCCCATGGTGAGGGGTGAAATTCTGTGTGGGGGGGGGGGGGGTGAACCGGAAAGAAAGTGTCCTAACTGATTGACTGACTGACTCACTCTTCCAACTCAGGGAGAGAAAACTGCTTAAAAATAAGTAAATAAGTGTACGACAGTTTATTTTTCATAAATCAAATTTAAGGGGTTCATGGTGAGGGGTCAAATTCTGAAAGAAAGAAAAAATGAAAGAAAATGTCCTGACTCACTCACTTATCATCGTCCAGCCAAAATTATTGAAGTTAGAAACATGACATTTTGGGATATGTTCGTTGTATGTCAAATCCATACACTAAGGGAGGATTTTCGGATATTCAGGTTCTAAAGATGTCTTAAGGGGGTTAAACCTGCATTTTATTGAATAACAATATCTCACGAGTGGTTTCATTTGTGGATGTGATATTTGGCATATAAACAAATCATTAAAAATAAGCAGACATGTGTCTAAGGGTTTTTCGATGTGGTGTATATTATAAGGTGAAAGGGGTGAAAAGTGGCGGTTGAGGATTTCTAACGGAGCATGTATCTCTTAAACGACATACGCGAGAAGTTTGAAACTCAGTGGAAAAAACAGCTTAAAAATGAGTAAATCGGTGTTCGACCGTTTTTTCTTTCATAAATTCAACTTAAGGGGCCAATGGGGTGGGGTGAAATTCTAGAAGAAAAAAAGGAGAGAAAGTGTTCAAGCTGACTGACTAACTCACTCACTCATCAAACTCAGGGGAAAAAGACAGCTTAAAATATAATTTAATAGGTGTTCGAGCGTTTCTTCATAAATCCAATTTAAGGGGGTGCATGGGGAGGGCGTAAAATTCTGGTAAAAATAATTGAAAGAAAATGACCTGACTGACTCACTCACTCATCATCGCCCAGCGAAAACTATTGAAGTAGGAAACATTAAATTTTAGGAATATTTTCGCTCTATGTCGCAAACGTCAACTTATGAAGGATTTTTGTTTATTCGGGTTCTTAAGAGGTGTTAAGGGGGTAAACGTGCATTTCATTGATTAACAATATCTCATGAGTTGTTTCTTTGCGGATGTGATATTCGGCATGTTAACTAAACATTAAAAATAAGCCGACATATGTCTAAGGGTTTATCGATATGATGTATATTATGAGGTGAAAGGGGTGAAAATTGGGGGTTGAAGAATTCTTAACGGAGCGTGTATCTCATAAAGGACATAAGAGAGAAGTTTGAATTTCAGTAAATAGGTGTTCGACCGGTTTTTTTTTCATAAATCCCATTTAAGGGGTTCGTAGGGAGGGGTGACATTCTCAAAAATAAATGAAAGAAAATGTCCTGACGGACTCACTCACTCACCATCGCCCAGCCCAAATTATTGAAGTTAGAAACATGAAATTTTGGGGATATGTTTGTTGTATGTCGAAAACGTCCACTAAGGAAAGATTTTTGGATATTCAGGTTCTAAAGGGGTGTTAAGGGGGTAAAAGTGCATTTTATTGAATAACAATATCTCACGAGTGGTTTCATTTGGGGATGTGATACTTGGCATATAAACTAATCATTAAAAATAAGCTGACATGTCTAATGTTTTTTCGATGTGGTGTATATTATGAGCGAAAGGGGTGAAAAGAGGGGGTTGAAGGATTCCTAACGGAGTGTGCATCTCTTAAAGGACATAGGCGAGGAGTTTGAAACTCAGAGGAAAACAATCAGCTTAATAAAAATATAAAGAATAATTAAATAAATAGATGTTCGACCGTTTTTTTTTTCTTTCATAAATCCAATTTAAGGGGCCCATCGGGAGGGGTGAAATTCTGGAAGAAAAACGTCCACTAAGGAAGGATTTTTGGATATTCACTCTCATCGACCAACCAAAACTATTAATGTTAGAAGAATGATATTTTGGGGATATGTTTGTTGTGTGTCGAAAACGTCTACTAAAGAGGATTTTTGAATATTCAGGTTCTAAAGGGGTGTTAACGGGGTTAAACCTGCATTTCATTGAATAACAATATGACACAACAATGACGCGAGCGACGCCGCGGGTACCTGCTAGTCTTTAATAATAATAATTAATATCACCGTCGACCGATGAGCTGTGGCTGAGAATGGACTAGCGGAGCAAGAATCACGTCTGGACCAAAGTTGATAGTCATGAATAGGGCTCGCGTGTTGATGTCCTACGGTATAAAATGCCCTCATTTAATATTATTCTTACAAACTCGGAGATTGCCTTTGATAATAAATTCTTCACATTTTGTCCACAGATGCACTCATCATAGTCACAATAAGCCTCCAAGCTTAATGCTGACAGTCTAGCAATAATGCTCCACTCGTCACTAAATTTAAAAATAAGTAGCTTTCTAATGAAATATACCTAAAGGCACTTGTTAACTGAGTACAGTTCATAATGTAATGGAATATAGAGGCCACATGAAGATATATACCAAAACTAAATTAATAGGCACTGAAAGTCCACCTCACTGTAGTGATGTAACCAGTTATTTTAATAGTGCTGCCATAATTTAACTTGCAGCCAGGCACACAACACTTCCTAGTCATCTGAAATAGTGTAACGAAATATTGGTGAAGAATTTGTTGGTAAAATTCATTAGTATGTATTGGTTATACATGCAACTTAATACGGGAAATACTCACTTCTACAACTTTCAGCAGGTCTGATTTACCTCGAGGAATTTCACGGGTGTTGAAATAGTCAGTACGAACTGCTTGTAGATGATGGCATATCAAAATAAACGATATTTAAGAATAAAACTTAGTATGTTGTATTACGTGTTTATAGAATTTACGGACTCATCTATACGTTGCCAATTCTACCAACAGCACGGCTTGAGAATTATATACGGCGATGGTTTTTCCATTATAATTTGCGTGTCATTTTATAACAAAATAAATTCTTCTCGATGCTTATTTCTCTAATGTGATAATTGATTCGAAAGGTCATCTGCCCCCCCCCCCCCTCTAAATCATGATACCAATAGCCAAGGCTGGAGAGGATCCCAAGCTTGTATGAAGCCATAGGCCTATTTGTCTCACAAATGACCTATGTAAGCTGCTAGAGAACAGTGGCGGCTTTAGAGGTAGTGACACGGTGATATGTTACTCCCCAGTGGCACGAAACTAAACTGAGAACAGTTATTTATACCAGTACGGTATGTATCAAAAGGTTTAAAAATGTAAAAGAGTGGAGCAAACCTCATTGGTTGGCTGGTTCTTAAGTTTAGGAGCTGCGACAACGCGGTCATGTAGCCCCGTGTACTTTGGGTGTGTGTAGAATCTGTCTGATAACCGGTGTTAATTGTGATGACTGTATTAGTGTGTGTTATCTGTTTTTTAATCTAAGTACTGCAACTTAGAATTTTTCAAATAGTTCCTACTTTTGCCGCCAAGCGCCACCGTCAACGACTACTAGGCCAAGTTCAGAACTTAACTGCTAGACGCCACCGCAGTCGGCTCTTGGCAACGAACGTAGAAACCTAAGAGCGTTGTTTACATTCTTAACCTATCCAATTTAGCTTCACACAGGTGCAATTAGCGGAAGGTTTTTTAACATGCCATAAATCTATGACATGGTACCGCCGGCTTTACTTCCCCTCCGAAGGAAGGCATACTGAGGGATTTTTAGCGCTCTTAAAAATCCGACGGCTTCGGCCGGGTTTGAACCCGCTATCTTGGGCATAGAAGCTCAGCATGCTACCGACTACGCCACCGAAGCCGCCGTAAACCTCGTTAAGAACCTCACAGATGCAACGGGCCGATCTTGCGTGACAGTCACAGAGCTGTGCAGCATTGGCTTCAATGAGAAGTGTGCGCGTATCCTTGCGTTCGTAAGGGAGGGAGGAAGGACATGATAACACAGGCCAGGTTTGTCACCAGAGCTGCTTTACAATGCACTCATTCAAATATTCTTACAGCTACACTCTCAATTCGCAGCATTTCTGGACCACCAGTACAACACTCATTGCTCCACACACCCAGGGCTGGATTTACCAATAGGCCCCATAGGGGCGCACCATGCTAAGGGGCGCAAAATTAATCCGCAAATTCTTTTGTAGTCGCCTCCGTAGTGTAGCGGTCAGCATGGTTAGCTGCCGCCCCGGAGGTCCTGGGTTCGATTCCCGGCTCTGCCACGAAATTTGAAAAGTGGTATGAGGACTGGAACGGGGTCTACTCAGCCTCGGGTGGTCCAAATGAGTAGAGGGGGTTCGATTCCCACCTCAGCCATCCTCGAAGTGGTTTTCCGTGGTTTCCCACTTCGTCTTCGGGCAAATGCCGGGATGGTATCTACTGTAAGGCCACGGCCGCCTCCTTCCCTCTTCCTAGCCTATCCATCCCAATCTTCCATCCCTTCCCATCCCTCATGAGGCCCCTGTTGGCTTTGCAGGTGAGGCCGCTGATCACACCTCCCCAGTTGTAACCATCCCGACCAGATGTTCCAAGCTCCAGGACACTGCCCATAGAGGCGGTAGTGGTAGGTTCCCTCGCTGAGTCTGTGGGAACCACCAACCTAGAGGGTAAATTGACCAAATAAAAAAAAATATTTTGTAAGAAAATGTCTATAAAATGTTATAGACTACAATACACGTCTACATCTACATGCTCTCCACGAATCAAAGTTCTCGTATAGGTGACGCTGGACGGGCGAATCGTACTCTTGGCTGTCCTACTTTTTTATCAAGTGGTTTTCCGTAAATATTTTTGTTATACGCTCCTTTTCAATCTTGTTGCACTTCAAAAAGTTCTCTTTACAGTTAAAAAATAGACTAGACAGACTTTTACTACTTATGATTTTTTTAAAACAAATTTCGTATAATTTCATATTTTAAGATTTAAATTAAACTTTCCAAAATTTTGACACTTTTCCAATTTATATTGTGGCCATCATTTTCCAACAAATGTTTTGCAACAGCAGATTTTTCGACTTCAGCTTTAAAACAGGAAGGTTTTATGATTGACACAGAGCGTCGTTTATCCGGACTAATTGGGACGGAAAGTGCTCCGGATAATCAAACATGCGTTTATTTCATAGGCAAAAACATGCACAGTACATTATGGTAATAACCACCAAGCTTCTCATTTAACTGCAAGGCTTTCTCATATAACAAAGGTCCAGAAATGGGATCTCCCTTACTGTTTGTCTGAAGACCCTTCTTCCCTATCTAACTTCGATGCATAATTCAGAATTACAACTTTCCTTTCTTCAAATCATAAATTGTGGATTTTCTAACACTAAGTTTTCATTAAACACTGCACACTCTCAGCTTTATCCAGTTTATTAATGATCTCCACACCTTCTTCTCAATGGATAGAACATTGCGATTTCGTTTTTCTTTTTTGTCACTCGTAGAAGCCATTTTCACAACGTAATACAGTACTGTACACTACACACACTCACATACTGTAACACATTAAAACATTATAGAGTAAACAAACGGAAGGTGGCGTAAGAGATAACAATTGAAAACGAGAACCGACTCACTACTGTAGGCAGCGCGCGCTACTCCATCATTGTTTTTGTTTTTTTGCTCGTCCGGATAATTGACGTTCCGGTTGTTTGACGTCCGGATAAGCGACGTTCTACTGTATTAGGAGAAAATTTAAGTCTTGGATATTAATATCAGTTTAATTTGAATAATTCATTATGCATAGTTGGAGCCTCCGTGGCTTAGGCGGCAGCACGCCGGCCTCTCACCGCTGGGTCCGTGGTTCAAATCCCGGTCACTCCATGTGAGATCTGTGCTGGACAAAACGGAGGCCGACAGGTTTTTCTCCGGGTACTCCGGTTTTCCCTGTCAAAATTTCATTCCAGCAAGACTCTCCACTATCATTTCATTTCATCTGTCATTCATTTAATCATTGCCCCAGAGGAGTGCGTCAGGCCTCGGCAGCCGGCACAGTTCATATCCTCACCGCTAGATGGGGGCTTCATTCATTCCATTCCTGACCCGGTCGGAGACTGGAAGCAGGCTGTGGATTTTTTTTTTCATTATGCATAGTTATAGGTTGCATGATGTAGTGTAGGCTATATCTGAATATATGTTAGTGTATAATGAGTCTTATATGGTTTAAACTTATTTTAATATCTCGTTGGCCTGTTTATTTATAGTTTATATATACAAATTTAGAAACAGTTGATTCTCTCATTATTTTAATTTATTTAATTTACTTTACTTCACGATACATCAGAATAAAATAAAAATTACCTCCACAAAGACCTTCCTGAGGTCTAAATGCTCCCTCCTTCACGATGGTATGAAGAGGGGGCGGCAAAAAATCCACGAGCCTAGGAGCGCATAAAATCTAAATCCGGCCCTGCACACACCCAACTACTAAGAGGGGCAGATGACCTCGCTGCTCCACCCCTTAGAACAACAATAACAATCAAATCATCAATCTCCAATCCTGTGTTCGTAATTGTGCCCTCTTCCTGAAGATTTACAAAACTAGAGTCACAACTACAGCCTGTTACCACAATATGTCTTCTATTCTTTTAAGAGCGTTAAAAATCCCTCAGTATGCTTTCCTTCGGAGGGGAAGTAAAGCCGGCGGTTCCATGTCATAGATTTATGGCATGTTAAAGAACCTTCCACTAATTACACCTGTGTGAAGCTAAATTGAATAGGTTAGGAATGTAAACAACGCTCTTAGGTTTCTACGTTCGTTGCCAAGAGCCGACTGCGGTAGCGTCTAGTAGCTAAGTTCTGAACTAGGCCTAGTAGTTGTTGACGGTGGCGTTTGGCAGCAAAAGTAGGAACTATTTGAAAAATTCAAAGTTGCAGTCCTTACTTGAATTTAAAAAAAAACAGATACACACACTAATACAGCCCCTAAACTGAGGAACCAACCAACTGTCTTCTATTCTGTTGAAGACAACAGATAGGGTATGGCCATGTAAACAATACGGTAATTGATGATGATGATGATGATAATTGTTGTTTTAAGGCGCCTAACATCTAGGTTATCGGCCCAATACAGTAATTGGAATTATATTGTGTTGACTGATTGGAAATTTTCAATATCAATTGTCAATAAGGCACACTGAAAAATGGCTTGTAAACTATCTATACATGTTAAAACGTGCACCACAACTGCAATGGGGAACTGCAGAAATCTGGAGATCAGTGGTTTGATCCTGGCGCTGACCACGACTATTCCAAGTGTGGTTTTCTATTATCCCACCAGGCAAATGCCTGAATGGTACTGCCCCCGTAAATTGAATTATATTGAGACCACGGTGGCTGTATTGGAAAATATGAGTAAAGTTATGGATGTCATAGTTGTGACGTGGATACTCATGACGTAGGCACGGATGACGCAGACTTAAGGCAAGCAGGCTGGTTGAGCTGAGATTCTTGGTGACGTCATGATTTTGTTCGAGAAAGATCTGAGATTTACGACGCAGTCGCAGGAAACAAGGTATTGGGCTAAGGAAGAAGCTACGCTATTGGAGGAAAGGCTTGAACCAATGAATGATAGTTTGGAAAGAAGACGGAGATTACTGAAACTACCGTATTTAATTATTTTGGCATGCAGAATTGTGGAAAACTATTTTCAGTTATGGCATTGATTTGGAATTTTGAAGAAATTAATTTTGAGTTTTTGAAATTTGAAAATCCGTCAAGTATAGCCAAAGTTAGAACTTTCAGCGATGACGGAGCAACAGGCTATGGAAGGGATGGATACGCCCCTTAAGAAGTTAATAAAAGGTCGTGCACATGATAGAGGAGCTCTCATATCTCTCATACGCTCAGATCTCATACGCTCAGATCTCATATGTCAGATCGCATATATATTTCTGGTGATTTATAGTCGTTTTCAAGTGATTCAGTGAAGTAAGTCGTCTTTAGCGTGCATGGTAAAAGCCCGGCGCATCGAACGAACACGGAGCAGTTCCATTTTACGCTGTTCGAAACTAGGTGAAGTTGAAACGCTCACATTAACGTTTCCACCTGATAAGATATAAAGAGTTAACTTCAGCCTTTATTATAATTCAATTGGGCAGTACAACATTGAGGTGTGTAGAAGATTTGAACAATTTCACAGTTATACTTCGAAAGATATTGGCACTTTAAGGCTGCCAACAAAAGTGATTTTCTCGCCACATGAGAAACACTTTTAAAATTTCCACATTATACACTACGGCTGACACGTGGATTACAACAGTGATATTGGAGAATACGTTTAGTAATACAACGATACATTCCACTATGGAACATTATAATCTTGCAGTGCTTTCAATGATTATAACAGAAGTTGAGATGGAAGGCTAAGGCTTTAATGCAATTGGGACATATATCGATGGAGTGAAATAACAGCATGGAACTTCGTTAATCGTCTTTCTACAAAAGCGAGCATGTAGTGAACATCCAACTACACTCATGCATCGTGAATCCATCGCTGAATTATATCAAATGACAGTGGAAATATTTTCATACTCCACGATTATGAATATTTCTGCGGAAATAACTGCAATAAACTTCATGGCGAATTACGACCAGAACTTCAGGGAATTTTCAAGAGAGGCCAGGGTGGACCCGGCTCAAAAAGAAGAATTTTGCCAGAAGGATGTCTTTCGTATACATGGAGCAGTGCAATTTCCGGAGAAGGAAGCAGTTCGATTCTCCGAGGACGCTGATTCCAGGTTCGAGGTCGGAGCACATCTTTACGCTGGTGAAATGGAACCAACAGCAGTTTTCTTTGAAAACTTTCCTCTAGAACTTCAATCAACAGATAAGGTAGTCGTGAACGTTTCTTGTATTATTTGAGTCTTGTAGCGATATCTGAGCAACCATTTTTCCCATATTTTTGTGTCCTATCTTTTGCCCCATTTTCTTGATTAATATTTCTGTACTCAGTACACTTCGATGATTGATGCCTTTTTCGACGATTTATTAAGACATGGTTATGTTATTGGCATACTTAAATAATTTTGGATCAGTTGAGACTGATATATTAGATTCTTTCAGTAATTTGCATATTTTTGAAGTCACGATTTGACTGTAAAGTTAATGATTTTCTATGGAAGATTTGAATTCAGACAGCGTGTCACTTTATTAAAGTAATTCTATTCAGTAAATTACTTTGACCAATTTTCTGTCATCCTCAAGAAAGAAGAATAATTAAAAGATTTTAGAGCGTTAAAATCTTTATCATTGTCGACGATCTTGGAAATACTAGTCGTTTTATGAACATGATTGCAACATAGACATTTATGTCAGTTCTAATTACCGTTGCATTACAGACAATTTTATGAAATAGGAACTTTGACTACGAATTATTGAATACACTATAGTAATGAACATTTGATAGGAGTTTTTTCTCAATTATAGATTGGAACAATAATGTTTGCATTCCACAGTCTAATTGTATTCTATTCGACTATTTATGCAGTTTAGATGAACTTTGATTGAAGATAGTATTTTTATACTGCGTTACTTTGAAGATATTAATCTCAATTTTGATAGACCAGGGAGGAGTGTCTAATCGTATTTGCTATTAAATTTATTTGTGATTGGCAAATTTTTACTTCATATCGATTCATGAATGAAACCCACGAAGGTTAAATAATAACAGTCATTATTACAATTGATGAATATAAGAATTTTTAAAGAGGAACAATGGATGTATAATCGTTAGTTCAGTGGACATGTGAAAGTCGCTGATGAATAATGCCTTTGAATAAGTGAAGCAGATTCCCACAGTAATTATTGATGTTGAAGAAGTTGTAAGTGGAGGATTTTTGTATGTACTGTGGAAGATTTTTATGCCATATATGTTGAAATATATGAGGAATTCTGGGCCTATTTTATGCAATTTTGTGCATTTTGAAGCGAAGTATTTTTCCGCGGAATGTATTGTCCTGGTTCTTTGAAAGTTATTCATATGAAGATACTGTTAAAATTAACAAGAGTGTTAAATAATTTGAGATAACGATTTTGAATGGAGGTTACCATCACTAATAATAATAATTATTAAAACCTTATTAAACCTGAATATGAACTTTAAAATGTAACTAACCTTCATTGGTCGATTATATTACCACGATTTAAGTAATTATCAACCGGATAAACGTGTGGTTTAATGTATTTCTTGTATAAATAATATAAACAATATTTAATATTGTAAATAATTTTGTAAATATCTTTGATAATAATTTGAAATGAAAAGGATTGAGAGTGGCGAATATATATTTTTCAATTGTCATTTGACATTGTTATAAACAACTTATAATTGTCATAAATAATTAATGAACTTTTGTTATAAACATTTGGAGTTTTGTTTTTATACTCTAAACAACGCTAATTAAGCAAGTGGCTTGAACAATTTAACATGATTTGGGATTGTTAGAGTATTCCACTGGTGTTTGAATGGAGCATTTAAAACATTTGCGTGATAATATTTCAGTTGAGATGTGGACATTTACGTGTTTTGAAAAGGAAGAGCTAAGCTCTGATGTAACAAGCATATGCTAACGCGGACCAGACAGGAGAGTCCACTTTGACGATGCAGGTGCATTGCAGCTGGCCCGGACAACTGTATGACAGAGGCCAAGGACGTTTCCATAATAGCCTTGTGGCTATAAATAAAATGTGAAGTGTATAAACACGCAAAACAATTGCTATGTGTCTCATCCCAAATCCCGTTTCCATTCCAAGTGCATTATTATTTTTACGTTATTTTGAGCTTGAGAAAGCTGAAACATTGTATGTAGAGTATACAGGTCCTACAGGAGGACATGGTTATATAGACGATGGCTTCTGATTGCCACGTGGATTTTGTTGTTTATTTTGTTAAATTCATTCTTTATGTGAAATAAATTATTGTGCAGTTTAAAGTTTCTCGTCTTCGTTGTGGTTCATTTTAAATATCATGGTGGAGGTTATTGTGTGGGCATACTTTAAGTGATCCAGTTGACAACCCAGTCCCCGAGATAAATTAAAAAGGTAAGTAAAGGTAAGTATGAACCCCCGTATATTTTGGTGTGTTCCACAATAATTTCTTGTTAACTGCTGTACTCAAATCTCGATAGTATCTGTCAGTGCCATTTTCATTGATGTAGCTATGCCGGCGCGTTTGATTATTGGCAATCCGATTGAGGGGGCGGATATCTGACAGCCTACTATCCGGATTACCAAGTAGGATTGGCAACCCTAAAACGTGGGGCTTGTTCTACAAAACTGGATTACCAAGTAGGATTGGCACCGCAATTAGGTGGGGCTCGATTGACAAAACTGGATTACCAGGTTGAACGCCAGTAGAATTGGCACAATCGAAGTTCGGAATACTGAATAACATTGGATTACCAAGTTATTGCAGTAGAATTGGCACCGCAATTTGTGGAGTGTTCGAATAACATTGGATTACCAAGTTATCGATGTCAAAGGGATTGTGAAGACTCAAATAAAGAGGTTGATTCTTTGTTAGATGTCTTGGCCAATTGTAGAATTTGAGAGTGTGATTATATAGGAATTAAATGTTGTGTTGTATTAGGAAAATTACACTCAGAAAAGATCAGATCTTATACAACTTGAGAGAGGTTAACTAGGCTGGAAACTTAGAAAAATCGCCTATGATCTGGAATCTTATTTTATTTGACCGGCTTATGACGTGTTTAGTCATATTAAAGATAAAGTTAACTATTTGGATTATAAATGTAAATTATTTGTGTTAGGATATTTTAAAATGAACCAAAGAAACTTGAACATGTGCTTGAATTTATTTCAACATGAAGTGTCTACGAGGGTTAATTATAAGGTAATTATAAGTTAGATTTAAGACAGAAAATTGCTCAAATTTTTATATATGGTGAAAAATGTTGCTCAGATGTTGTTATTTTGCTCTGTTTGATGTATGTCCCTAAAGCAGTTTATTATTGAATATTATTGAAATGGCAGATGAGAGTATGAGAATGATGTTAGAGGAGTTGAAAGCTAGCATGAATGAAAGTGCTAGGGAGATGAAAGCTAGCATGAATAACAGCATGCAGGAGATGAAAGCTAGGAATACTAGTCGAATGGAGGAGAATGCTAGTAACTTGTCTGCTAATTTGTCTATTAGAATGCAGGAGATGATGAAGGAGAATGCTAGTAATTTGTCTACTAGGATGGATGAAAATTTGAAAGTTATTCAGACCAGTTCTGCAAACTTAGAAAACGATATGTCGCGTTTACAGATCAGTACCCAGGGAATCGAGAATGCTGTAACTGACATGCGCACAGACGTGTCCAATGTCCATAAAGATTTATCCAGTGTACATAAAGATGTGTCTGATGTTAAAACTGATGTTTCTAAGGTACAGAAAGATCTTACTATGTTGAATCTTGATGTTGCTAATGTCCGGGGTGATATTTCATGTGCTAGAGCAGAGGTGATTGTTGTTAGGAACGATGTTGCTACTGTACAGGATAAAGTAGAAGAGGTTCAAAGAGAAATTAAAAATGTTGGAACGGATGTATCAAACGTTCAGATAGACATTAACAACATTCATACAGATGTAAATGAGATGCAAAGCGACATCAATAAAATACAAGTAGAAGTAAATACAGTTTTTGTAGACATTGCTCAAGTTCAGACTGATGTTAACAAAGTTAGGGAGGAAATTGAAACTTCAAAAACACTTTGTACTCGTAACATTAGTGCTTTGACAACTCGATTAGTTGACGAGTCTGTTAGGACAACAGCTTCTTTAGCAGGTCTAAAATATGATGTAGAGGTCATGAGAACCCAGGTTCTAGATCATAATCGGTTACTTAAGGAAGACATCGAAGTAGATATTGCGGAAATGTTAACTGCAAATGTAACGGTATGGAAAGATGAATGGAACAGGTCAAGTGGGGAACATGTAAATCAAATTCAGGAGCGAATTGAACGAAAACTTGCCAGTACACAAGTTGACATTAACAATGAAGTAGTTCAGATTAGGAAGGATTTGAGTATCAGGATGGATTCGCTATCCGAAAAGCAGGTAGAGGTTAGAACACAGATAGGTCAGGACGTGCAAACATTAAAGGAACAAATTCATAAGGTTGTCTCTGATGTTAACGAAACTACGAGCAAACTTCAGAATTTGAAACTAGGAGAAGCTAGCCTGATGGAAACCTACAAAGAAGAGTTGATCAGGAAAGTTATAACGGAAATCACTGATAAGGATCCAGAAGGATCGACTTGCGAAGACAGGAATTACGTCAGAAGATGTAACCTCACTGCAGAAGAGAGAGATATTAGTCCTGAGGAACGTATATCCAGATTCCGGGAAGAAGATGAGGATAGGAATATTGAACCGGAATGGAAATACCGTGATAGTGGGAAAAATTACATGGATTCATATCCGAGAAATGTGACAGTCATCCGGAACTTCAAGGACAAACCTCAAAAATTCAGCAATACTGATAGTCTGACACCGATAGAATATATCAGGAACCTTAAAGATTATTTTATCGAAGCTCACATTCCCAGAGAAAGAGAGATGAGGATAGTAGAGAGATTTTTAGCTGGAGGACCCCTTGAATGGTTCAGAGCATTTCGCTACACCTTCAGTAATTTTGACGAATTCGCAGAGGCACTGATCAAACGATTCTGGTCCATAGAAGCTCAGAATTCATTAAGAGCTGAGGTATACTCAAGGAAATATTCAGGTACTCTTCCAACACGGTACGCTGATTTCTTCACGAGCCAACTATCACGCTTGAGATTTTTGCAACCCCCATTGTCAACAGAGCAGTTGATCGATGCTATTTCGCGTATGCTGCCTGTGAAAGTAAGAAGACTGATTATATCGTCAAATATCAGAGATTTGACCAGCATGGACGAATTGTTGAGAAGGCTTGACTACACGAGTCCAATGCCAAATGTGGTTCAGAAAGGTCAGAGGCATGAATTCAAAGACATCAATACGGTCTATTTGGATCAAGTCCAGCAAACTGGTAAGCCTGCTGATGAAGGAAAAACTGAAAATGTAGGTCCCCATAGGAATAATTATTTTCGCAACAGATCGCAAGGTTACCGTCCATATCAGCAAAGACGAGGCTGGAACAATAGAGGCAATTATAGTAATGGAAGAGGTAGATACTACAATAACCAGGGCTACAATAGGAACTATAATAGAAATTACCAGAATCGAAATCAGAATTCTCAAGGTCAGGTTATGACACCCGACAAATATCAGGAAAGAGAGAAAGAAAGTCAGCAGTATCTAAAGGAATTTCGAGAGAAGGAAGCTGAAAACCAAAAGAAAAGACAGGATGTAGTGATTGATCCTGGTCCTTCTACAAGTCAGCAGAACTTAGAAAACAGAAATACAGGACAGAAGAGACAGTAGAAAGGAGAGAATGCATTAGCCACACACAAACCAGAGAAGAAGAGACTAATGATTAAGGAACATAGTAGAAATATCATACAAGAGTATGCCAATAATAATTCAATTACGTGTTCAAGTGAATTCTGATACTTATAACACAGAGTTTAAAAACAATTTGCAACTGTTTTTAAAACGTGGTGAAGGGAGAATGCCCCCGTAAATTGAATTATATTGAGACCACGGTGGCTGTATTGGAAAATATGAGTAAAGTTATGGATGTCATAGTTGTGACGTGGATACTCATGACGTAGGCACGGATGACGCAGACTTGAGGCAAGCAGGCTGGTTGAGCTGAGATTCTTGGTGACGTCATGATTTTGTTCGAGAAAGATCTGAGATTTACGACGCAGTCGCAGGAAACAAGGTATTGTGCTAAGGAAGAAGCTACGCTATTGGAGGAAAGGCTTGAACCAATGAACGATAGTTTGGAAAGAAGACGGAGATTACTGAAACTACCGTATTTAATTATTTTGGCATGCAGAATTGTGGAAAACTATTTTCAGTTATGGCATTGATTTGGAATTTTGAAGAAATTAATTTTGAGTTTTTGAAATTTGAAAATCCGTCAAGTATAGCCAAAGTTAGAACTTTCAGCGATGACGGAGCAACAGGCTATGGAAGGGATGGATACGCCCCTTAAGAAGTTAATAAAAGGTCGTGCACAGGATAGAGGAGCTCTCATATCTCTCATACGCTCAGATCTCATACGCTCAGATCTCATATGTCAGATCGCATATATATTTCTGGTGATTTATAGTCGTTTTCAAGTGATTCAGTGAAGTAAGTCGTCTTTAGCGTGCATGGTAAAAGCCCGGCGCATCGAACGAACACGGAGCAGTTCCATTTTACGCTGTTCGAAACTAGGTGAAGTTGAAACGCTCACATTAACGTTTCCACCTGATAAGATATAAAGAGTTAACTTCAGCCTTTATTATAATTCAATTGGGCAGTACAACATTGAGGTGTGTAGAAGATTTGAACAATTTCACAGTTATACTTCGAAAGATATTGGCACTTTAAGGCTGCCAACAAAAGTGATTTTCTCGCCACATGAGAAACACTTTTAAAATTTCCACATTATACACTACGGCTGACACGTGGATTACAACAGTGATATTGGAGAATACGTTTAGTAATACAACGATACATTCCACTATGGAACATTATAATCTTGCAGTGCTTTCAATGATTATAACAGAAGTTGAGATGGAAGGCTAAGGCTTTAATGCAATTGGGACATATATCGATGGAGTGAAATAACAGCATGGAACTTCGTTAATCGTCTTTCTACAAAAGCGAGCATGTAGTGAACATCCAACTACACTCATGCATCGTGAATCCATCGCTGAATTATATCAAATGACAGTGGAAATATTTTCATACTCCACGATTATGAATATTTCTGCGGAAATAACTGCAATAAACTTCATGGCGAATTACGACCAGAACTTCAGGGAATTTTCAAGAGAGGCCAGGGTGGACCCGGCTCAAAAAGAAGAATTTTGCCAGAAGGATGTCTTTCGTATACATGGAGCAGTGCAATTTCCGGAGAAGGAAGCAGTTCGATTCTCCGAGGACGCTGATTCCAGGTTCGAGGTCGGAGCACATCTTTACGCTGGTGAAATGGAACCAACAGCAGTTTTCTTTGAAAACTTTCCTCTAGAACTTCAATCAACAGATAAGGTAGTCGTGAACGTTTCTTGTATTATTTGAGTCTTGTAGCGATATCTGAGCAACCATTTTTCCTATATTTTTGTGTCCTATCTTTTGCCCCATTTTCTTGATTAATATTTCTGTACTCAGTACACTTCGATGATTGATGCCTTTTTCGACGATTTATTAAGACATGGTTATGTTATTGGCATACTTAAATAATTTTGGATCAGTTGAGACTGATATATTAGATTCTTTCAGTAATTTGCATATTTTTGAAGTCACGATTTGACTGTAAAGTTAATGATTTTCTATGGAAGATTTGAATTCAGACAGCGTGTCACTTTATTAAAGTAATTCTATTCAGTAAATTACTTTGACCAATTTTCTGTCATCCTCAAGAAAGAAGAATAATTAAAAGATTTTAGAGCGTTAAAATCTTTATCATTGTCGACGATCTTGGAAATACTAGTCGTTTTATGAACATGATTGCAACATAGACATGTATCGTCAGTTCTAATTACCGTTGCATTACAGACAATTTTATGAAATAGGAACTTTGACTACGAATTATTGAATACACTATAGTAATGAACATTTGATAGGAGTTTTTTCTCAATTATAGATTGGAACAATAATGTTTGCATTCCACAGTCTAATTGTATTCTATTCGACTATTTATGCAGTTTAGATGAACTTTGATTGAAGATAGTATTTTTATACTGCGTTACTTTGAAGATATTAATCTCAATTTTGATAGACCAGGGAGGAGTGTCTAATCGTATTTGCTATTAAATTTATTTGTGATTGGCAAATTTTTACTTCATATCGATTCATGAATGAAACCCACGAAGGTTAAATAATAACAGTCATTATTACAATTGATGAATATAAGAATTTTTAAAGAGGAACAATGGATGTATAATCGTTAGTTCAGTGGACATGTGAAAGTCGCTGATGAATAATGCCTTTGAATAAGTGAAGCAGATTCCCACAGTAATTATTGATGTTGAAGAAGTTGTAAGTGGAGGATTTTTGTATGTACTGTGGAAGATTTTTATGCCATATATGTTGAAATATATGAGGAATTCTGGGCCTATTTTATGCAATTTTGTGCATTTTGAAGCGAAGTATTTTTCCGCGGAATGTATTGTCCTGGTTCTTTGAAAGTTATTCATATGAAGATACTGTTAAAATTAACAAGAGTGTTAAATAATTTGAGATAACGATTTTGAATGGAGGTTACCATCACTAATAATAATAATTATTAAAACCTTATTAAACCTGAATATGAATTTAAAATGTAACTAACCTTCATTGGTCGATTATATTACCACGATTTAAGTAATTATCAACCGGATAAACGTGTGGTTTAATGTATTTCTTGTATAAATAATATAAACAATATTTAATATTGTAAATAATTTTGTAAATATCTTTGATAATAATTTGAAATGAAAAGGATTGAGAGTGGCGAATATATATTTTTCAATTGTCATTTGACATTGTTATAAACAACTTATAATTGTCATAAATAATTAATGAACTTTTGTTATAAACATTTGGAGTTTTGTTTTTATACTCTAAACAACGCTAAATAAGCAAGTGGCTTGAACAATTTAACATGATTTGGGATTGTTAGAGTATTCCACTGGTGTTTGAATGGAGCATTTAAAACATTTGCGTGATAATATTTCAGTTGAGATGTGGACATTTACGTGTTTTGAAAAGGAAGAGCTAAGCTCTGATGTAACAAGCATATGCTAACGCGGACCAGACAGGAGAGTCCACTTTGACGATGCAGGTGCATTGCAGCTGGCCCGGACAACTGTATGACAGAGGCCAAGGACGTTTCCATAATAGCCTTGTGGCTATAAATAAAATGTGAAGTGTATAAACACGCAAAACAATTGCTATGTGTCTCATCCCAAATCCCGTTTCCATTCCAAGTGCATTATTATTTTTACGTTATTTTGAGCTTGAGAAAGCTGAAACATTGTATGTAGAGTATACAGGTCCTACAGGAGGACATGGTTATATAGACGATGGCTTCTGATTGCCACGTGGATTTTGTTGTTTATTTTGTTAAATTCATTCTTTATGTGAAATAAATTATTGTGCAGTTTAAAGTTTCTCGTCTTCGTTGTGGTTCATTTTAAATATCATGGTGGAGGTTATTGTGTGGGCATACTTTAAGTGATCCAGTTGACAACCCAGTCCCCGAGATAAATTAAAAAGGTAAGTAAAGGTAAGTATGAACCCCCGTATATTTTGGTGTGTTCCACAATAATTTCTTGTTAACTGCTGTACTCAAATCTCGATAGTATCTGTCAGTGCCATTTTCATTGATGTAGCTATGCCGGCGCGTTTGATTATTGGCAATCCGATTGAGGGGGCGGATATCTGACAGCCTACTATCCGGGTTATCGGGGACAGTACCTTATTTAAAATCCCGAGGATTCTACCCCCTTCCTTTACCCTAATATTTACGGCTTCAAACGATGCTACAGCCACCCCACCACAGATAGGATATCAGACGAAACGGAACCCACAGCAAAGGACATGTGACTGATGAACAAGATATCCCGACTTCTAAAATGAATCATCAACAACAACAGCATGCGGACATTACACACTAAACTCTTCTGCAACCTGCTTTTCCTTTAGTCTCTAGACCTTAATCTTTCTTTTCCTTTTTTCTGGTAATCTCATGACCTTTCCTACTTTTAGTTTTGCTACCACTGCCCTATTGTCTCCTCCAAAGGCTTCCTCTGGCATGGCTGTGACATCCATTAGCTCTTTCCGATGTCCTCTTTCGACTAATACATAGTCGATCAGAGTTTTCGTTCTTATATCTCCCCATCCATACCATGTTATATCCTGACTATTTTTCTTTCGGAACCACGTATTCCCTAAAATTAATTAGTTCCGCTGACAGAAGTCCATTAAGAAATCCCCTTCTGGATTCTTACTGCCATAACCATATAGTCCCAAAATCTCCTCTCTTCCTTGTCTGTCTCTTCCCACTTATGCATTCAAATCTCCCATTACCATTATTTCCTTATCCTCTATATATTTTTCTTCATCTAGGAATTCTTCTAAGTTCTCTTCTTTATACCCCGTTTGTGGAGCATATACTTGAACCAGATTTTTTGTCCCTGTCTGAAACTGTATCCTTCCTATGATCATCCTGTCACTTTTCTTCTTCACCTCCTCCTCATACTCTAGGACATCCTTTCTTATAATCATTCCTACTCCATTTCTTGCTTCCTGTCCTCCACTGTAAAACAGCCTGTATCCTTCCTTTAGTCCAGATGATATCAGGATGAAATAGGATGGTGAATAACGCAAGTAGCGGGGAGAGGATCAAGTTCTCGTTTAGCTTCTGCTGGGCCCAAATTTTAAGAAATCAAACAAGTTAAACTCGAAATAAAAGGGGAAAACTGTTTACAATAAATATACCTCAAATCCCAAAAATTAACCATCTATCCCAAAGGGAATGTGTGTCATATTCTCGTAGAAATTACGAAAGTAATACCGACAAAACCTTAAGTATAAACAACTGGAAGTTATCTACTTTACTTATTTTGTCCACTGTACAACACTATCTAGAAGCTAGACAAAAACTCAACAATAGGGAGAAGTCACTTAATATTAAAATAACACATGCATTAAAAATCATTACAAGAACAAGTATCCGTGTGCCTTACACAAAACGTAGACATGCAAATTGACTGAGCGTCACGTTAAAACAAGACTATAAGCACCATCACTGGTGAAAAATAAAACAGAGATTAAATTCAAAATAACGTAAATACATTTAAGAACAATTAAGAAAAATAGTTATAACAAATGCCGGCCCCGTGCTGTTGGGGTAGCTAGCCTGCCTCTCACCCGTAGGCCCCTGGTTCGATTCCCGGCTCCGTCAGGTATTGTAGAAATTGATGTGTGGGCTGGAACGTGATGCACTCAGCCTCGTGAGGACAAATGCGTAGCTGTTTGACAGTGAGGCAGCGCCCCGGTCACGAAAACGAAGGTTAACGGCCGAGGGGACCCGATGCGCTGACCACGCGTCACCCCAATATCTGTGGGCCAAATGGCTGGGCAGCGGTCGCTTGGTAGGCATAGGCCCTTCATGGGCTGTAGTGCCAGGGGTTATTTAGTTATAACAAATAGAAGTGAAACACAAATGTGAACGGTTTAGTCAGATACGCAAAAGGAAAAAGAACTGCTCCCAAAGAACACAAGGCAAGGTCTGAATTTCGAATACACTTGTCAAAATGAAAGGAAATAAAGGAGGGGGCAGTGCAATAGGGGCAAGAGAGGGATCGTGAAGGGGGAAGGGAGCTTAAGGGAAGGAAGGGGGTGAATAAATGATACTGAAAGATTGGTACATGCAAGGTCCGGTGAGGCAAGATAAAATACAAAGAGAATTACTTTAAAACTTAGCTCAACGAAAATACCTAAAAAGTTGAAAGTATACTTAAACAAGGGCTTAACGAAGACGGAGACAAAATTAATGCCAACCATAAGGCATAGAGAAAGAAAAGAGTACCATAGCTTAGGAAACCAATAGGAATTGTAATTCCAAAACTTTCAGTTCTTAAAGCACAAGAAATTACATTGTCGACAAAATGGACAAGAATACAATACAAAAAGTAATTTACCAGCACTTGCAATGCGACGAAAAAGGTGGGCTTCGGAATAGTATAGAAATTTTAAAAAAAAACAGGAAAAAATATTTAAGTTACAACATAATGAAGGCTGTAGTAACATAGTATTGCAAATGTGGGACACATTTTATGTGACAAAGAATTTGTTAGTGTTGTCCAGGGCTTCAACTTGTGCTCCCAACCCAGCCATTCGATTTTATAAGCCTGCAATTGTATTTGCATCTATTGAAATATTTCGAGCAGCTACGAATAAACATAATCAATTGGATTGCCAACCTTTGATTGTACATAGTATTTGATTTTTATTTTCTTATATGGGCTGTATGTAATGTTCTTTTCAATATTGGTATTGTATGTTTCTGGATTCTAGTGGTCTACCTCGATCAATGGCAGATGATATATTTTTAACTAGCAACCCGACCCGGCTTCGCCCGGGAACAATTATGAATGCATTATGTGATAAGAGCATTTTTTTTCCAATGTCAATGAACAACGACCAATATCCGTTTTACGTCTCAGTATGATGGGTTCAAATCATTGACTGGACTATTAATTATATTATCATGGAGATGCATGTGCAACAAACTCTTGTCAGACGTAATTCAAGAATGGTGAGGTGCATGAAACACAAATCCCCCTTCCATCCAATCTTAACTCGACTGTGAATTTTGCGGAACGAAAAGTTCACAGGCGAAATGAAGAAAAGCCGAGTTGCACTTCCAGGGAAACTCCAAACACAACCACTCATCTCTGAAGATTTTAACTCAACATGACTCGACAGTTTGCTGCTGGCTGTATCTGGGCCAACAAGCTCGTCCGATAGCTACTGTCGACCAAAGTATTATGTGTACTCGAGTTTGAAGGTTGTTTGTGAAGTAACCAATAGACCTACATAAAATCCAATAACATCATGATTTTCGTCGTTCTATTGTACGTTAGTTCATGTAGGTTTGGAATTTTTAGTTTATATTTTAGTATTTTTAGTCGCAGTTGGAACACAAAAAGTGCACGTTTTTAGGCGTGTTTCAACCATGCGTCACATTTAAGAATTATTATCTCAAAAACCCGTCATCAGATCGAATCCAAATTTTAACACAATATACATTGGAATGTTGTTTAACTGGATTAATAATTTCAAAATTGTGCGTTTCCAAGAAAAAAAGTTGTTATCATTTTTGTAAGGTAACTTTTTCTCGGCTCGGGGTGGTTGGAAAATGAAGTTCTTGGTTGCGATGTAATCCTTATACATCAAAATGTTAAGCTGTATGACTGTGAAATACGTAAATTAACTCACATATTTTATATCGGTTTGTATTTGTAGGCGGAAATAACACATCGTTCACCAGCTACCCGCTTCCAGAAAAGCTGTACAGCGTTGCCGAAATGGAGCCCAACACGCATCATGGAGTGCCTCGCTCGGAAGTGATGGGCTCCATCACAGCAACGCTGTACAGCTCTCCCGGGAGCGGGTAGCTGGTGAACAATGTGTTATTTCCGCCTACAAATACAAACCGATATAAAATAAATGAGTTAATTTACGTATTTCACAGTCATACGGCTTAACTTTTTGATGTATAAGGATTACATCGCAACCAAGAACTACATTTTCCAACCACCCCGAGCCGAGAAAAGTTACCTTACAAAAATGATAACAACTTTTTTTCTTGGACACGCAAAATTTTGAAATTAATAAACCCGTTATACAACATTCCAATGTATATTGTGTTAAATTTTGGATTCGATCTGATGACGGGTTTTTGAGATAATAATTCTTAAATGTGACGCATGGTTGAAACACGCTTAAAAACGTGCACTTTTTGTGCTCCATCTGCGACAAAAAATATTAAAATATAAATTAAAAATTCCAAACCTACATGAACTAACGTGCAATAGAACGACGAAAATGATGATGTTATTGGATTTTATGTAGGTCTATTGGTTACTTCACAAACAACCTTCAAACTCGAGTGCACATAATACGTTGGTCGACAGTAAGCTGTAACTGGGGTGATAAGACTCGCCCCTAGCTAGCTCGTAAACTGTCGCCTCAGTAACTGAATGGAGATTGTTGGAAGAAATTAAAACGTAAAAAAACTTACAGTGGGCGATGTATTGAAGATAGACATATGCTCTCGCGGACTTTTTTGTAGAACTTTTCATACTGAACAATTCTTACACTCATATTATTTAGATATTTTTAACGGTTTGCCCAGCGTAAGCTTACAAAGCAGTCAGACGCCAGTTTTTTTTCGACTTTTCCACTGAAATCGTTACTGCTCGGCTTCCTTTGATCATAAATAAATTATTTTCTACAGAAATCATCCTCGAGATATCCTTTACAGAATGGTGAAAACCGCATCAAAATCCATCCAGTGGTTCTCGAGTTTACCCGTAACATCCAAGAATCGGGGACTTTGTTTTATACTAAGTAGAGATAAATTGTTGTGTGCCCTCTAAAGAATTCTAATTTTTTTAAATTTATTCATTTTCATTATAACCTGTCCGCCTCCTTGCATAGTGGCTAGCATTCTTGGCTGGGTTCGATTCCCGACTCTGCCAAGAAATTTAATTCTGCATGAGGGCTGGAACAGAGTGCACTCTGCTTCATGAGGCAAAATTGAGAAGAGGCGGGTTCGATTCCTACCTCAGCCATCCTGGAAGTGGTTTTCCGTGGTTTCCCACCTCTACTGCAGGCAAATGCCAGGATGGTATCTAACGTAAGACCACAACTGCTTCCTACCCAAATCCTACCTTGATTACAAATATAGACATCACAGAGACACAGGTTATGAGACAATTTCTACACAAACCAAAGTACACGGGGCCACATGACCTCGATGTCGCAAAGCCCCTAAAAATGAATCAACGAATCAATCATTATAACATTATGGTGTTTGAAGCCAAGAAGGGGAACATGTTATTGGATCAGGATGTACGATTTATCTTTTTCTCCAAAAAACCTAGGCCGGTACTAACGGCAGTATTAGAGGTGCCAGGACATTCTCATTAGTCCGTTTGCGCTTAAAGAGGGCTTGTTAGCTTATGCGTGGAGAGTTTGAAACCAGGTCTTTAATAGTTGGAGATTATCCTGAATACAGTTACATACACCACATTTGAGAGACTAGACTTGGCCACTAAAGGTACACTTGCGCGAGGAACACACATAACTTAGGAATGTGAGAGGGGGAACAGCCCAGCGAGATAACAGACCCTCACACACAGGAATTTCCATTCAGTCGAGTGCAAACAGTGACCAAGTGAACTGCTCTCAACAGGACCGCACAAGACTCAACCAGATAAGTAGCCTGTACAATACTGTTACGTGCCACCCCCTAGTGGCACTTTTGTTAACTGGATTACGGTGGGTAGAAAGCACAACACAGGATGTTCCTTTAAAGAAATAATTAATTTTATTGCGGCCAGAAAGATACACTACTCGTCAGCAAATACAAGCAATTAGAACCTTACTCCAGTTTCCTCAAGTCTCTTGATTATGGAGAGCTCTAGCCCTCTTTCACTTGTCAACAGTTAATCTTCTCGCTAATGAGTCTGGTGGCCTTGACAGAACTACATGCAACTCTTCCCTATGTACACAAATTACAGTTACTTACGATGACCTGCTACACGCTGCCTCGCTGTTCACGAGCTGGGAAACAATGTCACTGGGTTTCGTAACTCGCACGGCACTTCACTCAAAACACAGGCAGTCCCCTGTATGCTTCTCACTTCCTCGCTGTCAAGAGAAACGGCTTTACTAGGGGTTTCGCAAGTCACCACACTTCTGTCGCTCAGGATAAACGCTCGCACTAGCTCGTAAAACACAAAACACAACTGCTTGACAGGTCGCTCTTATATAGCAGGCCGGTGACTCAATAAATGCTTCTAGACCCATCCAGGGTTCACGGCTTCTGGAGGCTTCCTTCACTGGCTGAGTCACGAATATTCTGGACCATACCTTTGTCCAAGTAGTCCTGTTGCATAAGGAGCACGCAATAAACTGAGGCAGAGCAGCCCAGCCCTGGAGCAGTTGTGACTCATGCGGCGAGCGAAGAAACGAACTCACAGCCATAACACCACCCCCTTCCTAAAAGGCTGATCGTCCCGATCAATCATTGGTCCGTCTGTGTCCCTCCGTAGGCTGCCAGGCGATCTCGATGCACGATCTTCATCTTCGCCCTCGGGCTCCGCTGGATCCTGTAGACGACATCGTTGATCCGTTTCACGACTCGGTACGGGCCTTCCCAGGACTTCTGCAGTTTGGGTGACAGGCCTTTCTTCCGTAATGGGTTGAAGAGCCAGACCAGGTCGTCCTCGTGGAATCCGCCGGCATCCGTCTGTTGGTCGTATCGGGTCTTCATTCGGTCGGTCTCGATCCGCAGTTTCCTCCTCGCGAACGCGTGCACGTCCTCCAGGTGGTCGACCAGTTCTTGACAATACTGGCTTACCGGGACCGGATCATTCCCAGGTCGGCCGAAGGCAAGATCGACAGGTAGACGTAGCTCCCTCCCAAACATGGCCCGGGCTGGTGTGCACCCGGTGGCTTCATGCACGGCGGCGCGATAGGCCAGGAGAAATAGTGGAAGATGTTTGTCCCAATCCTTCTGGTGCTCGCTGACGACTATTCGGAGATGGTTCTCGATGGTGCGATTGAATCGCTCTACCATCCCGTCAGACTGAGGGTGAGGCGGCGATGTCCTTGTCTTCCGGATTCCCAGCAGCTGGCATAGGTTCTGGAACACCTGCGACTCGAAGTTCCTCCCTTGGTCGGAGTGCAGCTCCAGGGGTACTCCGTACCGGCTGACGAATTCCTTCACCAGGGTCTCTGCGATCGTCGCGGCTTCTTGGTTAGGGAGCGTATACGCCTCCGGCCATTTGGTGAAGTAGTCGCTGACGACAAATATGTAGCGGTTCCCTCCCTTGCTTAATGGGAATGGCCCAGCAACATCGATGGCCACTCTCTCCATGGGGCCGCCCACATTGTAGGTCTTCAGTGGACCCCGTCGTCTTCGTCCTGGGCCCTTGCTGGCTGCGCAATCGTGGCACCTCGCGCAGTGGTTCTCCACGTCAGTTCGGCATCCGATCCAGTAGAACCGCTCTCTCAGCTTCTTTAGGGTCTTCCTTATCCCTAGGTGTCCTCCATATGATCCTCCATGGACTTCCTACAGGACTTCCTCCGTCATAGACTTTGGAACGACGACTTGCTCCCGAGATGTCTTCCCGTCGGTGCTCTCCCAGGCGCGGCAGATGAGGCCATCCCTTACAATCAGCGAGTCCCACTGCGCCCAGTAGGACTTAAACTTTGGGCTGCAGTCACTCACAATGTTCCACCCGGGTCTGGGGACACAGGGCCTCTTCCATTCGGCTATCAGTCCCAGGTCATCATCTTCTGCTTGTGCCCGCGTGAAAGATTCGCGGCTCCAGCTCCCTTGAAGTTCCACGGTAGTCCTTCGGCACTGTATCCCGGTGTTCTCCTCCCTTCGGGCACAGAAGGTGCAGTCTTCGGGGCACGGTCTTCGTGACAGGGCGTCGGCGTTAGAATGCAGTTGGCCTTTCCTGTGCTGAATCTCAAAGTTGTACTGTTGAAGCCTCACTAACCACCGCGCGAGTTGACCCTCGGGCTGCTTGAAGTTCAGGAGCCACCGCAGGGATGCATGGTCGGTCCTGATGAGAAATTCTTGCCCGTACAGGTAATTGTGGAAGTGTTCAATGGTCTTCACGATGGCGAGCAGCTCCTTCCTGGTGACGCAGTAGTTCCTTTCTGGCTTTGACAAGGCCTTGCTGAAGTAGGCCACTCCTCGCCGTCCACTACTTGCGACAGGATCCCCCCTATGCCAAAGTCGCTGGCATCGGTATCGACGATGAACCTTGTTCCAGGTCTGGGGTAGGCCAGAATAGGCGCGGTGCACAGAGCCTGCTTGAGTTGTTCGAAGGCACTGTGGCATTCTGCTGTCCAGGTGAAGAGTTGGTCCTTCTCAGTCAGTCGATGTAAAGGTTTGGCGATGTCGGCGAATCCTCTCACGAAGCGACTGTAATAAGTGCACACTCCCAGGAAGCTTCGTAGTTGGGACTTGTCCTTCGGAACTGGCCACTCCCTCACAGCTGCGGTCTTTTCTGGGTCGGTGCGCACCCCTTCCTCGGAGACAATATGCCCAAGGTACTACCTGCTTCTGGAAGAGCTGACACTTCTTGGGGCTCAACTTCAGCTGGGCAGCCCGTAGCTTCACCAAGGTCTCCTTCAGGTTGCTGTAGTGCTCCTCGAAGCTTTTTCCCAGAACGATGACGTCGTCTAGGTAGACCAGGCAGGTCTTCCAGTGTAGTCCCCTCAGAATGGACTCCATTAGCCTTTCGAAGGTCGCAGGGGCGTTGCACAGACCGAATGGCATGACGGTGAACTGCCAGAGCCCGCTGCCCACAGAGAACGCAGTTTTCTCGCGGTCCTTAGGGTGGACCTCCACCTGCCAGTAGCCACTCTTCAAATCCAAGGTGGAGAACCATTTGATCCTGATATGGTGTCCAGCGTGTCGTCGATCCGGGGTAGAGGGTAGCTGTCCTTCTTCGTGACGTCGTTCACCCGTCTGTAGTCCACGCAGAACCTGGTGGAACCGTCCTTCTTCTTCACAAGCACGACAGGAGAACTCCAAGGACTATGTGATGGCTCGATCACCCCTTGCTCCTTCATCTCTTCTACCATCCGGTCGACTTCGGCTTGCTTGGCGAGCGAGTCACGTGGGAATGGGGCCCTAATCGGTGCGCTGTCCCAAACGTCGATTCTGTGCTGGACCAAGCTTGTCCTGCCGAAGTCTTTGCTCCCCACGGAGAAGACGTCCTGGAATTCACGTAGCAGGTCCTGAAGTTGGCGTGTATGTTCCTCGTCTAAATGGTCCTGGGATCCTTGGTACAGCTTCTGTAGTTCTTCTGGCAGTGCGCGTCTTCTTCGGTTGTCCGTCTGCAGGTGTCCGTCCGTCGTATCTGTGATGCGGGAAATCCAGGTAACGGGCTCGCAGACTCCTAGGTTGGTGTCCCGGTGAACCGTAATGTCGTAGTCGTTCAGGTTGGACAGGCGGACGTACGGCCGAGACGTCGTGTTGATGAGGGTCTTGGCAACTAGCAATCCTTTTGTCTGGATGTCCTCATATTTTGGCTCGATGACAGCCGCCACTCCCTCAGCAGTTCCGTCGACAATTACGGCGGCGCTGACCTCCGTCCTGGCGGGAACGATGACGTCCTCTCTCAGCCTTACTCGTCGTGCGTTGACGGCCTCGTGTGCTGGTTGCAAAGCAAGTTCCTCATCTCCGAAGTGCAGAGTGTTGGTACTCAGGTCCAAGATGATGTTGTTCTGGCCCAGGAAGTCCAGTCCGATGATCACTTCGTTTGATACGTCAGCCACAAGCACTGGATGATTCACCGCCCGTCGACCAATGACGAGCTCCAGTGATGCTTCGCCATGTACCGGTGCGGTCTCACCGGTCGCGGTTATTAGCTGGAGGTTCCTTTGTGTGGGTTGCACTCTCCACTTCGGGATCACGGTGGGATTGACGATGATCCTCGACGCTCCCGTGTCGATCAGCATGGGCCAGCTCACTCCGTTGACGACTCCGTCGACCATCAGGCTGCTATTGTCCCTCCGTAACTTCGTCACACGCACTTGGACTGCCGGGGCCTGACGACTGTCACAAGCCAACCTTTGCCCCCCCCCCAAGGCTGGCTAATACTCGTTTCCCTGGGCCGCGCGGTTTTCAGACGACTGATTTCCAGTCAGATACCCTCGGCGGTGGCGATCACCGCAGTCCTTGCTCAGGTGGCCTTTCTTACCGCAGGTCCAGCAGGTCGGTAGTCCTCTTCCGGGCCGCCTCTCCGGTTGTCTTCCGGCTGTGTCGTTGCTGGTAGTGCCGCGACCATCGAAGAAACGGCTTAGCGCCTCCATAAATTCGTCGGCCAGGGGCTTGGTCTCGTTGATTTTTTCTGGTTCGTCGACGTCCACTTGACGCCCCCGCGCGTGCATTCTAGATGCCTGTTTTGCCGTCTCGAACTCAAGTGCGTGGCTCAGCGCATCTGCCAGGGTCTTATTGCGCGCGAGTCGCAGCGCCTGTTGAGTGTCTGAGTCCCGTAGCCCGTCGGTGAAGGTCTGCGTCGCTATCTGCTCCAGAAAGTCGGCCGGCGCTGTTGGGTTGGCGAGCCTTACGGGACGTGCGATGTCCATCTCGAACTCCTGCAGGGTTTCCGCGTTCTTTTGTACCCGGGTCTGGAGCTGCATCTGGTAGGCCTGCTGAAGATGGCTATCTCCATATCGGGACTCCATATGGGCGATCAGTGAAGCATAGTCCTGGGATCCAGTCGGGATGGCCTGAAGGACGTTAAGGGCGTCACCTCTCAGCGCTACAAGAAGAGCTGTAGCCTTTTCTGTGTTGTTCCAGTTATTTATGGAACAGGCTGCCTCGAACTGACGTAAGTAGGTGCTCCACGGGACTTTTCCGTCGAAGGTTGGGGGCGTCACTCTGCTATGTCCCGTTCCTGATATTCCCGGTGTAACGGTGGGCGGGCGTTGGCGCAGCTCGGCAACTTCCTCTTGTAGAGCGTTGAATCTCGCTTCCATCCCCGTCGGCGGGCGTTGGCTCAGGTCAGCAATTTCCTTTTGTAAAGCGTTGAATTTCTCTTCCACCCCCGTCAGTGGGCGTTGGCGCAGCTCGGCAACTTCCTTTTGTAAGGCGTTGAATTTCTCCTCCACCCCCATCAGCGGGCCTTGGCGCAGCTCGGCAACTTCCACTTGTAAGGCGTCGAACTTCTTTTCCACTGCCGTGACTTCCTCACGCAGACCCTGTTCTAATTTCCTTTGGCTTTCCTCTAATTTCGTCAGCAGACACTCTTCCAGATTTTTCTGGCCATCCAGAAATTTGGCGGTTAGGTCCTCTGCTAACTTATTCTGACCGTCTTCTAATTTAGAAGTTAGGTCCTCGGCTAAATTCTTCTGGCCGTCTTCTAGTTTGGCAGTTAGGTCCTCGGTTAACTTCTTCTGGCCGTCTTCTAGTTTTGCAGTTAGGTCCTCGGCTAACTTCTTCTGGCCGTCCTCCATCTTCTTCTGGCCGTCCTCCATCTTCTTCAGGTCATCCTTGGCTAATTTCTTCTGGCCGTCTTCCATCTTCTTCTGGCCGTCTTCCATCTTGGTTTCCATGCCATTTAACTTTTCTAGCAATGCTGCCAATTGCGCCTCCATTTTAGTAGTTTGTCTTGTAAAGGGCATGCACTCACAGGAAAATTAGAGAAAATGACCTGCTCGGGTTTTGAAACCAGCACCGTCAGGTGTTGTGCTTGTGCTTGAGTTCGTAATCCGGCTTCTGACACCAGTTGTTACGTACAACCCCCTAGTGGCGCTCTTGTTAACTGGATTACGGTGGGTAGAAAACACAACACAGGATGTTCCTTTAAAGAAATAATTAATTTTATTGCGGCCAGAAAGATACACCACTCATCAGCAAATACAAGCAATTAGAACCTTACTCCAGTTTCCTCAAGTCTCTTGCTTATGGAGAGCTCTAGCCCTCTTTCACTTGTCAACAGTTAATCTTCTCGCTAATGAGTCTGGTGGTCTTGACAGAACTACATGCAACTCTTCCCTATGTACACAAATTACAGTTACTTACGATGACCTGCTACACGCTGCCTCGCTGTTCACGAGCTGGGAAACAATGTCACTGGGTTTCGTAACTCGCACGGCACTTCACTCAAAACACAGGCAGTCCCCTGTATGCTTCTCACTTCCTCGCTGTCAAGAGAAACGGCTTTACTAGGGGTTTCGCAAGTCACCACACTTCTGTCGCTCAGGATAAACGCTCGCACTAGCTCGTAAAACACACAACACAACTGCTTGACAGGTCGCTCTTATATAGCAGGCCGGTGACTCAATAAATGCTTCTAGACCCATCCAGGGTTCACGGCTTCTGGAGGCTTCCTTCACTGGCTGAGTCACGAATATTCTGGACCATCCCTTTGTCCTAGTAGTCCTGTTGCATAAGGTGCACGCAATAAACTGAGGCAGAGCAGCCCAGCCTGGGGCAGTTGCGACTCATGAGGCGAGCGATGAAACGAAATCACAGCCGTAACAATACAGTACAATCTGAATTGACCATTTACAACAACCACATATTCACTTCAAACAAGCAAATTCAGGAGGTCAATCACCACTTCCAGTATCTCAACAAAACATCACATAGACTAAAACTAACAATTACTGATGAGTTGCATTATTTCAACTAATACTGCAACTGAATAAAGTGTAAATATTGTAAATATTTTCACCCATACTTTCAGACATAGATTTTATAGCCTAAGTGTAATGGACCTGATGATGATCGCCTGACGATTGAAATTGGTCATCCAAATGTATTTATTAATCGCATGGTTTTTTTTTCAGGATTAGGGAATAACCCATCTCATTTGGGTAGAATCGTGTTGACCGACTGAAAAGCACCAATCTTTTGTCAATCATTATAAACTGCTTTGCATTTAGCATCCAGTCTAGTCTAGTCTACATTTACGATTGGTCAACTGTGTGGTGTAGCTGGTAAGACTCTTACCTGTTGTGCCCAAGTTTACAGGATTGAATCCTGACACAGGCAATTGGCATTTGAGAGTACTTAAAATTCAAGATCTCATGTGAGCAGATGACATGTTAAAGATTCCCTTCATGATATATTTCCACCATCCTCAGCATCTCTAAAGCCACAGCAGTTGAAAGAGATGTTAAATCCATAAAGTTATTTAAATTATAATTACCCAAAATTATTGTTATAAATACTCCAAGAATATTAGTCTTTCTGACTTGAAATTTAATTAGTTTTTAGTCGGTCAACACATTGTTCCCAAATTCTTCTTCTTTCTCTTTACAGGGGGCGTGGTGGCTCAGCGGTCTAGCTGTATGCCTCTCACCAAGGCGGTCTGGGTTCGATTTCCGGTCAATGTATGTGAGATTTTCGAAGTGAAATGCCATGTCCTGTGGTTCGGATTACACGTAAAAAGGAGGTCCCGTGGCTCATGATCTAGAGATTAACGGTCACGTTAAACTACAAGCTTCCTTCCTTTTTTTCTCTTTACATCATTCCCACTCCTATGTGGGGACAATGTTTCTGTCAGCTATCCTCCACTTAGCCCGGTCATGCACATCCTCTTCCGACAACTGTTTTTCTCTGAGGTCCTCCTGTACACAATCCATCCATCGTCGTTTAGGTCTGCCTCGCATTCTCACTCCCTGTATTTGCATGTCTAGCATCTTCCTCCCAGGCGCGGATCTAGAGTTTGGCTTTGGGAGGGGGGTCACAGAATCGAAATTGTTAAGAAAAATGGTATCACCAACATCGCAATCACAAAATAACCGAACGTACAAAACCAGACTTTTTTTTTTTTGCAAACTACATGGATAGAAATTTGATGCGTTTAGCGCACCAAAAATATTCGTACAAATTGCAACGGCGTGTTTTGCGACTTTTACATCGAGCTTCGAGAAAAGTATCAAGGTACGCTACAGTTTCGGCAAGTAGAGTTGGTACCGACAAAGGGAGAAAGTCACAGCTTAAATTGCCAACCAAGCTTGCAGTTTGAACGTCGGTAAAATTGTTTGGTGCGAAAAAAGCCCCAAATTCCTATCCGTGCATTGCTGCACATTCATCGTGACATCACTATAGACATCGATTCGGTAATCACAAGGTTTGCTAAACAAAATAGACGAGTTGATTTTGTTATATAAATAATCGTTTTTATATAACAGGTATGAAGTTGAAAATATGTACAGTTGTAACAGAACATAATAATTGCAATAAAGATATATTCAGTATTGAATAAAATGAAAAAAAAACCACTGTTTTTCAGTTAAAATTCGTTAAGTTTTATTTGTATGGTTATTGTGTTTTCGTTTTTAGAGTTTCCAAAAAAAATTGGTCTCCTTTGGGGGGGGGGGGTGATGACCCCCGTCACCCCCGCCCCCCCCCCCCCCCCCCCTGTTCCGCGCCTGCTTCCTCCCCACGTAGGATTCCTCCCTTCTTCCCACATGCCCGTACCATCGAAGTCGCTTCTCTTGTATCTTCTTAGATATTTCCACAACCTTCAATGTTCCTCTTATTTTGACATTTTTCACTCTCTTACGCTTAGTCACTCCACTCATCCACCTGAGCATTTTCATTTCCGTGACGTCAAGCCTGTTTGTGTGCGTTTTGCGTGCAGGCCATGTTTCAGAGCCATACAACAATGATGGTCTTACGACAGTTTTTGATGTGTAACATGTTTCCGCTCGGCTGCTGGATAGTTTTGTGGGAGTGATTTTGAAAATTGGGGACGGAAGTGGATCAGAACGATCGAGCTGGCAGTGGTGGATCGAAGGGAAGTACGCACTGCCCCCTCGATTGATCGAACGAAAGTGTACTAGCTGGCAGTGGTGGAAAACGGAAGTATGCACTGCCCGCTCGATCAATCGAACGGAAGTGTACTAGCAGGCAGTGGTGGAAAACGGAAGTATGCACTGCCCGCTCGATCGATCGAACGGAAGTGTACTAGCTGGCAGTGGTGGAAAACGTAAGTATGCACTGCCCGCTCGATCGATCGATCCAGCGGGCAGTGGTAAGACCCAGCTGGCAGTGGTACGAGAAACAATGAGCGCGCGGTGTCGGAAATTGATACCACGACGTACTCTCGGCCATGTGGAATGTATATGACATACTGAACGGAAAACGCTCATGCAAACTCTGGTGCCAAGTGATTGAAACAAATGAAATGGTACATGTTCGAAGTCTTCGTATCAGTTTTTTTTTTTTTTTTTTTTTTTTTTTTCGTTTACCCTTCAGGTTAGTGGAACCCACGGACTCAGCGAGGGAAATCACCACTACCGCCTCTACGGGCAGTGTCCTAGAGCGGGGAACATCGAATCGGAAGGGATACAACTGGTGAGGTGGGATTGGCACCTCGCCCAGGCGGCCTCACCTGCAAAGCGAACAGGGGCCTCATGAGGGAAAGTAAGGGATGGTTAGGATGGATAGGCAAGGAAGAGGAAAGGAGGCGGCCATGGCCTTGAAGAAGGTACCATCCCGGCATTTGCCCGAAGACGAAGTGGGAAACCACGGAAAACCATTTCGAGGATGGCTGAGGGGGAATCGAACCCCCTCTACTCATTTGGGCCACCCGAGGCCGAGTAGACACCGTTCCAGTCCTCGTACCACTTTTCAAATTTCGTGGCAGAGCCGGGAATCGAACCCAGGACCTCCGGGGCGGCAGCTAACCATGCTGACCGCTACTCTACGGACGTATCAGTATTTAAATGGTAAAATGCCTTAATATCCAACATTGTAAGTAGTCGGCATTGCCGGTATTATGTTTCTGCACAATGGCTATTCAAATATTAACCCACATTACGGTAATGCAGTCATCAATATAATATAATCGCTGTGGTTATACGAGAATTGAGCAAGCCTTCATGACCTATTACTGAATACATTCTCTTTACTCACAATAGGGCCTATTTATAAGGCATTTTAAACTCAATTTCACGCAGGAACATTATCGAAACAAGCAAAATATAAATGAAAATTAATTCCGTAATGCAGTATTATTGGAACGGGGAAATAAGTCACCATCTTGTGCAGAAAATTTGCGTAGTCGAAATGGCCGTGGGGTTAGTGTTTATGACTGTGAGTGTAGAGATCTTGGGTTCGAATCCCGGTCGGGGTAGATATTTTTGCTACCAGATATCATTTTAAACGACATTTATCACATCAATATGACTCATTTTAACAGAATCCATATGAAATTACGTGTTGGTCTGTGAATGAAGAGGACCTGTTTATAAGGAATTTAAGGTTATGAGCGGTGTCGCGTCTATTAATCTAGTTGATCCATATCGTATTCTTTATTTAGGCTAGTGCTGGTGGAATCTACAAATCATCTAATAAAATGAGTTCCGTATCATAAACTACAATATCTGTAAAACACTCCCTTTTACAGTAGATTAATATTTGTGCCAATAATAGTATAAAATACAGGTGTATCAACAATTTCATGTGAGGTTTCTTCTATTTGCTCTTCGTTTGATGCCTCCATGTCACTGTTTGCAATGCCACTGGCAGCGTTGGACGATTGATGCATGCTGCTGCTTGCTTTGTGTCGTCACGTGACGTGCACGCGTGCCCTCTAGCGACGGGCTGTGACCTTCCACGCCCTGGTCGAAACCACACCTCGTTACACACGCCACGATTAGCTGATGTCGTCACCGGTTTGCGCATTACAGCCTCCGGCTCGTTATTTTTGAACGCACCTTATCCACACAGGATCTGCTCTTCCGGAAACCTCCTTGATATTCTCCGATATGAGTGTCCACCTGACTTTCAGGCCGTGTTTATAAGTCCTTGGAGAAAATCTTGCAAGTTACCGGGGCAAGAGAAATCCCACGGTAATTATTTAAGTCAGTAAAATCACCTTCCTTGTGGAGGGGATGAATGATAGCTTATGTCCAATCAGGTGGTAGGACTTCTGTTTCCCAGATGTTCAATATAAATTCAGTGAGCTTGTTTTTGGCATTGCTTCCAGCACACTTCCAGACGGTAGAGTAGCCAGGATCGAGGGGGGGGGGGGGGGGGGGGGGGGTATAGTTACTCAAGCCAAACTCTACAAGCATTTCGTCCCGCGGCGTAGCCGTGCTCGTCAAACATGCATCATGGCCGCGAGGGCACGTGCAGTAAGTACGAATATCTTAGGTTCGAATCAGGGTGTTAACAGCGGTTATCCTCAGTGTGATTTTTCCCTGGGTTTTTCTACACTCCCTGCAGAAATTGCCGGAATAGTGTCTTACTTCAAGTCCTGGAGCGTCTACCCCATCCCTGTCCCTGATATATTTACACACATTACTACAGTCATCACAGCAATACAGATTGCCAGAGAACTGCAACACACACGGGGCTGATGACCAAGATGTCTCAAGACCCTCAAATGAATGATTAACAACAACTCTACAAATATTTCCATTTCTCAATGAGATAATATTACACAAGAAAAGTTTCGTGTATTTTGGTCCAGAAGTTTTCGAATAGTACAATATGCACAAAAGACAACAACAAAAACAGTTCTGTAAAAAATTAAGTTAATAATTTTTGACTGAAATGGTAAATGTAGAACATTCCTGTTCCCCTGACAGGAACAAAATGAACTCGAATCTATCTGTGCTACCAACATGAAGATTGCGTATCTCTAACAAGAGAAGACATTTACAGAAGTCTCAGCAAAAGTGGGCATGTCCTCTCACGATGTATCATGTTGATTTATGAGTTATACAATAGGCTACTCAGTTTTATGTTTATACAATTTTTGCAACAAGATCCTGTGCTTTATATTGCAATTAACTTAGCCCTGAACGCCTAAAATATCATTTTCGAAGATTTTTGTCACCTACTAAGTCCTTTTTACCTTACAAATGCTACATGCAGCCAGAAATAGGTTTATTTTCTTACACTACACATGCGACAAATTTCACTCATTCGTAACTGGGAGATAACCGTAATTCGGGGAATAGTTGGACATACTGTAGCAACTCAGCTGACGACGATCTTATGCTCAAGAATTTAATAACGATCCCACAAATAGTGTTAATGTACCCATAAAATTTTCGAAGTCCTTATTAAAACGCGTTATTTTAAATTAAAACTAGATTAATTCACATATAAGTTCTGTCCCGCTAAGAAAAGAAAAAAACACTAATAATGTCCCGCTAGGTGGGATTCAAAATTATTTGGCGCTAGCCTCAGTTTGAAATAAGCTATATTTCGCGGGGGAAGAGTTAGATTGGCAAACCTGGGAGGACGGAGTTGTATACACAGTCACAAAGCTCGCTGCGTTACGAAATTGCATCCTCTTGTTAGATGGAGAGACACTAGCGCTCGCGGCGGCCAGCAAGCTGGCAACTGCCATATGCGCGTTATTCGCAGAACTGATGATTTCATTCTTGTCGGGGTTTTATGAATTTTAACTCACCTGAGGGATTATTTTCATTGTAAACATAAGTCATGTTAAATCACAATGCTGATATACTGTACACTTTTAATTCATAGGAACATTAAAAATATGCTCTGTTTTTATTATTTCAGTCTTCTACAAGTATCCCTTGGTACAGTTGTATGACGTATTTAATGAATCTTACGTAGATGTAATAGCCAATACTAGTTATAAATTCATGTATTTGTTTCAATGATAGTCGCGGGCATCTCGACATACTGTGGTATAAAAGAGAGTCCCCGGGTAATCTTGAGAACCATTGGATGGATTTTGATGCGGTTTTCACCATTCTGTAAAGGATTTATCGAGGAAGGTTTCTGAAGAAAAACATTTATTTGTGACCACAGGAAGCCGAGTAGTAAATAAAGTCGAAGAAAAACCTGCCGTCCGTGCGCCATTTATGCTTACACTGGATAAACCGTTAAAAATATATGTATAGGCCTACTATGAGTGTAAGAATTGGTCAGTATGAAAAGTTATTTAATACATCGCCCACTATAAGTGAGTTTACGTTTTCATTTCTTCCAACAATCTCCAGTCAGTGGAAATATAGATTGCTAGCTTCGGAGCGAGTTAACGATGTCGCGAGCGAGTCTATCACCCCAGCTTCGGCCAGCATCAACTTTCGAGTCGTATTGAGTTAAGACTTTAGAGAAGAGTATATATATTTGGAGTTTCGCTGTTCACCTCAGATTTTCTGAATGCCGTCTGAGACCTGCCGCCCGTAGGCCTTTCAAGCTTACACTGGTAAACCGCTAAAGATACCGGGCGAAGCCGTTGCGGGTTACTAGTATGGGTATAATTGTAAATATCTATGTTATATCAAAAGCTAGTTCTTCCGTAAAATTGAGTAAGATTATAATTAATTAGAAAAATAACGGTGTGATTTGTGAACCGAAAAGTATAAAAAGATCTTAAGGTCTTAAATGGGTCAATTGTAAGTACTTCGTATTCTTTCTGTGGTTTTGAAACTTTTCAATATAATACAATGTAAATTTTACAAATATGTTCAGCAATAGCAATTGTGTACCGTTCCTTCACAGCAGTCATGTGGGAGACCAGGTATTTCATAAGAGAATTATCCTGACACAAAAATTGGCTTACTTCAAAAGAATTCAAGAATACGTTCATATTATTGTACCAGATAGTCTACATTTTTATTCATTCATTCAGCTCTCTATTTCCAAGCCATTTTCTATACCTGAAAAATTAAATATCGGCACGTGTTTGAGATGAAATCATTAACGTTTACTTATGTCTTAATTTGAAAATGCATTGATATTATTTATATTTGAATTGCAGCCAATGACCATAGCAGGGCATTTCAATTGAACCCCCGTAGGCTCCCCAATTCCAATTTCAAGTAGTTCCAACTTTGGCTACCAGACGCCACGGTCACTGCCACCCAGCGGTGAACGTTGGAACTTGATAGAGCGTTTCTAACCAAATAGCCTACAAATTTTGGCTACTGAACCCAACGGTGTTAGGCTGACTGGTGTCGAACGTGGATCTCAGAGATAGATAAGCTCAGAATATAGGTTCCAGCAAGGAACGAACACGAGATCTTTTGAGGGAGTGTAAGCTATAAAAACCCCTAGAGAAAATACATATTAAATCACCGTTGTGATATGAACTAATTCTGACATTATTTGGTATAATGCAGGGGATAATAGCAGAATACTGCATTATTGGGCTGTATGGCGTATACAATTCTGGACTGAGCACAGAAAGTTTGAGCGCTTGACAGTTGTCAAATGACTCTAGAATATGGGCGTGGTTTCTTGGAGCCGTGTCGCTCACTGTGACCTACTTATGCCGTCTGGAGCAGGTCAGTAGGGTAATATATGGTCAAGTTATTCCCCGTTACATAAGGAAAATGCCAGGGGAATGGGGAGATACCAATGTAATTTAATGATTACTCGTGATTGGAGTAACTCAGAGACATGAGGATTGCACCTATGTGAATGTATAGCCGGGAGGCTAATTATCAAGCCATTAAACATTAAAATCGAGGCAGATTTAATGGAACGCGCAGTGACACAGTAGATCTGAGGTTAGCGGCGAGATCTAACCATGTCTTCGGGGATTTACCTATGACGCGGCGTGGGGAAGCGCTGGCAAAGACAATTAATATTAATTAATTGGCCGATCGATCCTCGAGCACGCAGACAGATTTGTGATCAGCGAGGAAAAATGAACCACAAAAACGTTATTTCAAGACCAGAATCATACTGAGAGAGAAAATGACGCCGTAGGGAAATTTTCGGTCTACTTTTTCTCTCCAAACGGATATAAGGGCCAGAGAAAGGACAGACGCAGTCAGTCGAACCATACTTGAGTGCGAAGCGCACGTCGCAGGAGTCCAGGAAAGGGGACGCGCAGACTTTAACATTCTAAGTGCAGCAACATAATAATCATGCGTTAAGGCATGAATTAATAACGATTAATGTAGTCAGTTGAACCGCAGTCTAATGCGAAATGCACGTTACCGAGTTCAGAGAAGGGACGCGCGGACTTCAACATGAAGAGCCATGCAGTAAGGCATTTATTTATCACAATTATTAAGGACGGTCGTGCCATACGTTTATAGTCGGCATTACGAGGGACTACTATCAAGCACGCCGGAAATGTACCGTGTGATATACAAGGTAGGACAATTGAAAGTGATAATTTGTACAAGTACAATGTACAAGGGTTGAGCGCAGTATGTAAACTATTGGTTAGACAAATGATAGTATGTCGGACTGCGCAAATATAAACTTTGTTATGCGATTGGTGAAATTTCACAGGAATACCAATGTAATTAATGCTCAGGACGATATGCAAGCATATTTATGCGATATCGGGAAATTAATCTAAGGATAGAAATTGATAGACAGAGTGGGGGACCGATAGGAATCCTTAGGCAGAGAATCGAGACTTTCAATCGAGATGCGGATAGCAGTGAAGAATAGATCTTCAGGGCCTGCATTTTTGATATTCTGCACGGAGAGGTCAACCATTAAGAAAGGTACATAAGCATTCGTGTGATTTTAGTGATGATCTGTTAAATATATGTAAAATTTATAGTGTAACAAGTGCTATAACGTATTGTGTGAATAAGGAAGCAACAGCTTCAACATGGAAAAGCAAAGTGCCGTGTGGTTTGTAAGGCAAAAGTTATGTATAATGTGTGTTGGAAGTGTAAGAATGCCTTGCTAATTTGCAAATAATGGCGGGCATTACTGGAAGAAATGCGTGGTTGGAGCCACCAGATTAACCAATGTGAGTACCCATAAACCATGATTTTGTAGTAATTATAGTCCACTGTATGTTGAGTGATTTCAAAATTTATAAAATATGCCAATAAGAGTCAATTTTAGGAGGTAGAACCTCAGTATATTATTGTTGTGTTGATTTTAGTCAAGTTGAGATGTTTTTGTACATCATTGAGTGGATAAATCGTTACCACTAATGTAAAATGGCAATTCAGTTATATAGAAACGTAACGTAACGAACACGGATGTTCGGTTATTGAAAATGGTTACGTTGTGTCGGTTATGGTAATTCATGTCAGTAATAATAAGAAGAAGAAGAATAAATGAATACACATCAGGGAAAAATGGTTGTAAGCAAAATATATATGCTAATTGGAATATTTTTCTATCCAAGCAGTAATATTATACATGAGAGTATATTATGACAATGGAAATAAATATGCAAGAATCTAGGAAATGGAAGAGTTTAATAGAGAATTGAATTTGCAGCTTGTTAATAAGCTTGTAAGAGTAATTGATAGATTTATCTTACTAATTTAAGGACGGGATTATACCACCATGGTCACGGAAGCCAGGTAATCTATTAGACGTGTGAAATCTCGTATAGCGTAGGGCGTACAGAGATATTTATTATGGCCAGAGCGTAATTAGTGATTGACCCTAGCTCTGTGGATTGCCATGAAATGTTCCGGGTTCGAATCCAGTGGTGTATGGGAGGATAACAATGGAAACCTCAACATGACACCTGATATCGACCGAGAACTAGCTATTGAAATAATTCAGCTCCTGGGAAGTGAATTTTGTTGGCGGCAGGATGTGCCTGACCGTAGCATTTAATAAGATGCCGGCTAGCCAATTCGACCGGTGAATGATGAATCTCGTTCCTTCATATAATGTAATGGACCTGTTGAGGCCAGTTATTAATATCCTAAGGTTAGGAATAAATGTTTAAACAAGTCCATAACCTATCTTGCATACAGTTGAGTTAAATCGTATGGGATGTGTAGGTCCGTGAGACTGCACTATTGTATTTAAAGCCACAAGTTACTGCTTGGAGATAAAGCGAGAGGGAAGCTAGGAAGGGACATAGCACGTGGTTTGTTACCGCCCGACTCAGTCCCATTGTATACAAGAAGAACCGAGGGGGAGATGTTAAACGACCCTTGGAGCGTGACATTTAGAGTGGAGATACTTTGAATCCCTGTTTGTAATAAAAAAAAGAGTCGTTGTTGTATTGTATACTGAATTTGTGGGGTTTGAAACAAATTGATAATTAAGGATCATCCTGATGACTTAATATTTGGCAAACTTACGAGTTGTTGAAAGTTGCATTTTTATACTGACATTGTCACTTTGTTCTAAAGGTCGACACTAGATGCCATAGGCTATGCCCACGCAAGGGTAGCATAATATACCATCCGACACAGCGGTAACGGAATCTTTGAAACTGAACTCATTACAGCATACAGTGGAACTGTAGAAAATGGAACTGCAGAAAGGGGTATGATTACAAGTAGCAGTGGAGTTGCAAGTGGGTTTGATGTGCAACTCATAAATTGGTTAATGCATGGTAAAGCATTTTGGTGGGAAGAGAGATACAGAACACAATTGTATGCATAATGTAAATTAGGATGTGTTGAGAGTAAACAATTAAGATTGTGAAATTAAAGGGGTCACAACAGGTGACATAAGATTATAAGTACAATTTATATGTAATTTACATGTGCATCAGCGCACTTGAGAATGAATTTGAGTTAATCTCATGGTAAATGAATGAATAATCATTTGGATTTGCAAGGATAAAGTGCGAATACTAGTGGATTGTAGGAATAATTTTGCATTGTTTTGTGTTATATTGTTGGGATTGTGTTTTTGTTTGTTTGAAGCCATGATTTAGGGATTAATTAAAGTCATTAGAATAGAGTTGTGCTTTATTATTGTAGAGTTGACACCTTTTAGTCTCAGATCAAAAATATGCAACTGCTCAGTGGGTGAACGGTACACGCCTGAGGACTGATGCTGGCTGGAGGCAGAAGCATGTTTTCCATGGAATTTAATCACATGGGTACACTACACAATACCATTGTAGAGGTAGGTTCTTTTGCAAGCCATAAATCTATGACATGGGCCCGCCGGCTTTACTTCCCCTCCAAAGGAAGGCATACTGAAAGATTTTAAAGCTCTTAAAAATCCGACGACTTCGGCCGGGTTTTAATCCGCGATCTTGGGCGTTGCAGTTCAGCATGCTATCAACTACGCCACTGAAGCCATGCATAGATATCCTACCGAGACATGCTTCTGATTTATAACCGATTGACTGCATGGCTCAGCGGTAACGTTCTCGCCTGCTGTGTCCAAGGTTGCAGGATCTAATCCAGGCACAGTCAGCTGGCATTTGAGGGTGCGTAAATGCACCCTGGCATCTCTAAAAGCCGCAGTAGGCAAAAGAGATGTCAAACCAAAAATATTATTATTGATTTATAACCAGTTAGCCTAAAGAACTAGTTCCGTTGTTTGTTTGAAAAGCTTTATAATACTAGCCTAAAATCCGTAACGCAAATCTTACCTTTTAGGGTCCTTTCAAAAGTCAGGTGTCGTCTTGTTATTTGAACAGTCTACATTAATAGAATGACTTCTCAGTCGGTCATCACGAATACACCCAATTAGATTGGGCAAGGAGTAACAATTAATTTCCCTCTGTAATTATTTAATAGTCGCCTCCGTAGCGTAGCGGTCAGCACGGTTAGCTGCCGCCCCGGAGGTCCTGGGTTCGATTCCCGGCTCTGCCACGAAATTTGAAAAGTGGTATGAGGACTGGAACGGGGTCTACTCAGCCTCGGGTGGTCCAAATGAGTAGAGGGGGTTCGATTCCCACCTCAGCCATCCTCGAAGTGGTTTTTCGTGGTTTCCCACTTCGTCTTCGGGCAAATGCCGGGATGGTACTGCCCCCGTAAATTGAATTATACTGAGACCACGGTGGCTGTATTGGCATATGTGAATAAAGTTATGGCCGTCATAGTTGTGACGTGTATATTCATGACGTAGGCACGGATGACGCAGACTTCATGCAAGTAGGCTGGATGAGCTGAGATTCTTGGTGACGTCATGAGTTTGTTCGAGAAAGATCTGAGATTTACGACGCAGTCGCAGGGAAACAAGGAATTGTGCTGAGGAAGAAGTTACGCTATTGGAGGAGAGGCTCGAACCAATGAATGATAGCTTGGAGGGAGACGGAGATTACTGAAACTACCATATTTAATTACTTTTGGCATGCAGAATTGTGGAAAACTATTTTCAGTTATGGCATTGATTTGGAATTTTGATGAAATTAATAATTAATTTTTTGAAATTTGAAAATCCGTCAAGTATAGCCAAAGTTAGAACTTCTAGCAATGACGGAGGAACAAGCTATGGAAGGGATGGATACGCCCCTTAAGAAGTTGATAAAAGGCCTTGTTCAGCAGAAAGGAAGCTCTCATGTCTCATGTCTCATGTCTCATGTCTGAAGCTCTCATGGCTCAGTTTTCTGATTCTGATATTGTCAGACTTCGAGTTCTTAAGTGAAGCAAGTCGTCATTAGCACGTGTGGCAGAGCCCACAGCATCGAACAAGCACGGAGCGTGCAGCAGTACAATTTTACGGTTACTGAAACTAGGCGAAGTTGGAGCGCACACATAAACGAGTCTACAAGATTATCTATCAAGAGTTAGCTACTGCATTTATGCTAATTCAATTGTGCATTACAATATTGAGGCGTGTACGAAAGTTGAACATTTTCACTATTATACTTTGGAAGATATTCGCATTTTAAGACTGCAGACAAAAGTGATTTTCTCGACACCTGAGAAACACTTTTATAATACCACATTCTACGCTACGGCTGACACGTGTATTGCAACCGTGATACTGAAGATTACATTTGGTGATACAACGCTACATTCTACAATGGAATTATATAATCTGGCAGTTCTTTCGACTATTATTATAACGGAAGTGGAGATGGAAGACTAAAACTTTAATGCAATTGGGACATATATCAATGGAGTGAAACAGCAGCATGGAACTTCGTTAATCGTCATTCTACAAAAGCGAGCATGTAGTGAACATCCAACTACACTCATGCATCCTAATCCATCGCTGAATTACATCAAATGGCAGTGGAAATATCTTCATACTCCACAATTATGAACATTTCTGCGGAAATAATTGCAATAAACTTCATGGCGAATTTCTACCAGAACTTCAGGGAACTATCAAGAGAGGCCAGGGTGGACCCGGCTCACAAAGAAGAGTTTTGCCAGAAGGATGTCTATCGTCTACACGGAGCAGTGCAATTTCCGGAGGAGGAAGCAGTTCTATTCTCCGAGGGCGCAGGTTCCAGGTTCGAGGTCGGAGCACATCTTTACGGTGGTGAAATGGAACCATCAGCAGTCTTCTTTGGAAATTTTCCTCTAGAACTTCAATCAACAGATAAGGTAGTCGTGAACGTTTCTTGTTTTATTTGAGCCATTTAGCGATATCTGAGCAACCTTTTTCCCCATATTTTCTGCCCCATATATTTTGTCCCATATTCTTGCTTGATATTTCTGTACTCTGTACACTTTGCTGATTTATGCCTTTTTCTACGATTTATTGAGACATTAGTATGTCATTGGCATATTTATATAATTTTGGATCAGTTGAGACTGATAATATATATTCTTTCAGTAATTTGCATATTTTTGTAGCCACGATTTGACTGTAAAGTTAACGATTTTCTATGGCAAATTTGAATTCAGACAGCGTGTCATTTTATTAAAGTAATTCTATTCAGTAAATTACTTTGACCAATTTTCTGTCATCCTCAAGAAAGAAGAATGATTAAAAGATTTTAGAGCGTTAAAATCTACTACTTTATCGACGATCTTGGAAATACTAGTCGTTTAATGAACATGATTGCAACATAGACATTTATCGTCAATTCTCAAATACCATTGCATTATAGACAATTTTATGAAATATGAACTTTGAGTACGATTTATTGAGTACACTATAGTAATGAACATTTGATAGGAGTTTTTCTCAATTCTAGATTGGAACAATAATGTTTGCATTCCATAGTCTAATTGTATTCTATTCGACTATTTATGCAGTTTAGATGAACTTTGATTGAAGATAGTATTTTTATACTGCGATACTTTGATGATATTAATCTCAATTTTGATAGACCAGGGAGGCGTGTCTAATCGTATTTGCTATTAAATTTATTTGTGACTGGCAAATTTTTACTTCATATCGATTCATGAATGAAACCAACGAAGGTTAAATATAATAACAGTTTTGATACAATGGATGAATATAAGAATTTCTAAAGAGGAACTATGGATGTATAATCGTTAGTTCAGTGGACGTGTAAAAGTCGCTGATGAATAATGCCCTGTAATAAGTGAAGGAGGTTCCCACAGTAATATTGATGATGATGATGAATTTATAAGTGGAGGTTTTTTTGTGTGTATTGTGGAAGATTTTGATGTCATATATAATGAGATATATGATGAATTATGGGCAATTTTGTGCAATTTTGTGCGTTTTGAGCGAGGTATTTTTCCGCTGAGTGTATTGTTCAGGTCCTTTGAAAATTATTCATGTGAAGTTACTGTTAAAATTAACAAGAGTGTTTAAATAATTTGAGATAACGATTTTGAATGGAGTTTACCGTCACAAATAATAATTATTAAATCTTATTAAACCTGAATCTAAAATTTAAATATAACTAACCTTCATTGGTCGATTATATCACAACGATTTAAGTAATTATCAACCGGATAAACGTGTGGTTTAATGTATTTCTAATATAAATAATATAAATAATGTAAATAATTATGTAAATATCTTTAATAATAATTTGAAACGAACGGGATTAATAGAGGCGTGTATAAATTTTTCAATTGCCGTTTGACAATGTTATAAACAATTTAAAATGTTATAAATAATTAATGAACTTTTTGTTATAAACAATTCAGCGTTTTCGTTATTATACTTTAAACAACGCTAGTTAAACAATTGGATTATACAATTAAACAAGATTTGGGATTATTAGAGTAATCCATTGGTATTTGAATGGTGCATTTAAAAGATTTGCGTGATAATATTTGAGTTAAGATGTGAACATTTAAAGTGTTTTGAAAAGGAGCTAGGCTCTGATGTAACTAGCATATGCTAACATTGCTTGGACAGGTGTGTCCATTTGACGATGCAAGCATGCGGCACGGTGCAGGGTGTATCACAGGTGGCCAGATAACTGTATGATAGAGGCCAAGGTCATCTACATAGCAGCCTTGCGGTTATAAATAAAATGTGAAGTTCATGAACAAGGAAACAAATGCTATATGTCTCGTCCCAGCTCCCTTATCCATTCCAAAGTGCATTGTTATTATTACGTTCTTTTGAGCTAGAGAAAGCTGAAATTTTGTATGTAAAGTCTACAAGTCCTACAGGAGGACATGGTTACATTGACAATGGCTTCTGATTGCCACGTATATTTTGTTGTTAAATTTTGTTAAATTATTTTCTTTATGTGAAATAAATTATTGTGCAGTTTGAATTTTCTTGTTTCGTCTTGTTCATTTTAAATATCATGGTGGAGGTTATTGTGAGGGCATACTATTAAGTGATCCAGTTGAAAACCCAGACCCGAGATTAATTTGAATAGGAAAGTAAAAGGTAAGTATGAACCCCCGTATATTTTGGTGTGTTCCACAATAATTTCTTGTTAACTACTGTGCTCTAATCTCGGTAGTATCTGTCAGTGCCATTTTCATTGATGTAGCTGTGCCGGTGCGATTGATTTTTGGCAATCCGATTGAGGGGGCGGATATCTGACAGCCTACTATCCGGATTAACGGGGACAGTACCTACTGTAAGGCCACGGCCGCCTCCTTCCCTCTTCCTAGTCAATCCATCCCTATCTTCCATTCCTTCCCCTCCCTCATGAGGCCCCTGTTCGCTTTGCAGGTGAGGCCGCCTGGGCGAAGTGCTGATCACACCTCCCCAGTTGTATCCATCCCAGCCAGATGTTCCAAGCTCCAGGACACTGCCCATAGAGGCGGTAGTGGTGAGTTCCCTCGCTGAGTCCGTGGGAACCACCAACCTAGAGGGTAAAGACTAAATAAAAAAAATATTTAATTCATAATACAATAATTATTTATACACTTAATAAGACGTTTCTCATTCAACCCCCCCCCCCCTCTTGTGCGAGAAGTGTTTTATTAAGAGTATAAACAATTCATGTATTTTTATTTCAGGCACTAGGAGATAAATTATCACTTCCGCCTACACTCGTGTTGACCGAGGAAAGCGATCATATAGGTTACTTAGCTTACCTAGGAATACTAAAATATGGCTTTTAATATATGATCGGTTTATTGCACTGCACATCTCCTCTTGTAAAACACATAACGGCTACACACTGCTAACATACAGTAAATGTAACAATAATAACATTCACCAACACAGCGCAGTCGGCACATGATTGCTGGCTGCGGAAGAGCATTATTGTAGCGTGCGGATCACAGTGGTTTCGATGGCGTAGTTGGTAGCATGCTGAGCTTCTATGCCCAAGATCGCGGGTTCAAACCCGGCCGAAATCGTCGGATTTTTTTAAGAGCGTTAAAATCCCTCATTATGCCTTCTTTCGGAGGGGAAGTAGAGCCGGCGGTCACATGTCATAGATTTAAGGCATGTTAAATCTTCCACTAATTACACCTGTGTGAAGCTAAATTATACTATAGGTTAAACATTCGACAAACGCTCTTAGGTACCGACGTTCGTCGCCAGGAGCCGACTGCGGTGGCATCTAGTAATCAAGTTCTGAACTAGTAGTCGTTGACGGTGGCGTTTGGCGGCAAAAGTAGGAACTACTTGAAAAATTCAATGTCGGTAGTCCTCACTTGAATTGAAAACAGACAACACACACTAATACAGTCATCACCATTAACACAGGTTATCGGACAGATTCTACACACACCCAAAGTACACGGGCCTACATGATCGCGTTGTCGCAGCCCCTAAACTGAGGAACCAACCAACCATTGGTAGTAGGGGAGCAGTGAGAGTTCTATCGCACTCGACGCCTGGCGTCGCGGGGCGTCCATGTTAAATTAGTGGATTTCTCCCGAGCCCATGGTCCGATTTTGACATGCGACATATCGTTGGACTCGAGCTGACGCCCTATTTTCAAAGGACCACTCGTTATATTTTTCAAAAAAAAATTGAACAATTTTGTTTTTGAAAATAGGCAATAGTTTAGAAACCAAACATGATAGAATGTTAGGATGACGTTCTCTTGGCTAAGCATGTGTATTGGTTTTCTTTTTTTTTGAAAATGTTTGTTTTTTGGACTGGCGCAATTTTGGAAACGGTGAATTGGAAAAAAGTTCGTTTGACGTTAATTAAAGGTGGGTATGCCCTCTAGGCGGACAGCAAGTTTCAAGGGTGTAGAAGGGGAAAAAATTATAGCCTACTTTCTCGCGAACATTGGTGATCATTGGCGAACGAATCGTCGGATTTTAACAAATGAGGTGTCGTTGGACTCGAATTGACGTCCTCTTTCCTATAGACCACTCGTTATATTTTTCAATTTTTTTAAAAAAGATTTTGTTTTCTAAAGTAGGCGCTAGTTTGAAACCCAAACATGATAGAATGTTATGCCATAGTTGAAACGAATGGCCTCTATGATCTTTATTTTTTTATAATAATACTTTTTATATTTTGAGATTTTTTGAAAAGACTTAAATTTTTATTTTTTATTTTGGAAACTAATACGTTGACAAATAAGTTTGTTGGACATAAATGAAAGGTCCCTACCCCCTCTACCATGAAAATAAATGTCAACTCTCTAGGACAAAAAAGCTAGGCATTTTTTTATTTTTTTTTATTTTTTTAGAAAAGAGTGTTTGTAGACAGAGAGCCGGTAGCGCTGGACGTGTGTTCCAACGAGGCTATGACTGAGTATGGTGAAGACGGGAAATGGCTATTTCGACGGGGGCGATGTATGGCAAAACGAGGGATTGCTTTTCGCTATTTTTTCCTCTGACGAATGAATGAAGGCGAATATTTTGAAATGTGACAAGCATGCCAAGATTTGTTACCCATGAAGGGCATCTTTAACGTTTTAGTTAACGGTGATGAGCGAGATCGCACTCTGACACAACAGACGGTCACGTCAAGTGATTCTTAGACGTTGGCGATCTCGGTGACCGTGCCCGGAAGAAATGAATAGCTATTTTGGTGGGATGGCGGGGGCAGCTTATGACGGTTGGTTTTGTGACATTTCCTATGACGGATAGAGGCGAATATTTGAAAATGTGTTAAGTGTCCTAGAAATGTTTTATCCCTGAAGGGGATCTTTAACATGCTAGTAAACGGTGATAAGCGAGACTGCTGTCTGGCACAGTAAATGGTTTTAGAATATGGAAACCTATAACATTTGCTCGACCAAGTCATGTGCATGTACGCAAAGAGCCAAAACGGTAAGGTCATTGGCCTGAAATGTTATAAACTAAATATTGAACTGGGTAAAGTCGTGTGTTTTAGGATGAAAGTATGTGGTTAACATGATCATGTATTGAGGATGGCCGCTTGCTAGTAATTATTATTACAGTAAAATGTTTAATATTAATAATAATAAGAAGAAGACACACATATGTTTTGAATGCTAACACGCACACAGTCCAGCTCCTGGTGACTGAATATTGTACCTAGCCAGAGGACTCGTGACAGCTGTTGCTGGTGCTGACGTGGCAGGAATGTCTACGTCAGCAGGAAGTGTGATATCAGCTTACTTGCCTCGTGGTGGCTATCAGGTGTGCTGTTTAAGCAGAGACCGCCATTTTAGTTCTGAGACAGTAGGACTACCGATGTATAAGAGGTAGCCATTTTGGTTCCTTATTAAAAACATGAAACTAGTATAAGGTACACGTATCTTATTCAGATTGAGGAATGTGAAGAGGCGTGGGAACACGTGCGAGAGAGAGACAGAGAACCATTCAAGGTCAAAACACTGAGAAAATACAACTTTTTCTGTTGCTAGGCTAACTGATAACGATTGCGTTAGACATGCACTTGCCATTTTAGCACACGGACGTATACTGTAGAGCTGTGGAAGAAACATCCTTTTATTTTTTGGTAAGGACCTATGAATGATTATTTTAATAATGTCATGCTAATGAACCTTAAATTTGTGGTTATTGATTAGGTAATTATTGATTTTTTAATTTATTTGTTTGCAGATAACCGGTATACCTTACATGTCTGAGATACAAGAAACCAGTTTACATTTGAGCCCACTAGAAGGAAACAGCAACAAGCCACTACAAGTGAAGGTGGGATTATTTTTTTAAACTAACTTGTATCATTTTATTGTTTCATATTTTATTTTATGACATGCATGTATTAACCTGAATTTAGGTATTTATAACGATTTATTTTATTTATTTTTAGAAACTTGGAAAGAAAAGCCTTACCGCCGTAGCAGTCGCTGAAAACCCGAGACGCAGTAAAATGCAACCATTGTTTCCAGGCAGTGAACTATTTAAAACTCACGTAAGCCTAATATAAAATGCTATTCCATTTTACCACTACTGAAAACTCGTAGACAAAAAAATTCATTACCTGTACATGACTAGGACGATGATTGCTTTCTTGATTAATGACTATGTATTGGCAACCGGTACAAGACCATATTAGATTTTGTAAAAAAACAAAAATTTTAATTTAACTGACATGTCGTTTCCTATAATAATAATAATAATAATAATAATAATAATAATAATAATAATATATTAATAATAATATTAATATCGTATGGCCTCGGATGCCGGGTGCAAGCTTTGTTATTTGACACACAGAGGGTAGCTTGCACGTCGAATTTAGTTGTTCCTTGACTATGAAAGTCAAGGAGGTTAGATGTTAGATATCTAATCTCTTTAAACTCTATAGCGCTTTCTAGTAGAAAAATGAGGAACTTTGTACCCTATGAACTCAACGAATATTCACAGGTTTGAACGTGATAATCTGATCAAAATGACATGACATTATTATTTTTTGTTTATGTATTGGTTAAGGTGGAATGTAAATGACTGCAGCTTTATAAAAAGAAAATAAGTACATGGGTTACTGTTAGTGCCGACATACAGTTTATTATAATTGTTATGGTGTTTTGATATATTAATGCCAATTAACGTTAAAGTTTTATTTACAAGTATTGATTGATTGATTGATTGATTGATTGATTGATTGATTGATTGATTGGTTATTTTGTCTGCCTTTAGGTGTCGTCATGCGCCATTAACGTAATGAACAGACAGTGAACAAGCATACATTGTGCTTTAAAGTACTCTGTGCAACGTTAATAACTTACAATAAGAAAACGTTTTATTATAACACATGGCGTTAGTACCAAATACAACAAGTGAGAAAGTTGGTTTACCACGTGTGTTAAATTTAAAATCAGAACATGATCGTTGGTTAACGTTTGAATCCTGGCCTGTAAGCTTTTTATCAACTCACAAACTTGCAAAAGCCGGTTTTTATTACTTGAACCGAGAAGATGTGGTGCGCGGTGTGTTTTGTCGTATTGAACTTTCACACTGGGAAGAAGGGGATGATCCCTTTAGAGACCATTTGCGATGGTCTCCTTGCTGTCCTTACATGCTTGGAAAACAAGTGGGTAACCTACCCGTGTATTCATTTTACCGAACCACAAGGCCATTGGCCGCTACTTACGTTGCTGAATCACAAATAATAATAATAATAATGTATTACCAGCCAACAACGGTAGTGTCGATATATGTGGTCCATATGCCATAGACAGTGTTGAATTGGCATGTGCTTTGAAAAATTGGGAGTTTGCAAGACTAAAGCACTAGCACACCCAGAGTACAGCTCTGTTGAAAAACGTTTAGAATCTTATAAAAATGTTTGGCCATTAATATTAAAACACCTTACCAAACAGCTAAGTGAAGCAGGATTTTTTTTATACTGGTGAAGGGGTAAAACAATATGTTTTTATTGTGGATTTGCTTTAAAGGATTGGCAAATTACTGATGACCCTTTTGTGCAACACGCTCGTTGGTTACCTAACTGTAAATACATGGTGTTGCTTAAAGGTCAGGAATTTGTGAACACTATTCGTAAAGAAAACGTGATTGCAGCACAAGACATAAAAGTGCATTTAGAGTTATAACATGCGGAGCAAATACATGAGGCTGAAAAAAAAAGACTTGTCTCACGAACAGATACAAAAGTGTGACCAACAATTATGTAAAATTTGTTATCAAGATGAACTAGGTGTTATATTTTTGTCTTGTGGACACATGATAGCCTGTGTCAAGGGTGCATTAGAACTCAACACTTGTGCTATATGCAGAAAAGCAGTATCTGCTACAGTTAGGGCATTTCTTGCTTAAATAGTAAAATTTATCAGCCATGCATAGTGCAAAATTCCTAATTGCACAATATTATTCAAGCTGTTTCAGAGTGTAATAGATATGCTTTTCTTTTGTTTATAGACTACTACAATGAATGTTTTGAATGCTGTGGGTCAAGCATGTGGCTTAGAGACAAAGAAGCTCAGTGAATTGCCAACGCATATTCCATTCCGGAAATTGAAAACAGCATATGGTGATCGTGTACTTTGTGTATGTGAAAACTTTGAGACATTTCTGCCTACACGGTTTAATGATATGTCGGAGAGTGTTTTTGATGAAGTCAATAATGCTGTGCATCCTGTACACTTAATTTATGAAGGTTTTAAAAACAATAAGTGCATGGTCCGTTTTAATTAAATGGAAAAAAAACAAATTTGAAATAATAATGGAAAATATAAGCAATGACAATGGACTGAAAGAAAAAAAATGTGTATAGAATAATAATGTTTTAGTTTTTAGTATTGTCTTAAAAAATATTATCATGAAACAAAAAAATGTATATAAAGTTTGTAAATAAATGCAAAATGATGTTACAATGTTGTTTTATTTTATACAAAGTTAGAATATTTAACAATGCAGAGTATACATGATTATGACAATAGATGCACACTGAATACAACTCTTTCTCTCTTTACAATAGTCTGTTATAGTTTTTAAACACAAGGCTTGTTGTAGATCTTTATATAGCAATGTCCATTCACTGTTGTTTTCAAAAACTGGGGAAGCCGCAATGGTTTTATAGGCATAAAAACCTTATTGTTATTACTATTTAGTCATTTTGATCCTCTTGCAATACTACGGTACCTTTTTGCATATCAAGAGCAGATGACCTAGTTGTTCCACTCCTTAAAACGACGACAACAACAACACTACCTCTTGCATAGTTTGTGATGTTGATGGCTCTTGCGATGTGGAAGACGGATTAAACATAACTTTTAGAACAGGGGTTAAACGTTGCTCATTAAACAACCCACTATTTTGAGTAGCAATATGGTTTTCTTGATTTTTTGTCGACAGCAACTGTGTTTCATGCAGTACACTACATTGATGATCACTGACACTTAAAACCTCACTATTTTTACTTTTTAGGTCACCAAGACAATGCTTGGAACGTTGTTTTGAACAGCGCCAAATCACAGTTCCGTTTTTATTGGTTCGTTTCACAATATATGAATATCCTTTATAGCATGCATAAGGCTTACCATACCTAGTCACTGATATTTCCATGTCAACTGTCAAGCATAGACTAAGCTCTAGTAAAGTCAACTTGGTAATAAGAATAATAGTTTAATGTGAGAGCAAATATGGATCCAAAGAGCTCAGGTAAAAGTGAAAGCAAATATAAAAAACAAAAGTGGGGGTAAAAGAGGTCGCAAAGTGGTAGACCCATTACACAATAATTTTAGCACGACGTAGCTCTTGTTCAATTTTTTGATTTCCCATTCGTGACCGGTATGCCCAGTTTGTTGTAAAGCATGCAAGTGTCCAAGCCGTTGAATTAGCTTACTGGGTTTGTTCCAGTATACAAATTTAACAAATGAATTTTTGGGTGTAAACAAAGCATTACCATCATCATCATCATCATCATCATCATGATCATCAATTATCATCATGACAATTATCACTATTACTATATAGTCCTTTTTGATCCTCTTGCAATACCACTTCATTTATAGTCTGCGTTGATTTTGATAGTGTTAAAGGTTTCTTGGACGTTGACAACTGTCTTAAAATGACATTTTGAGGACATGATAAGTCCTTTTGAACATACACTGCACTATTTTTAGCCGCAATATCGTTTTCTTGATCTTGCTTGTTAGCATTTTGATAATTGTTTGTAAACAGCAATCGTGGTTCGTTTGGAGCACTACATTGATGAACACTCACACTTAAAACCTTTCCATTTTTACTTTTCAGATTGCCTCGACATTTTGTTGACCTCTCTTTTGAGCATCGCCAGAATATTATTCCTTTCGCATTCTGACGATTATAGTTATAAGAGTAGCCTTGATAGAGTGCACGTTGCCTACCTTTGTTGGTTGTAGTAAGTTACATAGTAGTAACTGACCTGTCAGTACGATGTTCACAATACAAAGGTTACAACTGTTTTGCTGATGGAATGAACTACCATAAGCTTATATATTGGCTTATGTGTTGGATTTTTGTGTTGGCTTTTTTTGTTGGCTTTTGTGTTGGCTTTTTGTGTTGGCTTTTGTATTGGCTTTTGTATTGGCTTATTTGACAAGATATTTTTGTCAATGTATTTAGTGGATTTTAGGTAGATTTCATTAGAAAGCTAACTATTGCAATGGGTCCCATGTTTCGACTTCCGGAAAATTTCGACATATCTTCGCGTTTCACATCCCCCAGACCCCAAAACCACCGTCAGTTCAAAAGTTTATATATAATTTATGTATATATATATATATATATATATATATATGTATATATATATATGTATATCAGTTTCTTGTGGACACGATAACTGCCGTAATTTTGCACCAATTACTTCGAATTTTTTACCGAAGATGTATACCTATAAAATCTCGGTCGAGTTCGTTACTGGGCTAAATCGGTCGAAGGGGGTGAAAATGGGGGGCTTTTTTCGAAAAAGTGAAATTTCGCTATAACTCTCTTAATACGTGCAATATCGAATCCATTCAAAGTTCATAATATGTGTCGGATAAGTGCCAAAAATTTATGTCAAATAAGATTTTTGATAGCACCAACCATTGACCAAAGGGGTGGAAAAAAGTGGTTTTTTCGGGAAACATTAATCATATCTCTCTTAATAGGCACAATATCAAAACCGTACAAAATGGACAATATTCCCCTAATAATTACCTAAAAATTTTGTCTGAAAGAATTTTTGATATGACCCACCATTACGCCAAGGGACGAGAAAAATGATTTCGGAATTATAAGAAAATGCCAAGAGCTATCAGTGGTTGCCATGGCAACTCTACTAAATTGATGAGGCATGGACCATCAGACGTTGCCATGACAACGCACTTGCACGAGATCAGATTCAGTATTTCCATCTGATTAAGTGGTTGGTTGGTTGGTTCTTAAGTTTAGGGGCTGCGACAACGCGGTCATGTAGCCCCGTGTACTTTGGGTGTGTGTAGAATCTGTCTGATAACCGGTGTTAATTGTGATGACTGTATTAGTGTGTGTTATCTGTTTGTTAATTTAAGTACTGCAACTAACAATTTTTCAGATAGTTCCTACTTTTGCCGCCAAGCGCCACTGTCAACGACTACGAGGCCAAGTTCAGAACTGAGCTACTAGACGCCGCCGCAGTCGGCTCTTGGCAACGAACATAGAAACCTAAGAGCGTTGTATACATTCTTAACCTATCCAATTTAGCTTCACACAGGTGCAATTAGTGGAAGGATCTTTAACATGCCATAAATCTATGACATGGGACCGCCGGCTTTACTTCCCCTCCGAAGGAAGGCATACTGAGGGATATTTAACGCTCTTAAAAAATCCGACGGCTTCGGCTGGGTTTGAACCCGGTATCTTGGGCATAGAAGCTCAGCATGTTACCGACTACGCCACCAAAGCCGCCTGATAAAGTGGGAAGCGGCTTCGGTGACGTAACTGGTAGCATGCTGAATGTCTATGCCCAATGTCGCGGTTTCAAAGCCGGCCGAAGTCGTCGGATTTTCTAAGAGCACTAGAATCCCTCAGTATGCTTTCCTTTGGAGGGGAAGTTCCAACGTTCGTTGCGAGTTGATGGTTGGGGTGGCATCTAGTAGCCAAGTTCACAGCTAGGTGTCGTTGACGGTTGTACCTGGTAGCAACATTAGGAACTACTGCTTGAAATTGACCGTCTGCAGTACTTACATGAATTAAGACTAATACAGCCATTACAATTCACACCGTGTATCAGACAGATTCTACACTCACCCAAAGTACACGGGGTTAGATGACCGCGTTGTCGCAGCCCCTAAACTGAGGAACCAACCAGAGGTAGATTTCGTTAGAAAGCTAACTATTGCAATGGGTACCATGTTTCGACTTCCGGAAAATTTCGACATATCTTCGCGTTTCACATCCCCAGGCCCCAAAACCACCGTCAGTTCAAAAGTTATATATAATTTATGTATGTATATGTATATCAGTTTATTGTGGACACGATAACTGCCGTAATTTTGTACCAATCACTTTGAATTTTTTACCGAATACGTATACCTATAAAATCTCGGTCGAGTTCGTTACTGGGCTAAATCGGTCGTTGGGGGGTGAAAATGGGGGGCTTTTTTTTTCGAAAAAGTGAAATATTGCTATAACTCTCTTAATATGTGAAATATCGAATCCGTTCAACATTCATACTATGTGTCGGATAAAGCCCAAAAATGTATTGAACCCTTATCATTGTGTCCAATAATAATGTTTCATATTAATAAAAACGATGGAAATACTAAATACATGATATGCTGGATATTTGAGTAATATTGATGTAGCAAGAAATCTGGACTTGGTAAGACATGCTACGTGCTGGCTGGAAATGACCAATAGTTTCACAACCAATGTTATTCTTGGATTTCTGAGAAAATCAGATATGACGCTGTGGCGTACGTGACCATAAAAGGCCACAATGCTGCGTACAAGGCAAGGAGTGAGAGAGAGGACAAGTGTCGTGACGTGAAAATAAGGGCGGGATTTGTAAGGTCAGAACTCCGAAGCCAACTTATCTGACCAATAAGAAAACATGACGCCAGAACATAGCGTCAGTGTGTTTTGCGCGGCAATCGGATATAAAAAGATCTAGCGATCGGTTTGCTTGTTCGACGGCAGATTCGCGACCTGTGAGAAAATACAAGATTTTTGAGAGGTCACACATAATTATAGGCCCATTATTTAAAATATTGAGGAGCTGTTTTACTCCCACCATTGAAACTTTAGGCTTTCTGTATATATACAAATGTCTGAGATGAACCGGGACACTCCTAATTATTCTTCGACAGTCATTTTAAGACGTCCTTAAGACGATATGGTTTTAAAGTTATAGTTGTGTGTCGGCAACGAAGTTGGAAATTTTCATAAATTGTGAGATGGCAATTAGCCATAGAATAGGGAAAGTCGACGATTCTGCATAGGACGATCTGAGGAAATAAAATACTTAGAACGCAGATAGAACAGTTTAAAAACTTTGATTTAATTGTGTTTTAACAGCAGCAAAATGTCGACCATGGAGAGAAGACAGCAAGCTTCATCCTCCATTACCATCAGTGTTATGGGCTAACGGCCTAATGATGGGAATTGACGAGGCGGGAGGCCTCTGGAAAGCAGTTTAAGTGATGAGTATTAAAAAATTGATTTATTGATTTTGGACGAGGGGAATCGCGAGAGATGTGTGGAACTTTGTATAGATTTTATTTGTGTGGTTTAATTTAAATTTCAGGGTTTGATTTCTTAACTGACATGCGTGTAGTAATTTTTGGCATTGCGTGACAATTGTTGTACAGTAAATTTTGTAATTTAAATGTGGTCCTTATGTATACGTAATTCTTATAGCGAAACGGCCGCATCGATTAACGTATCTATAAAAAGTGTAGCCATGAATGAGAACCTAGGAACGACAATGATAAATGGACTGATTTAATGATATGTTAAACTAATTACTACGTGGGGGGAATATTTGCATTTTGTTGCTTTGATAACTCGGGCTAGGACTGATCCTGTTATTTATTCTTTATTGTCATTTGGACATGTTGTGTGTCATTATCTGAGAGGTGTGCTGATTCATGCTACGACGAGATCTTCGAGAAATGTGCCACGTGTTTTTGGGTGTAAGTGATGATGATGAGGAGAGGTAAAGCCTGTCCATGACTGCGATATCATTCCGGCAAACTAGTTATCCGTGGGGATAAGTTTGACCTGGGAATGTATTCTTAAAAATCCCTGAGAGGATGTTTTGAGATAATGTGTTATTTATTTGTACGCGTTTAACAGGTGGCGATTAGCAAAGGTGCTGTACGCTGGCTATGGGCCAGAATCTATATTTAGCATGGCACTAATTACTACTTGGGGGAAGAAATCAGCCACTCTCTCGGTGATGCGATAACAGGCCCGGTTGTCTCCAGCTCGTTATGACACGTTTTGTTTGCTTTAAAGCCTAATGAGTTAAGGTTATTTTATTTGGTTTAATTTGGGAAGTCGCCATGTTGTCGATCCAAGTTTCTTTTATCATTACTACGACTTATTTGTTCATTGTTTTAAAACGCCAAACTTTCCGGCGTGAAAATTAAAAGTTGTATTTTGTTGTTGTTGGCTCTTATTTTCAAGGCCATTGTATTCATATAAATATAATTTGGCAACCGGCCAAACTTGTTCATGTCATGTTATGCTATCCTAGTGTTTAAGGTATAAGACGGTAATTCCGCAGCCCTTATTTTAAATAATACACACGTGTATTTGGTTGTGGTAATCTAAGGTTAGAGCATGTCAGTAGTGTATATAATTATGTAATTGTTGTTCCCACATTTCCGTAATTCGTCCTTCGCAGTACGGAGTCCGTTCCCGAACCAACTGTTTTGGTCGGAAACGAGCGCCCGTCAAAATGCTCATTACTTGAACTAGTCTTAAAACCCGTGTCGCTCATAAATATTGAATTTTTGTACTATTTTATTTGTTTGTTATATTTGGATCTTGTGATCCGTTTTCTTTTGTTACTTTGATTTAAGTGACATTGCAGTCACAATGCTTGTTGACAGCTGTCATGCCGTGTCGTCACGGTACGTCAGGCTGGTCAGTGTTAGATCTGTTCACGCGAGTGAACAATAAAAGGGTGGTTATAGTTTTCTTTTTTTTATGTTTGATTCAGTTAATAAATTTCATTTGTTAGTAGATCCTGTTGTTTTTCTTGGCTTTGTAATAATAATAAGTTAACCTTATGAATCCTGGAAGTTATGTTGATAGCAAAACCTCTAAATCACATTCACAAGAATCCATTACGACCCCGAAATTTTGAATCTTGTCTACATGCTATTTTCCAAAGGGTTTATAAGAGTTACTTTGGCGCCCCACGTTGGGCGCCAAAGTAACTCTTATAAACCCTTTGGAAAATAGCATGTAGACAAGATTCGAAATTTCGGGGTCGTAATGGATTCTTGTGAATGTGATTTAGAGGTTTTGCTATCAACATAACTTCCAGGGTTCATAAGGTTAACTTATTATTATTATAAAGCCAAGAAAAACAACAGGATCTACTAACAAATGAAATTTATTAACTGAATCAAACATAAAAAGGAAAACTATAACCACCCTTTTATTGTTCACTCGCGTGAACAGATCTAACACTGACCAGCCTGACGTACCATGACGACACGGTATGACAGCTGCCAACAAGCATTGTGACTGAAATGTCACTTAAATCAGAGTAACAAAAGAAAACGGATCACAAGATCCAAATATAACAAACAAATAAAAAGTACAAAAATTTAATATTTATGAGCGACACGGGTTTTAAAACTTGTTCATGTCATGTTATGCTATCCTAGTGTTTAAGGTATAAGACGGTAATTCCGCAGCCCTTATTTTAAATAATACACACGTGTATTTGGTTGTGGTAATCTAAGGTTAGAGCATGTCAGTAGTGTATATAAATATGTAATTGTTGTTCCCACATTTCCGTAATTCGTCCTTCGCAGTACGGAGTCCGTTCCCGAACCAACTGTTTTGGTCGGAAACGAGCGCCCGTCAAAATGCTCATTACTTGAACTAGTCTTAAAACCCGTGTCGCTCATAAATATTAAATTTTTGTACTTTTTATTTGTTTGTTATATTTGGATCTTGTGATCCGTTTTCTTTTGTTACTCTGATTTAAGTGACATTTCAGTCACAATGCTTGTTGGCAGCTGTCATACCGTGTCGTCATGGTACGTCAGGCTGGTCAGTGTTAGATCTGTTCACGCGAGTGAACAATAAAAGGGTGGTTATAGTTTTCCTTTTTATGTTTGATTCAGTTAATAAATTTCATTTGTTAGTAGATCCTGTTGTTTTTCTTGGCTTTATAATAATAATAAGTTAACCTTATGAACCCTGGAAGTTATGTTGATAGCAAAACCTCTAAATCACATTCACAAGAATCCATTACGACCCCGAAATTTCGAATCTTGTCTACATGCTATTTTCCAAAGGGTTTAGTATGTTTGAAGAGTTTTTTTTATAGCACCAACCATTGACCAAAGGGGTGGGAAAAAGTGGGTTTTTCGGGAAACATTAATCATATCTCTCTTAATAGGCACAATATCAAAACCGTACAAAATGGACAATATTCCCATAATAATTACCTAAAACTTTTGTCTGAAAGAATTTTTGATATAACCCACCATTATGCCAAGGGATGAGAAAAATAATTTCGGAATTATAAGAAAATGCCAAGACCTATCAGTGGTTGCCATGGCAACACTACTAAATTGATGAGGGATGAGCCATCAGACGTTGCCAAGATAACGCACTTGCACGAGATCAGATTCAGATTTCCATCTAAGTGTGAAGCGGCTTCGGTGACGTAACTGGTAGCATGCTGAATGTTTATGCCCAAGGTCGCGAGTTCAAAGCCGGCCGAAGTCGTCGGATTTTCTAAGAGCGCCAAAAATCCCTCAGTATGCTTTCCTTTGGAGGGGAAGTTCCAACGTTCGTTGCGAGTTGCTGGTTGCGGTGGCATCTAGTAGCCAAGTTCACAGCTAGGTGTCGTTGACGGTAGTACCTGGTAGCAACATTAGTAACTACTGCTTGAAATTGACCGTCTGCAGTCCTTACCTGAATTACAGACTAATACAGCCATCCCAAAGTACACGGGGTTACATGACCGCGTTGTCGCAGCCCCTAAACTGAGGAACCAACCAAAATCTCTGCGGTAGATATAATTTTGCGTGAAGAAGTAACAGACCGTTACATAGTTGCACATCAGTGTCGAAACCTAGCATAAGGACAGTGTGACCACAAGTATAAAAATGGACCCCAAATGACAAGAAGGTTACCGTTCCCATAAGACAATAAAATGTTTAAAACAAGCATAAAATAACGAAAAACAAAGTTAATTAAGCTCTAATTATAAAATACCTTCTCGCATTAAATGAGGTCTGATCCTTCTACGAAAATCTGCATATTCTGCCTATTTTCGCCTATCCCCAAGTTTGTCCGGTGAAATCTACCTCCGCCTTCCGGCGTGCCGAGAGGACTTTTTTTTTCTTGGTGTTGGAAAGTATTTGAAAGAGAGGGAATATTTAAAGACTTAACCTCAGCTCACTAACCTACCCTAACCTAACCTAACTTCACATCCTCTTCTGTGGGAGAATATACACATAAAATTGTAATATTAAAGAATAGTGCCTTTATCCTCAAAGTACATATCCTTTCAATTACAGGCTTAAAATTCAGTACTGCTGTTTTATATCTATTATCCACGAGGAAACGTGTGCCACCTATTCTTCCACTGTCGCCTCCACTATATATTATTGTATGGTTATCACTTCTCATTATACCATCTCCTCTCCATTTGATCTCTTGGATCGCTGCCACTCCTATACTATATTTTTCCATCTCTTCCTTAAGGCCCTTCAACGCTCCAGGTTTGTTCAATGTTCTCACATTCCAGGATGCTAGATACATATATATATTTTTTTTAGGGGCAGATGACCTCGTAGTTCCGCCCCTTAAAACAACAATAACTAACTAACATATAATTTTTCCGTCTACATTTTCCTTTTCTTTGCATATGTAGTTTATCATTATCATCAGACCGGCTATTATTGTATTGGAGTTGTGCCGTGCTTGAAACGAATGGTCTTTATGTCCTTTATATTTTATCATAAAACTTTTTTATTTTTGATGTTTTTTGAAAACAGTTCAATTTTGAAATTTTTATATTTTGGAAACTAAAGAGTTTACAAAAAAAATTGTTTGACATAAAATAATGGCCCTATCATGTTTGCCTATTTTCAAGAACAAAATGTATAAAATTTTTGAAAAATATAACGAGTGTTCCATTGAAAAGAGGGCGTCAGCCCGAGTCCAACGATATGTCGCATGTCAAAATCGGACCATGTGCTCGGGAGAAATCCACTAATATAGCATGGACGCCCCGCGACGCCAGGCGTCGAGTGCGATAGAACTCTCACTGCTCCCCTACTATTGCTGGATCACAATTGAGCAACACCTTAATGTACTGGTCTAAAAGGCGACAATATTAGTTTCCTACTGATTTTAGGAAATAATTTTATTTCCAGCCCTTACCTGGTATGAAGATGAAGCAAGGATGGGCACAAAAATTGGATTTAAGTCTCAAAATAAGTATTATTGAAAACATAAAATTTTGAATTTGTATTTTGATAAATAAATACCCAATACCTATAGACATTTTAAGACACCCCCTGATAAGTTAAAAATTACGGCTTCTACAATTGCTTTTACATGCGAATGGAAAAATCAGCACTGGGGTTGCAAACAGCTAACTCAGCTCCTAAAAGTTTAAGACAGAGAATAAAATATTATTAATAACGCGGTATGGATTTGTCTGATAACATGTGTTATGGTTGGCGTGTAACTCACTCTGAGACTGGGAAGGTGCGCCAGAACTAGCCTACTCGAATTAGGGTACTTGGGAGTGTGGAAAACTCACCAGAAACCACGCTCTATCTCAGTGGTTCTGAACCCGTAGAAGTCTACGGACCACTCAGCCTGAAATTGAATCATGTACGGACCCCCTTCTCTCCCCCCCCCCCCCCCCCTCTCCCTCCGCCCATACACCTTATCAGTTGTAACCCTTCCTCAGCGCCTTCGCCGTAGGAATATTCAAAGATGATTAAGCAAAACAGTTTTTAGAACACATTATTTATTATTACTATTAATTAGTGTACACTACAACTAAATTGAAAATTATTTAATAGAACAAAATTACTTTACTTTTTTATAATACTGTATATAGCCTACATAATATGAAAAGTCTCAATTACAAATTTATGTTCAAGCAACAACTTTGTTTAGAAAAAGCTATGCCAAAATAATAATAATAACCATAATAATTTTAATTTTGTCCTGGTGCCTTTCTGGTTGTTTAATGTTGGTGAAAGTTTATTTGCGACGATTAAACATAAGTTATGAAAATTATTTTGTATCATATTCTAATAACACTTATTTTACAGATATTTCAATTCAAAACTTGTTAGTCATCGCCGCGGATACATTTGGACGGATCTTGTTCAACGCACATCGTTTTCGAAATCTCCGTTTATTGGGCACTTTCTTTATGCGTGCTGGTGAACCATTCTCTCCCGCAGGCAACTCCCGAGGCTCTCGCAGACCACCTATGGTCCACGGACCACTGGTTAAGAACCAGTGATCTATCTAGTCCTACAGTAGCGCTCAGCTACGTTGGTAGGTTTACTAATATGGAATTCATACGTACAGTATATTTGGTATGGTCACTCAAACTTGGGTGAAACAATATTATTGTTAAATAAAGCTTAAACTCACACCGGTTTTTAAAGTCTCTTCTATACATTTCAGGAGTAATTCGGAGGGGACTGCTCCTCCCCCTGACAGGGGCGGATCTAGGGGAGGGCGAGGAGGGCGACCACCCAGGGCCCCGCGGTCCAGGGGGGCCCCGCTCCATGGATTTTTTTAAATTTTATTAATTAATTATACTTTTCAAACTAATTTATGATTCGTATTCATGTTTTCAGTGCAACTATGACCTCCCGTGACCGTTTAGATTTCAGTGAAATAATAGAAGGCTTCAGCCGGGGAAAAAAGCCGCAAAGTAATGTTTTAATATTTCATAGTTTACATAATCTTCGTCAAGAGGACTTGAAGGTTTCTTTCATATTATTAAAACATGTACTGTAGTGTATTCAATATATTGTAACTATTCTTTATTTTATTATTATTATTATTATTATTATTATTACCAAACTATTTTCATTTGATTTGAATTTTTTTATTTCCTATTGTTGTGGGGCCCACCTTATGATATCGCCCAGGGCCCCGCAAAGCCTGGATCCGCCACTGCGCCCCTGGTCACCCATTCGGTGATTGTGAAAAGGTGCAGTTCCAATTCAATGGGCAGCTTATCGTGTTCTCTTTATTTCGTATCGGTGAAGAAATGCAGTTTTAATTTAAGTATTGATGGTGGTGACAGGTGTTTTTTTTTAAGAGCCAACATTTAGATTATCAGCACGCTAATGTGTTTCACATGCTAGATATCGCGTGGCTATCAGCCCTACTTACACTTTTATCGATGTGAAAACATCAGAGAATAATAGAAAGACGTGTTAACAATTCAAGAATTATAGGCCTACTGATAAAAGCTCACTTACCGGTACGGTACTGTAGTTTTTCTTCGACGATGCTCAGATGGACCAAAATGAAACAGAACCACGCGGTGGATGTAGTCCGTTTATTCTGAAAGAAGATGAAGCGCGGAAGATAACGCTCACAAATTCCTTTGATATCAGTGCAGTCAACCGTTTTATAGGCTTCTGTGGAATGGGCTTGTCACCCTGATACTCCAATTACGTGACTTCGTGTTATGTAAAATATAGATAAGATAATCGTTAATTATTTGAACACAGACCTCACTGTTTGTGTAGAAATGTCTTTCTTGAGCTCCTTATCATCGCCTTATCACAATGAATGGAATAACAGAAGTGTTGCGACTTGCGTTGCTATGGACAGAACACCGCCGCGTCATTCATAACATGTATAGGAGGATCGAGACGGCGGTGAACAGAACACAGAACGAAGTTCCATTTTTAGCCTATTTTCAATTTTGAAAAAAATAGGCTTATGAGATCACCTTTTGTCCGTGTGTGAGGTGTGTGTGTGTGTGTGTGTCCCTAATAAAATCTAAACGGCTGGAGCGATTTCAGTGAAACTCGGTAAGTTCATGGCACTATTCCCGATGACCTCGACCGTGCCCTGCAAATCTTGTTACGTCTCACCAATCCAACATGGCGGCTGTGCGAAATATTTCACTAGCATTCAATATCTCCGAAACTATTACCGATATCGCCTTGAAATTGTGTACGGTGATAAAGGGCTCTACTAGAAGTTCACCTATGAGACTTTCAAAAACCTGGTGATTACAAAACCAACATGGCGGCAAAGCGAAGTTGAGACTTTTAAATAGACTTTTCTCGCGATTTAACTATCCAAACGTAATGAAACTTGGTACAGCAAATATTTATACACATTGCAATGCACTGGAGTCTAATTTAGTTCAATTGTTTACATAACCTCAAAATAGCGGCTGTGCGAAATATTTCACTGACATTCTATATCTCCGAAACTATTACAGATATCACCCTGCAATTTTGTACGATGATAAAGGGTACTGATACAAGTTTACCTATGTATATTTCATAAACCTGTCAAGTACAAAACGAACATGGCGACCAAGCGAATTTGAAATATTTTAATAGACTTTTCTCGTGAGTTAACTCTCTGAGCGCAGTGAAATGTGGTACAGTAAATGATTTTGCAGATTGTAATGCACTGCCATCTAATTTAATTCAAATGTTTACATAACCTCAAGATGGCGGCTGTGCGAAATTTTAAAATTAAGTTTTTATTTCTTGTGTCGTAATCATGCGATCGAAGTGAAAGTTTGAATAAAGAACCTAGGCATAAATTGTCCTTGAATGGTACATAACTCTATGGCCTATACATATAACAATCCTAATTGGCGAGGTTCCGAAATATTTAGACGGTTCTCAATATCTATGAATCTTTTACAGCAACCAAACTGATTTTTTTTATGTTCATAGAGGCTATGAACATGTGTTCACCTATAGGACTTTCAGTAACCTGGTGAGCACAAATCCAACATGGCGGCGACGCGAAGCAAATCCAACATGGCGGCGACGCGAAGTATAAATATTTAAATGGACATTTCTCGCGAATTAACTATCTGAGTGCCGTGAAACGTTGCACGTTAAATGCTTATACAAATGTTGATCCACTGGCATCTAATTTACTTCGATTATTTGCATAATCACAAGATGGCTGCTGTGCGTAATTTTAAAATCTCGTTTTTACTTCTTGTGTTCTAATCATGCGATTGAAGTTTGAATACCACACGTACACAATAATCTCAATGTAATAGTACAAAAATAAAAATCCAACCTGGTGACCATCTGAAATATCTAGATGGTTCTCAATATCTACGAATCTGTTACAGCAATTAAACTGAAATTTTGTATGTTGATAGAGGCAATTAACATGAGCAGGATATATGAAAATAGGCTGTATAGTTCTTCACGGAACTACTTGTTTATGTAGATTTCATTAGAAAGCTAACTATTGCAATGGTACCATGTTTCGACTTCCGGAAAATTTCGACATATCTTCGCGTTTCACAGCCCCCAGACCCCAAAACCACCGTCAGTTCAAAAGTTTATATATAATTTATATATATATCATTTTCTTCCCTCACGATGGTATCCTCATCTTGACGTGATGTGGGGGCTTGAGAGCCCAAATGATCCTGCGAGCTATGCCGACAGGAGCGTAAGCTCCTGGTAGGGCCTCCCATGCCGGACAGGTCAAAGGTGATGGGTCAGACAAAGAGGGATACCCTGGTCCTCCTGGTTGGGGGTTGATCATCGGGATAACAACCCCATATCGGAAAAACTAGCCTGTTATACAACTCCAATACAATAATAGCCGGACTGATGATAATGATAAACTACATATGGAAGGAAAAGGAAAATGTAGACGGAAAAATTATATGTTAGTTAGTTAGTTATTGTTGTTTTAAGGGGCGGAACTACGAGGTCATCTGCCCCTTAAAAAAAAAATATGTATCTAGCATCCTGGAATGTGAGAACATTGAACAAACCTGGAGCGTTGAAGGGCCTTAAGGAAGAGATGGAAAAATATAGTATAGGAGTGGCAGCGATCCAAGAGATCAAATGGAGAGGAGATGGTATAATGAGAAGTGATAACCATACAATAATATATAGTGGAGGCGACAGTGGAAGAATAGGTGGCACACGTTTCCTCGTGGATAATAGATATAAAACAGCAGTACTGAATTTTAAGCCTGTAATTGAAAGGATATGTACTTTGAGGATAAAGGCACTATTCTTTAATATTACAATTTTATGTGTATATTCTCCCACAGAAGAGGATGAGGATGAGGTGAAAGACACGTTCTACAGTCAGCTTGAGCAGGAACTCGAGGGTATAGCAAGGCAAGATGTAAAAATCGTGTTAGGTGATTTCAATGCGAAGGTGAGAAAAGAAGAAGCATTTAGAGAGACGGTAGGAAGGAAAGTCTGCATGAGGTATCAAATAATAATGGACAGAGACTCATCGACTTTGCCATGGGAAATGAAATGATTGTGAAAAGTGCATGGCTTCAGAGAAAGAATATAAGGAAAGTAACGTGGCGCTCACCAGATGGAACCACATTCAACCAAATTGACCATGTGGTAATTGATAGAAGACACGCACCTGATACACTCAAAATTGATAGTTGTAGAGGAGCGTATTGTGACTGACCATTTCATGGTAAGAGTAAAATATAGACAGCATTTAGCAGTGTACAGATCTGGAAAGACCCTAGAAGGTATAATGTATTAAAACTAAAAGAAAAGGAAACTGCCGAACAATATGAAACACATTTACGGAAGAAGTTGGAGACTAAACAAAATTGGGATTTAGAGCGAGTAGAAGGAAAATGGAGTATAATGAGGGACGCACTACACGAAGCTGCAGAAGAAGTACTGGGGACAGAAGAAAGGATTAAAAGACAAATCTGGTTCGATGAAGAATGTAAAATAGCTATAATGGAGAGGAATGATGCAAGTGAGAAAATGATAAGTATACCAACGGGAAACAATGCAGAAGAACATAAAAAGAAAAGGAAAGAGGCAGATAGAATTTGTAGAAGAAAGAAACGGGAATCAGAGAAGAAATGGATTGAAGAGCTAGAAGAAGAATACAATAAACAAGAAGTAAGAAAGTACTATAAAGGAATACAGGAAGTGAAGAAGGGCTTTCAACCCCGTGCAGTTTTCTGCAGAGATAAAGAAGGACATTTCATAGGAGGAGAAAAACAGATTTTAGATCGATGGGCTGAATATTTCAGCGAGCTGCTCAATGCTACTGCAGAGACGGTATTGCTAGAACAGGAGGATCAAGAGAATGACCGACCATGGTGCAAGGACAACACTGATGCAATGTCAGTACCCGTGCCGACGCTGGGGGAGGTTAGTTGGGCAATTAAAAGCTTGAGGAATAACAAAGCCCCAGGAGGTGATAATATTTCGGCAGAGATGATTAAGTGTGGAGGGGAACATTTGGCAAAGCTGGTACACCAGTTGGGGCCAGCCCCGTGGTGTTGGGGTAGCGCGCCTGCCTCTCACCCGGAGACCCCCGGTTCGATCCCCGGCTCCGTCAGGGATTTTAAAACTGACGTGAGGGTTGGAACGGGGTGCACTTAACCTCGTGAGGACAATTGAGTAGCTGTCTGACAGTGAGACAGCGCCCCGATCACGAATACCAAGATTAATGGCCGAGGGGACCCGACGCGCTGATCACGCGTCACCCCAATATCTGCAGGCCAAATGGCTGGGCAGCGGTCGCCTGGTCGGCCTTAGCCTGTCATGGGCTGTATAGTGCCAGGGGTTGTTTGTTGTTGGTACACCAGTTGATTGTGGAGATATGGGAGAAGGAGCTGATGCCATGACAGAGGAACACGGCCATTATTTACCCAATTCATAAGAAGAATGATAAAGCAAAGTGTGAAAATGATCGTGGCATAGCACTGCTTAGTGTGGTGTATAAAATCCTAGCCAAGGTAATGGCTATTGTTGAAGAGAGACTTGGAGAATACCAGTGTGGATACTGACAGGGTAGATCGACGACGGACCATATCTTCACAATAAGGCAAATAATGGAAAAGTGTTACGAATATAACGTGGATGTGCACCAACTATAAGTGGATTTCAAACAGGCTTATCATAGTATAAGAAGGCAGTGGCGAATTCTCCCATGCATCGCATATACCGGCGGTATACCACCAGTGATAAAAATATAAAATGTTTATCTCGACATTTTCTCGAATTGTATGTAGCAGTGCAGTCAGGAAAATCGAGCTTGTCATCATTCATGTTCCGCCGATTGTTGTCAAGGAAGCTGGCGATCGAATCCCGCTTAACTCGCTAATTTTCTTCTGGGGTACACACTTTTAGCTGTGAGTGACTGTACTTTGGTATACCGCAAGTCTAGCCCGGTCGTTGAAAGGGCTCGACACTGGCCCGCGGGGCGGGAGAGGGAAAGAGTAGCCCAGCCACGTTCCGTATGGGGTATCGCGCTAAAGACTAGCGGTGAGTGTATTGCTGATTGGCTGATTTCAAACAGTACTTTCACTCTGCTCACAAGGGAAGGCATACCAGCGCAGCGCCTCATACACTTCAGTTATGTTGTGAGTTCCTCTTGGCGTGAATTACTTCCCACTGAAATATTAACATGTTTAGATTAAGTGAAACACTGGAAGTGGATAGAAGCGTTGTTGAAAGGATTTTATTCCATTGGATTTCCTCAGTAAGTTGAAATTAAAGCGATCTATTTCTTTGTGCAAGGAAATGAAGGCATTGGTTTCTGCCGAAATCAGGTAGAATTTTACACTTGGAATACTTGTTGCTTTGCAGTTGTTGATTCAATTAGGGGCTTTGAAGCATCGTGGTCATGTAGCCCCATGTACTTGGTTCAGGGGCGGATTTAAGGCAAGATCATGGGGGTAGGCGAACACACACCAGGGAGTCTAGAGAGTATGGAATACCCTTAGCTTGGAGAGGGGTGGGGGAGGTCCGGGATAGGATAATTTTGCTAAAACTAGGCCCTAATTAGTGAGTAATAGGACATTTTTTTATATATATTTTTTTTTATATTTGGAGTAAAAATAAATGTTACCGATCACGGTGGCCAAGAGCAGTAACGCGCTAGCTCGTATCTCGCTGGCATCGGGAGAGTGTGGATTTGAATCCCACTTCGGCCGTCCGGAAAATGGTTGTCTTGGTTTCCTATTTTCACCACCAGGCAAGTGCCGTGACGGTTCCTTTCAACAGGTCCACGACCGACCGACTGCTCTCCAAAATCCCTTCCCTAGTCCTTCCTTAATTTGACCCAAGTTAGCGGTCACCTGTCATCATCCCCAGTTGTATCTGTTGACGAAGTGTATCCAGCTCCGAGACACCATCCTTGCGACGGTAGAGGAATGATCCCTCGCAGAGTCCGTTTTGTGAGTTGGGAAAAATTTGTGTGATATTAGCCATTTTAAGTCAAATATTTATTGTATTCCAAATTATTTTAGTTTTGGTAGTTCTACTATTTACTGTCATAGCCAACGCGTGGTTTAAAGCCATTTTTAGAGAACTGTCAAAAATGTGTAGTATTCTTCCAAATATACATACATTTTCATTTGAGACGGTTTTACCTTTCAGCGTCCAGTCCAGTCTGCAAGCCTCTGTTTGCAAACAAGTCGCCTCTATGATCCCCTATTAGCAGTTAGCAATCCGGCTCCCTCTGCTTCTACATCTCTGACTTTGAAATCGTTCAACACTGAAACTAACCATCGCCTCTGCTTCTGTTATCCTCTACAGCCGAACACTCAAAATAGTAGGTTATCGTAAAATGTGCATTTTGATACAGAGTAATTGAGTGTGAAAGAATTTGTCTAAAGCCACTGTTTTCGTCATGTTTTTAATGTATAACAACAAGATGAATCGTTCACTACTTAAATCCACCCCTGGCTTGGTGCGTGGGGAAACTGATGAGATATGTCATTATGATGGCTGTACCGTTGCCAGGATTTTGGTAGGAGGCGGCTGTGGCCTTAAGATATGTACGAGTGATAGTAAGAAACCACGAAAGACCATTTCTAGGATGTTTGGGGGTTGGAATCGAACCACCTGTTCTCATTTCTGCCTCTTGGGGGTTGAGTGAATCCCAACCTTCAGACTAGAATTTCATTTCTTGGTAGAGCAGAGAATCGAACACGGACCTCCGCAGTAACAGCCCCAGAATACTAGCCACTACGCCACGAGGTGGACCTTTAGAAATCTAAGTGAATGGAACTTACTTTCAAGTAAAATTCTTCCTGGCAGACCAAGGTTGGGAAACAATATGTCAAGGTAGTTTACACTATATATTTTTTTTAGCGTATGGCTTTTAGTGCCGGGAGTGTCCAAGGACATGTTCGGCTCGCCAGTTTTGTAGCTTCTTCGAGACGGACACCCAATGGGTGAGCTACATGTACCGTTGGGGAGGAAAGTTGGAATGTAAGGACGAGGAGTTGGAAGGTAGCGGCTGTGGCCTATAGTTAGGGACCAACCCCGGCATTTGCTTGGAAGGAAGATGGGAAACCACAGAAGACCATCTTCAAGGTTGCCGGCGGGGGGATTCGAACCTCCTCGCCTCCCGGATGTTTGAACGACCACGGCTAACTCACCCGGTATTATTTTATTGATTGAGGCTGAATGTTCGCTTTCCAGAAGATATTTTCACTTTGAGATACTGGCTCTTCTTTAATTGCATTATTACATTGGTTATGAATGAATGCGCTTCTCATGTTTGGACATGTCTAATGATGAGACTGTATAATTGAGATCCTTCGGAAATGGATCAATGTTTATTTGTTTTCGTAAAATTTAAGACCTGGTCAAGAACGGGGAGAGAGAGAAGGCAGCGTAAAGATGAAATGTACTCTGTACGTTGTCAAAATGAACTAGAAGGGCGAGGGGATTCGAAGGCCATTTACCTAGAAGCAGTTTCATGTAGGCCGTGTTCAGGCGTTAAACGAAGATTTTTTTAATGTATAAGGACATAGTCCTTGCAGAGGGAGGATGACGCACTGGTTTTACCCGGACGGTCGAGGTTCGAATTCCGGTGACAGCACGCTAAATATTTCACATGGAAGATCACGTGGCGTTAGGAAAGGAATCCGACCTTATATCCCCGGCCAAAACAATTGGCTAGTGACCTCAATTTATTTGGATAACCTATCCAAAATTATAGCTATAAAGTGTGTTTCTTAGAAGTTATGTAAATGTTCTCCAATACAAAATAAAAAAAACAACTTTGACAAGAGGTTGAGGCATGGAAAAAAAGGAGGGGGGGGGGGGGATATAAGGGGTAAATGGTGCGGTATACCAAGAACGGTGACCACCAGTCGCCACTGCAAGAAGGAAAACTCTGTAGACCTTGATGGACAAAGGATTCCCACCCAAACTGAATGAAATTTGGTATGCAGCTTCCTCAAGGGCCGTAGGTGCTCGCTAAGAAAGGTTTTCAAAAAAACCACTCGGGATCATGGTCGAACCGCGATAACCGCGATTTCTACTATATATTTGTCAAATACCACTCACTCATTCATCACGAAATCTCAGAAACCACCGAACGGATTTGAATGAAATTTGGTATGCAGCTTCCTCAAGGGCCGTAGGTGCTCGTTAAGAAAGGTTTTCAAAAAATTCACTCGGGATCATGGTCAAACCGTGAAAACCGCGGTTTCTTCTATATATTGTTCAGCCCCTTTGCGAGGGTTGACTGAACTGGGGGGATGAGGGTGTGTGGAAAGAAGTTGTGTTTTATCTGGGGGAAGTATCACTGGATGAGTGGAACTCGGGACGAGTGGGTAAACAGGTAATGGAGGCTCGAAAGGCGATCTACGCAACAGGGGTTGCGAATCAATGGGATGTGCTTCAAGATGAGAGCTAGCAGACTACTGAGTGAGTGCGGCGATGAGTAACGCCGTAGCTGCTGGCCATGCACTCTTGCGTGCGTGCAACTAAGAAATCAAGGCTACTGACAATGAAAACGTCGTGAATGCTGGCACAGCGGTTTCGGGAACAATGCACTAACAGGCTGAGGTGTGGGTAGGGAATTGAGCAGTAAAGGCAAAGGAAGGTAACCAATGAATACAACTAGTTTGTAATGATGGTGGTCACTTGTTTAATGGATACAAGTGTAATGTGAATGTCCCTTTGATTTAGGACTAGTAAATCACTGTGTAAAACGGTACAATTCAATAGGGGTGTGAGAGAAAGGAAGTGTAACTGTATGTAAGGAATCTGAGAGTCACTTACCCGAGGTACGTTGTCAGCTGGCAGCAGGGTAGGGCCTTAGGCGTAAACAGATCCCCTCCCTCAGAATGGGGTTCCTTATAAATGTTCTTCCAGTGCTGACTTTGCGGTATGCATGTTGCTGCACTAACAGTCAGTATTTGTGTATTTGTTTATGGAGTGTTGTAAGCACTTGGTTAACAGCTATGGTCAACTGGGTCAGATTGGTGTTGAAAGAAATGTGTATTGGCTGTATTTGATACCAGCTTGAGGTTAAACAGGGGTGAAGTCGGTGTAGCTGGTTGGACAGATGTAAATAATAGGGGTGTGTCTCTGGATGGTTGTAGATGTGTAGATGGTAGCGTTTCTTGTAGATCATCTGTGGGTAGATGTCCAGCGTGTAGTATCCATGTGTGGATATTTCCCTAAATAGGGCAATAGGGCGCTAGACGTCCTAAGGCCCTTAACAATATTTGTCAAATACCATTCACCCATTCATCACGAAATCTCAGAAACCACCGATCAGATTGGAATGAAATTTGGTATGCAGCTTCCTCAAGGGCCATAGGTGCTCGCTAAGAAAGGTTTCAAAATTTTTACTCGGGATCATGGTCAAACCGCGAAAACCGCGATTATATGAACAGCTTCAATAATGCCTGAGTCTATTGTTGCCAGGTAATGCGGGCTGCATCACGTCGCCCCTACCAGAGTTCTGGTGCTTTGCAAGCAGTGAGCTGTGTGGCAATGCTCAGTGTGTTCTTAACAGTATTAACGTGCACGTTATTGTTGTCTGCTCTCCCGACCTTTACCCATTCTCTCTGTTCAAACAGTACTTCTCTGTAATTTCTGTTTGTACTTTGTACATTCACCATCACTTCATAATCATTTTGCCTATAGTTGAAGTAACTGTCGAGTTCATTTCTGTTTGCACTTCGTACTTTCACCATCACTTCATAATCATCATATTGCATTATATATTAGCATTTAGTTGAAGTAACTGTAGAGTTCCTTTGTTTGTTGGATTAGGTTCGGCGTTTTTCATCATTTCTTGGTAGTACATACACACATCAAAAAAAGTTTTGCATCACCTCGGTTCCAAGAGTTCCGGAACCGTTAAATACAAAGGGAATAGAGATCAACACAAACAACATTTCAGCTCGTTTTATTGCTCATGAGACCCACACATTGCATGTTGTACCATCATACAGCTAGACTTTCAGCATTTGTGGTCCAGATTGCAGTACACACCACTACCTCTAATACCCAGTAGCACGTCCTCTTGCATTGATGCATGCCTGTATTCGCCGTGGCATACTATCCACAAGTTCATCAAGACACTGTTGGTCCAAATTGTCCCACTCCTCAACGACAATTCGGCGTAAATCTCTCAGAGTGGTTGGTGGGTCAAGACGTCCATAAACAGCCCTTTTCAACATATCGCAGGCATGTTCGATAGGGTTCATGTCTGGCGAACATGCTGGCCACTGTAGTCGAGCGATGTCGTTATCTTGAAGGAACGCATTCACAAGATGTGCACGATGAGGTCGAGAATTGTCGTCCATGAAGACAAATGCCTCTCCAATATTCTGCCGATATGGTTGCACTATGGGTCGGAGGATGTCATTCAGGTATCGTAAAGCCGTTTCGGAGCCTTCCATGACCACCAGTGGCGTACGTCGGCCCCACATAATGCCACCCCAAAACATCAGGGAACCACCACCTTGCTGCACTCGCTGGACAGTGTGTCTAAGACGTTCAGCCTGACCAGGGTGCCTCCAAACACGTCTCCGACGATTGTCTGGTTGAAGGCATATGCGACACTCATCGGTGAAGAGAACGTGATGCCAATTCCGTGGGGTCCATTCAGCATGTTGTTGGGCCCATCTGTACCGCGCTGCATGGTGTCGGGGTTGCAAAGCTGGACCTCGCCATGGACGTCGGGAGTGAAGTTGCGCATCATGCAGCCTATTGCGCACAGTTTGAGTTGAAACACGACGTCCTGTGGCTGAATGAAACGCATTATTCAACATGGTGGCATTGCTGTCAGGGTTCCTCCGAGCGGCAATCCGTAAGTAGCGGTCATCCACTACAGTAGTAGCCCTTGGGCGGCCTGAGCGAGGCCTGTCATCGACAGTTCCTGTATCTCTGTACCTCCTCCATGTCCGAACAACATCGCTTTGGTTCACTCTGAGACGCCTGGAAACTTCCCTTGTTGAGAGCCCTTCTTGACACAAAGTAACAATGCGGACGCGATCGAACTGCGGTATTGACCTTCTAGGCATGGTAGAACTACAGACAACATGAGCAGCGTACCTTCGTCCTGGTGGAATGACTGGAACTGATCGGCTGTCGTACCCCCTCCGTCTAATAGGCCCTGCTCATGCATGGTTGTTTACATCTTTGAGCAGTTTTAGTGACATCTATGAACAGTCAAAGGGACTGTATCTTGGATACAATATACACAGTCAACGTCTATATGCCGGAGATCTGGGAACCGAGGTGATGCAAAACTTTTTTTGATGTGTGTAGTTAGTTATAATGAAAAGTAGATTTTGGTAAAAGAAAATTACCTCTACCAACGTTAATTTTGTTAAGTTAGGCTAGGTCTATTCCATGTATCAGGTTTTTAAGTAGAGATTTGTTTTTACGTTAGGTGTATTCCATTTTTTTTTTACTCAAGAGAGGTTCTTCTTATTATTATTATTATTTTTGTATTTGCTGTTCATTGATTGTTTCCACGATGGCTGCAGTAGAAATGTTAGATGTAGATGGCACCCAAGTTCCCCACCAAGTCTATAAAATTCCCGGAGATGGTGCCTGTCTCTTCTCTGCTCTATCTTACGCAATGTATGGCAACATATCACTTGCACGTACAGTGCGTGCTGACATTGTCAGACACGCCTCTAACAACTGAGAAAGACTACAGGTGTATTCTATGACACGAGATTGCCAGCCTTACATAAACAAGGGTGAATATGTATCTGTTATGTCTATGCCTTACACATACGGTACATCATTCGAATTGCAAGTAGCGGCAGAGATTTATCCTTTCCAATTCCAGGTCTACTGTAATCGTGTACTCCGAACTGGAAATACGTATGGTTCTGCAGCTTCTGTTAAAAGGTTTAGGTTTACGGGAGAGTTCACGCAGGGACATTTTGATGTTTACGAGCCATTCACGCCTACAATTTTACAATGTGAATACCCGCTTCTCATTCAGCCTTCTTCATTATCATCTTCTCCTTCTAGCGCGAAAATCCTTCCCGAGTCAGTGCCTCAAACTAAATCAAATAGAGGTTCAAAACGTAGAAAACGATTTACTAACAACATCCGTAAAACCAATTAAATAAAGCTGTAAACAAATACGCGAAAGAACAGGCTGCAGTAGAAATGTTAGAGGTAGATGGCACCCAAGTACCCCATCAAGTCTATAAAATTCCCGGAGATGGTGCCTGTCTCTTCTCTGCTCTATCTTACGCAATGTATGGCAACATATCACATGCACGTACAGTGCGTGCTAACATTGTCAGACACGCCTCTAACAACTGGGAAAGACTACAGGTGTATTCTATGACACGAGATTGCCAGCCTTACATAAACAAGGCTGAATATGTATCTGTTATGTCTATGCCTTACTCATACGGTACATCATTCGAATTGCAAGTAGCGGCAGAGATTTATCCTTTCCAATTCCAGGTCTACTGTAATCATGTACTCCGAACTGGAAATACGTATGGTTCTGCAGCTTCTGTTAAAAGGTTTAGGTTTACGGGAGAATTCACGCAGGGACATTTTGATGTTTACGAGCCATTCACGTCTACAATTTTACAATGTGAATACTCGCTTCTCATTCAGCCTTCTTCATTATCATCTTCTCCTTCTAGCGCGAAAATCCTCCCCGAGTCAGTGCCTCAAACTAAATCAAATAGAGGTTCAAAACGTAGAAAACGATTTACTAACAACATCCGTAAAAAACAATTAAATAAAGCTGTAAACAAATACGCGAAAGGACATCCTGAAATAAACCTTAGGGCAGTTAAGAAGTATGTTGAAAGCAATAAGAAAGTCAATAGGGATGCAGTGGCCAAATATACAAACAGCCACCCAAAAGTAAATAGGGATGCAGTGGCCAAATACACAAAGTGCCACCCAGAAGTAAATAGGGATGCAGTGGCCAAATATACAAAGAGCCACCCAGAAGTAAATAGAAAGGCTGTTGTTACACATAATTTTAAAAGATCTCAAGTCAAGATTCTTCCATGGACAGTACTAAAAATGTCCAGCTTTCAATATAATCCACAAACTGATTATTCTGCGAACAAAACATTGAATATTGGCTCTCAGGTGGTTTGTACATTTTGCAAAGCCAAGAAATGGAAGGATGAATCTCCTGGAATGTGTTGCAGTAATGGAAAAATACAGCTTCCCCCGATCCAACAATATCCTGAACCCTTGCACAGCCTCCTTAACCATCAGCACCACAATCAGATCACTTCCTGTCTAATACACGTAAATATAATAGTTGTTTTCAAATGACATCTTTTGGTGCAAAGGCAGTAAAAAGAAGGCAATTTCATGCCAACTTTTAAAGATACCATCGAATCGGGAGCTTATTACCATCATCTGAACAGCAGCCTCAATTTCTACAAATTTACTTTGTTGGAGATGAAGACATAGGGGAAAAAAACATCCGATGTGGCATCTTCCCTGACGTTAAACCTCAGATAGTTCTCCAATTGCAGGGTCTGTTACACAAGCATAATAGATACATTCAGGATTTTATAACAGCAATGGAATCAGTTCCTGATGGCAATCAAGACTTCCGGGTGGTTATCAAAGCTGACAAAAGACCTCTTGACGAGCATTAAGGCCGCTATAACGCCCCTAGCACTAAGGAAGTGGCGGTTTTAATTGTTGGTCAGGAGTTTAAGAAAAGGGATATTGTACTCCACGGCAGAGATAGCAGGTTGCTTCGTATTAGTGAAACACATAGCTCGTATGATGCTCTGCAATATCCACTTATGTTCTGCCGTGGAGAAGACGGCTACTGCATTAATATCCCTCAACGTCGCAACAGCACTCAAGCACCTTTGAAGAAGACCGTGTCTGCCGCTAACGTTTACAGCTTCAGAATATTTGAGCGTGAGGGTGATAATTCTTATCTTTTGTTATTTCGCAATCTTCTCAATCAGTTTCTGGTTGATATGTACGCAAAGATTGAGACAGAGAGACTACTTTGGATTCGCATCAATCAGAAAAAGTTGAGAAGTGAGGAATATGTGCACCTGAAGGATGCAATGAGTAAAGCTGACAGCCGTTTGTCAGATATTGGTAAAATGGTTGTGTTGCCGTCGACTTTCACTGGAGGCCCGCGCTATATGCATGAACGCACTCAGGATGCTATGACTTACGTGCGCCATTTTGGACGTCCTGATCTTTTTATAACATTCACCTGCAATCCAAAATGGTCCGAAGTAGTCGAGCACCTGAAACAAGGTCAACAACCTCAAGATAGGCATGATTTGGTAGCGCGGGTATTCAATTTGAAAGTTAAGCACATGATAAGACTTCTTACTGAGGGTTGTATCTTTGGTCCTTCAAGGTGTCACATGAATTCCATTGAATGGCAAAATCTAGGATTACCTCATGTTCACGGGAAGAAAAGCTAAGGCCTGAATACATCGACAAGGTGATCAATGCTGAGATTCCTGACCCAAATCTTGACCCTGCTCTCCATGAAATTGTCAAGGCAACCATGATCCACGGTCCATGTGGAGTTCTCAACAGGAGTTCGTCTTGCATGGTGGAAGGAGTATGCACCAAGAAGTACCCAAGACCACTCATCAAAGAAACCCAAATCGGGGAAGATGGGTATCCCAAATATCGCAGGCTGCCCACTTCGGAGGGTGGGGTTTCTATTAATAAAAAGGGAGTGGAAATTGACAATAGCTGGGTGGTACCCTATAACCCCGTCCTATCTCGCACCTTCTCAGCTCATATCAATGTTGAGTACTGCAACTCTGTAAAGTCAATAAAATACATTTGCAAGTATGTTAACAAAGGTTCCGACCAAGCTACTTTTAGCATCGGAGAGTTTGATGAAGTTGCGAGATATGAATCAGGACGTTACATCAGCAGCTCAGAGGCGGCTTGGCGCATATTCTGCTTCCTCATACATGAACGCTATCCTTCGGTCATGCAACTTGCCGTCCACTTCGAGAACGGCCAGCGGGTTTACTTTAATGAAGACGACGTTCATGATCAGTTAAACAGCCCTCCAAACACAACTCTTCTTGCTTTCTTCGAACTATGCCGATCCGATAAATTTGCTTCAACACTTTTATATTGTGAAGTTCCATCCTATTTCGTTTGGAAAGGTAATAAGTTCTGTAGAAGGAAACAAGGAAAGACAGACCCAGGTTATCCTGGTTTGAAAAAAGATCAGACCCTTGGCAGAGTTTACACCGTTCACCCTGGTAATGCCGAGTGCTATTACCCCCGCCTCCTTTTACATAAAATCCATGGCCCTCAGTCTTTTGCTGACCTCAAAACCGTGGCAGGGGTGGTTCAACCAACATTTCAAGCGGCATGTAAAGCACTTGGCTTGCTAGAGGATGATGCGCACTGGGACCGCACACTAGAGGAAGCGTCCTCCACCGACTCTCCCCACAAGATACGCGAGCTGTTTGCCATCTTACTGGTGTTTTGTCAAGTGAGTGATCCCATGATGCTCTGGAAAAAACACAAAGACAGCCTCGCGGAAGATGTGGTGAGAGAGGTTCAGAGGCAGTGTGCTGATGTCAACCTGATCATGGGCGTTATCTACAACAGGTGTCTGGTGCTTCTTGAGGATTTAGTACTAAAAATGTCTGGTAAACAACTAGAACGCTTTGGACTTCCATCGCCTTCTAGAGAACAAGACTCCGTCGTGGTTCACCGAGAATATGTCAGTGAACTATCTTACGACACAATTAAGTTGTCCAAAGTGGTTGCTGATAATGTTCCAAAATTGAACAACGAGCAGAGATTGGCCTATGACGAAATAGTTCGAAGTGTTGTTTCAGAATGTGGTCAGCTCTTTTTTCTAGATGCACCAGGCGGAACTGGCAAAACCTTCCTGATTAATCTCCTGCTCAGTACATTTAGAAGTCGACAGAACATTGCCATCGCAGTCGCCTCCTCTGGTATTGCAGCAACCCTACTGGATGGTGGAAGAACAGCTCATTCTACTTTCAAGCTCCCTCTTAACCTCAGTCACGTGCATCTGCCCTTTGTAACATCTCTAAGCAAAGTGGCACAGCTCGCGTGCTGAGAGGGACAAAACTCATTGTTTGGGATGAATGCACGATGGCGCACAAAGGAGGAGTCGAGGCATTGGACAGAACACTTAGGGACATTAGGGGTAACAACCAACTTATGGGTGGAGTCACAGTACTTCTTGCCAGTGACTTTAGACAGACCCTCCCTATTATATCCAGTGGAACACGGCTGACGAAGTAAATGCCTGTCTAAAATCGTCTTACATATGGCCCAAAGTCACATCAATTCCCTTGACTGTCAACATGCGCGTACACCTCCATGGTGATTTTATGGCTGAGGAGTTTTCCCGTATCCTTCTAAGCATTGGCGATGGAAAGTTGGAGGAAAGCGACGAAAAAATAACTATTCCAGCACAACTGTGCGAAGTTGTTGACAGTTTAGAGAATTTGATCGAAAAGATCTATCCCCAAGTGTTTGTAAATTCCAACCTTGATAATTCATGGATGGAAGAAAGAGCTATTCTTACCCCAACAAATGACTCTGCTGATAGTATAAATATTGCCATCCTTAAGAAGTTATCAACAACAAAAATGATATACGAATCAGTAGACTCAGTTGCAGAGGTTGAAGATTCAGTTCATTATCCTGTGGAGTTTTAAAACACTCTTAACCCGCCCGGAATACCGCCTCATGTCCTGATCCTCAAGGTTGGTGCTCTTGTCATGTTATTGAGCAATCAAAACCCTCCTAAACTCTGAAATGGAACCAGGCTGCAGGTTAAAGCTCTGCATAAATTTGTGATTGAGCCACCATATTTACGGGTGTTGGCCAAGGCGAAACTGTCTTCATACCCCGCATTCCTCTAATCCCGTCAGACTACCATTTTCAATTCAAACGTCTGCAGTTTCCTTTGAAAGTCTGCTTAGCCATGACAATTAACAAGGCTCAGGGGCAGAGTTTAAAAGTAGCTGGTGTGGATCTGAGAAGTGATTGTTTCGCACATGGTCAACTGTACGTGGCATGGTCCAGAGTCAGTTCTTCTGGTGTCTTAGTCATTCTGCAGCCTGAGAGAAAGACCAGAAATGTAGTTTACCGAGAAGTGCTTAGGCGTTAAAACACTCTCGATAGACATGGCAGTAGGTTAGGGGACCTGCCTTAAATCAAAGCTCCCCGTCGTATATTGCACCCGATTTTCAATTTCAATTTCAACGCTCCATGTTGCCGTGATTATCTTCCACTACATGAAAAATCTATGTAACTAATGTTATAACGTTATAACGGGATTCCAAATGTTATTGCAGACGAAGCCGCGGGTAACAGCTAGTTTATTTATAAACCTAAAAGGGTTGAATTTTGAGATGTGTGAAAGTTTCAAGTATTTGGGAGTACTGGTTACTGAAGATAATAGCACAAGAGAAGAAATAAAAGCATGAATTGCAGCCGCTAATAGAACTTACAGGGCACTGATAAAAATCCTCAAAGCGCGCATCCTCAGTAGAAGATCAAAGGTGACAGTGTACCGAACAGTTATACGACCAGTGGTAGTGTACGGCTCGGAAACATGGACTATGGCTGTGACAGAAGAGGAGCTCTTGAGAAGATGGGAAAGGAAAATACTGAGGAAGATTTATGGAGCAGTGAACGAGGCAGGAAGATAGAGAATACGGGAAAACAAAGAATTGGAGGAACTATATGGTCATCCTGATATAGTTTCGGAAGTAAAGAGTAATAGGCTAAGGTGGCTGGGGCATGTGGAGAGAATGGCAGGTGATAGAGTGGTTAAAAATACCTATAGAGGAAATTCAGGTGGAAGAAGATGCAAAGGAAGATCTAGGAAACGATGGTTGGATGACGTGGAAGACGACATACACAAGATGGGAGTAAGAAGATGGAGGAAACGTACAGAAGATCGTCAAGATTGGGCAACGATTGTTGGAGAGGCCAAGGTCCTATATGGAATGTAGCGCCGAGGAGTAGTAGTAATATCAGTTTCTTGTGGACACGATAACTGCCGTAATTTTGCACCAATCACTTTGAACTTTTTACATAATATGTATCTCGGTCGAGTTCATTAATGAGCAAGATCGGTCAAAGGGGGTGAAAATAGGTTTTTTTTTTGTGAAATATCGCTATAACTCGCTTAATACGTGAAATATCGAATCCATTCAAAGTTCATACTATGTGTCGGATAAGTACCAAAATGTATATTTAAAAAGTTTTTTGATAGCACCAACCATTGACCAAAGGGGTGGGAAAAAGTGGGTTTTTCGGGAAACATTAATCATATCTCTCTTAATAGGCACTATATCAAAACCGCACAAAATGGACAATATTCCCCTAATAATTACCTAAAACTTTTGTCTGAAAGAATTTTTGATATAACCCACCATTACGCCAAGGGATGAGAAAAATGATTTTGGAATTATAAGAAAATGCCAAGAGCCATCAGAGGTTGCCATGACAACGCTACTAAATTTATGAGGGATGAGCTATCAGAGTTTGCCATGACAACGCCATTGCACGAGATCACAGTCAGTTTTCCATCTGTCTCTGTGGGTAGCGGCTTCGGTGACGTAACTGGTAACATGCTGAACTTCTATGCCCAAGGTCGCGGGGTCAAAGCCAGCCAAAATCGTCGGATTTTCTAAGAGCGCTAAAAATCCCTCAGTATGCTTTCCTTCGGAGTGGAAGTTCCAACGTTCGTTGCGAGTTGCTGGTTGCGGTGGCATATAGTTGCCAAGTTCACAGTTAGGTGTCGTTGACGGTAGTATTTGGTACCAAAATTAGGAACTACTACTTGAAATTGACTGTCTGCAGTCCTTATCTGAATTACAGACTAATACGGCCATCACAATTAACACCATTTATCAGACAGATTCTACACACACCGAAAGTACACGGGGCTACACGACCGCAGCCCCTAAACTGAGGAACCAACCAACATCTCTGCGGGAGATACAATTTTGCGTGAAGAAGTAACAGACCGTTAGATAGTTACACATCAGTGTCGAAACCTTGCATAAGGACAGCGTGACCTCAAATATTAAAATGGACCCCAAATGACAAGAAGGTACCGTCCCCATAAGCCAATAAAATGTTAAAAAAATATGCATAGAAAAACGAAAAACTAAGTTAATTAAGTTCCAATTGAAAAATACTTTCTCGCAATAAATGAGGTCTGATCCTTCGGAAAACCTGCATATTATGCCTATTATATATCCCCTAGTTTGCCCGGTGAAATCTACCTCCGCCTTCCGGCGTGCCGAGAGGATTTTTTCTTTAAATAGGGACACACAAATAAATTCTATATTCAACGTTATTCACAACAGAGCTTCCTATGCCTGTTCCTTTGTTGGATTATTTTCTAGAACATTTGGTTTATTATCGACTGCATTACTAGGAACATAATAACACTCGAATAAACTTAATTATATTTAGGGGGCGGGGAGGGGAGGCGGGTTGGGGGGACGGGAACAAGCATGTTACTATTTAGTATTACCAGGTGTTCAATCGTAAACGACCCCTCCCGACAGTCACATCCAAATAAACGGATTCTAGTACCAACCTTACAAAATGGTAACATGGACATGTTTTAGGGCTGGAGGTCTCTCTGTGATGAGTGTGATTGGCGTGAACAAAGTTCTTACAGTTATTTACCATGGCAACAAGTGTTCGTTATCTAGGACTTTTATAGTAACCAAGGCGACAAGTAGGCCTATTAATAATCTAGACCAGAACACATATTGGTTGGTTGGTTCCTCAGTTTAGGGGCTGCGACAACGCGGTCATGTAGCCCCGTGTACTTTGGGTGTGTGTAGAATCTGTCTGATAACCGGTGTTAATTGTGATGACTGTATTAGAGTGTGTTATCTGTTTTCAATTCAAGTAAGGACTGCAGACATTTAATTTTTTTCAAGTAGTTCCTACTTTTGCGGCCAGACATCACCGTCAGCGACTACTAGTTCAGAACCTGGTTACCAGAAGCCACTGCAGTCGGCTTCCGGCAACGAACGCCGGAACCTAAGAGCGTTTGTCAAATGTTTAACCTAACCTAATTTAGCTTCACACAGGTGTAATTAGTGCCATAAATCTATGACATGGGACCGCCGGCTTTACTTCCCCTCCGAAGGAAGGCATACTGAGGGATTTTTAACGCTCTTAAAAAATCCGACGACTTCGGGTTTGAACCCGCCATCTTGGGCATAGAAGCTCAGCATGCTACAAAAAAAAAACATATTGTCATATTATATATATATATATATATATATATATTTTTTTTAGCGTATTGCTTTTAGTGCCGGGAGTGTCCGAGGACATGTTCGGCTCGCCAGTTTTGTAGCTGCTTCAAGACGGACACCCAATGGGTGAGCTACAAGTACCGTTGGGGAGGGAAGTTGGAATGTAAGGACGAGGGGTTGGAAAGTAGCGGCTGTGACCTGTAGTTAGGGACCAACCCCGGCATTTGCCTGGAAGGAAGATGGGAAACCACACAGGACCATCTTCAAGGGTGCCGGCGGGGGGATTCGAACCTCCTCGCCTCCCGGATGTGAGCGACTGCCAGTAGTCATGCCGTAACGACCACGACGTTGTTTCTAAGTGTAGCGGGATGCAAGCAAAGAATTATTCACCTTCCTGCCAACGAGCGTTAGTTTGGTTGCAGCAAACGATATTGGAAAGGGCTGCTGAATCAGTCTGTATATTCAGCAGTATATTATATTGTCGCCTCCGTTGCGTAGTGGTCAGCGTGATTAGCTGCCACCCCGAAGGTCTGCGGTTCGATTCCCGGCTCTGCCACGAAATCAGCGTGATTAGCTGCCACCCCGAAGGTCTGCGGTTCGATTCCCGGCTCTGCCACGAAATTTGAAAAGTGGGTCTAACTTAAGGCCACGGCCGCCTGCTTCCCACTTCCTTCCCTAACCCTTCCCACTCTACGCCTGGGCGTAGTACTGGTCACACACCCCAGTTGTATCCTAGAATAAGAGTCTCAAACTCCAGGGCACTGCCCTCAGTGGCGGTAGAGGTGGGATCCCTCGCTTAGTCCGTGGGAAAAGTCATCCCTGGAGGGTAAAACGATATTTTGAAATGATGGTGGTTTGGGGGGTCTGGGGGATGTGAAACGCGAAGATAAGTCGAAATTTTACGGTTGTCGCAACATGCTTTCTCACGAAATCTACTTAAGAGCTGTGATTAGAGTGGACGAAGGGGCAGATGGCTTCGCTGTTCCGCCCCTTAAAACCTCGATAACTAACTAGAGTGGACAAAAATCGGGCAGTTTAATTACCATGGCATGAATTCGTCAGCTAGGCCTATGCATCTAGTTCAGTAGGGACTTTTGATCGCACACATTGGAATTAACCAATCTAGTGTAATTCTTTAGGGAATAACACCCATTACAATTTGGGTACAATCTTGTTGACCGACTGAAAAGCATTTAAATTTCGTGAGTAGTAACAGAACCAAACCCATTGGTCGGTGAATCACTCACTCATCGCAACACCACAGTGGTTTAGGCAGCGGCTCAATGCTAGCAGTATAGGAATAGACAGGAATTTGAATTTGAATCTATTGTTTCTCTTATACAGGCCACTGAGTCTACAAAGCCTCTTTATGCAGCTCTCTTCATTCAGAGGGCGGTTAAATACAATAGAATAAATGAAGAAAGAAAAAACTTAACCTAAACATACAGTTGACAATAGATGTTCTTGTTATTACATCCGTTCACCTTGAACATGATAATTGTATAGCTGATAGATTACAATGAAGGGAGTGTTTCATCGCTCAGATAGGAAGTCCTGAATACTGGTGCAATTTATATTTATTCCAGAGAATACTAGCTGAAATACGGAATGAACCTTTGCATTTTTCGGTTCTGTGATGAGGTATCTGGAGCATTTGTGCAGTGTGTCTATTCGCACGGTTATGCACTGATTGCATGGGAGTTAGTGTGCAGTAAATATAAGACGGAATTTTGAATTTTAGAATTTTTATCACAGTCAGAGCCATGGCATACTGTCTTCGTTCCTTTAACTTTAGCCATCCAATCTGGACGTAAAATGGAGTTATGTGACTCTCTTGGTACATTGAGAACAAACCGCAAGCAAGCATTTTGCATTCTTTGCAATTTTGTATTGAGGACCTCTCCCATATCATGTCAGATAACACGGCGTTCTCAAAGGAGAGTTATATTCTAAAGCAAAATCCATATTTTCAGTGCGTTCTGGACAACACTTGACAAACTTTAAAACAGTAATTAATCTCTCATAATGACACGTAGTAGTTATTAATAATTGTGCCCCCCAAAATGTAGCGTTCTGGGTTCATTTATAAATTCGATATTGTTTCCTGGGTCGTCCTGGTCCGGATCTCGATAGATATGAGGACGAGTGTTGCCAACAGTCACATTTCTATATACGTTTAACCAGATTGAGAGGGGGGAAAGGATTAAAATCAGTTTCAAAATAACTACATTTCACTTTTTATAATACTACATAAAAATCACCAAAAACCACTTACGCTACATAATGAGAAGTTAATTACGTACGGTACTGTCTAACGCGCTTAAAAGTGGAAAAAAGGGCAGATGAGCTCACTGTTGCGTCCCTTAAAACAGCAATAACTAAACTTGGAAAAGAATATCAAGTTCATCATTAGACCACGGAAGTAGGGAATGTGGTAGAAACCCAAAAAACTCAAGGCAGCGTGAAACGTACTAGGCAAGGCAAGGAGTGAGGTACAGTAGTTTGCTATTGCTTTCTCGATTGAGCCAGTGCAGCATCCACAGGCAACGGATATGCCCCAAATGGGATCTCTCACTACTAGGCCCCGGATGGTGATGCCGTAAAAAAGTTCAAAAAATGCACTTAACATTTTCAAAAATGACTGTAATAAATTACCTAAAAATTCGAAAAATGCACTATAAAATGGAGAAAATTATCTTATAATAATAAACTCACCAATATTTCAAAAATGACATCTTAAGATCAAACTGAAAAGTCAATCAAAATAGATTTCTAGCAATTACCAAAGGTTTATGTTCACTTTAGTCTGAGTTGCACTGCACTACGAATGTCATTCTGATGTTGTCAAATGTAAATGATCTGCGGTTATCAGCCAACAAGTATTTATATCTCGAAAAGCTTCGTTCAACATCAACTGATGTGATCGGAGCGTACTTAAAGTGAGGAAGGTCGTTTGCTGCTAAATCCTCCTCAATCCCATCCATGCAGTAGTTTTCACCAGAAAGAATGTCTGAGATTTTGCATAATGTTTTATACCCGGTGTTTTTGTCCAGTTTTGATGCATTACCCGCAGCAATTTCGCCACGATTGTTGCTAAGACTAGTTTCCTCCCGATTGATTAAGGAAATGGAATCAATATTTCAATATTTTAAGTTATCTTTTATCAGCTACTAGCTTCTTCTTAACTCTCAGAGACGTAACTCCCTCATATAAAGCTGTGACATGGCTAAATTGAAGAAAAGAATGACCTTAAAAGGCTGATTTCTCTAAAATAAGACCAAAAATTTCTACCAAACTTTAAAAATGCTCTTAAAATGGAAAAATAGCACCCAAAAAATGCTAAAAGATGCATAATAAAAATGACATATTTGAAGACGGGGTGGCCTGTCCAGAGTTTCTATATACTTCAGCATTGTTTTAGACAGCTCCGTAAAAAGATGACATGTCATCAACATCCGGGCCCTACTCATTACCAATAATACCATAGTAGCGTCCATGTTTCAAACTGAGATAACGGTAAAAAGCCATATTTTGCTCTAGCCTGTGCTAACAAACTAATGCAATCATCAAGATATGGCAACAGGCCCCTTATAGTCCAGTCAATAGAGGCTCAAAAAGGGGGTTCACCTTACATCAGATGCGGGATCGTTTTTTATTTTTTGATGTTGTTTAGGACCAGTAGGTAGTTATTAATCCTAGTTTCCGTCATCCTCCTCCCCTTGCTTCGTCCGCCATCTTGAAAAACTGTCAGAAATCGGCACTTTTTTCAGTTTTTGGCCTCTAGCTCATTCCAGTTCATTTGTTTGAAGATATTTCTAAATAAGAAAATGTAGATTACTAAATTTGCAACAACTTTGATGTGGAAGTTTTTTTGTAGGACCAAGCGTATTCGAGCTACGAGAAGGCGAAAAAGTGCAAAAATTGGCGATTCGGCATATTTTTCACTTTCGCTCCACTTTACATCGCAAAAACAGGGGAAAAACTTGATTTCAGCGAAAAGTTTATTGAATGAAAGTTGTAGACAATTTAATTTCCTTTGAAACTCCTGTATCAAAAAAAAACCAATTACGAGCAATGGGTAGGAGTGGGGGTAAATTTAAGAAAACTATAGGAAATAGGTTTTTTGAGATTCAGCCCTGGAGCACCGTGTTGGTGAAAGTTTTTCGTTTTCATTACCGTATATTACAACCATTTTTTGAACACAGCAGTGTATCTAAATATTATATGAACCATTTTTGTATAAATGTAACCACACACATACACTCACACTCTCACACACACGCATCTTGTTTTTGTTTTATTCAGTTGATGTTCGTACCTCCAGTGTTCACATACGGTTTATTCAACGTGCTTGGAAAGAATTTTCCTGTGGAGTGAGTTGTAGTGGTGAAGGATGGCTTCTTCATCCCAAACACCGGACAGTGAGTGCTTCATATGCGGGAAGAGTTTGGACGAAGGAGTTGTTATTACTGTGAAGAAGAAAGGAGTTCAGACTCTATTAAGCGCAAGTGTTCGAAGGGGGCGAAACGACCACTGCCAGATTTTGAAGAAAAGAGATGAAATTAAAGTTCACAATGCCTGCTCAAAGAATTACACTGATCCAAGACGGATAGACGTAGCTCTACGCTCAGAATCCCCTATACCTGGACCATCTTCAAAGCTAAGGTCAGTAAGGGAGGCGTTTATTTTCAAGGACCATTGCTTTCTATGTGCGGAAAAAATTGAAGAGGATTATATGAAGGAAAAAAAAACAGAAAAAGCTCCCCTGGATTTCTCAAAATCCAGTTCGCTTGCTGGAGAAGATGGAGACAAGGGACAACTTGTCATTAGGAGCTCGGGCACGCGGAGATGAGGGGGCTCAACAAATAATTAATCGTGTTCCCCCAGACTTAGATCTTATTGCTGCTGACGTTGAGTACCACGATGCTTGTATGAAAAAGTTGTACCGACCACCGAGAGCTGGGGGAGGGGCAAGAGGATACAGATCACACCCCAGAGTTGATGAAACAAAGGAATGTGTTTATGCTTTTCTGGAAAGAAACAAAGAAGAATGCCAATTCTCATTTGATCAATTGGTGGGGGCCTTAAGGAAGGATGTGAACTTGACCGGAGGACAGTAAAATCCCGTTTCCTGAAAAAGTACGAGGATGACATCATGTTCGTTGAAACAGGCAATAAATCGACGGTCTGTTTCAAAAATACTGGTTATAAAATATTGAATGACACTTGGTATGCCAATGTAAAATCGAATCCTTAGGAAGAAAGAATGAGAGTGGTGACAGCAGCTGCAGATATACAGTAATTACAGAGGATATTCGCTCCCGTGTGTACAATACCACTGACTATCCACCCCCTGATAAATTTTTGAACAGTATCGAGTCAGACATTCCACCAACGTTATTGACAATGGTCCAAACAATTGTGCTAAAAACAAACAAGGAAGTTAAGATAAATGGAAGAGGATCAGTATTGCCATTTTCCATCAATCATTGCTGCTGCACGTCCTCGGTCGTTTGGATCCCGTAAGAAGGGAGGAGAGCATCAGCTCTGGTGTAGTTGGAAGTAAGCAGGTGAACTGCTACAAGGCTCACTCATCAAGTCGGTATGGCTGGACTCTCAAGAATAGTGGGAACAACCTTCGGTGAAGTGTCCTTCAAAAAGAAGGACAAAGTGATATCTTTAGCAGCTGACAAGAACATCTTGAAAGTTGGGAAGATGAAGATTGCTGTGGATCCACTCACACTCTATCACAGAATGTGCATAGCAAAAACAACCCAGGACGACCTTGAGGAATACCTCTCTTATGAGCTTGTACCGTACCCTATGTCGTTGTTCAACGAGGATGTCATGCGCAAGGGCACAAAGTCTGCTTGATATGCAGCGTTCACACCCATAGATTTCGAGCTTCTCTCAAATCACCACACTGTCATCGATGGTGGGCATCTGCTCCACACAATTGTGTGGAATCGAAATTCGACTTTTGCAACATTCTGATGAGTACCAAGAATGCTGAAAGAGCAAGAAGGCGCAAGCTGAACGCCTCAGCAGATGTGATATTTGATGAAGCCACAGTCAACGAAACTCCTCAAGACAAATTTCTGTCCAATGAGAGCAATAAAAACGATTTGTTGCCCTCCTCAGAACAACACTTGAAGCGTCCAACGTCATGAAAGGGCAAGCCGAAGAGGATGCTGACGTGCTCATTGTGACCACTGCAACATCGATGGCTTCTTCGTACGACGCTGTAATTATTGCGGGGGATGACATCGATTTATTAGCCATTCTCACTGGGACAACAAATACGATGAACAACATATACCTTAAAAAAACAGGAAGAGGCAATTCACCTGACGTCATGTACTCCCCCTCATCATTTATGTACGACTTCGCTGAGAACCTGCTGCTCATCCACGCCATCAGCGGGTGTGACACAACGTCAAACATTTATGGATTCGGAAAAAACAAATTTTATTCCCTGTTCCGGAGGAATCCATTATTGTTGGAGATAAGTGGTGTCTTCATGGACCCAGCAGCCACATTAGAGGACATCTCCAAAGTAGGAGAGCAAATATTGGTCGTCCTCCATGGGGGGAAATCACTTTCTGACCTCCGACACACACAATTTGTTGCCACCACGACAAACTTGAACCTGGAAAATCTGCTCCCAATCTCCGATGCAGCGCGATACCACTCCTTGAGGGTATACCACCAAGTGACGTCCTGGATGAGCAGGAAGAAAGACCCGATCACCTTTGGCTGGACAAGAGGAAGCAGAGGCTTAATTTCGACAACAACCACCAGAGATGCTGCTCCTCGTACCCTGCTGAAGACGGTATCATGCAGGTGTGTCACCGGCTGTTCCGCAGCATGTGGATGCAGAAAAGCCGATATGCATTGCTCCACTTTCTGCAAATTCTGCTGCGGAGGAAAGTCCTGCGACAACCGTCCTTTGATAGTCGCTGACGAGGAAGAGGGAAACATCGACGACCCGTCCATAGCCTACCATTCGACGAAGACCCTGCCGAAGAGTCAACCCTCCCGACCCCCCACCCCTTGCGAAACGTCTCCGGTTACTGTAGCAAGCCCCCACCCCCCATCTATTTTAAAGTTTTCATTTCAGTGTGTTCATTATTCCCTAATAATTAATATGTAAATAATTAATATATAAAACGCATTGTATTGTAATCAATATTTTGTAATTACACACTAACTTTCTTAAATGAATGGGTAACGAATTTGTTCTCTCCCATCTATTCATATTTATACAAAAAATGGTTCAAATATTATTTGGATGCACTGCTGTGTTCAGAAAATAGTTGTAATATAATGAAATCGAAAAACTTTTACCAACACGGCGCTCCAGAACTGAATCACAAAAAACGCATTTCCTCTAGGTTTCTTAAATTTACCCCCACTCCTACCCATTGATTGATTGATTTTTTGATACACGAGTTTCAAAGGAAATTAAATTATCTACAACTTTCATTCAATAAACTTTTTGCTGAGATCAATTCTTCTCCCTGTTTTTGCGATGGAAATTGGAGCAAAAGTGAAAAATTTGCCGAATCGCCAATTTTCGCCCTTTTTCGCCTTCTCGTAGCTCGAATACGCTTGGTCCTAAAAAAAAACTTCCAAATCAAAATTGTTGGAAATTTAGTAATCTACATTTTCTTATTTGGACATATGTTCAAACAAATGAACTGGGAATGAGCTAGAGGCCAAAAACTGAAAAAAGTGCCGATTTCTGACAGTTTTTTCAAGATGGAGGACGAAGCAAGGGGGGAGGATGACGGAAACTTGGATTAATAACTACCTAAGGGTACTAAACAACATCAAGAAATAAAAAACGATCCCGCATCTGATGTAAGGTGACATTCGTTTATTGACTGGACTATTATCAGCATTGCGTGATAGGACGTGCACGGTCAATTTGACCGGGGAGAATAAAATACGACACGGTACCATTTTATGAGCAAAGGTCCGTTCTCGCCTGCTGTTTCCAGGATTGCAGGATCGAATCCTGGCACAGTCAGTTGGCATTTGATGGTGCGCAATTGCGAGGGAGCCGTGTCAGTAGATTCGCTGGCACGTTAAAGATCCCATTCGGGGGCAACATTTCCGGCGTCTCTAAAATCAGTGGTACTGCTGGAGTCCAAGCTCTGTGAACTTGAGGGGTGAGGTGACGCAGGAGGCGGGAAGAGAAGGGCCTGTCAACAGCCCCCCGTGTTATCTGGTATTCCTGTCTATTCCAATACTGCTAACATAGGGCCGTTGCCTAAACCACTGTAGTGTTACGAATGAGTGAGTGAGTCATCGACCAGTGGATTTGTTTCTGTTACTACGCACGGACCGGGAACCTCACACATCACTCTTCATCGTCCGCGATCCACATTCCTCTCTGGTTCACGGAGCTTGGACTCGAGCAGTACTTTTAGTAGTTAAAAGGGACGTAAAACCAATAACTTTAAACATTAATTACAGTAATATACTCTATGTCGCCTCCGTAGCGTAGCGGTCAGCATGGTTAGCTGCCGCCCCGGAAGCCTGGGTTCGATTCCCGACACTGCCACGAAATTTGAAAAGTGGTATGAGGACTGGAACGGGGTCTACTCAGCCTCTGGTGGTCCAAATGAGTAGAGGGGGTTTGATACCCACCTCAGCCATCCTCGAAGTGGTTTTTCGCGGCTGAAGTACCCGTGCTTCGCTACGCGTCATAAATAAATTAAAATGTGAAGGAGACAGTTAAAACAGGGGATAGTACTCGACCAACCGCAGCACAAACGGTTCTACGTTCTGTTATTAGATAGCGCGACTAGCGATACTCTCGAAGGATAATGCTGTAATTTACTAGTATTTCTAATAATAAATGTAGCACATTGATGAATTCTGTCGTTAGCTTAGTTTAATAGATTAATAATTTTAATATGAGAAGGAGGTTATGTACAAATAACTTTACGATTTGAAACCGAGACTAGATTTATAAACCTGTATAGGAATCTCAATTGTCGGCCGGTCTGCTATACATTTACTGCCATCTATCAGCGGAACTTGTGATCAAACTAACTTACTCGACCACAGATTACCTACTACTGTACCACAGATTACCTACTGTACTGTACTCGACCAACCCTGTGGACACCTGTGAACCAACCACAGCACAAACAGTTCTACGTTTTGTTGGTAAATAGCGCGACTAGCGAGACTCTCGAAGGATAATGCTGTAATTTACTGGTATTTCTCTTAATAAATGCAGCACATTGATGAATTCTGTCGTTAGCTTAGTTTAATACATTAAATAATTTTAATATGAGAAGGCGGTTATGTAAAAATAACTTGACGATTTGACACCGAGACTAGATTTATAAACCTGTATAGGAATCTCAATTGTCGGCCGCTAGCAGGGGGAGCCACTCCGGGCTCCGCGCTTCGGCTTGCCAGAGCATAGGCTGCAGCCTGACGTCATCGGTTGGGTACTGTCGTGGCGACCATGTATAACAAACAGTTCTCAGCTGTCTCTAGCAACAAAAAGGGACGCTTTTGAAGAGAAATATGCATGTGGTAGTCCTCGCATGCCCTTCTGCAGTCAACTAATACCCTATAAAGGGCGTATCACTACAGTCTGTACCATTAAACTTGCTACCCTCCTGTCAGGAGACTGATAAAATAACCCGGTCAATGCATGTGAGATTTTCGAAGTGAAATGCCATGTCCTGTGGTTCGGATTCCACGTAAAAAAGCAGGTCCTGTTGCTCATAATCCCAAGATTTACGTTTACGTGAAACTAATAAATAGAACTCCGAAATGGTAATGTTGAAAATTAATCAGTGAGGTGAACAACATTGAATCAAAAGACAAACGGTTATCGGAGTCCCAAGTCAGACAACTGTGTGACCACCACGTAGTGTAGACTGTAGAGGTTAGTATTCGTGACTGTCCGGGTACACTCAGCCTCGTGAGGCAAATCTGAGAAGATGTGGGTTCGATTCCCACCTCAGCCGGCCTGGAAGTGGTTTTCCATGGGTTGCCACTGCCGGGTTGGTTCCTAACTTAAGCCACGGCTGCCTTCTTCTCAATCCTCATCTGATTTACAACTACACAAAGACACCACAATAACACAGGTTACCAGACAAATTTAACACACACCCAAGTGCACGGGGCTAAATGGTCACGATGTCCAAACTCCTCAAATTAATATTTTGGGCTGCACCCAACTGATTTACTACTTCTTGAAAAGTACTGTAGTTTTAAATAAGGAATATAATAAAATGCTAAATAATCAATAAGCTAATTGCATTTGACAGTTAAATTCTTTGGCATTGTATCGTGCAAATAACTTGAAACGTGAGAGTATTCTGGACTCTCATAATATGCATAGATCATACAAATGCACATCTTTTAAATAGGTTAAATATCGTAGTTCTCAGTTCTTAACATTTTCTAGGATCAAGCACACCCTCGCAGGAAGTTGTGGTACAGTTACAAAAGGACTCTCACGCTTACGAAACTACAGGGTCTTTCTTATCGGTGTAGTAATATATAGGCTGGCTGCGTGGTCAGCGGTAACGTTCTCGCCTGCTATTCCCAAGGTTGCTGGATCGAATCGTGGTGCAGTCGGCTGGCATTTGAGGGTAAGGAAATGCGAGGGAGCCGTATTAACAGATTTACTGGCACGATAATAATCCCCTTAGAGGCAAAATTCCGGCACCCCGGCGTCTCTAAAAGCAGCAGTTAAAAGGGACTATCAACCAATAACATTAATTATATTATCTAGCAATATAGCAGCTGCATTAATGTAATCTCTCGGCTGTTAGTCACCCGGCTACGTGTGCATTTTGCCGGTCCCCGCTTTATTGCTAGACCGATAAAAATGTCTTTGTAATATTGTGAGCATCTGAGTTATAGTCTACTTATCTTGGTATTGAGTTATCTAACGTGTTCGGCAGAAGCTGAAAATTAAAACTTGCTACCAGTTGCATCGGTAATAATTCTCCTGTGAAGATGACGTTTCGCTAGATGCACTTAAGTACCTTGCCGGTTATGTGGCATTCAAGATTAGGTTCATTGATGAGAGTTTAAGTGTGAAGGGGGAAAATTTGTGTGTAACAGACGAGAACAGGAATGATTGGATATCCATCATTTCAAAGGGGGGACTTGCTCGTCCAACACATGAGTGGCTCCATAAAATGATTGAATTTGAAGTTTTGTTCGGTTCTTTTCATGGACGAACTATACCAAAAAGAAAAATGTAATGACCTACCTGACCACCTTAATAAAATAAAATCTCCGGAAGTGTATGAGAAGATAATTCGTTTATACGTGAGGACAAGGACTTTTATCAGAATCCGTCACCTGAATAGGCATATCAAGATCAAATTAATGGAGAAATATGCAGCAATAAAGAACAAATTCTGGGTCGTTCCGTCATCTGAAACTCAAGTCCCATTAAAGGTGTTTATAAACTGATCATTTTCATACCAATGTTACATTAATAATGTATGTTGTTGGGACTGGGACATCTTGATCATCAGCTCCGTGTACTTGTCTTCAATTTGTAATCCGTGCTTTTAAGGTGACTGTTGTAATGTGTGTGTGACCGTAATTATTAGGGACGGAAATGGGGTAAGTGCTCCGGAACTTGAAACAATGTAGGCTACTATCTCGACATTTGACTGGAGAGAGTGTGGAAAGCCGCTGTCAGCGCCGGGATTCGAACCTCTGAACTCCCGACTTACTGCAGCTTCCCATCGCGGTCGTAGTGAGCAATATAACGCACTTGGCTACACCGCAGGATCGCTAAAGCATGATTATGTAGCCTATCGCTATTGCTATATTTCGTATTTCCGTCCTTTGCACGTCTTTTATTGTGTTTTGTGAGGCTTCTTGTAAGCTCAGCTGATACTAAGGTGCGGTAGCGTAGTTAATCTAACGTATTTTTTGTGTGTGTTTATGAAGTATATTTCGCATTATAAACCACTGCAATATATTGTTTATACCTTTCTCTTTATAATGCGCATATTGCCATTATTGTGATTGAATACCACGAGCGGAAAAGAGTAGCGAAATATGACTGTGTTTCCCGTAAGAATGCATTGTAAATATCAGCTGACATGCGCCTGCTACATCCGAGCTGCGTCACAGCTTATCAGCCAATGGGAGCGAGATTTTTTTTTTTTTTTTTTTTTTTTCGGGGGGGCCCCGAAAGGTTTCCCGCTCCCCCCGCGTGGCACCCGACCTTACTACTGGTGCCTCCGACATGCAGTTAGTCTACGATAGTAGAAGAGAAAGCATAGGGGATTGGAAAGGAAGGATTGCCCTTTGAGGCTTTGCGCCTGTCCCATCGCGGTCGCGATCTACCAGGCATAATGAATAGGTATTAACATTGGTATATGGTGTCATATATGTGCACATATAAATATGTACACATATACAACGGTAAGATTGTAGGGCCAGGGAAAACCGCATAGACAGAAAGGAAAGATTGTCTACACGTAAAACCTGAGGCACCGGAGTGTCTTATATAGTCTACTTACCTTGGGCCGCTAGTAGTAGGTAATCTGTGGTCGGCCCACAGATTACCTACTACTAGGTCGGCCGGTCTGCTATACATTTACTGCCATCTATCAGCGAAACTTGCGATCATGCTCCGTGACTTCCTCGACCAACCACACCGGAAATAGGTCTACGTTTTGCTGGTAGATACCGCGACTAGTGAGACTCTCGAATGATAATATTGTAATTTACTGGTATTTCTCTTAATAAATGTAGCTGTTTGATGAATGTTCTCGTTAACTTAGTTTCATAGATTATTAATAATAATTTTGATATGAGAAGGATATAATATGTAAAAATAACTTAACGATTTGACACTCAGACTAGATTTATAAACCTGTATAGTAACTTGATATATCAGCCGGGAGTATTGGCGTACTCCTGTAATCCAGCTACTTGGAGGCCGGGTTGAGAGGATGATTTGAGGTTGGGAGCTCTGGTGCTCAGTACCTCATGTTGACTTGGTGTCCGCACTAAGCTCGCCATCAATATGGGCACCCTGGGGGAGCCTAGGGTGGCCAGGTTGAATTAAGAGAGGCGAACCGGGCCAGGAGGGAAACCAAGCAGCCAAAAGCCTCCGTGGCGAGCAGTAGTGGGATAGCGCCGAGGAGTGGGAGCTAAGTGACAGCCTGACCAATACAGTCAGACCTCAACCTTTTGATTATTTTTTCCTTCTGAACAAAAACGACGAATTTTACTGTGATTTTATTAGCATATCATAGGATATTTATTAACCACCTATCACAAGGATAGTTTTGACGTACGGTAATGTGATTGGATAACGTTTAAAAAACGTTGACAATTAACAAAAGAAATATAAAAATTAAAATAATAAACAGTCGCCTCCGTAGCGTAGCGGTCAGCATGGTTAGCTACCGCCCCGGAGATCCTGGGTTCGATTCCCGGCCCTGCCACGAAATTTGAAAAGTGGTACGAGGACTGGAACGGGGTCCTACTCAGCCTCGGGTGTCCCAAATGAGTAGAGGGGGTTTGATTCCCCCTCAGCCAACCTCGAAGTGGTTTTCCGTGGTTTCCCACTTCGTCTTCGGGCCACGGCCGCCTCCTTCCCTCATGAGGCCCCTGTTCGCTTTGCAGGTGAGGCCGCTTTGGGGAGGTGCCAATCCCACCTCACCAGTTGTATCCCTTCCGATTCGATGTTCCCCGCTCTAGGACACTGCCCGTAGAGGCGGTAGTGGTGAGTTCCCTCGCTGATTCCGTGGGTTCCGCCAACCTGGAGGGTAAACGACTAAAAAAATAATAATAATAATAAACATAACTATAAAAATATGTAAATATGATAATTCAATAGAAACATATCAAAATTAAATCTATAAGAACGAAAATGAAATGAAAATCCACAGCCTGCTTCCAGTCTCCGACCGGGTCAGGAATGGAATGAATGAAGCCCCCATCTAGCGGCGAGGATATGGACTGTGCCGGCTGCCGAGGCCTGACGCACTCCTCTGGGGCAATGATTAAATGAATGACAGATGAAATGAAATGATAGTGGAGAGTGTTGCTGGAATGAAATTTTTACAGGGAAAACCGGAGTACCCGGAGAAAAACCTGTCTGCCTCCGTTTTGTCCAGCACAGATCTCACATGGAGTGACCGGGATTTAAACCACGGACCCAGTGGTGAGAGGCCGGCGTGCTGCCGCCTAAGCCACGGAGGCTCTAAAATCTATAAGAACATCAATTGAAAATTAATATATAAACATTAAAATTAGCGAAACAAAAAATTATGTTATTAACAATATTCTTCTATCTCCGTTAGGGTCTTCTGAGGACCACGAACCAATTTCAAAGTTTAGTCCTTTGTTGTTCTGTCATCTTCCTCCAGTGCTCCTTCATCATTTCGCTGTGTGTCTTCTTTCTCTCTTCCGACCATTTTTAGCCTGTTTTCTTATATTGCCTTCCTTGGAGTCCTTCCAATCCCAAGACTTTTTTTTTTTGAAAATTTCTCTCTCTAGTGCATCTTCTTCTCTTACATTGTTTTTTTTTTTCTAAATCTTTCTTTACTTCTTGAAACCAGGCTGTTATCGATTTCTTTTTCCAAAGATATTTAAAAATCTGTTTGGTTAACCTGCTATCATTCATTCTATATAAATGTCCGAAAAAATAACAATCGCCTCTTCTTTATTGTCTCCTTGACAATATTATAATTATTAAAATAAATTAAAATGTAAAAACACTTATAAATAAAAATAAATAGTTTTGCCCTATAAAGGGTTAAATTAACAAGTCATCAATTCAACACACCTCGGCTCCCGCTTATGTTCACACCGTATAAGTAACTAAATAATTAACCAGGGGCGGCTCCTGATTAAAACTTTAGGGTAAACCAGATGATACTATTGTTGTTTTATATTTGGCTTTGTATTTTGTAACTGCGCTTACAGCAATATGGCCACTTGGCTGCAATAAAGATTACTAGCCGACCCATCTCGCATGTTCATAAACCACACTTTCCCTAATAGGCAGGTTCGTCGCGAGGGCGGCGCGAGAGGTACGGTCGCGCCAGGCCCCGCGCTCAGAAAGACCCCGCGCTTCACACTTTTTTTTTTCATAAATGAAAAAAATAAAGATAGTGTGTTTGATTCATTTCAGCCCAAATTAAAATAAGCCAACAATGTAAAATATGCTGTGTTTGTATGATTACTTGGATCTGGATCGTCTGAATTAAAGTCAGTTTGTTGACAAAACTTGGGTAGGTCCTCGAGTTTTTGGAGGTACACGACACTACGGGGAAGGGGTTAGCTGAGGTTTTAGAGGGAGTATTGGAGGATAATGATCTTGATATCATGGACTGTAGGGGACAAGGGTATGACAACGGTGCTAATATGAAGGCCAAGTATAAGGGAGTGCATATGTGAGTGAAAAATATTAATAAACGAGCAATGCTCATGGTATGTGTTGCACTTAATCTTAACTTACTATTGGAAGAAATGGTTAAATGCAATAAGGACGCTATGACATCTATAGTTCAGCGTCAGTACACTTTGTTTGTAGCTTCCACGGAAAGGTGGGACATTTTGTGCGAACTATGTCCTCCTCACACTAAAAATCTTTATCTAGCACGAGATGGGAATGTAGAATTGACAGTGTCAAGCCCATCAGGTACCAGTTAGGAAAAGTAAACGAAGCTCTAGAAAATGTGGCAGAAACTACCAAAGATCCTGTTACCCGGTCAGAGGCCCAATCTTCGTTGCTTCATACAAGTTCTTGTGAATTTGTTTTAAGCCTCGTTATCTGGTACGATATTTTATTTTCTGTGAACTCAACAAGTAAAACTCACCAATCTGAGAAGACTTCGTTAGATACGGCTTTAACCAAACTTCAGAGCCTAGTCATTTTTTCAAAATTATCGCAACACTGCCTATAACAATGCAATGTCCACCGCTAGAGAAATAATGGAAAATTTGGGCTATGCAAAGAAATTTTCTATTCGCCGTCAAGGCAATCGCAAAATGTTCTTTGATGAAATAAATCAGCAAAATGATCAACAGGTGGAAAAAAACGAAGAGGAACTTCAAAAAGAAGCTGAAAATAAATTTCGGGTAAATTACTTTTTGTCTGTCGTAGATACTGCACTGAGCTGCGTAGAAAATAGATTTAACGAAGTTAATTTTTTTCGGAATACTTTGGATTTCTTTTCGATCCTTTCAAGCTTTCCAATTTGGAGGAAAAGCAATTGAAAGACCATTGTCAAACACTCTCTAATTTTCTAAAAGACGGGGAGATTGAAGATTTGGATGCAGAAGATCTTTTTCTGGAGCTACAATTATTTAGATACGCTGTTCCGTCATCTGTAAAAAGTGCTTTAGGTGCACTACAGTACTTAGCCCCGATAAAGGAGTCCTATCCTAATTTAACGACGGCCTATCGAATTATGCTTACAATTCCTATAACGGTTGATTCGGGGGGAAAGGAGTTTTTCAATTTTGAAACTAATCAAAAACTATTTGCGATCAACGATGGCGCAGGAGCGTCTGAACGGTTTGGCTACTCTGTCAATCGAATGTGAAACGGCCAAATAATTAGAAATGAACTATTTAATCAGCACTTTTGCCCTAGCAAAGGCCCGAAAAGCGCCTTTTACATAAATGAAAAGCTCTAAATTCTAAACAAAAAAAACGAAATATTTTTTTTTAGAAAAAAAATACCTGCCTTGTAAACCATGTTATTTCTCGAATATTTCAGCTCATATTTATCGGTGAAAGTGGACTTATAGCACTTTTAGTAGTTTAGTTTATGAAAAACTGTATAGCCTTAGAAATGTTGAAATATGTGAACGTGATTGCGTATTATTATTAATTATGTGCGTTTGGGTAAGAAAGTACATCAAGCACATGATTCGTTTTCCATAATACAGCATATTATTTATGCCAAAAATGTCACCTGTGGTAGCTCATTGTATCAGGTTTCCATTAATATTGCTTGTTGCTTTTATCTGATCAGGTGCTTCCTGTATCCAATTTTACGCTTATCCTATTTGTTGAGGTTTGTTTAGAAACTAGAAATGTAATAAAATGAGTTTTAACTAGCCTAAAATTGTAATCTCTTTTAAAACATCACTCTCCGTACAACACAGCCACTTACAGTCTAAAATTTGCATTTACTACCCCCTCCCCCCGCGAACTCATGCCTTCTAGGCCACGCGCACAATCTCGCGCCAGGCCCCGCGCACCCTCACGACGGTTCTGCTAATAGGTTTATAATGAGATACTTACGGAGAATGGTTGCTATAACACTCACCGGTTATTCGATATTTATGAAATTATACGATTTGAGTAGCCTTCTCATTCCTTTGATTTACTGTTTCTGAAATCCATGATAAAGGAAAGTCCTCAGAATGTTAAAATTACGGTACATGAAACAGGCGTCACAGCGGCCAAAATGTGAAGAGGACAGCAATAATGGAGCGTATTTTCTTACAGCAAAAGTATTTGCAAATCGCACACTTCGTACATTTTAAATGCATTTTTAAAGAAATTATAGATATTTATGAAATTAGAGTGCAATTCGTAACCGCTAATGTCTATTCTCGTTCATTTGAATGCTCATTTGTCACGATCGGCCTCTTGTGAGCGCCGCAGGAGGGATCTATACTACTGAAATAATATATATTTGATTATTATTATTAATTATTATATTTGACATTCATTGTTCCAGTTTTAATAAATAGTTCATGCATTAAAAACTGTCGGTACTCATATGGCTCCTTATTTGTAATTAATATCTTCTTCACTCCTGTGCTTGGATGAGCAAATACATCCATCATCTTGGTCGATGAAGTTCTATTTTTTTAATTTCTAACTTTGTGTTCAGAGGCATAGAATAAAATGGATTTCTTAATTAAAAACCCACTTTCATTTCCCTATGTTGCACACAATCAGGAATCAGTATATTAAATAACTACGTACTGTACCACATAAGTTAAAAACATTGATTTATAGGAATCTACACTGTTTCAGCGAACTGAACCAAATTTTACGTACCGTACTTACCTTTTTTTAATCCAGCGGGAAATACTGCCTACTTGAAATTCCGACAGCCCTCTCCATTCCCTAGGTTTAGGCCCTTTGGCACATAGTAGACGAAATATAGAATTTGTCGTAGGAGGACCAATCTAGGTTCATTTTAACCCTCGCAATTCAAGAAAAAAATAAGCGCGGGAAGTTTGGTTCAGTTCGGTGAAACGGAGTAGATTTGTATAAATAAGGCTCATTTTAAGCCTCTCATTGCAAGAACCTAAACTCGGGACGTAAAATGTAGTACAGTTAGGTGAAACGGTGCAGATGTGTATAAATAACAAGCAGACAAAGGGGTCCGAAAACCACGTTTTAAGGTCCTACAACCAACCGTATCAGAAGTACTTTGGTATTGTAGTAGGGGTTCAGAGATGCTGAAAATTGAGGCGTAACTATAATAATATCGTATGGCCTCGGTGACGGGTGCAAGCTTTATTATTTAACACTCAGAGGGTAGCTTGCATGTCGAATTTCGTTGTTCCTTGACTATGAAAGTCAAGGAGGTTAGATGTTAGATATCTAAGCTCCTTGAACACTATAGCGCTTTCTAGTAGAGAAATGAGGAACTTTGTGTTGGCGGAAACTCCCAAGATTAATTTTGCCATTATAAACTCGGCCTACTGAATTCAAATGGGTTCTTTGACATGCCAACATCGTATGACATGCGTATCGTATTTTTGCCGCCTTTCAAAAATCACTTACCACGGCCAGGAGCGTAAGAATATTTAAATGAGTGTATTGTTGGCTGGCAATGCGGGCTGCATCACAATGCAGAATTACGAACATAGTTACTACATCTTGCGCTGCTTAAAATGGCAGTCAAGGGGAGTAATTAGTGTAAAAAGATTCCATATGCCCCTTAAAACAATTATCATGAGTCATCACCATCATGCATAACTGTAGGCCGCATCAGTTAACTAAATATTAGACCTCTGTAGAATATTGAGGTTATCAGCCGCAATAAGTATTGTGATATCTTAAAATATTTTTTCTACAATAACCACCACATAAAGTCTTAACCGACTGCGACTTCTTTAGTTAATAATTTTTTTGTGCCAGTAGTTAGCAGTCGTTTCCATTTTCATTATCATCATTACGGTATCATAACTGGAAAATGATCTAGATGTTACGTCCATTATCCTTCCAGTCACCACCATAAAGTTTTCCTCGACTGTGATTTTTAAAATAATTTTAGTTTGTAAGTTTGATGTGCCAGTTCAGTAGTTGCTTAGTTATTATTATCATCCTTTAAATAAATACATACTAAAATATAATTCATCACTCTGAGTGTTATCAGACCATGAAGTTATCTTATCGCTACATAATCCCGGTCCCGTTACATGCCTTATCCGTTATTTCGAAGGCCAAATGCGATCAAATTAATAATCCGTAGTGAATTATAGTTGCGGGTCGATAAACAGATTACTGATAATAGTCGAGAACCGTCTACAAGAAATAAACTCCTTCATTCAGTGTTGCCTTATTAATATTATACTTATTTCAGTCGGCCAACAGATTGAAAAGATGCAATATCAAACCTTTTTGGTTGGTTCCTCAGTTTAGGGGATGCGACAACGCGGTCATGTAGCCCCGTGTATGTTGGGTGCGTGAAGAATCTGTGTGATAACCGGTGTTAATTGTGATGGCTGTATCTGTAATTCAGGTAAGGATTGCAGACGATCAATTTCAAGTAGTTCATACTTTTGCTACCAAATGTTACCGTCAACGACACCTAGCTGAGAACTTGGCTACTAGATGTCACCGCAACGTTGGGACTAATAGAGCTTTAAGCTAATCTAACCTACATTTATTTATTTATCGTCTGGCTTTTAGTGCCGAGAGTGTCCGAGGACATGTTCGGCTCGCCCGAGTCTGTAGCTGCTTCCAGCGGACATCCTAAAGGGTGAGCTACAAGTTCCGTTCAATTTCAAGTAGTTCCAACTTTCGCCACCAGATATCAATGATACCTAGTGGTGAACGTTGGAAATTTGATAGAGCATTCTGACGAAATCTAACCTAACAATTTTGCTTTACATAAGTTTAGTCTGTGAAAGGATCTTTTACTTGCCAAAAATCTATGACATGGGACCACTGGCTTTACTTCCCTTCCGAAGGAAGGCATACTGAAGGATTTTTAACGCTCTTAAAAAATCCGACGACTTTGGCCGGGTTTGAACCCGCTATCTTGGGCATAGCAGTTCAGCATGCTACCGACTACGCCACCGAAGCATAACATCTAACCTACAAATTTAGCTTTTTAAGAGCGTTAAAAATCCCTCAGTATGCCTTCCTTCGGAGGGGAAGTAAAGCCGGCGGTCCCATGTCATAGATTTATGGCATGTTAAAGAACCTTCCACTAATTGCACCCGTGTGAAGCTAAATTGGATATGTTAAGAATGTAAACAACGCTCTTAGGTTTCTACGTTCGTTGCCAAGAGCCGTCTGCGGTGGCGTCTGGTAGTTAAGTTCTGAACTAGTAGTCGTTGACGGTGGCGGCAAAAGTAGGAACTATTTGAAAAATTCTAAGTTGCAGTACTTAAATTAAAAAACAGATAACACACACTAATACAGTCATCACAATTAACACCGGTTATCAGACAGATTCTACACACACCCAAAGTACACGGGGCTACAGGACCGCGTTGTCGCAGCCCCTAAACTGAGGAACCAACCAACAAATTTAGCTTCACACAATTGTAGTTAGCAGAAGGTTCTTTTAAACGCCATAAACATATGACATGGGCCCGCCGGCTTTACTTCCCCTCCGAAGGAAGACATATGAGGGATTTCCAACGCTCTTAAAAAATCCGACAATTTTTAATTTGTGCTTTGTTGGAGATTTCAACAGGAAATATTTCAATAAATTTTATCCGTGACACGGTACTGTCGTCATTATTGCATACAGTAGGCCTACCACTTACAATAATTTTCTTCCAACGTATGCTGTTTCATTTGAGGGGCTTGGATATCGTGTATGTAGAATTTTTAGCCTGATAACTCGTATTATTGTGATTGCTGTATTAGTTTGAGTATTTGTAATTCAGGTGAGGATTGGGAAGATAGCGGCCATGACCTTAAGTTGGGAACCATCCCGGCATTTGCCTGGAGTAGAAGTGGGGAAACAACAGAAAATCATTTCCAGGATGGCTGAGGTGGGAATGTTTTACATAAAATTTGTCAATAAGGAAATGGGCGGACATGGTTTTATTCATACTTATGCTTTATCTAAAAAATTACAAATATTATTATTGTAATGTCAGCTGATCTGGATAACAAATAAAAGGAGTGTGTTTGCGGAGCGGATGACAGTCGTGCGGATGCGGATAACGTTTTGTTTATCCGCGCAGGGCTCTAACCATACGTTTGGCCATTACAAGAAGGTCAACTCGGGCGTGGACCCTTGTGGTGCAATCAGTTCTGACACCTGCCTGGAATGCAAGGGATTTAAAAGTGTGAGTTCCGATAGCGATCTTATTTTCAACTCTAATGTTATGCTTCAAATCCTCTCTGAACCTTTCTGTGATCCCCTCGTGGTGTACCGGCTAGCGTTGTTGGCAGTCGCCCCGGAGGTCCGGGTTCTATTGTCCGTTCTACCAAGAAATTCTAATTCTAGAATGGTGACAAAACTGAGTGGTTTCCCCCACTCCTAACTTAAGCCATGGCCGCCTCCTTCCCTATCCTCACCTAAATTACAAATATACTTACACGATTTCAAGTAGAGTTAGCCCTAGCATTATATATTTAAATGTAATTGGTATTCTGCCCGAAGGCAGGTCCGAGCCTCCGAAGAGGTTACCCCAGCCGGAGTTTACTTGCGGTAGGGTGGCCAGGGCCTTTCCGCTCCTCCTTATGTTGGCCAACAGCGTGCAGTGCCTAGAATCGGCATACCATCCAAGTTCTGACTGCGCCCAATGTTGCTTAACTGCAGAGTTCTCATGAGATCCGGTGTTTCAACATGGCTGGGCCGTTGGCCACCATTATATATAAATATTATTATTTACTACGGGTTCGATTCCCACCTCAACCATCTTGGAGGTAGTTTTCTGTGGTTTCCCCACTTCTACTCCAGGCGTATGCAGAGATGATTCCTAACTTAAGGCCACGGCCGCCTCCTTCCCTCTTCCTTGCCTATACCTCCCAATCCCTCATAAGGCCCAGGTGAGGCCACCTGGGCGAGGTGTTCGTCCCATCTTCCCAGTTGTATCACCCCCCCCCCCCCTCCCTCTAATGTTTCAAGCTCCAGGTCACTGCCCTGGAGGCGGTAATGGTGCAACCCCTCACTGAGTCCGAGGGAAAAACGAGTAAAAAGAAAAAATACGAAATCGAAAACGTGTAGGCTTGCTTACAGTGATTATGTCTCATTTTTCCCAAACTTGCATCCCCCCCCCCCCTCCCTTCAAGCAAACAAAGCAAAAACATAAAATAAAAGACAAAAGCAGAAAACGACAAACACAAAGCAAAAACAAAAGTGGGAAACAACAAACAAATACCAAAAAACACAAAAAGACAAAAGCAACAATAAACACAAAACCAAAAACTCAAATCAAATACAAAAAGACAAAAGCAACAACAAACACAAATAAAAGAAGCAATAGAAAAATATCTAAAACAAAAGCTAAAATAAAATCAAAGGAAAAACAAACACTACACAGAAAACAAAATCCAAAACAAAAAACACAACAACAAAAGAACGAAACATTAATTGAAGGGCTGAGAACAAAAAGCAGGTAAGTGACAGAAACCTAGTTTTGAGGAAATTCAGTTCAAGTTATACATGGCATACAATATTACACAATAGTTTGGTATCAATTAAATATGTATTAAGCATTAATACTGTTAAGTTGTAGCATTCATTATAGAAATGGTAACAATTATCCAAAATACTTAACTGATTTTGATTAATTTTTTATTTAATGCAAAAACAAGGTACGGTAAGTTAAGTGATTTCAACACGATTTTTTATTTATTTATCATATGTCTTTTAGTGCCGGGAGTGTCCGAGGACATGTAGCTGCTTCAATGCGGATGCCCATGGAGTGAGCTTGGGTAGTTCATTGGCTGAGGAATAACCCACCCACCAAGGGAAGATGATTAAAAAAAAAGTAGATTTTGGATTGGAGAAAAAGGATAGAAAAATAGGAGGAGAGTCCCACAAAATTAATAAGTTTAACTTTAAACACACTTAAAGGTGGTTGCCACTGAAAATTAACTCTTTGATACCTAAAGAAGGTACGATCTTGGTCGAAGCTAACGGGAACCGCAGCTGGGACTTGGGCGATTTGCAAGAGAGAGGCTTTAGTGTATTTCCTCCCAAGCATGTATAAAACTACTATAGGGAAGGGTGATGGTCTGGCAAGACTGATAGTTACAAATTTACTGTATGTCTTCTCAAAGAAATTAGTTTTTGCAAAATAATTCGAAGAATGAAAATGATTTAACTCAGGTTTGGTATTTTCAATTTCCAAAATTATGGAGTTCCTGTAAAGGCGACCAAGTGTCTCTAAGAAGGAAAATGACAAAAGATTATACCTTATGGAGTAATTTAGGTAAATGAACCAATGGTTGCATTGGAAAATGGCTAAGCTTTTACTCAGCGAGGAGCTGGCTAGAAGTTTAGACAAAAAGAAACACTTATCTTTTAGAAAACTGACCATACGTTTTCGGAGAGGATCTCCACAAGCAGGTAGCTGGCTTAGCGAGATTTACTTGCCTTACTGGCCAATTAGAATTAGCTATTAAAGCTAAAAAGAACTTTAGTGAGGTGAAAATTAAGAGTTCTTGCTCAAATGCAACGAATGGTGAAAGCCCTATTAATGATTTTAATGGCATTGAGTAGGGAGAGCCAAGGAAGACAGGATTTTGCCTAAACTTTGTATTAGAAAATGAAAAAGCGAAAAGAAACGCTTCATTTATTTAACAATTCAAAGAAGTTTGAGGAAATTAACAATCATGTAATATAATTTTGGCAAACATAGTTCATTTAAACTTTTTTAAGAAATGGGGTCGCAGACCTCCTCACATTAAACGATTGCTCCAGGCAATTGACAATTTATGAGGTTTAAAACCTTACATGTTTCTAAAATCTTTGTAAGATTTAAACAAATAACCAATGAAGTAATTAAAGTTTAAACGTTAATTGGAGTACAAAGAGTGTACCTTAAGAAATTCCTGAGAGAATATTCTAGAAAAAGTGGAAACTTCTAAAATAACAATAAGAAAAACATGAAGAATAAGATAGAAGTTCCTACAACTTCTTATATTTATACAGAATTAATGTTGGTTATTATGCAAATAAGGGCAGGTCACTTACTGTGAAACCTGAAGAAAGTTAAAAGGAAGGTTCTAGACTTCCCAAGTTTGAGTAGGAATCACTAGCCAAATGGGACAGTTTCCATTTCGTAAAACCTGAACATGACTCGCTCAAGAGTTTAAAGAATTGTTTTCCCTGATTATAGGAAAGGAACAATGTGAATTTGAAACGTGTATCACACACGCAATTATGCAGAAATTAATTAATGTTAAACTAGCAAAGTTGGAAGGGCACTTCGTGAGTGACACCTTATAGAAAAGTTACAATTTTATTAATATGGGTTGTTAGTAGAAGGTTGAGGAAAGGTCATTGGGATATAGGATCAATGTTCATGGCCGTATTTAATGTAAACGGACGATCGCGACGCGGTAGAAACGTGGAACAAGCACTGGTTATCACTGTAGTCTGTAAAGATGGATGCAAAGTTCACTATAGAAACACTAAAGTTATGAGAAAGAAAATTATTGCAATTATGGAAATAACTGATTGCACGATATAGGTGAGAGTCTATTTCTTGAGAAAGTTGTGAGTTACAATTAAATGTACCATAGAACATTCCAGCGGTTCCAGCGGTGGAAGAAAGTTAGCTATTGAGCTCTTAATTCAGAAATGAGATTCTTCAATTTTAAATAGCATACTCACAAGTGAGTGGAAATTTCATAACGGCAGGACTTGTAGATGAAATACAGAATCTAGAAGGTTCCAGAACGACTTTAGTAGAAAAATGGGGTTGAGAAAATCCAACGGAGGAACTAGCTTGGTGAATTATAGACAGCGGGTATTAGGTAATATCCCATGTAGTGAGAGGATTTCTCATTTGAATAGCTTAAGAAAAGCTCTTTTTTAGTAAGATTAGCTTATACGAGCAAAAGCTCAACATGGCAAATCCCGCGAAGAATGATTTTTGCCCCAAAATAAATAATTTCACACTGTCTATAAAAGTATCGTTAAAAGCACGTGGAAGTTAAAACCATGAAGATGAGGTTAAAACTTTTAAGATGGTACTTATCTTGATTTCATGTTGAAGGCGAAGTTTCCTTTGATGACAACTACCTTGCCAACATGGCGTAGAAGAGTGTGTGCCTCTTGGTTTGAGGAGACTAGCTCGAGAGGAGCTTTAACTGACCGAGTCAACTGCCGATTGAGAAGTGAGAGCTGCTCAACGGAGCACGGAGGGTCCAAGGAAGGGGAAAGGAGTGGGGGGTAGGAGACAAAAGGAGAACATATAAGCATTGCCAATGTTACAACAAAAAATGATCTTCTCTTGCTGAGCTGGTCTTCAAAGAGTTGATAACAGGCGATACTAGCGCAGCATGGTGAGTAAAAGAGTAGACGTAGTTCTCTTGCTCATGGAGATAATAGCTGGCGATGGCAGCAAAATCTGGTGGCCAGATGGAGAAAGAATTCCTCTTGCGCGAGGAAGAGTTGAAGAGCTTCAGAGATTCGCTGCTAGATGACGCTAGGTGAGTCACAGAGAATATATATCTAGAACAGACTCATGAAGACATAAGAGACAGGAACCAAAGAGAAAATAGAAGATCACTGTTGGTGTTTGACAAAGAGGAAGGAAAGAACATGCAAAAGCATTGAAAATTATAATCTCTCGTACCGTGTATTCCAAGAATACACCATACTGGGAGGGTAAACACCAACAGAGAACAAATAAGCAGTTAGACATTTAAGGGAAGAGGAGCGATCAAAGACAGGGGTCTTGTAATCGGACCGTTAGTGGTCAAGACTCTGACTACCCTGACTCTCCCATCTCTTCCAGGATAACACTCGGTCAATCTACCAGAGATCCAGACCAGAGGGGGAGAAACATCCCTAACCAAGACCAAGTCTCCCACTTTAATGTCGGGACTGGAAAGAAACCACTTCTGTCTCCGTTGCAAGGAAGTTAAATATTCCAAGTTCCACCTCTTCCAAAAAGAATTGCGGAGGGCTTCAAGTTTACGCCAAACGATAGGTAAATTATAATCCCTGAAAGAATTGGGAAGAGGAGGAGGGGCAGAAAGAGAAGTACCGATAAGGAAGTGACCAGGGGTGAGTGGAAGTAGGTCATCAGGGTCATTGGAAAGCGGAGTTAAAGGGCGAGAGTTAACAACACCTTCAATCAGAACAGACATTGAGTTGAATTCTTCATAAGTCAGAATTCGATTACCTAAGACTTTTCTTAAATGACGTTTAGTGAGCTTTACGCAAGATTCCCACCTACCACCGTGATGAGGAGCGTAGGGAGGTATAAAGCGCCATTTGAAACCTTTTGAATAAGAAAAATTAGAAATTTGTTCCATGGCAGGAGAGGAAGTGAGAGCTTTCTTCCAAAGGGAAGCTGCGCCCTGAAAAGTGGAAGCGTTATCAGAGAACATCTCTGAAGGAACACCACGCCTAACGGTAAAGCGAGAGACAGCTGATAAAAAATAAGAAGTAGAAGCATTCGTTACTAGTTCCAAGTGGATTGCGCCAGTAACCATGCAAACAAAGAGAGAAACATAAAGCTTACCAAATAATTTGCGTTTAGCTTCAGGAGAATTTCGTTGATATTGGAACGGACCCATATAGTCCACACCAGTTGAAGCAAATGGGCGGATAGGAGAAGAGCGAAAAGAGGGCAGATCGCTCATTAATTGAGTTTTGATTGTAGGTTTCGCTTTGAAACAAGGAATGCACTTGTGAATTTCAGAAGAAACTTCATGAATTCCATTTATAATCCAGTACTTTTCCCTTAAGAGGCAAAGCAGAGTGCGTGTGCCAACATGCAGATTACGATAATGAAAGTCACGTATAATTAAGGAAGTTGCGTGATGTTTGGAAGGCAAAATAACGGGATACTTTTTGTCCTCAGAGAGCAAAGATTGCGAGAGTCTTCCACCTACCCTGAGTAACCCATGGTCATCAAGGAACGGGGCTAAAGCACGAAGACGGCTGGATTTGGGAAGATCCCTTTTAGAAGAAAGCAAAGACAATTCAGAAGAAAAGGCTTCTTGCTGTGTTAGTTGTAAAACCTTAATGGTAGCGAGATTCAATTCATGATTGGTAAGGTGTGGTTTGGGGAGGAGAGGTTGGTCAACCACTAAATATTTCCATCTAAGGAGATAGGCGATAATTCGTATTAATTTATGAAAAGAAGAATAGCGGGACAACAAGGGATGAGAAGCGTTGGAAACAAGACACGACGCAATAGATAGAGGTACTTTAGCGTCTGGCAGGTTGGAATTTGTAGCTGGAGGTTTAGAAGGCCATGAAGAAGAGTCTTCGATTAGCCACGAGGGCCCATGCCAGTACAATGGGGAAGCTGCCAATTGAGAGGGTAAACAACCACGAGAGATAATATCGGCTGGATTATCCGCACTGGGAACATGCCTCCATTGACATCCAGAAGAAAGAGTTTGAATTTTGGAAACTCTGTTTGCAACAAAAGTTTGCCAATGAGAGGGGTTCTTGGCGATCCAAGAAAGGGCGATCATGGAATCGCTCCAGAGATAGATTTGCGAGAATTCGACTTTTAATACTTCCCGTAACTTCTTAACAAGTTCGGCAGCCATGAGTGCAGCGCACAATTCAAGCCTAGGCAAAGTAATAGCTTTAAGAGGAGCGACTTTCGATTTGGCACAAACAAGGTTGGAAACTGAAGATCCATAGAATGAACCGTGATAAACTAAATATGCGCAGCAACCATAAGCTTTTTCGGAACTATCCGCGAACACATGAAGGAAAAAGGGTGTATTAGAATGAGAGCTAATTAAATTCCTGGGAATTTCAATAAGGGAAAGATCCAGCAAATTGCTGCGAAACGAGAGCCAACGATTAAGAAAAGAAAGAGGGACAGTATCATCCCATTCACATTTAAGCGACCACAGCTCTTGCATGAAGAGTTTGGCTATAACGATAACTGGGGCAAGGAATTGAAGTGGATCAAAAAATTTTGCAATTTCAGAGAGAATTTGTCTTTTTGTATTAGGAAGCTCTTCTGCGAGCGAAACTTTATAGATAAGAGTGTCAGTGCTAGTGCACCAGTGAACTCCTAGAGTTTTTTTAGATTCGGAGTTTCCACAAATTTCGACAGAAGAAGAATCTACGTCTTCGATGGGAAACTGAGCAAGAAACTCAGGGGAGTTGGAGTTCCACTTATGAAGTGGGAAACCTCCATTCCTTAGTAATGCCTGAAGTTCTAAAGATACAAAAGAAGCTTCCTCCAAAGAGGGGAAGGACTGCAAATAATCGTCAACATAGAATGACGTAGTTAGTGCTTCAGAGGCTTTGGAATTAAATAAATGACCATCTTGAGAGGCTAGCAGGTGTAGGGATCGGATAGCAAGGAAAGCAGAGGGTTTTAAGCCATAAGTAACCGTTTTCAAGCGAAATACCTTAATGGGCTTACTGATTTCATCACGCCACAAGACTCTTTGAAGATCTCGTTGTTCTGGTTGAATTAACACTTGACGGTACATCTGTTTTATGTCGGCTATGACAGCTATGGGAAATAATCGAAAGTTTAAGAGTATAGCAGATAAATCTGATTGAATAGCAGGACCAGAATAAAGAGTGTCGTTAAGGCTGTTGCCATTAACGTCGGGTGATGAACCATTGAAAACAACTCGAATTTTATCTTTTACAAGAGGGTTTTTCCACACGGGATGATGATTTAAATAAACCGTTTCGATTGGGGGGTGTAATTCATCATCAGATTTGTTAACAACTTCCATATGATCTAAGCTTTCATACTCATCCATGAAATCAGTGTACTGTTGTTTAACAAGAGGTTCCTTCTTGAATTTGCTCTCGATAGCAAAGAGAGCTTTAGGCTGAGAGTTGATAAGTTTAGGAGGATTGTGTAATCTTGGCATTTGAACTACGAACCGGCCATCAGAAGAACGAGTGGTGGTGTTCAAAAAACGTTGCTCACAGAATTCATTTTCTGAAGAGGTTACATTAGGAGAATCAACATTTTCAAGCCTCCAGAACTGTTCCAGGTCAGTATTGGAGAAGTAACATTGCGATGCGGGTTGAGGAGAATAATGGGGAAGTTGACCTGTGACGATCCATCCAAAATTAGTGTCTCTGGCGACCACGTTTGAGGATAACTTACGAACCTGTTTACGTAGGCAATTCCAGAAAACATTGGCACTAAAAAGTATGTCAATAGGGTTCTGCATATTGAACGAAGGATCGGCTAGCCTTAAATGCGAGGGAATGTTTAACCCTGAAATATCCACAGAGTGACTTGGAGAGTCTTCTCCAATGCTATTAAGAATTAGACAATTAAGTTTAAGAAAGTTGTTTCTATGACAAGTATCTCTTATGGTTAGGTTTGAGAATTGTAAAGCTTGCGATTTTGAGCTGTTGATGCCCGACACATTGATAGAAGTGGGGTTTACGGGTAGGCCTAGTTTTCTAATCAAGGAATTAGACACAAAATCATGAGTTGCCGCTGAATCTAGAAGACCGCGTGCACGGACCCAGTTGCCAAAGTTATCCTGAACTTCAACTTGGACAGTAGACAACAATACTTGAGCACTGCGAATGGACTTGGCATTTTGAATATACGATGAAGCATTAGAACTGTTAGCACTATCATTTTTCGGAGAAGTAGATGCCGTCGATGACCTTGCCTGATCATGACGATGTAGCAAAGTATGGTGAGCCTTTTCACAATGGTAGCAAAGTCTTGTGGACTTACAATTAGAAGAAGAATGCGTGGGCGCTAGGCAGTTGAAACAATGTTTGTTTTGAGCGACTAATTATCGTCTGTCGTCGACTGACATTTCTTTAAAAGATTTGCAGAGGTATAGGGCATGGGGATCTTTACAAAGTATGCACTTTACAGGTTCGTTTAAACTTTTGCGAGGTTCGCTTTGCGTGTTTAAAACAATAGAGCTAGCAACACGACGTTCACTAGACCTAGTTGGGTAACCAGTAGTGTTTGATTTAAATTTGGATGAGCTGGACCCGGGTTTTTGGGTATTGGACGCTGAGCGTTCACTTTTAGGTTTTTATGGACATTAATTCGAATTTGGAACTAGGAGATGAAGGTCCACTTTGATTAGCTAGAGCCAGGCGCGGATTCAAGGGGGGGGGGGGGGTCACGGGGGGTCATGACCCCCCCCCCCCAAACGGAGACCAAATTTTTTTGCAAACTCAAAAAACGAAAACACAATTACCAGACAAATAAAACTTAACGAATTTTAACTGAAAAACAGTTTTTTTTTTCATTTTATTCAATACTGAATTATCTTTATTGGAATTATTATGTTCTGTTACAACTGTACATATTTACAACTTCAAACCTCTTGTATAAAAACTATTAGTTATACAACAAAATCAACTCGTCTATTTTGTTTAGCAAACCTTGTGATTACCGAATCGATGTTTATAGTGATGTCACGATGAATGTGCAGCAATGCACGGATAGGAAACTGGGGCTTTTTTCGCCCCAAAAATTTTTGCCGACCTCCAAACCGCAAGCTTGGTTGGCAATATAAGCTGTGACTTTCTCCCTTTGTCGGTACCAACTCGACTTGCCGAAACTGTAACGTACCTTGATCCTTTTCTCGAAGCTCGATGTAAAAGTCGCAAAACACGCCGTTGCAATTTGTACGAATATTTTTGGTGCGCTAAACGCATCAAATTTCTATCCATGTAGCTTGCAAAAAAATTGGTCTGGTTTTGTACGTTTGGTTATTTTGTGATTGCGTTTTTAGTGATACCATTTTTCTTAACAATTTCGATTCTCTGACCCCCCGCCCCTCCCCCGCCCCAAGGCCAAACTCTAGATCGATTCTCTGACCCCCTCCAAAACCAAACTCTAGATCCGCGCCTGGCTAGAGCGGTTAAAAGTTGGCATCTAGCGTTTATGAAAGTAACTAAATGCTCGTAAGTGTAGTCGTCTTCTTTAGAAAGTTCAATTTCCCAAACTTTGAGGGTAGCAGCATCAACTTTAGAAACCACTAAATGTATTAGGAAAGTATCCCAATAGTTAGTAGGTTGATCTAATTGGGACAAAGCCTTAACGTGAAGTTGTGTAGTGTCAACTAGAGTACGTAAACTAGTGACGTCATTGTGCTGTGACGCAGGTAGATTGAATAGAGCCTTTATATGGCGCTGAATACGTAACCGTAAATTTCTATATCTTTCCTTTAATAAGTTAAAGGCAATGGGGTAATTTTCGGCACGCAGAGGAAGTGCTTCGACTAACTGCAAAGCTTGACCTCGGAGGATAGATCTCAAATAATGAAACTTGTAAATGACTTGAATGTCTTCATTGTCATGAACAAGGGAGCAAAATAATTCATAGAAAGAATCCCAAGCAGATTCATCTCCAGAAAAATGGGGTAAATCAATTTTCGGTAAAGTTGGTTTGGGCTTGTGAGTGCCCTCACGGAAAGAAGTTTGTGGTTCGTGAAGGGAACCAAGAACAGAAGCGTCTTTTTCTGCTCCTCTTCGAGTTGGCGTATTATTTTGAAAGCAGAACCTATGCCTTCGTAATATAGGTTTTCTACTTCGACACGATCTTCTGTTTGATTGAGCATGCAAGTTTCTATTTCAGTTTGAATGTTACAGTAGTTTTCATAAGAACGTTCAAAATCCTTTACACGATGTTTCAACAAGTCTAATTGCGCTTCTGAGGGATCTAATTCTTTTATGTACCTTCTGAATCGGGTAATTTGCCCTTTATAGGATGCTCGTTTAGAAGTAAGTTTTTCATCCTTATCCTTATCAGTAGGAGACATATTAAAAAAGGTAGATTGAAATGTAACTCACGAAACTGTGGAACCTTGGAAATGCTGTCAAGCTGGCAGCAGCGAATGAGTAGAAAGAACGGGACACAACAAAGGAGACAGGAGTGGCCTCTTTCCCCTTCACAGGCTTTGCAAGATGTAGTTATAGCTGAAAGATTCAAAGCAGATATTAATAATTTGCCAAGTATTGTCAAATGACACTTTTTTTTAAAGAAAAAATGGAAAATGGACTCTCCCGGGTTTCGGCACCAAACTTTGGGTAGTTTATTGGCTGAGGAATAACCCACCCACCAAGGGAAGATGATTAAAAAAGGAAGTAGATTTTGGATTGGAGAAAAAGGATAGAAAAATAGGAGGAGAGTCCCACAAAATTAATAAGTTTAACTTTAAACACACTTAAAGGTGGTTGCCACTGAAAATTATCTCTTTGATACCTAAAGTTGGTACGATCTTGGTCGAAGCTAACGGGAACCGCAGCTGGGACTTGGGCGATTTGCAAGAGAGAGGCTTTAGTGTATTTCCTCCCAAGCATGTATAAAACTACTATAGGGAAGGGTGATGGTCTGGCAAGACTGATAGTTACAAATTTACTGTATGTCTTCTCAAAGAAATTAGTTTTTGCAAAATAATTCGAAGAATGAAAATGATTTAACTCAGGTTTGGTATTTTCAATTTCCAAAATTATGGAGTTCCTGTAAAGGCGACCAAGTGTCTCTAAGAAGGAAAATGACAAAAGATTATACCTTATGGAGTAATTTAGGTAAATGAACCAATGGTTGCATTGGAAAATGGCTAAGCTTTTACTCAGCGAGGAGCTGGCTAGAAGTTTAGACAAAAAGAAACACTTATCTTTTAGAAAACTGACCATAAGTTTTCGGAGAGGATCTCCACAAGCAGGTAGCTGGCTTAGCGAGCTTTACTTGCCTTACTGGCCAATTAGAATTAGCTATTAAAGCTAAAAAGAACTTCAGTGAGGTGAAAATTAAGAGTTCTTGCTCAAATGCAACGAATGGTGAAAGCCCTATTAATGATTTTAATGGCATTGAGTAGGGAGAGCCAAGGAAGACAGGATTTTGCCTAAACTTTGTATTAGAAAATGAAAAAGCGAAAAGAAACGCTTCATTTATTTAACAATTCAAAGAAGTTTGAGGAAATTAACAATCATGTAATATAATTTTGGCAAACATAGTTCATTTAAACTTTTTTAAGAAATGGGGTCGCAGACCTCCTCACATTAAACGATTGCTCCAGGCAATTGACAATTTATGAGGTTTAAAACCTTACATGTTTCTAAAATCTTTGTAAGATTTAAACAAATAACCAATGAAGTAATTAAAGTTTAAACGTTAATTGGAGTACAAAGAGTGTACCTTAAGAAATTCCTGAGAGAATATTCTAGAAAAAGTGGAAACTTCTAAAATAACAATAAGAAAAACATGAAGAATAAGATAGAAGTTCCTACAACTTCTTATATTTATACAGAATTAATGTTGGTTATTATGCAAATAAGGGCAGGTCACTTACTGTGAAACCTGAAGAAAGTTAAAAGGAAGGTTCTAGACTTCCCAAGTTTGAGTAGGAATCACTAGCCAAATGGGACAGTTTCCATTTCGTAAAACCTGAACATGACTCGCTCAAGAGTTTAAAGAATTGTTTTCCCTGATTATAGGAAAGGAACAATGTGAATTTGAAACGTGTATCACACACGCAATTATGCAGAAATTAATTAATGTTAAACTAGCAAAGTTGGAAGGGCACTTCGTGAGTGACACCTTATAGAAAAGTTACAATTTTATTAATATGGGTTGTTAGTAGAAGGTTGAGGAAAGGTCATTGGGATATAGGATCAATGTTCATGGCCGTATTTAATGTAAACGGACGATCGCGACGCGGTAGAAACGTGGAACAAGCACTGGTTATCACTGTAGTCTGTAAAGATGGATGCAAAGTTCACTATAGAAACACTAAAGTTATGAGAAAGAAAATTATTGCAATTATGGAAATAACTGATGCACGATATAGGTGAGAGTCTATTTCTTGAGAAAGTTGTGAGTTACAATTAAATGTGCCATAGAACATTCCAGCGGTTCCAGCGGTGGAAGAAAGTTAGCTATTGAGCTTTTAATTCAGAAATGAGATTCTTCAATTTTAAATAGCATACTCACAAGTGAGTGGAAATTTCATAACGGCAGGACTTGTAGATGAAATACAGAATCTAGAAGGTTCCAGAACGACTTTAGTAGAAAAATGGGGTTGAGAAAATCCAACGGAGGAACTAGCTTGGTGAATTATAGACAGCGGGTATTAGGTAATATCCCATGTAGTGAGAGGATTTCTCATTTGAATAGCTTAAGAAAAGCTCTTTTTTAGTAAGATTAGCTTATACGAGCAAAAGCTCAACATGGCAAATCCCGCGAAGAATGATTTTTGCCCCAAAATAAATAATTTCACACTGTCTATAAAAGTATCGTTAAAAGCACGTGGAAGTTAAAACCATGAAGATGAGGTTAAAACTTTTAAGATGGGACTTATCTTGATTTCATGTTGAAGGCGAAGTTTCCTTTGATGACAACTACCTTGCCAACATGGCGTAGAAGAGTGTGTGCCTCTTGGTTTGAGGAGACTAGCTCGAGAGGAGCTTTAACTGACCGAGTCAACTGCCGATTGAGAAGTGAGAGCTGCTCAACGGAGCACGGAGGGTCCAAGGAAGGGGAAAGGAGTGGGGGGTAGGAGACAAAAGGAGAACATATAAGCATTGCCAATGTTACAACAAAAAATGATCTTCTCTTGCTGAGCTGGTCTTCAAAGAGTTGATAACAGGCGATACTAGCGCAGCATGGTGAGTAAAAGAGTAGACGTAGTTCTCTTGCTCATGGAGATAATAGCTGGCGATGGCAGCAAAATCTGGTGGCCAGATGGAGAAAGAATTCCTCTTGCGCGAGGAAGAGTTGAAGAGCTTCAGAGATTCGCTGCTAGATGACGCTAGGTGAGTCACAGAGAATATATATCTAGAACAGACTCATGAAGACATAAGAGACAGGAACCAAAGAGAAAATAGAAGATCACTGTTGGTGTTTGACAAAGAGGAAGGAAAGAACATGCAAAAGCATTGAAAATTATAATCTCTCGTACCGTGTATTCCAAGAATACACCAGAGCTACATGTTTCGTTCAATTTTAGTAGTTCCAACTTTCGCTATCAGATATCAATGACACCTAGTGGCGAACTTTGGAACTAACCTACAAATTTAGCTTCACACAAGTTTAATTAGTGGAAGGTTCTTTTACATGTCATAAATTCATGACACGGGACCGCCAGCTTTACTTCCCCTTCGAAAGAAGGCATACTGAAGGATTTTAACCCTCTTTAAAAATTGATGACTTCGGCCGGGTTTGAACCCGCGATCTTGGGCATAGAAGCTCAGCATGCTACCGACTACTACTTTCATCTGCTAGTCAGAGTTATTGGAAAGTTCACTGTTTTCTTCATTGTTTGGAACTTATTCAGGGACCACGGCCTGAATTTCAGTGAGGGGACGTCCCCTTTGTCGAGTTTCTGGAACATTATGATGAGGCAGACTGTCAAAGAAAGTATGATGGACAGGAGAGGAGATATCAGCGGTTTAAGTTCCTGGAGGTTCTTGTGCCTTTATGGGCACATCTGCTGGATAGAGCTTTTGTGAACATTACTTCTGATGGTCTGCCGACCCTACGTTTTACTATATTCACTCTTCTGAAGGGGATGTCTTCATTCTTCATGTTTCTTTGAAGAGCATCTCTACACGTATCCATCTTATTTTATGCCATGACACAGTATTACCTCCTTCATCTTTCGTGATGGTATTCTTTGTGAATTTGGCCATGGGCTGAACTGTAAAGAAACTTCATTGTTCATTGGAATGACAGAAATTTTTTTGATGTTGCTTTCACATTGCTCATCCAATCCTCAGGAACAAAGACATTATGAACCACACGCCTACGTTTACAATCAGGCCAAGTCTTGATCGCATTCCATATAAGTATGGCCTGGCTCCAGGAACTTGTGATCGATGACTTGTATAGCAGATGTCTTCACGATGTACATCCAAAATTTGAGCAAGTTTTTGTTTCGGTTTTGACCACCGCAACAGTCACTGTAAGCAATGATTCGTCTCACTTGCTGTAAACCGTCGCAATACTTCCTGAGACAGGAACCAATTTCTCGCGATCCTCTTGAGGCAGTATTTTCCCTCCACATAAACATTGTGGATTTTTCTGTTTTAAGGTTATGGACACAAACATTATAAGTCCAGATAACTCTCAGGTAGTAAACTTCGTTGCTGGTGAATGAAGGTGTAGGCGACGTTTTCTGTAGGTCAAAAGTAAAAACAGCTAGGGTATTCTCCAGTTTTGATTTTACTTTGTCTATCTTCTTCTGCTCAGTTGCTTTTTGGGCTTTCCTCAGGTGCAGTTCTTGTTCCATTCCTAACTGAGCAAGCTGCTGCTCATCTTTCTCATGAGCGATTTTCTTGGAAAATATATCACACTTACTACAAGTGTCACTATATCGTCGATAATTTGAATTGGGTGTTAAATATTTTACGATAACACCATTCATTTACTGAGTCATATCCCTTTTCATTGCACCATTCGCAATACAACTTGTACATTGTGTCCAAACTTAGATCCAGAGACAAGTATTTCTTGTCAGGGTTATAACGTCTGCTGTAATGACTGAATACTTGGGGAAGGCGTTAATGTGTTCTTTTACTTGGTTTACTTGGTTCACTAAAGTGTCACTTATTTTATTCTTGGCTGCACCCTTTCCACGCATGTCCCTTGGTGAAACATCATTTACACTCATTTTATCTGTAGCCAGGTCAAATCTGTTATGGGAGATTCCTAAGATTCTTATAAAAAATCTTTGCACACACAGGGCACTTTCAGATTTATAATTTTAGTAGAATGTTAGTGCTTGGTTGCAGTCTTAATTCTTCTTTTCGGTACCTTCAAAGTTACACAGGAGCATATAAAAGCCTATTGAAGATTCCAAAACTCTGCAAAAATGCTTTCCCCACATACCTTATTAATATTTTCTGTGCATTTAAAGCGACATGACCTATGATTGCCAACATCCTGCAAGACTTTGGCCATTTTCACAATACCCCTGTGCCCGACATACTCCTTCCCTTAATTCTGTAAAAGCTTTTTCTCCATCACTTCCTCAGTTCCCTCTGTCGCTTACGCCCCCTGCACTGGACAGGACTGTAGGAAGAATCACAACATTACGATGTAACAAAAAAAACACTGCCCATGAGATCACTTGCCTGGGTTTTGCTCTAAACAAGAAATACGTTTTACAAAGAGTACAAGTAAATGGTGCCTGGGTGGCAGCACTGAGCAGTGCGATCACTTACCTGATTTTTGTCCTAAGAGATATCCTCTTGGGCTACCACAACCCGCACTTAACTCATTTTTTCGTAAAATGTCACTTACCTGTTTTTTGTTCTCAGACCCTCAATTGAAAAAATATTTCTGTCTTGTAAAGGGTTTATCAGGCAAGTGAATAGACCTAGCAAAACGCTCTTCATAGCTTATTAGTTCAAATTTGACTCCTCTCTTCTCCTCCAGAAGCAAATCCTAGTTACGCCAGTGTAATTCGCCTGATCTAGCAACGTATTACTGATGTTGGTGACACTGGAGCTCTGCTATTCATTTACTGCCATCTATCAGCGAAACTTGTGATCAAGCTAACTTCCTCGACCAACCACTGCACAAACAGTTCTACGTTTTGCTGGTAGATAGCGCGACTAGTGAGACCGTGGCCTACATTATACTCAAGGCCTGGAAATAGAGCTGAGACTTGGTACGCCAAACTGGTAGTTCCACTTTACGCCACTAGGATCGCGGCTCGGCGCCCAAGTTGTCTGCTTTTGACTATGCGTTACTTGTAACTCAAGTACATTTAATACATGTTTTTAGCACTTCTTACCTGTTTTCCACCAGTTTCACCCAAATGATGAATACGGCTCGCTCTTGACTGTATTTCACTTCACTTTAAGAATTTTTCTGTCAAGTGGTCTGCTCCTTAAATTCAGAAACGTTGCACTACTGCCCGTGTGGTTCACACCAATATTCTTTAAAAGCGGCCTTAAGAACTTTTGCAGAAGAACTACGGAGAGAGAATTGTCAATACACACTTGGCATTTTGTGTGCTCGGAAAACGTGTCAGTTAAAATATTTGTGAAATTTGACACTAAATATTTTCGAGACATGACATTTACGGCTGTTGTCACAAAGTGAGAAATTGTTTCCAACAGATAAATAAAAGAAGCTTTGGGATATCTTAATCCCCCTCTGTCTTGAAAATGTATTAAACTAAATGGCAGGCTTGAATTTGCTGGAGCTGATATTTTCTCTAAGCAACCTTCACAGTCTGTTCTCTCTTCTGCCACTCTTACAAGAAATTCCGCTACCATTGCAATTGAAATGGAAGATAGAGACACTGGCTTTTCTGAAAACAAAAATAGAGATTTTAATGCTAAAATGTCAACCATAATGTTTTATTTCAATGAACTTAATATAGGTTATATGCCCCATATTCTTACCTTGAACAGGGCTTTCAAGAATCTCCAAGACATGTGCCGGAAGCTGGGGTGTTTCTTTAGCATTGGCTGGGTTTTGCACCTTCCGCGATTTTTTAGGCTTCAAAAACTTGGTCAAGGCGCCTGTTACGACTGCATCTTCCCTCAGCTCCACATTCCCACTTCTAGAAGATGCGATAATTCCTGTGCTAAGTGTTGACTCGATGGCATGCAGGCATGATCTCACGTCCATCATATCATTCTTACCTCCCTTATTTCTCAGGTGACTGAAGAGCAGTTCTTCATCGTCACTTGAGAGATTCCGCTTAAGCACATAATGGAAGCCGATACTGATTAGAAATCGTATACAGGATACGGTTGATGAAGTTGTTAGCACCAAAGCTTGATAAGTTTCCTTTGTAAGCCTCATCTTTTTATCGGGATAACTTTGCATCTGTGACAGGTAGGACAGAAATTCATTGGTCAGCCATGAAAGTCTCTCATCATTAACTTCACTGAAAATAAGCTTGTCCGTGTTTCTGGAATGAAGTCCGTGTGTGGTATTGCAGATATCATGTATATCAAATCATTTTCTAAAAATTTCCAAGAATTTTGTTGTTTCGTGTAGGCTGTCCTTATCTTCAACTTTCTCTGGGCACACGACTTCCATACTCTTAAGCCCAGCTATTGTCTCTGGAGTAAACACCAATTTGGCTCTTGCCACAATCATTTTTTCTAAATTGCTTGGATATACAACCTTCCTGCTTCATTTTCTAACTGGCTTTACTACTAGCTTTTTCTGTAAGTGGTACAGATTCTTGAGATGATCACTAGTTATTAAATTGTCATCTACATAGAAGTTCCTACTCAGATATTGTGATCGTACATTCTTAATGATGTGACTCGGATCGAAACTAAGAAAAAGTGGCCTCTGCTCGTCTCTTGGGTGACGAATTTCATGAGTGACACATCCGCCACACAGCGCCTCAAACATTGACACATTCACCTGACAGTTGTCCGTCACTATTCTGATGACCTTGAAGCCGCATTCCTCAACCGCAGTCAGTGCGTCCAGTGTTATCCTAGATAACTGTTATCCTGTGAGTCCACATGTAAAGTAGAACGAAACAGGTATCCTGTAGAAGGATGACAGGCCCTTGAACAGTATGCATAATAATTTATTAGCTAATTTAGGTTTGATTCCAATTGCATCTTTCTCAATATCACTAATGCCGAGAAACATGTCTAAATTCTTGTCATACAATAGTCTGGACTTTATGGCAATTTCATCAATGATTAATGATTAATGGTAATTCTGACTGGTTCCAAACAACTAAAGGAGTTCAACAGGGCAGTGCCCTCTCGCCATTACTTTTTATCACTGTAATGGACGAAGTTATGAAAGGAATAAGGCATAACAACACCGAAATCAGCGCATTTGCATTTGCAGATGATGTAGTAATTTTGGGTAATACAGAGAAAGAAGTACAGGAGAGGTTGGCCACCTGGAATAACTGTCTAAAAGCACACGGATTAACAATAAACAAATCAAAAACGGTAGCGATGTCAGTCAACAGACAGAACAAGAAAGGAGAAATAAGGCTTGAAGGTACACAGCTTGAAACAGTAGACCAGTTTAACTATCTTGGGTGCATTATTTCAAGCAATAACAGGATACAGCATGAGATCAATAGCCGAACCCAAAAAGCAACCCAGTTCTACCATCAAGTTCGGAACCTACTCTGGAACGAACAAGTCCCCTTGAGATCAAAACAGACGCTCTTTCAATCATACTTTACCCCCATAATAACATATGGCCTAGAAACCTGCCCAACAACCAGACAGACAGACAGCAAACTACAAGCTGCAGAAATGAAGTTTCTACAAACAATGGTACAAAAAACTAGGAGGGATAGGGTAAGAAATGAACAAATTAGGGAAGAAGCTGGAGTGTATCCAACTTTGAAAGAAAAAGTGACAAGGACCCGTTTGAGATGGTTTGGCCATGTCAAGCGAATGGCCGAGGGAAGGATAGCAAAACAAAGACTACACACAGATGTGGTTGGTAGAAGGCCAGTAGGAAGACCAAGGAAGAGATGGCTAGACCAGGTGAAGGAGGACATAGGAACAAGGGGAGTTAGCTGGGATAGAATCCTGAAAGAAGAATGGTACATGGACAGACGCAAGTGGAGGGCGCTCGTAAACTACACCCGGGCAACTGGAGTAGAAGACAGATGATGATTAATGAACCAACCTTCTCATTATCGTGAGTCAGTGACTTTTCTTCAGCTGTCAACCTAGCTTTTGCAAGTGACGTGACACTTGTCTCTCCGTTCGTATACCGTACCCAATGTACGTTTTCAGTGTTCGTGGATGAGGAAGTTGTAAAATATTTATATCTCTCAGTAAGCGGTAAGCCGACGGTGATTTATTAGAGAGCAATACACATATTTTTATTGTTGTTTTATTGTATTTAAACTTTCGTTTCGTGAAAGCTCGAATTTGTTTAAGTAAGAAATTAGCCTTCAAGTCCCCACGATCCGCTTCACTCTTGAGCTTCGATATTTGAACATCGAGTTTGTCCTGACGATGCACTGAATGTAATTTTTGTTTCAATGAAATTATCTTCTGATTCAATGACTTAATTGTAGTTCTGTATACTGTATTTTTTCTTAGTGCCCTCCTTAATTTTAATTTTGTTGACTTGCAATGAGTTTGCTTGATTGTAGAACATTGCGTTCCTACACTAACACGTGGATGATCATGGTTTTCTTCAATTCGTTCATCACAATAGTCTTCCGTAAAATGTAAATTACCTGAACATTTCCTTTTATAGTTGATATGTATGTCTCTATCGACACGTGCTCTTTTGCGCGTATTTCTATTTATTTGTGCTTGTTTATGTTCGGGATAGTCCTCAAAAACCGTCAGAAATGCGTTCAGTAAAAGCGTTCCCTTTGTAGAACTTATACTAAAATCAGAATCCTTGAAATGCTTGCTACAAATTGTAGAAGACCGTTTTGGTGTCCACAAAGACCCTGGCTTTACCCCCCCCCCCTCACGTGAAACAGCTAGAACCCATTGTTTCAGTATGTCATTGTTCAATGGCAATTTATGAAATGAAAGTACATTGCCTTTAACTTGACGAGATTTACAATACAGCACGCTACAGTACACCATTTTTGACGAACACAAGAATAACACTAATATTTACACATAAGTTACTCTATTAAAATCATTCAGTGATTTATATCTAAAGTATTTATCACACATAAATGTCACATTTACACTAGTACACTGGATTAAAACTTGCTTTTCACTACGTCTTGTCCATAAAGACCACTTGGCACCCATCTCAATATCAAGTCAAACAGCAGTTTACTGCTCTTAAAGAAAGCACAACTATAATACGACACGCTTCGCCAGTAAATTTTAAACTCACCTTAGCTTTCTCACTCATTAGGACACCTCATTTACCGCCAAATACAGACACACTAATCACATTGTACGTAATGCAAACGGTACGATTAAGGGCGCCAGACAGCGAACCTAGCGGAAAAATGCGGAACAAGTTCGAACCATCGCTCGCAATGTTGTCTGGCGCCTCATTTCCAGGCCTTGTATATAATAAATTTATTAGAGCACAAAATATGCAATTGAATTAAACATGACTTATCTTTTCCTCGAACATCATCATCATCAGTACAAAACAGTGACAGAGATCACACTGCATTACACGATATCTGTCACATGCTTTGCCGCAGAGGGCACACACGCACCAGCAATCCGGCTGATGGTACATTTTGTTTGCACACACCCTGAAGTGGAATCCATGCACCGCGAATCTGGTTATCAAGTGTCTCATCTCATAGAAACCTCTCGTCCAATCCCGCGATGTCATCGCATCCGTGATATAAAATTACTGCCATATGCTTCCTCTCTTTAACTTCATCTCCTGCATTAGTCTCTCATAACCCGATGTAGATGGCAGGAGCAGCTGTAATCTGAGGTCTTCAACAAAAGGAGCTCTTTCGCGAGTTCATACACCAACCGAGAAAGAGTGAATTTCGAAAGACACATTACCCTTTTCAGGTAGGTAGCTTTCACCTTCTCCAACTCTACGAGTTGCTTATACTTAAGGTGATGCCAAATACTTTCCAAACCATATGCAAGTACAGAAATGATCTTCAGCGAGAAAAGTCTCATCGCTGTCTGTAATGACAGTGTTCGGAGATGTCGTATGTCACTCATGGCCTTTATAGCCGCGTTTGTTCTGTCCTTGATGTGAATAGTGAAGACGATTCCGTGAGTCTGGAACGTCACCCCCAGATACTTGAAGTGCGTAACACATTCCAGCGGTCTATTTTTGTAGAGAATTGTCGCTCCTCTTCCCCCTTTTCTGAAAGTCATTGCAACTGTTTTCCTTTCATTCAGATAGAGTTCATTCTCTTCCGCCCACTCCACAACTCTGTCAAACGCCTGCTGTAAATCCTTTTCACTGGTTGAAATTAGAGCCATATCGTCTGCGTAAATGTATATTTTTACATTTGAGGTAATATTTCCACCACATCTGCCGTAGCAAGAGCGAAGAGGATGGGGCTTAAGGGATCCCCCTGCAGTATTCCGATTGTCTGCTGTATTTCCTTGGAAGTTGTAATGTTGTCCGAAATAACGATGTAGTTTTCGCTCAACAGGGTCCTAACAAATCTCGTCAAGTAGTTGCCTTCACCAATCATGTTGTTTAATTTCCTTACTAGCATTTGTCTATTGATGGTATCAAAAGCCTTTGCATAGTCCAAGAATACCACATGTAGTTTTCCCCCGGGTGGTTTCAGGGCTTCTTCTATGTCAACCTGCAGACATTGTATAGCCTGAGAGGCTATATTTTCTGAGGCCTTGTATATAATGTAGGCCACGAGTGAGACTCTCGAATGATAATGCTGTAATTTACTGGTCATCATCATCATCTTGCACAGTTTCCAGCCACTGGCCGGGTCTGTTTGGAACACAAGCCTCTCCAACGTCTTCTGTCTTCCCACCATCTCTCAGCCTCCACCCTTGTCCAGTCTTCTCCTCTCTTCTTCACGCTTTCTTCCACCCCCTTCAGCCACCTGTCTCTCGGTCTTCCTCTCAGTCTCTTTCCTTCCCACTTCGTCTCGTGTACTCTCCTGGGTATCCTCTTCTCCTCCATTCGTTTTACACGTCCATACCATTTAAGTCTAGATTTCTCTATACCATCCTGTAATGGTTCCTCCTTCATTAATTCTCTGGTCCTCTCATTTCTTATTCTGTCCATCTTTGTAGCTCCAATACTGCTTCTCAAGAACCTCATCTCACTGGCCTGTATTTTGCTCTTCTCCCTTCCTTTCATAACCCAGGTCTCTGAGGCATACGTCATGATAGGGACATAGTACGTCCGATATATGAACTTTTTGCTGTTCTGAGGGACATCCTTGCTCCATAACATGCTTCTAACACTCCTCCGAAATGCTTCTGTCTGCCTCCCCCGCTCATTTATTTCTCTATCGTTTCTTCCTTTATCTTGTATCAGGCTTCCCAGATACTTGATACTCTCCACTTTCTTCAGCTGTTCCCCACCAATTGTTATTCCCGTTGTGGTTCTTTCCTTCTTCCTTGTTGTGATCACCATCTCACTCTTATTTATGCTAAATTTCATCCCATATCCTTGAATTATTCCTTCCCACACGTCCAACTGTTCCTGTACCTCCTCCTCCTTGTTCCCCCAAATCATCTGCAAACACCATTGCTTTCATCTTTCCTTCCCCCATTACTTGTGCCACTCGGGTCATTATGTCATCCATCACCACAATGAAAAGTAACGGTGACAGTGCACTTCCTTGTTTCAGGTCGTTTCTCTGTTCCAACCAGTCTGATCTCTCTCCTCCCACTTTCACATAGCTCACGCTTCCCTTGTACATCTCCTTTATCCTCTTTATAGTCCATTTCTCTACTCCTCTATCCTCCAGGGACTTCCATACTTTGTTTCTGCATACACTGTCATATGCTTTCTCAATGTCCAGGAAGGCCATCAGTAGATCTGTTCCATACTCATAGTGCTGTTCTTGTAACTGCCTTACAGCAAAAATCAAATCCACTGTGGACCTTCCTGCTCTGAAGCCATGTTGTTCTTCCCTCATCCCTCCTTCTATCCTTGTCCTAATTCTCTTTTCCAAAACTTTCTCGAATATCTTTGCACAATGACTCATCAGTGTTATTCCCCGATAGTTTCTGCAATCTGTTCTACTACCTTTCTTGAAGATCGGGACAATTATTCCTTTTTTCCAGTCCTCTGGGGTCTTCCTTTCCTTCCATGCTGTCCTCATCACTCGGTACAACCACTGTATCCTCACCTCTCCTGCTGCTCTCACCATCTCCACACTCAACTCATCCACACCCGGTGCCTTCCCTCCTTTCATCTTGTTCACTGCATCTTCCACTTCTTTCCATGTTAAGTCCTTTTCTGTTTGCAGTTCATCTTCCTCTTCCCCGATTTCTTCCTCCTCACCATCTTTTCCATTTAGGTTCAGAAGTTCTTCAAAATATTCTTTCCACATTTTCTTCAGTTCTTCCCTATTTTCTATCTCTTGTCCACTTTTGTTCACCATTCTAACATAATCCGTAGGATTCTTCCGCCTCTTATTTTTTACCATCCCATATAGGACCATTCTTGTACCTTCACTATCCTCCTTCATCATCTTTGTCCACTCTTCCATCCACTTTCTTCTCTCCTCGGCCACTACTCTCTTTGCTCCTTCTTTCTTTCCTGGTACTCTTCCCTTGTCTCTACCGTCCTATTTTGATACCACCTCCTAAAGGCTCTATTCTTTTCCCTTACTATATCTTTTGTCTTCTCATTCCACCTGGTGTTTCCTTCCACCTCTTCTTACTACTTGTCCTCCCACATACTGCTTCTGCTGCACCTACTAGTGTCTTCTTAAATCTAGCCCATTCCGCTTTCACCCCTCTTTCTCCATCTGTTGGAATTCCTTCCTTTACCATTTTGAGGTACTCGACCCTTCTATCCCCTTCTTTCAGTTTCCATATCCTTATACGTCTTTCCTGGTTCTCAGTCCCTTTCTTCTCCTTACTCCCTCTCAGGTTCATTACCAGCAATCGATGGTCGCTATCCAGGTTCTTCGATGGTATAACCTTGATGTCCGTGATGTTCTTATTTAGTTCTTTCTCATACAGTATATAGTCGACCACCGACTTCCTGGTCAAGTCATCACTGTACCATGTGATTGTGTGGCTCTCTCTTTTCTTAAACCAGGAGTTCCCAACTAGAAGGCTGTTCCTCTGGCAGAAGTCCAACAGTCTCTTTCCTTCCTCATTTCTTCCGCCCCAACCCTCTGGTCCTAGAACACTCTCATAACCTTGTCTTTCACTTCCTACATGGGCATTGAGGTCCCCCATAACAATCATATTTCTTCCTACCAGCTGCTTCTGCAATTCCTCTTCAAACTCCTCCTTCTCTTCAGAGGCGCAGCCTACTTGTGGAGCATACACTTGCACTATTTCTACGGTCTCTCCCCTCAGTGCTACTTTCACTCTCATCATTCTATCACTTATTCTCCTCACTTCTTCTTTTAAACCATCTCGTACTACTACTCCCACTCCATTCCTCTTTCCCTCTTCGTTCCCACTCCAGTACAGTCTATAGCCTTTTCTCAGTTCTCTCCTTCCTTCCTCTTTCCACTTTGTTTCTGCCAATCCCAATAAATCCAACTTCCTTCTTTCCATCATGTCCACTATCTCCTCCACCTTCCCCGTCAGCGTTCTTAGGTTTAAAGTTCCAAATCTTAGTCCGTGTGTACAGCCGTGTCGTCGCCTATTAAATCCATCCTGTCCGAGGCTCGTTCCATTTTTGAAAGCCTTTGGTTTCATCCACTACTTTTTTGCTGGGCCTCTCTTAATAAATGTAGCAGATTGATGAATTTTCTCGTTAACTTAGTTTAATAGATTATTAATAATAATTTTGATATGAGAAGGATATAATAAGTAAAAATAACTTTACGATTTGACACTCAGACTAGATTTATAAACCTGTATAGTAACTTGATATAGCGGCCGGGAGTATTGGCGTACTCCTGTAATCCAGCTACTTGGAGGCCGGGTTGAGAGGATGATTTGAGGTTGGGAGCTCTGGTGCTCAGTACCTCATGTTGACTTGGTGTCCGCACTAAGCTCGCCATCAATATGGGCACCCTGGGGGAGCCTAGGGTGGCCAGGGGGGAAACCCAGCAGCCAAAAGCCTCCGTGGCGAGCAGTAGTGGGATAGCGCCGAGGAGTGGGAGCTAAGTGACAGCCTGACCAATACAGTCAGACCTCAACCTTTTGATTATTTTCCTCACCATATTTTTTTGACATATACACTAAAATAATAAACATAACTTTAAAAAAATATGAAATTAAAATATGTAAAAATCATTTGAAAATTGGTTAATTCATTCAATAGAAAAATATCAAAATTAAATCTATAAGAACATAGATTGAAAATTAATATATAAACATTAAATTTAGAGAAACAAAAAATAACGTTATTAACAATAGAGTGAAAGAATTTAAATACTTAGGTGAATGGATCACTGAAAATGGCAATGAAAATAAATCTGTAGCATCACGAATTCATAAAATGGAAATTGCTTTTCAACACACAAAGAATGTTTATAACAAAAAAAGCTTGTCCTGGAACAACAAAATTCGTCATTACTGTACAGTGATTAAACCTGAAGCTCTATATGCTTCAGAAATGCTCAGTTTATATCGTAAGACCTTAAAGGAAAAATTAGAGATTAAAGAAAGGAAAATCATGAGGAAAATCTTAGGGCCCAGAATTGTAAATGGCATACACTACCCCAAACCCAACTCTGAAATTTATAAAAGAGTTTCTAAATTAACTGATACAATGAGATTGCGACGAATTCAGTTTCTAAGCCATTTGGAAAGAATGAATCCTACCAGACTCACTTATCGAATCCACAAATTTCTGCAAATCAAACGCACAAGACCAAAATGGCATAAACAAGTAGAGAAAGACCTTAATGAATTGGGTTCACCAAATTTACAAGATAGAAATATGATCCGGAAAATTGTTCACACAAGGGGATTTGAGGAAGATGAGAAGAAACCACAGTGACGTACCTGGTCGGAGGAATAGAAATTACAGCAATCAGTGAAAATGAAGAACTATTGGGCAAGGAGGAAAGCTCAGAAAGTGTTGATTCCACGTGGTCCTAAGTGACCCATTCGCGAAGAAGAAGAAGAAGAAGTCTACTATAATATTTAAAATAAATTAAAATGTAAAAATACTTAAAAATTCAAAATAAAGAGTTTTTCCCTATAAAGGGTTAAATTAACAAGTCGTCAATTCAACACACCTGGTTCCTGCCTATGTCCGTAGCTTATAAGTAACGTTGTTCACTAAATAATTAACCAAGGGCGGTTCCAGACTATAATTTTAGGGTAGACCAGATGATACTATTGTTGTTCTATATTTGACATTGTATTTTGTAACTGTGCTTACAGTAATATACCCACTTGGCTGCAATAAAGATTATTCTTATTATTATATTTGACATTCATTGTTGCCAATATTGCCATTATCATCATTCCACACAACAAATTTTAATAAAAATTAATTAAAAACTGTACTCACATGGCTCCATATTTGTAATTAATATATTCTTCTCTCCTGTACTTGGATGAGCAAATGTATCCATCACCTTGGTCGATGAAGTTCTATTTTTTTAATTTCTAACTTTGTGTTCAGAGGCATAGAAGAAAATGGATTTCTTAATAAAAATTCCACTTTCATTTCCCTATGTTGCACACAATCAGCATATTAAATAACTACAAAAGTTTGGTGCTTTTCAGTCGGTCAACATGAATGTACCCAAAAAGAGCTGGGTTGTGCCCTAATCCTGAAATAAATTACAGATTTATAGATAGATGTTATAGCCTAAGTGTAATGGTCATCCTAGTGTATTTATTAATCTCATGTAATTTATTTCAGGATTAGGGCACAACCCAGCTCTTTTTGGGTACATTCGTGTTGACCGACTGAAAAGCACCAAACTTTTGTTTACTTAGGCAACACTGAAAAATGACTTCAAACCTCACAATGTTAAATAACTACGTACCGTACCACAAAAATTAAAAACATTGATTTATAGAAATTAATTTCATCCGCAGAAACTGACACGCTTGTACTGTACTTGCAACACCAGGCAACTGAAAATGTATAAATCTATTTTTGTGAAAAATCAGCAAGCTCTGAATAATGGCTGAATACCTGTTTAAGGGCGTGGGGTGGGTTGGTCCCATCTCCCATAATTCAGTTTGTCCTTCAAACAGAGACAGAAGCAGGAAGTGAAAAAGAGAGATCTTCTATTTCGCTCCAAAGTCAATGCAACGATATGGTATGGGCCATTTCTCCAGGCCCTTGAAGAGAAAGAAAAACCTTTCATAGCACCAAAGAAATTTTTGTGCAAAACATTGCTATACCCATTGTTTTTGCACACCCATTTTGTACATAAAAGCTTTTTTTTTTTTGTGATAAATATCTTAAGTAATTTATTTCTGGTTAGAGTGCATACATACTTGTTTTCCCGCCTAATGAAATTGGGCACAATTTGTTTTGACTGACTGGAAAGCTTTCTATAATAGAACTGGGCAATACTATGGTCAAGCCTGTATTATTCCCACATAATTGGATTGTAATTTACCATGATATTTCTATGCAAATGCAATTATTTTAAGAAAAAACTTGTGATGGGTCAGCTGCGGTTAATATGAATTTAAAGGAGGCTTCAAATTCAGGGAAATGGGATTGATAAATACAGTATAGAATAGTCTATGTTTCTGATGTTAGTATAAACATGGTCTGTGGGTGCTTCAGATAGTATTTCAATCTTAGAGGTCCTTTGGCAAATTCAATTGAGACGGGGTGAAGCTATAGGATTATGTTTTCGTCTCAGACTGTAAACTACTGTAAAACGCATATACGCTTCCGAGCCGGTCATTTTTGTGAGTGTGTTTTGAATGATCACGTTTGTTCGATCTCTGAAGAAAGAATTTCAACTGTTAATGTCTTTCAAGGATTTGCAATAACACATGTTATCAGACAAATCTTAGAGAGACTCTATATATACACCCCAGTACATGAGACTAATGACTACGATGTCGCGCTGCCCCTAAAACTGAATTAATAAGAACTAAAGCTTTTGCTCCTCGAGTCATCTTTCGCACACTACTGGAGGTTCCTTCCTTCCCCGGTAGTTTCTAACAAGCGAAAGTACGGTATCCCCCGTTATCCAAAGGAAATGCGTAGGGGTCTTTGGCTGAAAAATATATTGAAAGAATAAAAGAAGTAGGCCTATATGCTCGGTCTAAAAGACCGGAAGCGGAAACATGAGAGGCAAATATGTATTTGAAAAAGAAATCTTAAATTTCAACAGGCTAGATGACAGCTAAAACACAATTATTCAAATTAGACAGTCACTCAACAAGATGAGAATCTATATACTGCTCCACTTAGTGGCCACTGGAAGGGTAGTCCCATGAGAAAATGTGCCTTGTATGACTCCCGAGCGTTGCGGTTAGCTGCGGCGGAGCACAGCAGTCTGTCACAGACACGAGTGTAGTGAAGTTGGCAACACGTCGCGAGTTAACCGACTTTGAACGTGAGATGATCATCGGCACAAGGCGCATGGGTCAAAGCATTTCGGAGATTACACGTGAATTCGGGTTTCCGAGGTCAACAGTGTCGAGGGTGGATCTTCAATATCGCAGATATAATGTTACCATGTCAACCGCCGCACGGGACGACCACAGGTGTTTAACGAACGGACATCACGTCACCTCAGCAGAACCATACAGGGCGATCGAAGGGCTACTGTGAGTCAGATCACCTCCCAGTTGAATGTTGGGAGTCAGGAACCCACTTCTTGTTAAGTCTATCCCTCGCCGTATTGCTGCCGTTTTGAGGGCTCGCGGAGGAGCAACTCGCTATTAACATCAGATCCTGTTCCTTCCCATGACTTTTGGCTATTCAGTGTACAAAGTTGAATGTTTGTTTATCTGTCTGTTATTTATACAAATCTACACTGATTCACCGAACTGAACCAAATTTTACGTATAAGTCCCTCGGAACAAATTGGCCCTTGAGTAAGTGAAGCTAGCCAGCAGGCCTACCTCAAGTTCATTGACACTGACAATGCAAAAGAGGGTTGGGAAGGGGTAAGAGGGGGCGAAGGAAGGAGGGGTGCTTCTTGTAACAAATTTATAAGTGAGAGGTACAGTCTGTTTGGTTCGGCTCGTTGTCAGTGTATGTTTCTATCGTTCATATTTTTGTATCGCAAAGGGAAAGAGGGAAAATGCGAGAGATTGTTTCCAATGTTTATAGGTTCATGAAGAAGGAAGCTGATGAGTGTAAGAATAAGACACAAGAAGAGTACAGAAGAAAATTGTTGAGAGTACAACAAAGATTATCAGCAGCTACACAAGTATCGTTGGAGACGGTCAAGAGAATTTTAGCAGAACAGAGGCAACATGAGACTGAAGGGACTTCATTTGGTACGCCAGAAAAAACACGGAAAGGGAAGAAACGTGTGACGACATTGACCATTTCAATAAGTGTGTTATTCGACGTACAATCCATGAATTTTACAGTTATTAGAAAACTTCTCCAGCAATATCAAATTAGTGCCTGTGCTAAGAGAGAAGATTGGCTTCCAAGGAGGTTGCACCAGTTTGAGAGGCATTGTAAAAGAGTTAGGCTTCAAGTGGAAGAAGACAAGGAATAATAGGTAGGTTTCGTAGAGAATCATGACATAAGAAACAAGCGAGTATCTCACCTGACAGCCATAAAAAGATACAGAGAAAAAGGTCGTCCCATCATATATGAAGACGAAACACATACATAGTAGACATTCTACGCCTAATGCCTGGCTGACGATAGCACATCGGGAGTGTTCTATCCCGTCTCGAGAGAACGACTGATTATACTCCATGCCGGTGGTCGGAGAGATTTTGTTCCCAACGCACTACTTATTTACCAGTCGCATAAAAGAAGTGATGACTACCACAAAAACATGAACGGTGAATATTATATTCGTTGGGTAAAAGAGAAGTTGATCCCTAATTTGGAACGCAACTCAGTGCTTGTTATCGTCAACGCATCGTACCACAACACGCAGAAAGACAAGGCCCCAACATCAAATTCTAATAAGGATACAATGAAACACTGGTTGCGGTTTAATAAAATCCCTTTTAACGATTCAATGCTGAAAGTTCACCTTTATGAACTTATTAAAATCCATAAGCCACGACTCAAAACCTACATAATACTGTAGATGAAATAATGGCCACTAGTGGACACACGGTATTGAGACTGCCTCCATACCATGCAGATCTAAATCCCTTAGAACTCGTCTGGTCTGACGTGAAACAGTGGGTCAGTGCACATAATGTCACATTTAAAATGAATGATGTCAAACACCTTTGCGAACAGAGGTTTTCAGAGTTTCAGGAAATTATATAATTGGATCAGCATTTGTGATCACGTACAGAAAATAGAAAATAAGTATTATGAGCGAGAGGGAATAATAGAGGAGAGAATAGAATGGCTCGTAATTACTAGTGCAAACAATGACAGCAGCAGTGACAGTGGCAGTGAAAGTGAATCTGATGAAAGTGATAGTGAAATGTCTGGAATCGAACCATTAGATGATTAATGATTACCCGGTGATGGCATTTAACGTGAAGATTGAAAATGCTTTACCATTTGTTTGGTTAATTAATTATAATTATTAATGGTTCATAGGAAGAAAACTTTTAGTTTTGCGTGGTCATTAATCATGAGACATGCGGCTTGCTAAACTCCGCCCCCGGGATGCTATGGATAGATTCAAGTGGAGGAATCATTGCAGGAAGGCAGACCCCACATAAATGGGAAAATGCAAAGAAGATGATGATTAATCTTGCGATCATGAGCCACGGGACCTCCTTTTTACGTGGAATCCGAACCATAGGACATGGCAATTCACTTCGAAAGTACCACATGCATCGACCGGGAAACTAATCCGGTTCACCTTGGAAAGGCCAACAGCTTGACCACTGCACCACCATGCACCCTAATTATGGTTGATTATTAATAGTAGATTGCTGAACTATATAGTCATAATATTATTGTTACTATATTGTTCCATTACACGTATTAGTGTCATTTAATTATTCTAATCATCCCGAATACAGTTTATAACAAGCGAAATCAATAATGGTTGTTATCGTGTGAGTGAGTGACAGTTGCTGCAGGAACAGAGTGTACTTCTGACGGGTGACGTAGCAGACACCACCCAGCAGGCTGAGGTAAGCAGACTCTCTCTTGAGCTTCCCACTAGATTTTCACAAGGGTCAATTAGTTCCGAGGCAGTTATTACCTACCCTGCGGGTAACACTGTCTACTTGAAATTTGGACAGCCCTCTCCATTCCCCAGATTTATGCCCTTTGACCCAAATCTACACCGTTTCACCAAACTGAGCCAAATTTTACGTAGCGTACTTACCTTTTTGAATCCCGCGGAAACACTGTCTACTTGAAATTCGGACAGTTCTCTCCATTCCATAGGTTTAGGCCCTTTGGCACATAGACGAAAAATAGAATTTGTCGTAGAAGGACCAATCTAGGTACATTTTAACCCCCACAATTCAAGAAAAAAGAAGCCCGGAAAATTTGGTTCAGTTTGGTGAAACGGGGTAGATTTGTATAAATAAGGCTTGTTTTAAGCCTCTCAATGCAAGAAACAAAACTCTGGACGTAAAATGTGGTTAAGCTAGGCGAAATGGTGCAGATGTGTATAAATATCAAGCAGACAAAGGGGCCCAGAAAACCATGTTTTAAGGCTCCTAGAACCAACCGTGTCAGAAGTACTTTGGTGTTGTAGTAGGAGTTCAGAGATTCTGAAAATTGAGGCGTAACAATAAGAATATGTAAACGAGTGTATTGTTGGCTGGCAATGCGGGCTACATCACAAAGAAAAATTGTGACCATAGTTACATCTTGCGCTGCTTAAAATGGCAGTCAAGGGGAGTAATTAGTGTAAAAAGATTTCATATGCCCCTTAAAACAGTTATCATCAGTCATCACCATCCTGCATAACTGTAGGCCGCATCTGTTAACTAAATATTAGACCTCTGTAGAATATTGAGGTTATCAGCCGCAATAAGTGTTGGTGCTTTCAAATTTTCTTTGACGTACCGTGCTCTGATCTTTTTCCTACAGCTCTGTGTGGTGGAACATGACACTATTCCTGTTTCAGACGCTTAGCACAGCCGAAGTTTTCCAATCATTTGCCCTTTATACAACCAATCACCACCACATAAAGTCTTCCTCGACTGTGATATTTTAAAATAGTTTTTCTACAATAACCACCACATAATGTCTTAACCGACTGCAACTTCTTTCGTTGATAATTTTTTTGTGCCAGTAGTTAGCAGTCGTTTCCATTTTCATTATGATCATTACGGTATCATAACTGGCAAATGATCTAGATGTTACGTCCATTATCCTTCCAGTCACCACCATAAAGTTTTCCTCGACTGTGATTTTTAAAATAAATTTAGTTTGTAAGTTTGAAGTGTCAGTTCAAACCTTTTTGGTTGGTTCCTCAGTTTAGGGGATGCGACAACGCGGTCATGTAGCCCCGTGTACGTTGGGTGTGTGAAGAATCTGTCCGATTACCGGTATTAATTGTGATGGCTGTAGCTGTATTTCAGGTGACTGCAGATGATCAATTTCAAGTAGTTCCTACTATTGCTACCAAATGCTCTTGCCAACGACACATAGCCACGAACTTGGCTACTAGATGCCACTGCAACCGGCACTTGGCTGCGAACGTTGGAACTTATTAGGGCGTTAAGCTGATCTAACCTACAAATTTAGCTTTACACAATTGTAAGTGGAAAGTTCTTTTACATGCCATAAATCTATGACATGGGCCTACCGGCTTTACTTCCCCTCTGAAGGAAGGAATACTGAGGGATATTTGGCATAGAAGTTCAGCAAGCTATCAACTATGCCACCGAAGCCGCCAACCCACTGGCGGCAACATTCTATGTAGAGAGGATTAGAAAGCTCGTCCACAGATATGACAAACGACTCACTCTTCATGGTGATTATGTCGAAATGTAACCTTGTTTATACATAACTTTACGTAGTAAATTTGTTTTGTTATTATACACCAGTCTTATTTTTATGGACCATTGGAGGTTTAAAGTAAATGCCCTCTTATTTTATCAGTAGCGGCTTTTCAGGTGCATCAGGTACAGCCCAGCTGCACTAACATTTCTCAAAACAATTGTATAATATTTTCTGAACCCCTATATTTTCTCTTTAAAATGAGTATTCTTACCCTTTGGAAACCTACGAGTAACACGGTCTACGTGAAATTTCGGACAGATCACTCCATTTCCTGCATTTAGGCCCTTTGTTACAAGTCTACATCGTTTGACCGATCTTAACCAAACTTAATGTACTTACCCTTCGAAACCCTGCGGGTAACACTATCCACTTGATATTTTGAACAACTCTCTCCATTCCCTACATTTAGAACAACAGACAAAATGAACTTGAAAACTACGTTTTAAGGTCCTAGAACCATTCATGTCCGTATAGTGTAACTGTAAGAATATTTTAATAAGTCAATTGTTGGCTGGCAATGCGAGCTGCATCACGTCACCCCTACCAGAATTGCAAAAATAGTTACAACTTGAGCTGCTTATAAATTGGATTCACTGGGAGTAATCATTGCAAGAAGATTTCTTAGGCCCCGTAAAACAGATATCATCATGAAAATATTATGCCTCTGTATAAGTGCGATAGTGTTGGTGCAGTACATAGAGGTAATCAGCTGCAATAAGCGTTGGTGCTTTCAAATTTACTTTTCATTTATTCAGATCCTTATCCTTGAGCGGTATGTGGCTATAAATGACACTATTGCTACTTCAGGAGCTCGGGACAGCCGAAGTTTTCCGAAGTGCTCTGATTATTTTCCTATGGGACTATGTGACAAAAGACGACACTATTGATCTCTACTTTTCTAACAGCCAATGAGATATAGGCCCTAGGCAGTGTCTTTTATGTCACAAACTCCTCTTTCTAATCATATTTTTCAATTCGTTTGTAAATTACATGTGTCAGTACTGTAGTTAGTAAATAGCCATTTCCCTATTCATTATTGTCATTATCACTACGGGAAAATGACCTGAATGTTACGTCCATTATACTGTACTACTTATCACCCCCCACAACCACCACAAAACCTTATATTTTTAAAATATTTTTTTCTGTTAATTTAAGTATTATATGCCAGTTCTGTAGTTCATTATCATTATCATCCATAAAACTAACAAATCCACCGGGCAAAGCCGGGCACTATTGCTAGTATTTAGATATTTGCCATTCATACTCCATAGATCATAATGGAAAATTCATTAAGTATAAAATTTTATTTGTGTGTTGTATTTTACTTTTCTTTTTGTATTGCCAGTAATTGTAGGCCGTATAAACTTTGAATCTTATCTAAAATAATTACACAAAGTTATATGCTCTAATATATTGGTTGATATTTCTGGGTATTTTGCAGTGACAATCCCCTGAAAATACTCACAATTTTCCAGGATAGCCAGCCCCCCCCCGCAGTAAAACGTAATAATACGCTGAAATACTGATTAAATTGATTACAGGTGTCTGAAGGTGCGCGTTATACCAAAGAAAGAACATCTTGGGAACTATCATAATGATGCCGAACTAATCATGGTACTTACACCAAATTGATTTTTAAGTTCATTTTGGTGTTGAGGCATTCATCAGTTTTTAGGCCTAATTTCGAGCACAGCCACTTTCACTCACCTTTCGTACACATTTTGATATTAACGAATACGAACCTTAAAATTAATAAACAAATGTTAGTATCTCAATCACGCTAAAACACTATCACGCAAAGACATATTTACAAGTATATTTTGTCGCGAGAGTTGTGGCTACTGTTCGAACAGCTGTAATAAGAAGCTTGTTATAAAGTTGAACGTGTGGTGTACGAAGTATTCTTTTATAGTAAAAATTGTGCTGTTATATTGTGATTCGTGGCCATGTGGCGCAATATTGTGATTGAAGTGTAAATAGAATAGGCTAATCGCTTTCGAAGAGCATACAGTAGCACAGCTAAAAGAGTGAGCTCTTGGCGTTTTTATAGTTACTGTGTTTAATCATAACATAATTATAGGTGTATGTTTGGAGAGGAAGTGCGTTTGAAATTCAGTTATGTTATATAAGTACGAGTATGTAGAGTGAGAGGTCGTTCTTTAGGTACATAGTATTTAAATCTTGTCATATAGTGTGAAATAATAGTGTTCCCTCCAAGGCGTGTTTTAACATGGAACCGTCCGTAGATTTAGTTTGTATTTTAGGAGAAACTCCATTTTCTAAATGGAAGGACGAGGATAAAAAATAAATTTTATCAAGCAATCAACCCCAACCACTTATGACATACCAGATTTCATCCTAGCTAGATGACCCAACAAAATGTATACGTTTACTGCACACGAGCGTGTGTTGGGCTGCACCGAACTTACACCCCACGAGCCGCCGCTGTATTTTATTCTTCACAGAACATCGAGTTAGGATTATTTATTCCACTGCTAGGGGTTTATATAACAAGGCTGTACTAATGTTCTGTCATAGAATCCCCCAGGGGTGGCGACCACCAGATCCCAGCTGAGTCCGTTCAACTCTTGTTCTCCTCCGACCCCTACGAGCTTTCTAATCCTCTCTACATAGAATGTTGCCGCCATTGAGTTGGCGGCTTCGGTGACGTAGTTGATAGCCTCCTATATGGTTACCAAGGCAACACATATTCTCATCTAGATCTGAAGTGTAAAGTCCTTCTAGGCCTCTTAACCAAGGCAACAAGTATTCATCATCTAGATCTGAAGTCTAGATCTGAAGTATAAAGGCCATCTAGGCCTCTTATATGGTTACCAAGGCAACAAGTATTCATCATCTAGATCTGAAGTGTAAAGGCCATCTGGGCCTCTCACATGGTTACCAAGGCAACAAGTATTCATCAGCTTAGATCTGAAGTGTAAAGGCCATCTAGACCTCTTACATGGTAACCAAGGCAACAAGTATTCATCATCTAGATCTAAAGTGTAAAGGCCATCTAGGCCTCCCTTATGGTGACCAAGGCAGTATTCAACATCTAGATCTAAAGTGTAAAGGCCATCTAGGCCTCCCTTATGGTTACCAAGGCAGTATTCATCATCTAGATCTGAAAGGTCATCTAGGCCTGATATTCGGTTACCAAGGCAATACATCATCATCATACATGGCAAGATGAAGATATCCCAGATGCTCTGTCTACTACCAATACCATAACTCACAATGTAATTTCCATGCAAGTGCGACACTTGTGGTTCTCTCTCGCCCTCGTGTTTATATCTTACACAGTTTCATTCTCGTGAAGATATTTAAATATAAGATGAATGTTATGTTCTCAGGACTGCAGCAATTGTGACAAATGAGCTACCGTACATCAGTTTTACTGTGCATGTGTGAACTTTCTTCTCTGATATGAAACAGTCTTTTACCCTACCCTCAGTGAAAATAGTGCAACACTCGGAACAATTATCCGCAGTGGCCACTGGTATCAATGTTCTTTAATAGGCATGGATTTATAGGTTATGCACTGTGTTGCTAATGGTGTGAATATTAGCACATATGGAGTGATGTCACAGTGACAAACTATGATCAGCACATGGATGCCAATTTTCAAGTTACATTATAAATGCCAGTTCTAGTGTCTGCAAGTGATCGGCAAACATGGTGGCTTTGAAACCTTTGTGGCAACAATCGATGCAGACCCGATTCAACCCATCAGTGTGAAATTACACTATAACTCACCATGTTTGTAGTGATGCAAGACAAATGATAATGTTACATTGTTGTTAACTTATTGAAGGTGATGCAGACTGTAAAAATAAACTGGAGCTAGTAATGTATGAGGGCCATTCAAAAACAAACAAGCTGGAGGCTATAAAATGAAAACTGCTTCAACTGATCGTAATGCCCTGGCCTGCGGACAACTGGGCGGTCCCTATGAGAGCGCTGAGGTACGAAACTCACCACTAGAGGGACACGGGCGCATACCAACGTGACGACAGAGCGAGCAAGCACACGTGTCGACCATCCACTGCATTCAGACGGGCGGAAACCAGCGACATGGAGGCTTCAAAAGAAAAGCAAAGGGGTGTAGTGCGTTTCCCGACAGTGGAAGGAGTGTGGAGAACGGAAATGGCACAAGTGTACGGAGTGCACTGCCTGTCCGAGGCAAGGGTTAAGTTGTGGCACAAGCGATTCAGGGAAGGAGGTGATGTCGTTAGCCGATGATGCATGATCTGGAGCACCACACTGTATTACCGATGACATTGTCCAGCAGGACAGATTGCAATTTCGCAAAAAGTGCGCCCAATGGATGCCACACAGTCTTCAACCAGCACAAGAAGCATGTTGAATGGGACTCTCTCTGGAACATTTGCAGCGCTATGCCAAGGAAGGGAATGCGTTCCTGGCACGAGTGGTCGCAGGAGAAGAGACATGGTGACATCACTTTGAACCAGAGTCAAAACGACAAGTCGCCAGTGGAAGCATGCAGGCTCGCTGCCACTCAAAAAGTCCAAGGCCATCCGTGCAAGTATGGAGAAGGTTATGTTGAGCTCCTTCATTGACCAAAAGGGCCCCCTTCTTATGGACTTCCTGCAGCATGGGACAACTGTGAATGCACAGAGATATTCTCAAACCTTGACCTCCCTTCGCACAGCGATCAAATCGAAACGACCATGACAGCTCACCCACGGTATCGTTCTGCTCCATGACAATGCAAGACCCCATGCATCCCTCGAGGAGCTCTTGCAGACATTCACAAGGGAGGTCCTCAGTCACCCTCCATACAGTTCGAACCTGTCTCCCTGAGATCATGCCATTTTTGGTGAGCTGAAGGAGGCTCTGAGAGGCAAGAGATTACCCTCGAACGACGACGTCAAGCAGTACATTTGAAACTGGTTCACAACGCAGCCCCAGGAATTTTACGAGACGGCCATTCACCACCTTGCGTTGCAGTAGGACAAGTGCCTCAACAGTGCTTTTGAAAGAACAGTTAAGGTTTTCATTTTATAGCCTCCGGCTAGTTTCTTTTTGAGTGGCCCTATTTCCATGTATCGTATCTCAATAAATATTAATTTCTGGACCCAAGTTTAAATAAAGTGTATAGGACAATTTTTGGACCATTTTTTGACCCTGCATCTCAAAGCTAGAAAAAAATATCAAATAAAGACATAAAGTGGCGGATCCAGGCCTTTGCGGGGCCCTGGGTGATATGATAAGGTGGCCCCACAACAATAAGAAATAAAAAAAAATCAAATCAAATGGAAAATAGTTTTGTAATAATAATAATAAAATAAAGAATGGTTACAATATTATGAATACAGTACAGTACAGTTTTTTAATAGGTCTGATATGAAAGAAACCTTTTAAGTCCCCTTGAAGAAGATTATGTAGCCTAAGCTATGAAATATTAAAATATTACTTTGCGACTTTTTTCCCGGCTGAAGTCTTCCATAATTTCACTGAAATCTAAACTTGCTCAACGGTCACGGGAGGTCAGAGCTGCACTGAAAAAAGAATATGAATTATAAATTAGTTTGAAAAGTATAATTAATTAATCAATTACATTTAAAACAATCCATGGTGCGGGGCCCTGGGCGGCCGCCCTCCCCTAGATCCGCCCCTGAAGACATACACTCACTATCATAACGAGCACCAATACCCAACATCATTAACTCCAGAAGACTTCAATGGGCTGGTCATGTATTAAGGATGGGAGGAGTTAGGATGGTCTTACAAATCTTTAAAGAAGAACTAAGAGGAAAAAGGTCAGTAGGAAGACCACGAAGTCCTGAAAAGATGAAATCTCCGAACTTTGTAGACATCAGAATGTGGACAACTGACAAGAACTCGCCCAAAACAGAGTTCAGTGGAGGCATTTTGTGAGATCGGCACGGGATCTTAGTGTCCCATAGAGTAAGTTCAAATAATGTTTTATCCTTTATATTTGTGGATTGATTCTAACTTTGAAATACTGACGTGTATTAATAAAACTCCCTATATAAGACACTATATAGAAGTAGCACTATTGCAATATTTAACGGTAGAGATCCAGAGAAAGGAAATGGATAAGGATGTGAAATGGCTATTCAAAAAGGAAAGGAAGTTATGTTTTCCCCACGATAAATAATAAAGAAAATACACTTTCACGTAATTATTGGAATTTATTTTGTACAGGAAGTATTGGACCACCAGAAAGGGCCCGATCATTTCATTAGCTAGAGGAGCTAAACATATCCATGGAAGTGAACCATGGTCAATGATTTAAAACATTAATTACATTCAAATACCACTTTACACTGATAAGAGATACTGTATACACGAAACAAATAGGAAGCAGAGAACACTGACAATATGGTAATATAATTAAAAATTATCTCATTTATATTCACAGTAACATGATAAAATAATATATTTTCAAAAAACAATGAATAAAATTATTTATTTTACAAAGGTTTTTCTTTCACTAGCGTCAACAAGTTATAGACAAAGAATTGGGCATTTTCTAATGCCACTGACTAAAATATGACTTCAGTTTGTCTTAAATCAACCTCTAATAAAGTTTAAGAACAAAACAGATCAAAATTCAATATGAAAGAAAATTATGTTTGTACCATAGCAAGTTGAGATTATATTATATAACACGTTATACTATTAGCTGTTTGAAATTCAGTATGCAATTTTAAAAATAAGTCATTCACTGCTTAGCTTTCATGTAACACAAATGAAATTGCTTTCAGAACAGTAGCATGAAAAATGTACGTTTGAATCAGAACATAGACAATTCAAACACATCCAATGAGTACAAATATGGCAGGAAGACAAGCAAACATTTTATGAATTAGCCAGTCTTTTTGGTTTACAGATGCCCCTATATGAACACTTTGGTGTATTACTGTGTAAAATAGATTGATTCCCAGTGCATAACAGCAATTCTAAAGATTCACCAGTCAATACTGTGACGAGTATATACTGGAACATTCAACTACTGTAGAGGGCAGAGAGGTAACAAATAATGCATTACCTATGGTTTGTTCAAAAGTACGGTATGAAGAAGGAAGAAAAGAAAAAAGAATAAGAATGATAATCTGGTTGAAGGGGACTGAATATCTACTGTCGACCAAAGTATTATGTGTACTAGAGTTTGAAGCTTGTTTGTAACGTAACCAATAGACATACATAAAATCCAATAACATCATCATTTTCGTCGTTCTATTTTACGTGAGTCCATGTAGGTTTGGAATTTTTAGTTTATATTTTAATATTTTTTATTGCAGTTGGAACACAAAAAAGTGCCCGTTTTTAAGCGTGTTTCAACCATGCGTCACATTTAAGAATTATTATCTCACAAACCCGTCATCAGATCGAATCCAAATTTTAACACAATATACATTGGAATGTTGTATAACTGGTTTATTAATTTCAAAATTTTGCGTGTCCAAGAAACAAAGTTGTTATCATTTGTGTAAGGTAACGTTTTCTCGGCTTGGGGTGGTTGGAATATGTAGTTCTTGGTCGCGTTGTAATCCTTATACATCAAAAAGTTATGCTGTATGACTTTAAAATACGTAAATTAATTCACTTATTTTATATCGGTTTATATTTGAACGGGGAAATACGACCTCGCCTCGCTCGGCAGTGATGGGCTCCATCTCAGCAACGCTGTACAGCTTACCCCGAAGCGGCTGGCTGGTGAATCATGCCTTATTTCCACGAACAAATACAAACCGATATAAAATAAGTGAATTAATTTACTTATTTCACAGTCATACAGCATAAATTCTTGATGTATAAGGCTTACAACGCGACCAAGAGCTAAATTTTCCAACCACCGCGAGCCGAGAAAAAGTTACCTTACAGAAATGATAACAACCTTGTTTCTTGGACACTCAAAATTTTGAAATTAATAAACCAGTTATACAACATGCCAATGTATATTGTGTTAAAATTTGCATTCGATCTGATGACGGGGCTTTGAGATAATAATTCTTAAATGTGACGCATGGTTGAAACACGCTTAAAAACGGGCACATTTTGTGTTCCAACTGCGATAAAAAATATTAAAAGATAAATTAAAAATTCCAAACCTACATGAACTAACGTAAAATAGAACGACGAAAATGATGATGTTATTGGATTTCATGTAGGTCTATTGGTTACTTCACAAACAACCTTCAAACTCGAGTGCACATAATAGTTTGGTCGACAGTAGGCATTAATATTCGCAAAAGGAGAACCAACGACACTTCTAAACTAATTGGTAGTCATGAAAATGTTACAAATTGTCTAATTTATTTGGCCATACATTAGAAAATTTCCCTACCAGGTATTAAATTACTGATATGATTCATATTTTTTGACTTTTTAGTTGAAAGATAATATTAAAAAATGGTAGTGTGAAAACCACTGAAGGTTCTTTTCTAAACAAAGGAATTGCTTATATTAAAACAGAAAACTGGTTACTAAATTAAAAGACAGTCTTTTATAAAACCCTCACTCACTTTGTCTGTTCCATTTACCCAATCTGGCTTCTATCTCAGATACTGCTGCTGCACAAAGCTACTAGGTTAATACAATGCCTATTAACCTGTTGCAAGGATCCTCCACAGCTGGCCAAATAACTTAAATACCCACTCTACCCACCATTACTCACTGGTGTTGAATTGTCTTCTCATCAGTTTGTGTGTTTACTGTGCAAAACTCTTAAGGGATACTAAGCACTAAATACCAAAAAATGTTGCCTTGCTGATTTCTTCAGAATGAGATTTATCAATGCACAGATCTGACAGACTATATTTGTTCAGGACCAAGGTGTTACACGAAGAGTTGTGTGATAATTAGGCTTAAATAAAAATAAAAAAATAAAAATGACAGGCACGAAGAATGGAATTTTTTAAATAAACATCTTGTGCAAGCTCATACTATCAGTTAATTACTTGTGCTTCCTTTAGGACTATTCCTGTTCCAAACATGCATGGTCATGCAGCAGAATATCAGAATTTGGGCTCATAGCGATGCAAGCATTTAACTTAGGAACAGTAAGGAAAATGGCCAAATTTAAAAAGCTACAGTATTTACAGGTTAAAGACCAATAAAACTAACTATTTTCTCTTGTGATCTTAGCACTCTAGGTTGGTAAAAAAAAAAAAAATCGTCCACGCAGCGACAATAAAAGCTAAAATGCAAACTGGTGACCAACAGGCCATGACTGTCTCTATCCGTGAACTCAAGATACGCGTGGGTTTGAATCACACCACAAGCCAAAATTGAAATAGTTTTCACTTCAGGTAGCCTAAATGCAAATGCCTTCATTAAAAGCCACAGCTACTTTCTCTTCATTCCTTGGCTCAATTCATTACAAATATGTACTGATATATACATTCCGAAAACAGAGGTTATCACACAGATTTAATAAAACAAGGCCAGCAATGAAGATGTTCCAAGACACAAATTAAGATCAAATGTGATGAAAATCTGGTGAGTTGCTTGAATTATGAATTTCTTGTTATTGTACAACTTCGTTCATTTGTAAATGTATGCCAAATAACTTAAATTCAACATCATTACAGCCTTAGAACAATGTCCTTCTAAAAGATTCCCTCACTTTTCAATTAGTATTATTCGTAACAAAATTATGTTTCAAATCTATTTTCAGTTGGATTGAGAATTTGTGTTGACATTAAAAGAGAGAATTGCTCTCCTTTTGGACACATCTGTCACTTGGAATATTTTTCACATGTAAATACTGCTCTGATGGTAATTCTGCTACATGATCACAATTTACTGATAGTCATACTACATTTCATTATGTACAAATTATTTAAATATGGAACAAATAGGTAACAGTGTACAATGTTATGAATTTAGTACAAACGCATATAGAAAATAGGAAAGCACCCTAAAAGAATTTTGCACAGTATTGTTCATGAAAGATAATATATATAAACACTCACTACATCAGAATTACACTGGCACGACTAGGTATATAATCAATTCACTTACGCCCTCACACACAGATATATACAAAGAGCTAGTTTTATATACAAGACTTTCAGATACCATACCACTCCCTCCTCTTCTCCTGATACCTAATACTTTAAAAAATTGCACAATCAAAATATATAATTAGGAAGTACAAGTAGTAGAAGTTTAGAAAGAAGTGCGAAGTAGAGACAGTAATAAATAGGAAAGAGGAATTTCTCCTCAACTGTGAAGAAAAACAAGGAAAGCAGCTTGACAGTCTAAAACTGATTGTGCATCTTGCCAAGTTCCTTTATATAGGTACTTCAGGAATATGCTGTGAACATACAACAATTGCGTAGTTTGTATATTTTGGATTACCCTTCCCTATACTCATATATTGCCAGGAATTACGCTCTGTTGTTAACAGCGTATCTGTCGTTCGGAGCTTACACCAGCTGTTGGGTTGTGCTCGTCAAAAAGGGGCTGCTTCTTGGTTGATTTCAATTTCAAAAAATCTCGAGTGACACTAGGAAAATGTGTAATACTGTAACTGAATAAAATTAAAAGCTTCTTGGACAGTTTTGTAATTGCGATGTCATGAATGATGTCTGCCTGGCAGTTATTCTGCTTGTTGCTGAATGCATAATATAGTCCTGAATATATCAAGCACAGGACGTACACTTCGCGTGAGTGGCGAATTACTTACTATTATAGTAAAATTGTGAATGGTAGGCACGGTAGAGGCAGATTGTTGTTGGATATCTCGATCGTCAGACTGGTTTCTTGTCCCCATTTGGAATCGTCCTCAATTAGTTCCTGTCGGTGCAATCCCTATTTCATTGTCAAAGGACGGTCAGTCGATAGCTGTGGTGAGGCGGTAAATGACTCAACAGCCTCTTGCAGAGGAAGAGAGGATAGGTCGTAGAGTATCTTACTTGAAGCCTACATGGGATGACCGTATGCATGTGGACAGCGATCTCTATCTAAGCGATGGTGAAACATAGCACATACCCCACCACAGTGGTTCAAACTATGCTGCCCTTGACCTGGCAATTCCCGTAAGCTGAATGGAAAGGAGAACCTTATTGTCATAAGAGAAGGAAGCTTACACTGCAAAGCGACTAATGTAGATGGCAAGCATGCCAGTGACAGGTCGTGGAAACTTGTCTGGGCAGTACTGCAAGGTCCCATCTTGATGCTCAATAAAGCCCGTCATGATGTTCATCAATCGACACAGACACCTATCAGTATACAGAGTGAGGGAGAACAGCAGATTGATATGCGATCAAGCCAAATAGAAATTGCTGATGATTACACAAAACGCAAGCATGTTTTGCGTGTGAACACTTCTACAGGTTCAGAAGTACTACTACAGACTGAGGATGCTGAAGATATGAATCATTGGCACCTGAGCTTAAATGAACACTCTCAACAATCTGAGGAAACTGTTGGAATTGATGCCAAAAATCACATTTTACACAGAATTAGACAGACATCACCTAATTCAAGACTTTCACCTTTACCAGCCCATAAAGTTTACAGCTCTACGTAATCTATCACCCACCGGACAAGCAGCCATTACAAAAACTAGGAAACAGAGCCAAAGTGATCAGCTTCCATCTCCAAAACACAAGACTTGGAAGGGGCGAGTTGCTCGTCAGTTTCGACGGATACAACATGGGGCAAGTTCTCCAAATTCAACTACTTCTCATCATGCAGACAACGTCACTGTCGGAATACCACTGGAAGACTGTACACCGTCATCGTTCTGTATGTTTGTTCCATTACTGGTGGAGCTCTGTGCCACCGTTGTGGACACAAAAGGGCTGGATGTAGTGGGAATACACAGAGTTCCTGGCAATACAGCAGCTGTATCTGCTCTTACAGATCTGTTGAGTAAGGGTTTTGATGAAGTTGCTTTGCAGGATAACAGATGGCATGATGTGAACGTCATATCAAGTCTCTTGAAGCTGTATGTGTGTTTTTTTTAAATTACAGTATTTAATTTCAATATATAGCTTGCCACGGTGGCGAGTAGTCAACGTGTCGGTCTACTAACCCCAAGCTTTCAGGTTCGCTCCTGGCCGTGATAAGTGATTTTTGAAAGGCGGCAAAAATTAGGACACCATGTCATACGATGTTGACATGTCAAAGAACCCATTTCATAATGGCAAAATTAATCTCTGGAGTTTCCGCCAACTAAAAGTTCCTCATTTCTCTACTAGAAAGCGCTATAGTGTTCAAGGAGCTTAGATATCTAACCTCCTTGACTTTCATAGTGCTTCAAGGAACAACGAAATTCGACGAGCAAGCTACCCTTTGGGTGTCAAATAACTAAGCTTGCACCCGGCACCCAAGGCCATACGATATTATTATTTCAATTTCAAAGCCCCCTATCAGATTAAACTCACTGCTTTCCCAGTTCCCCTCCACTGAAACTCTACAAAGGACATCAATTTTAATTCTACTCTCAGGACACCTCAAGTTGCTACTTCATGTGTTCAATGCTCCTTTGAGCTTCCAGTGCTGCTCCTGGAACTCTCTGCCTCCCTAATTACATATTTTACGACTTCAAATACAGTAGTATTTCCCCTATAAGTATACGATTATAAACAAGTAAACCACAGGACGAAACATGAGGTTAATATTTGAAACATATAACTATACTTTAAGACAGCAACGATCAAGATACAGTCACGATAACACAATTATATTTTACAAACATCGAGTATTCTAGAATTATCTTCTCCTATTTAAGAAGTAGTTTCTTGAAGCAGAAAAATAATAAGCAAAAATGATACAGCATTTTGCTCATATTTATTAAAATCTGTGCTACTTTTCTTTTTTCTTTAATAATGTCTGTCACTAATTACACAGCACTTACTTGTACCTGGGCCAAATCTTTGGAATGAGACATGGAGATATGTTTCATGATGTCATGATATATACCACACGAAGGCCTCAGATCATTCATTATTATCAACAATAAAACTAAACACAGCAACATAAAAACAAATAATTTACATAACATTATTTGCCTCAAAAGCTATAAAAAGTTAACAAACAAGGAATTTAATACAATCCTTGTTTGCCAGGAATATGACAACTTCTGTAATCTCATCAAAATAGCACTCATTTATGCAATCCGAACCTCAGAAGGAAAGGTTCTTGAGATTCAAGAATGCAAACATATGCACAGTCTTGTCACGGTTTGGTGATAATCACATATTTCAACTGAAAGTTTCTTGAGGTCTCAGCAACAATAACAAAATATACTGTATCAGGAAGAAAATCCATCATCAAAATGTTTGAGAGAACATAGCCTTAATGTCATGTTGTTTTTTTATATCACCTGTAGAAGCTGCACTTTAAAATTCGCTTCCCCATTAAATTAAGTCCTTAGAAACTATACACAAGCTGTGTGCATATTCCCATAGAGTCAAAATTAAAAGATACGTCTTTGAATACACAAAACAGGGTTTTCCAACACTTAAAAAGTCAGTAACAATAAATAAATTCTACATATTCTTCTAAAAAAGTAATAAGAAAAATCTTAATTTGTCATTTCAAGAGATGGAAAATATGTTATGTTACTACCATACATTAAGGTATTTTGTATTTTACAAGGGGCTTGCATTGAATGTATACTTTAATGAGAATGTTTCACAGTAGAATCATAGGCCTGATTTCCATGAGAAAAAAGGGAACTTCTCTCTTGTGTTGGGTGTTGCAAAGTGCCCATCTCCCTGTTTCAGGAAAACATAAATGGCAAACTTATTGCTTAGCTTATCATCCACATACAACAAGACTGAAGAAAATTACAACACACAGCTATTTAACACTCTCCCTTCCAAGCCCGTAGTTTGTACGGGCCGCAATTCTTTCGAAGATCGCCAAGCCCGTAGCTTTTACGGGGTCGCTCATTCAAACTAACGCAAATTCACTCCCCGGGGTTTCTACGGGCCTCGTTAGCAGATTCTCGTCCTTGTACTGTTGGCAACAACTTTGATCCACAGATGGCATTCTATGTCTGTTTTACCGCGATTGTTCTCAAGGTTACGACCACTGGCGCGGTCTCGTGATGTAATTCAAAATTTTTCACACAAAGAAGCAATCGGATTCACAGTAAATGGGTGCTCATGATATATCAAATAGGTGAAAAATTCATTTGTACAGTATTGTAACATTGAATATTTGTTTGACTTCTTTTTTTTTTTTTTAATTTTTATGTCTATAAGAAATGTAATATCAAGAGGATTTTATTTCACAATTCAATAAGTATGGTATGTATATTATTGTTTAAAGATAGATCTATAAAATAAAATTAATTTAGTCAAATTATGTCCTTTGGTTGCGGTGATAAAAATTAATGAATATCTTTGAAATTTACTGGTTTTCAGCATTTGGTACAAAATAATAGCCCGGTAAGGAGAGTGTTAAAGTTCTACATAGCATAAGTTTCACACATTGAACACTAGTAGATGGAACTGGTGACATGTTTATTTCTCTTTCGAAACAATTCAGACTGCAGATACCTGTGCATCCTCGTCATCTGCAATGGAAAAAAATAAAGTACAAAATTAATAAATGCAAGGCAAATTAGCTTTTAATTTTACAGGAAACTAACATGCATTTATAACATACATAATTTCAAATCTGGAAATTTAAGTGTGTATTTGAATAGGGCCCAGTTGTTGGATATTATCACTATATCTGTGCTGTATACTCCTTTATCCAGTACTGTAGTTATTAGTAGTTGTTTTTTTAAATTTAAGGTTGTTTATCATCTGAAAAAAATATATTTAAATGACTTTTGTTTAATTTGAGGGTCTTGGACATCGTGGTCATTTAGTCCCATGTACTTGGGTGTGTATGCACAGGATGTCGCAAAAATTACGTCGACAGGTCCACAGCTGACTTCCTTCCCACACGGTCATGGCAAGGTTCCGTTCTATGGAGAAGGACCTCGCTGTATAATCAAAATAAGTTCACTAGTAACGATATTCCATCCAAGTTACTATTTGCACAAGGATGACCTGTTGCCATATGCCTGAACATCTGCTCACCTTGGGAAACTATTGAAGAGAACGAAGGAGAACCAACAAGACATTAAGATGGATATAGTAAGAAAGGAACAAGGTGAAGAAAGAAATGGATAAGGAAAAGCAAAAAACGTATCAGAAAGATGAGGATAGGATAGAAAGTTTACATGTGGAATACAAAAGATTAAAACTACAAGTAAAAAGGAGTATCAGGAAAGAAAAAGAGAAAAAGAGAAATGCTGGGGAGAGTTCACCAACAAAATTGAGCAAGATAGTAGAGGAAATCAGAAACTACTGTATAGAGTAATAAAATTGAAAAGAGCAGACCAAGAAAAAATCAAGGCATTAGAGAGAGAAGATGGTTCCATAGTACATGATGAAAAAGGTCTTCAGAAGGTGATGTCTAAGTATTTTGAAAAGCTTTATAATGGGGATGACTTCCCAGAGGAAGAACGAGATAAGAAAATGGAAATAGATGGAGAAAAAGAAGAGAACCCAATAACATGGTTGGAACTTGAAAGGACAGTGAAAGCAATGAGCAAAGGTAAAGCAAGTGGAAAAGACGAATTCAATGCTGATATGATTAAGGCAGCAGGAAGCATTGGACTACAGTGGCTATACCGAACCCTCAATGCCATATGGAAGGATGAAAGGATACCTGAAGATTGGCAACAAGGAAGCATTGTACCACTGTTCAAGAAAGGAAATAGGAAGAAATGTGAAAATTATAGAGGTATAACATTGTTATCACATGGGCTAAAAATAATGGAGAAAGTCATAGGCAAGAGACTGAGGGATATAATAGAACCTCAGTTAGAAGAAGAACAGTATGGCTTTAGACCGAATAGATCAACAATCGACTTGATATTTGCAGTGCGAATGATAATGGAAAAGCATCTAGAAATGAACAAGGAAATCATCTTTATATTTTTGGATGTGGAAGAAGCCTATGATACAGTTAAAAGAAAATATGTATGGGAATGCCTACTGAAAAGGAATGTACCAAAATCACTAATTAACAAGATAAAAATGTTGTATTATGAGAGTAAGAGCAGTGTACAAGTGGGTAGTGGTGATTCTGAAACATTCTATACAAAAAAGGCCTCAAGCAAGGAAGTGCACTGTCACCATTATTATTTGTTATATTGATGGATGAAATCATAAAACGTGTAAAACAGAGTATCAGTAGTGATGATGTGAAGGCCTTGGTATTTGCAGATGATGTGGTGATTTGGGGAGAGGGAGAAAAGGAAGTACAAAGGAGATTGGACATTTGGAATGAAAAGCTGAAGGAGTTTGGAATGGTAATTACTAATTAGTAAAAAGAAAACTGTAGTCCTGCACTGTGGAAAAGAGGAAAAGAGAAGCCAAGTGAACATAGATGGAGAATGGTTGGAGAATGTGGAACAGTTCCCATATCTGGGTAGCATTGTTAACGGAGGTAATGAAATCAACCCTGAAATTAACAACAGACTAAGTAAAAGCACAACATTCTATCATCAAGTCAGAGAGCTTTTATGGGATGACAAAGTGCCCAGGAGAACGAAATTAACACTATATAAACAGTACTTCATACCAATTGTAACATACGGACTGGAAACGCTGGTAACTAACAAGAGACAAGATAGTAAGATCCAAGCAGCAGAAATGAAATTTTTAAGAACATCTGTAAAAAAGACAAGAAGAGATAGAATTCAAAATGTTAAAATCAGAGAGGAGCTAAATGTGGAACCGTTAGTACAGAAGATACGGAAAGCAAGACTGAGATGGTTCGGACATGTGAAGAGAATGGGAAAGGAACGAGCGGCAAGAAGGGAGTTGGAAAGAGAAGTTAAGGGTAAGCGATCAGTTGGAAGACCAAGAAGAAGATGGATGGATCAGATTCGGAAGGACATCGGAGAAGCTGGATTGGATGTGGAGGAAGTAATGGAGCAGGAAAAGTGGAAGGACAGAAACGAGTGGAAGAGGCTTGTTAACCACACCCGGGCGACTGGAGTGGGACATTGATGATGATGATGATGATAGTACGCCAAGTAATCTGAGGTAAATATTTGCAGAAGAAACCAAAAAATTATTACAGAATTATGTAGATCAGCTGGATTGATTTTACAGCAGCTAAGTTAACAAATGGTATGAGACAAGGAAAGATAATTCTGAAAATCAGCCTGGAAAAGAATAACTTGTTGAAGGATAATAAGAAATTTACCAGTGCCTGTGAGTGGTGTCATCTCATGCATGGATGTGAAACTAAAGAGTCTGCTAAATTATCATACTAATATATAAAAATGAGATGGTGTGTGTCTGTCTTTCTGTCTGTGTGTTACCTAATAACGCAAGAACCACTGGTCCGATTTAAATGAAATTTTGCATGGATGTAGCTGAAATACCAGGTTTACATATAGGATACTTTTAATTTCGATATTTTAGACTATTAAGAAATTGGGACCTTTTTAGTGACGTCACTACACCCTTTGATTTAAAAATTTCATATTTCCATATCGGAAGCCTCCGTGGCTTAGGCGGCAGCACGCCGGCCTCTCACCGCTGGGTCTGTGGTTCAAATCCCGGTCACTCCATGTGAGATCTGTGCTGGACAAAACGGAGGCAGACAGGTTTTTCTCCGGGTACTCCGGTTTTCCCTGTCAAAATTTCATTCCAGCAACACTCTCCACTATCATTTCATTTCATCTGTCATTCATTTAATCATTGCCCCAGAGGAGTGCGACAGGCTTTGGCAGCCGGCACATTTCATATCCTTGCCACTGGATGGGGGCTTCATTCATTCCATTCCTGACCCGGTCGGAGACTGGAAGCAGGCTGTGGATTTTCATTTTCATATTTCCATATCAAATAAAAAGAGAACGCTAAGAAATAGCAAACTTTTGATGGCACATACGAGCTAGGAAATTTGATTTCCTATCCGAAGGGTCCTTATCACTTTTCGTGTATCTCCAACAGTTAGCGAGTAAAACCTACTTTTGTGACGTCACTACACCCTTTGGTTTCAAAATTTCATATTTCCATTTCAAATAAAAAGAGAACGCTAAGAAATAGCAACCTTTTGATGGCATACACCAGCTATAACATTCAATTTTCTATCCAAAAGGTCCTTATCACTTTTCGTGTATCGCCGACGGTTAGCGAGTAAAACCTAAATTTGTGCAATAAAACGCGGTCAACACCGAGCGGTGCAGTATATCTCTACATACATAAAAATGAAAGTTTGTCTGGTTTTTTTTCTGAATTTCTGCGGAAATTTGAGTTATTTACGCGTTTCATACTGTTTTATGACGGATGCGCGCGAAAATATTTTTTGTCTGTCTGTCTGTTTGTTTGTCTGTGGACAACGTTGTTCCTTTATAACTCAAGAACGGCTGGGTGTATCAACGTAAAATTTGGTACAGATATCCATCAGAGGCACGACACTAATCATTGATGTAACTCTTCTCTGTACCTCTCATAAAAGGGGGCATACCCCCTTAAAATACATGCTGAAATAGGAGTAGAAGGACAAGACAAAGCTCATTTTCAGCCCATCAATATGAGAGACAAAACTCGGGGGCCCTAAAACCACATTTTAAGGTACTAAGTCCAACCGTTTTTGAGATATTCCCAGAAAACTAATTTCATTTAATATACTAATGAACGAATACAAGCCGGTAACCATGGCAACAGATTCTCAGAGGTCCATCTATTGCTGTAAGACGCAATGCATTTCCATTAATTACATTATTGTGAAAGTTTGCAAACGGCTAGAAGGTTATCACGGAACCAAATTAAGCTGTAAAATTCATCAATACGTATAATGCGCTTAAGGGGGTCAAGGGGTACACTAGAATTTTTGCACGCGATTTACACCTGCGGGTGTGGTATGGCAGGTCTATTATATTCCTATCCCTATTCTTCTTATTATTATTCTTCTTCTTCTGCTTTTAAGGCCTCATTGGACCACTTCAGTCAATCATTTCTTGGTCCTCTTCTTCAGTAAGTTTCCTTTCCGAGTCGCCCAGTAGCTCTTCATTCGCTCCGATCTTCTCAAGCGTTCCTCATCTGTAAATACCCTTTTTACTGTATTACGTTTGTCTATTTTAGCCTGAAATCTTATTTTTATATCTCTCAGTTTTTTTAATTTTGTTGTTTTGTTTTGCAAGTCATACAAGGTTATTTCCAATTCTTTCATATCTTCTCTAATTTCCTTAATCCATCCTACTTGTTGTTTCATATTCCAAAGTTTCACTACAATTTTTCTAGATAACCTGGTTTCTGGTGTCCTCATGATGTGACCAAAGAAAGAAAGCCGTTTCTTCCGAATAGTATCAGTGATGGGCTCCAGTTCTCTGTATACCACTTCATTTGGTACTATCCGCCACTGTCCATCTTTCTGATATTTTTTATTTATGCATGTTCTAGCTATTCTTCTTTCTACTTTTAAAAATTTGTCGATTCTGTTTTTCTGAGTAACTTTAAAAAGAGTTTCACTTCCATAGGTCACCTCTGGTTGAACCACCGTCTTGTAATGTTTTAATTTTGTTGCGATTGATAGACATTTTCTTTTATATGTAGACCATGTTAATTTTTGGGCTTTTATCATTTTATTAGTTCTTTCTTGCCATGCAGGTTTCTCATCCAAGTTGTAAGTTATAATTTCTCCTAAGTATTTAAATTGCTTCACTATTTTAACTTTCTTGTTATTTACTGTTATGTGATTGATTACAAGTGGATTTGCTACCATTATCTCTGTCTTTTCAAATGATATCTGAAGTCCAATTTTTTCTGCTATATTTTGTAGGCTTATTATTTGATTTCTGGCTTCTTGAATATTATTAGCCAGTAACGCTAAGTCATCTGCGAATCCCAAGCAATTTAAGTCTATTTGATCTTTCTTGGTTCCAATTCTTATGTTCCTAGGATTTTCCCTGTACCATTCCCTCATTACATATTCCAAAGCACAATTGAAAAGTAGAGGCGATAAACCATCTCCTTGTCTTAATCCTGTTTTAATCGTAAACGGTTCAGATATTTCTCCTCTGAATTTTACTTTAGATTTGGTGTTTGTTAGAGTTAGTTTTATAATTTTTATTAATTTGGGATGAAGTCCGAAATTCCTGAGTATTTTCAGCAATGAAGATCTATGTATACAATCATAAGCTTTTTTGAAGTCTACGAAGGTTATGACTTGCTGTTTTTGTCTACGTTTGTAGTAGTCCATTACTAATTTTAAAGTGATTATCTGTTCAGGGCAGCTTCGCCATGGCCGAAATCCACCTTGATATTCTCCTATTTCCAGTTCTAATTGATCTTTACAACGATTATATAGAATTCGTGACATGATTTTATATGTGATATCCAAAAGGGAAATTCCTCGATAGTTGTCAGGATTTGATTTTTCTCCTTTCTTGTGTAATGGATGTATTATAGCAGTAGTCCATTGGTCTGGCAGTTCTTCTTTGATCCAAATGTTCACTATGCATTGGTGTAATGAAATCTTTACTGGTTCTGCTGCATATTTCCACAATTCTGCAAATGTTTGATCTTCTCCACTCGCTTTGTAGTTTTTGAGCTCTCTCAGCGCTTTGTAGACTTCTTGGATTGTGGGTGGATTTATGTTTTCTGATGGTGTTTTAATAGTGGTGTCTGTATTTATTTGAAGCAGTTCTGGTAGATCTTCACAATTTAGCAACTTGTTGAATGTTTCTGCTAAAATTTCTGTATTTCTTTTATTACTACGAGCTAACTCGCCATTTTTGTCTTTTAACATTAATGTTGGAGGTTCATATCTTTGTAGTTGTTTGCTAAAAATTTTGTAGTAATCTCTTGAGTTTGTTTTCGCGCTATTTGTTTCGATCATCAGAAGTATATCCTTTTGGTATAGCCGTTTAACCCCTCGTATTATTTTTTGAGTTATCTTCCTTTGTTTTATGAGATCCAAGTGTGATTCATCTGTTTTTTGACTCTGATACCGTAACCAGGCTTGATGTCTATCTTCCACTGTATTATCACACTCATCGTTCCACCATTGGTGTTTCTTCCTTGGATTTATTGGGGCTACTTGTTCAGCTATTTGTTTCAATTCGGGAACTATTTCCTCTAGATCATCTGTTATTTTAATATATCTAGTTCGTTCTTTGTATCCCTTGTTATTTATTAGTTTATGAGGGTCGTATGTTCTCTTCTTTTTTAGGTGAGTTTTTTTCTTTGTCAACGGGGAAATTTAATTTTAATCTTTATCATGTAATGATCCGATCCAGTATCTGTTCCTCTCAGAACTTTCACATTGTAGATCTCCCTGTGATAGTTCTTATCCATACAAACATGATCTAGTTGCCATTCACCTTTTTTCCAATCTGGATGTTTCCAAGTTTTGAGTTTATTTGGTCTTCTCTTGAAGTAAGTTGATTTGGAGATCATATCATGGTTCCTGCAAAATTCCACCAGTCTTATGCCATTCCTGTTTGTTCTTCTCTGTGCTGGCCATTTTCCTATTATGTCTCTATATCTTTTTTCCTTTCCTAACTGGCATTAAAGTCTCCAATTAAAATTTTGGTGTGACTTTTATTTATGTTTGTTGCTGTCTGATCTAAAAGCTCCCAAAATCCCTCCACATCATCTTTGTGTTCTTTCTTATTATTTTTATCATTAGTTGGGGCATGGGCATTTAGAATGGTATATGTTCTATTTGCAGCTTTTAGAGTTAGTGTCGAGAGCCTAGGGGATAATGCTTTAAATTCTATGATGGATTCAATTATTTTGAGATTGACTACAAATCCTGTTCCGAATTGTGGACATTGCTTCATTACTCTTTTTCCTGGTATTCCCTTGTAAATTCTATCCCTATATTATATTAATATTATTATTATTATATTATGGCGTACAGCGAGGAGATAAAGCCCCTCGGTGCCAGAAACAAAACTCGAGGGTCCTCGAATACTACATTATAAGGCTCTAAAACAAACAGTTTCTGAAATATTCCCAGTAAACTAAATTTAATTTAACAAACTAATGAAGGAATGCAAATCGGTAACCATTACAACATTATCTCAAGGGGTGGCATCCAACTTTCCATCTATTTCAATAAGAAGCAATTTATTACATTTATTATATTTCTGTGAAGTTTGCAAATATAAGGTTATCACGGAACCAACGTAGACTGTATAATTCATCAATGCAATTAAGGAGGTCAAGGGGTAACCTAGAATTTTTTCATGCAATTTTCATGTGCGACATATAGTACAGAAGGTCTATTATATCTCCAAACAGCAACATTATTTTCAAAAATTCCTGAATTGAATCAGCATTTTTTGCGGCTTTTAGGAATTTGGGCCATTTGAGACTAAGGATCCTGAATTTTCATACACCACAAGCTTTTATAATTTATGATAGAGGTCTTCCTGTGTATGGGGACCCAGCACAACGTAGAGGGTCCGTTTTTATGTGACATGTATTGCGTTTCATCTACAAGGCTTTCAATTCTATTTCACGTCAGGAAGTACACGTTAGGTGAATTTAGTTTGAGAGCACATTTCAACTTATCTTTTTTCTTTTCTTTTTTTTTGTCGACATACGGGTTCATCGTAAGGATGATTTTGTTTGATACTGTGTGGTAGATATACCCATATTTGGATTTCTGGGTGATATGTTGTAGACAATAGAATTGTCTGTCTGTATCTTTATGTACGCCTATAACTCATGTTCGGATGCTTGGTGCATCGTAAAATTAGGTATGCTAACCATGAGAGTCAATACACCAATCATACTCATCATCATCTTGCACAGTTTCCAGCCACTGGCCGGGTCTGTTTGGAACACAAGCCTCTCCAACGTCTTCTGTCTTCCCACCATCTCTCAGCCTCCACCCTTGTCCAGTCTTCTCCTCTCTTCTTCACGCTTTCTTCCACCCCCTTCAGCCACCTGTCTCTCGGTCTTCCCCTCGGTCTCTTTCCTTCCCACTTCGTCTCATGTACTCTCCTGGGTATCCTCTTCTCCTCCATTCGTTTTACATGTCCATACCATCTAAGTCTAGATTTCTCTATACCATCCTGTAATGGTTCCTCCTTCATTAATTCTCTGGTCCTCTCATTTCTTATTCTGTCCATCTTTGTAGCTCCAATACTGCTTCTCAAGAACCTCATCTCACTGGCCTGTATTTTGCTCCTCTCCCTTCCTTTCATAACCCAGGTCTCCGAGGCATACGTCAGGATAGGGACATAGTACGTCCGATATATGATCTTTTTGCTGTTCTGAGGGACATCCTTGCTCCATAACATGCTTCTCACACTCCTCCGAAATGCTTCTGCCTGCCTCCCCCGCTCATTTATTTCTCTATCGTTTCTTCCATTATCTTGTATCAGGCTTCCCAGATACTTAAAACTCTCCACTTTCTTCAGCTGTTCCCCACCAATTGTTATTCCCGTTGTGGTTCTTTCCTTCTTCCTTGTTGTGATCAACATCTCACTCTTATTTATGCTAAATTTCATCCCATATCCTTGTATTACTCCTTCCCACACGTCCAACTGTTCCTGTACCTCCTCCTCCTTGTTTCCCCAAATCATCAAATCATCTGCAAACACCATTGCTTTCATCTTTCCGTCACCAATTACTTGTGCCACTCGGGTCATTATGTCATCCATCACCACAATGAAAAGTAACGGTGACAGTGCACTTCCTTGTTTCAGGCCGTTTCTTTGTTCCAACCAGTCAGATCTCTCTCCTCCCACTTTCACACAGCTCACGCTTCCCTTGTACATCTCCTTTATCCTCTTTATAGTCCATTTCTCTACTCCTCTATCCTCCAGGGACTTCCATACTTTGTTTCTGCATACACTGTCATATGCTTTCTCAATGTCCAGGAAGGCCATCAGTAGATCTGTTCCATATTCATAGTGCTGTTCTTGTAACTGCCTTACAGCAAAAATCAAATCCACTGTGGACCTTCCTGCTCTGAAGCCATGTTGTTCTTCCCTCATCCCTCCTTCTATCCTTGTCCTAATTCTCTTTTCCAAAACTTTCTCGAAGATCTTTGCACAATGACTCATCAGTGTTATTCCCCGATAGTTTCTGCAATCTGTTCTACTACCTTTCTTGAAGATCGGGACAATGATTCCTTTTTTCCAGTCCTCTGGGGTCTTCCTTTCCTTCCATGCTGTCCTCATCACTCGGTACAGCCACTGTATCCCCACCTCTCCTGCTGCTCTCACCATCTCCACACTCAACTCATCCACACCCGGTGCCTTCCCTCCTTTCATCTTGTTCACTGCATCTTCCACTTCTTTCCATGTTAAGTCCTTTTCTGTTTGCAGTTCATCTTCCTCTTCCCCGATTTCTTCCTCCTCACCATCTTTTCCATTTGGGTTCAGAAGTTCTTCAAAATATTCTTTCCACATTTTCTTCAGTTCTTCCCTATTTTCTATCTCTTGTCCCCTTTTGTTCACCATTCTAACATAATCCGTAGGATCCTTCCGCCTCTTATCTTTCACCATCCCATACAGGACCTTTTTTGTACCTTCACTATCCTCCTCCATCATCTTTGTCCACTCTTCCATCCACTTCCTTCTCTCCTCAGCCACCACTCTCTTCGCCTCCTTCTTTCTTTCCTGGTACTCTTCCCTTGTCTCTACCGTCCTATTTTGATACCACCTCCTAAAGGCTCTATTCTTTTCCCTTACTATATCTTTTGTCTTCTCATTCCACCATGGTGTTTCCTTCCACCTCTTCTTACTACTTGTCCTCCCACATACTGCTTCTGCTGCACCCACTAGTGTCTTCTTAAATCTAGCCCATTCCTCTTCCACCCCTCTTTCTTCATCTGTTGGAATTCCTTCCTTTACCATTTTGAGGTACTCGACCCTTCTATCCCCTTCTTTCAGTTTCCATATCCTTATACGTCTTTCCTGGTTCTCAGTCCCTTTCTTCTCCTTACTCCCTCTCAGGTTCATTACCAGTAATCGATGGTCGCTATCCAGGTTCTCCGATGGTATAACCTTGATGTCCGTGATGTTCTTATTTAGTTCTTTCTCATACAGTATATAGTCGACCACCGACTTCCTGGTCAAGTCATCACTGTACCATGTGATTGTGTGGCTCTCTCTTTTCTTAAACCAGGAGTTCCCAACTAGCAGGCTGTTCCTCTGGCAGAAGTCCAACAGTCTCTTTCCTTCCTCATTTCTTCCACCCCAACCCTCTGGTCCTAGAACACTCTCATAACCTTGTCTTTCTCTTCCTACATGGGCATTGAGGTCCCCCATAACAATCATATTTCTTCCTACCAGCTGCTTCTGCAATTCCTCTTCAAACTCCTCCTTCTCTTCAGAAGCGCAGCCTACTTGTGGAGCATATACTTGCACTATTTCAACGGTCTCTCCCCTCAGTGCTACTTTCACTTTCATCATCCTATCACTTATTCTCCTCACTTCTTCTTTCAAACCATCTCGTACTACTACTCCCACTCCATTCCTCTTTCCCTCTTCGTTCCCACTCCAGTACAGTCTATAGCCTTTTCTCAGTACTCTCCTTCCTTCCCCTTTCCACTTTGTTTCTGCCAATCCCAATAAATCCAACTTCCTTCTTTCCATCATATCCACTATCTCCTCCACCTTCCCCGTCAGCGTTCTTAGGTTTAAAGTTCCAAATCTTAGTCCGTGTGTACAGCCGTGTCGTCGTCTATTAAATCCATCCTGTCCGAGGCTCGTTCCATTTTTGAAAGCATTTGGTTTAATCCACTACTGGCTTGCTGGGCCTATCGTAGCTTCACCAGAGCCCCGTTAGCCGTCACTTTTCAGGGTTCCTGTAGGACCTTCACAGCTACCGTAACGGTCCCGGGGCACACGAAGTCCCCACTGTACTTCGCCCCTACAGGCAATCCCCTACTTTGTGCCGTTGCCCGTCTCCCACGACGTGGACGAGGGGTTGGACTTATGGGAGACTAATATATAAAAATGAGATGGTGTGTGTCTGTCTTTCTGTCTGTCTGTGTGTTACTCAATAACTCAAGAACCACTGGTGCGATTTAAATGAAATTTTGCATGGATGTAGCTGATTCACCAGGTTTACATATAGGATACCTTTGATTTCGAAATTTTGCACTATTAAAAAATGGCGACCATTTTAGTGACGTCATTAGACCCTTTGGTTTCAAAATTTCGTATTTCCATATCAAATAAAAAGAGAACGGTATGAAATAGCAAACTTTTGATGGCACATACGAGCTTTGAAATTTAATTTCCTATCCGAAAGGTCCTTATCACTTTTCGTGTATCTCCAACAGTTAGCGAGTAAAACCGACATTTATGACGTCACTACACCCTTTGGTTTCAAAATTTCATATTTCCTTTTCAAATAAAAAGAGAACGCTAAGAAATAGCAAACTTTTGATGGTATACATGAGCTTTAACATTTAATTTTCTATCCGAGGGGTCCTTATCACTTTTCGTAATCTCCAACGGTTAGCGAGTAAAACCAAAATCTGTGCAATAAAACACGGTCAACACCGAGCGGTGCAGTATATCTCTCTATATATAAAAATGAAAATTTGTGTGTTTTTCTCTGAATTTCTACGGAAATTTGAGTTGTTTACACGTTTCAGACTGTTTTATGATGTATGCGCGCGAAAATATTTTTCTGTCTGTCTGTTTGTTTGTCTGTGGACAAATTTGTTCCCTTATAACTCGAGAAAGGCTGGGTGTATCAACGTAAAATTTGGTACAGATATCCATCAGAGGCACGACACTAATCATTGATGTAACTCTTCTCCGTACCTCTCATAAAAGGGGGCCTACCCCCTTAAAATACATGCTGAAATAGGCGTGGAAGGACGAGACAAAACTCATATTCAGCCCCACAATGTGAGAGACAAAACTCGGGTCCCCGAAAACCACATTTTAAGGACAGAAGACAAACCGTTTTTGAGATATTCCCAAAATACTAATTTAATTTAATAAACTAATGAACGAATGCAAGCCAGTAACCATGCCAACGGATTCTCAGAGGTCCATCTATTGCTGTAAGACGCAATGCAATTTCATTAATTACATTAGTGTGAAAGTTTGCAAACGGCTAGAAGGTTATCACGGAACCAATTTAAGTCGTAAAATTCATCAATACGTATAAAGCGCTTAAGGGGATCAAGGGATACTCGAGAATTTTTTCACGCGATTTACACCTGCGGGTGTGGTACGGCAGGTCTATTATATTCCTATCCCCATATTATTCATTCATTCATTCATTTCGTATAGGCCATCTATGGACCGCGTCATTCCAACTGTCTCCTACTGGCTTTGATGTTTGCCCTGTAGGCCCGCATTCGTTCTCGGTGGACTTCCTTCCGTTCCTGGGTCCAAATCTTTCCCGTTTTCAGCTTTGTTTTTTCTTGGAAACCTTTACAAGCTTGAAGTTTCCCTTTGAGTGGGGCGCGCTCCTGAATGTCTGTTGGTGTAATCCCCACTTCTTTCAGATCTTTATCCAGTTCAATGAACCAGGCCCATTTTGTTTTCCTCTCCTGAAAGTAAGTTATGTTGCGGTTGGTCAGTCTCGCTGGGCTCATTCGTTTCACATGCCCAAAAAATGGTAACCTTCTCTTCCGGATGACGTTGCTTATCTTCTCCACATGAGTAAAAAGGTCATGGTTATGCCGTCTTCTGTATTCCCCATTGTCTTTGATGAAACCCAATATCTTTCTCAAAATTTTCCTTTCTTTGGCCTCCAGTTTCTCGACCAAGCCTTTTTTGTTCATCGTGAGGCATTCAGAAGCATGCAAGACCTCCGGACGGATGACACTGCAGTAATGTTTTAGTTTTGCGTTTAAGGATATTGACCTTTTCTTATAGATGTCGTTAGTTAAATGGTAGGCCATTTCCATTTTGCTCATGCGTGATGTGAATGCTTCTTTCTCTGATAATATCCCTTCCCTGACCCGTCCTGAAAAGAAAAGTACATGGCCATTGGCTGAATAAAAAATAATAAAAAATAGGTGTTATAATTTCTCCCTATATTATATTATTATTAGTATTATATTAATGGGGTACAACGTCGAGGCAAATCCCCTCGGTGCCAGCAACAAAACTCGGGGGCCCTAAAGGGTCCTCGAAAACTACATTATAAGGCTCTAAATCCAACAGTTTCTGAAATATTCCCAGAAAACTAATTTAATTTAATTTAACAAACTAATGAAGGAATGCAAATCGGTAACCATGAGAACATTATCTCAAGGGGTGGCATACAACTTTCCATCTATTTCTGTAAGAAGCAATGTCACTCCATTTATTACATTTCTGTGAAAGTTTGCAAATGGCTATAAGGTTATCACGGAACTAACGTAGACCGTATAATTCATCAATGCAATTAAGGGGGTGAAGGGGTAACCTAGAATTTTTTCATGCAATTTTCACGTTCGACATATAGTACAGGAGGTCTATTATATCTCCAAATAGCAACATTATTTTCAAAAATTCCTGAATTGAACCAGCATTTTTTGCGGCTTTTAGGAATTTGGGCAATTTGAAGCTAAAGAACCTGAATTTTCACGCATCACAAGCCTTTATAGTTTATGAAAGGGGTCTTCCTGTGTATGGGCACCTAGCACAACGTAGAGGGTCAGTTTTTATGTAACGTGTATTGCGTTTCGTCTACAAGGCTTTCAATTGTATTTTACGTCAGGAAGTACACGTTAGGAGAATTTAGTCTGAGAGCACATTTTAACTATTTTTTTTTGGGTCGACATACGGGTTCATCATAAGGATGATTTTATTTGATACTGTGTGGTAGATATACCCATATTTGGATATCTGGGTAATATGTTGTAGACAATAGAATTGTCTGTCTGTATCTTTATGTACGCCTATACCTCGTGTTCGGATGCTTGGTGGATCGTAAAATTAGGTATCTTAAGAGGGCGCTAAAGTCAGCCGGCCGGCCGCTCGTGGCAGGCTCTGCTTATAGCATTGAGAGAGAGTTAAAATCTACGTTTTAAATAGGTCAATGGCCGAAATTAAACAAAACTTCACTTTCAAATCACGTAAATACATTCAATAGCACGTATTAAACTTTTCAAATGAGATTTCATTGATAATAACATTTTGTATCATTGAAACTGAGAAGCAGTTTTCCCATAAGGCAAGGCCTTTTTTTCACCGATTTTACTTCAGAAATTAAAAATCAATGTGACTGTCAAAAGTGATGAAAAGTTACATGGTTGTAAAGGGTATTTGTTTAAGAATGCTTCTATAGAGATGAATCTTTCTTTTCTCCTGCGTGTTTCTATAAAACAAGCAGTTTTTAATGCCCTACACTTTCAGTCGTAATGCCGCTGCCGTAGAAGTTCGCTACTTAGCCGCAAGAGCGCAGGCGTAATGGGTCGGTAAGGCAGAGTGACGAGTTATTTTTAGCGCTGAGAACAAGACTTACAGCTGATGTATTGTGTTCATTGAATAGGATTCTAATGTGTTTACTTTCGTTTTTAAACGAACTGTTAGTAGGTTAATCTTCTGTATACAGTGTTATTAATTCAACGAGTTTAAGTATAATTTATTGTGAAACATTTTTATCATACACTTATTAATTAAAATTACAGGGTCCTTCTTTTTTATCCATCTAGCAAGTTCGTTATTGTTGTTTTTTAAGGGGAGGAACTGCGTGGTCATCTACCCCTGTCCATGTAGCAACATAGCAGCGCTATATCTCTCGCAATGAGTAACCCGGCTACGCATGCATTTTGCCGCTGCGCGGCTATGTCGCTAGAGCGAAAGAAGTACCCTGTATAAAAATCATATCTATTGTGTTTTCACAGTATTGTCCTACACTAATACTCTGGTAGTTTCTTATATTTTAACTAATTATGAACCTACAGTACAGTATAAGATAAGCGTAGCACTAAAAATATGAGGAAACTCATGACGAGAAAAAGCTACTCATGGAAAGGAGTGACATCATAGCGGCGAGAACTGTATTTTTCAGGGTACCGATACCGTAATGTACGAGATCGATGAATCAGGGACATAAGTTACTGCAGTTATTACCTTGATGAAGCGTAATGTAAGTCAAAACTATACAAGGTCAATGTGCTGGAAAATGAGCAACGTTTCCGGAGGACTGAACTGGAAGTTTTGCTCGAAATGCAACGTCAGTAGTCGCGTGGATTACAATCGTAGGCCAATTGTAATGGGTATTTCATTTGTTCTTTTTTTTTGTTTGTTTAAAATTTTGATTTTCGATTTTATAAGAAGGATGGAGTGTGATGAATATACTAATCATAGACAAATACCATAGAGGAAAGAACCGGAAGGAGATGCCTTCGCTGCGCTGGCTAGTGCAATATAATGTTTTGTTGTTTGAGTCTTCAGTCTTTCGACTGGTTTGACGCAGCTCTCCATGCTTTCCTGTCCTGAGATATAATATAATATTAATAAACTCAACCTGCAACAGAATTGCATGGATACAACTTACAATGGTTCAGCTTCAATTGATATTGTAACTTTCAAGTATGGTAAATAATAGGCCTACTATATTTTTATGCTTCCTGGTCTGTTCTGTTCTGTCGATTCGTGCCACCATAGGCACTATACGCCATTATTAGGAAGATAAAAACTCCGAAATAACCATGCACAATGCTCTACCGCATACAAGTCACAGAACACTAGGTTACGCCCACTTTGGACTCAGCGCTTTGCTTCACTGGCACGAGCTCTGGGCAAATCCTCTCTTTCTTTCCTCCATGACAAATACTTGAAATACCAAATATTTGGACAGAACATGAAAACTTATCTAATTCTAAATTTGAAAGAAATTTGGCAGTTTCCCGTATTGAGTAAAAACATGAAATATTTGCGAACAGATGAGTATTTTTCTACAATGAAGTGTTCCTTAATATATTCAGTTGCCCAATTCTATACAATGCTATACAAGCATGGGCACCCGCAGGATTTCTTTCCGGGGGGAGGGAGGCAAGTTGTATTTTTCATTTCTTTACCTACCTGTCACTAGCTGATGATGATACGTACCTCCGCCCCGCAATTTAGTTTCATTTCTTACTTGCTTCGTGTTATTCATTATTTGACTGCTCTAAAACCGCCGGGTACATATCTTCATGGCATGAATGGGAGGAGTTTTTTTCTTTCTTTTGTGAATCATCGTCATAATGTTCATTTCTTAAGAACAAGTAAAATAAAAATCAAGCAGTTCATTAAAATAGAAATGTTAATCCAGTTCGCCGATTTTCTAAATAACTGGAGATATTTTCAAATAATCACAAATTAGTTAATTAAAACTGTGGAATTATCCCTACATCTAAATCAGTTAACTATCAGTATCCTCAATTTATGAAATAAACTGGTGTGACAATGAACAGTCGAAATATTCTCGGGATTCCAGGCGGGGAACACGGCCCCTTTTTGCCCCCTCCCCTACGGGCGCCCATGAGTAAAGCCCTACGCGAATGCGGATATCCGCAAAATTTTTCGCCATGCATATATAGTTTGCATGGCTGTGCGGATAGCGGATAAGCTGCGGATAATGTTTTGAATAAATTTGCGGATAGCTTTTAGAATACGATCCGAACTTGTTGAATTTCATTACTATAGGACCCGGATGTCTATGAGATGACATATTTTTTCCGTTATGTTATTTTCATGAGAAATTTAAGATGATTACTTAAGCTAATATCATTCAAATTAAGTCATTAAGCATAATTAACACTCCGAACTGAAAAGGGTTGCAATGCTGGCTGTGTATTATTCATTTTAAACATAGAACTTGACATACAAAGCCTAAAGAAACGACTTTCTTCTCAAATGTGTAAATGTGTTGCTTTAATGCGTTATGCTTTATCTAATTAAAAATATTATAGTAATACCAGTAGATTCGGATAACAAACGTGCGGATGCGGGACGGATGCGGATAACGCTTTGTTTACCGCGGAGGGCTCTACCCATGAGTTCAAGCGTAGTTCCCCGAATAGTCGAGTGGAATACATTTGACTATTTGGTACACCACTGGCACGCTATATAGTGGCAATTGATGTAATATTTCACGGTGATTGTAATAACAGAGAGGCTTACATTATCGAGTGGTTGTCTTCTAATGATATTCCCCACAACCCAACACAAACCAGAGTGGAATTGTTACTTCACAAATCCGCTCATTGTACGTACGAAATTGATGAAATAGCAAGACAACGCGGACACATGTCCGACGAGAAGGAGGGGCAAATGGGGCTACAGCCCTGGGGACCGAGCGTACTGAAGGGCCCGAAAGAGAAAACTACGGCTTCTTAATTGCTATATCAGTCTTTTAAATAAGTCCAAGCAAACTCTTGAAAGGTAAAGTGAGTAAACTTTAAAACAATGGTGATTCTTTGGCCGTTGTAGAACGAAAACGTTGGGTCCAATTTCAGTTATTTCTAAAGAACTGTTATTTACCTAGGTATATACTGTCGTCTATTGGCAGCAGGTAAAATTTCAAGCGTTACAGTGCTAAAGGCAACTTAGAAAATGTAAGCACGCTACGAAATTTAAAAGTACAAAATTCACGAATGAATATAAAATGAGATTATGTCCCCGCAAAAGCAGGTCCGGACTTAGAGATCCAGGGCCCCTAGGCACTTGACATTTGGGCCCCCCCCACCATCTCGAAGCTATTTTGGAAATTTAGCAAATTAATGCACTAGTACAGAACATATAATTTTTAATCGACTTTAATGACTCTAATAAACATGAGAATAATACAGTCTATGTTACTATTGTTACGTTATTCTATAAAATGTATAGAATCAAACGGCAAACATTCTTCTGTGAAAAAGAATGAATGACGTCATCATAGTCAATTGACTGAATTATTTCTGACTCTATGTGCATTACAGAGAGTGAATTGAGCCTGTTCTCTCCTATGTTAGATCTTAAGCAATCCTTTACTCTCTCTAGCGCTGAAATCGACCGTTCTACTGAGCAGTTTGACGATGGTGTACACAACAGCATTCCAGGCGCAATTCCTACGTTTGGATAAATGTCGAAAAAGCCTTTTTCCGATATGTGTATAGCTTCAGTGACGATAACTCCATAACTTCATCATTCGACGACAAATGAGCTTGCAGGTGCAGACACTCGTTTTCCAAAGTCCTATCCTAGTCCCCCGGATAAAAAGTTATAAGGTTTGTGGCTCCTTCACGAATGTCTTAAGATTCCAAACGATGTAGTTTCGTAAGAAAGTCAAACTTTTTACTTAACTCCTCATAAGCAGATAAAATTCCCCCACCGGCACTGCGTAAAAGGCCTGGTTGGTGAAAATTCAATAAGTTGAATAGCTTCCCTTTCCGATATAATTTCACATAACCAAATATTGAAATTTTAATTTATTTTAAGAAAAAACATGAATATTAGGATTTCACGGAAAGAACCCAAATGTGGGGTGGCAGTCAATACCGTGAGGCCCAAGATCGCTCTCTATCGTCGCGGCCCTGCGTGGGCATTGTGTAGTTTTGGTAGAACCCAATTGTGGGCGCACGTGAAATCTTATGTTGCAAGAAAAAAAACAATACGTTCCGAATAGCAGTCGTTTAGAATTACGGACGAAGTGACGATTGACAGCATCGCAACATCCCCTTGGGCAGGTTGCGTAAGTCCTGCCGAAAGATTGAGGGAAGAAAACTGAGAAGTCGGCCGAGTGGAGGTTGAATGCTTACTGACTTGCTTCATAGCAATTAGCAACACTGCGGGAAGAGCAGTCTGGCGACATCGCAGTGAGTGTCTCTTTCTCTTTATGTCCAAAACGCTCTCTCTCACCTGCCACCGTACGCGCTCTACTCTGTAGCATGGTCGGTAATGCAGATTACGCGACAATAGCGCTCACCTCTCAGGTGGCCATTCCTGGAAATAAAAGGCGATTTCCGACCCAAGTTTCGCCCCCTCTTAACCATGAGAGTCAATACACCAATCATTTATAAAACTCTTCACCGTACTTTTCATACAGTAGAAGGGTGGATAAAGAGAAAAACTTCTCAATATATGCTAAAATAGGCGAAATATAAAAATTATCCTAGAAGGACGACCAAAGCATATGTTGCGCTTCTCAGTGTGAGACACAAAATTCGGGAATCTATAAAGGGTCTCCGAAAACTACATTTTAAGGGCCTTAAATTAACAGTGTGTGGGATATTCCCAGTAAACTAACTTCGTTCTGATAAACTTGAAGGAATGACAAACCGCTAACCATTGCAACAGTAGCTGAATTGATAATGTCTGGTGTTAACAACGAACACCGTTCGAAGAACGGGTACTTCTGCTAGTTTTTAGTAAACTTAAGAAGAAACTCACTGAATATCATATGAATTAAATCAGAAAAAACTACAACTGCCAGGTAGATTATGATTTCAGCTTTTAAGGTGCATAAGTATTACTAAGAGAATTCTGCTTACAACAGAAAAACTATTCCTAATGTACATAAAATCATCCAATTACACCACTAATAAATTTTTGACAGATTCTTACCCAATTTTTCCCCCTTTGTTCTTCTGTGTAATATAGCTGCACAATATTAAAAAAAAAACAGAATATCAGTGCCCTACTCAAAGCTTCACGTGGAGCTGAAGCATTGCATGCAACATTCACACAGCTGAAGCACAACTGAGGACTTCAAGAAACACAGTACCAATAATTACTTTACAATATAAAAAAAAAATTCTGATTAGCATAAAAATTCTAGTTTTATTATAACTTTAGGAGAAAACCCAAGAATAGATATATAAAAAGCCCATGGCACCACAGGTCATTAAGGGCCTTGGCCTATCAAGCGACTGCTGCTCAACCATTTGGCCTATGGATTGTGGGGTGATATGAGTGCTCAGAACAACAGGCCCCCTTGGCCATTAATCTTGACCGGAGTGCTTGCTGCCTCTTTGATCAGACAGGTACTCAATTGTCCTTATGAGGCCGAGTACACAGCGTTCCAGCCCTCGCGTCACTATCCTAAATCCCTGGTAGAGCCAGGAATTGAACCTGGGGTCTCTGTGTGAGAGGTAGGCACACTACCCCTACACCATGGGGCCAGCAAAATTTTGAGAGCTGTTTTCAGCAATATTGTTTTTGTAATTAACTATAATCTAGATTTTTGCTTCTGAGGTATTTGATTTTATCCTTCTTTCATGTTGACTATTGAATTTAGATCTTAACCCACAATTGATAATAAGCCATCTAGATTCAGAACATCGTAGGTATCAAAGCACATTCTATTTTGCAACACCATACTAGACATGGAGTGGAGTTGGTTCCATTAACCTCCACTGTCACACATGCTTAAGCTATTTTCATGCACACAACTAAAACAGGCTAACTCTAATCTTCCCCTGCATTTCTCTTCCTGAGTATACAAGCAGCATGTTCATAGAAAATGACAAGACAAGTTTCTAACTAGTAAGTGTTTTCACTATATTTCCAGCTCACAACATTATATCCAACCAAACTACCATACTCTACAACAGGAAAAGCCTATCCCAGATTAACACACACTCGTAAGAAAATCAAGCACAGTTAACTCTCGATTATCCACATTAATGCGCAGTTGAGATAATACAAGCACAGTTAACTCTCGATTATCCACATTAATATGGAGTGGAGAAAATACAAGCACAGTTTACTCTCGATTATCCACATTAAAGCGGAGTTGAGACAATACAAGCACAGTTAACTTTTGAGTATCCACATTAATGCGGAGTGGAGATAATTCAAGCACAGTTAACTCTCGATTATCCACATTGATGCAGAATTGAGAAAATACAAGCACAGTTTACTCTCGATTATCCACATTAAAGCGGAGTTGAGACAATACAAGCACAGTTAACTCTCGAGTATCCACATTAAAGCGGAGTTGAGATAATACAAGCACAGTTAACTCTCCATTATCCACATTGATGCAGAAATGAGAAAATACTAGCCCAGTTAACTCTTGATTATCCGTGTTAATGGGGAGTTGATATAGTACAAACAATCAACACTACCCGAACTGAAAATGACACTTATTTACTAAACATGAACATATGAAACACAAAACCCATTGACAGGGCCGGATTAACCCTTGCGGGGGCCCGGAGAGGTCTTCTTACGGGGACCCTTTAATTATGATTCACTTCTTCCCTTAAAACATATGATTTATTACTATTTTATTACATTTCAAAGAAAGTAATCCAACGCATCCCCTCTTTGAGCAAATGACCCATTTTGCAGACGTGTCTTAAGTTCGGTGTTCGCGCGACCCGAGCTTTGTTGCCAGCATGCCAAACTGCAAAACTTTGAATGATGAATTCCTGAAAAAAAATTATTTTTATGATTCTTGAAGTATAAAATGGGTTATTGGACACTTTTTGTGTTTTCGTATGAAATCGTCACTTTCATATACGGGACCAAGGACTCCGGTGATTCATTACTGAGCTTCTTTATTTGGTACATATGTCAGTTCAGCATGTTTCTACCGTGTCTCACATAAATCCAACCCCACGTCCACATCGTGGGAGACGGACAATGGCATGAAGTAGGGGAAGTACAGTGCCCTTGAATCGCTACGGTAGTTTTGAAGGTCCTACAGGAGCCCTGAAAGGTGATGGCTAACCGGGGATCTGGTGAAGCTACCATAATCCCAGTAAGCCAGTAGTGGATAACCCCCATCACTTTGACGAATGGACTGAGCCTCTAAGAATGAATTGATACATACCGATACCTCAGTGTGAGTAACGAACAATTCTTCGATCGTCTCATCTTCAGTCTGTGTCAAGTTTCAAAGAAATTGAAATATTTTGAAAAATTGATACAGTCAGCTAAAACCAGTTTGCCAACGTTGCACCCCAGTGTACTATTGAGCTCGCCAGTTGGTACGGTACACCTAATCAAGATGCTGGCTAGTACATGGTGAGAAGACCACTATTAGGTTGCTAAGAACCACTAGCTAGCGTCTAGTAGTTGAAATAAGCAGTGAGATACTGAATAGCATTCACGACAATGACTAACCAGTCGAATGGCAAACTGCCTGAGGCATGGTAAATATGATCCAACCATGCATTCCTATCGGTATCATTTAAATGTACGGGGAAAGTTCTTGAATTAGCATAGGAATTCCCCCTCCCAACTACGCATGGATAATTTGTGCTTGGATAATCGAGAGTTTAATGTACTTCCTTTTATATTCTTGTAAACAAAATATGGTTAAAATTATAATCATTCCATGCACATACATAATAAACTGTTCAAAAGAAGTTCTGGCTAATACAATGGTTTTTAGAATTTTTCATTCATGTGTGTATGAAAAGGCACCAGTTCTCGGCCTCTAGTTTAGTCGATATTCTAATTTAAACTGGAAACTGACAAATCTTTAAATCTATTTATCATGCATATTTGCAATCTCTGGACAAATAATTCAACACAGGCAAAATAAGAAGGTTAAAGACAAGCATCAAGATACAAAATGAAAGTATTTCATTTATTTTTAATAGCACATTCTGTAAGTTGTAAATTTTAACTTCATTTTTCTAGACCATAAACAATCTTGAATTCCCAAAACAACTTTTGACTACTTAGATACAGCTGAATACAGCCCATAAATGGTATTATTCAATACCTGACAACTGGGGCCTTTTCATAAACACATAACATTAATCTTATAAAAAGTATTCAAGTTATTGAATTATTTATCATTCATAGTGCAATACAAATATTATGTGAGAAATATTTTGTGATACAAAACTTCTTTTCAACAATTTATATAAATAATCAAATCAATAATAAAAAAATATAACTGTTCAGAAATGATTTGGACGGTCTCATTTACAGCAATAACGATAAGTATGGACTCTAGAAAATGTAAGTGGATTAAACATTGTGAATACTGTGTTGCTGTGATCATATTCATGATTCCTTTCCTTTAGTAGATAATAATATACTGCATTATTCTTGGAAATGGTAACCTTTTCTTTATGTTCTATAGGAAAACACTTCAAGTACTTGTTCACAAGTTTCAATGTCAAATATTGTAGCATAGCTTGATGAAAAAGTATGTGTGGATACAAGCAATATGAAAGCAATGGCAAGTCATTGGAAAAAAACAAATGTGTTACTTTATTCCAGTGTGGATTATCTGTTACATAGCTGCCTTATAGTTTTTAAACAAATAAATCTTGTTTATCAGGCAATTTTAAGTTTGATTGGGCAGAAAAGTAAACCCATTAAATTACAAATGACAGATATCACTCTCATGGCCGGGTTCACCACGGTTCGTCAAAATGTTAACAAACCAATTAAGCCATTGATGGACGATTACAGAAACGTCATGGTTCACCAAACTATAAAAATCCACTAGCTTCCCTAACAAGCCGTCAAAACTAATTGCTCGGTCAACACAGAATTAACGACTTGACGGTTGATTTAAGCAGCGAAAGCCGGAGCGGGCGTGCATTAAACTTTATTCTGAACGATGGTGATGTTTTTGAAGACATGCCGGATTTTCATCGACCACTGACTTATAAATAACGAAGGAATAACTTTAATGAATGCGACGGCACAGAATTAATTTATCATGATATTTCGGTTCATTTCTTATTTACGTGTAACATCGTGTGATGCATTACGGTATAGCACATCCTAGTTAATTTAATAAAAGACTACCTAAACGTTACAGCATCAGTCTTCTTATGTTCAACGTTTTCAGGATACAAAGTGGATAAGGGTGGATTAAGTATGTTTCTTTCATTTAAAGAAAATTTCCCAGTTCCCCGGCTCTTCTTGCTCTTTTCCTCATCAGCCATGTTTGTTTTTAACCAAGAAGCATATAACTTTTAAGCCTTTTGCAGTTAACAACCTGCTTGATTACACCAAGAATATACAAATACCGCCACAATCATCATCTTTCAATGAGTTTTGTACAGCCCTTAAACATAACGCTTCGTTTGCTAATGCCAATCTGCGAATGTGCTGATGAAACGCCAACGAGTTTAGTTCCGATGTTAAAATTAACGAGGCATTTACTGACGGCCTGTTAACGCTGCGTTGGTGAACCCGGCCCTAAGGAAGGTCGATAACCAGTAACAAAATCTTAACAAAAAACACATATAACAAATCTTGACAAGTAGTGGAAGTTTATAATAACTGCTGTAACTAAATAAACGTACATATTGTAAATACCATCATCCACATATTTGTAGATATGTAGATGTAAAGGATCTGATGATGATCGCTTGACGATCAAAACTGGTCATCCAAGTGAATTTATTAATCTCGTGTAGTTTACCATCACCCACATACTTGTAGATATGTAGATGTAAAGGATCTGATGACTATTGTTTGACGATCAAAACTGGTCATCAAAGTGAATTTATTAATCTCGTGTAATTTGTTCTTTTTTACAGGTTTAGGGTAACATCCATTACAATTGGGTATAACGTGCTGACCGACTGAAAAGCATTAATTTCGATGTGTATTCCTGCAACAGGGTTGATCAAAGTTTTCAACAATTCTACAGTGACATGTCACATACTTTTTCTTCAATCCGTGCCAAAGAATCATATTAGGACCATCCATTTTGATGGCAATTATTGAGAGATTCCAGGTCTCAATTTCCTGAACCCAGTGACTGTACCTGTTGAGATGTGCATCAGCATTCAATCTGCATTAGTTCTTAACATACTTCGGCAAGCAACAATACAAACTTGCACCCAGACATGCACTACTCAAGCCGTACAGTAATATCATGCAATTGTTGACTTAGTTCAACAATATGTTTTTGATGTGGCTATGAGACGAAGTCCAAATCATTTCTGCACCCCCCTTTCATATTCCCCTTCTGTGAGCTCTTACCATCCTCTTCAGGATCTGTATGGTAATAACCCCCAGTGACGCCCTCGTGTGAATGAGCCCTGCCTAGTCGTTGTAAGCGGGCCATCTGTGCCGCTACGCTGTAAGCTGGGGGCTGCCGTGCACGGGGAGGCAAGTCTCTCGGAGGGGGTGGGGGCATAACACAAGCTGGAACACGGTAAGCACCTAGCTCAAGCACGATCATAGCAAGCAAAACAATACACTTTCAAGTGTGGCGAGAGGAAGCTCAGGAGTTCCATTCCACATTAATAACTTGTGCCTTGTTTAATTACTAGTTACATTTACTACTTAGTTTCATAGATAGTGAGTTAAAGATTTTGTTTACAATGGCTCAGGGGTCATGGAGAAGGCAAAGAGGAACAATCTGTTATGTGACAAAAATGTGCTTATGTCCACACAGGGTGTCTCTTACAGGATAGGCTATTATAAATCTGTCATTACAACAGCCCATTCCTCTTTAAAAATGACTTGTTGTCAGCAAGGTTTAAGCCACATCACTTTGTGGAATATTCTTGGTGGAGAATTTTACTCCATCATGCATCTCATTTGAGTGAAATGGAAATAATTTGATTAATGGCTACGAACTCGCATAGCAAGGAAACAACACGTCTGTGATCATTTTACAACATAAAAAATGTTCTTTACTTTTCTGAGCCTCAGTAATTAAACTTCTTTTAAATACCTCAACAATTATGATTTTAAACACATATAATACGGTAATTATTATCAGTCAATAGTTTGCTAAAATTCTTAAGGGTTTACTTTATCATTGTTGGCGACATTTAACACACCTCTATTTTTTATTATATTTATAAGTAATGGCATGACAGTGGTCCTGGCCATAGGCCTATACATATCTATTATTATTGGTTAATTTATTTATTAATTTAATTTCCCTACAAGTATTTTACACATTTTACACAGCCATTCTCTCAACATAATTTCCTTGTATTTTTCATGATGGAGAAGCATTACTACAGAAAGATTTAGTATTCAAAATCTGTTATTTAATTATTCTCAGCGACAAAGTTGGGGGAAAACATGAATAGCAAATTAAGAAAAATAAAACCTGAATAGTTCCTTCAGTCGATGTCTTAAAATTTGTGCAAGTACCTAAGGGACTGGTTTACAAGAAAACTACAAACTGTTCCAGTTTCAAGAATTGTAGTACAACCAATTTCTTGTTGAAACACAATACGATACACATGCAAACAGTTATCTACAGAACTATATGTTCCTGTAAAGAGAAAAGCATGCACTAAATTATTTCTTATGGTAACTTATACCATATATCCACAAAATATTAAGATCAACAAAAGTATTAGTGGTACATTATGGAAAAATTTCAAGGAAGAGAAAATATCATAGTAATTTATAATAGATTAAAAGATGGAACTACTGTGCATATATAAAGAAAAGTGTTACGAGGGATTAGAAAATATTATGTACAAGAAAATCTACCTGTATATACCTGTAGGTACTACAGGGTTATATTATATAGCAGCACCATCATGCATAGGGATTTTCCACTCGGCTGCTGCCCGTGCATTGGCCGACCGTGGCTGATGTAATTGGATGCAGCTGACAAGACTAGTGTGCACAGAGATAACAAGGAGAATTACATCAGCCACGGTCGGCCAAAGCGCGGGCAAACAGCTGAGTGGAAAATCCCCGCGCGCGACTGTGCTGATATATAAATATGACCCTGTATAACATCAAAGGACTGTACAGAAAGTGTGTAGTACTCAAGACAGTCTAACGTAGGGGTTTTTAACCTTCCTTTACTGGAGGCCCAAACTCTGTGAAAATTAGCATATTTTTGTAACGTAAAAAGTACCAAGCTATATTTCATTCTATTTCAACAACATTGTAGGATATGGCAGTGTTTTATATTGTGAATACATTTATTGAAATGCACAGCTCATTTACTTACATTATTGTTAATAATTCTACAAATAGGTATAATAATATTATCTTCAATTTAAAAGACCTGTTATTCAAAATCTGAAAAGGGAAGTTCGTTTCTTGATTTTATGTCTGTACAATCAATTTTCCAATCACAAATGTTCATCCTTGTATTTGCCAAGTTCAATACTTGAAGGTAGATATTTCCAGTCAGTTTCTACGGTGTAGGTTAGTTATTTCAATTTTGGTTTTAGATAACCTTCTGTTTTTACTTCCAGGGCAAAGTAAAAATTTATCACCAATGTATGTAATTCAAGAGAGAGGGAAGATATCTTCAGTGCAAAAGAATAAATAGCTCAAGAAATGCAACTTTCAAGTTATGGAATAGAACTCAAATGACTGAATTTTAACAATAGTAATATTGAAAATGAAAATCCACAGCCTGCTTCCAGTCTCCGACCGGGTCAGGAATGGAATGAATGAAGCCCCCATCTAGCGGCGAGGATATGAACTGTGCCGGCTGCCGAGGCCTGACGCACTCCTCTGGGGCAATGATTAAATGAATGACAGATGAAATGAAATGATAGTGGAGAGTGTTGCTGGAATGAAATTTTGACAGGGAAAACCGGAGTACCCGGAGAAAAACCTGCCTGCCTCCGTTGTGTCCAGCACAGATCTCACATGGAGTGACCGGGATTTGAACCACGGACCCAGCGGTGAGAGGCCGGCGTGCTGCCGCCTAAGCCACGGAGGCTTAATAGTAATATTAATAATAATAATAATGTTATTGGTTTTATGTCCCTTTTAACTACTGAGGATTTAAGAGACACCAGGATGCCAGAATTTTGCCCTGAAGGGGATTTTTAACGTGCCAGTAAATCTACCGACATGGCTCCATCGTATTTGCGCACCCTCAAATGCCAACTGATTGCGCCAGGATTAGATCCTGCACATTGGACATAGCAGGCGTGAATGTTACCGCTGCAGCACGCAGCCAGTCGACGGATTTTTATTTAAACAAGTACAATGTAAACATTACATCTGCATTTTCGAGAGCTGTATGGGAATCGGACTGAAGATTCCTGGTGTAACGAGTGGGAATTCTACTTTATATTAACTGTGTGACTTCCTCTTAGTCATCTTAATTCATGTTACATAGCTCAGTCAAGAAAAACATTTTTGTCTCATCTTTCGTATGTGATGAGCTGTGCTGAAGAATTTTGCTTACCCATGCTCAACTTCCATAGCAAACTTTAAAAGTTCTGAGCATTTTTGCATTGTTTCATCAAGTCTGTGCAAACCTTCAACAAGACTAAAAGTTCAAAATATCCAAGGTGTAAGTTCTGATGCCGATTTGGATCATGAATCTGCTCATGTTTTCATTGTACACATTTTCATTTGCTACATGAGCTATAAGGTCAGATCTGCACCACTCATAGGAACTGAATTGGGTCAAATGAAGTCTTCTTGAATCTATTAAAACGCCTTAAATTGTTTGTTTTAAATCAACTGTACTGAATGCACGTAAATAATCAAATTTAAAAAAGTTTCTTCCCCTCTCAGATTCCATCCACATCTGAAAATTGAGGCTTTTTGTGTAGCTATCATTAAAAAGGAAACAAGTAACTACTGTATTTTAATGGGGTTGCAAGTTTTTGTATTGACTAGTTCCATTTACAATTTTAAGATTTTAGAGTCTTTTTAGATTAATATTTACTTTTTAGAACAATCAGTTATGGATACTGAGCTTAGAAAAGTTACTCATTATTCATTATTAACTAGAGGTGAAATGAAAAAGCAATAAAAATATTTTGTTGTATCGTTTATTTTAAATAATACAGTGTTAACGAATGCTATTTTAATAAAAAGATGTGTAATGCATTTCAAAACAATTATTTACAAAATTAACAGACATACAAAACCATGTTAATATGGATTAACAATACAATCATGCAACTCAATTCCAAAACACCTCTTACAGTAAACATGAGCACTCAAGCACATTGAAACTCTCACACCGATATTAGTTTTTCTTTAATCTACCATGCAACTTGTATGCTAGAGGCAGGGATTCCCAACTGCTTTGAAACTGTGACATTCTATCCAGAATAATATGGAGAGCACTCATGCATTGCCATCACAATATCGAAAGATTATTAGATTAACACGCACCAATTTTAAAATCTGTGTCATATCCTTAAAATGCACGGTCAACTACAGAAACATTTGACCAAGAAAACCTTTGTACATGGCACCAAATTCTAGAAAGCAGGTTGTCATTCACATGATTGTTTTACTGTATCAAAAGTGATGTTTTTCAAGACAACAAAAGCAAGTTGATATACTTCATCTCAAAATGTTAATGCACCAGGAATATTACAAACACATATGTGAATGTTAGACTTCCAAAAACTGTGATTTTGAAGGATAATAGCAACAGAATAGTTATGAGTGGATGCATATTAATTAATTTTAGTTAGAAAATAGACACAATTCGAGAATCATGGGTCATTTCTGAAGGGCTGCAGTCTAACTTTCTGATATTCGTAAGATTTAAGCCTATGCATAAACTACTGAAATTGCTAGTTGTTGCTATAATTGGTTTGCAATTTTTTCTTTTAAGATATTGGTTGATTTTTGAAATTTCAGTTGGTGCGAAATGGGCCAATAGATTAATTGAAATAACCCGCACCCCTCCTACAAATGGATGAACATGACTGCATAGTAACAGATCTTAGCACCTGGGCATTATGCTTAAATTGCAGGTAAATAGTGATAATAATGGATGTTACCTTCCTGATGTTAAAGCACTGATTGAGATTTCAAAGCTTTCCGGAAGGAGGAACAGTGGCCATAGTGTCATTTGACCACTGTACAAAACTAAGATAAGGAAAACTAAACCACATGACACAATTTGAACAATTATTGTACAATCAGTCCATTGTCCATAATGACAATAACACGTGAACACAGGACTGGAAGTCAAATGACGGACGAGGTCCAAATCTCCAGCATGAGTAAAAAAATAAAAGTTTCGATGAATCCTCTTTCAGGTATTCAATTTTAAAATTGTGTGATACACCACTACGGTTGGGAATTCCTGGACTAGTGGGCAATCATTATCAAGTGAAGAACAACTAATTTAACACATTACACCCTGTGAAGCATCAGGCTCACATGCAACATGCACTTCTCGTCTCGGAGAGGAACAGATAAGAAATTAAGGATCTTGGATGGAACTTAAATTAACAGTGAGGCAGAAATAAACACTATCCATACTTTCCAGAAGAGCTCTAGTCAGTTCTAGATTTTCAAATATATCTAAGGACAAAAAATGTATTTCTCATTTTCTTAGTATTGTTTAAGATTCATAACAGTTCTTTTTTCATTGGGTCATCCATCATCTAGGTTTCTCTTAACATGTCCTCGTTTTCTGAGGTGCATGGGAGCAGTTTTAAAAATTACTCGGAAGAATACAGCTAGCAGAAACACTTCAATTGAATGAACTGGTTGCTTTATAAGTAGAAAATGTTGATACTTTAACAATCCATAGATTACGCCACACTCACACAATTTAAAACTATATTCTTATATGTTCATCGATGTTTTCAGCTTTATGTTACAAGTGAAAATCATTTGTTTCCTCTTTACCAGTTGGCAAAGATATTAGTCATTATCATTAATATGTCAAGGTTTGTTTTGTCCTGTACTTTCATTGTACTGCACCTTTGTAAACCAAATTTTCAATTTGTATAATCATATTTCAACCAACATCCCCATATTTTCTAGTAAAGGCTCATACGTTTTACCTCTATTGATATTCAATATTTTTCTTGGGAAGTTCTTAAAAAAAGGAAGATAAGCTCTTTGTTTTTACTGTAAAAAAATTGAATTCAAATCATATGAACTTTTTATCTGCTCAATTTTATAATTAACTCAGTTTATTGAAACAAATCTTAATATAATAAAGATAAGTTCCATTGTGAGACCTAGTTTAAGACTCAGGTACTTGAGAAACATGTAGCCAACATAAGAAGCATTCAGTTTAATTCTCTTTTAACTGTCAAATCAATAAAATTTCTGGATTTACATATTAATTCATCAGCCTCTCTTCACACTCTGAAATGTGTGAAGCTGCTCAATGATAAGTTACTTTACAACAGTAGTGTCAAAATTAAACAACAAAGAGAAATTCTTTCCTCCTGTGATTTTCTTCTTTTTTTTATAGTCACAAATAGTATCAGGTATACTTAGATATATACTATTAAACAAAATTAACAATAACATTATTTGATGATAAAATAATACGTCACAAATCACCACTGTCTGCTTTGCTAAAAAATGTATCCACTATCAAATGCCAGTACACTGTGGCTATTTCTTCTCAATGGGGCAAGTGATCACCACAGGCCAAACAATGTCGTGGCATGCTGTGAACAATGACATCAATCTCATTTTGCGGTATTAACACCCATTTTTCCCCTGGAGAGTGCTCGGTGGAGTCAGTCGTGAAGTAATTTGTCTACCAAGAGCATCCATCCCACATGTGCTCTATCGGCTTTAAGTCGGGAGAGCAAGCACGCCAGTACATGTGAACAATATCTTCAGATTGCAGGAGGACATCAACCAACTGCACTCTATGAGGGTGTGAATTATCGTCCATCAGGGCCCACAGCACCTCAAAACAAACTAACATGAGGCGTCAAGATCTCATCACGATATCTGACAGTCGTCAAACCTTCGTTTGTTTACTCGTACAACTTCATGGAGAGTGTTCTTGTGATTATCAGAATGCTTCCCTACACTGTTATTTATCCATCTCCATAATGATACCTTATCACACTGTTCTAGATTCTTGTCAGAAGTGAATCCATCACAAATCATTCTGAAGACCTAATCATGACATAACAGTAGCGAGAACATTGGCCCACTGTTCTGCTGTCTAGGTGACATGTTGCTGACTCCTCTCTAGACATTGTCTTCTGTATACAAGCGTCAGGGGTAAACATACAGCCAGCCACTAATATGAAAGACCTCTCTGCCCAAGTCTTCTGTACACGGTTTGTCTTGATATAACTGTTCCAGTGGCCACTTTGGAGTACACATGGCAGCTGCTGTGTAATCCTATGGTTGTATTTATCCTGAAAACTGACAATACAAAAATTCCCAATATTTTTTGAAGAATATGATTTATAGCTAAATTGCCGGTATCGCAATGTTTGGTATTCTGTATCCTTTTACTCACTTTACTGAAAAAGCTGGAGGAGAACAGTGTAAGAAAACAGCACAATTTGCAGGAAGTTAAGAAAAATCATCTTTGACTTTGATCTCCTTATCTCCTGCCGATGCTTTACATACCTGACTTTACTACCAGACAACAGTTGAAAAAATGAAAATCCATAGCCTGCTTCCAGTCTCCGACCGGGTCAGGAATGGAATGAATGAAGCTCCCATCTAGCGGCGAGGATATGGACTGTGCCGGCTGCCGAGGCCTGACGCACTCCTCTGGGGCAATGATTTAATGAATGACAGATGAAATGAAATGATAGTGGAGAATGTTGCTGGAATGAAATTTTGAAAGGGAAAATTGGAGTACCCGGAGAAAAACCAGACAACAGATACAGATTTAAAATATATGTCCATGTAGGAGTATAAATTTGTCTGAAATTGTAATGGCAAGCTTCAAGCCAAATAACAGTTCTCTTTTTCAGACGTCACTCATGGTCGTCCTCATCCTGGTCTTCGGAACACATTTTCATACTATTTTTCTTCCTATTTTTGACATTGCTTCAATATAAGAAAAATACTGAATTAATTTATACTCACGCATGGACATACATAGGGAAGGAAAGATGAAAGCAATGTTGTTTGCAGATGATTTGGGGAAACAAGGAGGAGGAGGTACAGGAACAGTTGGACGTGTGGGAAGGAATAATACAAGGATATGGGATAAAATTTAGCATAAATAAGAGAGAGATGGTGATCACAACAAGGAAGAAGGAAAGAACCACAACGGGAATAACAATTGGTGGGGAACAGCTGAAGAAAGTGGAAAGTTTCAAGTATCTGGGAAGCCTGATACAAGATAATGGAAGAAACGATAGAGAAATAAATGACCGGGGGAGACAGGCAGAAGCATTCCGGAGGAGCGTGAGAAGCATATTATGGAGCAAGGCTGTCCCTCAGAACAGCAAAAAGATCATATATCGGACGTACTATGTCCCTATCCTGACGTATGCCTCGGAGACCTGGGTTATGAAAGGAAGGAAGAAAAGCAAAATACAGACCAGTGAGATGAGGTTCTTGAGAAGCAGTATTGGAGCTACAAAGATGGACAGAATTAATGAAGGAGGAACCATTACAGGATGGTACAGAGAAATCTAGACTTAGATGGTATGGACATGTAAAACGAATGGAGGAGAAGAGGATACCCAGGAGGATACACGAGACGAAGTGGGAAGGAAAGAGACCGAGAGGAAGACCGAGAGACAGGTGGCTGAAGGGGGTGGAAGAAAGCGTGAAGAAGAGAGGAGAAGACTGGACAAGGGTGGAGGCTGAGAGATGGTGGGAAGACAGAAGACGTTGGAGAGGCTTGTGTTCCAAACAGACCCGGCCAGTGGCTGGAAACTGTGCAAGATGATGATGATGATGATCTGTTGACTGGTAGTAAAGACAGGTATGTAAAGCATCATTAGGAGATTAGGAGATCAAAGTCAAACAAAGATGATTTTTCTTAACTTCCTGCAAATTGTGCTGTTTTCTTACACTGTTCTCCTCCATCTTTTTCAGTAAAGTGAGTACAAGGATACAGAATACAAAACTTTGCGATACTGGCAATTTAGCTATAAATCATATTCTTCAAAAAATATTGGGAATTTTTGTATTGTCAGGATTGTCAGGATAAATAGAAACAAAACAAACTGAACCTTCTTGCATGGTGAATTGTGTGTGCTGGTAATCTTTAGGATAGCATCTGAATTTCTACCTTTAGCAACTCTTAACACTGTATAATAATTACTAGTTACCGGTAATATTTCTAATTTGTAATGGAAAAGTCTTCGCATTGATGGAAAGTACACTGCGAAGCTAGTATGTTAGAGCAGAAGCAAATGAACTTACAGCCATACAAAAGCCTCCTTCCAGTGATTGTGCAGAGTGAGAGGATTTGAAAGCACATGCTAGCTATTTGTGCAGACTCACTCATCATACAACTTACCATACGGTGGGATAGGTGGCAGCACGGCCACAGCGTGCGGGAAGGGAGGCCGAGACCGAAGCTTGCTAGGGGGAGAGTACGCTACTGCAACGATAGATGGACAGATATAGATAGAGAGAAAGAGAAAGAAAGATTGATTGATGCATGCCACATACAGTCGTGGGGGTGCACATTCAGTGAAGAAGGTACCCAAAAGCAAGCACAGGGACCAGACTTCATACACAACACAGGTACAAATACAGAAACATATACAGAATATTACAAATTTTGACCTAGAGAAAAGAAGGATTCATTTCATTAGATATGAGTATAATCAAACTATAAATCTAAATGCTGTATCAGAAGTAATAAGCTTTAGGGGCAGATATATTTTATTTTACACCAATATCAATGCAATGAGTTTACGACTAGTTATCATTTATGCTCATGTCATTTGGCAAAGCAAAATAAAGAACTGATGTTCTCTCACTGAATGAACCTCATCAATGACACTTCTCTGATACAAGTAATATGTGAATCAGTAGCACCTGATTGAATACTTGTGCAAAAACAATGAAATACCTATTCATTTCTCATCATGACAGTAACTGAAGAATTTTGAAAGATGATTACCAGAAATTGAGAATTTTCCTTTTTAATTCACAAATAATTCATTTTGAAATTACTAGGTAGCTGAAACCATTAATAACTTTTAAAAATAAGGACCATTTAGTGTAGGACTATCATTTACACAAAAATGAGACAGCTGTATCAGCCATTGAAAACCTTTCAAAAATTGGTAATATTTAATTGCACGCACTACCACAAACTAAAGAGATTAGAAATAAATACCGTACCCAATTTAGGATGACGTGACTGAACATAATTTTTAATGACTGTTTACCCTAAAGGATACACAAGTAACAAATACATAAAATGGAACGTAAGTAAAAGTACAACAGCTGATGGTTATGACAGACAAACTTGATAGCCAAAGTTTTGTGTCAGTTTTCTATGACACTTAATGATACAAATTGATACATGAGATCGATAGTCCCTAAAAATAAAAAAAAATAAAAAAACCACAGTATCTTATAATATGAATAAAATAATAATAAACTAGGACTAAAAAACCCCAGATAACTACTTCTAAGCAAACCTCTGATTGGTTCATGCTACAGTAACTAGGAATAAGGCCACAGAGTGTCTGTTTCATCAGCTGCTGGCCTTGTCACTAAATGTCTGGTAGGAACCTTACCCTGCATGACGGAGTGTCTGCGGTGCTGGAGAGGTGGGGAGCAGCCGCCCCCGCCCATTATCCCCACTTCCACAGAGCTGTTGGAATGTGAATCCAGCTGCGTGGAGTGACCCGAGTCACTGGATGTCACCGAACCTACCAAAACCAGTGCCTCCAACTTAGTCCCTAACAATAGCTTATACAAATAATTTACATACCATGTATAGCAAATGTTTAGATAGGCTGGTAAGCACGATTAGAAATTCTTTTAAGCATGAATAGAAATTCTTTTAAGGTTTATGAGCAACAACACTGGTTATGGAACCCACATATTAATTCACAAAGATAGAATGACGCATATTTATAATCCAGCAATATACAGAATGTTCACAAAATTCACATGAACAAGAATGGAGATAAAAATGTTAATTACAAAATTCTGCCCCACAAAATGTTACAAGCACAATTTGGTATTACTCTATGGGCAAATCTGATTAGTCCTATTGAATTCTTTGATTATCACAAATCTTTTCCCCAACTCATATCATGCCCATGTTAATTCTGTTGAATCTCAAGTTGTTCTCAACAGCTCCATGTAGTTAACTGTGTTGAATTTGTCTGATAACCTGTGTTTTTGCAGTGACTGTAGTAGTAGTGAGTAGGCCTAACATATGAGGGTTTTGGATTGGGGTAGATCTCCCGGGACTTCAAATAAGGTATCATCTTGACATTTGCCTGGAGGAATTGTAGGGGGGAAAACCTAGTAAAAACCCCTCTTAGAATGGCCTGCACTCACTGTCACGCCTGGGTGAGGATCACACTAAGATAGCTTTTGTCAAGCCTGACATGCTGTGTTTAAAAAATTACATAATTGCCAAAAAATTTACCAGAACTAAATTTCCTCTGTACACACAAAACCACAAACCAGATCCTATTAGTGAAAGAGCAGAACAAAGGCTTTAAAAGACATGTCTGTAATTATAAAAGTAATCCCTCCTAAACCTGTCACTATGGGTAGCTGGTGTCACGTAAGAAATTCATTACTCGAGGAGGCAATTATAGCTCAGCTGTGCCACAACAGCACCCCTAAGACCTGAGTCATGATCATACATCAAGGGTAAGATTGGATGAAATCAGATATTTTCAACCAAAGGCTGCTTTTTCTTGAATTATTTCTCTTTATTACTGTCTCGTAAATTTACTAGTTAAGGGTATCTATTCATAATGAATTTTCTGTCTTCAGCAGATTGATTAAATCAAACATTTTAAATATGATGCTACTTTTAAAGTAACCTTAACATTCAGAAACAAGCTGTATGTTACTCTTCAGATACTCTGACAAATGCCATTATAAGTTACAATCCATGGATAAGATAAGCTAGATAAATCACGTATCTGAAAATTTTGATATCCCAATTTTTAAACAATCATTATTCAGTGAAAAATAAAAACCTACATTTTCTCAGTTACAAGGAAAAGCATGGAATCATGTCCATGTTTACAACTTTTTGACTTCTAAGAAGGTTCTCTGAATCCTTAAAGCCCTTTATATTTTTATAAGTACCACCATCAACAAAGATCGCACACCCATCAACAACTGGGCACTAACAAGGAGAGGTCGCCATGTGGTTTACTAGAAAAGCGTTCAAATTTGGAGGGTTTTCTCTTCATTAAAAAAAATTTGCCCCTGTTCGAGCGTTTTTGCCAATGGGCCTTAGTGTGTTCAAAATCGAACGTTTAAAATCAATCCTTAAACTTCTGAAATCAATCCTCAAACTTCTGTAGTCCTATTCCCACACACGTTCCCGACTTATCTCCGTGGCGTAGTCGCTAGCGCCTTGGCGTGGGGAATTGAAGGTTTCGACTTCGAGTCAGACCTTGGTCAGCACTTTTTATTTCTTTTACTGATACATCCCTTGTGTTTTCCATAATGTATTTGCAGTGGTCTCTTCGGTTTTGGAGCTACAGTATGTACAATATTTTAACATCATTATTCGTCCGTCATGCTTGAACGTGTTGCAAGTTTTATTTGTTGGAATTTAAATGCAGCGTGGCCAGTGACGGCACATTAATTCGCACTGCGCCGAGTCTAATGCAGAAACTCAAGAGCCCTTCCCACTATTCCATCAAGCTAAACATTCTGTATGTAAACAATAACGTAAATATTAATTTTGTAAATAGAAAAAGCAACAACAAATAATAAAGTACTTGATGTAATCCGCCAACTTAAATATTGAACCACAAACATAAAATAAAACAAAAAATTTCAAAGAAAGATAAAGGAAATAATTAGAAAAAGAGCAAGGTAGGTTTCGATCACGGTAACTTCCATTTCCAACGCCAACGCGCTAGCGACTACGCCACGGAGACGAGCCGGGAACGTTTGTGGAATAAGACTTCAAAAGTTTGAGGATTGATTCTAAACGTTCAATTTTGAGCACGCTAAGGCCCATTGGCAAGAACGCTCAAACAGGGGTAAAATATTTTCTTATGAAGAGCAAACCCATCAAATTTGAACACTTTTCTAGTAAACCACATGGCGACCTCTCCTTGTAAGGCGTGCTTGCACTTGTTGCCATGGCAACTAGGCGTCGGAAATTTGTCGACATAAAACTGTCCATGCTAATCCCAGGTAGAACTCCAGCCAAAAAACATATCCATGTTAAAAACTAAGAGGATTTCTTTCAAATAAAAATATAAATAGAGAATATCTGGTCACAACCTATACTAGCCACTTGGAGGGGATAAAACATCCCCTACACCACCTTCCTGAACCAATCCATACAAGATAAATTAATGTTACTATATATTATATTTCTTAGCCTGTAACCGAAGTTAAACAGTTACTTTCAACACAGTGCTACTCTGTTCCTCCTTACCCTGTAGAAAAGCAATGACACTGGGTATTTCCAAAAAATTTCACAATCATTATTATTAATAATCACATAAACACAGGTTAAAACTATGTAGTGCTCCCTATCAAGCAGATTTTATAAACAACAATGTGCTATAACTATAAACTGGAAAGACTTAAAATAGAGGTTGTGTAAGAAGCACTTGGTCCCAAAGGGACATGCACCATGCCAACAGAGTGCTCAGGGAGAAATTCATGAAAGCAACATTCACATTTGGTTCTAGCAGTCAACTAAGAAATGTGCAGCGAATAAAGAAGCAATATTTACTTTATAAACCAATGTACCAAATCTAAAAAAGAGTACACAGTGACTCTTAACTCCTGATTTGAGGAATCTCCTCATCTCTTACAGTCCCTAGTGCTTCTTACACCCTGCACTTGGTGTCAGGTTTGCTATAAAATCCCATCTTTGTAGCTTCTCAATATGGAAGTGCTGTACTATATCTCTGAATCCTTTCCTCTCGATTAAATTGTATATTATTTTGTCTACATAATCCTGTGACAACTTGCAAGTCATGTATACACTAGTAGACAGCTTTCTTCAAAGTGAGATACAATGAATGAAAATAGTTTGGTCAGCAAAATATTCAACAAAGATATGAGGAAAGAATGTAATAGTTTATCTTATAGAGTGCTGCACAGTTATGGTGACAAATTGGATAGCCCCTAAGTTAGGCAACCATAAGTAATATCTTCCCTTGGTAGGTGTTCTTAACCTCTTTGTAATAATAAAATGATGGGTGGGCGCCAGTTCATAAACTGAATGCTTGTGAACGATTAAACAAATAATATTTGGTAGAACACATGAGAGCTCTCCCTTCTCATGGGAATGGAGTGAAATAATCACCAACCAGAATTATTAGATGAGAGGCAAGATACTATATATACTGAAATATATATTTTATTATTAACTTCCACATGAGATGAAAACATACGACATATGGTGGGACTGTGATCCATAAGAATAGAGCTACTGTTCTTACAGGAATGAGATAAAATTTTCAATTGATAGCAGCAAACTACCGTATCACTTCCTGGGATAATGGCTCTGGTTCACCCTTTCTGGATGTTACATCACTATGTAATTCATTTTCTTGATTCTCATTGCTTCTGCATTGAGCATTCCTCTTTGTATCCTATTCCTTACATAATTACTGGCAACTGAAATTTAATCTTTCATACAGATTAATTTTCTCCAACTGTTCTTACAGTCACCAATAATCTTCTACTCTTCCTCGCCATTACATTATATCTTCCTCTCGGTTAAAAAAAAAAAAAGAAAACAATTAGAATAGGCTCTCTTTTCTAGACGATCTATTCCCTGTAGTTTGCCAAATCACCACTACAAAAGTTCCAAAACAGCAGCGGCAATCTTGCACGTCATCTATATAAAAATTATTTAGTTCTGTGTTTCACCACTACTTCAAATCCCTCAGTAAAAGCAGCCATCTTTCATGTTGCCTATATAAATTCTGTTGCACATCCATTATGATACCTTCTCTATAGTGTCTTTTCTCCATGCTTACAAATCAGAATGCAGATAATAAGATACCAAGACAAGTATTTCTATTGATCTTCTTATGAATGCTGCAATTACATCTCCTTCTCATAGCACATCACAATTGCACAAGTTCATATTTCAACAGTCCCATTCATGGTTTCTGGAAAAGTTACAAGAAGAAGAGAAGCTAACAGTTGTAGACACATTTAGGACACATATTGGCCATCAACTAATCCAGTTGCATACGGATCATTTAACAATTGTCTGTGATAGAAAACAACAAGCTGCTATTGACTGATGACACAAAGTCCTACCACAAGTTGCTCGGACCAGCTGAGATTCCTGATCAACAACACCTCTAGACTCGGGTACTGCCATTAAATACAGTCGACAATTATCTAGACCAACTGAAGATACCTTCCCAGATGAAACTCATCTGTCCAAGAACTTCTCCTACTGAATATCAATCATTCCTTGCTGTCTGAAGCATGATACTGCTATAGTATTGACACAACTAACAAAGACAACCATTAACAAAAGATATCCTCCAGATGAGTATCCAAGGATTTACATTGATGGAACACTGACGAATACAGATGGAAAAGCAGGAATATACTTGGAACTATTCTCCCATTTTATTCAACAAAACCAGTTTCAATGGAACAATTGAAGCAATAGCCACTACTTCTCAGACCACTGGCATTTAAAAAAGCTGTTTGGTCGATTCCAAATCTATCATTCAAACTATTACATCAAACAAACAAGCTACAGCTCAGCGAGAGAGAATGTAACCTCAACAAGCAAGGGAAGACAGTAGCCTTCCAATAGGTTCCCTCACATGTAGGGATAACTGGTAATGACACAGCTGACCTGATAACAAAGAAAGGAACTACACTTCAAACCAAACAGACATCGACCTATAAAAATAAAATAAAGAACACAAGAGAAATTCTTCCATGATGCCAACATTAAATCCACTGGAAAAAAAGGAACCATGCAGTTGAAAATTCCCACTCAATACAGGTCATGACTGCTTCGCTGTACAAATCCACATTTTCAGAGTTAATTACTGTACAATATGTAAACAGCAGAATACAATTATGAAGAAAGATCATATCCTAGTGCACCCAAAATTGGATCGGCACTCCCAAGAGACTGTATTGGGATGCCAGAAGGTTGACGAAATGAATTCAAAGTACTGCCATTGGCCAGCAACCCAACAGCCAAAACAATGTACACTGTATATTACAATAAATTAAGGTGTCAGTAGTAATGTGAGGAGTTGGAATTATTTGGGTTCTTGGACTGGGATAGGTTCTGGGACTTTAACTACTACTCCATTTACCTGGAATAAGAGGGAAGGATGACAATGACATAAAAATATCACTGTTTGATAGTTGAGGAAACTTTTCTCCTTCTCTAGGGGGGAGGGTTCAAATAATAGCGCCTTGCCTGTCATAATGGGTGACTAAAAGGGCAGAGAGCCAATATCTCTCCTCCAAACAATGCATTCTGGGTAATGCTAAACGGATTATACCTGCATTGGCTCAAGGCAGTCAAGTTTGAAAATTGCTAACCACAGAGAATTTTCGAGCAAAGTTCATTTTCTCTTCCTATTTCCAGTAACTGATTCTGTACTAACTGCCTCTCCGAGTTCTACATTTCTGCAAGAGCTACAAGCATTTTCTGAATTGTTATGGTATTGCCTACAGAGGAAGGGCAGCTTTAAGGCTTTAAGTTTGTGGGGATAAGGATGACAACCTTAAGGGACCCAAGCTCAGGCTGGCTTGTCCAACCTCTCTTGGTTAACTCTATTCTCTTCTGACCCCAATGTTCAATGGATGTTTTTGTTTCCCAAAAATTCTGTCTAACGTCTATTGGATAGGCACCAGAAAATCATTTACGGTACTTCATTCCCACCATAACTGTCAGAACAGAACTGGTAAAGACCACAGATTCTTTCCTGAGAAAAGTCAGAAAGACACAGGACTCTTACAGAAGAATTTCTAATTTCCTTGTATTTTAAGGCATTAAACTACCCTCCCCAGATAATCAAGCAATCAAGAATATTTTCTTTTCTTTCATGGAACTAGAGTCTTTGAAATTAAGCTCTTTAGCTCAGAATCAGTGGTATGTTTTCCAATTGGAGAAAACATGGCTCTCTCTGTAAATCCCATATAAATAATACTGATCTAAATGCATTAAAATTACATCACATACAGAAAAGAGGCAAATCAAGCCCTTTAAGATCAAGCACCACATATCAAGAAGATAGAGAATGTGAATTTTTGAAAATCAGCTTCACGATGCTAAATATGGAATCAGTAAGGCATTACAAACTGGACACCACAGTGCAGACTTCTTTAAAAAAACGAAAGTCTTCAAAAGCCACTTCATTCACTGCATTTCTTGACATGCAACATTTCCAAAGTGCAAAGTGCCCTACCTGAGGTGAGAGTTTTCTTCAGCGGCAGATTACTGAGCGAAGTAACACTGCTGCTCTCAGCATTGAGGTCTACTGACGGCAGGGGAAGGGTAGGAGTGTCCGAGTGTGAGCGTTCGTGAAGCGAGCGCCCGCCGTGGTGCTCCCTCGTCGTCACCAGTGCTGCACTGCCTACTCTACGGTGGGAACTTGGGGAGGGGGAGGGGGACAGGGCCGGGTGATGTGCCAGGCCGGGAATGGGGAGGGGAGGTTGTGACGGATGGCGAGGCTGGTGGGGGCGAGTTTTGTTGGGTTCGCTCAGTGACAGGATTTTACGCTGGGCCTGTGGGGAAGCTGCACCTACATAAGAGACAAAAAGATTTCACTGATTTCATCCCAATATATGAACAATGAAGAGAAGGAGACATTTGAAGAAAAATGTTTGTGTTCAGAGGCAATGTTTAAAGTAGGCCTTGAAGAGCCGAAAAATTTCCTTTTACACCATGTATGCAGCAGTGAGAGGAATAACACAAATTATTCCGAACATACAAAAACAACATAAGTACTCTGTTAGTAATGACTTGATATATGTATTTTAAGCATGTTTGGACTTGGTCTTGCAGAATGTAAAGCTTTAGAGCACTTTAATTTTGATGAAAGTAGCCAAGTAACACCTGCAATTCATTTCCTTTAAACATTTAATTCATTACCCCACAGTATTTCAGTTTGAATTTTTCATCATCATTGCCCAATTTATTTCCCTTCTTAAATTTCTACAAAGTACACATAAAATAATTTTAACTTGTCTTTCTCATGTCTTTACAGGGTGTTACTGCCTTGAAAAGCACATTATCTAACAAGGGGAAGGTACAAAGTTGGACACAGTGAAAAAGTCTTCTAAAACTTATACTGTATACTGGTTTGAAGGTAAGGGTCTAATGTTTTGCTCATCCTTTTTAAAGGAGGATTCAGGGGCTCTCAATTCGCAGCCTTTTCTCTGAATGGACGCCACTACACGTCAGCGACTGCGTTTCCTCATCTTCCCTTTCGAGGGTAGAGACAGAACGGTCCATCCTCTGGTTACGATATTCCAAGAAACATATGGAAACATGATCATAACATCGGCAGACAGCAGATGGCTCTAAACCTAACCAAATAGTTCGCAGACTAACAAAGACAACATTAATAAAGCGATAAATGGTTGTGTGTCACGAAATAAAACACTTAATCCTTTCCATTTAAGACAAAGAGATAAAATTCAAAAAAAATATTTGATCCAGCATAATTATAAGCTTGCAAATTAGAAGCGCAACTTTTAGGTAAGTCATAAATTTACAAATTTTTTAAGTTAAAATATAGGGGTGCGATTATTATGTGATTACATACGGCATTACCCCAAAATGCATACAAAATTCCAGCAATGCATACAAATGCTTCATGAATGTTGGAAAGAGGATGACACAGACCCAAGAAACTATTTTGATGTGAATATTCTAAAAATATTCGATATCTGTGAGAAATGTACATGATGCATGAAACGTTACTCACCAAACTTGGTGCCGACTCCCTTCTTGCCTTCGCTTGTGCTGCTTGTACTGCTGGTGGTGGACAGGGTGGGTGAGGGATGACGCTTCCTCACAGGAACAGAGTTCGGTGCACTTCCCGATGGTTCACATTTAAGAGACAGGCCATGCAACTCGTCTTCATCCGTGATTACTCGCATGTTGTTCAGATATGCTTTCACTCTTCGAACCATCTGAGCCTGAAGGACAAATTTTCAAAACATGTTATTTTCTTACCTACCTAGTTATCTTACATAATTAAAAATAATTAACAATAGTGAATGCATGTATATGAAAAGAACTCAGTTGTTGGGTAATGAATTAGTACAATTTTTGGACTTTATATGTCGTAGTCAGATAGTGAAATCCGTTCATCATCATCATCATCATCATCTAACCGTCTCCAGTTTCCTGGGTGCAGTGTACGAGCACTCTTCATTTCAGTCTATGCAAATACAATACTCTTCTTCAACTTCACACAATTCCACTCCTCTATCTTCCAGATCATCTTTTATTTGGGAGATCCATTGTGTCCTTGGTCTTCCCCTAGGTCGCTTTCCTTTTATGTCCTTATCAAACCATTTCCATGCTACTCTCTTTAGATCCATCCTCTTCAAGTGACTGAACCATCTCAACCTTTATGTTGCTATAGTTTCCTTAAGTGGTTTTACTTGTATGTTTTCACGGATCTTTTCATTCCTGATCTTACCACGTCTCGTTTTCTGAAGCATTGTCCTCAGAAATTTCATTTCCACAGCCTGAAGTCTGACGTTATCCCTTCTATCAATGGTGCATGTTTCCAGGCCATTTATTGTTGTTGGTACAAAGTAGGCCTTATACAATGTTCTTTTTGATATTAAAGGAATTTGACTGTCCCAAAGGAGATTCCTGACTTGGTGGTACAAATTAGCTCCCTTCTGAATCCTATTGGTAATCTCCGCTGAGCAACGACCATTTCGAGTTATAATGCTGCCAAGGAAATTCGAACTTATCAACTTCTTGCAAGTTCCTTCCATCCAACATGATATTTAAATTACCCTTTTGTCAACTAACCTTCACGGCTACAGCCTTTGTAGGACTAACTTTTGTCCAAACTCATTAAATTGGTTGTTCCAGGTATTTAATTTCTTTTTTTAATAACTGCGCAACCCCAAATCACCACATCGTCCGCAAAGGCCAATGCCATGAAATTCGTTTCAAGATGCTGCTATTTTACCCTCTGTATGATTTCGTCCATTACAGAGATGAACAGCAATGGCGACAATGCACTTCCCTGTTGCACTCCCTTTGATGTAACAAACCAATCTGAATATTTACTCCCTATTTGAGCACAGCTCTGACAATGGATATACAGTATTTTCACTTTACTGATAAGAGATTCCATATCTTGTCCCTACGCAAGCTGTCATAAGTCTTTTCAAGATCCAAGGAGACAAAAATGATATCTCGTCCTTTCTCCCAGTGTTTTTCTATAATCGTCCTAATAGTAAAGATGAGGTCAGTAGTTGTTCTATCTCTCCTAAATTCATTATTTCATGAAAATCCTAGGTACTGTACTTCAAGAAATGCCGACATGTGATGTAAAAAGAGATAGTTGTACTATCTGACACATGGTTTCATGAAATTACTACAATTTGCTGACACATACAGTATAACCCCTCAAATCCGAACTAATTGGGGCTGTAGCCTGTTCGGATTTCAATTTGTTAGGATTAGCCGAAAGATATCCATAACATAATGACCAGCCCTCGTTACGGTATAGGACTGTAGCCTACATTGAGCGAGGCAAGCTAGTTTGGCGCAAACAGCGAACATGAAATAGTGAGTCTGGTCCAAAGTCAATATGACGGCAATGCAGCTAATGACAGTGAGGAAGAAGAAACTTCCGCAGACAATGTGACTACTGAAGCTGACTCTGCTGTTGACATCGCGTTGCACTTCGTAGAACAACACGCAGCAGCCACGCCAAACGATGTCATCTTAGTGCGACGCTGGCACGTAATTGCCTCTGCGGGAAGGTTTTCGTCACTTCTACAATATTGAAGATAACTGATTTCAAGTGAAAGATTAAGTGATATTTTGTGTGTTTCTATTGCTATTTCATTGTTTTAGCAAAGTGATTACCTACGGAATGGTAATAACCAACGCTTCCGTTTCTCAATCCTGGATGGGATAAGTAGTCTATGTAGGCACTTTTACACTATGCTAACTGTACTTCTTGTTAATTTTTGAACTAATTATGTAAAATGCTGTCATAATGCCGAGTATATGATTGTTTTATGACTAAATAAATAAGTTTCTCTTTTTTGCATGTATTTTTTCAATCTTCAAATTGTCGAAAGATCCTCGTTCGGATTATCCGGGATTTCGGATTTCCGGGGTTCGAATATGAGGGTTTCACTGTAGTGCAATCTGACGGGAAGTCCAGCCCGCCACTTCATGAAGTTTACAAAATGGATTCGAGCAATCTCAGGTACTTCATGAAGTAGCGGTAGTGGTGTCTTCGTTATGAGACGAGTGTACTTTCCAAGAGTTAATCAGATACTGGTGGCTGATTAACCAGATACTGGTGGCTGATTAACAGAGGATTAGTGGTTGCTTATGCAAATAACTGAAGCATCACAAGTCCAAGGATGATCCCCATATGTCTGGACGAAGTATAACGCCTAATGTTTACTTGGGGATAGTTAAAAGGCTGTATCCATAAAGTACCGTATTTACTCGGCTATAAGACCCCCCCTCGCCTAAAGTACCCCCCCCCCCCCCTTAATTTTCGAGAGCCCAAATAAAAAATTCTTGGAAATCGCTTATAGAACCCTCTCCTTAATTATTCACAGCCAAAATACAACATTCTTGGAAATTTATGAATTCTTTAAAAAAAATATAATTACAACTGAAATTCATTATCTTTTATGACAAAAATATTTTTCTTGTTACGGTATATTAGTTTGTTATTCAGACGATACCGCCATTTTGTGTACCGCGTACGCGATTGGGCAGGATATCTAATTATGTAGCCAATGGGCTTCACCCGATATCCAATAGAAGATGCCACACTATTGGCTGAGTAGAAGTGCCATCCGCCAATGAAAGTTATGGTTTCATCTTGCCTGCATTCTTCTGTATAGTATTATTTATGTTGCGATTCGATTGTGTTTACGACAGTCTCCTTAGTTTTATTTTAAACACATTTCATTTGTTGCAATAACCGTCGGCGTTTGTATGAAACGTTATTGGTATATTAATGTGAAATATGTGAATAATTCGTGCTCAGTTGTGTTTACAAATGTTGGTGAGAAGTGATCCTGTATTCCCTAATTGATGCATTCTGTGAATAATTAAGGAGAGGGTTCTATAAGCGATTTCCAAGAATTTTTTATTTGGGCTCTCCCTCCCTATGTTCAAATAAAAATAAAGTTTGCATTTCCATGTCTGATACTTTGTCCATTAATTATATTTCTTTGGTACTAAGATTTTTGCTTAGCAAGGGATAGTAGTGAATGTCATTGGGGGATAGCAGGGAAAGTGAGGTTATGGCAGTCTCATAATGGGCTGATTAAAGATTTAAACTTTGTTTATTTAGATTAAATATATCGTACTATGTAGCATCAAAATAAAATAGCTTATTTTTCCTCTCTCCCTTTCCCAAAATAATGGATTTTTGCGAAGTTCGCATCTATAGTACCCCCTCTCAATTTCGGAACAAAAAATTTAGAGAAAAAAAAGGGTCTTATAGCCTAATAAATAAAGTAGTTTCGGAAGGGTATTGTGGATTTTTAGTATGGGAATGGCCTACATATGGAATGGAAGACACGTTACTTCTTCAGAAAGTGAACACATTGACATACGGGGCAAATATTGAATGGTCAGGACCACTTTTATCTCTAAAATTTCTTCCCCAGCTTCTTGGGTTCGCGCCTAGAATAAATAATAAATTATTTATATTATATTACCGTACTGTGAGTGGAAGAAGTGAAAAATTTTAAAAATTCATGTGACTCCATTGCGTCGGTCATTTCATGAAGAATCGAATCAACAAATATCGGATCTTCACTAAGTGTCTCGGCTGTTAATGTATAATCATTTCTTATACCAACTGCCTATTTCTGTCAGTCACTTCCTGAAGAAACGCGTCAGATAGTGCAACTATCCCTTTTTACATCATATGCCGGCTTTTCATGAAGTACCTAGGATTTCCATGAAATGACAGTTTCACTATCTGACTGCGACATATACACCAGTATGTAAGTAGTTTCCATATTAAGGTTCTTTATCATCTAGAATGAACATTACAAAAATACGATAGAAGAATTAAATCTTAATACATTAATTTTGATTGTTGGTGCTTGTTCTTGATCCAGTCTGTGTTTAGTGGGATATGCATTGTTAGTAAATTTACAGATTTGTCAGTTTCCAGCTTAAACTGGATACCTCCTTAACTAGAAATCAAGTACTGGACATACATGCATCCCTTCTCCCATCCCACTTGGTATACAGTGAAATCTCATTGCAACAATACTGCATGGACCAAGAAGTACTATTGTAGAGGAATTTATTGTTATATCGAGGATGTAAAAAAAAGAAATGATTTTTTTAGTTTCAGTATATTGGGTACCACTCCTGCAATTGAAGCATATCAATTATTTAGAAATGTTTCCCTTCATTGCACATCTATTCTTTATATATACCTTTTTTTCTTTTTAAGGATTAAGCTAGTAAAACATCCAATTCATCAGTGTTGTGAATATTCCCTGGCACAAGTTTCTATGATTTTTTAAAAGTCATTATTACATCACAGCTTTGCACCATTTCCTAGTGCAGATACCCTTCTCCGTGAATTACGTAAGTACATTCAAAAACTAAGCCATGACTAGCCATCCATTGCTAGCCTTGAAGTTATCTGCACCAAGCATGGTAAAAAGCTTTTCGGCTTGAATGGAAAGCAATGGTTCATTTATTGGAATATTCAGAGCCATTTCTTCATGGAACCACTTTAACGTTGTAGCATCCATATCATGAAATGCTAGTGGGATCCTTGGCATTTGAGTTGAGAGTTTCCTCTGTTGCCTTCCTTTACTTTAAAGATGTTGCTATCATAGATTTTGAAAATATGTACATTTCTGCAGCTGCAGTTTGCTTATTTCGCACACATTAAGATCTCAAATTACAGGTAATTTCTACTGAAAACTGATTTGTGTGCAAGACCCCACATCACTGATAGAACTTCAAAGCACAATAGAATGTCAAACAATCACACCGCTTACTACTACACTTGTTAAGTGGTAACTAGTGGTGGAGGCAGCAGAACGTCAAGGTCAATGAGGTGGAGTCAACCTTTCAAAAAATTGGAGATAGGTATTTAATTCTTTACTCTTTTGCAGCCTATTGTATTGTAATACCAACTGAAAAATACAATTTGGGGTCTGTAAAATGAATTTTAATAAGGATGTTGAGCATCATTAAAGAGTAGCATAAGACCAAGGATATTTTATTTATTTATGCTCAGAGGAAACTGATATCTTTTCATATGCACACACATATGACCAAGATCACTGTAGGATGATCAAAATGTGCTTAACAATTCCATACCTGCCAACTTTCAAAAATAGAAATTCAGAAGATCCCAAAGCGCAAAAATTTAACGCGTACAAGCGTCGGAAGGTCTTAAAACATCGCGAGAAAAGACTAGAGGGAAAGAGATTACAAACTCTTGGTGACGAAAGACTATCTAATTCGTTGTGCCAGTTCTCAAAAATATTGCATTAATTACATCAAGAACACATATAATTGGGAACACTACCCCAGTGTTTAACGGATTTAATGTGATTTATTAATTCAGTTCTTCCTCCGGACACGAACACATGGAACAGAATGCAAGTGTCTCACCTTTCCATGATGGCTTAATACAAGGAAATTCTGAAGAATTCATCATGAAAACACTAAATCGCACACAAAAAATTCACACATTTGCACGAATACCAGAACTACAGCAAACACCGCTTAAGACCAAGCTTTCCCACTAATAAACAGTCGAAGCTCAGAGTAATATAAATGCAGCGATAATCTGCGAGACGGGATTATCGATAAACTCGCATTTCAGGTTACAGTAGCAGCTGTTATCGTAAAACAAAACTGAAATGTGATTCGGATGCAGAGAACGGAAGCAAGCCAGGGAGTTGAAGTTCCGGGGGGAAAAAAAAAAAAACTATTTTAATCTGGACAACCGGAAAACACCCCAACAATCCGGAAATCTTCCGGGAAAACTGGAAAACTTGGCAGGTATGCAATTCCAAACTTAGACAAAAGCATATCCAAGAGAGTCACCAACCTCTTCAAACATTTTCTTAGGATTGGGCTGTGCGGTGGATTTCTTGCGGCGCTTCACGGTCGCAGCACCTGGTTGGTTCCCTGTCCCACTGCCTGTGGTCATTTGATTCAAAGCCACCATGGCACTGGATGGAGGCTGACCACCTGCAGGGAATAAAAACAAACATTTAATGAGCAAACTAAACAGCGGAGTGTATACAATAGTTCAATGTTGTAAATACAATACAGTAGATCAGTTTGATACAATTAATATAGACTGATGGGAAGGAATATTTGGTGATTATATCATAATGAATTGCACAAGGGATGATTAGTTTGGACCAAAGACAGTTCAGTTTCACAAAGGCACAGTGAATATATTTCAACAAGATTCTTAGAAATTCTAGGCAGATACTGTGATGCTTTTGCATTTTGAAGTGAAGTCCACCAACTAATCACATTTAAAAATCATTGAATGGGGACTGCGGCTTTACAGATAGGGCTTTCGTTTTTTTATCCTTTCTATTTTGTCTTAGGTTTTACTAAAAAAAAAAAAAAAAAGTCCTCTCGGCACGCCGGAAGGCGGAGGTAGATTTCACCGGACAAACTTGGGGATAGGCGAAAATAGGCAGAATATGCAGGTTTTCGTAGAAGGATCAGACCTCATTTATTGCGTGAAAGTATTTTATAATTGGAGATTAATTAACTTTGTTTTTCGTAATTTTATGCATATTTTAAACATTTTATTGTCTTATGATGACGGTAACCTTCTTGTCATTTGGAGTCCATTTTTATACTTGTGGTCACACTGTCCTTATGCAAGGTTTCGACACTGATGTGTAACTATGTAACGGTCTGTTACTTCTTCACGCAAAATTATATCTCCCGCAGAAATTTTGGTTGGTTCCTCAGTTTAGGGGCTGCGATTACGCGGTCATGTAACCCCGTGTACTTTGGGTGAGTGGAGAATCTGTCTGATAAACGGTGTGAATTGTGATGGCTGTATTAGTCTGTAATTCAGGTAAGGAATGCAGACGCTCAATTTCAAGCAGTAGTTCCTAATGTTGCTACTAGATATTACCGTCAACGACACCTAGCTGTGAACTTGGCTACTAGATGCCACCGCAATCAGCAACTCGCAACGAACGTTGGAACCTCCCCTCCAAAGGAAAGTATACTGAGGGATTTTTAGCGCTCTTAGAAAATCCGACGACTTTGGCCGGCTATGAACCCGCGACCTTGGGCATGCTACCAGTTATGTCACCGAAGCCGCTTCACACTTAGTCAGATGGAAATCTGAATCTGATCTCGCGCAAGTGCGTTGTCATGGCAACGTCTGATGGCTCATCCCTCATCAATTTAGTAGTGTTGCCATGGCAACCACTGATAGCTCTTGGCATTTTCTTATAATTCCGAAATCATTATTCTCATCCCTTGGCGTAATGGTGGGTCATATCAAAAATTCTTTCAGACAAAAGTTTTAGGTAATTATTAGGGGAATATTGTCCATTTTGTACGGTTTTGATATTGTGCCTATTAAGAGAGATATGATTAATGTTTCCCGAAAAACCCACTTTTTCCCACCCCTTTGGTCAATGGTTGGTGCTATAAAAAAACTCTTCAAACATAAATTTTTGAGCTTTATCCGGCACATAGTATGAACTTTGAACGGATTCGATATTTCACATATTAAGAGAGTTATAGCAATATTTCATTTTTTCGAAAAAAGTCCCCCATTTTCATCCCCTTCGACCGATTTAGCCCGGTAACGAACTCGACCGAGATTTTATGGGTATACATATTCGGTAAAAATTTCAAAGTGATCGGTGCAAAATTACGGCAGTTATCTTGTCCACAAGAAACTAATATACATATATATATAAACATACATAAATTATATATAAACTTTTGAACTGACGGTGGTTTTGGGGTCTGGGGGATGTGAAACGCGAAGATATGTCGAAATTTTCCGGAAATCGAAACATGGCACCCATTGCAATAGTTAGCTTTCTAATGAAATCTTCCTAAAATACTACCATCAACGACACCTATCTGTGAACTTGGCTACTAGATGCCACCGGAACCATCAACTCGCAACGAACGTTGGAACTTCTCCTCCGAAGGAAAGCAAACTCAGGGTTTTTAGCGCTCTTAGTAAATCCGACGACTTCAGCCGGGTTTGAACCCGCGACCTTGGGCATAGAAGTTCAGCATGCTACCAGTTCCGATACCGAAGTCGCTTCCCACAGACAGATGGAAAACTGAATGTTATCTCGTGCAGTGGCGTTGTCATAGCAACTGCTGATGGCTCATCCCTTATCAATTAAAAGTACAGTTGTCATGGCAACCTCTCTTGGCACTTGGCATTTTCTTATAATTTAAATCATTTTGCTCACCCCGTGGCGTAATGGTGGGTCATATCAAAAATTCTTTCAGACAAAAGTTTTAGGTAATTATTGGAGGAATATTGTCCATTTTGTACGGTTTTGATATTGTGCCTATTAACAGAGATATGATTAATGTTTCCTGAAAAACCCACTTTTTCCCACCCCTTTGGTCAATGGTTGGTGCTATCAAAAAACTTTTCAAACATAAATTTTAGGGCCTTGTCCGACACATAGTATGAACTTTGAATGGATTCAATATTTCAAATATTAAGAGAGTTATAGCGATATTTCACTTTTTCGAAAAAAGCCTCCCATTTTCATCCCCTTTGACCGATTTTGCCCATTAACGAACTCGACCGAGATTTTAAGGGTATACATATTATGTAAAAAATTCAAAGTGATTGGTGCAAAATTACGACAGTTATCGTGTCCACAAGAAACTGATATATATATATATATACATACATAAATTATATATAAACTTTTGAACTGACGGTGGTTTTGGGGTCTGGGGGATGTGAAACGCGAAGATATGTCGAAATTTTCCGGAAGTCGAAACATGGGACCCATTGCAATAGTTAGCTTTCTAATGAAATCTACCTAAAATGTAACAGAACAGATGTGCAAACATAAACTCTTGTTAAGGAAGTTAAGGATGGCTGTCTTGTTAAGGATTCTAATTGATACAGCCAAACTTAATCAAGAAGAAAATATCTTACCTAACTCCAGCATTGTCAGAAGATCGTAAGGAGAAGAGCACATATTCGTAAGAGCTCGTACTTCTTTCGCGATCATACGCAATTTCTCAAAGTTTACAAGATTTTCAACCCGTGAGTCATTACCAAGATGAATGAATGTTAAATCTTTCTTAACGACTGGATAAAACGGAATCTGAAAAAGAACAAGCATTAACATAAGGATTCATCAATACACCTTAAAAAAGAAGTAAAAGCATCAGTTTCTATGACTCTACTTACGATGGGAGGTTGCGATTGCTCGCTGCTAATGAGCTGGCGATATTTGCTCATGTTACGAGAAGGGTCCATGAGGTCCTGCAAGTCTCCAAAGAGTCGCTGGTACTTGCTTGGCAGTTTCTCCCAGGTCAGCCGCAGCCTGGACACAGCCCCATGACCCAAACCAGATACAATGGCAAACATAGAATTGAAGTTTTTGCATTCCTTGCATTGTCCTGAAATGAAACATTATACATCGTTGTAACTTAAAGGAATTGCTGCATTAACCCTTTCCTTGTAGCATTTCCAGGCATGATATCCCCAGAAATCACCCTATTTTAGAATATAAAGTACTGTGGACATGGGTATAAACTCTTGCACATAACATTGGAACTATATAATACAGTACATTTAAATGAAATAAAATTTTACATGTGAATTACCAACAGTCTTGCAATGACCCACAGTAAATCACACTCACCTGGGGTCCTTGGTTTGAAGTCTGCCCTCATATAATCTCGTCACAATTTTAAAACTATATGATCTGGCCACATAAAACAATTATGAAACTAAGTTTTAAAAAATGTCAGTAATGGAATTTGCACAGTTTTCACATACTGTACACATATTTACATTGTTTACCGTTTTATTTCCTGAGGTCCCTGGTTCAGAACAACTCCAGCATTATTTTATTTCTCCCAGAATTAGTCACATTGGCCCATACCACAAAAATTGCCAGATCCTAATTTAAATATGCTAATATATACATCTCGGTAGCCTGCTCCATGGAGTCCTTGGTTCCCAATGTCTACTCCCATCGCCAGTAAAATCATCTGGCGGAGTAAAAGGCAGGGAAGGTTGAATGCTTGGTTGTAGGCCACCGTCACCACCGGCATTGACAGTATGCTGGTTTACAGTATTCTCAACAATATCACTAACACTATCATTTAACTGATCATTTACATCTAAATCACACAGAAAATCACTTCCACGCGGGCTTTCCGAATCACTAACATCGCTTCTATTCAATTCTGTTTGGACATCAACATCTGAGAGACCAGCCATGTTTCCTAGCAACAGCTGGGAGAAAGGTCAAGGAATAAACATTTATTGTTACCACTAAAAGCAACACTATGCCTTCTAAATGCTGTCCTATGCCTGCCTGACACATTACCTATAGTTCACAATTAGATTCACTACCAATACGAAAGGTGGCAGGAGAATGCCAGAACTTACACGGGCGCTTTAGCAGGGAGTTGTGACTTTCATATCCGGGCGCATTCAGGCGCTTTGGGAAGGAAAATGGTTAAAAATTCATCAATGCAAAAGTGGACAAACCCATAATTCGCAATTCTTCTTTCCTAGCGTATTTCCCGCGTTGGCGCAGGGTCCGCTAGCTTAGTTGTTGTTTGCCACTTCTTCCTGTCAAGGGCATCTTCAAGTCTGAGGTCGGACACCAGTAGGTCTTCACTGATTCTATCCATCCATTGTTTCTTTGGGCGCCCACAGGTTCGATGTCCTCCTGGATCATATCAGAGCTCCGTTTTTAACACAGAGTTCTCATCACTTCTAGTGACATGCCCATACCAGCGAAGACGTGCTTCCCTCATTTTGTCTTTAATGTTGCAACTCCCATTTGCTTCCTTACATGTCTGACATGGTCAACTCTTGTAATACCCATGAACCAACGCAGCATTTTCATCTCCATACCATGTACCACAAAAATGTTAAGGAATCATCCACAAGACCTACTTTGTGCCAATTTTGACAAATGGTTCAGAAACGTGGGTGATGAAGGAAAGGGACAAGAATAAAATACGAGCAGTGGAGATGAAGTTCCAGAGGAGTAGGGTAGGAGTAACAAGAATGGACAGAGTAAGGAATGAGAGAGTCAGAGAGATGGTAAGAGAGGAACCATTGCAAAATAGAATAGAGCGATCTAGGCTACAATGGTATGGACATGTGAGGAGGATGCGAGAGGAGAGGATACCGAAGATGATGTTTGGAATGGAAATGAAGGGAAGGAGGCCAAGGGGAAGACCAAGGGACAGATGGACAAAAGGAGTTAAGAGTGTGGAGGAAAGAGGAGTGTGCTGGGACACAGTGAAAGACAAGAGATGGTGGATGGACAGGAAACGATGGAGAGGCTTATGTTCCAAGCAGACCCGACCAGCGGTCGGAAACTGCTCAAGATGATGATGATGATGATGATGACCATGGAGGGATTGTTCGTGTTTGGTTAAAGCTGGCCAACATTCTGTGCTGTAGAGTGCCACTGGCCTTATCATGGTCTTGTAACTTTTCCTTGCAGGTGGATAGGTATTTTCTTATTACACAGTACTCCAGTGACTTGGCGCCATTTCAGCCACGCAGCATTTACTCGTACTCGGGCATCGAGAATGGTTTCGCCATCCGATGTGATGAGAGAACCAAGGTACTTAAATTCAGTGTTTTATCGAGTTGATGGTCTTCAATGTTAATGGTAACATTGGTCTGTGTGCCACATTGCAGATATTCGGTTTTTCCTATGTTAAGTTTTAAACCATTTTTGCCCAAGTGATCTTTCCAGCACAGAGCACGGATTCACAAGATTTTCACGAGTTTGATCGGCGAGAAATACATAATCAGCATATAAGATTGTCCATGGGTGAGGTGATTGTATGTTGGCTGTTACTGTATCCATGCACAAAATGAACAGAAGGGGCAAACTTGCAGAACCTTGATGAACTAGCAATAGCAAAGAAAACATTTCTAAAAAAATACTTAATTTCAAGAGATTTTATCTGGGTTAACCAGCGGTTGGAAACTGCTCAAGATCATGATGATGAACTTTCAAACATAAAATTAAGAGATAACTAATTCTGATAAAATTACAACAGAAGCAGAATTTATTTTTAAATCAAAGCTATAACAGGTTTTTTTTTTTTTACAAACATTTAATCCATGAAAAATTTGTTAATATTGTAGATTTCATGCCAAAACCACAAATTTGCAAATCAAAATTTTTATCCACCTACAAGTTGGGAATGATTGTTGACAAATATTTCACATTAGACACATGAAATCACAACATTAATTACTCGTATATCCACATTTCTGTCCTTTTCCTATCGGTCGATTGATCGTATTTTCCAATATCAGTCCGTTAGGAAGCCAGCCCAGAGGCTGGATGGATCCTCAAAAATTACCACCATAGATTAGGTCGATCGATACCAATAAAACCTCAAAGCAGCACTATAATGAGGCGTACCAGGCAAGATGAGCAGTCAACATAAAATAGATTCATATTGTCAATAAGTTACAATATCAAAATGATGAAAACATTGGAAACGCCTCATTAACAGCATTAATCCACATGAAAATTTTAAGATCATAAAAATGTGTATTTTGATTGTTTTATGGACAGCAGATGACCTTGCTATTCCACCCCTTAAAACAACATTTGGTTTCGGTAAGGTTGTGGATATTTGTGGTTTTGGTATGGGACCAACTTAAAAACATTCAAACTGTGATACATACTTGCAACCTTAACGAACTGTTTGATAATTCTGGACCTCTTGACTAGGTTAGGTTCAGAACAAACTTCTGTGACAACCCAAAACATCTCCCTATTCACCAACTGGAAAAAAATAATTAAAACAATGAACATTAAGAACTGAACATCAGTCATGCAGTACCAGTATGTTTGCACAAAAAAATGTTAAGACGTTCTAACCTCTGCAAACTGTGACAGCATTGGGCAGCCATATCTACTTTTCAACAAGAACAAATCGTCAACATATTCCGTGCTTTCGATTTGCCTGAATATGCTGAAGTCTTGTAGAGTCAACTGGATTGCCACTTCCACTGCGTTGAGGTGCAAGAAATGAACTTGGCTCTCACGAACCAACTCCTGCGCCATCTCGTCAGGAACCAAAGTCTCGGTAACACCTTTTGTTTTCAGGTAGTACCTACAAATAAAGATAAGCAAACATACAGTATAACCACAGCATGTACAAAGGAAAGAACTGCCACAAATTATAGTCATGAAAGTGATGTTGTTGCAGGTGTAAACAAGTGGGAATAACAACGGGAGGATACTTTCAATGGAGAGAGAAAACTTCAGTTAAGAATAAATAATAATAATAATGCAAGATCTTGAGGAAAATTCTTGGCCCAGAAAGAACAGAAGATGGGTACAGGTTGAAATCTCGTAAAGCAACTGAGAAAATAGCTAATCTTGCGGCGGACATCAGAAAACGATGATTGAAGTTTTATGGACATGTTCCAAGACTTTCACCGACTAGGCTTACACGCAAGATCATGATCTACGCAGAAAGACTGAAGAATATACCGTGGATTCAGCAAGTCAAACAGGATTTGGAGAAGGCCCAAGTAAGAACAGTGGAAGTCTTTGACAGGAACCTATTCCGATGTAGGGTAAATGGATGGAATTTAATGACAGAGAATGACGCTCCAAACAGACCAGGAACCAAGTGGACTGAGGAAAGGAAGATGGCCCACGGAGAGAGAATGCGAGCTATATGGAAGAACAGAAAGGCGAATCATAAAAGTACTGCGTGATCCATTTGGGTCCATTCGCACATAATAATAATAATAATAATGTTATTGTTTTAACTCCCTTTTACGTACTGCGGCTTTTAGAGACGCTGAGGTGCTTGAATTTTACCCCGAAGGGGATCTTTAACGTGCCATGGAACCTACCATTTGCGCACCCTCAAATGCCAACTGACTGCACCAGGATTTGATCCTGCAACCTTGGGCATAGCAGGCGAGAACGTTACTGCTGCGCTACGAATAAATGCTTTAAACAAAGGTGGTGGTTTATCCACTGCTTTTTAATACATTTTAGTGGCTTGGGACATCTTGGCCATCAACCCCATGTAGACTACCTGAGCAGTTGTCTTCTAACTGATGGTGGTAATGGTGGTTGTTTTAAGGGGCAGAACTTTGAAGTAACAGTAATTGTTAGGGTCTAGCAATCAATCATTGGGCAGGAAAAGAAGGATAGAGACACAGATACATGACAAACACAATTCTAGGTGGAGAGAGAGAGAATGGGAAAAACAAATAAAATAGGCAGGAGTGATCTCCACAGCCAGACATACAGCTGTCTTCAAAGGTGGAACCTTTAATCTCGGGACTTCCAATTCCAAAGATGAAGAATAATGTGTAGTGATGATGGAAAATGTAATGTACCAAATATACACAATTACTAACAACCATCGAATAAACAATTTACCCTAATTTTAGGAAAGATATTGAAAACAATATGTTTCAAAAAGATATGGTACCATCCTAAGGTTATTAAAATTCTTAACCTCTCCAAACCCCTCCCTCCTCAAAGTTACATGTCTACAGGAAGATTTCCACTACACTGGCCGTCGCCAACATTTTAGGCAGCTGTGAAAGTAGTCATCACTGTACTACGGTGCACACACACCCAAAAATAAAGTCGGCGTCACTTACAACTGTAAGGAGAATCTCAACACCACAAAACCTAGCGAGTTCACAGTAAGATGAGTTCCTCCAGCAATCATTAGAACATCACTTTGGAAGCCGCAGAAGCAGTCGGCGTCTTTTTGCCGTAAGTTTGTGTGGCGACCAATGATTTCATTGAAATTCTGCTGGGAGGAGGTCGTACCAAACTTGACAAGTTCCAACAATGCTCACACCCCAAATTATCACTTCCAATTTTTGAAAAAAATATGCAGGTATTAATCACATATATAATTATGTATGAATGCATTGGTATTTCATCCTATACTGGAAGGTAGGAAGTAAGGAGGGAAGTAAGTAAATATACTCTGTGAGCTGCCAGAATGGTATTGACATTTGGCCGGAAATTCCAAGTCAGTCATCACCCCTCTGCCTCTTGAACAATCCATGTTCGCATAGTTGCTGTCTTAATACTCTGCGTTACAATATTACAGCCCACGTGCGTCAGTGCCTGGTTAGCTTGTCACTGGCTTGTACAGTGTGATCGCGCGTTTTTGTTCCCTGACCACATGGCGAGGCGAGAACTGTCAATCCCTTTCTGGCAGCTCACAAGTGTATAAGTATGTAAGTAAGGGAAGAAGAGAAAGAGGAAATCTTGATCCTCCTTTCATAGTCTTCAGGGAATAAGTCAAATGCCCTGGCATTTATGTTGAACTGAAATAATACTCACCGACTACTAAGCCCAATTCTTTCTGCCAAGTTCTGCAGCTGATCTGGGAGCTGCTTCTGTTTGATGATCCCTCCTTCCGTGACGGAGACCTCACACAGGGAGAAGTTTGAACTTGGGTCTGTAATGCTGAACTCTTGCAGTGCTAGCATCACTACCTCATGTGCCGTTGTTTCCTGCAATGAAAGAAGATGCACTTCAGTAATAAAATTGAATCGGTCGGTGTAGTATGGAACTTTTCACGTATATGTATTGTGGTGGGCACAACACACCCTACTGTGGTGAAAGGAACTTTGTGTTACCATGGCTGAAATGAACCTTGAATGTTGTTGGAGTTTCATTCCTCTTTCAGTAATCTAAGTTTCATTAGTGTAGGGTTAATAATATGCCAAAAGAAGGTGTTATTTTGTTTTTTCTTGCCCAAACTAGTTACTAAGACATTTTCAGTGAGAAGTCTTACAATAGTGACCAGTGAAAAGGAACTCTAAGTGTTCTTATGCTGTTTATTTTGTGCCATATACATGTATATCGGAATTAGTTAATAGGACTCATGTTGAAAATAAAAGTCACTTACTCACATGTTTTTGTAGTATGGAAACATAAACAATCTTAATTCTTGCTTGAAAACTGCCAGCGAGTGGAGAAAGGAATTAAGTCCATATTTTTCAAAACATTATTTTTCAAATGTGTTGCACTATATTTTAATTATGAACTGTTTATAGTATTACAAAACGACGGTAGTTGCCATAAACAAAATTAGGAGAACACAACTGTTTTAATTCGGTGAGAAAATAGTTTTTTCCCTTCTCCTGAAAATTGTGAAAATGTGACTTAGTTCCTTTATCCACTGACCGATTCAATTCATTGCATCTTTATTGTTATAAGCAGAATAGCATTATTCACTACTGCCAATTAACCAGATGTGATAGGGAAAAACAGAAAGCATTTTCGAATTTAGCCCAGCGAAGTTAATCAAACACACCTAATTTCTTTTTTACTGCAGGAATTGTTTTTTTTTTTTGCAGACCTGTGTCATGTAACAGAAATGGCAGTTGATCAACAAAGCCATACCAAGTTCCAAGATGGAGATGGACATCTGGCACAAACAAGTTCATCATACGGATTGTGGTTCTAACTGTTTAACCCTTGTTTGGTCACGTGAAAAATGAAACGTATTTGGTCGCGCACGGTCAAAAAGACCAGGCATCATTAAAAGCAGGATGGAGTTACTGAATCTTACTTTTTAGCCATGGTTGACTACATAATAACAAATGAGACAATAAAGTGTAGTTATGATAGACATTTATGTAAAAGAAATCACTTATTTTTAAATAGAAAATGCAATGATTTAATGTTACCATCTAAAACTTAAACTACTACATATGAAATTATGTGGCAATATATCCATTTTACCACAAATAATAGTCAAAAGATGCAAACAAATACAAAACTGCACGCAAATTATACAATCTTAATTAGTCGCACACGGAACATTACACCGTAAAAGTGACACACGCACTTGGTCGCGCAACGGAACTTTAGACCGGGTGGCGAAGCTTTTGCTTGTAACAATGGAGCTCGTGGAGTGAAACTGATAGGAGGGGCAGGGGGAAGGTACTAGGAAGTGGAAAGACTTGGCGCCAAACCGAGTACACACAGAAGAAATAAACAATAGGCCCGGTCTAAATGACCGTGACGCAACCAATTGAGGGTTAAACAGTACTATTGTTATTCTATAATGTTAATTCACTTGGAACTTATTTTATTATACTTCATATAATTTTATTTTATTTTACTTGATTTGTCATTGTGTTTAATCCATGGAGCTTTACATTATTGTATTTATATCATATTTGTAGGTTAAATAGGTATTTGTAAATTTGTAGAATTAAAGTGATATTTTATATTATCTATTTGTCAGCATCGACATGCATGTTTTGATGTGTACTGCTGCACCACAAGATTCAGCTCAGGTGCCTTGGCAAACACACAATATTCTTTTTAATATTAAAACATGGTCAAGGCACAGCCATGCAGGGCTAGTGAAAAGCCAGATTATAAACATTTAACTGTTAACTGTCACTCACCTTATGAATCAGCAGGTATTTGCAGGTCTGGTCTGCTTTGTACACTTTGAGGACATGCTCGGGGTAGTCGGAGGAACGCAGGTCATCGTAACAGATGCTCATTAGGTCAGGATTACTCTGGCTATGATACAGGGTTGTATGGCCCGACGGTGTAGGCTGCAGATGTGTAAAGGAAGAGTCGTCGTTGTGGACACCATCACTGGAATTAGAACTACATTCAATATTTAGCAGATGAGATTCCAATATATAAACAACTTAATTATGTTTAATTCTAGGTACAGCTTAGAAATGTCATCCCATGTTGAATTTAATGTATGGCTTAGGTGTGTCTGCAAATCATAGGCTTTCAACCTGCAACCCGCGACCCCCACAAGACCCATCAAGTGGTTTTATGTGGTCCGTGAGCAAAGTTACAAATCTTGGCTGTCCTGGTAAAATCCAAAGGTAAATAATATATTTACATACACTGTAGCATGTGACCTAAAGTATCAGTAATGAAGATTTCTATTTCAAGCTGTTTATTCTCATACCCTGGAAATATTTTCCCCTTATACACTGCGTGGCCAAAAGTCACGGGAAGGGTAGTCCCATGAGAAAATGTCCCGTGTATGACTCCTGAGCGTTGAGGCTAGCTGCGGCGGAGCAGAGCAGTCTGTCACAGACACGAGTTCACCGAGTTGGAACGTGGGATGTTCATCGGCGCATGGCGCATGGGTCTGGCCAGGAATGTATAATTCTACCTTCTTTTAAGAACATTTCTGCCCAATAATGAAGATGACCGATTTCATAAATGCTCGTTTTACCATTCCATTTTGTGTAAAAAGAACTAACATTATTTTGTATACTGGATATGTCTGTATGTTGTGTGTTTTATATGCTAGTGTGTAAATAAAATTAAATTAAAAATAAAAATAAAACAATAATTAAAAATAAAATAAAATTAATAAAATTAAAACATATAAAATAAATAAATACAAGCAGCGAAGATGACATGTCTAAGAGGCATAGAGGGGAAGACCAGAAGAGATAAGAGTAAGAAATGAAGAGATAAGAAAAAGGACAGGATAGAGACAACAAAGTTAAAGTCACATGATGAGGATGGAAGAGGAGCGAGTACCAAAGAAAGCTTTTTCCAAAAAGATGACAGGGAAGAGACCACAAGGAAGACCCCGAAAGAGATGGACGGATACAGTCTGGGAGTGCATAGAGAAGAGGGGAAGAAAACCTGAAGATGTACTTAAAAGGAGAGGACTGGTGGAGAGACAGGCAACCAGACCCAGGAAGCTGGAAACGGGAAATGAAGATAGTGATGATAAATAAATTATGAATTTAATGTAATGAATTGGATTGAAAATCCACAGCCTGCTTCCAGTCGACCGACCGGGTCAGGGAATGGAATGAATGAAGCCCCCCATCTAGAGGCGAGGGTATGAACTGTGCCGGCTGCCAAAGCCTGTCGCACTCCCCTGGGGCAATGATTAAAAAATTACAGATGAAATGAAATGATAGGGGAGAGTGTTGCTGGAATGAAATTTGTGACAGAGAAAACCGGAGTACCCGGAGAAATACCTGTCTGCCTCCGCTTTGTCCAGCACAAATCTCACATGGAGTGACCGGGATTTGAACCACGGACCCAGCGGCGAGAGGCCGGCGTGCTGTCGCCTAAGCCACGGAGGCTCTCTAATGAATTGGATTAATTTATAAAAGTATTTAAAGAAATAACCATGTGAATAAATAATTTAAATAACTAAATATAAAAAATAATATAATAGCAACATAAAAATAATGTGTGTTTCAGAAGCTTACTTGATAGTGTTCTTTGGCAGAATGTTCATCTTAATAAGGGCCATTTGAAGTTTTTTCTTAGGTCCAAGTGTCATGAACCCTTTATGCCTATCTTTCTTGACATCCTTGATGGGCGAGGCGGTGAGTGGTGTTCCTGTCAATGGATTTCCTGGTCCTGATGTACCCACATTGACCAAGAGCCCTGCATCAACAGTTGACAGTCTAGCTTTTGGGTCTGCCTGTAGTCTCGCTATCTCCGAGATCTTACGCCCCCGAGGTCGAGGAGAGTTATCTGGAGTCTGGAGCATCTCTTTGAATGCTGAAATGGAATCCAATTATGTAAAAGGACTGTTATTAAAAACAAATTAGTATATGCAAACAAGGTGATCTATTCAGTCCAAAAATTGTGAGACTGTTGAACACCAAAATATCTACCACAGACTTTAATGAAAAACACATCACTTGCTTCCTCATGATACTGCACTTTTCAAACCAGGTAACAATGCTTCAATAAAATAATGTACGGGACTAAGAAGATATTGTGGAACGGGCAGTACTTTTCTGTCGACAGAGTTCTAAGCTTTTTAATACATAGTTCAAAGTAAGATGTCCTACTTCTTTGTTAAACACAATTAATTAAGTAAAGGTCTCTTGACAATAATTCATAGCAAAGCAACTCTAATACAAAAATGATGAAGAATCAATTCTGTTTAACTGTCATATCTAAGGTTTTCTGAAGAATATTATCAACAAAAAATGGATGTTCCCAAGTCTAGTGACTTAGTTAATAGCAATTAAAAATTTGTACTCTTGCTTTTTTATTTATTTTAAACTAACTTTTAACAAATCTGAAAAACACCAACATTTTTTTTCTTTTTCTTTTTTTTCTTTTGAAAGAATGATTGCTACCAGCCAGTTTGACACTACAATATTTATTTAGAAACAAATATTCATTATTCATCATTTACCGATAAAAAAGAAAGCCTCTCATTCACGATAAGGACATCAAATAAGCAAATTTGAAGCTCTAGTCATTAAAAATAACTACCCAAAATTGGAAATTTGTACTTGACTATTCCTTTAGGCAACAAAAACAAATAATGCTATTCAATGATACACACACAGTACAATATTTTCTGGAAATCACAATGTTAGAGATGTGTCCTAGTGTTGAATTTATTTGTAAGTTTAACAATGTATTTGTCACTTACCCAGAAGATTAGACTTGACTGTGATGCTGAGATGTGTTGTTCCTCGTAATATTTCCAGTGCTTTTGCATGGGTGACATGCTCAAAGCTTTGACCATTTACTTCCAGAATTTGATCACCACGTTTCAGACCCACATCTTCTGCCTTAGAACGTTTGTCGACCTGCAGAAGTAGAGCAACTACATAAAATATAGGCACAAAACAGTATACAATGGAATAATAATTTTATGGGCAGAAAATCAAAATGCATTTACTTAGCAGAAAATGAGTAGTGTCACACTTAGGACCAATTCTGCACTTTACTGTTAGTTCAAAACCATTAAAAGTCTAATGTAAAGGTCATTCAACATGATGATACTGTACATAAATTGTCATGGCTTGGACCACTTTCACTTTTATCACTAACACTAAAAAGCACAAACTCGAAATATAAGATACTGTATATTCTGAGCACATTTGTATTTAATATAATGGCCATTCTCTCTAAGCCCTATAAACCCGAATTAAGCATTAGGTTCATAGTATCATAGAACTTCTCCATACAACTGGACATAATATTACACATTGTATAAAATGACAGATAATCTTCGAAACTTAATTAATAATATCCTTGATTTTCCTGAATCTTAGCAACACTAGAACTATAGGGGTACCACGTTCAAAAAAAATGTTGTAGTGCGCAACCAACAGAGAGGCTGGAAGAAAATACGGATGTCAGAAAAAAAATGCATACATGTTGGTAAGTACAAGAAAATAAATGTGTCTTCCCTTAATCTGGATGCGGCTTATTTTCGGGCATAAACGTTTTTTTCCTTTTGGAATTTTAACCCGCGAGGACTGGCTCATTGGTATTTTTGACCCGAGGCTTAAATAATGCTTTATATTTTAGTTTTGGTCAGCCCTTATTTCCTGTTGCTTACTGTACCCTCCTTCTTAGCCTTTAACTTCGCCCAGCAAAAGTAACATGTCCATAGCTTTCTGAACACTCTAAGTTATTTCTAAATTATTTACGGTCGGGTCAGATTTACCCATGGCGCCAGTTCTCGCGTGAAAAATTTTGGCTTATGTTAGTCGGGACAATCTGTAAAAAATAAGGGGGAAAATCCAACTATTTTGGTGCAGTACAATCACAATTACGTTCTTGTTGATCCATGTTTAAGGCCTAGGGAAACTTTGGTCATCAGCTACTTTGTTCAAAAAAATTAAGACGACTGCTTTGCCGCCACTATCAAGGCCAATATTACTGTTACGAAAATTATTGTCAATATTCTGCATGTTAAATTTGAAAAATATAAATGAACCACATTTTATATTGGGAATCGTTCATACGAAGGCACCTGGTGTAAAATTACTTCATGAAAATGCGTACGACTACGACAAAAAGGGAGTGATATACTATGGGTCAAAATGACCACGTGCCAGTCCTCGTGTTATATTTTTTCACGACTGTTCTCAAGGGTTAAGGACTGGCATATATGCGGGGGCGGCTTATTTTCGGGCCAATACTTTATAAGTAGGGACCTGAAAAAAATCGCATTTGCGATAAGAGCGAATTTTTAAATTTCGTACAGAATGCAAGCCAACGTTAATTTTACTGTAAAAATAAAACAAACACTTTTTACGCGTAAATCAAATAGCGACAAAATGCGAATTGTGACCCCAAAATGCGAAAATACCAAATAAGTTTGATTTTATAGCAAAATTACTTTAAATCTGCTAATTTATTTGCGAATTTGTTTATTAAACAAAAGAAAATGTTTAATAGGTGGTCTAATCGCTCGCTAGCGATACCTCATCTCGGACTCGCAGTGTGATACGCATATTGGTCCATATAACAATCTATTTCTGTATCGATACGAACTTTCGACTATCTATAACTTATTCAGACAGCTGACGAACGAAACTCGTTTGTGTACTTGGCGCATCGTGGCGACTGGTGTTTTGTCGAACACGTGGACTTCGCTAAACGGAAAATTTTGCGGCTTGCCGCTTGAATAGTAACCTTATTCTTTTTGTAACCTTCAAGCACTTCAAGGTTCCAAGTTTTTTTCTAGAAATGGGACGTACTGCTGTAACTGCTCATGAAAGAGCACAGCAGTACGCTTATCATGGCTTTTATTGTTCCGACTCTGCAACAGTATTTTGCAAATATTGTAACTGCCGTGTTGGGTGGGAGAAGAAGGACAATATTCAGAAACATATAACATCGGCAAAACATGTTGCGAAGCGAAGAGAATGCGCAACAGTTTCTGAACCCAAACAAACCTCTGTTATTGAAAGACTACCGAGTGCCAAACGACGGTAGCTTTCATTTGAACATAAAATTGTATCTCTAGTGTAATTAGGGTATTAATGTGTATATAAAAAATATAATGTGTCGCCAATAAAGTCATATAGTCTGTAAGAATCCAGAAAAAAAAAGATGCTAATTTTCCAAAAATAGATGCTAAACAGGGGGAAAATGCCAATTTAAAGGAAAATATATGCTAAATTTTCAGGTCCCTAATTATAAGTGTCAAGGATCGGGGTAGATACCTGAAAGTTGAAATTTCAAAAATCATAAAATATTGCATGTTTTCCTGGATTTGAAGAAGAAGAAAAAAAACACTCAGAGGGGGCTGGCGTCCTTGGGATTTGAATATTGGATTTCCGAGCGTCAACTACCCAGTCTAGATACAAAGCGTGGCTACACTGGTGGGTAATATAAGAAAAATAAACTTGCCTTGGATATGAAGATGCCAAAGCCACGTTCGTATCCTCCTAGAATAGAGAAGTGGAGGACCTCGTCTCGAGAGGGCCGGGCTAGAGTAACGTTCCGCGTGCGAGCCTTGGCGGCACAAGCAATGTTCAGCAAGCGCAGCTGACCCTGCATTTTCTCCTTCTCCAGCCCCACCTCAAACGTCTCCAAGAACTCCATCATGTTGGGGTCTGTCTCGAAGTCTGTGAAGTGGTTATTCACCCACAGCAAAACCACCCTCGTCACACGATCACGCACCACAGGATCACTGAACCTGCAAACAAACGATCATTAGACAAGAGAAGGATGGAAACACAAATTTTTTGATAATTGAAATTGCAACTTTTCAGTCGGTCAACACAAAGTAATCCCAATCACTCGGCTTCGGTAGCGTAGTTGGTAGCGTGCTGAACTGCTGTGCCCAAGATAGCGGGTTCAAACCCGGCCGAAGTCGTCTGATTTTTTAAGAGCGTTAAAAATCCTTCAGTATGCCTTCCTTCGGAGGGAAAGTAAAGCCGGCGGTCCCATGTCATAGATTTATAGCATGTAAAAGATCCTTCCACAGACTAAACTTGTGTGAAGCTAAATTGTTAGGTTAGATTTCGTCCGAACGCTCTATCAAAGTTCCAACGTTCACCACTAGGTATCATTGATATCGGGAAGCGGAAGTTCGAACTACTTGAAATTGAACGGAACTTGTAGCTCACTCTAAGGGTGTCCGCTGGAAGCAGCTACAGACTCAAGTGAGCCGAACATGTCCTTGGACACTCCCGGCACTAAAAGTCACACGATAAATAAAATAAATAAATAAATAAATAAATAATCCCAATTACTGGGACATGAGAAAAAAATAACCTAGGCCTACCATGCAGCCGCTGCGCAGCCAATAATCTTGGTCTCCGTGACCAGGGTGCTGCCTCACTGTCAGACAGCTACTAACGAGGCTGAGTGCGCCCCGTTCCAGCTCGTACATCAGTTTCTAAAATCCCTGACGGAGCCGGGAATCGAACCTGGGGCCTTTGGGTGCGAGGCAGGCGTGCTACCCCCAACATCATGGGGCTGGCATTTTCAAGTCTTGAAAATATCACTGTACAAATCCTACTACTTCCCACATTGACCTATGGTCTAGAAGCTGCTACAATGACTCCCCGGGACAGCAGACGGATACAAGCAATTGAGATGAAATTTCCAAGATCAAGTATTCAGAAGACCAGACAAGACAAAATTAGAAAAGAGTCTGTCTGTCCAAAGCTAGGGTTGAAAAGAAGTGTGGTTGACATTCTTGAGGAGTCTAAGATTGAAATGGTTCGGTCATCTGATGAGGATGCCCTCTAGTAGAACACCTAAAGCCTATTATGAAAGAGAGATAATTGGCAAGAGGTAGACCTCGAGATGGGTGGATGAAGCAGGTCCAGAGAGCTTTGACTAAGAGGAGCGTAGAATGGAGGACAGTGGTGGCAGAAGAATGGTGGCAGGACAGACAGCTATGATGATGATTAAAGTTCGGATGTTAAGGAAAAGTCATATTTTTTTCCCGAGCCCATTTTACCCGAAATCTGAAAAATAAGTTTGAATGACGGGCCCCTGACCACGTTTAAAGCAATTTGATGTTGCCTATAAATGCATATTCCGGCCATTTTTATTGTTATGGTCATATTTTAGTGATATAAGGTCATATTTGGTTAAAATTTCAGCATTTTTGTTTAAATTGAGGCGTCTTTAACAAGGTAAGTGTTATGTGCGTCGAGTTTCAAACACAGGATTTCCGAATAGTTTAGTAGATATATTTTTGTTTCTTTTCTTGGAACAGGCAGATAGCAGGTTTAGAAGACACGATTCCAAGAAGGCGCTCTTCTACGCATGTCTTTTAGCACATCTTTCTGGAGAAGTTAGATAGCGACACTGTTCACATGAGGTCACGGAACATGACGATAGTGTGCTTCCACCTTTCAATAGAATGTCACTCCAGTAGATATTTAGCTCAGAAGCAATTAGCAAACAAGGAAATGCCATGTTTTTTAGGTCATATTTTATAGTTTTTAGGTTATACTTAGCTAGTTTTTAGGGCATATTTGCTTGCATATTTTGTACTTCTTTAGGTCTTAAACTTCCGAACCCTAATGATGATGATGATGATTTCCATCAAGAACTAAAATGCCCATTTTATTCGATCATCCCTTCCACATTACTTCTCTTTATTTTCCCCCCACAAGCCATTTTCTGCATAAAACACCTCTTATGATTTGATGTTCCGTAATTCAGGTGAGGATTGGGAAGGAGGTGGCCATCGCCTTAAGTTAAGAACCATCATCATTTGCCTGGAGTAGAAGTGGGAAACCACGGAAAACCACTTCCAAGATGGCTCTGAGGTGGGAATCAAACCCGTATCTTCTCAATTTTGTTCACGAAGCTGAGTGTACCCCATTCCAACCCTCATACCAGAATTAAATTTCTTGGCAGATCTGGGAATCAAACCCGGACCTCCGGGGCGATAGCCAAGAATGCTAGCCGCTACAACAGGAGGCGGACGTGCTTCTTATGATGAACATTCAAAACCAATAAGATTGACAGAACTGAATACACCTATGAGTGAATAAATCAGGAGTTCCTTCGTAGTTTTGTCCTGAGTAATTCAAAGGTTTCTATAAAGTTGGGTTAACCTATTAATTACTCAATACTGCTAAGGGAGAACAAACAGCTGGCCTAGAAAATTACTGTACTGATATACACAAATAAATGTGAACTCACCATTGCAGTAGCTGGCCAGCCACTTCAAGTGAACTATTAATGAAGGTCCGATGAGTGAGAAGGAAGTCTTCTACATATGTAGGGTCCGTAAGAGAGTTCTCTTCTATCAGTTGCAGCATCAATCGCTCTGATGTGCCCTGGAAAGTAACCAGACCCAATATATGCACAAAATGCAATCAATTATTCAATATGAACATGAATTATCAATAGTAAACACTTACAATAAACAGCAACAAAATCCTTCAAATGAACGATGAATTTTATGTTTGATATAAAGGTTTTTCTTCAAATAAGGTCATCTTTTTTACATTTCTCATACATTTTTTAACTGTTAGTGTTTTATTTTTAATGTTCTTTTATACAACTTCTAACTTAACAATGCTTGTATTACTCTCTGCTTGTTTTTAAATAACATTAATCAATTGTTTTCATTTTAATTATCATTTACAATATATTTTATTTCCACTTTTATGACTTACTTCGAATTCCAAAATTTACTCTTTTTACTTTGAATTCTAAAATTTACTCTAATTTATAGTAATAACATTAAAATTAATCTTAGTTTGTAGGAATTATTTACTTTAAGGTGTATATTTAATTACTTATGAATTACAACTCAAAACGTGTTCAATACCAAAACAACCTTCCCAACGTTTTGTTAAAATAAAAATTGATTGACAGATAATTGTCTTTTATTTATTGTTGATTTATATAGTTTAAGCCCACATTGAAGCACTTAAATCAAACCAAATACATTTAAGTAATCTAAAAACCTTTTCATTCTGGCTGACCTGGCTATAAGTCATCAGATATGACATATTGTTGTTTGTTTTTTGCTTAGTTATTAGCGCAAGTCTTATATGTTTGATCTTCAGAATACTTTTTTGTTTTCTATTTGCAATTTGTTTATTTGTAATATTCAACTCATCTAAATCATTTTGAACTTCTTTGAACCAATTATTTTTTTGCTTTACTTTTCCAAAAAGAATAATTGTCCTTCGCTTTTCTTCCATATTTTACACTCTCATTGCGTGCTGCAGTCTAACAACGGTATTTGGAGATAAGCGATTCAGCTTCAACTTCTTCTGCACCCAAAATTTCTTCATTCTATCTGACCTGGCTGCCCTTTGTTCATCTTTGATAGTGTAGTTTTTCCGTTCAAATGTTGTTAATGTGAATCTTTAAGTATTTATTCCTTAAAATATTCTTCTCTTCTCTATTTTTAATTGGTTGCAATCGGCCTCCTGACAATAATTTAAAAAAAAAACGGCAGTAATCACCATTGGCCATTTACTTGGTGTTTTTTGTTAATAATTGTTCTGATGATTCTTCTGTCTGCTTTCTGCAGTTTGTCAGTTGTTGATTTGAAGTTACCTCGGGTTTAACAACAGAATTCATTGAAACAGATTTAAAAGAGAGTAATACTATACTGATAGCCTCTAAAAGCCATATTAAATAACCTGTAACAAAAATAATGTATTCAAATTAGTTGTTATGCACTAAGAATGTACATATCTTATAAATATAAATGTTGGTCTCTCCCAAAATACTAATGGATCCCTTAAGGGATGCTACAGCTATTTTCATGATGTTCTTTGAAAATTGATATTTCCTACACGTTGTTGCAAGGAAAGTAGCTGTTGTTCCCCATCCCCCAACTAGTAGTGTTTTCCTGATGTACCGTACTTCACAACCAATCTCACAGTTTCATGATATTCTATTGCCGAGCTTTCCAAACTTTTTCTCATGGCGACACCCTATTAGTACACACAATTCTACATGCCATCCATTTAATTATTGTAGTTATAAACATGGACTATTTTAACAAAGGAGAGTCGTTTCAAAGAAATTTAAATTTTTCATAATAAATATGATATTTCAAGTATAATAGGCTATATTAAACACTTTTCTCATAGATACAAAACTTGCACCTTGATGTTCCAATTCAATGACTGCTATGGACTTGGCGATCATTACAAATCTGCTTTAGCCTATATTGAGTCAGATGCAGGACAAATTCACACGCGTTTCCTCATCTAACATCCTCAAACTTCCACGTTTAACAGCTTTTATATTAGCCATAACAGAAAACACACTTTCACTCGTTTACTCAGGTGAGGAAAATCTTGTTGAATAGAAACCCAGGAGCTGTCTAATTCTGACTCTTATTACTCAAGTTTTAAAGTCTGGTTGTTTTTAAGTTCCGCAAGTTCCTCCTCTTCGATAAGTTGAAGTTCACAAGAGCTGGAGAGTGCAAAAGGATTTCTTATCCAGTCACATTGGTTTACATTTAATGTTGGATAATATCCATCCAGCCTCTATTTCAGTTGCATTACATGATTATGAACCAGTGCTTTTATTTTGTCACTAATTGGACATTTAGGTGCCAATGGAAACATCTCAAAATTGCTTTCATTTGTCTTTCTCAACCTTACACCGACTTTGTCTTTTAAAGCGGGATTTATTATTTATGATTTATTTTATTATTATTATTTAAAGCGGGAATTTAGTCTGTACCGGTAAGGAGATTTGCACTCTTCCCTTGTAGACGAGCATATGTTTTGTAGAGTATTTCAAAAGATATCAGAAAGGAACGCTAACTTTGTTTACTATTTTCTCGCACGTTATTTATTCGTTTTCTATCCTGAATTTATAAGTATGACGAATCTCACGACGCCCTTGATGGTAGCACAATCATGACAACCAGAGCCGTATTAAGCCGGTACGGGGCCTATAGCAAATGTTACTAGGAGGCCCAAGGATCTGTATGATGATAAAATGAAACACAGCTTTTACAAGCAACCTTTTCTCGATTTAATGTGAGCAAATTTAGAGATAATACTACACCAAGTTTTTTAAGTAGATTACTTTCAATGTACATTTAAGTTGATGTCACAAACGATCTTGTCCCAGCAATGTTTCTTAACTCTATTTTTACATGCATTAATGTCTAAAAAGAACGTTCTCCGTTGCAGTTATTAACCGGCATGTCACAAGACGGGGTGCACCGATATTCATATAACACGACTACCTTGCTAATATGCACTGTAACCTGTATGTAAATATGAAAATACGTCAAATAAACATACCTTGAACGATGATACAGTTTCAGAAATTTGATAATTATTTGTAGTTTGGCAATAAAAAGATTTTGGACAAAGATGACAAGCACACAGTCACAAGACCCTCACTACCGCTCACTACAGCACGGCATTGCAGAAAATGTGCGCCTTGTCACAACTTGTACCCCTTGTCGCCAGGTGCAGCACCTTTAGAACTTTTCTGGTTTAGGTGCGGGGCTCCCAGAAACGCGGGGCCCGCCCGTAGCATTTGCTACTTCTGCCATATGGCTAATCCGGCCACGACAACCCGGGGTGTCGCAACACCCTGTTTGGAAAACACTGTTCCATGGCATAGTCATGGCATAACAACCAAGGCATACACATCCTTACATAGTACGAATGAGTGCAACCATCCGTAAAAATGGCAGTTGCACTCTTACACTGTGTACATTCCAGCTTATATGAATAATGTAAGCAATGGTATATTCACACATGAAGAATATATTTGAATACTAATATAGGAAATGGGACAGAAATACAATACCCTGATAACAACATGTCCTCTCCTAGCTCCTCCATCCAGAGCCCCTCGTTGCTCCGTCACCATAACGACCCGACCACCTTCCTCGTGGCGCCGAGTGTTTTCCTCACCCTGGTGCTGGATGCGGTAATAGTCAGTCTGCGTGATGCAGACAAACTGGCAGTCATCACATCGAGTTCGCATTACTCCACGGTGATATAATTTGTCCATCGTTGGGAGGATACCAAAACTATACAGAAACAAAAAATAATTTAAATTTAACCCTGACGTTCCTATATACGGTAGACTGCATTTTTTTTAAACTATTTTCTTCATTATTTGGAGCAGAACAATGCTATAAGAAACAATGTAATTAACATTCATTTACCAGGACAATCCTGTACTTCTCAACATGATATAATATATAGGAAAAGAGTGTAAAAAAAAAACATGGAAATCTGCAAAGTAAACTTAGCAGGGTGAAGAAAGTAAAATGCTGGAAACCATCTAAATCACAGTCTATAATGCATCTCTACCTTAAAAGGACAGTATGGAATTAAATGCACTATGCACTCGTATGTCCTACAATTAGCTTTGCCCTCTTCTACCCCTGAGATGTTGCCTATGGCCAATAATGCAAAGTAAAAAAAAAAAAAAAAAAAAAGCAAGCATGATCTTATAGAGAATTTCCCATTCTTTTTGATGATGTAAAATTAAAAGTCATATCGATACTTGGCTCAATTTTCACAATTACGTTATTTTGGCACAAATACATTTATTCGTAGATATAAAACTTACCATGCCATACATAAAGAACTAATGTTGGTAGAAGACACTCTTTCCCTGGACAGTTTTTTCATAATACGAAAGTTATGACTTTCTTTTTTGGTTAAATGCTATTTGGAAACTTTAGGATGGCAACACAGAAAAGTTGGGTAGCGAGAAACTTTTTATTTTTCTTTCTTCTTTTTCAGAAAAACGATTTGAAACAGAGTTACCAGTTTAAGTTAATATGATTTACTACTCTATTGTCAACACTGACACCGATTTACAAAATTCCCCAACCATTAGCAATAGTAGTAACAGGACCACATGGTGTAGTTAAGTGGTATATATAAACATTAAAAAATGATGGCTTTAGTGAGGGAAAATGAAGTCTGGTGATAAAATATGACTTTTTAAATGTTGTTCAAATTAATTCAATTCAGTGCGACATTCAGACAAAGAATCATCTATTTGCTAACAATACAATCTGCCAAAATGGCATTGCAGGATCCAGCTCAGTAATGCCTTACTTATTTAAAAGTAACAAATGTCTATTAACTTATCTTCTTTTATTGGACAGTCTACGGTCACGTCATAGCCATTTTAACAGGTGATATAAGCCATTTAGGAACACAATAAAATGTGAGATTATACAATAATGCATAAAATATATAGTCATTAAAATATTGGAAATCAACATTTTTTTATTTGGAAATAAGCTCTTTAATTCTTTCTTTGCAATTTTCAGTATACTCTGAGAAAATAAATGACTCCATTCTAAACAGTTTTGTGGGTGGGGATGAAATATAGATCTCATTTTCTAGACATACTCAGACCAGAGATTTTATGCATAATAAATGAAGCATAAAATTCACATTAGAGTAAATTCATTTTGCCAGGTATTTTAAAAGTGGGCGATACTTAATATAGTCATGGTAAATTACCTGTCGCCCACTTGGAGTTGTTCCGCTTCTTCATTGGTGTGTTCCACCTCCACGTGGCCATTGATCAAAACGCTCCAAGAGTCCAGCTCTTCCCCGTCATTCATCACAATTGTACCTGCCTTCTCGACCACAGCAAACACCTGCATGGATTAGAGGACAGCATTTGGTAAATTCTTCGTTTTCATCATAATAATGATACAAAATAGTTGTTCACAAACTTTTGAAGATAGTGTTCCCACCTTGGAAATAAGTTTAACTTCATCCATAAGAGTCGACGTCAAATAAGGTCACTTTGTTAAAGAGCTGTTACTACGATAACGTGCAGAAATTTAAAACAAAGAATTTTAGACTCAATGAACTGATATTTCTTTTTTCCAAAACAGGAAGACATCTTTTAGGGAGTTATCTTTATTAATAAAATTAAAGATTTATCTCTGCATTGTTTAAAAATCAAGACTTTTTTTAATGTTTTCTATGAGTTTCATGCCCCCAAAAAATGTAGAGTTGAATTGGTTCAATTTCTGTCTGTATGTATGAATAAATTCACACCATGTACGAATGGGAGCATATGATTTCCTAAAGATGTGTATTTATATTCAAGTCCATTAGGGCATCAATCTAGGCTAGAAATAACTTTTGCAGTACAATGGCAAAGGGGAATTTGGAGGGGGGAAAACTCTATTTTTATTTCATCTTTGCAACAATTAGTCTTATAAAAAATTGTATATAACAAATATTGTGGGAAATAAAGCTATAAGAGATTTATGTTCCATTTGCTTTTCTGATAGAATCACATGTTGAAGAATCGCAACATTAAAAATTAGGACGGTGACCAGCCAGTTTAATGTAGAGTGGTAGGTGGATATTATGCATTTTCTTGCATTCTGCTGATCTGGTGCTTCCCCTGTTTTTGTATGTAAAAGACTAATTTTTTTGTAGTCTTATAGTTTCCCATAATAGCAATTCCTTTTATAGCCATTTGCCAACAGAAGGTGAAGGAATACATCAGAAAAAAGGAAGCAAAAGCACTGAACCTCACTTTCCAATAGATAAAAACCTATAATTTGGTATAAACAAACACCAAGGAGTTCCTAGCAAAAAATAAACAAATCCATGCTTCATTTTAGCAATTTTCTCTCTTTTTAATGTACTTACTTTATTATTACCTATGTAATAGTTGAGCCATTGAGCCATTTTACTTCACAATAACGTATTGTATACCGGATCAAAAGTGTCCTGCAACTATGATCAGACGACTGTTTTGAGAGAAATGTAGAGCCTATAATTTACTGCTAAAAGGATAAGAGGAAATGCTGCATTCTTTTAACTGCGGTGTGTCCAGTCAAGTCGAGACACAAAGTGGTGAAGAAAGAAAGTAGGGGTCCACATGTTGGTAATTTAAATGTATCTTTTTTGTATTGATCCCTGTATGTGTTTTATTTAAAATAAAGCTAAATATTAGGGCTGTGCGGCATATCGAGATTAGATTCTAAATATGATCGATAGATTGCCGTAATATCGACTTTCGATCAAGATTTTTGTTGCGCAGCTAAAATGACTATTAGCATTTTTATCAACCTTCTTATATTCCCAGAAGCCCCAAATGCCTTTTTACCCAACAAAAAGTCTTTGTTGAAACCAAATTTAACATTTTACTTTCTACAAATTCACTTTTCTACAAGTTTTCACCAAAGACATGGACTTCTAGTCAAACTTATTTGCATTTCCCACGAGTTTGATCATGTGGTGGTCAACGTTGTATAGTATTATTGATTGAATGAGTTCTGAGCCATGCCGTTACTCTCAGCAGGACTGCCACCAGCCAAAAGTTAGTGGAAGAGTATGTTTTGATAGCTGAAAACTGAAAACAAGAAGTACCTCAGGAAGTACCATATCAGAATGTGAAATCTTACAGACCTGGAATATTAATGGCTTTGTCTAATCGAATTGGTGTTGTGGCTACATTGATGGCTATTGCTAGAATACTTCATTTTCAAAGTTGATATTATCTTCCCTTTTTAGAAGTATTGTTATTAATTAGCACATGCCAATATAATGCATTACTATATTGAACAGATGTTATTATGAAGATGTTTTTAAGGTGTTTAATTTGCTAAGTTAAACTATGCATAGGGAAATCAGGGAAATCATTTCTTTATTTTTTCTCATTCTTTAATATTTATTAATTTATACTTTGGGAATATAAGAATACTTTCTATGTAAGGAAACATGGCTGTGCCAATAGCAGTTTTCAAGAAAACAAAGTTTGTTTTATGAATAAATTTGTTTTTAAGGAAAATTATGATCTTTCTGATTTAACGAACCCATCTCAATACATTTCAAGCAATATTCCAAGATCTCAACCAAACTCGCTCAAATTTTAAGATTTGAGCAAATCTAGTCTTGTCTTGATCTAAAATTACTAAATATGAAGGACATGGTGAGTTAAAGGAACAATGTTTGGTGGAAAGAAATATTGGCAGAAATTTTTGGAAAAGTGAACAGATGATTTAGCATAAACCTTTGAATGTGTGAACATGTATTTTTTGATGGAAAGAAATATTGACAGAAATCTTTGATTGTGCGTTTTTTTTGTTTTTTTTGTTTTTTTTGTCGGAAAGAAATATTTCCATCTGGGTGAAACCAGATCCCTCTGCTAGTAATGCACAGTATATTGTTATGTACTGCAGACATATTTTCGGCCCCATCCAGAGAATTCACTACCCACCAAACATCCCTATAGGACCCCATAAATTGAGAAGCTCTAGGTATACAATGTAAACAAAGGATTGCCCTCAGAAGTCTTCATCTTACCATTACGCTACATAGATCCCTTCGAACAGCCAGGGTCATGTTGGTGAATGCTTTAAGGTGCTGAGTAAATTCTAATAATATTTCTACATCATCTTCTGTTCTTTCAGAAGGATCCTTTTCCAAACATTCTCGAACTGTGTCTCGGACAGTAAGACTCTGAAACAGCAAGAATTTAGTTGGTTAAATCTTACAGATTTCCTTAAATTAGTTGGTTAAATCTTACAGATTTCCTTAAAAAAGTCCCACATATTAAAACACACACTTGTTAAATCGATTATATTTCTTCTCGTTAAATACTCACATCCATACTCTCGGCCAGATCCTCTTCCTCATCGGAGTCGACAATGGACTCGATGAGCCCAGACAAGTCGACCTCGTCTGCATCCAAAGAACTTTGTACACTCGCCATGGTGTCGGATCCACTGTACGCTGAGCTAGTATCCGAGGAGTGGGAGGAGCGGTTCGACTTGACGTATAACTCAGGTCTTCCAGTTAACGCTGTGGAAAGCTGAAACCAAAATTAATATATGCAAGAAACTTAATTAAAAAGTAATGTTAACTAGTGCTTGTTTGAATATGACCCTGACAACCATATCTATGTGGATCATTTGAACCAAATAGTTAACCATTTTTAAAGCAAAACATAAAAATTCTAGAAATAATAATAAATGTATTTTATTTTATATTGTATGGCCATCATGGGACTACTACAATCAATTATAGGCCTACATAGCCTCAGCCAATTTAGTTCTTCTATTTTGCCAACAGGTTCTCGTCCTCTGAGATGTTAACTTCTTGTCTGCAGTAGAGAACATCCTTCCTTTAGCTCATTTATTAATTTTGGGTGGTAGTCTAATATGTGAGTCTTTTAAAATTTTGATTCTGTCAGTTTTATTCTTCAGGTCAAAGTGTTATTTGGAGTTCTTTTATATCATACTTTATTCATGTGATTCATTTAATCCTGATACTGCTATTCCATAATTTTTGTACTAATTCTAGTTTCCAGAGTTCGAATAATAAAATGGAATAGCATCCCTTTAAACTGCTGTGGATTTTGAGATACTGGGGTGCTGGAACTTCACCCAGAGGATTTAATTGACATGGGTTTCTTGCATTTAAATGCTCTAGTCGGAGTCACCTTTTCTTCAACCACTAAAAACAAACTTCTTAATTATTCTTTGAAGAAAATTTCTTGTCTATGGACAATGCTGCTAACATTACATATTTACTTTTGTAACCGACGTAAAATTAAGCTGCACTAACAACAATAGTTCTATTATAGATGATCAATCATATACAATAATACGTAGTAGCTTAAATAGAATATGCAGTCTACACGAAATGTAAATATATGTTCAACAATAGGCGTTGCTTTATAACATCGGACAAGAGTGTAAACTCTCAATGATTAATCGCCACTTCAGTGGTACCGGATGGGGGACACAACCTAGCACGCTTAGAACAACTGCCTTGGCTCTATGCTACTCCACTGCAGAATATGCATGCCCTGTATGGTATACATCTAGTCACTCGAAGCAAGTAGACATCGCTCTGAACGACACCTGCCGACTTATCACCGGTTGCTTAAGACCTACGCCAACAGAAAAAGTTTACTGCTTAGCCGGAATCTCCCCACCAGATACCAGACGTGAAATGGCAGCCAGAGTTGAAAGAACAAAGGCAGACAACTCAGAAAACCATCCTCTATATGGGTACACACCATCAAATCAAAGGCTCAAGTCAAGGAAAAACTTCCTCCATTCAGCAAAAAGCCTCACGGAACCGCCCGGAATAATTAGATTAACATCATGGAAAAGGAGAGTAAAAGACCTTGAAGACTGGATTATCCCTCGTGAAAGTTTACCTCCGGGACATGACAATGGATGGGTTTCATGGAGAACACTGAACAGGTTGCGAAGTGGGGTAGGTATGTCCAAGGTGAATTTGAAGAAATGGGGATACACTTCCGACATCACCATGTGCGAGTGCGGGGAAGAACAAACCATGGATCACCTTCTTGTATGCAGATTATCTCCTGCTAAGTGTACGATGAAGGACTTGCTGGAGGCAACACCTGAGGCACGTGATGTGGCAAAATACTGGTCACATATTAACATATAAGTTGGTAGTATATAGTTAAACTGACTGTTTTGATGAGATTGTAAATAGGCTAGTACCAGCTAAATACCATGTATGATGTACTTTTTCTTGAGACTGATGTTGCTTCTGACACGATTAAATAAATGAAGTGGAAAATGCAGCGCATCAATGCAGTTCTCATCAGGAGGGGGGGGGAATATAGGTTATGTTATATGTTATTATCTGGCTAACCATGTCAACAGTGGTGAACATGGCAGAAGATGATCAGCACATGGCTGCCAACTAGGGCCTGTACATATTCGAATATCGAATCGTTCGAAATAATTTCAAATAGGAATATTTGATTTGAACATACGAGCAGTTTGACTATTCGAATTATTTGCACATTGAAATTTCCCAACCTATGCGATCATTCGAATTTCGAAATATATGCATTAGTGAAATAACCCGATTATTCAGGCAATAATCGAATGTTTCAACGAACGAGTTGAAACACTCAAATGGTCGAATAATTATAATAAAGAAAGAAAGAAAGAAAGAAAGAAAGAAAGGAGATAACAAGTGATGCTTGTTTTGAATAATATTTATTTATAAGGAACTGTCAGACCGAATGAGGAAGGGATTAATCCCCATCCGATACCTAGGATTCGCCCCAACTCGTTCACTGGATAGTTTACACAAATTGCGGTAATTTTCGGTTACTTAAATCTTAAAATAATTCAAATATTTGAACTGTTCGATTAATTGTATTAATAGACTATTGGAAATACTCGAGTACTTCGAATGTTCGAACGAGTCGAACATACGACGGTATGAAATCTCTATACTGTATATAACAAGTAGTTCCGTGAAGAACTATACAGCCTATTTTCATACATCATACTTATGTCAATTGCCACTATCAACATACAAAATTTCAGTTTGATTGCTGTAATAGATTCGTAGAATTGAGAACCGACTAAATATTTCGGATGGTCGCCATGTTGGATTTTATATATGTAGGTCCTAGAGTTATGTACTGTTACATGAAGATTATTGAGTACGTGTAGCATTCAAACTTCAATTGCATGAATAGGACACAAGAAGTAACAAGGAGATTTTAAAATTCCGCACAGCTGCCATCTTGTGGTTATAGAAACAATTGAAATAAATTAGATGCCAGAGGATTAACATTCGTATAAGGATTTACTGTTCCAAGTTTCACTGCACTAGGATGGTTAAATTGCGAGAAACGTCCATGTGAATATTTATACTTCGCGTCGCCGCCATGTTGGATGTGATCACCAGCTTATTTGAAGTCCTATAGGTGAACTTCAGTTCATAGCCCCTATAGACATTAAAATATTCAGTTTGATTGCTATAATAGATTCGTAGATATTCAGAGCCGTCTAAATATTTCGGATGGTCGCCATGTTGGATTGTTAAATGTATAGGCCATAGAGTCATGTACCATTAAAGGAAAATTATTGGGTAGGTTCATTATTCAAACTTTCACTTCGATCGCATGATTACGACGCAAGAAATAAAAACTTAATTTTACAATTCGCACAGCCGCCATCTTGAGGTTATGTAAACAATTGAACTAAATTAGATTCTAGTGCATTACAAAGTGTATAAACATTTCCTGTACCAAGTTTTATTGCGTTTGGATAATTAAATCGCGAGAAAGGTCTATTTAAAATGTTCAACTTCGCTTGGCCGCCATATTCGTTTTTTAGTTAACCGGCTTTTGAAAGTGTCATAGATGAACTTCCAGTAGTGCCCTTTATCTCCGTACAGAATTTCAGGGTGATAGCGCTAATAGTTTCAGAGATATAGAAAGCCGGTGAAATATTTCGCACATCCGCCATCTTGTGGTTATGTAAACAATTGAACGAAGTTAGATGTCGGTGCATTACAATGTGTATAAACACATATTGTACCAAGTTTTATTGCGTTTGGTTGGTAGAATCGCGAAAAACGTCTATTTAAAAGTCGCAAATTCGCGTGGCCGCCATGTTGGTTTTGTAGTTACCAGTTTTTCAAAAGTCACATAGGTGAACTTCTAGTAGTCCCCTTTATCACCGTAAAAAATTCCAGGGTGATATCGGGAATAGTTTCGGGGATATTGAATGCTGGTGAAATATTTCGCTCAGCCACCATGTTGGATTGGTGAAAGGTAACAAAATTTGAAGGGCGCGGTCGGGATCGTCCGGAATAGTGCTATGAACTTACCGAGTTTCATTGAAATCGCTCCAGCCGTTTAGACGTTATTAGGGACACACACACACACACACGCACACGCACATTTTCAAAATTGAAAATAAGCTAAAAATGAATGCTACGTGATAGTTTGTGGGTATGTCTCCTATGCGTTCATATACCATTCATCCGATTGCGATGAAACTTGGGAGAGTTGTTGTGTACACTCCAGGGAAGGTTTCCGACTTAGTAAATCAATTTTACAATTGGTAGCGCACGAGTAGATTCAACAAATGAGTGACGGTGTGCGAATCGTTTAAACCAGTGTTTCTCAAACTTCTTTGAGTGTGTACCACTTTAAGAGATGAGAATATCTTGCGTACCACCTACTGGTTGGGAGATATAGTAACTATAACCCCCACCACCACTACATGGTAGACCAAAAGATGGATTGTAAATTGTGTTCGGTCGAGTTAGACTGTTGGAGTTCAAGTTCAAATAATAAAAAGTGTGTCCAGTTGTTTTATTATTTATTACAATAAGTATTCAATTCAAACATTCAGAAATGCCACGGTACAAATAATATTAATAAAAGAACTCTTAATAATTACACATAAAAACCAAAGTTCGAAACAACTACAGTGTGAAGGGTGAGCTTGAAGATTAGAAGCCAACTTAGGAATGTCTAGTTTAAGAATGCTGAGTCTCAAATGAAGATCGTTTTCCACTGTAAGGAGCCTATTCTGGCATTTCTTATTGTCATAAAAATGTGAAGAAAATGTAGTCACACACAAGTACGAAGTAGTGAAAGGCGGTAAAAATCTAACTGCCTTGTCAGCTATGTCTGTATAGTCTGCACGCCTCTCAACCAAAATTTCACTAGAGTCATTTTTGAAAAAGTTTGCCATAGTTCTGAATCACAATTCAATTCATAAAACTGCTCCTTATCATCATCATCATCATCATCATGGTTTTTCAGTCAAGCGACTGGTCTTCTCCACGTTGTTCGGTCTTGTGCTGTCCTTTTGGTAATTTCGTAGGCCAGAGCTATGTAGGAAAGATCTCATGAAAGTGTTCCTTATCTTTGGCATTAAAGTCCTCCGGCAACACATCAATGTTTTTATATTTTTAATTTTATATTTTATATTTTTATAGTTTTCGTAACGTATCTAATAGTTTTTGTGACATCACCGCGTACCACAGGAGCAGTATGAACGTACCACCAGTACCACAGTTTGGGAAACGCTGGTTTCAAAAACATCCCCTATGCGTTCATATACCATTCAACCGATTGCCATGAAACTTGGGTGAGTTGTTGTGTAGACTCCTGCGAAGGTTTCTGACTTAGTAAATCCATTTTACAATACGTAGCGCACGGCACGCGAATCGTTTCAACAAAGTTCAAGCCTGCGTACATTATAGTCTACCATTCATCCGATTGCGATAAAACTTTGGCAAGTTATTGTGCACGCTCCCACGAATGTTTATGAATTAGTAAATCCATTTTACAATAGTTAAGAGGCAGTCAAAAAAAAATTGTGTATCCAAAAAGCACTTCAACAAACAAAATTACAATACCAACTCTTTCTTTGATTGGCATTGCAACGCATACCGGGTACAGCTTGTACTATGCTTTTTAGTGATGTGGGACAAATGAAAATTACTAATTTATTTAAGGTGACGCGGACCATTTCAAATGCAATCCGACTGCGTTGAGATTGGACTTTTGGACACAGTGAGCAAGAACCTTAGGCTACATACTATGCAACGCATCCGACTGATTGGCAAATATTAGGACTAAAACTGAACTAACCCAAGCAACCAATTCCAGCCCTCACATTAGATGTTAAATGTCCGGTGGAGGCGGGAATCTGACCCGAGGCCTCCTAGGTCCTAGGTAAGACGTATGTTAACGGTACACCAGTACACCAAAGGGCCTGGAAGTAGGGCTATGCCGCAATATTAGTTCAATTATCGTACTTTACCCTCTCTACTTAATTCCTTTTGTAGCTTGTAACACCCTTTCACCAAAGATCAGATATTCACGGCACTTTAAAGATTAAGTATTGTTTGAAATAATTACCGTGAATGTAAAATGGGGAATTGTTTTAATACGTGATTTTCTTTTGTAAGAATTTTTTTTTGTCTTTCTTTCTTAATTTTGGTGCGCTAGGCTAGCAAAAATAATGTTCATTTGTAGTTTCTCTTTTCTTTACTTTCAAAACGCCTCGCGTTAAATCGCCACGACCGCGATGGGGAGCTGCAACAAAAAGCCCGGAGATTGGGGGTTGAATACCGGCGCTGAGTAGGTTGTTTCCCCGAGTTTTTCCACACTCCCTCCAGGCAAATGACTGGATAGTATCTTATTTAAAATCGCGGATCAGTTTCCCCATCCCCGACCCTAGTTACACACTCTAGTACTGTCACCACAGAAACACAGAATACGAGACAATTGAACACGCAACCAAGTACACAAGGCTGATGACCAAAATGTCCCAAACCCCCACGGGCGGATTTAACGGGGAGAAAACGTTTTTCTTAAATTTTTGGACATAAGTTTAAGCATTTCTTTATGGCAACAACCTGGAAACAAATCATGCAATTTCGGAGATTATTTTACTAAACATTAAATTCGAATTAAGCACAAGGTTTTCGGCCCGAAAAACTTGTACTTAATTATGAACGCCGGCCGTGAAAGCCTAAGCTGTTATATTAAATTCGAAGCTAGAAACTATTAAATTGATTCATCTTGCTGTTATACATTGAAAACATATTTAAGCTTCTGAGAAAACCTTGGCTTTGCATAAATTCGTTCACACTTAAATATACCAAAATGTAAATTTTACAATAACCTAGGCTAATACTGTATTTAAAAAAGTTGTGTTTGAAAGAAAACTAAAAATTAAACAGCTCTCTAAAAATAGTTTTAAACCGTAGGCTACGTATTAAAGGCTATGACAGTAAAAAAAAAATAGCAGGACTTCGACTTCCAAAACTAAAATAATTTAGAATACAAATAATACCTACAGTATTTGACTTAAAATGGCTAATATCACGCAAATTTTTCACAAAACAGTTTCATGTAGTTTTTGAGCGTTAACATTTAATTTTGCTCCAAAATATAACACAAAGGATCACCCAAATGGCCTATAACTCACTATTCCTTGGAAAATGTTGGGGGTATCACCCTCCTCCATAATATCGTGGCTTAAATCTACCCCTGCAAACCCCTAAAACATTGTATTATAAAACACTCTATTAGTCATTTTATCATGTTTTCATATAGTTTCCTTGGAAGAGATTGAAAATAAAAACAAACATTTGAAAAAAAAAATGAAAAAGCCTTCGAACACTCACACAAGCAAATCATCTTTAGAGGCTCAAACGGCCTCAGAAAGTTTTTCACAGTGAACTGTGGTGTCCCAAGTCTTTTAACAGAAAATTGTATTCCGATTGAAATACAAATTAAATGTCTATTTAAACTGAACAACCCAAAGAGCCTCGAATAATAATGTAACATTCATTTCTTACCCGATGTCCCGGCATCCATAGTTTGGCACACTGGTTGGAAAACAATGCATTAAATGTACCCAATATAGGCCTAGCACGATTGTATTACCTTAATAATGAATTTCTACTTACCGAGTCTTCTAACATCAAGTTGACTCCCCCTCGCTCCATGTTGGATGACGTGACAGTCCCTCGACTATTGCCTCGACTTCCTTGAACTTCAGGATAGTCAATCTGAAAATAAAATGAAATAATGCTATATTAAGGCTTATCATTAACAATGCAAAGGCTAATACCAAGGCACTTAGTTCACCCAAATGGGTATAAATTCCAATAATATCTTACATAGACGAGTAATAAAGTATTTATTAAGTAGCTAGTGAAACGTATAGGCTATTACAATTTAAAGAGTTCATTAAATAACTGATCACGCATCATCTCATCACCTTCCCAAATCGTCAAGCAAACAAAGGATCTCGCGAATTTTCAACTTCACTCGTCAATCTTATTTGCGTTCTCTTTAGGCTGAAATAGTTTCTTCGCAATATTCTGTTGCAAATAGGCTATGTTTGTTTATAATCGCCGAACTTCAATGAAAATGAAAATCCACAGCCTGCTTCCAGTCTCCGACCGGGTCAGGAATGGAATGAATGAAGCCCCCATCTAGCGGCGAGGATATGAACTGTGCCGGCTGCCGAGGCCTGACGCACTCCTCTGGGGCAATGATTAAATGAATGACAGATGAAATGAAATGATAGTGGAGAGTGTTGCTGGAATGAAATTTTGACAGGGAAAACCGGAGTACCCGGAGAAAAACCTGTCTGCCTCCGTTTTGTCCAGCACAGATCTCACATGGAGTGACCGGGATTTGAACCACGGGCCCAGCTATGTGAGGCCGGCATGCTGCCGCCTAAGCTACGGAGGCTTCCCGAACTTCAATAATAGACAAAAATATAGGTTAAGAATAGCACCGAATGCATGGCTTTTGTTTTCTCTCTAAAACAAAAACAAAAAACGCTAATACTATGTTGATGAATGAATGCACAGAATTTCTGATATACCGCAGGCTAACTTATCTTACAACATTTTCTACGGTTTCTTTCTTTTGTTGCTGATTCATGCAAATAATTAAATATGGTTTTAAACGTCTATAATACACAGGGTTAGCACAAATGATTTAAACGATTTCATGCACATGCATTATTGAAAGTATATACTGTAGCTTACAGCATTGACACATATGCCAATTAAACGAGAACCTCATCAAGTTATTTGAGTCTGCTTGATACAAATTCTCGTCCACGGTGAGCTACCGCAACTTGCCCTTTTAGTCGCAGATATTACCGTGGGTGTATTTTAATCCCCAAGATGAGGGTCTGATCCCTCGAGAAATGAATGACTCAAGAAAGAAATGACAAGGATCAAAGCCGGGAAAATGAGGCACCGTAGGCCTTGGAGACTGTACCATAATAGGCCACCTTCAGGTTAAAAGAGAACAAGAGTTGCCAAGGGAGGTCGAAATGATCCATCGTTAAAATGCAAGACCTAATCATAATTTCCTATCTTGCTTTCTTGTTTGTTCCTCTAACAATCTGCTGCTACATTCATTAATCTCCAAGGCAAGTCTACTGTTCTAATGCAACTAATTTACAACAGGTCCCCCTATTTTACAGTATTAAAAAAATGAAGGAAAATTGAAGACAGGATTTACAGCCATTTCTCGAGCTCACTCATAAATCACTTTAAGCCAGTTTAAAACCGACCAACTTTTATCGAGCAAAGAATGGCGACGGAAAGCAAAGCGCTGCTTCATACAGCCACACTGTTGCGCTACAGAACAGGGCTATTAACCTTCCGACTAGCAAGTTTCGCTTGTTAGAGCACAAACTTTATTTCAATACCGAAGACTCAAATAGTTAAGTGTTTAAATGGTGAGACTTGTGAGTACAGTTTTCTACAGTGTCTTAACTGTAGCAACACGTAAGGTGTACAAACACAAACCTATCTTCATGGACATTATTGATCCATGTACGATTTTTCAGGTGGAATCTCATATTTCCCACCTAATGCAATTGGCCATGAATCCGTTAGTGCTTTGAATACACAATATATTTTGTTTTTGAGTCTGTTGCGTACATGAATAAATCAGAAGGAAACTTTGGTGATTAGTTGCGCACACTCCCGTGGATGTTTTTGAATTATTAAATAGAAGAAAAACCTATAAGTCAAGCAAATCTATTATTAGGTAATGTAATAAGCACTGACAACTTTGTAACTTCAAACTACTTTTTAAGATAAATTAATCGTTTCAACAAAGTCCCGTATGCGTTTATATAACTTAACCATTCATCCGATTACGCAACAAATGTGGTTTTAAGCGTTTACTTTTCGTAGGCAACTCATCATATATATATTATTTCAGTTGTATACACACATCAAAAAAAGTTTTGCATCACCTCGGTTCCAAGAGTTCCGGAACCTTTAAATACAAAGGGAATAGAGATCAACACAAACAACATTTCAGCTCGTTTTATTGCTCATGAGACCCACACATTGCATGTTGTACCATCATACAGCTAGACTTTCAGCATTTGTGGTCCAGATTGCAGTACACACCACTACCTCTAATACCCAGTAGCACGTCCTCTTGCATTGATGCATGCCTGTATTCGTCGTGGCATACTATCCACAAGTTCATCAAGACACTGTTGGTCCAAATTGTCCCACTCCTCAACGACAATTCGGCGTAAATCTCTCAGAGTGGTTGGTGGGTCAAGACGTCCATAAACAGCCCTTTTCAACATATCCCAGGCATGTTCGATAGGGTTCATGTCTGGCGAACATGCTGGCCACTGTAGTCGAGCGATGTCGTTATCTTGAAGGAACGCATTCACAAGATGTGCACGATGAGGTCGAGAATTGTCGTCCATGAAGACAAATGCCTCTCCAATATTCTGCCGATATGGGTGCACTATGGGTCGGAGGATGTCATTCAGGTATCGTAAAGCCGTTTCGGAGCCTTCCATGACCACCAGTGGCGTACGTCGGCCCCACATAATGCCACCCCAAAACATCAGGGAACCACCACCTTGCTGCACTCGCTGGACAGTGTGTCTAAGACGTTCAGCCTGACCAGGGTGCCTCCAAACACGTCTCCGACGATTGTCTGGTTGAAGGCATATGCGACACTCATCGGTGAAGAGAACGTGATGCCAATTCTGTGGGGTCCATTCAGCATGTTGTTGGGCCCATCTGTACCGCGCTGCATGGTGTCGGGGTTGCAAAGATGGACCTCGCCATGGACGTCGGGAGTGAAGTTGCGCATCATGCAGCCCATTGCGCACAGTTTGAGTTGAAACACGACGTCCTGTGGCTGAACGAAACGCATTATTCAACATGGTGGCATTGCTGTCAGGGTTCCTCCGAGCGGCAATCCGTAAGTAGCGGTCATCCACTACAGTAGTAGCCCTTGGGCGGCCTGAGCGAGGCCTGTCATCGACAGTTCCTGTATCTCTGTACCTCCTCCATGTCCGAACAACATCGCTTTGGTTCACTCTGAGACGCCTGGAAACTTTCCTTGTTGAGAGCCCTTCTTGACACAAAGTAACAATGCGGACGCGATCGAACTGCGGTATTGACCTTCTAGGCATGGTAGAACTACAGACAACATGAGCAGCGTACCTTCGTCCTGGTGGAATGACTGGAACTGATCGGCTGTCGTACCCCCTCCGTCTAATAGGCCCTGCTCATGCATGGTTGTTTACATCTTTGAGCAGTTTTAGTGACATCTATGAACAGTCAAAGGGACTGTATCTTTGATACAATATACACAGTCAACGTCTATATGCCGGAGATCTGGGAACCGAGGTGATGCAAAACTTTTTTTGATGTGTGTAGATCCCTCCTGCGGCGCTCACAAGCGATCGATCGTGACAAATGAGCATTGAAATGAAGAAGAATAGACATTAGCAGTGACGAATTGCACTCTAACTTCATAAATATCTATAATTTCTTTAAAGAAAATTACTTTAAAAAATGTACGAAGTGTGCGATTTGCAGATACTGTTGCTGTAGGAAAATATGTTCCATAATTGCTGTCCACTTCACATTTTGACCGCTGTGACGCCTATTTCTTGTCATTTTTACATTCTGAGGTCTTTCCATTATCATTTTGCATGGTTTTCAGAAACAGTAAATCAAAGGAATGATTACTCAAATCGTATAATTTCATAAATATCGAATAACCGGTGTGTTACAGCTAGGCTGTCAATGGACTCGCATGCACACAAATGACAGCAGTGACGAATTGCATTCTAATTTCATAAAGATCAATATTTTTAAGAAGTGTGCTATTTGCAAATACTGTTGCTGTAGAAAAATATGCGACATCATTAAGTCTCGCATTATAAACCTATTGGGGAAAGTGTGGTTCATGAACATACGAAATTTCTTGCACGGGTCCAGTAGTAAATACTAATGTCAAGATTTCATGCCTTCCTCCTCCAAGACGTCAAAGCAAAGTTTTGAATAAAAGAGTCAAACTTGTTCCATCAGATTGCTAATACGCTCGACTGAATTTAGGTCTGGGGAATTCGTAGGCCACGCCATTTCCTTGAATTTCTTCTATTGTTTCTCAAATTATCCACATATATTAAAAAATATACATATCCTCCCTTGCTGTAGAGACTGCATCAGAGAGATCGTAGGTATTCCTACATTCCTATCTTGTTGAATTTCAGAGATGGGCAGTATTTTAATGTCTTGATTGTTATTTACAAAATTACAAATAATTAATAGAACTGATTTTTGGAAGTATTTCGTGAAATACTAGCCAAATAATTGGAGTATATTTAAATCTTTCAATCTTATGCCCGACAAGAGGAGAAAAACAAGAAGTTCCGTTAAGAACTATACAGCCTACTTTTCATGCCAATGATTATTCTACAGAATATGAACCTATCTAGAATAATGACGAAATTAAGTTGCTAATATCGAAATTTCCAATTAGTTCGAAATACTGTATATCTGGCATAATGTATCCTAATAGAGCACTACAGTTGGCAGCCCTGATGACTGAATATATTCTGAGTTCCGTCTCTTACGGTACTAAATACAAAATTTGGTTGAAGTCCACTGGATAGCATGGACGTTACATGCAGTTAAACATTGGATCTAACAGCGCGCGTAAAATCATGTTGGCAACAATGTCATGCATGTATTGGTCAGAAATAATCTGAAATAATATGATCTATTGTTGTGCCAATTTTGAATGAAATCCATTAGTTAGTATAGAAGTTACATGCATTTTAAAATTGGACCTATCAGCAGGCTTAGAATCATGTTGGCAGCACTGACGTATATTAGTTACTCCAAATTCGTCTAGAATGCCAGGTACTATACGTGTGCAAAGTTTAGAGCTATTGGCTTGCATACTTTCTGATATATTGATATTAGGGTAACAAAAATAGGGACAGCACATATTAACAGTTGGCAGCCCTGGTTGCTCCTTAGAATACGCATAGTCATATCTGTTATGGTACACATAGCACATACGAAATTTGGTTGAAATCCAAATGATAGTATGGAAGTTACATGTATTTAAAGTTGGATCTGTCAGCAGGCTTAGAATCATGTTGGTAGCACTGACGTATATAAGTTACTCCAAATTAATATAGAATGTCAGGTACTATACGTGTGCATAGTTTAAAGCTGTCGGCTTGCATACTTTCTGATATATTGGTATTTGGATAAAATAAATTAGGAGCATTTATTAACAGTTGGCAGCCCTGGTAGGTCTTAAGAATACGCTCAGTCATATCTGGTTACGTACACATACAACATACGAAATTTGGTTGAATTCCGCTTGATAGTGTAGAAGTTATATGCATTTAAAAATTGGACCTATCAGGAGGCTTATAATCATTTTGGCAATACTGCCATGTTTGGCCTCCTGGAAATTAAACTGAAATATTATGATCTGTACGTGTGCCAATTTTGAAATAGCTCCCATTCATACTTTCCAAGATATCCAACATGGAGCTCAAATTTCAATTGCGATTTTTTAGCAGTTGGTAGCACTGACATCATTTTCAAATATGGCCGTGAGATATTCAGGTATAGATCTTTACTCCTACCAAATTTTGTTTCGATTGCTGCAGCCGTTTAGGAGTTGATAGGGGGACACACACACACAGCCAGACAGACAGACAGAAGGACAGACAGACAGACAGACACACACACACACACATTTGCCCGATCTCATAAGTCTACTTTTTCCCCATTTTTGCAAAATGTGAAAAGTAGGCTAAAAATCGAATTGTCAGCGTTCAAATCAAAGCGGCTCTCAGGAGGACAGTCCTTGGCCACTCCGCACTACTTTCGCCCTCTACCTAGCTCCCTGTCAGAGACGGTTTGTTGACTGCCACTCCCACCAAATACAAAGTATTTTCCATTAGTTTGACTCCACTCTCAGCCGAGTGTGGGCTTCTGAGCTGAGTATAGTCAACAAGATTGGGACTACACAAGCGGACGACATGTTACCACTTCAGACTAAGTTATACAAGGGTCTAACAATGTCTTCAAAATAATTATAACATTACCAATCCAATATAACATAGTTAAAAGATAAGTTAATTCACCTCGGAGGCAGTAGGACTTCCAGGCCATGAATGGGACAGAAATCGGGCCCGCCTCCGAATAGTCCGACTGTTCCTCCAACACTTCACGCACGTCACGTGTTTCAACATGGCGATCACTAACCGCCTCTTCCTTCCGTCAAGCGGCTCACTTTATACGATAACATAATTCGTTCCAAATAACACACACTAGTTTCACAAATGTATAAAATAAAACGTAATCGGAGGCAAATCACAACACTTCACATCTTCATTACTATGGGAAAATAGACTGTCAACTCGAAACTACGAGATACTGCATCCAACTATTAAAAATATCACTGGATATCACACATACGTCTGATATTGACAGGAGTAGGAGGATCACAATTGCACTCCTATAATAATCCAAATAACTCACTCGGTAACTTCAGATGGAACATAATCAATCACTAGAGAAAATTATTGATATCTGCAACCAGAAATTTTCAAAAGAAAAAAAAAATCACAGCATCAAATGATAAATGTCAAAGAACGACAAACACTCGATCAAAACGACTTGACTTCTGAGATTAAATTGGCCATGTCGAAGTCTGTGCAATACTATACGAGAATTACTTCTGTCCGTGGCTGAAATCTTCTAAAAAACTTTCCCAGGACTTGCCTCCAGGGAGAAAAATGTGTCAAAACAAATATCCAAAACACTATCCACACTCCATACGCACAACTCGACTTCTCGTATTGAACTGGCAGAGACACGGTCTCTACACTGTTCTACCAAAGTTACTTCCGTCCGTGACCAAAGACTTCTGTTAAAACTTCCTCAGGATATGTCTCCCATCCTATAGCGACAAGAGCCATGTGTCAGTTTCCTGTGACGTCAAGATTAAAATGCCAAAGATACACATGAAATAGAACAGTGCGTATATATTTATAAATCTACACACACTCACGTAATCTTGAAGAGGAAAATAAGATTACGGGGAATGTCAACATTCAATTCATAGACAAGGAACGTGTTCGTTGACCTCATCCTCCGTATAAAATAACACATTTCTTCGAATTACAAGAATAACTTTTCGACACATAAGTAAATCCATATCTTTTCCTCTAGAATCAGCATAATGCAACTCATTTGGAACATATTACTCAGCCCCCACCTTAAGATTAAATTCTGTTTCAGATAAGGTTTCCGAGAAGCAAACAATTTTGATAAGGTGTAGCCTAGCAAAAACTACTCACAATAAAAAACACACAGAATAGATTTCACTGTTTCTCTTGTTACCCACTATATTTCCATTCCAGTAGACAACTAGGCCTAGGGCCGTAGAGAACGAACACGGGCCTTCCGGGACCCTCTAATTTTATTCAACCTGTTGCATAATTTTTTAATTACGGTATTACAATAAGCTTGCAGGTTTTTGACCCCCCGAACAGAAAGAAACGCCACCGTGGAATTAAGCTCACCCAAATGAATATCAATTTACTTTGTTTTTAATTTTCCAGCTACTCTCCTTCTTTCTTACTTTCAACATCACTGTTCTGCCCCTTAATGCAACAATAACTAACTTTTTTCTTTTCCCTTTCTCTCTCTCATTCAATGTTCTTTTACTTCATCATTTTGATCACTGTGCATTAAAAATGCAATTTTCGTTGTATTTGAATATGTTCAGGCACTACAAGAATAAGCCACATTTCTTTCAGAAATTATGAACCGAGAGTCATTTTCTTTCTGAGATTGAATTAGAATTTATTGTACTGTATACGCTCCACAAACGGCTCTTGAACTCAAGCACGTTATAAATTAAATGGACAACTCTGGAAAAACACATGGTTATTAATTTATAAAATGATTTGTGTGTTCTCATTGTTATGTTTTGGCTGTATTTACATCGAACAAAGTTATATCAGAAAGTTTCCTAACAGTTTTGACATTAAATTAAGTAAAGTTGTCCACTCTAAAGGTGCCATTTGGCTGCACACGACAGAGACAAGCGACCGAGACAGACGACAGCGACGAGAGACGGAGACAAGTCAACGTGTCGCCGCTCACGTAATTTGATGACGATCGAGACTGACGACACGCCTAGACATACCGTACAGTAGGTGTTTATTGGGATGTGCGTGCATATATTATTTGAAAAATGGTTACGAAAAATATTCTAATGATAAGGTTGCTCGAAGAGGAAGAAGACGATGATTTGTTGCTGTGTTATTTGTTGCGAAAGAAACCAAGAAAACCTCGAGTTCAACGCGAAGAAGGATCTTTCTGTTTGTTAATAAAGAATCATTTATCTTTAGAAGAAGAAAATTAAATCGTAAGCAGTTTGATTACGTACATTTTATTTCAGTCATTTTATCACTTCATAAAACACGTGCTGCGTCCGCTTGTCGCTTGTCGAGAGCGGTCTCCTATGGTTCATCTCGGTCGCCGATCTGTGTCGCCTGTCTCCGTCTCGCGCTCTCAAATGTACTTCATATGGTTGAATGGGGAGTAGATCGAAAGCGACCTGTCTTGGTCTCGCAACTCTGTCGTCTGTCTCGGTCGCTTGTCTCTGTCGTGTGCAGCCAAACGGTACCTTGAGTCTTCTTTGCCTCCGGTCCCTCAACAAGTCCGGGCCCCGGGGCTACAGCCCCGCTTGCCCCTCCCTCTCGTCGGGCCTAACTAGCCCTACATACAAAAAGAAAAATAAACGTTCGTCTAATATTCGGGTAAATGCGTATTTGAGGAGCGTCGGAAGAAAAACCGAAGTCAAGCAAATCAAATAATAAACACTACTATGAAATGAAACGAGGTGCTGAAGACAGAGAACAATGGTTGCGGAGACCAGGCATTACCTTCGGAAGTTGATGTAATATACACTGACAAATTTGTGACTTTTCGAACTACTTTTTGAGAAAAATTAAGCGGCTTTCCATAGATGATGTTTGTAAAATCATACTTTGAAATAATTTTTCTCCGAATACTCCTCCCAGGACCACAAAATCACGGATGCAGTGAAAATAGATTTGTCGGTTTTTATTCCGACGCCCCTCATTTATTGTCTGAAGAAGTGAAAACAGCGATTTGGGACATTATAGGTCACAACCCCTCATTTAGGCATTTTGAGGTCCTATGAATTCATATATTTAGCACCAGAAAGTGTGAAATGGTTAATTAAATGGCAAGGAAAAGAATAGGTTAAAGCCTAAAAATCCGTGCCATCGACATGAGCTGTACGTCCCATTGAAATGCTGTGGTTTTATAAACGCAGGAATTTCGGAATTTCGCAGTGGAGGGCTTCTTTAACGTGTCGGTAAATCTATGGACAAGATTTCTTGGAGACACATACAATACGCTTTTTATAGGAAGACTGGGCAAATGATGAGTAAGAAACAGCACAAGGTAGCCCATTTTTCTTCCGTCGCCAACCGTCCAACATTGCCAACAACAATAGTAGTAATGTACTTGGAAAATGCGTCATGCTGTCTCTTTTAGGAATAGGAGCAAAAACAGGCTAGAACGTGACCCATACATTCAGCGCAATATCCTTCCTCTTTTACATAACATAACAGCAGGCCATAGAAGGCAATCACTTTGAAATACTTCAATGTGAATAGCATCTAAATAAAAGAAAAAAATAAACCTAACTGAAGTAGGAGCTCACTCAAGTCTTTTCGCTTGGCTAGTTAAATCTGTTTGGACCAAGACTTTTAACGATCCACAACGAACGCATGCCGATCGAATTCAACAAGATTGCGCGATAATCGAATCACTGTGTTTAAAAACCCACTTCTTAAAATAGAGTACAAGTGAAAGATGGGACATTTTATATTTACTGAAGCGTTAAAACCTAGCTGAGCGTGTGGCGCAGTTGGGTGAATACTCGCCTCCTGTGCTCAAGGTTACGGAAATGAATGCCGGCAAGGTAGATTGGCAATTAAGAGAGATGGGAAAATAAGTTTAGACATAAAAACAAAACAAAAATGCTGGGAAAGTAGTGGGAACATGCATTATAAATCCTAACATTGATATTTGCCGATTCTAAATCGCGGAATACTTTCTTTTGGATAGTTATATAACAGCATTTTGTTTCCCAGAAAAAGTGAAATACGGAAATTTAAAATTATTAGTTTACCAATACCGATCATTTTTTGAGGATTCGAAGATTCTCTGAAGCACAATAGTTTGTAAACCTGTACCGGTATTCAACAGTTAAACATTCTGCACGAATCCAGGCCACTAATTTTCTCAAAGGTGGAAAATAGGTGGTTTGACCTTCGTATGTGCATCAGCGCCAAAATTTAGCGATTTTGTAGCTAAAGCTAATGACTTAAAAGTATACTTCAGCAGCAATATATCCTAACATTTTTCGTTGAATATTAGGGATGCAACATTCTCAACTTTCTTTAGCGACAGGACTTTTATCTCCACAATGAATTGCCTGAACCTTTGGATTAGTTAAGAAGGTTACGTTAGCGTCTATATGCGGCACAAAGCTTTCTGCTTGCAAATGGATCCATTGGTTCAGCTAACGACACCGAAACCATCACGTAAAAATAACACCAAAAAATCCAAACCAACATCCAAATATGCTAGAAAATAAAACAAAATTTTACTGGGCCTAGCAATTAAGGATCTTAAACGAGACAGCAGATTTACTAGCGCAGCAAAAGAAAAAAAAAAAACATTCTCAGAGCAAATTTCTGACACTCCGGCGTTGAGAGGGTGGTGTTAAAAGTAGACCTTAGTCGTATCAATTTAAAATGCGGCCCTGGAGAAGGTTAGAGATACCTGATGTAGAGGTTCTAGAGACCTCGTCTAGTTGGAGCACCTGCGTTACCTCTCAGACCACTCTCGCTCGAGTTCTTGTGCAAACTTTACAGTAACGTCCCACATGTCATTCCCTTTCTTGTACAGTTCAATGAACCTAATCTCCAGGGAGTTGGTTGCTTATGTCCTCTCAGGAATACATGCGAAGGTGGGGACAGCTATGATGGACGTGTTAATTAAACTCGCTAGATGAATGAATAAATAAATGAGTTGTCTGCGAATGCGTGCGTTCGGGAGAATATTGTACCTGACAAGCTTTAACCCTTCGATAAGTCGAGATTGATCACTGGGCCAAGCTGAGCTCACTTTCAATTTTAGGGAGCATTTTGTACTTCACGTCCTCGAGCTCCCTGCTGAAGTTAATGCCTTTATCAGTGTCAGGCAGACTGGAATTTCGAGTAGATGGATGCTTGAGTGAGCGACGCAACAGTTTCGGTCTGCGGCCAATGTCGCAGAGTTAATCAGAACAGAATGAGTATAGCAGCATAGGGTTATGATACGAACCTATATTACAAAAACCATACAAGAATTTAGCCACTAGTACAATGTGCGAACCTTAAATTATTTTCGAAAACAAATGTATTACAATTTTGGCATGTCATAAATATCCGACAGTTTGACAGAGATAATTAGTTACGGTACTAATGGCTTATTATAAATCACAATAGGGGCAGATAGCCTCGCTGTTCCACATCTTAAAACAAAAACTAAGTAACAAATGCGAGTCCCTGGACATATAGGGCCAGACATGAGAAAAATAATCTTAAATCAATCAATCAATAAATCAATCAATCAATCAATCAATAAATAAATAAATAAACAAATAGGAAATTTGGGCATCTGGTGCAAAGAGTACGCTGACCACGCCCACGCCCTAGAAAAAGGCTCCGTACGCTATAGACTTCCCTACAGGGGCGTGGATTGGTGACCACGGGGCTCCAGCTGAATCCAGCATTGCTTCCACTTATTTGTGCCGGGCTACTCTCTCTCATCTTGTCTTTCCTTTCGTCAACTTTCCAGATTTTGAACTTTGTCTTCCTATCCTTTCATTTATGTTTTTGTCTTTCTTCCGTTTACTGTAGTTTTTAATTTCCTGTAAATAATTATTTTAATTTTTCTTGTACATTTGTGATTGTATGAATGAAAGCTAGAGGTCCAGCATGTTTGAGCACGTGTCTGTATGGTTGTGGTGGTTGATAGGAAATGGTGCCTTTCTATTTGTGTTGTTTTCGTTTTGTTTATACAGTACTTGTATATGATGTTAATTATTATATTGTCACACGTAGATTCTATCTGTCTGACAATAAAGAATACATACATTCTCTAAGTGCCTTCCCCTTTCATATCAGCCTTTCATGGCATTACTTCCTTCCTTCCAAAATCCTAAATCCTCACTCGTCAAAGGTTGAGGCCATTTCTCTTCCCGGTATTTCATTTCCTTCACTATTTTTTTGTCCTTTTTTTCTGTAGGTTCGAGGTAAATCAGTGGTTTATGATACAGTAGTAATACTTATTATTTCACATAATTTTTCATTATAATCCATACCATTACATGCAAATGACCTAGATGCTTCACCCTTCAATACAACAATGACACTATAGACACGGAGAATTTGTATCAAAATATGGGCATTATATCAGGTTGGTGTGAGAACCTGTTACTCTAAATACAGGGTTATTTCAAATGTTTGGAGCGGTTTCATTGATCACTTTGGCTACGGTATATTATTTGACATAGCATCACAAAACTTTACTGTCATATAGAAAAACTCTAAAAAGTGTTGCTTTCTTGCAGCTGCATTGCGGATTTCTGCCACTAGAGCGCAGCAGCAACAGTTAGTTACCAAAGTTTTGTTTTCTTTAACCAATAGGATGGTGGTCCACCCCACTTCCAATCCGATGTTCGTGAATTCTTAAACACAAGTTAGAGAAACCGATGGATCGGTCGTGGTGGCGATTATTATCAGAGCTTCCTAGCATGAATTCCACGCTCCCCTGACCTAACTCCGTGTGAGGTTATGTCAAAGATTCAGTGTTTGTGTACCTCCTTTGCCAATAGACCTACCAGAACTCAGAACTCGCATCAGCAATACCTTTCAAGATATTTATAGAACATGTTACATTGAGTGTGGGAAGAAATTGACTATAGACTTGATATCTGCAGAATCAGTAGAACACACATGGAGCACTTATAAATTATATTAAAAAAATGTAAAAAAGAACCTTTTGAGGGTTTCTATACCACTGTTAAGTGAATAAATGAAAACGCGTCGATCATTTGGAATAGCCTTGTATCACAAACTTATGGTACAGAGTTGAGTGAACATGATAATTCATAATAATAGCAATGGATTAATTCCATAGGCGCGAACCTCTGTTCCGCGATTGTAAAACTTATAACAAACCGCAGCCATATCTCGACGCGCTTGTTTGATCTGACCCAGATGTCCTCTCATGTAATACGATTGCCGTTATCTTTCCATCCCGGAGGTTGAAAGCCTAGCAGTATAGTTTGCTATTTCGGTTATTCCCTCGTCATCAATGTTACTAACAGCCACATTCGCATATTGTCGCAGGTCGGATTCCACTCGAGTTCATAATGCTGACAAAGCACGAGCAACGAGAATTGGATCTTCCAAAGGGCATATTCACACAAAAAACATTACGCCAGGTTGATACGCTTGTTGATAACGTGGATAAGCCGGAAGTTCCTACAAAGCCACACCCGGTGATTCACATTGAACACAGTACGGTACCACACACAACTGATAAAAATGTCTCATCTTAGTGTCACTTCAGGCTTTTATAAAATCGATAAGTTTTCAGTAATATCGGCCGCCCTTGAAAATTAAGTTCCGTGCTTACTCATTTTAATAATAATAATAATAATAATAATAATAATAATAATGTTATTGGTTTTACGTCCATTTTAACAACGTTGGCTTTGCGCACCCTCAAATGCCAACTGGCTGCGCCCGGATTCGATCCTGCAACCTTGGCCACAGCATGCGAGAACGTAACCGCTGAGCCATGCAGTCAGCCTACTCATTTTAACTCCAGGTAAATGTTGGAACAGAGCGCCGATTAAAACGTTAATAGGCAGTAGCATGCGCCGTCAATAGCTAGTGTTCGCTGCTGACCAATAGCATGTTTGCTAATCTCTCCACGTGGAGTGCAGACTTCGGACCTGGCTGCCTGCTCGCTTGTCAGTTCTCCAGTAGCGGTTTCGGTGGCGTAGTTGGTAGCATGCCGAACTGCTATGCCCAAGATCGCAAGATTCAAAACCGGCCGAAGTCATCGGAATTTTTTAAGAGCATTAAAATCCTTCAGTATGCCTTCGGAGGGGAAGTAAAGCCGGCGGGCCCATGTCAAAGATTTATGGCATGAAAAATAATAATAATAATGTTATTGGTTTTACGTCCCTTTTAACTACACTGGCTTTTAGAGACGCCGGGGTGCCGGAATTTTGCCTCGAAGGGGATCTTTAACGTGCCAGTAAATCTACGGACACGGCTCCCTCACATTTGCGCACCCTCAAATGCCAGCTGACTGCGCCAGGATACGAACCTGCAACCTTGGGCCCAGCAAGCGAGAACGTTACCCCTGAGCCACGCAGCCAGCCACATGAAAAATAACTTACCACTACAATTGGTAGCGTGTAGCCATATGTGGAGGTTATATTTCGTTAAAAACGCTCTTTCAAGTTCCAATGTTCGTCGCTAGGTGTCAGTGGCATCTGGTAGCCAAAGTTAGAACTACTTGAAATTGAACTGGCTCATTCATCTTCATTCATTTCATCCACACGCATCAGTCTAGCTAGGTTTCAAAGGCAAAGTGAGAACACTATACCTTGTAATAGGCCACGGCAGCTTCCACTTCATTGCCAAAATTCTGTCTATCTTCATTTTATTTTTTTTTCGTATTAACTCCTGCCACCACGCCAGTTGCTTGGTGATGTACTGTTGTCGGATTTTTTAAGAGCGTTAAAAATCCCTCAGTGTGCCTTCCATCGGAGGGGACGTAAAGCCGGCGTTCCCATGTCATAGATTTATGGCATAAAAAGAACCTGCCACTAACTACACTTGTGTGAAGCCAAAATGTGTAGGTTAGAATTGATAACGCTATATTAGTTCCAACGTTCGCCACCAGGTGCTGGCTGTGATGGCATCTAGCAGCCAGGTCCGCAGCTAGATGTCGTGGTAGCAAAAGTAGGAACTACTTGAAAATTGATCGTATGCAGTCCTTACCTGAATCACAGAAACACACACCAATATAACCATCACAATTAACACCGGTTATCAAACAAATTCTACACGCACCCAAAGCACAAGAGACTACATGACCGCGTTGTCCCAGCCCCTAAACTAAGGAACCAACCAACCAAAAAGTCTGACGAGGTAGTTCGATGTCGTAAAGAAATATTATTATGTATCTTCAAAACGGATAAAAACGTGATCCCTTTCCCAAGCATGTTCCGCTACGGCTGATTTATCAATCTGTACAGTACGCCTCGTTAAAGCCTTTTGCCTTTTGGTGTTTTGTACTTTTGAAGGATTTGGCCAATCTCCAGGCTGACTACCTAACAGATGATGATTATGATGATGATAATTGTTGTTTTAAGGGGCCTAACATCTAGGTTATCGGCCCTAATGGTTTGGGTGATCGTGAAGATGATAATGAAATGTAAACTAAAACTAACTACTAACTTATATACTAGAAGAAGAAATGGAAAACAAAAGGAGAATAAGGTAAATGAAGGATAGGAGGAAAAGAAATGCCCTCAACCCTCGAAAAATGCGGATTGAGAGACTTGGAAGGAAGGAGAGCCATGAAAGGCAGATAGGAAAGTGAAAGAGGAGAGGGTCCGCCCCAGAGGTATGGAAAAAAAGGGAGAAAACCGGACCCAGCTCAGGAATCCCTCGGGGTCGCCAACTCCCGAACTCACCAACCGTGAGCCCCTGAGGGTGTAGCAATATCCAGGGTGCACCAGAAGTGGTGGGGCTACATACACCCTACCTCCTGGAGGGCTTGAGCAGAAGGCAGGAGATAACAGGAAAAGAAAAAGAAGGCTGACCCCTCGCAGAAGGAGGGTATCAGAAAAGATGAGACAAGGACCAACTAAGGCGTGAAAGGAAGAGACTACCTAGGCCTCGGATACCCTAATACCGTCGGGGTCGGAAGAGAACAAGAGTTGAAAAAGTGAGGTCGACAGGAAAGAAGACAGAGAGAAGAGCCCGGCACAAGTAAGTGGAAGCAATGCCGGACTCAGCTGGGGGCCCGTGGTCGCTAACCTACGTCCCACTAGATGTGAGCCTCTGGGGGCTACCTAATAGAATTTAAACATGAACGTCAGCGTAGCTTGGAAGGTCTTCAATACCTTCGTTCCTTATTTCAATTCCAGGAATGGCCAGCATAATTTCAAGTTCCAGTTAACATTTTCATGGCCAATTGCAAGTGACCTTATTTCTTCTCCTTGGCCTCTCAAGAAATGAGCAGCTATTTATTTAAATTCTCAACATCTTACCATATCATCTTACACTACTAATACGATGAGTTTTGCAATGTAAAGGAATGCGTACCGTACTTCCCAAAGACCGCATGATAAATGCGGCAATTCTAAGAATGTCTCAATGGTGCACAGTATCTAAACCTAGACCTTCGTAAATGAGGGCAACAGGAAGGTGCTGGAGAGATGGAGTAACGAACAGAAATTGTATGCATGAAGTAAAAAGGGCTAACCCATTTACTTGCAAACGATGAAATACCTCCAACATGTTTGCTAATGGAATTTAAAATATTATAAGACTAAATTTTAAGTTTCAATGTACTCAAATCAAATCTGATATTCACCTTCTATTGAAAATACTACAACTAAATGTTTTATAACATACGCAGAAAACTGTGCTCATAAATTACAGCAGCAAATCTCACCACTTGCGTGTTATAGGCTACATAAAATAAAAATAAAATGAATAAAAAAATAAATTGAAGTATAGAAAAGGACACCAATTACTTTTTTTTTTAGAAATGATTGCCAAACAAAATACTGTTGAATAATTAACGTTACAGTAGGCTATTTGTTTTACGTCCCTTTCAAATACTGCGGCTTTTAGAGACGCCGGGGAGCCGGAATATTGCCCCGCAGGAGATCTTTAACGTGCCAGTAAATCTAGTGACACGGCTCCCTCGCATTTGCGCACCCTCAAATGCCAACTGGCTGCGCCAGGATTCGATCCTGCAACCTTGGGAGCAACAGGCGAGAACGATACCGCAGAGCCACGCAGCCAGCGGTTGGATATTTATATAATAGCGATTATTATTATTATTAGCGTATGGCAAGGAAATTATATACATAATATATACAATATATACACAATAACAAAAAACATTGATTCACGTCAGGCATTAGAGTTATCCATCAAAGCTGAATGTCCAACTTTTGAACCCACTGCAGTGCCTCCGCTGTTGGTGATACAAAGTCTTCCAATCTACCTGGATAAGCCCGTAGTTGACACTCGCTTAAAAAGTGGGGAATGGTCTGGCGAGGGGCTCTACAATCACATTCTGGAGAAGGTACAAAGTTTCACTTATAGAGGGAATCCCTGCACCTTCCATGACCTGTCCTGATCCTGTTCAGTCTGGACCAAGTTGCACGCGGTAGTTGGAATCCGTTAGCAATTTTTTCACCTCTGAAGATGTTATGTAGGGGCAAGTCAGTGGAGTTATTCCAACGGCCTTTCCATTCCTCCAAAGCATCGAAGTTGGTGGATGTCTTCAGAGCTGCATCACAAAGAGGTGGATGTCGTGATTTCAATCTTTGGAGACTAAGAGCTGGTATGTCGCCTAGAACAGGTAGCAGAGGATTCTTGCAGATCTTGTTGTACTCTCGAACAAGAGCACTGGATCTTCTTAAGTCAGGTGGCATTATACCAGACAATAGTGGGAGCCAGTGGACTGGAGTTGGTCTGATGGTGCCAGATATAAGACGCATGCTGGTATTCAATTGTGGGTCAATATACTTCGTATACGGGCTATTAAGCCACACTGGAGCACAATAGTCGGCAGTAGAGAAAACCAGTGCTAAGGCTGAAGAGCGCAGGATGTTCGCAGCAGATCCCCAGGTAGTACCAGTTAGCTTCTGAATAATATTGTTTCGGGTTTTCAGTTTCTTCGACAAGTTCAAAAGATGTTGCTTGAAGGATAAAGTCCGATGAACGTTGCTCACGTCCGCAGGATTTACCTTCTCATTGCCCTGCACGTGTCCCCCGGGTGGTGCTAAGCGAGCAACGGCTATAGGCAGCCAGTCTGTCCTAGGATCTCCTGGCTATCAAATTATGTCAAATAATAGCGATGAATTGTAGTCAATGATCTTAGCAGGTATTTTAATTTAACGCCCGAAGGCTCCCTGCAAGTTCAATTTCAAGTAGTTCCAAATTTGGCTACCAGAGATGCAACAGTCACTGACACCTAGTGGCGAACGTTGGAACTCGATAGAGCGTTTCTAACCAACCATATACTGTATAACCTACACTATCAATTTTAGTGGTAGGTTCTTTTTCATGCCATAAATCAATGACATAGGCTCGCCGGCTTTACTTCCCCTCCGAAGGATGGCACACTGAAGGATTTTAACGTCTTAAAAATCCAACGAATTCGGCCGGATTTGAACCCGCGATATTGGGAATAGCAGTTCAGCATGCTACCGACTACGCCACAGAAGTTTTTTTTTTTCTTTTTTCAAATTTTCGATAACTTGAAATAATTTCTATCACCGTAAGAACTTCCGAGATATGGAAGTTGCACTATATTAAGAAATATATTTCTTAACCGGTGATGATGTGTACGAACAAGTGCGTGCACTATCAGTGGGACAGAGGAAGGCGTGACTTCAAAAAGTTAGGTGGAATTACAATATTTTCGTCGAGTTTATTGCGGGAAACCTCGAAAAGTCACTCAAACGTAGTTGTGGTGGGATTGAAACATAACACTACTCAGCTGTCCTCATGAGGCCTGTCCTCTCGTTCAAACCCTCAAACATGGTTTACATTCTTCATGGCAAAGATATGATTTAAACTGGATTTGTCTGGACGAGGAGACACTACATACCCCGATACCTGTGGCCTGTTGCCATCTCTTGATAAATGTAAAATTTTGAATTTTCTGTTGGCACAGGCTTGGGAAAAATGACGATTTTCACTGATGTCTCAATCTCATTAATTTATGGCTGGATTCACATGGAAGCTAGTAAATGTATGAGTGGTGCTGAGTAATGACATCCAGGACACAGCCAGAGCCTGTGGATGCTGTGAAAAGTGCTACGCACAGGGTCAGTAAAGAGAGTACAAGCCGGACGTTTGTTTTAAGACGATTGCCCTTGACCTTGATGCTTGCGGGTGAGCCTGTATACAGTCACTCTCTATCCCTCTCGCTTCACAGTTGTCACCACCGGTCTGATGTAATGAAATTCCAGACTTGAGCATGTGACACCACCACCGTGCAGAAAAGTACAGTCCACGTTGAAGTATTATATGACAGCGGAAGTACACGTTACATAGTTACGAACAGAACGCCATTATATTTGCCAATGACTGTAGCCTACTTCAGCAGTAGCGTGAGATAGTTTTGTCCATCATCGGACCGTATGGGGCAGCTGACAACAACACATGTATTACCCATTTAAGATTTGACTAGATGAAACCCGTCAAAACATGACGGACAATGGAAAACAAATTTACTGAAGAAGCTTCTTATATAAGTTACATTCTTTGTACGATTACTTTTTAGCACTATTGCAACTTTAAGGGCGTCAAAAGATAGCACTCTCAGCATTGCAACATATTGCTGGTCATGACTGAAAACGTGATGAGGTCATCATCATCTTGCACAGTTTCCAGCCACTGGCCGGGTCTGTTTGGAACACAAGCCTCTCCAACGTCTTCTGTCTTCCCACCATCTCTCAGCCTCCACCCTTGTCCAGTCTTCTCCTCTCTTCTTCACGCTTTCTTCCACCCCCTTCAGCCACCTGTCTCTCGGTCTCCCTCTTGGTCTCTTTCCTTCCCACTTCGTCTCGTGTATCCTCCTGGGTATCCTCTTCTCCTCCATTCATTTTACATGTCCATACCATCTAAGTCTAGATTTCTCTACACCATCCTGTAATGGTTCCTCCTTCATTAATTCTCTGGTCCTCTCATTTCTTATTCTGTCCCTCTTTGTAGCTCCAATACTGCTTCTCAAGAACCTCATCTCACTGGCCTGTATTTTGCTCTTCTCCCTTCCTTTCATAAGCCAGGTCTCCGAGGCATACGTCAGGATAGGGACATAGTACGATATATGATCTACTTGCTGTTCTGAGGGACATCCCTGCTCCATAACATGCTTCTCACACTCCTCCGGAATGCTTCTGCCTGTCTCCCCCGCTCATTTATTTCTCTACCGTTCATTCCATTCTCTTGTATCAGGCTTCCCAGATACTTGAAACTCTCCACTTTCTTCAGCTGTTCCCCACCAATTGTTATTCCCGTTGTGGTCCTTTCCTTCTTCCTTGTTGTGATCACCATCTCACTCTTATTTATGCTAAATTTCATCCCATATCCTTGTATTATTCCTTCCCACACGTCCAACTGTTCCTGTACCTCCTCCTCCTTGTTTCCACAATCATCAAATCATCCGCAAACACCATTGCTTTCATCTTTCCTTCCCCAATTACTTGTGCCGCTCGGGTCATTATGTCATCCATCACCACAATGAAAAGTAACGGTGATAATGCACTTCTTTGTTTCAGGCCGTTTCTCTGTTCCACCCAGTCCGATCTCTCTCCTCCCACTTTCACACAGCTCACGTTTCCCTTGTACATCTCTTTTATCCTCCTTATAGTCCATTTTTCTACTCCTCTATCTTCCAGGGACTTCCATACTTTGTTTCTGCATACACTGTCATATGCTTTCTCAATGTCCAGGAAGGCCATCAGTAGATCTGTTCCATACTCATAGTGCTGTTCTTGTAACTGACTTACAGCAAAAATCAAATCCACTGTGGACCTTCCTGCTCTGAAGCCATGTTGTTCTTCCCTCCTTCTATCCTTGTCCTAATTCTCCTTTCTAAAACTTTCTCAAACATCTTTGCACAATGACTCATCAGTGTTATTCCCCGATAGTTTTTGCATTCTGTTCTACTACCTTTCTTGAAGATCGGGACAATTATTCCCTTTTTCCAGTCCTCTGGGGTCTTCCTTTCCTTCCATGCTGCCTTCATCACTCGGTACAACCATTGTATCCCCACCTCTCCTGCTGCTCTCACCATCTCCACACTCAACTCATCCACACCCGGTGCCTTCCCTCCTTACATCTTCCTCACTGCATCTTCCACTTCTTTCCATGTTAAGTCCTTTTCTGTTTGCTGTTCATCTACTGTACCTCTTCCCCGATTTCTTCTTCCTCGCCGTGGTTTCCATTTGGGTTCAGGAGTTCTTCAAAATATTCTTTCCACATTTTCTTCAGTTCTTCCCTATTTTCTATCCCTTGTCCCCTTTTGTTCACCATTCTGACATAATCCGTAGGATCCTTCCGCCTCTTATTCTTTACCATCCCATACAGGACCTTTTTTGTACCTTCACTATCCTGCTGGTCATGACTTAAAACGTGATGAGGTAAATAGCCCAATACGTTCAAGAGTTTCTCCTTGAGCTTGATTGATTGTGATAAGGTAGGCCGAGCGAATAGGACATTGTTGCCTATTAAAAGAAAATGTACTGTACCTGCAAGTGTTTTATCGGAAGGTGTTAAATCAAGTCGTAGGATTTGAGCTCTCTGCCTAATATTACTGCACCTATTATATCCGAATCCAAGCAATTTCTTACATATTTCTTACAATTAATATATTACCATATATGAGTCCTTGGGAAACGTTCAGATTTCTAAGGAGCATAACTATGGCTCAAACGTTCGGAGTATGTGGAGGCGAATCACTTAATTCCAAGGAATTGAAAAATTCAATAATAGGGAAATGAAGTAGCTGGCTTTCATCTTCAGTATCCAATCCGTTAACGCTGATGTATGTGTTTGAACTACTGGATATAAGTTCAATGACTTTTAAATTAATATCATTACATTGTTGCAGCTTGGCAAATATTTTATATTCCAGCAGATCAATTTTACCCTCACAACAGTAAAGACCAAAGTAACCACGCATAGATTTTACGCAAGAGAAGTACAATGTAGAACAATGTTTACATTTGATCGTCAAAGACCTTACAGTACACTGTACTGCATAATATCTGGAATTGTTTCTGAAATGGCCTATTTATATTGGATTTTAAATGTGGCTTCGTATTATTCGATAACACTATAGTGTCCTGCAATAACGGAGCCGCTAAATATTACATGGCAAATAATACTTCCATTGCCGAAATCAACTGCGTAGTTAGACTCATTACTCTAAACAAATAATCATTAAACAATTGTCTTATACAATGAAGTTCAGAGACTTTCATACTCAAGTTGGTTGGTGAGGAGAATGCGATGAGACTGATCGCTTAAAATAAATTCCTAATAATTGTTCCTGCCAGCGAAATTTTTTGCGATAGCTTGAAAACGCAACTCAGAATGACGTTCTTCATTTTGTTATAAACAGTACGAAACTGCTCTAAATAAGCAATTTCCATCACCTGTAATAGGTTATGACAGTACATTTTGCAGGGGAACATAGAATCACTTCGCCAACTACTGGAACGACCATAGGACTATACTCAATACTCACTTCGGCAGTCACCCTAATGGAGGCAGTTTTTGAATTATATGTCCCGTGCATGTCAAAAATCGTATTAACACATGGAAGCCCACCTATTCTTGTCTATCGCCCCGGAGACCCGGGTTACATTTCCTGCTCTGCCAAGAAATTGAATTCTGGTCTGAGGGCAAAAACGGGGCACATTCAGTCTCTTGAGGTATAACTAAGAAGAGGAAGGTTTAATTCCCACCTCGACAATCTTGGATGTGGTTTTCCGTGGTTTCCCACTTCCACTTAAGGCAAATACCGGGATGGTTCCTAACTTAAGGCCTTGGCCGTCTCCTTGCCATTTACCACCTTAATTACAAATACACACAGTAATGCAGCCATCACAATAACACAGGTTATGAGAGAAAATTTCACACATACACACCCAAGTACACGGGGCTGAGTGACCACGATGTCGGAGCCCTTCAAACGAATTATGTTTGCCAAGTGTCTCTTATGGCGAAAGCAATTGTGGACACGCGCGAGTGCCTGGAAAACTACTTTTTTCTTTAATAATTTAAGAGTATATCGACGATGCATAATTATAACTTTTAGTCTAGGACGCTAATAACTTGACCACCGAAGCATTGGGAAGAAATTGCAATATTAAGGTACATAAACAACATAGCCAACACATTCAACTGTCGGTTAATGTTCCTCAAAATTTCCCTTCTTAAATATTCCCCTCCTTTATAATTCTCCATCACGTGAAATCGTGCCATGTCTTGGGTTTTAAATATATCGATGCAATGGTGCTGCTATCTGCTGTCAGTTACAGGAACTATATGGGCGATGTACTGCCATCTGTTGTCAGTTATAGGAACTGATTGCAGATATTTAAACGGCGTACTGAGGACAACAGTTTGCTCTTTTGATCACATGCTGTAATGCAATGGTAAAACGGAAATAAAACGTATTCAGAGGGAATGTAGAAATATGTATCTTTTACAGACATAAAACCTTACTAATACTCCTTGATTAAACAATATTTCAATGGTAAAAAAAAATACATATATCGGCGAGGGGTGGGATCGAACCGGCGAACCTAAGAACCACAGTCTGTCGCCTTAACCACATAGCTACTGGCGCAATCTTGTTCAGCAGCAGACGCAGCCATTCATTATCTTCAAAAGCTGCTGTCTGAAGGAAATAATCCATTTCATTATCCAAATAAATCAATGTTGCACATTCGTATACGTTCATACTGTTATTATATTTTATTGCCAGAACTTGGTTAATGTATGTTTTCAATTACATGGAAGCTTATTAAATAACTTACATTTTAGTGGAATTCTCACCGCCATTTTGACCTCAGGCGGATTGTGCGCATGCGTGAGGGGACAAGAATTCTGCTATTTTCTATATTAATTCAAAAATATACCGAGAGGGAATGTAGAAATATGTATCTTTAACAGACATAAAACCTTACTAATACTCCTTGATTAAACAATATTTCAGTGGAAAAAAAAAATATATAGCGGCGAGGGCTGGGAACGAACCGGTGAATCTTGGAACCACAGTCTGTAGCCTTAACCACATAGCTACTCGCGCACTGTTGGTCAGCAGCAGACGCAGCCGTTCTTTATCATTAAAAGCCGCTGTTTTCTGAAGGAAATAATCCATTTCATTATCCAAATAAATCAATGTTGCACATTCGTATACGTTCATACTGTTATTATATTTTATTGTCAGAACTTGGTTAATGTATGTTTTCAATTACATGCAAGCTTATTAAATAACTTACATTTTAATGGACTTCTCACCGTCATTTTGTCATGACACCAGGCGGATTGTGCGCATGCGTGAGGGGAAAGAATTCTGCTATTTTCTATATTAATTCAAAAATATACCGTAATATATTTGTTTATTTTATAGACACTCTGCAAATCTAGAGGCCAAGAGCTTTCGTTAGAGTGCTCTACGAAGTAAATCGGTTCTGTCGTTCTCTCAATCTCGTGGTAACAAAAATCACCTTACTGTTTTAAATATATAGATTGCTGCTGAGCCTGGCTGCACCACAGTTTGTTGATTATTGTAGCAGGAGCCCCGCGGGGTAAAGAGGAGGACACAGTGATGACGGAGTGCAGTCTGCACATAAGTCAAGCAGAATTGCGCGCGCTACCTGTCTTAGAAGCGCAGATAAGTGCCACAGGAGCTCATGTCACCACGAACAGCTACTGGAGCTGAGTCATATCCTACTCACGCAACTGTACCTGTCAACGAAGCAGAGTGACGTGTGACACAAGTAAACAGAGAATAGTTCCCATCTCGACCAGCGGCAATCAATTCGTGAATGGGTAATACTGTAGTAACTCGCCTCCAGGCTTCCATTAGGATTTTTCACTCGTCTAAAACAAACGTCCGGCCTTCTTCTTTGTAATGGCAAACTACATCACTCCTCACTTTGCCTCATCACAGCGCTGTCTTGGCGGCATTTGTCAAGGATGCAACCTGTCTCTATGCGGACTATCTATAACAGACATACAGTACATTGAAACGATGGGGCATGACTGACCGTATAATGCTTATTACTAGGGTTCGGAACTTTAAGACCTAAAGCAGTACAAATATGCAAGCAAATATGTCCTAAAAACTAGCTAAATATGACCTAAAAACTATAAAATATGACCTAAGAAAACTATGAAATATGTGGTGAATTTTTGGGATAGGTAGAGTATCTACTGGAGTGACATCCTATTGAAAGGCGGAAGCACACTATCATCATGTTCCGTGACCTCATGCGTTCAGTGCCGCAATCTAATTTGTCCAGAAAGATTTGCTAAAAGACGTCCGTAGAGGAGCGCCTTCTTGGAATCAGGTCTTCTAAACCTGCTCTCTGCCTGTTCTGGGAAAAGAAAGAAAAATATATTGCATCTACTACACTATTCGGAAATCATGTGTTGAAACTCGACGCAGATAACACGTACATTGTTAACGGCGCCTAAATTTAAACAAAAATGCTGAAATTATAACCAAATATGACCTTATATCACTAAAATATGACCAAAACAATAAAAAATGACCTAAGTATGCATTTATAGGCAACATCAAATTGCTTTAAACGTGGTCAGGGACCCGTCATTCAAACTTATTTTTCAGATTTCGGGTAAAATGGGCTCAGGAAAAAATATGACTTTTCCTTAACATCCGAACCTTACTTATTACTAAGCAGCTCACATCTGTTGAGGTTCAAATGGGGATCCAGAGGGCAGTGGCTTACGCAGGATTTCTTCCTGGACGGGGATTCATTCATAGTTTTGCAAATTATTGAAATGATATTTCGATATTGTTCATTATTAAAAAAGAAAAAAAAAACATTATCTTTGCAGGAAAACCGACAGTGGTGGCTACGGTCGCTAAAGCGCAGCATTAGCTCATGGGGTCAAGCTCTCTGCTGACTCGGTAGACGCGTGGGTTCGAGCCCCACCGCCGGCCGTCCTTGAAATGGTTTTCCGTGGTTTGCCATTTTCAACTCCAGGCAAATGCTGGGACGGTACCTTTTGGCAGGCCACGGCCGCTTCCTTCAATATCCTTGCCCAGTTTCATTCACCATTATTCATTTCATCTCTCATTTCAACTCCTCTCTTGGGGTTGGTGTTAGGAGGGGCATCCGGCCGTAAAAACCATCCGCCACAAGGACTTCCATCGCATCTCATCCCCGACTCAGTTGGAAAACGGGAATAATAAAGGGGATACATGCATACATTCTCTTTCCATGAAAACGATTTAAATTATATTTTACAGCACAATAAACAAAATTAAAATAGTATTCAATATATGTCGTCGTAAAAACTGGTTGGCACCTATCAAAAAAAAAACTCCGTATTGAAGAAGATTCAGCCTACTTAGTAGAGCGCTGAACTGAATTCTTTTACTGATTTTAGAACTTGATTTTCTAAATTATTTTTTGTGTATATTTTGATTTTAAAAATTAAAGCTTAACATTTTTACACTCACCATTAATATTTGTAATTTTCTAAATACTAAATTATTGTAAAAGACCAATATTATATTTATTTTTATGTACTACATTTGTAAGGATATCCATTTTATTACTATATTTCATTTATTACAATTATTATCATTAACTTTTCATTTCCTATTTAGATCTGTCATATCTATCTATTTTTAGTTTCTTAATTCTTAATTGATTTTCATTTTAAGCTGAAGATGACCTCATTGAAGGTGAAAACGTGGCGTATAATTTTAAACGTCTAATTTAAATAAAAACATGAAAAACAGTAACACTAAATGAACTGAAAAGATACATTGATATAAACATGTCCGTACATACGTGACTGCTTATAATATTGATATTATGTGAGAGAAAAATAATATTTTGCTGTCCATGTTCGTAGTAACATTACTATTGACTCGCAAAATCTGCTGATCTTGGTGGCTTTATCTGCATACGATCCTAATAATTAACTAAATAAATGTGCACGGCAAACAAAGTGGGCTCCTTCTGAGTAAAGAAACTTCACTGGCGGTAGTGTAAAACATTTAACATGTGATAACTTAGATGGGACAATATCAAGATTCAGAGGGGTTTAAACCCTAATCCCTCACCCTGCCGGTACGCCACTTCCAGAGGGCATCTGCCAGTGATACAGATGATATTTAAAGATGAGAGGCGTATGGAGTATGGACCGCTTTCGAATATACACACATCAAAAAAAGTTTTGCATCACCTCGGTTCCAAGAGTTCCGGAACCGTTAAATACAAAGGGAATAGAGATCAACACAAACAACATTTCAGCTCGTTTTATTGCTCATGAGACCCACACATTGCATGTTGTACCATCATACAGCTAGACTTTCAGCATTTGTGGTCCAGATTGCAGTACACACCACTACCTCTAATACCCAGTAGCACGTCCTCTTGCATTGATGCATGCCTGTATTCGCCGTGGCATACTATCCACAAGTTCATCAAGACACTGTTGGTCCAAATTGTCCCACTCCTCAACGACAATTCGGCGTAAATCTCTCAGAGTGGTTGGTGGGTCAAGACGTCCATAAACAGCCCTTTTCAACATATCCCAGGCATGTTCGATAGGGTTCATGTCTGGCGAACATGCTGGCCACTGTAGTCGAGCGATGTCGTTATCTTGAAGGAACGCATTCACAAGATGTGCACGATGAGGTCGAGAATTGTCGTCCATGAAGACAAATGCCTCTCCAATATTCTGCCGATATGGTTGCACTATGGGTCGGAGGATGTCATTCAGGTATCGTAAAGCCGTTTCGGAGCCTTCCATGACCACCAGTGGCGTACGTCGGCCCCACATAATGCCACCCCAAAACATCAGGGAACCACCACCTTGCTGCACTCGCTGGACAGTGTGTCTAAGACGTTCAGCCTGACCAGGGTGCCTCCAAACACGTCTCCGACGATTGTCTGGTTGAAGGCATATGCGACACTCATCGGTGAAGAGAACGTGATGCCAATTCCGTGGGGTCCATTCAGCATGTTGTTGGGCCCATCTGTACCGCGCTGCATGGTGTCGGGGTTGCAAAGCTGGACCTCGCCATGGACGTCGGGAGTGAAGTTGCGCATCAAGCAGCCTATTGCGCACAGTTTGAGTTGAAACACGACGTCCTGTGGCTGAACGAAACGCATTATTCAACATGGTGGCATTGCTGTCAGGGTTCCTCCGAGCGGCAATCCGTAAGTAGCGGTCATCCACTACAGTAGTAGCCCTTGGGCGGCCTGAGCGAGGCCTGTCATCGACAGTTCCTGTATCTCTGTACCTCCTCCATGTCCGAACAACATCGCTTTGGTTCACTCTGAGACGCCTGGAAACTTCCCTTGTTGAGAGCCCTTCTTGACACAAAGTAACAATGCGGACGCGATCGAACTGCGGTATTGACCTTCTAGGCATGGTAGAACTACAGACAACATGAGCAGCGTACCTTCGTCCTGGTGGAATGACTGGAACTGATCGGCTGTCGTACCCCCTCCGTCTAATAGGCCCTGCTCATGCATGGTTGTTTACATCTTTGAGCAGTTTTAGTGACATCTATGAACAGTCAAAGGGACTGTATCTTGGATACAATATACACAGTCAACGTCTATATGTCGGAGATCTGGGAACCGAGGTGATGCAAAACTTTTTTTGATGTGTGTACATTATTCTTACAGTTTTCCTCTTTCACGAATATCCACCCTGATTTCTTATAATACCATGTTATCTCATGATCTCACTTAATAGTCAGCGGGAAGAAATAGAGTAATTAAAAAATCAAACAAGCGATATCCGGCGTTAAAAGCTTACTCTGTCCTTGCTTAAGGCAACTCCTGCTTATGTAATAAGACGCATCGCGGTATGAAATCCCCAGGTATAGCTACGAGATTGCTGGTCCCGACGCTCCGCAATATCGCTCTGCATAGAAGTCAGTTTCTTACCGGGAATTTTCCCCTGGGGAACAGTTCCAGTGTCCAAAAAGGGGGACGGGGGACGGTAACAACTCACATTGAAAACAGAACTTACAGTATGTAATATGCAGTAGTTGTCATAGAACAATCCCCCAAGGGCTCATAGCTCGTGTGACATGGGTTGACGACCACGGGACCTTAGCCGAGTCCGGCATTGCTCCTGTCTTTCTTATCGACCTCCCTTGGTCACCTCTTGTTCTCTTCCGACCCCGGCAGTATTAGGGTATCCAAGGCATAGAGTATCTTTCATTTTCCAGTCTCAATTGACTTTCGTCTCATCTTTCCTGATACCTTCATTCTTCGAGGGGTCAGCCTTTTCTCTTCATGGTATCTCCTGCATTCTGCTCAAGGCCCTAAGGGAGGCAGAGTATTTGAAGCCACACCACATATGGTGCACCTTGGATGGTACTACGCCATCAAGGGCTTACGGCTAGCGAGCTCGAGAGTTGGCGACCCCGAAGGATTCCTGAACTAGGTCCGATTCTCCCTTCTTCTACTGACTTTGGGGCGGACCCTCTCCTTCATCAGTCCACATTCTTCTAGGGCTGAGGGCATCTCTTTTCCCAGTCGTTCATTTTCCTTATTCCTTTTTTTATTTTATTCATTGAGGGGCTTTGCGACATCGTGGTCATGTAGCCCCGTGCACTTGGGTGTGTGGAATTTGCCTGATAACCTGTGATGGCTGTATTAAGTGTGTTTAGTAATTCAGATGAGTATGTGAAAGGAGGCGGCCGTGGCCTTAACATAAGAACCATCCCGGCATTCGCCTGGAGTAGAAGTGGGAATCGAACCCTCATCTTCTCAGTTTTGCCTCACGAGGCTGAGTGTACCCCGTTCCAGCCCTCAGACCAGAGCAGGCAATAAACCCCTGGCCTACACGGTCACAGCCAAGAAGTGCTAGTCACTACGCAACGAGACGGACTAGAGTACATAAGTTAGTTTTAGTTGTAGTTATTCATTTTACCATTTTCTTAATCACCCAAACCATTACGAGTCGATAACCCAGATTTTAGGCCCCTTAAAACAAATATCATCCTCCTCATCCTCCAACGTAACAATAGGTCTTCTTTTGCTTTAGCGTTTGTCCCGCCTCGTGCCAGAGTCCGCTATTTGAATCCGCTGTCCACTTGACTCGGTCATGGGCCATGTCCGGATGTAGGTTGACGCCTTTCAGATCCCTGTGCAGTGTATCGGCCCAACGTTGTCTCGGTCGCCCCTTTGGTCTTTTCCCGGCGACCTCTAGTGTGTGCCCTGTTTAGCAATGGTGTCCGCTCCTGACCGTAGCACATGGCCAAACCATCGCAGACGACCTTCACGTATTTCGTTGTTGATTGCCGCGACACCAAATCGTTCCCTTATTCTTTGATTGGGGATGTGATCCAACCTAGTAATGCCAGCTGTCCATCGAAGCATCTTGGTCTCCATGACACTTAGCCGACGTTCTGCTTCCTTCGTGGTTGGCCAACATTCGGTACTATAAAGCGCCACGGGACGAATGACAGTGCGGTAAATCTTCGATTTTAGGTGGTCTTTCATCTGGCGATCGCACATGACACCTGTCGTTGTTCGCCACTTCATCCACGCAGCATTAATTCTTATGGTGACCTCCTCGGTGAGACGAACTTCAGCAGTTATCGTCGAGCCAAGATACTTACATTTTGTCGTTCGAGGCAGATCATCGCCGCCGACTTGTATTGTTCCGATAAACTGATAAATTGCTCTTGATGAATATAAACTCTGGATGGTTAAAAGGGTCCAAAATCCATATTTAAAAGGTAAGTACCGGTAATTATTGAGTAGGCTATCACAGTTTCAATTGGATGGTAACTTTCAGTCGGGTAACATGAATATATACCCAATTAAATTGGACTGTAAATAGGCCTATGTGATTCGACCAGAAAATAACCTACACGTGATTAATTGCACCGATCACAGGCATCAACAGACCCAGGACAATATGAACAAATTTAGGGGAAAATTTGCTAATTTCGCAATATTTGACAAGTTCATCTCACTCTTGGCTAACTTATGCATTTCAAAATGACAAATGCTACCATCTAGTGGTAAAATCGTGAAACCCTGTGTTGTATATTGTTTGGGAAGTAGGCTATTCATAAATACATCTTCGCGTATTTCGGCGATGCATTTATGCGGTAATGAAGTGTATTAAGCTCATCATATTTCAAATTTGGACAAGGTATCACGGGTAACACTTCAGTTAGCGGAAACGAAAAGGCGTATGGCCTCTAGGAGGCCTACAGCAGGCCTTTCGAGTTTACGCTTTTAGACAACCCAGGCGTCGTGAAGAGGATGGAATTTAATGTTGACTTACTTCATACCTTCAAAGCGTTTTTTTCTTTTTCGAATTATTGTCTACCCATGCTTTGCATCCCTCGCAAATTTTGTCGATTTTACAGGAGTATTAGTGTCTGCAAGAATTCCACATACGGTACTGTACATTGTGACTTTACAACATGAGTAGCTAGTGTGAATAAAACCCTGATTAAACTTAACACCAAGAGATCTCGACTTAGAAAACAAAGTCCCCGTTACTTGGATGTTAATCTCGAGAACCACTAGATGGATTCTGATGGGATTTTCACCCTTCTGTAAAGGATTTCTCGAGGACGGTTTCTGTAGAAAAAACGTTCATTTTTGACCAAAGGAAGCCGAGCAGGAACGATTTCAGTGAATTGAGTCGAAGAAAAAACTTCCGTCCGTGCGCCTTTTAAGCTTACGCTGGGTAAACCGTTAATAATATCTATACCTGTACTATGAGTAAGAATTGTTCAGCATGAAAAGTTCTACCAATAAGTCCGCGACAGCATATCACTATCTTTAACATCGCCCACTATAAGTGATTTTACGTTTTCATTTCTTCCAACATGCTCTATTCAGTGGACATTTAAATTACTAGCTTTGGAGCGAGTTTACGAGCTAGCTAGTGAGCCTATCACCCCAGCTTCGGCCAACATCAAACTGTCGAGTCGTGACGAGTCAAGACTTCAGAGAAAAGTATAAGAAAAGTATAATATGTGTTTGGAGTTTCGCTGTTCACCTCGGCTTTTCTGAATTTCGTCTGGGTCCTGTCTTCCGTGCGCCTTTTAAGCTCATGCTTGGTAAATCGTTAAAGATAACAGGGGCGGGTTGCTAGTTATACCATAAGTGAATGATGGGAGACAAATAGTAAGGTTACATTGTTAGTAACTTATTTAAGATGGAAGAAACACTGGTCGAAAATAATGAATGCTGATCTTAAGCTTTCAGTACTGCGCACTTGCTATTCAATTATTTGGCCACATGTCGTGCCATTGAGCTAGTTTAGTCGTGTCGAGCCGCCGCACGTGTGGATAATATTAAGGTTAATAACGGGGGTAACGAGTCAGCAAGCTCAAGGACGTGGCTATCAACTTGCAGGGAGTATATTTAGACTGTGCAAAATAAAAAGTTATGGACAGCCGGCCGATGAGTGTACAGGACTTAAGCATTGGTATTGCTGCTATATGGGGAGCTTCCGTGCATTCTCTTTTCGAGTCAGACTCCATTTGATGATAATAATAATAATAATAATACATATATAATCTGAAGAGCCAAGGGGGTTACACCAAGCAGATGAAGGAAGAACTCCGGAGGCTAGGAATTACAGATGACGACTGTCGAGTCAGATCACAACTCAGGGAAATACTTTCGAACATAAAGGCTCTTGTGGAAGAAATGAGAGAACGCAGGGGAGGAAGATGGACAGCAGAGAGGAAGGCGCAACACTCTGAAAGAATGAAGGAAGTGTGGAGGAAGAGAAAGGAAGAAAGAACTATGAGAAGGAAATGAAATGATATTTGCGTGGTCCTTAGTTTTGGCCGGTTCGCATACTGTAATGTAATGTAATGTAATAATAATTGTAAGAAAGTGATTAAATGCATGCTTCTTGCAGAAGAGATCTGACAGATGTGGCGACAGGAATTCGTTACTACTGTATTCTCTTCCACTGGGACCATACCGAAGTCGCTGAGGGCCAACCTCGATAAACTGGGGCTCCACCATAATCTGCATATCAGTATGCAGAAGGCAGTCATTTTACAAACTGCTCCGTAGTTCGTTCGTTCCTTCCTCAACATACCAACATAGAGAACTCCACTTCATTGCCGATGAAATGGTTATTATTTATGGCTTTTAGTGCCGGAAGTGTCCGAGAACATGTTCGACTCGCCAGAGGCTGTAGATATTTCAATGCGGACACTCATGGGGTGCGCTACAAGTTCCGTTTTATTTCAAGTAGTTCCAACTTTCGCTACCAGATGTGAGAACATTGATAGAGCGTATCAACCTACAATTTAGCTTCACCCAAGTTTCATTAGTGGAAGGTTCTTTTACATGCCATAAATCTATGACATGGGCCCGCCGCGCCGGCTTTACTTCCCCTCCGAAGGAAGGTATACTGAAGGATTTTAACGCTCTTAAAAAATCCGACGACTTCGTCCAGATTTAAACCCGCGATCTTGGGCATTGTACCCAATGACATGGTGAACATATGAATAATAATAATAATAATAATAATAATAATAATAATAATCATAATAAAGGTTTATGGGCACGTGGCCTGAATGACGTCAACACGATTAACCTATCGCATTTTCACGTTTCTCCAAGAGAGAAAGACGTGGATCAGTGAGATAAGAAACGATCTGCACGAGATTGGGATCTCATGTGAAGATATCCTGGAGCGTGATAAGCTTAAGAGAAAACACTTCAAACTTCAGAGTTTCCAACCAAAGCCGTCACTGAAAACTGGAAAGGAGAGGACAAATGAGAGAAAGGAACAACACCGTCTACGAATGAAGTAATACCGGGCTAATTTTATAGCTAAAAGGAAACAGTTGAAATGACGTGGTCCTTAGTTGGCCAAAACGAAATGTCGTATGGCCTGTAGGAGGTCTAATGCACGTCTTTCGAGTTTACGCTTGTAGGTGACCTAGGCGTCGCGTCGTGATGAGGATCTAATGTAAGACTTACTTCAAATCGTTTTTTATCATTTTAAATGATCTTGTCGACTTCGTCGTTACGCTGGGGGTCTGGCGTTACGTTACGGTGACGGGACGAAATGTACCCAGAAGCACTGAGGTGTGTGACGTCATAGTACCGCTTGGTGCATGTGTTCCCCGACAATCTCTACTTCGTTAGTATAAGACAAAAATCCCCGATTCTTGGATGTCACGGGTAATCTCGAGAACCACTGGATGGATTTTGATGCGGTTTTCACCATTCTGTAAAGGATATCTCGAGGAAAGATTCTGTAGAAAATAATTTATGTATGATCAAAGGAAGCCAAGCAGTAACGATTTCAGTGAAAAAGTCGAAAACAAACTTGGCGCCCGTGAGCTTCTTAAGCTTACGCTGGGCAAACCGTTAAAAATATCAATATACTATGAGCTTAAGAATTGGTCAGCATGAAAAGTTCTACAAAAAAGTCCGCGAGAGCATCTCTCTATCTTCAATACATCGCCCACTGTAAGTGTTTTTAGACTGGATGGAAGGGGGCACGTTCCCGCGCGCTCTGGTGAGCGTGACGGCATCCCCCGCGCTTGACCTTGCTTTGTCCTTGGTTTGCACTTGGCGTTCGCGAGTAATTTGAAACAAGGTAAAGTATTATAAAGCAAGATAAGTATTATGCAGATAATTTTCTAACATGTCAAGAGTCTTTGGCTTCGTGCAAAGCGAGAAGCCTCCAGCCTTCCTAGCATTTTTCAGCATTTATAGCATTTAAAATGATACAAAATCTCTTTCAGACTGACTGTCACTTTTTTTTTTCGAATTATCGTCTACCCATCCCATTGCATCCCTCGCAAATTTTGTAGATATTACAGCTTGAAAATCTGTTCGACATATTTCGAAAGCTCTTTCGGTTTCAGTATCACGCAGTGTGGTTGAGCAATTATCTAGTTGTTGTGGAAGTTGTTGTTGTTGTTTGTTATTGAGGTTTAAAGGGGCAGAACAGCGAGGTCATCGCAGATTAAAGTATACAAATTTAGAATGGAATTAAACATTTAGAGGTGTTAATAATTCATTTTAGGGGCTTTGCAAATCCTGGTCATCAACCCCGTGTAGTTGGGTGTGTGTTGAACTTGTCTGATAACCTGTATTTATGTGATGACTGTAGTAGTGTGACTGTATTAGGGGCAGGGATAGGGTAGGCACCCCGAGACTTGAAGTAAGGTACTATCTCGGCAATTGCCTGGAGGGAGTGTGGAATAACACGGGAAACACTTTCTCACAGTATAGCCACTATCAGCGGCGGGAATTGAAACTACGATCTCCGGACTTGATGCAGCTGACAGCGCGGTCGTGGCGCACGCTTTGACGAGCACGTCGACGCCGTGTTTAGCCGATTTCTTAATCGTTTGACGACTGGAGAGTACATTACATACTTCACCCATCATTGTCCTTTACTCAGTATTGTGCCCTAGCTGTTCTTTTCTTGTTCTGGATTTGTATTTGTCCCTGCAACTTCAATGCAAAAATAGCTAACCTTGTGTATAAAGAAGCTGGTTTACAGACCTATTCTCATGCAAATTGCGAGTGTTGTAAACACGTGCTCGCCTGTAATATAACCTTCTTAAGAGAGATTGTTAGAAATGTTAACAGGTATTCATCCTAAATTGCCCCCAATTTAACAGTGATAATTAACTAATACTGTAGGCCTACATGTATTTTTTATCCAGGAGAGTATTTACATATTTATACTTCGTACCCCGCCCATTCATTGGGCAAATCCGTGTTGACCAACTGAAGATCTACACAGGACAATTCATCAACTAGATCTGGAAAGCATATCCATGATTCGATATTCCTCAGTGTAGCGGAGGGACTTAAACATACACTGACCAGCAAAAAAAAAAAAACGATCATTTGAAAAATTCAACATTACTTTCATTTAAATCATAAATATGAACGCTCTAGTCCTAGTACATAAGTTACTGTTTATAGGACGGAAGTAAGGTATCCTGGATGTATTATCATTATTCATGTCATTGTTTCACTTAACAATAGCGATTCATTGACATGATGCTGTTTCCCGCGGAAACATGTGCGCGCCGCCATTTTCGATCAGAGTCACTGCCCTGGCAACATCTTCAGTCCTCAAGCGCATATTCGTTTCTGAATTGCACAAGAGCAACTGAGGATATGGCTGTATTGATCATTTCCTATACCAACAAGTGGCAAAAGAAAAAAGAATAAATCATTGCATTGTAGACGATAGCAAGCCTCCGTGGCTTAGGCGGCAGCACGCCGGCCTCTCACCGCTGGGTCCGTGGTTCAAATCCCGGTCACTCCATGTGACATATGTGCTGGACAAAACGGAGGCAGACAGGTTTTTATCCGGGCACTCCGATTTTCCCTGTCAAAATTTCATTCCAGCAACACTCTCCACTATCATTTCATTTCATCTGTCATTCATTTAATCATTGCCCCAGAGGAGTGCGTCAGGCCTCGGCAGCCGGCACAGTTCATATCCTCGCCGCTAGATGGGGGCTTCATTCATTCCATTCCTGACCCGGTCGGAGACGGGAAGCAGGCTGTGGATTTTCATTTTCCATGCTATAAACAGTATGTACTGTACTAGGCCTATACCGTCTATATTTATGAAAAATGAAAATCCACAGCCTGCTTCCAGTCTCCGACCGGGTCAGGAATGGAATGAATGAAGCCCCCATCTAGCGGCGAGGATATGAACTGTGCCGGCTGCCGAGGCCTGACGCACTCCTCTGGGGCAATGATTAAATGAATGACAGATGAAATGAAATGATAGTGGAGAGTGTTGCTGGAATGAAATTTTGACAGGGAAAACCGGAGTACCCGGAGAAAAACCTGTCTGCCTCCGTTCTGTCCAGCACAGATCTCACATGGAGTGACCGGGATTTGAACCACGGACCCAGCGGTGAGAGGCCGGCGTGCTGCCGCCTAAGCCACGGAGGCTTGCTATATTTATGATGTTTTCGAATTATTGTTTACCCATCTCTTGGTATCTCTCGCAAAAATAGGTCGATTTTACTGCTTTAAATTTTGCTCTCACGTTTTCAGTATCACGCAGTGTGGTTGAGCAACTTACTATCTAGAGTGGATGAAGATGAGGAGGGCGCGGTGCAGTCCAGTGGCCACCCAGATCGAGGGCCATCTGACCAAACATTGGTTGTTAAGATAAGCAAGACCCAACTCTGTGGATATCTAGCATCTGTCATGAAGAGTCTGTAATTATGTGTGCACAGGGCACGCCATTATAAATGATACACATCGACACGGAGCGGCCTGAAGCAGCGTCTGTTTACACATCTTGTGGGTGTCTTCAATTATATACCTTCCATTCAGCCTGGACAAATGACGTCATCACTGTCTATAAAAGGCGGGACAGTGAAATAACTTGAGATGCTTTAATGTTAACATAAATTGTGAACAGGTTTAACATATTATATGTCCCCTGTTACCAAATCAGACTTAACAACTACAAGGAGAGACAGCCCTGCAAATATTGCTGGAGTCAAGTGAAGAGGATGCAAGGACACATTTACAAGTTCATGAACTGTGTGGATGTAGGCGATAGATCATTTTCTCCATGGGTGATGTTCAATACATCATGGAGAAGTGGATGGAACAAGATATATTCGTCGACGACTGCAAAAATAGGCATATTAGTTAGTTATTGATTTTTAAAGGGCGGACCAGCCAGGCGCGGATCTAGAGTTTGGCTGGGGGGGGGGGGGGGGGGGGGTCACAGAATCGAAATTGTTAAGAAAAATGGTATCACTAAAAACGCAATCACAAAATAACTAAACGTACAAAACCAGACCAATTTTTTTGCAAGCTTCATGGATAGAAATTTGAAGCGTTTAGCGCACCAAATATATTCGTACAAATTGCAAAGACGTGTTTTGCGACTTTTACACTGAGCTTCGAGAAAAGTATCAAGGCACGTTACAGTTTCAGCAAGTCGAGTTGGTACCGACAAAGGGAGAAAGTCACAGCTTAAATTGCCAACCAAGCTTGCAGTTTGTCGTCGGCAAAATTTTTTGGTGTGAAAAAATCCCCAAATTCCTATCCGTGCATTGCTGCACATTCATCGTGACATCACTATAAACATCGATTCAGTTAATCACAAGGTTTGCTAAACAAAATAGACGAGTTGATTTTGTTATATTAATAATCGTTTTTATATAACAGGAATGAATTTGTAAATATGTACAGTTGTAACAGAACATAATAATTGCAATCAAGATATTTTCAGTAATGAATAAAATGGAAAAAAACTGTTTTTCAGATAAAATTCGTTAAGTTTTATTTGTCTGGTTATTGTGTTTTCGTTTCTTGAGTTTGCAAAAAAAATTGGTCTCCGTTTGGGGGGGTCATGAACCCCGTGGACCCCCCCCCCCCAATCCGCGCCTGGGACCAGCGAGGTCATCCATTCCTCGTAACGCAGTTCAAAGTTACAAATTTAGGTTCTTTTAACATTTACTTGTGGTTGCATAAATATGATAACCGCCCAAGATCAATTAAATAAACAAACATACAAACAAAAAACTAATAATTAGGCCTATATCATCTTTCTTCTTTCGAATAACCCATTTGGAGGGCACGATGAATCAACTTTGGCTATTTTTCATTGTATTCGATTTCCTTTGCTTCCAAATTTCCTTCATCCTTCTAGACTTCGTTGTTCACTTCGGCTATTCTGAATTGCGAAGCCGGGGAGGGTTGCTAGTACAAAATAAAATAAATATAAAATCTGAATAAAATGGTGAAATAACCGGAAACTTGTTTACGTAAACATCAGCAGATGTAAGAAATAAATCTTAATGAATCCCGTAATTCCTTTTGTTTACGAAGCTTGAACATTGTCTTGCAAACTGACGTCAGACAGTGGGAAAGTAAAACAATGGCTGGCAAGATGACTCTGTATTCCTAAAGAGGACAGTACACCTACATCCTTGCTCACTCCAAGTTGTGTTTAGATTCGCTTTCGCAGTCCACTGAACGTCATCAATTTCTCCAATCAATTACCAAGTTTCATTAACGCTGGAGTTCCGCAAGGGGTCTCCAGCGGTCTAGACAAGGAGGCACCTGGCAGCCGGCCTAAACGGTTACTTCAGTCTGCGCCAAGAAGGGGGTAAATCAGTGGGAAGCATGCCGTATTTCAGAAGCTGCGGCCACCAACTTGGCCTTCTAAGCACCCCCAACTGAGTTCTGAAGTTGTGGTTAAGGCTTGGCAGAGAAGTCCAAGAAGATGAGCATCACACAACCCTACTATAGTGAATACTTAAAGCTGACCACGCGAATATCCAAGTATACAGTATTCCACCACGATAAATTAAAACGGTCCACATTGTGAGTCAGATCGTTTCGAATGTTGAAAAGAAGAATATAATTATAACAAATACTCCCGTAGAAAGAAAATATGTATGTAGGAATATTCCCGAACGGCTTTTAGGGAGTATTCCTACACTGGGAATGTTGAATTTTGTCAGTATTCTTTACTTTAGCTGTGAATGTTCATATTACAAACTACCAGAGGTATGTAAGCAAGACGAGAGTCGAGATGCATTAATCGCCGTTTATATAATTGAGAAAACGCCTTTTATAAGTTATTCTTAATGATCTTGTTGAAAATGGATTTTAATAATATTACTAATTGTTACACTTTAAACGATTCTTATTGTATTTTTTTTTTCTGTTCACAATATTAATCAAAGAAACTCTATAAACCAAAATTTTGATGTTCTGTATTTTAGATGGAAGAAATATGTATCGGTATATTAAGGCTTTCACGGCCCGGATTACTATATAAATAGTTCATGTTTTTTGAACTAATGCCGTGTGTGTTTAAATTTAAACCATTTTCGGAGAAACCTTGCCTCCTTTTTCAATAGAAAAACATGAACTATTTATATAGAAATATTTATAGTTTCATTTTAACTAATTTAAATATTCCCACTAAATGTTTAAGAATTTTGACTACCGGGAATTTTTGGAGATATTAGCCAAGTTCCCGCGTATTAACCCACCACACTAGTCGCAATGAATGTTAAAGCAAAAATAAACGATCATTTAGAAGTGTTTTCGCTAGTAATAATGTTTGTTTTTGATACGTCAGTGTGTTGAAATTGCTCAAAGGGAATTTTAATATGCTAATCATTCAGAAACGGATCTCCCTCTCTGGCATTTATGCACCCTCATATACAAACCTGTGCCGGTATTCGAATCATAATTGGGGGCGTGGTGGCACAGCGGTCAAGCTGTATGCCTCTCACCAAGGCGGACCGGGTTCGATTCCCCGTCACTGCATGTGAGATTTTCGAAGTGAAATGCCATGTCCTGTGGTTCGGATTCCACGTAAAAAGGAGATCCCGTGGCTCATGATCGCGAGATTAACGGTCACGTTAAACTACAAGCTTCCTTCCTTCCTTCCTTCGAATCATAATCTTGGGCTTAGCAGGTGAGAGCTTTGTCGGCTAACTACGCTTGGTAGTTGCGATTTCAACTTGAAGAGGCAAAACATAAGAGTTCATCTGCCCCACGTAAGATACAATTAAGTTACTATTAAAATCAGGAGTTTTTGTATGCAAATAGAGAAAATTTAAGAAGAATTTTCGTGCATCTTTTTCGGTTTCACATGTTAACAAATTATAATTATAATAAATACATAAATAAATGAATTTTAAAAAAATGCAAATTTCATGACGTCAAATTTTCCGAATGTAGCTTTCTCATTTCTTAATCAGCTTCTTACTCCTCTATATGAAATAAACAGGAGCGTAATTTGGGCGTGTCAAGGGAGGATAATATCCTTTCGTATTAAATTCCAACCAGCCTTCTGGCTGACTACCTAACAGACAGTATTAAATTCCTAAGAGGAGTCAACACAGCATTACGATATCGAATCCACAATACAGTATTTGCAGCATATGGCATTTATTTTGCTGGTTGTTGACTCGTATAAATTCCACACTTGAGAACGATGAACCATGCTGAAAGCTATTATTTGAGCACCAATGATCCTTCGGATAAAAGAGTCTTATAAACCCTCACCCCGTAGTAACCTCTGAACAATGATGGTTTCGTGTTTCGGGACACTCGCGGTTGTCCATATAGAACCTAGCAAAAATTTCTCTATTTCAGGCTTCCGACTCAAGCAAACTTATCGCCTACGTAATCTGCAACACGCTGGACATACCAGTATGACGGTTGCATCTTGTTACACCTGTTCAACATGGAAAACTGCTGCAATTTACTTTTCACAGTTACTGTAGAATTTAGATAGAGAGGTTTGAAGCCATTTTTCAGTATGCTTAATTATAATTGAGATTGCAACTCTTCAGTCAGTGAATAAAATATTTGTTTTACTGCGCTTATTGCATCATTTACCGGTGTGTTTGTGTACATATTCGTTATATCGAATGAAATCATTCTTAAGTTCGGTTTAATTTTTATGGATCCTAGTTTATTTGACAGATTAGGTGTTTATTTTCTTATTTACAGAAAATGTCATTCTGGATAATTAGCATATTCCACAGAATTTTTAGTACTCTTTACTTAATTTGTAACTTGGTGCGCCTCTATAATTTGCAATTGGTGTAATCGGGTAAGTGTCCTTGTGAATCTTAGATAGTGCTCTATCTCAGTGACGGTAGCTGTGGATTCAAGTCTGTTAGTTTAGTTTTCTCTAATTTTGTAAAAACTTACTTTATTTTACTTCACGCGGTTTTGATCTGGTTTTAAATTTGATTCTAGGGCCTTTCTCTATTTCCCTTATCCCATTCTCATTTATGAATTCAACCGTTTTATTCATGATTACTGTTGTGTTGACTTTGTCAGCTTTGGTTACGGTAAGTCCTCTTTATCCATTTTTTTTTCTTTCAGACTGAACAGTAGCAATAGGCCTATCATTTGTAGAATTTAACTTAAGGTTCATCAATGCAGGAAGTTTGCACGCTGATTAAAAAGAGCTTTATAGCTTCCACTTGTATACATCTGGAAGCGAAGCTGAAGTTACTAGTTAACCTCCGCATTTCCAAGGGAATAAGCAGCAGCTTGTAAACAACATATCGACAGGGTAATATCCACAACAGCAAGTGTGTTACCATGACTACGGCACACCCTCCTTCCATTTAGCTTTTCCCAACTGTTTTCATTTCATTTCCTCCACCGTCCCTACCTTAAAGGGACAGACGGAGTGATAAACAGAGCGAAAGGAAATGGAGGGGGAGAACGTATAAGAGTAGGAAGATGATGCGCCTGAAAGGGGATGCATAACTTTACATTATGAAGCTGGGGAAGTACACCGCCACGGAGTCCTACGACAAAAGTAGCTAAATAAGAAAAAAATCCATAAATTTTCCGCTTTGTACGTGTAGGGAGGAAACGTGTCACGAGAAACGTAGTTGAAATGAGATATCGCACCACGACGATACGGTCTTCTCTCGACGAAATGAATTGTGTCATGACTTTCCATTTTACTCTAACAATCAGCATTTACATTATCGACAGCCAAAGTATTCTCTTGACATCGAACATTTTAAAAGCTTTCTGATAGGAATAGTAAAATTACATTTCGGACCTTCTCATATAGTGATCGTCAGCCTCGTGTACTTTGCTATGTTCGAAATCTGTCCGATATTCACAGTTTCTTTTCGTTACAAACTAGATTTTTGATGTTGCAGTTACATTTTAGGGACTTGCACATCGTGGTCATTTAGCCCCATGTATCTTATGGTGTGTGCGTGTGTAATTTCGTCTGATAACTTTTGATACTGTGATGGCTGTATTAGTGTAGGCTATTTGTAATACAGGTGAGGATTGGAAGAGAGGCGGCTGTGGCAGTAAGTTAGGAACCATCCCGGCATTTTCCTGGAGTAGAAGTGGGGAACCACGGAAAGCCACTTCCAGGATGGCTGAGGTGGGATTCACGACGCTGAGTGTAGCCCGTTCCAGCCCTCAGGCCAGAATTAAATTTCTTGGTGGAGCCGGGAATCGAACCCGAACCTCAGGGGTGACAGTAAAGATTGCTAGCCCACTGAGACACGAGGTGGACCAGTGCAGAATTCAGAAACCACGGACAAGTACTTTTGGGATGGCTCATGTGGGATTCGAACCCTCTCTTCTTAATTAATCTCACGATTCTCACGTGGTAAGACAAAAGTAGTAACGGCGAATTTTGTAAGCCTTAATGGATGTGGATTTTTTCAGAGTGCTTACATACCAACGAAATAATGGACCATCTATTAATATATACTAGAAGGCATGTGCGAGAAATCTCGCATGTGTAAAACCACCCGCCTGGCTTTACTGTTATGGGAGCTGAACGTGACACAGTTCTGCCAGGGGCCATCGTCTTGTTTATTTGTTTAAACGGACTTTTTAAACAAATATATTTTCGTTGACCTTTCAAGAAATGCAAGATTTCCCCTGTACTATTGAGACGATTTGGACGGTTTTGGCACAAACCACACCTTCTAACTCCCTCTGGTTTAGGAGCTTGAGTTTTGTGAAACATACGCCTTAGCGTTTTATACATGTGAGGTGTTCCGTAAGGGAAAGGCGAGCCCTCCATATGCACGTGGCGGGCTCGCCCTTCTCTTACGGAACGCCTCATATGATGATATGTTGATTTACTCGAAGGATGGCTGATTTCTCAAATGCACCATAGTTATTATAATATACAAGTGTTTATTTTTGCTTGGCAAGGCGATTCCGCTCGACCTTCGCCGGCTGTTACAGGTTGGCGCGTGGTCCCCGGCCGTATTGCCACGCTCTTGCTGCGGTAGACGTGTGAGCTCCGAGCTAATTTGGTGTTTTATAAAGCTATTGTGTACTGTATATCGTATTGTATAGTGTGTTATTGTGATTGTGAATAGTGCTGTAATGCCTTATGTGAAATATTCGTTACGTGAACGTGTGTATCTGCACAATACGTACACAAAGTGCAGGCAATAGTGCACTAGAACAAGACAAAAGTTTCGAGTGAAATTTCCAGGGAGACCCATTCCTATAAATCGGACAATAAAACAACTGGCTAAGAGATTCAAACGTACAGGTTCAGTAAACAATAAAAATAGACGCCGTTGTTTCCTTACTGAAGCTAAATTAACCGGAGTAACCAGGAATTTAAGGAGATGCCAATTATGTTTGGAAGCGAATGGGGAACATTTTCAGCATCTACTGTAAACATGGTGAGTAAAAATGCACGATATTGATTTTAAGCACCGTATTCTGCCGAACATACGCGCGCGCGATTGCTGGCAATTGAGCCGTCACTGGCGGAGCGCGTGAGCGAGAATGTCCTTGCCAAGCAAATATCAAGACCCTGTATTATGGGAAGGATCGTAACTTTTAGCACAACGACGGTAGGAAAGCTTCGGAACTTTGTGGTAGGGGAGAGGTTAGCCCTCAGTAGCTTTTCTCTGCACTGCCATGCTCCGAATTGTAGGCGGACATCTAACGGCCTTAAACGCGACTATCACCGGTTAGCTACAAAATTCCCTGACATTAATTTAGGGGATAATGTATGAATTAGTATATAATCTTGCTTATCTGGTACCTCCCCTCTTGCCTAACGATTCATTAAGAGATGATTTAGTGAGTGAGGGGAATCGCGCTACGTTTTTCGCCATGCCAAGTTACGGCAGAAAAATAATTCTCACTCGCAAAATTTGTTGTATTTTAGTTTTGTTTTCTTTTAAGTTTCTTCAAATTTCCCTGATGTTGTCTACACCTTTGCGAAATTCCCTGACATTTCCCTCTTTCCTCTACCTATCCCTCCCTCAGAAGTGCTGAAATAGCTAGGGATTCACTGCTCACCTGGCATGCTGCAACTGCTTACTCACGCAGGCAAGATACATTTACAAGTGGACAGTCGTGTGTGGAATTAGCATCTTTCGTGTTACTTATAAACTAGAGGTGTCCAATCATTTATTTTTATGTTTCACAAAATGATAAAATTTCCGACTATCAAAACATGTAATGAAAACACTATTATTCCGATTCGTGCAACAGAATTTGAATTGAAAAATGGATCTCAGGGGAGCTTGTGCTCGCGAGCACTTTCTGGCTCGTATGATGAGCACCAATTTTTTTTTTAAATATTATATTTGAATTGCAGCCAATGGCCATAGCAGGGTTTTTCAATTGAACGCCCTTAGGCTCCCCAACAAGTTTATTTTCAAGTAGTTCCAACTTTGGCTAACAGACGCCACTGTCATAGACACCTAGCGGGTAACGTTGGAACTTGATAGAGCGTTTCTAACGAAATAACCTACAAATTTTGACTACACTACCAATTGTAGTGGTAGGTTCTTTTACATGGCATAAATCTATATTCCACTCCAAAAGAAGGATTTTAACGCCCTTAAAAATCCGACGACTTCCGACGTGTTTGAACCCGCGATTGTGGGCATAGCAGTTCAGCATGCTACCGACCGCGTCACCGAAGCAGCCCAAATTTCATAAAATGTAAAGAGCACCAAGCTGAGAACATTGCTTAGGCGAATGTTCACTCTAAGCAATTAAACACGGAACAAATTTCATCCACGATCTATAGTAAAGCCATCATTACTTCAGACATGACGTTTCAGTGTTACGGTACCCTAGAGTTATCTGGCGGTCAAAAGGAAAATTACTTTAAGTAGCCAATCACAGGCATTCATTTAAATCAATATATCACGACAAATCGAGTTTCGATCGCGACGTCGTGATTTAGCGAACGAAACTCTAGCTTAGCGGCTTCGGTGGCGTCGTTGGTAGCATGCTGAGCTTCTATGCCCAAGATCGCGGGTTCAAACCCGACCGAAGTAGTCAGATTTTTTAAGAGCGTTAAAATCCCTCAGTATGCCTTCCTTCGGAGGGGAAGTAAAGCCGGCGGTCCCATGTCAGAGATTTATGGCATGTTAAAGAACCTTCCACTAATTACACCTGTGTGAAGCTAAATTGAATAGGTTAAGAATGTAAACAACGCTCTCAGGTTCCTACGTTCGCTGCCAAGAGCCGACTGCGGTGGCGTCTAGTAGCTCAGTTCTGAACTAGTAGTTGTTGACGGTGGCGTTTGGCGGCAAAAGTAGGAACTATTTGAAAAAAATCAAAAGTCGGCAGTCCTTACTTGAATTAAAAAGAACAGATAACACACACTAATACAGTCACCACTAAGGTTCGGATGTTAAGGAAAAGTCATATTTTTTTCCTGAGATCATTTTACCCGAAATCTGAAAAATAAGTTTGAATGACGGGTCCCTGACCACGTGTAAAGCAATTTGATGTTGCCTATAAATGCATATTTCGGCCATTTTTATTGTTTTGGTCATATTTTAGTGATATAAGGTCATATTTGGTTATAATTTCAGCATTTTTGTTTAAATTGAGCCGTCGTTAACAAGGTACATATTATCTACGTCGAGTTTCAAGCACAGGATTTCCGAATAGTGTAGTAGATATATTTGTCTTTCTTTCTTTTCCCGGAACAGGTAGATAGCCGGTTTAGAAGACCTGATTCCAAGAAGGCGCTCGTCTACGCACGTCGTTTAGCACATCTTTTTGGACAAGTTAGATTGCGACACTATACGCATGAGGTCACGGAACATGACGATAATGTCACTCCAGTAGATATATTTAGCTCAGAAGCAATTAGCAAACAAGGAAATGCCATGTTTTAGGTCATATTTTATAATTTTCAGGTCATATTTAGCTAGTTTTTAGGGCATATTTTGTACTTCTTTAGGTCTTAAACTTCCGAACCCTAGTAATCACAATTAACACCGGTTATCAGACAGATTCTACACACACCCAAAGTACACGGGGCTGCATGACCGCGTTGTCGCAGCCCCTAAAATGAGGAACCAACCAACCAACCAAACATCAAGTCGGAAGTAATGATGGCTTTACTATGATAGTGTAGTCACATCATCAACGGTTCTTGCTCATACAGACCAAAAAAATCTCAATGTGGTAACTAAACATTATTTTAAGCGTTAATAAGACACAGTATAATACGTGCCATATTTATTTCATTTGGACAACCAGAAGGTATATTTTATAATCATTTCCCCCATGCTTCTCAGCCATTACTTGCCCCCATTAACTTCTAAGCGACTCAATTACCTCGTTTATAATATGTTCCTTTGTACATCCACAGGTCGCTTAATTAATTATAGGCTACTGCGAGTTTTATTTCTAGTATCCCTATCCACCGCACAAAACACTGAAGTCCAATTACAATTCGAGAACATTAACAAACAGTTCGATATCCAATCAAAATGTATTACCTCATGCATTTTTTAAACCCCTAATGAGCGACAATTCACAGAGTTACAGGTAGCGGCAAGAGAGAAAGGGGCGACCAGTGACGTGGAAAGAAGCTCCAGAATAGCTCCAATATACATGTATATATTCTCCGTGTAATTACTTCTCTTGATGGATTCGCTGATTGGTTCTCCGCTGTTTTAAAACGGGACTGCCGGGTAATGAGCAATCAAAGTGTCAAACACAATTCACCAAGCCTCCTCGCGCCAATGATTGGCTGCTTTCAAACACAAGCAAAACCAGCTACTAGTTCAAGTAATTTAATTTACTTTACTTTAAAACTCGCTCACAGAGAAACATTGACTGGCCAAGCATTTCAAACTCGCGGAAGGCGAACAGTCATTAACTCCTAACCTAGAAACAGAGATTAACAAGAAAGATATTAAACTCATTTGTAATCCTAATCAGATTTAAGGACCTTCAGATAGCGCCAGGCTTGCAGCAGCTGTTAGAGAAGAGAAATTAATCACGATCATGATGAATCATACGAGATTTTTAACTCTTCAAACTCTTCATGACTGAAGCAGATGCTTTTGACTTAATATCAAGGTCATCAGTCCTATTAATGAGCAAAAGTCGTGATCTGATTGTTAGATCCACTTCGCGAGATGGCAGTACCCTGAAGTTGAATATCCACATCAGGAATATTCGCCAAATCCAGACTCCTGAGGAATGTAATATTACGTTCCGTTAGTGTACGTTGTGTTTCGTTTGATGGGCTTTGACATCGTGGAGCTCATAACTAATGGGACGTAGATTGCCGACCACGAGATCCCCAACTGACCACTACATTGCTTGTGCCGGGCTCCTCTCTTTCACCTTTCTTGTTGACCTTCCTTTGTCAACTCTTGTTCTCTTTTGATAGAACCTAAAAATAACTAATTCGGTTATTTTTAAGTAAAATTATATAATAGTACATTATGCAACAAGCCAATAATGTCAATAATTAAGACACGAGTATCGCGAGTTTTTAAATTTCCATACGAGTGTCTCAATTACCATTATAGGAGAGTTGCATAGGACTGTTTATGTTCGACGATCAAACATAAATATTCATAAATATCTGTCGAGATTCCGCCAGTTTCGTTTACTAAACAGAGGGCATGGGACGCAGAGAATACCTTGTATTCGACCACGACCTCCTCGAATACCCCACTATGACATTAGCCACGCAGTGAAATTTAATATAGGAGGCCGTGGAAGCCAGCCCAGGTGCGATGCTATTCTTACGTAACAGCCGTATAATGAAAATCTTGAGCTCTGATTGGTGGAGAACCTGTATCATAATGAAACTTGAACTATAATGAGTCTCTTTAAGAAGCAGTTTTTTGGCATTTAATATTTATATTTCGGCATGGTCAAACATAAAAATATTTTCAACGCGAAAGGAGACCACTCGAATAGGCTAAGGAACATTTGTAATAATTTTGATCTTGCGTAATATTCCGGCATAATACAATAATAAACTGTAATTAAAAGGTCCGCCTTCAGTTTCTATCATTTTACGAACGTAGGCTATCGTTGAATGTCGTTATTGCCTGTTATTCCCAAGGTTGCAGGATCGAATCCTGGCGCAGTCAGTTGGCATTTGAGGGTGCGCACATGCGAGGGAGCCGTGCCATTAGATTTACTGGCACGTTTAAGATCTCATTCGGTGCAAAATTCCGGCATCCCGGCGGGCGTCTCTAAAAGCCACTGTAGTTAAAAGGGACGTAAAATCAACATTATTATTATTATTATTATTTTACTGTTGAATGTGGTTGTTCGAGGCACACCGAATTTCTGAAACGCGTGATATTTACATACCGCAACAATAGGTTATAACTTGGGGCAAACATTTAATAGCGGTATTGGGTATTATAGGGAGTTCCAACAATTAGCAAGGCATGCCCAGTGATTTATACAAATATATATTACAAAAATCCTATAAATTCCTAAATTGAACATATAAGATCCTAAAAAATCCTAATATGCTGATGGATAGAACCTAATATTAACTTTTCGTAACCTAAGGGAGTTGGTGATTATTAAGGAAGGACTGTAAATTTGTCTCCGCGTAAACAGAATAATAATGATGTACATTAAAACTCATCATGCCATCAAGATATAGCGGAGATACCGCTATCTGCTATTTAACGCAAGTATTATGACGCTGGGTGCAAATCATCTTTTTGTGCCTCCGTGAAAGTTCTAACTTTCGTCATTACTGCTCATCTGCAAACTTCCAGCGCTCATTAATCTCATTCATCCGTTGTTGCCGTCTTTCAGTCACACTTCCTCCCCGTTTACGACTCCCCACGAAGGAGATAGGAAGACAGTAAATGATACATTACGGCTCTTCTGTCGTCGAAAGGTAAACACCAAGCGTTGTGTTGGCGGGCTGTCAGAAACACACACATTCTGCAGTGTAGAAGCCTTGCCTCCTCAAGCTCGATTCATCAGGGAATGCGAACCTTTTCTAAGTCGCGTGCCACTTCAATATTGGTTTAATTGTTGCTGCATCTATTAGAGATCAGCCTGGTTTATAAGGGTAGAACACTTACCTCTTACAGTACTTAGGAGGCCTTGGGTCGATTTTCGGCTCCACCAGATCTTTAAGATATGAACTGAGGGCTGGAACGGGCTACATTCAGCCTCATGAAGGCTATCAATGGCGTAACTACGGGTGTGATTAGGGGGGCCAAATAGAGCCAAATAATTTAAAAAAAACTTAATTTGATGAAATTTGTATTTGATAGGATTATGCACGTTTATAATTTGTGTGTAAAATTTTTAAGGTTAATCCAACTAAAACTGTTCATTTGCGAGCTTTTGCACATTGAGAGGTGCAAATAAAACGTATCAAGCTATCAAGATCAAACATGAAAACGTGTGGAGTTTGCTGTCATTGATTTGCCCCGCCCCCTCCCATCTCCCCCCCCCCCCACACACACACACACACACACACACAAAGCAAAAAGAGCAAAGTTCAAAAACGAAAGCAGAAAACGAACAGAAAACCGAAAACATAAAGCAAAATGCAAAATACACAAACAGAAAACAAACACAAAGCAAAAAGCAGAATTTGAAAACAAAAGCAGAAAAAAAACACAAAATCCACAAAAAAGCAGAATTGGAAAACAAAAGGCAGAAAAAACATAAAAACAAAAAACACAAAGCAAAAAGCAAAATTCGAAAACAAAAGCAGAAAACAAACACAAACTAAAAACACAAAAAGTAGAATTCAAAAACCAAAGCAGAAAACAAACACAAAAACAAAAAACACAAAGCGAAATTCAAAAACAAAAGCAGAAAACAAACACAAAACCAAATTCAAAATACACAAAGCGAATTTCAAAAACAAAAGCAGAAAGCAAACACAAAACCCAAAACAAAACACACCTAGCATACAAAAGGATAGAAAACAACACAAAACCAAAAGCGCAATTAGTTCAGATTTTACTCCACTCATCCCCTTCCAGAAGCAAATCCTTGTTAAGCCACTGAATACCTGCTTGGCGCAAGAAATAGCGCGGAAAACCAAGACAATACGACGGAGTGTTCAAATGCTTGCCTCTCACTACGGCGGGCCAGGTTCAATTTCCAGTTAATGCATGTGACATTTTCGAAGAGAAATGCCACAAAGGGTCCGTCCACATATTACGCAATAACCTTTTGGTCGATTATGTCCTCCCCCCAATAACCACGCACAATCATCACATCGACCCCACCCCCTCCTGTATAACGTAATCATAAAGCAATACCTAATATTTCTGATTTCGTCACGATTTATCTATATAAATCAGCGGTTCTGAACCCGTAGAAGTCTGCGGACCACTCAGCCTGAAATTGAATCATGTACGGACCCCCCCCCCCCCCCCAATAAACCTTATCAGTTGTTACCCTTCGTCAATAACACTTATTTTAAAGATATTTCAATTCAAAACCTGATAGTCATCGTCGCGAATACATTCGGACGATTCTCGTTCAGCGCACCCAGTTTTCGAAATCCCCATTTATTGGCCACTTCATTATACGTGCTGGTGGACCCTTTTCTCCCGCGGACCACTCCAGAGGCACTCGCGGACCACCGGTTAAGAACCACTGATATAAATAAATGAAACAAGAAACGTAATGTCAGAGACTCAGGGATATCAATTACTGTAGAGCGTAAAATGAGTTGATTTTTGTTATTTGTTAAGTGATTACGTATGCATAGCGTTTATCCCCCTCCTCGCACGTCATCAACGTAATCAAGCGATTTAGCAGGAAACATCGCGATGTCACTAGTTGAACTTATAAAAATAGAATTAGATATTGCTAGTTGAACTTGTAAAAGCAGAATGCAGATATCGCCAGTTGAACTTGTAAAAGCAGAATGCAGATATCGATTGACTTCTGAAGGCGGAATTATACAAATACTACTATAGGAACTTGTAAAAGTAGAATACAGATATCACACTTGAAGTTGTAAAAGTCTAATATCATGAATACAAATATCGTTATTTCAAAATGTAAAATTAGAATACCGTATAATAGTTACTAATATCGATATTTGAGTGTGTAATGCTAGAGTAGCCTAATACAAAGATCAACATTTGAATGTGTAAACGTCGAGTACTGCAAGATACAAATATTGCTATTTTTGTGTGTAAAAATAGAGCATAATAGATACTTCAGTGTTTAGAGAGTTTAAGATACACAGATATCGATATTAGAATCGTAAAAAAAGAATTTGTCGTGATATATAGATTTTATTGGCTGCATGTGATTGGCTAGTTAAAGTGATTTCACTTCTTTCCGCCAGGTAGCTCTAACGTAGCACTGAAACGTCTAAGTCGGAAGTAACGATGGCATCAATATAGGCTATATGTTAACGAAACAAATTATCAATTTAAATTTAGACACGAATTTTTAAGTTTCTTTATCGTTACGTAGACTTTTAGCGATTTTAAGCAAAATTAAGTTGGTAAGACTGCTGGCAACTACGGTAGCGTGCATTGTGCACTAACTAGGCCTCTCTTGGCTTTGAAGCTCACACTACAAGCTGCACGTACTTACTAATTAGGTATCACGCTCCTCGGTGCTAAGAGAGTGGAACATGTCTCTGTTCACTGGCAGGGGGATTTTAATTTTGGAATGTTTGAGTCACGGATTTCAGTCAAAATCATTTCAGGTGAAAGTGAGTTGAAGAAACGACTGTCGTCTAAGATGTTCGTTCTAGAGCGCACGAAGGTCCCAGCTTGAGATATTCTCAATTGAAACACCTTTGATTATTGATATGGTTGATACAATTTGGTTATAACTCTATGCCAATAACGAGTACCTTAAAAATGTATTACTGAACATCATTTCATAGTATTGACAAGGAGGATTACATAATACAAATTATATTTTACCTTTATTCTCCGAAACTAATAATAAGAAGTAATTGACATTTTATTTTTTCAGGGATGTTCCTTGAGGCTCTCTCCCTACTTAAAACACAGACTTTTTGAAAATTAGTGAATTTATAATTTACGAAGATTTTTTTAAGTGTCGTAATTTTAACAGCATTTTCATGAACATGTCCGTCAAAATTAAATTCAAATGAATTTAGAAAAACGAGCGTGTTAAATTAAAACGCATAGCCTATATTACTTCTAAAACGTTTAGATTTACATGTTGAAAAGTTCCGCAACCCTCGTTTGAAGTTTTAAGTGGTTTTTAATTCCACAGTCATACACCAAGGAACTTGTTTTCCTCCCAGCCCCTACCCTTTTTTTTTTGTCGTAGAATCCGAACCTCCGGACGCACGGTAGTATTTTTCCTCAAAAATCCCCACATGTATTAACCGGGAATTGAACCCAGTCCGTCTCGGTGGGAGCCAAGCAGCTTGACCGTTGCACCATCACACCTTATGAAATGTAAGAAAATCCGAGGAAAGCCACGCAGGATGGTCATTGTCAGCGCCAATATTCGAAACTTTGATCACCAAGGTAAACACTGATTACCCGATAGTTACAAAATTGGAAATACGAAGAACTGTACCCCCCCCCCTTCCATATGATTGAAAGTTAGAAGAGGAAGGAGTTGTTTGGATAACAGATGCGTCATCCTGGAGGTGTGGAGTAAGAAGAAGCCAAGAACTATCGCTTCCAGCACCACCCTTCGCCGATTTTCGCGAGTTACAGCTTTAACGGGCGGAAACATTTGATGGAGGAGCCCGGCATGAGATTGAGAAATAGCCAACAGAAACTGAGTGTGCAAGAGAGGAAGAAATAAGGGTTGGAGAATAGGAAAAAAAAGGGCATCAAGGCGAATGAAAAAGAATTGCATCCCGAGACGAAAAGCTGATGGCAAACGCTCGGATAGAAAAGAAGAAAAAAAAAAGAGTGTCCGTCAGAAAAAAAACAAGAAAAAAACACAAGATATAAAAAAGGAGAAGAGAATGAATTGTTGGCTGTATAGTTTTGGCGGCTTCGTGGAGAACACAGCAACAGAAATAAAAGAATATTTTCTTGCGAGAGAAATGGCGTAGAATCTGCACAGGCTTTAAATCCCACGCTGGCATGACAATACCTCCCTTTCTATAAAAAAAATGTGACGGCATAATGCGACATTACGGGGAGAAGGCATACAAATGGAATGACAGTATTCTAAATAAAAAGTCGGAAGAATCCTGGCGGCCAGGCAACCAAGGCAGCAAAATAGTAGTGATAAATTGATCCCCGCGGGGTGTGGTGGGGCTAGTGTTATTGGCAGTCACCACTGAGGTCCCAGGTTCGAATTTCCAGCCCTACCAAAAATTGAAAAGTATTGGTATGGTCTGCTACAAGATATTCCTTCATCCTTGTTGTAGGCACATTTGCCTTTGCCAACCAGAGAAATCTGCTGAAGCTGAACTTTCCTTAAACAATGGCCGTCAAATACTTTGATGGAACATCATAGTCATGGAGAAACATATCACACCCAGATTCATTCCAATGGCGATAGAAATAACCCAGCACTAGAAGAACGTAGATGGAGGTGATGGTAATCATTTGAGCGAGGTTTGAGCAGATCATGGCTGCCCTCTCTACTATTCAAATATGATTCAAGAGGCTATGGAGTGCTTCCTATCTAATGTAATTTTATCTATGAAGACTCATTCCATTGTTAGCTCACTTCCTTTAATAACACGACCAACTTTAATAATTCTAATCTTGATAACAGTACAAGCTGCAGTTCTGAAACGCAGCGGTTCATTGACATACATCTCGACAGACTGTTGTTGTTGCTACTTATTTTAGGGGCTTTGTGACATGGCCACCCCATGTACTTGGGTGTGTTTAGAATTCATACAGGGGACCAAATGACCACGATGCCCAAGCCCTTCAAATGAAATAACAAGAATTGTATTCTTTTTCGATCCGGTTAATCCGTAATTTCAGTTACACCGGTTTCGGATAACCGGGATTAGAGTGCATTCTCATGAGTATGACGTGTATCCTTCCTTCAATAGGATCATTGTCTCGTTTATAAATTCCGCCACAATGATTCCGAGGGTGCGATATCTAATTAATCAAAACTTAGAAGAATTACTCTGGTATGAAATGTAGCATGGGAGAGAAGAAGAGTGTTTACAATGGCCTAATTAGCCATGAATCTTTTATGAGGAGGAGAATCTGTTTTAGCATCGAGCCAAGTGAAAACACAGCAAAAATTAGCTGATGGGTATAAAAGACTAATGAGCAAGCAAGGATACGGGCAATAGAGATTAAAACACCCCGTGATCGCACAGGCTGACTGCGCTCAAGCGTATCATTTGATTTTCCCACTATATAAATGTTCACGAGACAAACCAAAAGATACGATATTCTGCTAGCTGCGTGGCGCAGTGGTATGGTAGGCCTATTCATTCACCTGCGTGCCTGAGGTTGCAGGATCGAATCCCAGCGCAGTACGTAGGCATTTGAAGACCGCTCATAGCCATATCCACATGGTTATGATTCAAAACTCTTTACATTGGTTGTTTTTCAATGTAAATGTACATGTATATAATAACGTGTTCTGTCCTTAGGGAGGTCTTCACACAGCAGCTCTCCATGCATTCCTGTCTTCATCTGTTCTCTTTGTTTTGTGGTAATTTCCCGCTATCTTGACACTGCCCACCAGCTGGTACCTTCTCCGTCCTCTTCCTCTCTTCCCGTTTACTGATACTTCGAGAGCATCCATCAGCAAACACACTGGTTGGTTGGTTCTTAAGTTTAGGGGCTGCGACAACGCGGTCATGTAGCCCCGTGTACTTTGGGTGTGTGTAGAATCTGTCTGATAACCGGTGTTAATTGTGATTGTATTAGTGTGTGTATCTGTTTTAATTCCAGTAAGGACTGCAGACGATCAATTTTCAAGTAGTTCCTACTTTTTCCGCCAAACGCCACCGTCAACGACTACTAGTTCAGAACTTAGCTACCAGACGTCACCACAGTCGGCTCTTGGCAACGAACGTAGGAATCTAAGAGCGTTGTTTACATTCTTAACCTATACAATTTAGCTTCACACAGGTGTAATTAGTGGAAGGTTCTTTAACGTGCCATAAATCAATGACATGGGACCGCCGGCTTTACTTCCCCTCCGAAGGAAGGCATACTGAGGGATTTTTAACGCTCTTAAAAAATCCGACGACTTCGGCCGGATTTGAACCCGCGATCTTGGGCATAGCTCAGCATGCTACCGACTACGCCACCGAAGCCGCCTCAGCAAATACTCTCTCGGCAGCCAGTGCCCCAGCCAGTTTCTCTTCCTTGTATGGATGGTATCTAACAGCCTCCTATCTTCTCCAACTCGCTCCAATACCTCCTCATTCCGGACCCTTTCCTCCCAGGATATCCTTTCCAATGTGACTGCACGAAATTATGTAAACCTACGAGGGAAGTTCCGAAAGTAAATTTCGTCATTTTATTGCACGAGCAGATGGTAGACTACACCAGGTGACAGAAACAATCGCCATAAGAATTCACACCCGTGGCTGGTTCAAGGACGGAAGGAGCGTCAGCGGATGGCGAATAACGCATGCAGAGAGCACCGACGAAGAGAGAGGAGCAGCAGACCGGCGTGCCCGATATCATTAGGTCGGTCGCTGGTGTTGCATGTTCAGTGAAGGACGGCAGAGTGTGGAGGATGAAGATCGAAGTGGGCGTCCATCCACATCCACCAATGAATGAATGAATGAATGAATGAATGGTGGTGGTGATGATAATTGTTGTTTGAAGGGGCCTAACATCTAGGTTATCGGCCCCTAGTGATCTGGGTGATAGCGAAAATGACAATGAAATGGAAACCAGAACGAAAATTAAGTGAGACGGAAAATACTTACAAAAAGGAACTCATTTTGAAACAACTCATAAAATGTTCTTACAAAAAGGAATTTAGAACGAAAAGATTCACAAAAGGAATAGATTGAAAAATACGCAGAAAATGCAGGCTAGGTTCAAAATACGTACAACATGCAATGTAGAGTCGAAATGCTTACAAAATGCAATTGAAATTCAAAATACTTACAAAATGCAAATGAGATAGAAAATACGTACAAAATGCAATTGAGGTTCAAAATATTTCCAAAATGCAAGTGAAATTGAAAATAGAAATACACAATGCAATTCAGATTGAAAGATCCCATTTTTAATACAAAATATTCACAAAGTGCAATTGAAATTCAAAACACTTACAAAATGCAATTGAAATTCAAAATACTCACTAAAATGCCCTGCTCCTACATTGAAAGACTTAAAAAAAGCAATTTAGATTGTCAATCTTTACAAAATGCAATTGAGGTTGAAAACAATCGCGAAATGCAATTTAGATCGAAAAAGGCTTACAAAATGCAACGTAGATTAGAAATACCTACAAAATGTAGTGTGAAAAAAACGCTAAAGGGAATTTAGATACACGGGGAGCCAAGTAACAAAAACAGTCGGGAATCTTAAAGAGAAAAGGAAATATAATGAAAAGAAAACAAGAGGTCTGACCCCTCGAAGAAGGAGGGATCAGGAAAGATGAGACAAGGGCCAATTAAGGCGGGAAAGTGAAATACTCCCTAGGCCTCGGATACCCTAATACCGTCGGGGTCGGTAAAGAACAAGAGTTGACCAATGGAGGTCGACAGGAAAAAAGACGGAGAGGAGCCCGGCACAAGTAAGTGGAAGCAATGCCGGACTCAGCTGGGGTCTCGTGGTCGCCAACTCACGTCCCACAAGATGTGAGCCCCTGGGAGAGAATGAATGAATGGATGGACGTACCCGGGCCCATCACATGCATGATGTGTTGCGTTACCGAAGTGTCTACAAGATGGGTACCGAGAAACCTGACCCCAGAGCAGACTGTGCGATAATTCCGTGCATCGCAGGGCACCGAGTTTTACCAGAGTGGTTTCTTCAAACTGACTGCACGCTACGTCAAGTGTCTCAATATCGGTGGCGACTACGTCGAAAAATAGTGCAAGGTATGTAGTTTATGACCTACAGTATGTCGGTTTGGCAAGAAAGGGTCTCTGGGAAAAAAAGAACGACGAAACTTATTTTCGAAACTTCCCTCGCAGAAATGAGGCTTTCTAATTATTGCATCTTACTGTATTATGAAAATATTTTCCAAATAAAAAAAGTACCGTACCATCGAATAGTTTATGGTAGTATCCCACAAAAAAATGATTTCGACAAAACTACGCACAATATTCATTCGAATTTTACTTTTTGCGTAGCAAACGACATGTAGCCGAGGATGAACTAGTACTAATGCTGTGGGACCATTACTAAAATTTTAAAGTTTTAGTGTGGTAATATTTCCTATTTGAAGTACTTAGGTTATACAATGGGGACAGAGGAAGGGAAGCAGATGTACAGAAGACTGAATAATGAACTGAGGAGATAAACAGAACGGGCAAGAGAGTCGTGTCCTCAATGCCCTATACATCTCGCTTTCTAAAATGCAATATCCTTTTTCGTCTCCCAGTACTCTTACCTCATCTTCAATCTCAAGGTCATGTTGTCTTTTGTCAGACTCGTAAAGATTCTCTATGTATTCTTGCCATCTATTCAGAAAGTCATGAGGTTCACTTAGTAGCGTACCATCCATTCCTTGTACTTCAATTCCAGTTCTTCTCCTCTTACCGTCAAACACCAGCTCCATAGCCACTCGATACATCATTTCGTATGTTCCCTCTTTTTTTCCAGCCTCTCGAACGGATGATATGAGAAACAGTAAAGAACTCTTAAAAATCCGAAGCCTTCGGCCGGGTTTGAACCCGCGATTTTGGGCGTAGAAGCTCAGCATGCTACCTACTACGCCACCGAAGACGCGTTTGTAATACTTTACCGTTAAACCAGCGCTCGAAGATTTTATGAATAAGGAACGTTTATGCAAATGAAAACTGCAAGAATATCCATTTCGTTTTATGAATATTATTGTTTTAAGAATTAGATTTGGCTGATGAAGACCTCAATGAAAGTTTGAAACATGTGCCAACGATTCAATAGATATTCAAAAAAGTGAATAGGCCTAGATGTTCTTAATTTTGTATTGACAGGCGTTATATTTTAAAAGTTATCTAATTTTCTAATTACCCCAGGTTCTTCTAAATACCAAATCCCACAATATTATCCCTTCGGAGTATTTTTGATACAGTTATTTTTGCCAGGAGGTGCTTCTAAAGAATTTGCCAAGCGCTGGTTTCGCTGGACTAGACTACACTCTCCATACCTCCTTGTGCAGACCATCTTGACTGTAATCAAGTTTGGATCTTCACGTGGTACTGTGGAGCTGCACTCGATAGCGCACTTAAGAGTAAGTGGCCGAGAATAGTTCATTAACTAAATATAAAGCGAGAGGAAGTCTCCCTAGCGTCACTCCTTACCTTCCCTTGCCCTGCCTTGCATTCACCGCAGGAAGCAGGCGGTATGGATTCCCAAAGAGCATACATAATTTGATCTTGAGTAAATGAATCCATTATGTGCCAACTCAGCTGGCTGTTCTCTGAGTTCTAGACTAGGTAAATTGTCCCATCATTTACGCTTCAAATTACCTCCATAGCAGAGTGCGATAATTCACCCTCCGTGTTCGAATCCTGGCGCTGGTTGATCAATCTGAATGTGGTTCTCCCGCAGGATTTTCCACAATCTCCAGGCATATGCTGGGATGTTGTACGTAGGGCAATCAAAAAGTAAACTACCCATTATTATGACAGGGCGATTATAGTACATTATGCAACGAGCCTATAATGGCAATAATTAAGACACGAGTATGTTTATAAAACGAGCGAAGCAAGTTTTATAATTTCCATACGAGTGACTTAATTACCATTAGAGGCTCGTTGCATACGACTGTTTATGTTCGACGATAATTATAACTATTTTATGTTCGAACATAAATATTCATAAATATCTGTCGAGATTTCTCCAGTTTTATGTACTGAACAGAGCGCATGGGACGCAGAGAATCTTGTATTTGACCATGGCCTCTTCAAATACCCTAACTTACTATGACACTAGAAGCCACGCAGTGAAATTTAAAATAGAAGGCCGTGGAAGTCAGCGCAGGTGCGATGCAATCGTCACCTAATTGGTCAAACAACTGTTTCTTGAGCACTGATTGGTGGGAGAAACTGTTTCATAATGAAAAATAGTGTTATAATGGCCCTCATTATGATACAGTTTTCTGACATATAATATTTACATTTCGACATTGTCGAACATAAACATTATTTAGTGACTCAGCACTATGCAAAGTAACAGAGATACACCACAGTAACCAGTCTCTGTTCCACAAACTGAGTAAATGGGGCAGTTCCGCCCCTTAAAACTAAACTGAGTAAAATTCTATAATGTATTCCAAGTAGAAATACCATTAGCTATATTTTGGTCAAAATTAGGACAATATCAATGCCAAATTGCAAATAACTATAAAATCCCTAACACTGAATACTGATCAATGAAATGTGACGTACAGATTCAGAACTTCGTTTCAATTTCGTTTCTTATTTTCCTGCTTCATGTGTTTATAATAATAATAATAATAATAATAATAATAATAATCTTTATTGCAGCCTGTGGCCATGTTGTTGACGTACAGTATACATTTCGTACACTAGTCTGTGCTGTATGCCACTATCGACATGGTTCGTTGTGGGCAAGGAACGATATGGTACATTTCACATACATCCCCACATAGTTCACAAATACAATTTCCATCTGGATTATGGAACACCTTCCTTGAGCAGATCTTGTGGTGAAACCCATGTACCGCAAGTCTGGTCACGACATGTCGGATTTCACAGAATGGATGCATCCATCTTCGGCCCAACATCGCATTTGACGTGTAGAATTCCCTGGGTATGTCCTGTTTTTTATTCTGTAGATCTTGCAGCAGTTTTCTGTAATTGTCTGAAATTGGCAGTAGTAGTAACATTCGTAGGTCTTCTATTAAAAATGATTCTCTAGCAAGCTCGTATACAAGTCAAGACTCGGTTGTCTTTGCTACTCCAAGGATTCTTTTGAGAAATCGAGATTTTACTTTTTCTACTGTATTTCATCTAACTGTCTGTAGGTAAGAAATTCCCATATTAGCTGAAGTCCGTATGTCAAAACGGGCAGTACCTTTGTTCTAAAATGTGCCATTGCTGTCTCAAGTGATATTAGGGTAAAGCCGGCGGTACCATGTCATAGATTTATGGCATGTAAAAGATCCTTTCACAGACTAAACTTGTGTAAAGCTAAATTGTTAGGTTGGATTTCGTCAGAACGCTCCATCAAAGTTCCAACGTTCACCACTTGGTATCAGTGATATCTGGTAGCGAAAGTTGGAACTACCTGATATTGTACGGAACTTGTAGCTCACCCTAAGGGTGTCCGCTGGAAGCAGCTACAGACTCAGGCGAGCCGAACATGTCCTCGGACACTCCCAGCACTAAAAGCCATACGATAAATAAATAATAAGGGTAATATATCTGATGGCATTTATAGCTTTTATTGCAGCGGCTGTTTTTGATCTTATATGCAGTTCTAATTTCTCCGGGTTCCTTTGTTCAACACAATCATGGCTCAAAATTCACAACTCGATCATGCCCTATGTGGGTTTTGTTTTATTTCCCCATCACAAATAGAATGCCCAGACTTTAGGACAATCAATCCTTAATGAAATACAATTATAAAATTTAAAAAATGAATATAAAAATAAATAAATAAGTGAAAAAATAAACAAGTTATTTTTAAAACATTTAAATTTAAAAATAAAAGAACAGTTAAAATAAGATAAAATACAAAAAGTAAAATAAAAAACAAAATACAATAAAATATGTTAAAAATAAAATAATATTTAAAAATTAGAAATGTATAACGAAGTATTAAAAAAAACATATATTCACTTTAAAACGGAACAAATAAGTATTCTGCTTATAAACAACGGGACGGGCGTGACAAAGATCTAAAATGTGACATATGGGCCAATAAACCAACTGCCTTCCCTTTCTCTATGAATCCGTCAGTAACAAGAACATTAAAGAGGCAGGCATTGGAAAATGTACGGACAATGTACAAACCAACAAACGTTTAATTAACTTAGTAAAATATTAGTGGAGAAAGTTCGGTGCGAATATGTTCGCAAATTTAAATTCCCTGGCAGCAAAGAGACTATAGTAGTAACATTCCTGTCCTACAAAACACACACACACATCCTGGTTAGTACAGAGCCAATTTGAACAAATGCCACCACAAACGTCCACGTATATGACTTCATTAACAGAAGAGTGCCATCTGCCGCACTACACACATCGGAACGAAACAAAACAAAAAAAACTTCCCCGCAAAATTACAGGGAAAGGCGAAGTGAAGCATCCTTCCGTCAAACTGACGAACAGAAAATATGGTGAATTTTGTGACGACAAAAGCCATCGTTCACCCACAGAAGCTATTTGTTGTGCAGAGGGAGGACCTGGCTTATGATTGATGTGAGCGAGGGTGGGTCTGGCACGGCGGAAATGGGGGGAGTGGGGGGGGGGGGAACGAGCAGCGCGCGCGGAAATTAATCCATCTGTATCCGAAACATCACCGATCTGAACTGGTCAAGCTGCACACTGCCAACTCCTCACTTCCCATACGAGATAAGCGCTCCGATTCATCAACAAGGAACTGCACCGCTAGCAGGGTTGTCAAACCATTTTCTGTCCACCGGCTAAACCGAGTCCCCCCGCGGCCTTCGTAAAGTAGAGGCCATAGAACAACCTCGTGACGTCAAAGTAAGTTGGCTGTCTCCCGAGGCCTCGCGCACAATTCCAAGTCAAATCAGATCGCCGAACATCCCGATACCAACACAATTATTTCACAGAATATGGCAGAAAAATACAATAGAAGAGTTCTACAGGGTCATTATCTATGTGCTCCCCGATAAACACGGCAAGCTAAGCCGGCTGTGACAGGCGCGGATCGCGGGCGCGCGTACGCGGTTCAGCCGGCGGTAGAAGCGCTCCGCTGACTCATATCGTTAGTTCACACGTGTTTTGTCATTCTGTTGCACGTTTAGTGAGTATTGTGATTACTGTGATTGTTGGTCATGCTTAGACACCAATTCACATTGCGCGAAGGTAAATACTGTAGGCTATATCCATAATTCGTATATGAAAAGCAGAACATCTTGTTCAGATATGAGACATAAATTTCGAATAAAGTTTCCAGGAAGACCTGTGCCTAATGCCAGTACAATTAGGAGGCTCGCTACACGATTCAAGGAAACAGGCTCCGTAGGTAATAAAATAGTTGACAGACATTATTTCATCAGAAGATGTCAGGTGTGTGTTACATACAAGAGTGGGAGGACATTTTCAGCATCGCCTATGAGCACGGTAAGTACACATTATTGAACATGTTTGGTAAAAGTGTGAAAGTGCGCGCTAGCCACCGGCCAAACCGGGTACGCGCGCCCGCCATCTACGCCACAGCCGGCTTAGCTTGCGGTGTTTATCGGGTCGCACATAGATAATGACCCAGTAATTGCTAAAATTTCAAAGAAATACTTCCACTTTTATCGTTTCGTCTTTCCTTTTATTGAGGAAAAGAAAATGTTGAGATGGTTCCCTCTTTATTGGAGTGTTAATTAAATGTACATTCCGGCACACTAATGTTCGTCTCAATTCACAGAAAAGAACCTCCGCTACACTGATAAAATAAATGAGTGAAGAGAAATCCTGTGCACAATGGTTTCAAAATCTATAAAAGGAAGATAAATTTACTAATATACAAGGTACAATGGCGTGAAAGATCACCGGGATAAAAAAGAATTTACATAATTCTTTAAGTAGAAATAGTAGGGCAATCCAATCAAAAACTAAAAATAGAATGACAAATCAAACTTAAGCAACAATAAGAATAAAATCAATAAAATAGAACAATTAAAATCAAACTAAAAAAACAGAACGATTACCATAAAAATAACAAGTAGTTCCGTGAAGAACTAAATAGCCTATTTTCAAAAGCAATCAAGCTTGTAGTTTAACGTGACCGTTAATCGCGAGATCATGAGCCACGGGACCTCCTTTTTACGTGGAATCCGAACCACAGGACATGGCATTTCACTTCGAAAATCTCACATGCATTGACCGGGAATCGAACCCGGACCGCCTTGGTGAGAGGCATACAGCTAGACCACTGAGCCACCACGCCCCCACCTATTTTCATATGTCCTACTTTGTTAATTGTCTCTATCAACATACAACATTTCAGTTTAATGCTGTAATACGAGGCACGTCCAGAAAGTAAGTTCCGTTTGGTAATAAAATTAAATTGTGTACTGACACAGAAAAAATATTTATTGCACAACATTCTACACCTCTTAAACTACTTTTCCACATAACTGATGAACTTTTGCAGGCATTTGTCATAGCGTGGCACAAGTTTTTGGATACCTTCTTCACAGAAGTTTGCCGCGGACCGTAAACGAGAGTGAAGACTCCCCTGTAAGATATCCTACCGTTTGGCCACCACTGTTAGGCAAATTGCGTGCTTACCAGGAGAACTGCGTATGTTTAGGAGTTCTCCTGACCACATACGCAATTTGCCTAACAGTGGTGGCCAAACGGCAGGATATCTTACGGGGTAGTTTTCTCTCTCGTTTACGGGTCGGCGGCAAACTTCTATGAAGAAGGTATCCAAAAACTTGTTCCACGCTATGACAAATGCCTGCAAAAGTTCGGCAGTTATGTGGAAAAGTAGTTTAAGAGGTGTAGAATGTTGTGCAATAAATATTTTTTCTATATCTGTAAACAATTTAATTTTATTACCAAACGGAACTTACTTTTTGGACGAGCCTCGTAGATTTGTAGATATTGAGAACCGTCTAAAATATTTCAGATGGTCGCCATATTGGATTTTTATATATGTAGGTCTTAGAATTTTGTACTATTAGATGACGATTATTGCTTAGGTTCATTATTCAAACGTTGACTTCGAACGCGTTATTAGGACACAAGAAATAAAAACTTAATTTGAAAATTTCTCACTGCCACCATCTTGAGGTTATGTAAACAAATGAACTAAATTAGATGTCAGTGCATTACAATGTGTATAAACATTTGCTGTACCATATTTCACGCGCTCGGTTGATTAAATCCCGAGAAAAGTCTATTTAAATGTTGCAATTTCGCTTGGCAGCCATGTTCGTTTTGTATTGGTTTCTGAAAGTCAAGGGCACGGTCGGGGTTGGACGAAATACTGTAGTACTATGACCTTATTGAGTTTCATTGAAATCACTCCAGCCGTTTAGGTTTTATTAGGGACACACACATACGCACACACACACAGACAAAAGGTGATCTCATAAGACTTTTTTTTTTTCAAAAATAAAAATGGCTAAAAATAGAATAATCAAAATCAAACTTAAAAATAGAGCGTTTAACATAAAAATAAAATGTAGAATAGCTAAAATTAAAATAATCTATGGAGGCTATATGCCATTGTTTACGCATTCGTTCTTACTTTCTTTCTTTCTTTCTTTCTTGACAAACCTTGGTAAATGGTCAAGTAGTTGTCTCGAAACGTAAGGTTTTTTAAAGTTTCACTCGACCTAATAGCCCCAGAGCTATATTATGAATTTAAATCAAAATAAAAAAATAGAATAATTATAATTAAAATGTAAATTAAAATAAAAATTAAATAGGAATAGCTAAAATCAAAATTAAAATTAAAATAATTAAAATAAAATTTTCAGTAATTAAATCATAAATAAAATTATATAATTAGAAATTAAACAAAAATGGAAAGGCTAAAATCAAAATTAGAATTTTAAAAAAGTGAAATGTTTACATGAAATGAAAATGCTCTTCTAAAAGTGCTGTTTTCTAGGTAATGTTACGTTAAGTGTTGTTATCCGGCTAACGGTGTGGCGATTAGCGAACATGGAATGACGTCACAGCTACACACTACTATCAGCTCACGGTTGTCAACTTTCAAGTTACAAAATTGCCAGTTACAGTGTCTGCAAATATGGTGACTTTTGAAACATGGGTAGCAACCCTGACTCGATACAACACTATAAATCACCATGTTTAAAGTGATGGGGGGCAATTGATCAGTTGACATTGTTAGCAACTAGGTGACGCGGACTATAGAGCCCTTTGCCTTCTGTAATAGATCCTCAAGAGTCTGAGTAGCACCACCACCACCACCACCACTGGTGCACAATGGATAACTTCATGCTCTAATGATATTATTATTGTTATTATTAATAATAATAATAATAATAATATCGTATGGCCACGGGTGCAAGCATTGTTATTTGACGTCCAGAGGGCAGCTTGCATGTCGAATTTTGTCGTTCCTTGGAGCGCTATGAAAGTCAAGGTTAGATATCTAAGCTCCTTGACACTCTAGCGCTTTCTAGTAGAGAAAGGAAGAACTTTGTGTTGGCGGAGTTGACTCATCTGACCCCAATGCATGTTGGCAAACATTCATTATTGCTTAGACGCTTCCATGGGTGGAGTTTTATGTTCGCTGAGAATCAGCTAGCAATCGACGTCAGCACATGTCGAAAGCATCTGCATATCTCTCACTTCCCTCATTAATGACCGGCTCATTTTTGAAACATAGCTGGGCAGTTATATTTACATTCCATGTCTGTGTGGAGCCAGGGATTTCCCCAGTTCGAGGCACAACGTTGTTAACTCTCCACTGTAGCAAGCAGCGAGACTGGACAGAACTGCGTGTGACTGTACAACACTAGAAATCTGACAAGCGAGCCGGCAGCCAGGACTGAACTCCACATGGAGTAAAAGAACAAGCATGCTATTGGTCAGCAGCGAACAATGGTTTTGTCGGCGCGTGCTACTGCCTAACGTTTGAATCGCCAAAGTTAACAAGTAAAGTGAGAGAGAACTGTGTTCTATTTCTACGTGATGCTTTCACTATCCAAGACTCGACGCCATACAGAGATTACCAAGCATTCATGTGCTTCATAAAATTAAACTAAAACTGTTTTAGCGAAAAAATAGGCGAGTTCTATAATTCTGAAAGAGACTTCTACGGTGCAGTGATTCATGTATAAACGTCGCCTTGGCAATAAGGGATGGCAATGCCGTGTCAATTAACATGTTTTCTTTGCTGTACCGTTTAATGAGTATAGGACAATGGTGAAGTGCTCCATAATTACTGTACGGGGCAGAGTACGCTCGTCTGACCTGTAACCTTTCTGGTTGCTGCCCTGTACCGCGCTCCACCCTGCCACGCCATGCCGGCTCGTGTCGGGTCACCGTACATGTTTTACAGTCCCGGGATCCACTACACCCGCAACAATGTTTTCGGAACATTTTCAATGACTCCCACCTACCACTATGATTGGGAAGTCCCAGTTGGGTGTCAACAACTTCGACTCAAAATTATATTTTCATAATAAATTGAAGGAATATTATTTCGCACGTTGTCACGACCCGACCCTCTACCCGTTTTCAAAGGGGGCTGCAAATTCGGAGATGGAAGGTTCAAATCCCAACGCTGACAGCGACCATCCTGATTGTAATTTTCTCACACTTCCCTGTCATACGGCAGGATGGAGCCTATTACTAGTCTCCGGGCATCTACTTAATGCGTGACTTAATTACACTTGCACACCACAAGAACATAAATTACCCAATTAAACACATTATTATTATTATTATTATTATTATTGTATATCGCTTATCCTCCCAGCTCGACTTCACCAACGGACTCTGCGAGAGATCATTCATCTACCGTCGCAAGGACGGTGTCTGGGAGCTGAACACACCTTGACAGCAGGCTGGGGGTGGTGACTGGCTGATCACCCAGACGACCGCTAACTCGGCTCTAATTAACGATGGGCCAGGGAAGGGATTTTGGAAGGAAGTCCGCCGTGGACCTGTTGAAATAAACCGTCCCGGCATTTGACTGGTAGTGAAAATGGATGGCAGAGGTGGGATTCGAAACCACGCTCTCCCGATGACAGCGAGGCACGAGATACTTGGTAATTTTCTCACAGCAGGTCTGTTGAAGATTATGGGAATTAGGCACTGAATTATGAAATATTATCATTATATTATTATTCTTCCCTCACCAGGTGAGTTAGCCGTGGTCGTTGCGGCTTGGCTGCAGTCGCTCACATCCGGGAGGCGAAGAGGTTCGAATCCCCCCCGGCAACCTTGAAGATGGTTTTCTGTGGTTTCCCATCTTCCTTCCAGGCAAATGCCGGGGTTGGTCCCTAACTATAGGCCACAGCCGGTACCTTCCAATTACCAGACGACACTCCACACACGACGGTACTTGTAGCTCACCCCATGGGTGTCCGCAAAGAAGCAGCTACAAACTCTGGCGTGCCGAACGTGACCTCGGACACTCCCGGCACTGAAAGCCATATGCTAAAAAAAAACTCTTCTGCAGTCCGTAACAAAATTGTTTTTAGGGCCTAACATCTAGGTTATCGGCCCATAAAACAAATATATAAATATACTAGCAACCCGCCCCGGGATTCACCCGTATCCTTAACGGTTTACCCAGCGTAAGCTTAAAAGACGCACGGACGGCAGGTCCCAGACGCAATTCAGAAAGCCGAGGTGAACAGCGAAACTCCTAACACATAATATACTATTCTCTGAAGTCTTAACTCGACAGTTTGATGCTGGCCGAAGCTGGGATGATAGTCTCGCTCGCTAGCTCGTAAACTCGCTCCGAAGCTAGCAATTCAAGTTTCCACTGAATGGAGATTGTTTGAAGAAATGAAAACGTAAAAACACTTATAGTGGGCGATGTATTAAAAATAGAGATATGCCGTTGCTGACTTTTTTGTAGAACTTTTCATTCTGAACAATTCGTACACTCATAGTATATAGATATTTTTAAGGGTTTACCCAGCGTAAGCTTAAAAGGCGCACGGACGGCAGGTTTTTCTTCAACTCGATTCACTGAATTCGTAACCGCTCGTATTCCTTTGATCATAAATGAATGTTTTTCTACAGAAACTTTCCTCGGGAAATCCTTTACAGAATTTTTAAACCACATCATAATTCATCCAGTGGATTTCGAGATTACCCGTTACATCCAAGAATCGGGGTCTTTGTTTTATACGAGTAGGCTACTATTTAGAGATAGCCTACATGTAATTTATTTTCAAGTTATTTTTCCTCATTTCCCAGTAAATGGGATTATATTGTAGGCGGCTTCGGTGGCGTAGTTGGTAGCATGCTGAGCTTCTATGCCCATGATCACGGGTTCAAACCCGGCCGAAGTCGTCGGATTTTTTAAGAGCGTTCAAAAATCCCTCAGTATGCCTTCCTACGGAGGGGAAGTAAAGCAGGCGGCCCCATGTCATAGATTTATGGCATGAAAAATAACCTTCCACTAACTACACTTGTGGGAGCTAAAATTAGTAGGTTAGTTTGATAACGCTCTATTAGTTCCAATGTTCGCCGTCAGATGCTGACTGCGATGGCATTTAGTAGCCACGTCCGCAGTTAGGTGTCGCGGATGGTAGCATTTGGTAGCAAATGTAGGAAGTACTTGTAAAAATGAATCGTCTGCAGTCCTACCTGAATCACAGATAACACACACTAATACAACCATCACAATTAATACCAGTTATCAGACAGATTCTACACACACCCAAAGCACACGGAGCTACATGACCGCGTTGTCGCAGCCCCTAAACTGAGGAGCCAACCAACTAAAAAGCTGCAATATCAATTAACTCTTAATACTCCACTTACCCATTTGGTGGAGAGCAGCAGACAGGTAACACGTGTCGCCATCGCAACTCTTCCTCTATCTGAAGGGATACACGAACCGCGCACTAAATTTATAGCCAATGGCTTCCCAATCATTCGGTCAAGTTGACCGAGGGGGTATTAGCGCCCTGCATTGTGCTCATTCCCCCGCGCAACCTGTTTGAATACGGTTCATCGCGGAGGTCATGTGAAACCTCTTACCCCCTAAACACTATTTTGGCATTTGCCACCACACCGCGAAGGGCGACGACAATGCTGTATGTCTCTCTCTGCTTTTGGGGGAAATAAAGACAGATTATTACGCAGAGAAGGATACAAAAAGCTTTTACGGTTGCAGGTCTATGGTAATGCGAACAAACACGGTGAAATGTAGCGGCAATAATACAGAGGGTGTGAACACATGTAACCCTTCCTAGTGTAAGCAAGGACATGCTCAACGGCTGGACCACGGAGCGCAGAAAATAGCGTTCGCATGACCACAGCGAGTTGCATAACAATGACTTTAAATATCACGTAGGCTATTCAGATTTATTTCGGTAAAATACGAAAAATGTGCCAGAAGGAGTTGTATAACAATGACTTGAAAAATCTCGTCTTTTGATTTATTTTGGTGAAATGCGAATGAATGTCAGAGGGAGTTGTACAACAACTACTTAAAAAATCACGTATCTTGATTATTTTGGTAAAATTACAGTTAATTACATAACAATGACTATAAAAATCACGTCTTTGATCTCGTTTCGCAAAATACGAATGAAAGCCAGACGGAGTTGTATAACAATGACTATAAACATCACGTCTTTTGATGTAGTTTCGTACAATTGGAATGAAAGCCAGAGGGAGTTGTATAGTATTGGCTATAAAATCACGTCTTAGATTTAGTTTCGTAAAATACGAATGAAAGCCAGAGGGAGCTGTATAGTAATGACATTAAAAATCACGTATTTTGATTTAGTTTCGTAAAATACGAATGAAAGCCAGAGGAAGTTTTATAACAATGACTATAAAAATAAGTCTTTGATTTAGTTTCGTAAAATATGAATGAATGAATGAATCAATCAATCGATCAATTAATCAAAGTATAGGTAACAATTTGTAATTCTTAACATTATTTCGCTTATTGGTATTAGATAGTGGTGCATTTAAGACAACTAGCGGACCCGTGCGAGAACTCGTGCATAATGAGTTGTGCGCGCCCCATGTGTACAGACTACCCGCGCGGCGCTAGTGCTATGCGGGCTGTAGGAGACAGCGTTCTCGCAGGGGCTATCGTCTTGTTTATTTGTTTAAAGGCACTTTATAAACATATACATATATTTCCGTTGACTTTTCAAGAAATGCAAGATTTTTCCTCTACTATTGAGACAATTTGGAAGATTTTGGTACAAACCACAAATTCTAACTTCTTCTGGTTTAGGAGCTTGAGTTTGGTGATACATACACCATAGCCTTAGCGTATTATATAATAAGATATTGTATGTGTGCTTTCTTTCTTAAATTTGACAATTTGACATAGATGGCGGCGATGGTGGTTGCTTCACGAGACGGAACCATGGACGTTACCCGTCTCTAACAACATGCAATTGTACATTCACGGGTATTTATTGTATACCGTATCCGAGCATATTCATTCCGTGTATCGTGTGACCTATCATGCGATGGTAATAATGTGGCTGTCACTGTCATACTAGTACCATCGCATGGGCTCAGTGATGTGTAGGCGGGAGAGTGTGAACATTGAATTGTAGAACTGTCAGTTGTAACTCTTCAGTCGGTCAGCACGAAGTTCTGAAGTTAGAAACCAATTTTTCAGCAAGTGTAATCTATTTGCAGAATTTCTTTTCCATAATCAGTTCCTTCCTCAACCCAGATCTTCCTCAAAATTCTATGAAGAGCCGTCTTCATCAAAATTCTATGAAGAATCGTATTCCTCAAAATTCTATGAAGAACCGTTCATTTACATCAGAACAGCAAGTTAATCATATACATGACTGTAAAAACCACGTTTTTTGATTAATTTTCGTAAAATACGAATGAATGAATGAATGAATGAATCAAATAAAGTTACATATTTGTGTGTCTGAAAAGATTACGGAGGAAAGCACACTCCGGATGACCTTAACAGCGCTGGAATTCGAACCTCGGGTCTACGAACGGCACAGGGAGGAAGACAGCTGGATCGGACGTTGTGCAAGGTGTAGTAGACCCACATGGAATTGGCAGCTGCATTAATTTGGGTGTGTGATGCACTAATTGACCCGTCCAGGTTGGTAATATCTTAGAGCAGGTGTTTTAAAAGACAATCGAATGTTAGTCATCTGATGGCCTCTTAAGAATCGCGTGTACTCTTGGGCGTTGTTCCGCTAAAACGCCCCGACAGATTTATAGATCGAGAAGATCCGTTGTGGGCTGTGAGTGACTTACACCGTGGGTCGCGGGCTAGCATTATATTGTCTCCTATTCGTCCACAACAACCTTGCGACACACAAGGACGTCTGAGCGATTTCACGTGCAGAACTCCCAACCGCATAAAGCAGTGATTTCTTCTTTTCTTTGTACACCGCGGCGTAGCTATACTCGTTAAAATCGTGCACTACGGTCGCGTGGGCAGCTGCAGCAAGTCCGGAATTCGTTGATACGAATCCCAGCGCTATCCTGAGTGTGGTTTCCCCCGGGTTTTCCCACATTCCCTCCAGGAAAATACCGGGATAGTGCCTTACTCCAAGTCCCGGGGTGTCTACCCCATCCCTGTCCCTAATACAGTTACACATATACTACTACAATCACCACAGGAATATAGGTTATCAGACAAGCTCAAAACAAACACCCAACTATACGGGACTGATGACCAAAATGTCCCAAGCCCCTTAAATGAATTAACAACTCTTTTCTTTAGATAGGAACTAAGGTAATCCTTGTTAATCAGCACAGTAAGCTCAAGTGAGCAAGGAATTTGATAACCTGTGCAATTGTATTAGTTGCAGTACAGCGTGTAACAGTAGTGAAACGATTGGAGTAGGTGTCCTGAGACTTTTCTGATCTCGGAACATCACACACTCATTCCAATCGTGGGGCATGACGTACCGCGTTTGGCTATGATGCTGGGGATTATTTTGCAATGAAAAATTACAATAAAAGTCCGTTATTAGACAAGACATGAAAGAATCAGAAATAACCTTGAATAACTTGCAAATCAAAAATTAAAATAAAATCTGAAAGATATAAAAATAAGATTTCAACCAAAAATAGACGAACGTCATACAGTAAAAAGGATATTTACAGATGAGGAACGCCTGAGAAGATCAGAGCGAATGAAAAGCAACTGGGCAACTCGGAAAGAAAACTTACTGAAGAAGAGGACCAAGAAATGATTGACTGAAGTGGTCCAATGAGGCCGTAAAAGCAGAAGCAGAAGTAGAAGAAGAAGAAGAGTCCGTTACTGTTACAAGACTGCGGGAGTAATTATGTAGTAGTTTAATAATAATAATAATCTAATAATAACAATCTGGAGTAAATCGTGAAGCAAAAATTAGAGAGAACTTCTTAATTACAAAAATCCTGTAGAATCACACGGTGAAAAAGAATCTCGGAACGAAAACTTAAACACTATAGCACGGTAATGCAACCCGAAGCATTATAGGCTACGCATCCGAAACCCTGATCATTGGAGTCAGATCAAGAAATATCTTTGGCCCAGTATGCATAGAGGGATTGTGGAAGAAAAGGAAATCTCACGAGTTATACCAACATTCCGAGGAAATATAACCCACTATTAGAAAAAGAAGATAGAAATGTTATGGACATATTCAAAGAATGGGCAATGAAAGAAGACTTCTAAAATGATATTGAATTATGTCTTGAGTCCAGGATTTCTTGTTTTAACGATAGGCCTATCTGCAAAATATTTCAGCAGACATACATATGTTAACACAACGATATATTTACCCCAAAATATGCCTTTTTTTGTATTGAAGCCACTTCGTTCCTTAAAAAACGATCAAGGTAATGAAAAATCGGATAAATTCAACATTTTCATACAACAAATTGTACACTTACGATGCGAAGGCCTAGTTCCTTGTAAGGTATGATTTTTCAATAAGTTATAAATGTTATAACTTACATGTTTCCAGAAAATAAAACACAAAGTAATCTGTGTGATACCTACAGAGTGCACACAACACACCTCCCAAGGTTTCATGGATCTGCAGAGGATTTACAGCGTCAGCCCAATTAACTGTTTCTTGTATTAGCAAACCGGTTACTGGTCATAATTTTCAACATTTTCTCTAACTGTTTTAAAATTGAAACATTGTAGACTAATAAATTATTAGTGAATACCATATACTTAGTCTGTCATCCGTAAACTTGCCTGCGGACAAGAACCTTATTCTCTCGGAAGCGTGAATGCTCTCACAGGGAATCCAAATAGATTTATCAGGGTTGGCCAAGTTGGTCTTACAAGTAACTCCGTTACAATTACCATTACTTACCAAAAATAATAACGAAGTTACCGTTACATTATCGTGTTGGAAACCATTTTTTAGCGATGCCTAAAAAATCGAAATGTAATGTTTTCAGTCGATCAACGCAATTGTACCCAACAGCAATGGGTTGTTCCCTAATCCTGAAACAAATTTACACGAGATTAATGTATTTGCGTATATTAATCTCACGGTTTTTTTTGTATTTTTTGTTGTTTGTTTTTTCAGAATTAAGGAACAACCCATTACAATTGGGTACAATCGTGTTGACCAACTGAAAACCATCAAATTTCGTTACAGTTACTTTGTGTGAAAAATAACTTGAGCCCCCTTTTGTAAGCTCTACAAACTCCACGCTCCCTCATACGAGTTGTAGTAGTTGTTACAATTTTCTTTTCTCAGAAACACATATTTTGTGGATTTTGTAGCGTTGTATATCGTAGAATAAATAAAGAGTGTTAAAGGTATTGAAGCAGTAATTGTAACAAACAAAAACGGCGAGGAAAATATTCAGAATTACCATGAAGGTACCAACTGTCATTTACCAAACTGGTTAATAAATACAAAAAGTATTGTAGACCTAACTACAAAGAAGAATGCAAATTGAATGGTTTGAAAAAAAAAAACATACTTAAAAGTGTCAATATCAATCTCCTAAATCATAAAACTTTTAACCTTCTTATCTTACAGTTTGTTTGAAATACATATTTGAAATTTGATTCCTCTTTTGTAAAAAGAAGTAACCCGTATATTAATTTCTGTATTTATCTTCAGTGTATATGTTTCTCTATCTTCCAAGTTGTTAGCGCCCCCTTCTAAATGCCTTAACCACCAGTTTAGAGCACACGTGGAACATGACAGAATAGAAACAAATAAGGCTCATAAATCACACACTGGCAGATAATTTCAAGCCATCAAAGACTAAATTTGGAAGTGTAAATTACAATATACGGTTAGTTAGCGGCGGTACTAAATCAAACGGGACTAAGCACAACCCGAGAGCTTAATACGCTCATGAGTGACAAACCTGATGTAAACACCTCCTAGCAAAAACTTAAAAACACAATGGAGGTATTCTCTCTCTCTCTAAATAGCACACTTATTACAGAAAACAGAATGCCCCACCTCTCTCTGTCACAACACAAAATGTGTGTCTGTGTGTTACCCTAACACGACATTCACCGCTATCCTGAAATGCAGCCGGACAAATTAATGTGTTTTATGAGCTTGGAGCATACGTGGAAAAGAGAGAGAGATGAAAGAAACAAAAATGTGACTCATAAATCATGGACTGGCTGATAATTTCACGCCATCACTGAATAAATCCACAAGTACAATGCAATATACGCTTGGCGATAGCAAAATCAATATTAGAGAAAGATAAAACTATTGATTCCACGTTTGAATTAGGTTACACCTCTCTGCAGGACTAAACTAAATCTCTGCATCAGAGTTCACAACTTCGCTATCTTCTTTTAATACCAATTTTCCGTTCAGAGTTGTATTCACGTGCTAAGGACATTATGATCATCAGTCCTTTGTACAGGGGTGTACTGAATGTGAAATATAGCTGATAATCTACATTACCGTGATATCTGTGACAGTAATTGGAATTGTGAGTAAGATTGGGAATGTGGTGACTGTTGCTTTGAGAGCAACATCTAGGGCATCTGACCCCTCCCGAATGATTGGGAAGGAGGAGGCCGTGGCCATAAGTAGAGGAATCTCCCTTGCATTTGCCATGAGGGCAAGACGGTAGCCACAAAAGAGTCGCGTTTTGGATGAATCGAGTTTGTCAATTATATTCTTCGACCAACCGATTAATCGTTCTGTAGCAATTAATATTATTGCTTCGATTAATCGATTTAAAGTACCAGTCCTAATTATAATTAAAAATGGAAGCCTTCTATGTCGAGTCTAATGAATTGGCCAGGTAATGTAACCTACCATACATATAAATTTATAGTTAAGTAAAACACGCTGCTATTACTTAGGGAACGTGGTGTATCGCTCTCCTGGGGGGAGCTAATAGACGTGGAAGAAATTACACTTCCTCTCTCGACGTATGAGGACTTGCGAATACACTAATTGGATTCTGTTCGGACTCCCCGGGGACATATTGTGCAATCTCGTCGTCAAGATTACATGAGACGCAGCTATAATAAAGACTTCCTTCGAAACGTAATTCAAACGGGGCTAGGCTTGGCTTGTGGTATCCCGTCTGCTTGCAAGATCACTTCCTACAATCTCAGCAGTGGCCAGCACAGTTCAACACGTGTGGTTCCCCCCAGGGGGATGATGGTACCCACTAATGTGTGTCTGTCTGTCTGTCCTTCTGTCTGTCCTTCTGTCTGTCTGTCTGTCCTTCTGTCTGTCTGGCTGTGTGTGTGTCCCCCCCTATCAACTCCTAAACGGCTGCATCAATCGAAACAAAATTTGGTAGGAGTAAAGACCTACACCTGAATATCTCACGGCCATATTTGAAAATGATGTCAGTGCTACCAACTGCTAAAAAATCGCAATTGAAATTTGAGCTACATGTTGGATATCTTGGAAAGTATGAATGGGACCCATTTCAAAATTGGCACACGTACAGATCATAATATTTCAGTTTAATTTCCAGGAGGCCAAACATGGCAGTGTTGCCAAAATGATTATAAGCCTCCTGATAGGTCCAATTTTTAAATACATATAACTTCTACACTATCAATTGGAATTCAACCAAATTTCGTATGTTGTATGTGTACATAACCAGATATGACTGAGCGTATTCTTAAGACCTACCAGGGCTGCCAACTGTTAATAAATGCTCCTAATTTTTGTTATCCAAATACCAATATATCAGAAAGTATGCAAGCCGACAGCTTTAAACTATGCACACGTATAGTACCTGACATTATATATTAATTTGGAGTAACTTATATACGTCAGTGCTACCAACATGATTCTAAGCCTGCTGACAGGTCCAACTTTAAATACATGCAACTTCCATACTATCATTTGGATTTCAACCAAATTTCGTATGTGTTATGTGTACCATAACAGATATGACTATGCGTATTCTAAGGAGCAACCAGGGCTGCCAACTGTTAATATGTGCTGTCCCTATTTTTGTTACCCTAATATCAATATATCAGAAAGTATGCAAGCCAATAGCTCTAAAATTTGCACACGTATAGTACCTGGCATTCTAGACGAATTTGGAGTAACTAATATACGTCAGTGCTGCCAACATGATTCTAAGCCTGCTGATAGGTCCAATTTTAAAATGCATGTAACTTCTATACTAACTAATGGATTTCATTCAAAATTGGCACAACAATAGATCATATTATTTCAGATTATTTCTGACCAATACATGCATGACATTGTTGCCAACATGATTTTACGCGCGCTGTTAGATCCAATGTTTAACTGCATGTAACGTCCATGCGATTCATTGGACTTCAACCAAATTTTGTATTTTGTACCTTAAGAGAGGGATCTAAGAATATATTCAGTCATCAGGGCTGCCAACTGTAGTGCTCTATTAGGATACATTATGCCAGGTATACAGTATTTCGAACTAATTGGAAATTTCGATATTAGCAACTTAATTTCGTCATTATTCTAGATAGGTTCATATTCTGTAGAATAATCATTGGCATGAAAAGTAGGCTGTATAGTTCTTAACGGAACTTCTTGTTTTTATTTAAGTATTGCAACTTATAATTTTTCAAATAGTTCCTACTTTTGCCGCCAAGCGCCACCATCAACGACTACTAGGCCAAGTTCAGAACTCAGCTACTAGACGCCACCGCAGTCGGCTCTTGGCAACGAACGTAGAAACCTAAGAGCGTTGTTTACATTCTTAACCTATCCAATTTAGCTTCGCACAGGTGCAATTAGTGGAAGGTTCTTTAACATGCCATAACTCTATGACATGGGACCGCCGGCTTGACTTCCCCTCCGAAGGAAGGCATACTGAGAGATTTTTAACGCTCTTAAAAAATCCGACGGCTTCGGCCGGGTTTGAACCCGCTATTTATTTATTTATTTATTTATTTATTTATATATATATTTATTTATTTATTTATTTATTTATTTAGCGTATGGCTTTTAGTGCCGGGAGTGTCCGAGGACATGATCGGCTCGCCAGAGGCTGCTTCAATGCGGACACCCATGGGGAGAGCTACAAGTTTCGTTCCATTTCAAGTAGTTCCAACGTTCGCTACCAGATGTCACTGCCACCTAGTTGTGAAAGCTGGAACTTTGATAGAGCGTTTCAACGAAATCTAACCTGCAAACTTAGCTTCACACAAGTTTAATTAGTGGAACGTTCATTTACATGCCATAAATCCATGACATGCGACCGCCGGCTTTACTTCCCCTCCGAAGGAAGGCATAGGGATTTTTAACGCTCTTAAAAAATCCAACGACTTCGACCGGGTTTGAACCCGCGACCTTGGGCAAAGAAGCTCAGCATGATACCAACTACGCCACCGAAGCCGCCAAGCTGGACTATATCAATAGTCAATACGGATACAACTTTTACCAAACAAACATAGTAAACATACACTGACCGGCACGAAAAACGCAACACTTCAATTTCTTACAAAAACCTATATTAATGTTTAATTTATGACACTAATCTACTATAAAATGATGAAATATTGTAGTACTGTCCCATGTAGGTGTCTAAAACAATGAAAAAAAAAGGCGATTATAAACAAATTTAACAAATTAAGCCAGAGATGCACACTTCAAGGAAAGAGCGCTCTAAGAGCGGGAATTTTGAGTAAGCTCATAAAGGTAATGCACTTCTGTTTTGATTTTATACACTTCACCCTTTACTTCACATACCTCGGAGATTATCTCTGAGGTCTCTGTTCGCATCTTCAAAAGCGTGTATTGCCACCTCCTGCACCACTGACGGCATTCAACCTCTCAGGGATGCTCCTGATTAATGCTGTAATGTCCTGTTGAGGAATCATCTCCCAATCTTCCAAGAGGGCATTCCGTAGGTCCTCTAGGGTCTCTGGATAGCGCTGACGGGCTCCTCTCACCAGCCGGTCCCAAACGTGCTCAATAGGATTCATATCAGGGCTTCGAGCAGGCCAAGCCATAGTATGAATCCCTATTTTATCCAAGAACTCTCGCAACGTGTGGGCGTGCATTGTCTTGCATTAGTGTGAAATCATCACCAATAAATGGAGTGAAAGGCACAACATGCTCCAGAAGGATTTCCTCCATATACCAATGTCCGGTAAGGCTCCCATTCTCCACGAAGACCAAATCCGTCCTTTCAGCCATACTGATTCCTGCCCACACCATCACAGAATCACTCTGAAAAGGCGTCCTGGATGAGAATGTGTAAGGGGAATACCTTTCCCCTGGCCTTCTCCAGACCCTCTCTCTTCCGTCAGGTGACCGGAGGCCAAATCATGACTCATCGGTGAACAACACTTGTTCCCATTGTTGTACTGTCCTGCCATGATGTTCCCTTGCGAAAAGTAGTCGAGCTGTGCGATGTGCTCTGGTAAGTTCTGGGTCTGTAACTGGTCTATTGGATTGAACATTGGTTTCTTCCAATCTTCTTCGGACGGTTCTCTCTCTAGCATCGACCCCTCGAACTTGGTAGAGTCGATTTCGTGCTTCAATGGCGGTTGTGTGACAGTCATGGAGAACTTGAAGTTGTAAGAAGCGGTCATCTCTCCCCCATGTTGCTTTTCTCAGGCCTGTTCCTGGTCTCCTTGCAAAGTCTCCAGTTTCCCTGTACCTTCCTACGGTTCTGGAAATCGTGGAAGCTGTAGTCCTCAACACTTCTGCAACGTAATGCATGCTGCGATCATCTTCCACCAAAGCAACAGCTTTTGCAGCTTGTTCGAGGCTTAAGGGCATGTTTGCTCCAGAAAGCTGATTATGACAATCACAGAAAGATACTACGAACTCATGTGATTGAAAAGGGAATAATTCAAAGTACAAAAGGGAATTTATCACAAAAGGAATAAATTGAAAAATACGCACAAAATTTAGGTTAGGTTCAAAATACGTACAAACTGTAATGTAGAGTCGAAATACTTACAAAATGCAACTGATATTCAAAATACGTACAAAATGCAATTGAGGTTCAAAATACCTACAAAATGCAATTGAAATTGAAAATACACAATGCAATTCTGATTGAAAAACTCCCATTTCAGGTCCAAAATACTTACTAAGTGCAATTGATATTCAAAATGCTTACAAAATGCAATTGAAATTGAAAATGCTTACAAAATGCAATTGAAATTGAAAATGCTTACAAAGTGTATGGTAGATTCAAACTACTCATTTGGATGGACAATACTTACAAAATGCAATTTAGATTGAAAATACATACTAAATGTAATTTAGATTCCTAATACCCACAAAATGCAATTGAGAATCAAAATACCTGCAAACTGCGCACCATACAAAATGCAATTTAGATTGAAAATACTTGCAAAAAGCGGTTTACTGTAGGTGGAAAATACTTACAAAATGCAATTGAAATTCAAAATACTCACAAAAGTTCCACCCCCTATATTGAAAGACTTACTAAAAAGCAATTTAGATTGCCAACCCCTATAAAATGCAATTGAGGTTGAAAACACTCGCAAAATGAAATTTAGATCGAAAAGGCTTACAAAATGCAACGTAGATTGAAAATACCTACAAAACGGAGTGTAGATACAAAAAAATCGCTAAAGGGAATTTAGATACACGGGGAGCCAATTAACAAAAACAGTGCGGGAATCTTAAAGAGGAAAGGATATATAATGAAAAGAAAACAAGAGGTCTGATCACTCGAAGAAGGGATCAGGAAAGATGATACAAGGGCCAATTAAGGCGGGAAAGTGAAATACACCCTAGGCCTCGGATACCCTAATACCCTGGGGGGAGGCACCATCAGAACATTTGCCTGGTGTAAAAGTGGGAAACCACTGAAAACAACTTAAGGCATGGCTTCGGTGAGAATCGAAACCATCTCTTCTCAGTTTTGCCTCAAGAGGCCGAGTGTACCCCGTTCCAGCCCTCAGGTCAGAATTGAATTTCTTGGCAGAGACGGAAATCGAAACCAGACCGTCGCCAACAATACCCGAGCCCTGGATGAGGTCGCCTATCAAAGTGAGATCCCAGCGCCCGCCAAGTTTGTTAACACGTTTAAATGACCAATACGCTTCCTGGAATCTCAGAAGCAGTGACACAACCTTTTCGTGTTAAGTAAATAAGCCATGGACCGTAACTGGAGGGTGCAATTCATCGTAACTTTCCCTGGAGAGTCAACACACGTTTCATTGCTTTCACACAAGTCATTTCCTGTTTCATAAAACAGAAAACCAATATCCTGTTTCATTTTTACGATTCGTAAAACATAATAGGCTAAGCAAACTACAAAATATAGGCTTACAGATCACTACTCATTGGATTCGAATTAACGGGAAATGGAAAGACAACAGCGCTTATAAATTCTTCGATAACACATGAAAGCCTGCCGACAGTAGTAGTAGTTGTTGTTGTTGTTGCTGTTGTTGGTGGTGGTGGTTGTGGTGGTGTTGATTCTTTTAGGGGCTTTGAGACATCGTGGTCATGTAGCCCCGTGCACTTGGATGCCTGTGTCTCTGTGATGTCTGTACTACTTACATAACAGAACATACATGGGTACGAACTCGCGAAGTGGTGTAAAAGTCTACTCGCAGGCGTTCTCAAACCTTTTGTGACTGTGAGTATCACCCTCAGGCTATCCCATGTACCCGAGCACCAATAATCGAATATAATAATAATAATTAATCTTAATCATTGGATGCGGATCTTTAACCACAGACACAGAGAAACAAGAAAGGAAAATTTTACGAAAAATTTTGGCCCAGTTTGTAGAGAGGGAATATGGAGGAAAAAATCGACCCAGGAAATATATTGTCAATCTGAAAAAAAAATCTCACACTTTTCGGAAAAGAGGATTGAAGATTTATGGACACATTATCAGAATGAACAATAACAGACTAACTAAAAGAATTCTCAACCTGGCTCTTTCATTAAAAACCAGGAACAGCTGGCTTCGTGAAATTGGAACAGATTTCCAGGAAATCAACATCTTAGAAGACATTGTACGGGACAGATGTAAATTCAGAACCAAAATCGACAATCACCACTTTGGAGCCAAACCCAACACCGGAGCCACTATAACTTGGACAGAAGAATGAAGGAAGCAGCACAGATTTTGGGAGGAAAAGAAGGCCTTGCCTGACCCATGCAAGCGAAGCCGGCTTCGTTGCCAGCACATTAGCTAAACAGGTTCAATCGTGCTCCTGAGTAGGGCACAACAGTGTAAAAATAATAATATTAATAATATCGTATGGCCTCGGATGCCGGGTGCAAGCTTTGTTATTTGAAACGCAGAGGATAGCTTGCATGTCGAATGTTGTTGTTCCTTGGAGTATTGTGAATGTCAAGGAGGTTAGATATCTAAGCTCCTGGACACTATAGCGCATTCTAGTAGAGAAATGAGGAACTTTGTGTTGGCGGAAAATCTTGAGATTAATTTTGCCATTATGAACACGGCCTACTGAATTCAAATGGGTTCTTTAACATGCCAACAACGTATGATATGAGTACCGTGATTATTGTCGCCTTTCAAAAAAAAACATACCACGGCCAGGAGCGAACCTGCGAGCTGTGGGGGGGTTGGCAGTCCGCCTCTATAATAATAAAGATCTAAGAAACATGGTCCTCTGTTTCCTTTGCCTATCTCTCTCTCTCCCTCAGAAGTGTTGAAATAGCTAGGGGTTCACAGCTCACCAGACGAGTTGCAACTGCTTGCATGACTCATGTAGGTAAGGTACATTTACGTGTGGACAGTCGACTCGAATCAGCATCTTTCATGTTACTCATCAAACAGGAATGTCCAATTATGTTTACCGCATATGAAAAATACTAATTCACAAAGTGATAAAATTTCTGACTGTCATAACTTGTAATGAAAACACTATTTCTTTGGGCGGCTTCGGTGGCGTAGTTGGTAGCATGCTGAGCTTCAATGCCCAAGGTCGCGGGTTCAAACCCGGCCGAAGTCGTCGCATTTTTAAGAGCGTTAAAAATCCCTCAGTATGCCTTTCTTCGGGGGGAGGGGGAGGGAAGTAAAGCCGGCGGTCCCATGTCATAGATTTATGGCATGAAAAAGAACCTTCCACTAACTACACTTGGGTGAAGCCAAAAATTTGTAGGTTAGAATTAATAACTCTCTATTAGTTCCAACGTTCGTCACCGGGTGTTGACTGCGATGCCATCTAGTAGCCAAGTCCGCAAGCTAGGTGTCGTGGGCGGTAGCAAAAGTAGGAACTACTTGAAATTGATTGTCTGCAGTCCTAACCTGAATTACAGATAACACACACTAATACAGCCATCACAATTAACACCAGTTATCAGACAGATTCTACACACACCCAAAGTACACGGGACTACATGACCACGTGTTCGCAGCCCCTAAACTGAGCAACCAACCAACCATTTCCCTGGTTAGTGCAACGGAATTTGAATTGAAGAATAGAGCTTGTGCTCGCGAACACCAGGTTGAGAACTTCTGGACTCGACTGTCAAGTGGTAGTAATGAGACTCCTGCCCAAAGGGTTCTGATTTGATTCCCGGCTAGGAAAATAAATGTAATTCTGGTCTGTAGGCTGGAACAGGGTATATTGATTCTCGTGAGGCCAACCTGAGAAGAGGAGGGTTCGATTCCCCACTTCACCCATCTTGGAAGTGGTTTTCCGTGGTTTCCTCCACTTCTACTCCAGGAAAATGCCGGGATGGTGACTAACTTAAGGCCACAGCCACCTCCTTCCCAATCCTCAACTGAATTACAAATCCGCACACGAATTAGGGCTGGTACTTTTAATCTATTAATTTCAGTTATCGAATATCGCTTAATCGAAGCATACCAATCGATTAATCGCTACAAATAACGATTGATCGATAGTGCGTTCAATCGAGTAATCGAATAATTGATTGTTTTGTCAATTAATCTATGTACTTCGCTCCTTTCACTATGCTCTCACAGACATTTAATTAATTAAAATATAATTATTGTATCATATATTTTAAATAATGTACCTTTTTGTTAAAACTAGGCTGAAACAAAGTAAAACAAAAAACGTCCCTGTCCTAAATTGTGAACATTGAACCTGAATTCAAAATCTTTGCTGAAAATTCTTTCCTTTTCATTTTTCGAAACCTTTCCCAATTTGATAGATGTTTGTCCGCCCATTGTCACTAATTCTTATTTGGTTATTGTTAACATACCGTAGTCTAAAAAAGGAAGGACACTTCGTGACTTTATAGATTTCTACACATCATTCCGAAAATAAGCGTAACTCATAATATTTAGACTTATTTTCTTATCTCGTGTCTACTAATCAATTAATCGATTCTTCCGTTAATCGATTAATACATTCTTCTGTTAGCCGGTTAATCTATTATTCGATTTAACGGTCAATCGATTAATAGTTTTCGATTCATTTGAAATTATTCTATGACTAACCGAACATCATTACCAGCTCTAAGACGAATACTGCCATCACAATAACACAGGCAATCGAACAAAATTCCACACTCACCCAAATGCACGGGGATGAGAGACCTGTATGTCCAAGTCCCTCAAATGAAACAACAACAACAAGAGCAATACAACAGTCTCTTTTTTAGGGGGGGGGGGGGGGAGTGGCATTGAATTCTTTAAAATGCGCAAAGTAGAACTTGATTCAGTTCACGGTAAAGTGTTTTAGGTTTCAAAGCTTGTGGCATATTAATTCGGAATCTGGTAGGTCACAACATGATGGCGAAAAATGTACGAGTATTCCTTATGAGAGGCTGCTACTGTATTTGTGCGGACCTTTCTTCTCATCTTGCGGCTATGTGTAATCGCGTGCTCTGCTCTTCTTATTGTGTGCATATTACTCCCCATCTACTTTACTTTGTGGGCTCTTTGTCTGGTTCTGCCTGCCACAAAATCCTATCTCGGTTTCTCCATAGCTCTCTCAAGTAATCTCATTGCCCCGAGAGTTGTTGTGGTCGCTCTTTCACTCTATGAAATATAATACGTATCTCTGAACGTCTGGTCTGCACCGCTCATAATAACCATTATGGAAAATGAGAGATTTGAGCAGATTCGGAATTAAAGTCTCCATCATGCATTGTGTTAATGACACAATTTTTAAATTCACAGAATCTGAGCTTCTATAACAATAACTTCTGATCTCAAACAGACGATTCATACAGAAACCACCACGCTGTATATGATCACAGATTGGCACACTATAACGTGGGTATTTTCATCCTTTCCCTACTGAAGGGTTGAATATTAAAGATGATCGCAGGTCACATGATGATTTTGAAAATAATATTTTTGTAATATACAAATATCAACCAATATTTCATCGTATTATGAGAAACCACGGAAAACCACATCGAGGATGGCTAAGGTGGGAATCTAACCCCCTCTACTCATTTGGACCACCCAAGGCTGAGTAGACCCCGTTCCAGCCCTCATGTACCAACTTTCAAATGTCGTGGCAGAGCCGGGAATCGAACCCACGACCTCCGGGGCGGGAGCTAACCATGCTGACCACTACGCTACGGAGGCATGAGCGAGTTTTATTATGAATTTCCTGAAAAGCTCATCAAGCCCGAAAGAGGAACCCTTCCCTTAAGGGGAAAACTTTTTATGTATTAATTTGTTCTTTACTTTATAAAATAGATTCTTCACTTTTCAATAAATAAGACAGGATAGCACTGCAAAAATATAAACTGGAATTGGTAATGGTTTTCACAAGACCTCTTCAATTAAAAGTGTCACACATATCTTGGCACCACAAAGCCATCCGAAAGAGCATACTCTCCAAGATAGAATTCCCTCGAGTTAGTTATTGTTGTTTTACGGGGCGGAACTATGAGGTCATCTGCCCATGAATTCCGTCGATGTATAAGTCCTAGGTAAGAAGAAATTTTGTCCAGGATAGCTCAATCTATCGACACGAGCTTCGCGCATTTAATTACACTTAATAACCTACAAATGGACCGGGATTCAATCTCGCAACTTCTTACGCAGTAAGCGAATGCCTGAACGAATATTGTTCACGGTGCATATGAAACCCTATTGTACTTAATAAGTTCTGCAGCAGTTGGAAGTGGGACAGAACTTTCTATCCTATAAAAAGTTATCTACTCCTTGGAATGCCCGCTGCCTTGCTACGTTGAACAAGCTTGCTGTTATTGGAATTAATTTCAGACTATTACAAAAAACTACGAATATGCTGAATTAGCATCGCCTGGTTCTAGCGTTCCACAATCCAATACATCGATTGAATGACCAAAGCAAGCCTGCCAAGCGAACAATGGTCGTAAACAAGTCCTTGGACACGCCAGATTCTGGACCCACGATATGATACACTTGGATCGTCGATTGACCATCATAGAAGAGAAGAAAAGCGAGCAAAATTACAACACCGAATATAGCACCGCCACTTTAACTTAATACATCGGTCAATAGCGAAGAGCAGTTAGGTCTTCTTAAAACAAAACACGTTGGCTGTCAGTAAAACTTTCAGCTGCTGTTCCCAAGGTTGTGGGATTGAATCCTGTCAGTTAGTCGAGATTTCAGGATGCGTAAATGCGAGAGATCCAGGTTAGTAATTTAATAACATACAAAAGAAAAAATACATTTCTAGGGCAACATTGCGGTACCCCAGTATCCTAGTGAGGACTCTTATCCGTGAATTCACTTCAATTACAGCTCATTCAATAAAACCATAATTATGAGGCAGAACAAGCCTCTCTGACGGATGACGGCTTGAGCTGAGAGAAGGCGGAAACCATTCTTGACATTGAATAATGGGAGATGGCAGTCTGGAGCACGAAGATAATGAATATGTTGCCTCCGGAACTGGAGGAATCCCTGGAGCATCTCCTGGAAGGGGGAAAAAGCAACCCTTGGTTGGCACCACCAAATATAATAAGTCATAGGCACCCGGCAGCTTGAAAGCGGGCTGTCCTCTTAAGAGTCTAGAGCAGCGGGTTCCCACCTTTATAGGCTCGCGAACCTATTTCACAAAGCTTTGGAACTGCGCGACTTCCGATACGTGAGTGGGGCGTTCAGTTTCTAAATGGTGCTTGAGCAGAAAAGGTTTCAGACCACTGTTGGCAAGAATTTCACCACTAGCAACACACTGTGATTTTGGAGAAACCTCGTCACCTGTATATGTAATGTAATTATCAATTTACAGGACTTTCTTTTCTTTCCGCGTCCGTGGCTAGCATTCTTCGCTGTCATCCCTGCGGTCCGGGATGGATTCCTATCACTGCCAAGAAATTGAATTCTAGTCTAGAGGGCAGGAATGGGGTACGCTCAGCCACACGAGGCTGAGAAGGATGCGTAAATGCGAGAGATCCAGGTCAGGAATTGAATAACATGCAAAAGAAAAAATAAACTTCTAGGCCAAAATTGCGGCATCCTAGTTAGGACGCTTATCCGTGAATTCAATTCAATAAAACCATAATATATAGAGGCAGGACAAGCCTCTGCTATCCTTAGGTGGTTTTGCGCGTTTTCCCCACTTCTACTCCAGGCAAATGGTTCGAAACTTAAGGCTACGACAACTGATATCTCCTTCTCAATCCTCACCTGAATTAAACATTACACACACTACTACAGACACTAAAATAACACAGGTTATCAGACAAACACACACACACTCAACTACACGAGGCTAAATGACCATAATGTCCAAGTCCCTAAAATGAAGCAACTAAACAGGCTTCACCTTTGTGGCTGTGGATTGTGTTATTGTGACAGTTTTGGAACTACCAACGCGGACAAATAAGTGTTTTAAATGTTGCATATAGGGGAAGATGACCTCGCTGTTCCACCCCTTAAAACAACAATGACTAAAAATGTTGCATATAAATGTATCTATGCGATCTTTAAGGAAGGATGCTGTGAAACGTAGTTCAAACCACAACATCCGCAGCTTTCTTGCCTGGATATTAGAAGAAAGACTAAGGGAAAAACATCTGACGTCACAAAATGAGGTCATAATGACGTCGACGTAATTACAGAATTGCTCAATTAAAACTGCATGACATGTGTTGAGAGTAACTGAGAAAATGGACCATTGTCTACAAGCATCGCATGCCTCGCTGTCTGAGCATTAAAATAAGCAGCAGCCAGAGTAAATCCTCTGCAACTATCCCTGCATTGTTGGGCGATAAAGTGAAAACAAACACAAAAGCCATCTAAACAGGCAAATGACAATCGTAAGGATTCTTGGAGTGTGCCTGTAACATACATTTATAAATCTAGCAATCGTGCCAGGTTTCGTCCGAGTTATCATTTTACCGAAGATTCTCAACCGTTTACGGCTCCAAAACCAGGGGGAGGGAGAGTTCTGGTCTGAAAAAAAAAGTTGTTATGTAGCCCCGTGTACTTGTGTGTGTAATTGAGGTAGAATTTGGGTAGGAAGCGGCCGTGGCCTTAAGTTAGGTACCATCCCGGCATTTACCTAGAGTAGAAGGGGGAAACCACGGAAAACCACTTCCAGGATGGCTGAGGTGGGAATCAAACCAGCCTTTACTCAGTTTTGTCTCACGAGGCTGAGTGTACTCCGTTCCATCCCTCAGACCAAAATTAAATTCTGGGAACCGGACCCGAGCCTCCGCGCTGACGGCCAAAACTGCTACCAACTACGCAACGAGGCGGACAGGTCTAAAAAGACAATATACCTACATAATATGCTATGGGAAAAGTAGTTTAATATGCTCTTCGTAACCTCTCAGCAGATGATGAAGACGGGTGTGTGTATAAAATTTAGCCCTGTTAACTTTTGTTATTGTGTATGTGTAATTCAGGTAAGGAGTGGGAAGGAGGCGGTAGAGGCCTTCAGTCAGAAACCACCCCAGCATTTACCTAAAGTAGAAGTGGGAAGCTACGTAAAACCACTTCAAGCATGGCTGAGATATGAATCGAACCAACTTTTTCTTGTTTGGCTCACGAGGCCTGCCCTGTCCCAGCCCCTCAGACCAGAATAATATTTATTGGCAGAGTCGGGAATCGATCCCAGACTTTCAGGGCGACAGACCAGCACGGGAATAAAAATTGACCGGCTTCTTTATTATGTAATTAAAATTCTCTTCGTATTCCAAAAGCTTACATGGAAGTACTCATTGAGATCACGTTCAGACGGGGAAAATGATGTTGCCTCGAATGTATCTTGGGAAGTTAAGAGAAGGGGTTTTACAATGTGCATAACTTATTGCAGTTGTATATTTAAGAAAAATGTAGTGATAAACACGTGTTCATAATTTTAACAGTTTGTTTGAGGTTAGTTCCGCTATAAGCCAGGCATATTCGTACAGCGTAGGAAGCTAATCACGAGAACACCAGCAGGCCTTAGTTGGACTGAAACGCAGGTGGATGTTATTAAGTCACGACGGCCAACGTATTCCCAGTCGGCGACAACAAATGCGGCATGCGATTGATCATGAGCCCCTTGGAAACATTTCTCCCCAAGCAGGGTGGAGGGGGGGGGGGCGGTTATATGAAGGTAAATGGGATTTAAACAGGAGTTTCAACTCTAAAAAGAAAGAAAACCTGTAGTTTTACGTGACTTAATCGTGCGAGTATAAGCCACAAATTTTCAGACGGGTTTACTTGTATTTTGTTTTTGGCTATTTGTCTTGCATATTGGGACTTGTCTTCCGTGACAATGTAATATAAATCTTAATCACAAGTAATTTATTTCAGGTTATTTTTCACATATTCAGTAATTGGAATGATTTTGTGTTGACCGACTGAAAGCACTGGTGTCTAATTTAGTTCAATTGTTTACATACCCTCAAGATGGCGGCTGTAAGAAATTTAAAATTAAGTTTTTATTTCTTGAGTCGTAATCATGCGATTGAAGTGAAAGTTTGAATAATGAACCTACGCAATAATATTCCTTTAATGGTACATGACTCTATGGCCTATACATATAACAATACAACATGGCGACCAACCAAAATATTTAGACGGTTCTCAATATCTACGAATCTATTACAGCAATCAAACTGAATTTTTTAATGTTCATAGGGGCACGAACATAATTTCACCTATAGGACTTTCAATAACCTGGTGATCACAAATCCAACATGGCGGCGACGCGAAGTATAAATATTCACACGGACGTTTCTCGCAATTAACCATCCGAGTGCAGTGAAACTAGGTACAGTAAATCCTTATACGAATGTTAATCCACTGGCATCTAATTTATTTCAATTGTTTAAATAACCACAAGATGGCAGCTGTGCGAAATTTTAAAATCTTGTTTCTACTTCTTGTGTCCTAATCATGCGAATACTACACGAACACAATAATCTTCATGTAACAGTACATAACTCTAAGACCTACATATTTAAAAATCCAACATGGCGACCATCCGCAATATTTAGTCAGTTCTCAATATCTACGAATCTATTACAGCAATCAAACTGAATTTTTTTAGGTTGATAGTGGCAATTAACATCAGTAGAATATATGAAAATAGGCTTTAGTTCTTCACGGAACTACTTGTTTACTTTTAGTTCGTCCCAGATTATGCGATTAGTGCTATGGCCGCAATTTATAACATTCAACAGTCCCAAAAAACTCTCAGTACAAACGGCTATGACATTATTTGGCAGGGGAGGGGGTTAAGGGGATTACGAGCTGCGACATTTGGTTACACGCTTCGCGATACACGAGTTTTCACTTTAAATTGTACAAAATAAAATATAAAAAAATCCATAAACCAGGTTCAAATTGGGATGGCCATTGGCTGCATTAATAAAATTAATTAATTGTCTTTGTGACCGTTGTGGCAAGAGTTGCGAACGGTACCATGCTATGATTTGCGAACTTCGTTCGAGTTCTTAACTGCTTTTTGCAACGCTTAATTTAGTTTATTACATTATACTATGGCCATTGACTGCAATAAAATATATTATTACCATTCACAACAATATTTCGTTGTTCATAAAATGATTTGATTCTATCCTCAGGCGTTTGAGAAGCAGCTCCCGACGATACTGTCTTCCTTCATCCGCAGGGAGTTCTGAGATTGATTTTTGCTCTCTGCGGAGATGGTGCACATTCTTTACCATTGTGTTATGAGTGACAGACAGCTTGAAGGGAACAGTTAAATAAAACACGCTGGGGATGGAATTTGCTGAATAAAAGAACATCACAAAAGACATCGTGCAGAAATTACCAAAGAGAAACATCATTGTAGGTTACCAAACAAGTAGATGACAACAGAAAAATGTCACCTGTGTGCGATGTAATGTTTGAGAATGCCTCAAGGGCACTATACACCGAATTGAGGGTAGAAAGTAACGCGTTACTAATAACGCCGTACCTAGTAAGCGCTACTAATAACAGTAACGAAAATAACAGTTACTTTTTTAAAGATGGAGCAATCAATGTCACTGGTGTTTATAATTTTATTCTAATTATTATTCACATTCGCCGGTCCCGCGGTGTTGGGGTAGCGCGCCTGCTTCTCACCCGGAAACCCCGGGTTCGATTCCCGGCTCCATCAGCGATTTTAAAAACTGACGTGAGGGCTGGAACGGGGTGCACTCAGCCTTGTGAGGCCAACTGAGTAGCTGTCTGACAGTGAGGCAGCGCCTCGATCACGAAAACCAAGATTAACGGCCGAGGGGACCCGATGCGCTGATCACGCGTCACCCCAATATCTGCAGGCCAAATGGATGAGCAGCGGTCGCTTGGTAGGCCTCGGCACTTCACGAGCTGTAGTGCCAGGCGTTATTATCATTATTATTATTATTATTATTATTATTATTCACATGCATTTAAGAAAAAATATTGAAATGTTATTTCCGAAGGAAACGCCCATTATCCGGAACCCGATTAACCGAATCGAAAAAGAAAAAAAAACTTCTTGTTATTTTATTTGAAGTGTTAAGGACATCTTGGTCATATAGTCTTGTGTACTTGGGTGTGTGTAGAATTTGTCTGATAACCTTGTTTTATTGTGATCTATGACATGGGCCCGCCGGCTTTACTTCCACTCCGAAGGAAGGCATGCTGAGGGATTGTCAACGCTCCTAAAAAAATCCGACGACTTCGGGTGAAAAGTGAAAATACAAGAGTAGAAGCCATTATGAGCATTTCGCTTTTTATCGCATTTGTGAAAGAAAAAAAAAGCACACTACTCTAACTATTCCGTTAAAATAAAGGACATTATAGGAGCGGGGAAAGTCTATGCTCTAAATTTTAAGTCGAATAACTAACTACGTTACTATTTTAGTAACAAGAACTGTGAAAAGTAACTAACCCAACCCTGACGATCACATACAAGTGTTTCTTCTGACCTGATCGATATATGTGCCAAGTTACAGCAAGATCGGGAGATTTGCGTTCCCTTGTTTAGAGACTTTCGTGACTGTGGCGTTACGATCATTAGCCAATCTCCTACAGTCTTGTGAAATGCAAACCAAACAGCCATGACATTCCATTTCCAAAATCCCACATGCAGGATCGAACCGCGGCGAGAGCCGGATAGAATGTCATGGAGGGTCCAATCCAGCCCGCGGGCCTATTTTGGACGACCCTGTGATGGATCTTCATCACTGATAACGATACCATACGGTCAGCAACACACTCCAAACACTCTTAATTCCGATGAAACAATTGCTCCACTACTCATTTTGACAGCAAACTGGAGCACGTGAAAAAAAAGGTGACAAAAGAAATGTTGGAGCGAGGATGGAAAAAAGGTCATTCAAGTCAAAAGGTTGACCAATAAGCGATTCCTCTTATTCTGCTTATCACGAACCCGACAAAATGGGAGAGAAACATTCTGGATTCTTCATCAACGAAAGGACTTTGTACGTATAAGGAAGGGGATTCCCAATAACAGAAAGACGGAGAGAGGGAAAAGCCCGCTGATAGTGTATTTCTAAGAACAAGTCATCGTTGTGTACAGTCTGTAGCGCGTTATCAATTTCTTCGAAATTCTTGTGATAAAATGAAATATAGCAGTCTCTTGAATTAAAAAGGGGTTTCTGATTTCTTTCGACTGCATTCCAAAAACAACAAGAAGTTCCGTGACAAACTAAAGATACTACTTTTCTCAAAATTTAAGATTCATGCCAATGATTAATCTATATGGATCTATCTAGAATAATGACGAAATTAAGTTGGTAATATCGAAATGTCTAATTAGTTCGAAATATTGTCTTGTGTGGGGTTTCGCCAATAGGCTACACCTAGAAGAATTGCCGAGTTTTAACAATATTATTATTTTGAACCAATCTAAATTAATTTCGGGTATATCGCTGTGCGGTTTCCCCCAGTACTTTACAATGTCCCACTCCAGCTAAAAAGCTTAGAATGCGGGAGATCTGTTTATAAGATGACATAGTGTGCGCGCGCATATGTTAGCGCTACTACAAAAACAGAACTAGTCTTTGTGGATCGTGCTATTCCCTCGAGCTGTTGGCATCGGGCGGAAACTGGTGACGAGGGGAATTTCTTCGAGCTGTTGAAGTATTGAGGCCATAGAATCCAAGCTTTGCTAAATTGGTCTCGCCCTTTGTCGAATACTAATTCAAGTGCTTTTCATATGGCAGTCTTGGAATGATGTGCGTTTTATCACAGTGTCTGTAAAATAGATGTCATGGGTAGGAATGAGGGAGCGGTTCCTTACAAGATAATAATAATAAGTTTTTATTTGGGAGTGTTTTTCTTCTCAGCGTCCAGTCTAGTTTGCAAGCCTATTTGCGTACGCGTCGCCTCCATGATTCCTTATTAGCAGTTAGCACTGCGATCTACTCTACTGCTCTCACCCTGAATAGCCACGCGCATTAACCTCTTAGGTATTCTCTCCTCCCCTATTCTGATCACCTTCCGAGTCGACTCATACGAACAGCTTCATCTAATAATGTGTGTATTTCTAGCTTAGCCTTTATCTCTTCATTACGAATACCCCCCTGCGTTTGCTCTCGTTTATCTGTCGCAGCAATCATTCGTGCTACCCTTATATCAATTACCTCCAGCTTATATATGAGATAATCAGAATCTACCCTGTTCTTACTGCCATACAGCAAGGTCGGTCTAAATAATGAGCAATGTAGGAAGAATTTCATCGCTGCATTGGTTTTCCTGCAACTCGATTTCCATCCTGAGAGAATACCGTAGGCTACACAGCCCAAATGGTCCACCTGCAATTTCTAAAACGAAACCTATCCGTGTATCACCTAGTTGACTGGCTTCACTGTCATCTAGCCTACACGTACTCTAAATGTCCCAGGCAGCCTTGTTTATCGATGACAAATACACAATTAGCATGAAATGAACAGTTCGACCTTGGCGATCTTCTCTGAAATAACAATAACCTACACACATCAAAAAAAGTTTTGCATCACCTCGGTTCCAAGAGTTCCGGAACCGTTAAATACAATGGGAATAGAGATCAACACAAACAACATTTCAGCTCGTTTTATTGCTCATGAGACCCACACATTGCATGTTGTACCATCATACAGCTAGACTTTCAGCATTTGTGGTCCAGATTGCAGTACACACCACTACCTCTAATACCCAGTAGCACGTCCTCTTGCATTGATGCATGCCTGTATTCGCCGTGGCATACTATCCACAAGTTCATCAAGACACTGTTGGTCCAAATTGTCCCACTCCTCAACGACAATTCGGCGTAAATCTCTCAGAGTGGTTGGTGGGTCAAGACGTCCATAAACAGCCCTTTTCAACATATCCCAGACATGTTCGATAGGGTTCATGTCTGGCGAACATGCTGGCCACTGTAGTCGAGCGATGTCGTTATCTTGAAGGAACGCATTCACAAGATGTGCACGATGAGGTCGAGAATTGTCGTCCATGAAGACAAATGCCTCTCCAATATTCTGCCGATATGGTTGCACTATGGGTCGGAGGATGTCATTCAGGTATCGTAAAGCCGTTTCGGAGCCTTCCATGACCACCAGTGGCGTACGTCGGCCCCACATAATGCCACCCCAAAACATCAGGGAACCACCACCTTGCTGCACTCGCTGGACAGTGTGTCTAAGACGTTCAGCCTGACCAGGGTGCCTCCAAACACGTCTCCGACGATTGTCTGGTTGAAGGCATATGCGACACTCATCGGTGAAGAGAACGTGATGCCAATTCCGTGGGGTCCATTCAGCATGTTGTTGGGCCCATCTGTACCGCGCTGCATGGTGTCGGGGTTGCAAAGCTGGACCTCGCCATGGACGTCGGGAGTGAAGTTGCGCATCATGCAGCCTATTGCGCACAGTTTGAGTTGAAACACGACGTCCTGTGGCTGAACGAAACGCATTATTCAACATGGTGGCATTGCTGTCAGGGTTCCTCCGAGCGGCAATCCGTAAGTAGCGGTCATCCACTACAGTAGTAGCCCTTGGGCGGCCTGAGCGAGGCCTGTCATCGACAGTTCCTGTATCTCTGTACCTCCTCCATGTCCGAACAACATCGCTTTGGTTCACTCTGAGACGCCTGGAAACTTCCCTTGTTGAGAGCCCTTCTTGACACAAAGTAACAATGCGGACGCGATCGAACTGCGGTATTGACCTTCTAGGCATGGTAGAACTACAGACAACATGAGCAGCGTACCTTCGTCCTGGTGGAATGACTGGAACTGATCGGCTGTCGTACCCCCTCCGTCTAATAGGCCCTGCTCATGCATGGTTGTTTACATCTTTGAGCAGTTTTAGTGACATCTATGAACAGTCAAAGGGACTGTATCTTGGATACAATATACACAGTCAACGTCTATATGCCGGAGATCTGGGAACCGAGGTGATGCAAAACTTTTTTTTGATGTGTGTATTAATCACCACTCTGGATGGAAGGTTGAATTTGGTGAGTCGGCATGAGTTCGGAATGTGTTCTTTTTCCATTCCAGCTTTGGCTTCTACAAAGCGTGGCCGTCATGTTCAAGAGTTCAAAAACATAAAATAGCAAAAGTTGACACAAACTGCGCAAAGCTTAACTTTTAAGCAATATTTGTTCTCCATAAATATGGTAATTATTCAAATTAATAATAATAATAATAATAATAATAATAATAATAATAATATCGTATGGCTTCGGGTGCCGGGTGCAAGCTTTTGAATTTGACACCCAGAGGGTAGCTTGCATGTCGAATTTCGTTGTTCCTTGAATCACTATGACAGTCAAGCTCCTTGAACACTATAACGCTTTCTAGTAGAGAAATGAGGAACTTTGTGTTGGCGGAAACTCCCGAGATTAATTTTGCCATTATGAACACGGCCTACTGAATTCAAATGGGTTCTTTGACATGCCAACATCGTATGACATGCGTGTCGTATTTTTGCCGCCTTTCAAAAATCACTTACCACGGCCAGGAGCAAACCTGCAATCTTGGGGTTAGTAGACCGACACGCTATCCACTCACCCACCGTGGCAGGCATTATTCAAATTGAATAAAACCAAGGATGCCAGATGGATTTTCACATTCTATCCCGTTTAATTAACTTTCTAATTTAGAATATAGGGAACTTGGAAACAATAAGAGTTTTATCCTCACTTTCCCGCCAGTAAATAACCAAACATTAAGATATAAGCTGAAAAGTGCCGAAAGTATTTGAATTTTCTGGCTGGTAGGATTTCTCTCAATCTACTAGAGCTAGGAATAGATGGTTTACTTTTAAAAATTATGACTAATAATTCAAAAATAGTACAATAAACGGAACAAAACTGCAATTAGATTTTCTTAGCTACTACAGAACTCATGAATGTGGCTATTTAGAGTGTGATTTGGAAAAATGTTCAAGTATTTTTGTATTTAGAAGTGAGGGAAAAAATAGGTAAAAACCTAAGAATCCGGTCCCTAGTAATAGTACACTGGACAATGAAAACAACCTAAGGAACACCCCTCATACTAATAAAGCAATAAAGAAATGCAAAAGAATAAATACAGGATGTCCACCAAAACTAACTACAGATTTCCATGACAATTCCCTGATATTTCCAGGATATGATGATAATTGTTGTTTTAAGGGGCCTAACATCTAGGTTATCGGTTCCTAATGATCTGGGTGATAGCGAAAATGACAATGAAATGGAAACCAGAACGAAAAATAAGTGAAACGGAATATACTAACAAAAAGGAACTCAGATTGAAACAACTCACAAAATGTTCTTACAAAAGGGAATTTAGAACGAAAAGATTCACAAAAAAGAATAAATTGAAAAATACGCACAACATGTAGGCTAGGTTCAAAATACGTACAAAATGCAATTGAAATTCAAAATATTTACAAAATGTAATTGAAATTGAAAATACACAATGCAATTCAGATTGAAAGATCCCAATTCCAATCCGAAATATTCACAAAGTGCAATTGAAATTCAAAATACCTACAAAATGCAATTTAAATTGAAAATGCTGACAAAATGTACTGTAGATTTAAACCACTTATTTGGATTGACAATACTTACAGAATGCAATTTAGATTGAAAATACATGACAAAATGTAACAGATTCAAAATACCCACAAAATGCAATTTAGATTTAAAATTCTTGCGAAATGCGGTTTTGGTTGAAAATACTTACAAAATGCAATTGAAATTCAAAAAACTCACTAAAATGCCCTGCTCCTACATTTAAAGACTTACTAAAAAGCAATTTAGATTGTCAATCTTTACAAAATGCAATTGAATCGCGAAATTTCCAGGATAAATCAGAAAATTCCCTGAGTAACAATAGCGGCCATAATAAATATATAAAACAGAGTTTGCACTTAAAGAGCATTTTAAAAAAGTGCTTGAACAATAACTGGTAGCATGACAAAGTTGTAAAGAAAAAAAATCTAAATTTTGCCTATTTCTAAATTTTTCATCAAGAAAAACTATTTTACTTGCGAGTATTGAAAAAAAAAAAAGCTCGTCAAGAGTAATGCTCTCAAAAATCATAATTACACATTTATGTACAAATACACAGTCTACACATGTAATTTGTGTGCTCTATCTTGCAAGAAACGAGAGCTTACCGATTTAACGTCAGTACGAACATACATCTACAACAATCACCACAAGAATATACCTTCCCCCATCAAAATATAAATGCATAATTTCCAATTAATCAAGGTTGGGCCTTGTAAAACTAAAATCCCCTGAGTGTCATTAAAATACCCTGATAATTCCCTGAGTTTTCCGGGATTTAAAAATTCCGTGAGTATTCCCTGCTTTCCAGAGTAGTAGACACCCTGAAATATCAAAGCACCCAGTAACATGGGCACATGAAAAGGTGCGACTTCATAATGTAAAATACTCCAGCAGAGAAAAGGCAGACCAACTAATATAAAAACAAAAGGCCAGATGGAATTAGTCACAATAAAACGTATTAAAATACAACACAAGCCACAGCATTGAATTCCGCTGCTTGCATTTGGCTATACTGCATATATTGCGCTTTATTGTTAGGTTTCGTTCACATATATTAATTACAGCTAAATTATTGTACGATTCACTTACTCTGGATTAAAATTAACACAAGCCGGGTCAACCGTAAATGAGCGACGGGATATTTATTTTGAACTGAATAAGCCTGCATTCACTCAATCTATACGGGAAAATCGTTGTACTCTTAATTGGGCCCAAATTAAAAATCACTGTATTTCTCTAGTCTAGTCGTAAGTTCTGTTGCAATGTACTGTATAGTTGATGTTGATTAATTTAGGAACTTTGTACGCGTGATGACTGTACCAATGTGTGTAGACTACATGTAATTATGACCGACTGTACCTTCCTTCATCATTAGGACTAGGATTTTTATGTAATATAAACATGCAAAATATGCACATTTTTATGTAATAATATCAGGTGAAATATGTAATATTACATTTAAACAATTTCAAACATATATATATGTGAACCTCACGGATGCACGGCAATTACGCTAGATACTACAACATAAGGAAGTCACTGTATAGAGTGTATATTGACCATCTCGTGATGTAGCGGCAAGCATGCTTGGCTGTCGCTCCAGACGTCCGGGTTCGATTCCAAGCTCTGCAAAAAAAACTGGTCTGAGGCAAGACTGCCTCCTACCCAATCCTCGCCTAAATTACGAATGGCACACTAATACAGCCTCGGTTCCTAACTTAGGACCACGGCCGCCTCCTTCCCATTCCTTGCCTGAATTACGAATTGCACATTAATACAGCCATCACAATAAGACAGGTTATCAGAAAAATCTCACACACAAATGTCACTAAGCCCCTAAATTAATCAGTAACAACATTGCGTATGTCAATTTTCTTTCTAGTTCAAAGAAATGTTACGAATCGGTGTTGGGCCATAATAGTTAACTGGAACTGTTCAATAACTTTGTATGGAAAGTCTTCTCAGTAAGTTTATTTGTTCGTGGAAGAGTTTAGCCACACTGCATGTGGGTCGGACAAAGCAAGGAGCGTGCAGCATCAAATGACGTAACCTCAAAGCAATTACGCTGTTATGACCTCCCCGACTATCATCAGAAACAAACAAATAAATAACTGGGTCGTTCCTTTCAAGTGCTTGCTATTTTGTCACTGATTAATGTCTTTGGAGACCAGTCATTTCCCGCCCACATCTTTGAACATCTTCACTTCTCAGCTGCTACAAACCCGTCTGCCATCGATCATCCAGCTCAACAGGTAACCGCTTTAAAGTACTACATAATTCAGCAACCGCTTTAAAGTACTACATAATTCAGCAAAGACTAGGAGAATTGTGATGGTGGCGAGTCGAAATGTTCATAGACCGAGTCTGAGCCGTTTATTCTACCCAATAAATAGGGTCCGTTGTCTCGTAAGGTCGTAAGGATACCACGTCATTCATTTATGCATTAACACACTCGGACATATTTCTGTCTTCACTTCTCACTAGCACGAGAAACGAATCTGCCTGTTTCAAATTGCCATTTACGGTGGATTTCATTAGAAATGCAATGGGTACCATGTTGCGATCTCTGGAAAATTTCGACATATCTTCGCGTTTCACAACCAAAACCACCGTCAGTTCAAAAGTTTATAGCCTATATAATTTATATTAACACTTCCTTATGGACACGATAACTACCGTCATTTTCCACCAATTACTTTCAAATTCATACATACAATATAACCATTCAAAATCTCGGTCGAGTTCATTAATGGGCAAAATCGTACCAAGGGAGTGGAAATGAGGGGCCGTTTTCGAAAACGTAAAATATCAAGATAACTTTCATAAGATGTGAAAAATCGAATCCATTCAATGTTCATACTATTCTTCGGTTAAGGAAAAAGACGTGTATCTCAGTCAAGTTTTTGACAGCACCAACCATTGACCCCCAAAAAATAATGAGAGTTTTGAGAGAGGAATCAAACAATCAAACAAACATAAATACTAAGACTATCACCCCAGCTGCCAACTAAGAAGTTACATTATACTATACAGTTTCAGAGTCTGCAAGTGATCAGCGAAACATGGAGACCTGGAAAACGTAAGTGCCAACAATGAATACAATCCAGATTCAACCTAACCCAACAGCAAGAAATGGCATGACAAAACGCCAATTTATAGTGAAGGGGAACAAATAGTGAAGTTACATTGTTAGTAATTTATTTAAGGTAGTATTAACACCAGTAGTGAACATTTGATGATGTTGATTCATTTAGGGGCTTTGCAACTTCAATATCAAGTTACCCCGTGCACTTAAGAATGTGAGGATTTTGTCTGATAACCTGCGTAGGAGTCGGCCTTGGCCGAAATTTATGTACTATCCCGGCATTTGCCTCGAGGGCAGTCACGAAAAACCATTTGTAGCATGGTTGAGGTGGGAATCGAACCAAACTCTTCTCAGTTCTGCCTCATGAAGGTGAACATTTGCATAATTAGGGGCAGATAACATCGATTATCCGTTCGTTCAAAACAATTATTACCATCACTTTAGCTGATTTTAATAAGTACAGTCAATCGTCGATATTTCGAATCGTTAGGGGATGTCAAAAATAAATTCGACTTATCAAGAATAAACAGTACCGTAGTTGTTTAAATTTATGTAATAAAAATTGATGTTCATAATGACACAAGCTTTATACAAATTATCTAACAAGGGAAGTATCAGGTAAGACAGGTCGAAACCTATCTTGAAACTTTGTGGACGCAATCGTTGTGCTATAAGAGGACAACATGCGGAAAATCAGCCGCCATATTGAACTGCAAGGCTCCGAAATCGTACCTGACATCCTGGTAAGCAGGCATGACGGCTGGCGGAGCTGGACATCCCTGTGGCACTCTGAGTAGTAGCGAGGCGGGACGTATATGCTGACTGAAGCGTGCGGCTCCTTCCCAGAAGCCTCGAGTGCTTGGGCGGTCGGGGCTGTCCATTCCAACATTTACTGTAATCGCTACCTCCCATAGATTTATATGAGAGATTCTCCACATGATTTCGGAGCCTTGCAGTTCAATCTGGCGGCTAATTTTCCGCACGTTGTCCTCTTGTAGTACAACGATTGCGTCCACAAAGTTTCAAGATAGGTTTCGACCTGTCTTACCTGATAATTCCCTTGTATGTAATACGTTGCATATGTAAGTACTGTAAGTATAGAAGTTGCTAACAGTTGACTGAACTACAATAAAAATGTAAATGTTCGAGATAGAGAACAAGTTTAGTGCCAGGGGTATAATTTAAGCTTAGAGATATCCAAAAATTCGAGTTACAGAAATTCGACTTAAAGAAAAAAAAAATCTCTCGGCACGCCGAAAGGCGGAGGTACATTTCACCGGATGCTCAAGGTCTCGGGTTCAAACCCAGCCGAAGTCGTCGGATTCTTTAAGAGTGTAAAAAAATCCCTCAGTATGCCTTCCTTCGGAGGGGAAGTAATGCCGGCGGTCCCATGTCATAGATTTATGGTATGTAAAAGAACCTTCCACTAATCACACTTTTGTGAAGCTAAATTATAGGTTAGATTTGACTAACGCTCTTATGTTCTAACGTTCGTCACCAAGAGCCGACTGCGGTGCCATCTAGTAACCAAGTTCAGAACTAGTGGTGGTTGACTGTGGCATTTGGTAGCAAAAGTAGGAACTACTTGAAAATTGTTTGTCTCCAGTCCTTACTTGAATTAAAAACAGATAACACAAACTTAAATACAGCCATCACAATTAACACCGGTTATCAGACAGATTCTACACACATCCAAAGTACACGGGCTACATGACCACGTTGTCGCAGCCCCTAAACTGAGGAACCAGCCACATTTCACCGGGCAAAGAAAAATAATTAGAATTCCCTACATTTGACAATTGTTTCCACATGTTCAGCGTACATGAAGCCTGATCATCTTATAATTTGGCAGAACATTTTGCTCATCCCTCTTGGCGTATGAGTGGGTCATATTAAAAATTATTCCAGACAAAAGTTTTAGGTCATTTTAGAGGAGTAAACGGTTTAGATATTGTGCCTATTAACGAAGGTCTGTTTCTTTTAAATCTCAAAAGTCCACTTTTCCTAACTCTTTGGTCAATTGATGCTATGAAAAAACTTGGCCCTTACCCGAAGAACACCGATTGTATGAACTTTTTGAATGGATTGGATTTTTCACTTTTTAGAAAAAGCCACCCCTCCTTTCCACCTCCTTGGTCCACTAGTTCATTAACGAACTAGACCGAGATTTTAAATGGTAATATTCTATGTATACATTTGAAATGATGGTGCAAAATGTCTGTAATTATCGCGTCCAAAAGAAAGTTTATTTATTTAATCGTGTCAGAAGCAACATCAGTCTCAAGAAAAAGTACATCATACATGGTATTTAGCTGGTACTATATACAATCTCATCAAAATAGTCAGTGAAACTATATACTACTATATGTTACAATGTGACCAGTATTTTGACACATCACGTGCTTCAGGTGTTGCCTCCATCAAGTCCTTCATCGAGCACTTAGCAGGAGATTATCTGCATACAAGAAGGGGATCCATGGTTTGTTCTTCCCCGCACTTGCACATGGTGGTGTCGTAAGTGTATCCCCATTTCTTCAAATTCACCTTGGACCTACCTACCCCACTTCGCAACCTGTTCAGTGTTCTCCACGAAACCCATCCATTGTCATGTCCCGGAGATAAACTTTCAAGAGGGATAATCCAATCTTCAAGGTCTTAACTCTCCTTTTCCATGATGTTAATCTAATTTTTCCGGGCGGTTCCGTGAGGCATTTTGCTGAATGGAGGAAGTTTTTTCTTGACTTGAGCCTTTGATTTGATGGTGTGTACCCATATAGAGGATGGTTTTCTGAGTTGTCTGCCTTTGTTCTTTCAACTCTGGCTGCCACTTCACGTCTGATATCTGGTGGGGAGATTCCGGCTAAGCAGTTAACTTTTTCTGAAGGCGTAGGTCTTAGGCAACCGGTGATAAGTCGGCAGGTGTAAAAGAAAGTTATGTACAGTATATAAACTTTTGAACTGACGACGGTTTTGTGGGCTGGGGGATGTGAAAAGCGAAGATATGTCGAAATTTTCCGAAAGCCGTAACATGGTACCCATTGCAATACGTGGCATTCTCAAGAAATCTACCTAAAAATACATGGAAATTATAGCAAGTTTATTCTGGAAATAGTTATTACTCCGTATTATCGAAAATTCAAGTAGGCCTAATGGAGATTCGAGATGATATAGAGGTTCGACTCTACTTGACCCAACTGTCACCATAGTAATAAATAGAGCCCTGCGCGGAAAATATCAACACATTATCCGCATCCCTACGACTGTTATCCACATCCGCCCCGAATCCGCAAGAGTGTGTTATCCGCATGCGCATGACTTATCCGTATTCGCTGGCATTACAATAATATGTTTAATTTATTAGATAAAGCATGAAGTATTAAAGCAACGGCATACGAAACAGCGGGTGGCTAATTAACAGTACTTTCTTTGTCGTCGGATATACCCATGCAGGCAAGCGCAGGTATGAAGGATTCTTTTTCTGGTATAATTGAGGGTATTTCATGACTGGCTTCTCTCACTTTTCTATTATGCTCATATAATCTAAGCGAAAGAAAACAGGGAAAGACGCAGATCATTGCAAAATCTCAAATTATATTAAAAAGTCCAGTTCAACATTGTATTCTAAAAACTATCCGCAAATTTACTCTAAACATTATCCGCGGCTTATCCGCTATCTGCACAGTCATGCAAACTATATCCAGGGGTTTATCCGCGGATATCCGCACCCGCGCAGGGCTTTAGTTATAAACAACAAGCTACTCAGGAATCATCATTCTATATCCGATTCTAAAAGCTACACCAGTATTAAGCCGCCTCTGCAGATCCATATAGGCTACGTTGTTCAGTAACGCCCTTAAAAATATTCTCTCAAGCTTATCTGTGCATCGCGAAGCAAGACGCCCACATTCCCACACGAGCACGGAGTTACTCAACTCAATTCACCACGAGGGAACAATAGCACATGACAAACTCCTGACCCCGTCATAAAATGAGACGCAACGCAATTAAATGCAGATGGCACACCAAGTACCACAAGTTCCTATGTCAAGTTCCGTCCCTAACGCGTAGTCACCGAGGAACAACTTATTAAAAACTATTTAATCTCTTGATGAAGATGATCGTTGTCTTATGGGACCTGACCTTTTTTAAGTTCCGCGGAATTCTTTACCAGTTGTATTCCAGGTCTTCAACCCGATTGAGAAAGAACACTTCGGAAGTAACAAGAGGTGCACCAGGCTGTCAAGAACTTGAAATAGCTGTGCACCAAATTTTAGCAGGAAGGTTTCTTCAATTGATTTCACAGTACACGGTAGTGAGTGGTGAGTGGAAACGGACGCTGCACAACAGGCGTTTTTAACCGGGTGCTCGCGATCACCACGATGCTCTAGGAACTGCTCGGGTCCAAGCTCGGTGAACTTGCGGGGTGAGAGGAAGGGGCAGGCGAGAAGAGAAGGACTTGTCAATAACCCGCCGTGTTATCTGGTATTCCTGTCTATTCCAATACTGCTAACATAGGGCCGTAGCTCAAACCAATCAAACTTGTATTTAATCCCTCTCCCTCTACTTGTAACCGTCCTAATAGTTTTCATAGGCAGCGTTTTCTGGAGGCTAACATCCTCTCCCCAAAATATGTATTTCTGTACAAAGTGTATCAGTCTATTGGTTAATAAAGATTTTATTATAAATGGAATATCAAGTATATGATAAAACGCACGTAATTTGAAAGAAGCCATGTTTTAAGTACATAACGGACGTGGTTGATGGCTTCAGACGATTCTGTGGGAAGTAATGGTGAGGGCTGTTCCCCGTATTCTTCATTTCCTGGATTTAAAAAAATCCAGTCTAAAACCCAAATACAACTAATGGCACAATTAGCAATCTTGATACGGCAAAGCTCCGAACATTCTCAAAATATGGATAGCCTATGCCTGCCGGACATGGATAGAACTTGGTGTAAGCTTGACAGTTGATAATTTTTGCTAACCCTAAAACAAGAGAATATGCAACACTCACCACGATCATCTCGGACGTTTCGAGCACGAAGCACTCGTTGGGCCGACGAGCGCTGCCACCGGTTCGCTTCCCGAAGCTGAAACACAAGAAAATGAGGATTGTACAGAAAAGTGAACAGCAACACCATGAGAAATAATACACACATATATAGGAGTAGGCCTATAATGTACAGACATGTGAATGTGAATAAAAGAAACCGGCTCTGCGCTTTCCGTATTTCAACTCCTTGAACCGTAACAATGATAAGTATAGAGGTATCAAACAGGCTGATCAATACTAAATTTAAACAAGATGTTCAGGAAAGAACATATAGCCTACTTTCTCCTAAATGTATGGTGTAGTTATAACTCTTTGTCCTTATCACCTCCTATTTCCTTCCTATTCGAAGTGCAAAATGGCACACTGGATTTAACCCAGCATTTTTACAATTATATGAGCAAACACTCCGAACAACGTAGGAATTCAGTATATTAACACCGACTACTTACAATAATTGAATCTTCGTTGGTCTAAACCAGTGGTTCTTAACCGGTGGTCCGCGGACCACAGGTAGTCCGCGAGTGCCACGGGAGTGGTCCGCGGGAGAAACGGGTCCACCAGCACGTATTTAGAAAACGATGTGCGTTGAACGAGAATCGTCCGAATGTATTCGCAGCGATGACTATCAGGCTTTGAATTGAAATATCTTTAAATCTATCTATCGTATGGCTTTTAGTGCCGGGAGTGTCCGAGGACATGTTCGGCTCGCCTGAGTCTGTAGCTGCTTCCAGCGGAAGTTTAGTCTGTGGAAGGATCTTTTGCATGCCATGGATCTATGACTTGGGACCGCCGGCTTTACTTCCACTCCGAAGGAAGGCATAATGAAGGTTTTTTTTAACGCTCTTAAGAAATCCGAGCACTTCAGCCGGGTGGCGCAGCAGTTCCGCATTCTACCAACTACGTCACCGAAGCCGCTAATATCTTTAAAAAAAAGTGTTATTGAGGAAGGGTTATAACTGATCAGGTGTATTGGGGAGCGGGGCAGGAGGCGGGGGCGGCGGGCGGGGAGGGGGGGGGGAGGAGGAGATGAGGGGTGTCCGTACATGATTCAATTTCACGCTGAGTGGTCCGCAGACTTCTACGGGTTCAGAACCACTGGTCTAAACATATCACTGGGAGAAACATATGTAATATACCTATTGCACAGGTAATTTTTAATCGCACCTATCCCTGGGGGCGAGTGCGCTCGATCGACAAGAGGAAATTTTTCAATTAGACCATAGGCATAGGTTCACTAATTGGCCGGTAAAGAGCGCAGCTTGTATCTAGTAGGCCGTGGTTAGCTCCTGCATAGTTCCAACTAGTTGCTAGTAGATGTCACTTGTGCAGATCCGGTGGAGAATGTTGTTTTAATTAAATATATATTTTATATTGCAAACTATAAAAGAAAACTTGTATAGCGTTTATAGACGAGCGAAGCACTCAACGGGTTAATCACGCAGCCATTCAACTATAGAAAAAGCACACCCAGTAATGTTATCACCCGAACTTCTTCACCTGGATTCAAGAAGATTTAATAAACATTAAATTAAACACCAAACTAGTCACGAGCAGTGGCATGCTGTTCCGCATAATTAAACACGAGCTCACTCCCCAATTTCCCTAGCAATTTGATGAGATGAACTAGTTTTCTTTCCTTTCTTCTTACTCTCCTTAATTTTCCTTTCGTAAATGACCGCGTGGCTGGAGAGTTCGCCTGCAGGTAATTGCCTGCTCCGTCTAGCTCGAATGCAGTGCTTCCTTCTTGTTCCAGGCAACAAGAAGACAGACGTAACAAAACCTCCGACCCAAATTCTCACTCTTGCAGGCTAATCTAGGAGGGAATTACGACCGTATAGATAACCCACAGATTTCAATGACAGGTGTTATTTTAACATAAGCTTTTAAAATCAAATTTGAAAGCTTAAAAACTAACATATTAGAAGTTGAACAGAAATGTAGGGAAACATGGTATGAGAATCGGCATTTCAAAGAGGAAAGCGATGTCTGTAGGGAAGAGAATAGAATGCTAGGTAGAAGGAACAAAATTGCAGCAGGTGGACTTAATTATTACATACACTTCTATAGAAACCACAAGTTATTGCAATGTAGACAAGGACTGGGACGGAGGCGGCCGGCCGTTCGTATGAACCAACTCAGATGGTGACGAAATGGGAGGTCTGATGCGAATAAGGGAAAGGTTAATGAGTTCGGCTATAGAGGGCAAGAAAAGCACAGGTAGACCTAGGAAGCGGTGATTAGATTCAGTGTTGAACGATTTCGAGGTGAGGGGCATAGAAGTACGCACCCGGAGGCACCGAAAAAAGAATTGCATATTTGGGGTAAGTATATACTGTATATGTTTGCTGGAATATTTCGCGGATATCGAAGGGAACCGGGACGTGTGATAGGCTCAGAAATGTCAATTTTTTTAGCTTAAAAATCTCTCATCTTTCCTGAAGAATTTGGTGTATCAATTATTGTGCTGAAGTGATATTTGATGCAATAAAATTAGGTTTCAACATAATGTTTTAAGGCTATACTGTAGCTACTAGCCAAACATTCCTTTTGTGTTTTTACCGTTAGTCATATTTTTTGAAACTTCATGTACCATTTTCTCAGAAACTATCGGATCAATGTTTTGAAACTTGGTAGTCTCTAAGACACTATATAGATCTACTAGTGGAAGTAAATTTAGTCAGGTATCTTGATTTGTGCATGGAGCCCAGCTTGAAAAGCATTGACAATATTACAGAACATTTCAATTTTCAACTAGGATGTTAAAAAAAACTCCTGTAAACAATAGGACAATGCTTTTACTTCAGTAGCTCAAAAATGGTTTAAATATTATCCATGCAAAGTTTGTTGGGTCTGGTTTGAGTATTTGCTCAGAAAAAGGGACATGAGTTAAGGGAATTGTTGACAATATTATTTTTTCCGATTTTTTTTGTAATGCTCTCTCTGACACAAAATATTCATCATAGAAGCTTCAAATTCTACTCAAATAATGATGAATGTACTCTGAATATACCAAAAGAACATTCAAGGAGATATCTATTGTATTTTCTGAGATATGTAACTAAATATCGGGAGCTACATTTTTCTATGGATTCCCACATCCCGGTTTCCTTAAAACAAAAAATCCTGGACTATCTTAATCTCATGTAACTTTTTCAGGTTATTTTTACGCATATTCTAGTATGTAATTGGAATGATATTTTGTTGACTGACTGAAAAAACTTACAATATCAATTTGTCAATAAGGCAAGACTGAAAATTGCTTCAAAGCTACAGATTTACGAACGTTGACACTAGAAAGTGTCGGAACACATCAAAGTAGAGGAGACGCTTCCCGTCAATGCAGCCCGCCCACGGAACGGGCACGCGACTTCCTGTTCAGTTACTATATAGAACATGTCCAAGGCTGGCTGGCTAGCTTTATGCTCCATGACACCAAATATATATAAAATGCCATGCTTTGTCATGATAGAAAAACAATTTTTTTCTGACATGTTGACATCTGTAACACCGGAATTTACCAAAACAAAATGCAATTGCTGCGGTTTCCCTCAACTCCATACTACAGCCATTTGGTTGAAGGCTGACTGGTTGTCAGTTCAAATGGATCCCCCAGTCATAACCAGGCATTTCAACTTCTGGACTCAACATTTTATGCCACACAATTCCAACCCTGGCCTAGAAATATAATAAAAATAATGTCAATCTTCTAAAACGGGGACAAGGCTTGACCGCATGACTCATACGTTACAGTCATCTCTGGATACAATAATAACTTGAAAAATAATAACTCATTTGATTTATTTTCACTAGGCGATGCTATTTTATCCCTCATGGTCGCTTATTCTCAAACTCATCAGCTGCAGTGTTGACAACAAAGTACAGCATTTTTAATCGTCAAATATAAGTTAAAAGCCACTGTTACCAACAAACGCGAGTTTAAATAGTCGTTAAATTATTATTTAAAATATCTCGTCTGCAAATTTTCGGAAAAGTCACTACAGTAGGCCTACATCTAGTGACAAAGTAGATCAGTTGTGAGATCCTGAAGGTTTATTATTTATATTTTTTTTTATTTAGTCTTTACCCTCTAGGTTGGTGGTTCCCACGGACTCAGCGAGGGAACTCACCACTACCGCCTCTATGGGCAGTGTCCTGGAGCTTGGAACATCTGGTCGGGATGGATACAACTGGGGAGGTGTGATCAGCACTTCGCCCAGGCGGCCTCACCTGCAAAGCGAACAGGGGCCTCATGAGGGATGGGATGGAAGATTGGGATGGATAGGCGAGGAAGAGGGAAGGAGGCGGCCGTGGCCTTACAGTAGGTACCATCCCGGCATTTGTCCGAAGACGAAGTGGGAAACCACGGAAAACCACTTCGAGGATGGCTGAGGTGGGAATCGAACCCCCTCTACTCATTTGGACCACCCGAGGCTGAGTAGACCCCGTTCCAGTCCTCATACCACTTTTCAAATTTCGTAGCAGAGCCGAGAATCGAACCCAGGACCTCCGGGACGGCAGCTAACTATGCTGACCGCTACGCTACGGAGGCGACTTAGGTTTATTATTATTTTTATTTATTATTTAGCGTAAGGCTTTCAGTGCTGGGAATGTCCCAGGATATGTTCGGCTCGCCAGAGACTGTAGCTGCTTCAAGCGGACACCCATGGGGTGAGCTACAAGTTCCGTTCAATTCCCAGTAGTTCCAACTTTCGTTACCAGATGCCACTGGCACGTAGTGCTGAACGTTGGAACTTTGATAGAGCATTTAAATGAAATCTAACCTGGAAATTTAGCTTCACACAAGTTTAGTTAGTGGAAGGATATTTTACATGCCACAAATCTATGACACGGGACCACCGGCTTTACTTCCCCTCCGAAGGAAGGCATACTGAAGGATCAGCAGTTCAGCATGCTACCAACTACGCCACCGAAGCCGCTATAGTGTTGCCAACTGAAAATGAAAATCCACAGCCTGCTTCCAGTCTCCGACCGGGTCAGGAATGGAATGAATGAAGCCCCTATCTAGCGGCGAGGATATGAACTGTGCCGGCTGCCGAGGCCTGACGCACTCCTCTAGTGTTGCCAACTAAAGATTTTAAAAAGTCGTCAAATAGTAGCAGCACGCGTGCCGTGCTACACATTCCGTGCCCTTTTAGTCACTTCTTACAACAGGCAGAGAATACCATGGGTAGAGAATGGTGGTCATTTTAGGCCCATGTACTTGGGTGTGTATAGAAATCGCCTGATAGCCTGGGGCCATTATTTCAATGTGTACAATGAATCCAAGGGGAATTCCCAAGGGAAACTCCGCACTCTCCACGTGACTGTCAACTAACACCGTCTTCAACTTGCAGTTAATTTTAACATACCATAGTAGAAGAAACATGATGGAGGGGGGTGTTCGGATGGTAATAACCCTTTGATACTTTGCGCCTACTGCAAGACTAAGTACTGAACTATTTCCAGATTCTAGGACGATAGTATTACCGACACTTAAGTGCCATTAGGCGATGATGCAAAAGGCGGCCCGAGTGGTCTACCTGTAGACGTCGAGGTCAATGGCACACACGCTAATATTAGTGTTCATTTTGAAGACAGTGATTCACGCGTTGTTCTTGCCAACAGAGCTGACCCACAAATACCCGGAAATGACAGCAGGCTAGAAGAGGGTTCAAGGAACGAGCAAGCAGGCGGGGAGACCTTTCTACCAAAATAAGAGCTGTCTCCTTGAACTTGATAGTGAAGTAGGCCTACGTGCCAAGCCACCTTATGTCAGTGTGGTCAGCAAGCTCGGCAGGAGCTTATTAACAACAACAAAAAGTTGTATCAAGCATATCCGTAGCTCAAGTTCACCAAGAGCGGATGTCTAAAACCAGTTCATCGGGAAAAGAGAAAAGCCACAGCTATTACGATACCCGACCATTTAAACTGGAAACATTGCCATATTGCGGAGGTTGTTTCATTCAAGGGCTTGGGAAGTCATGCTTACCTATATATGGCATTTCTATTGCACTGAGCGGCTTCGGTGACGTATTGGTAGCATGCTGAGCTTCTATGACCAAGATCGCGGGTTCAAACCCGGCCGAAGTCGTCGGTTTTTTTAAGAGCGTTAAAAATCCCTCAGCATGCCTTCCTTCGGAGGGGAAGTAAAGCCGGCGGTCCCAATTCATAGATTTATGGCATGTTAAAGAACCTTCCACTAATTACACCTGTGTGAAGCTAAATTATTGTAGGTTAAACATTTGACTAACGCTCTTAGGTTCCTACGTTCGTCATCAGGAGCCGACTGCGGTGGCATCTGGTAACCAAGTTCTGAAATAGTAGTCGTTGACGGTGGCGTTTGGCGGCAAAAGTAGGAACTACATGAAAAAAATTCAATGGCTGCAGTCCTTACGTGAATTAAAACAGATACACACACTAATACAGTCATCAAAATTAACACCGGTGATCAGACAGATTCTACACACACCCAAAGTACACGGGGCTACATGACCACGTTGTCGCAGCCCCTAAACTGAGGAACCAACCAACCAATCTATTGCACTGTTGTTCGGGGAGGAAGCAATTTGTTGGTAGTTTTAGTTAGGAGATTGGGACATCTTGATCATTACCCCAGTGTTTTATGTGTTGAATGGGTGTCCCAAGACTTGAAACAAGGTGCCATCCCTGCAAATACCTGGAATGAGTGTGGAAAGCCGGGGGGCGGGGGAGGAGGAAATCACACTCAAAATGGTCACAGCCAGCACCGAGATTCCAACCTTCAATCTCTGGATTTCCAGCTCCCCCGTGCGCGACTTAAAGCTGTGTTATGAGGGGGAGGGGGGCAAGCAGATGACCCATCTTCAGTGAAATAAGATACGGATACAATTGAAAATGAATACCAAACTCCACTTTATAACTTGCACAGAACTACTAAAGAAAGGTGTCATTTTTAGAATTAAACGAAGTGCTAAATAACCAGTAACTTAATGGATGAAGGAGCAAAGATATAAAAAGTAGGTTAGCACAGGCAAGGAAAGTATTTCTACAGAAAAGAAATGTGTTGACATCAAATAGAGATTTAGGTAATAGGAAGTCATTTTTGAACGCCTTTGTCTGGAGTGTGACACTCTATGGAAGTGAAACTAGGACTGTTGGTGCAGCATAAAAGATGACAATAGAAACGTTCGAAATGTGGTGTTACAGGAGAATGATAAAAATCAGATGGGTAGATAAGAGTAACAAATGAAGAGGTATTAAGACGAGTTGGAGAGGAGAGATGTTTCTTCGACTGTTAATGAATAGAAGAGATAGGTTGGTAGGAAACATAAGACACCCAGGAATAGCAAACATATTTATGTACTGTAGGGATAGACCAAGGTTATAATAAGTTAAAAAGATTGACTCGGATGTAAGGTGTAGTAGCTATGTAGAGATGAATCGATCAGCTCAGGATAGGGAGGCATGGAGGGCTGCATCAAACCAGTCAAAAGAATGAAGACTCAAACACACGAAGTGAATATTCAACCCACTAATCATGACTGTCGAAAACAAACTTGATTTAATTGGATCTTTCCAAATCAGCACGCTATCCCAAACAATAACAACTTCCCATAAATATGGGCCCTCATAACATTAAATATAACACACAAATGAACTTCTGAATAAACCTTAATTAAAAACCGACTAATGGCAAGTTATGCTGACACAATTACACCGCATTGCTCGCTGAAGTTTTATTATTTGCTTGTTTTATGGGTTGGCCCCATAAAAGTGATTTCTCAATACGCTAATGGACCTCATTACAGTACAAGAACTTACTAAACGTGTAATCTGCTTGCTCTGGCCGATCATTCGAAATCATTTGTAAGAGAAGAGTGGGATGTTAATAGCCCTGTAATAGTTATATCTGAAATATGGCATTACTCTTTCCATCCATTCAATCCAATCCAATTCACTTCTTCAGCCCCATCAATTATTCGGATGAAGTGAATGAACTCAACATAATACGCATACATACATTTTAAGTTCGCCGAAAGTCGTAACTCGGAGCAAACACGTGAGTCTTAGGAACTGTGGCGATGCCTCAGCTACTAGTTCGAATCCAGCCGCGGCATGAATGTCTGCTCTGCCTTATTAAATCATGCGTTCATACCACCATGAATTTCACGCCAACGCCATCTATAATCATCGTTTTCTTCGGCCTATCCCAATTAATTGGGGTTGCCGGAGCCAACCTGGCTCATTTTGGTTTTGGCCGGGGATTTAAGACCGGATGCCTTTCCTGACGCCACGTGATTTTTCAGGTGAAAATTTCGCCCAGCTGTCACCGGGATTCGATCCCCGGCCGTCCGGGTGAAAGACGAGCAGCTAAGCCACTGCGCCATCACGCTCCCCGAACACCTCTATAATAATAATAATAATAATAATAATAATAATAATAATAATAATAATATTTGAATGCAGCCAATGGCCATAGCGCACTATAGCGGGGCCTTTAAATTGAACGCCCGTAGGCTCCCATCAAGTTCAATTTCAAGTAGTTCCAACTTTGGCTAGCAGAGATGCCACTGTCCCTGACACCTAGCGGTGAACGTTTCTCGAGCGTTTTTAACCAAACCTTAATGGTAGTTATTTTACATGCCCTAAATCTTTACTTCCCCTCCGAAGGAAGTCATACTGAAGGATTTTAACGCTCTTAAAAATCCGATGACTTCGGCCGGTTTTGAACCCGCGATCTTGGGCATAGAAGCTCAACATGCTACCAACTGCGCCACCGAAGCCGCCTTGCCAATTGTTGTGTGCCTACAAACGTTCCACAAGTTCAGCATACAAAAAGCCCCATCTTATAATTCCGAAACTACAGGGTGCCAGGAAATATTCTCCGCAGTGCCTACATGCGTCTGCGAGAGCTATCATCAGTAGTTACGTTGGCAGCACTACTGTCGCTTGTATCACAACAAACAAACAGTAAACTTTGTACTCACCACAGCCATTCATAACAGATGCTGGAAGTGCTGAGGACACAAACGCTCGCTTATTGCAATACACACTGACAATTTGGACAGCCTACAGCCCACACTTGTGGGATTCACCCTGTCAAGTACACCGTGCTGCCAACTAAACTGCTGATGCTACCTCTGGAAGAAGCAGGCAGTAACTGCGGACAACATTTCCTGGCGCCCTGTATTATGCTCATCCCTTGGTGTAAGGGTGGGTCATAGCAAAAAATCTTTCAGACATACGTTGTATGTAATTTTTAGAGGACTATTAACAATTTTAAAGAGCTTTAATATTGTTCCTATTTAGGATCTTTCTTTTATCAAAACTATTTTTTCCACCCTTTTGTGAATGGTTGGTACTATCAAAAACCTTTACTGAGACAAGTTTCTGACCCTTGTCTGAAGACTAGTACGCACTTCAGGAAAGCGACATTTCACAGAAAGAATTCATGATGAAAATTAATAAATGTAAAACAAAAATACTGGAATGCAGCCGAAATAAATCAGAAACCTCTATGGAGGTCAAATTGACAGGTGAAAAGCTGAAGGAAGTAGAAGACTTCTGTTACTTAGGAAGTAGAATAACCAGTGATGGACGAAGCAAAGAGGATATAAAAAGTAGGTTGGCTCAGGCAAAGAAAGCTTTTCTACAAAAAAGGAATCTGCTGACATCGAATATAGATTTAGGTATTAGGAAGTCATTTTTGAAAGCCTTTGTCTGGAGCGTGGCGCTCTATGGAAGTGAAACTTGGACTATTGGTGCAGCAGAAAAGAGGAGAATTGAAGCATTTGAAATGTGGTGTTACAGGAGAATGGTGAAGATCAGATGGGTAGATAGGGTTACAAACATAGAGGTATTAAGACGAGTGGGAGAGGAGAGATGTTTCTGGCGACTGCTAATGAAGAGAAGAGATAGGTTGGTAGGACACATACTAAGACACCCAGGAATAGCAAGCTTAGTTATGGAAGGAAGGGTCGAGGACAAGAACTGTAGGGGTAGACCAAGGTTAGAATATGTTAAACAGATTGCCTCAGATGTAGGGTGTGGTAGTTATGTAGAGATGAAACGATTAGCTCAGGACAGGGAGGCGTGGAGAGCTGCATCAAACCAGTCAAAAGACTGAAGACTCAAACAACAACAACAACATTTCACTTTTTTTTAAAGCCCCCCCCCCCCCCCCATTAATGAGCTCAATCGACAGTTTGAATGGTTATATTTTATGTATAAATTTGAAAGTGATTGGTGCAAAATGTTGTATTGTATGACTACCCCTTATTATTCCCGTTTTCGAACGGGGTCGGGGATGAGATGCGATGGAAGTCTTGGTGGCGATGATTTTTACGGCCGGATGCCCTTCCTGACGCCAACCGTCAGGAGAGGAGTTAATGAGAGATGAAATGAATGATGGTGAATGAAACTGGGCAAGGATGTGGAAGGAAGCGGCCGTGGCCTGTCAGAAGGTACCGTCCCAGCATTTGCCTGGAGTTGAAAATGGGAAACCACGGAAAACCATTTCAAGGACGGCCGACGGTGGGGCTCGAACCCACGCGTCTACCGAGTCAGCAGAGAGCTTGGCCCCATGACCTAATGCTGCGCGTTAGCCAGCGTAGCCACTACTGTCGGTATTGGTGCAAAATGAAGGTAATTATCATAAATTATATATAAACTTTTGAATCGACGGTGGATTTGGGGTCTAGGGCAGCGTTTCCCAAACTGTGGTACGCTCGTACTGCTGCAGTGGTACGAGGAGATGTTACGAAAAATATAAGATATAACATTTAAAAATATAAACACATTGATATATTGCCGGAGGACTTTAAGGCGAACGACAAGGAGCAGTTTTATGAATTGAAATGCGATTCAGAAGGAAGGCAAATGTTTTCAAAAATGACCCTTGTGAACTTTTGGGTTGAGGGGCGTGCAGACTATGCAGACGTAGCTGACAAAGCAGTTAGATTTTTACTGCCTTTCACTACTTCGTACTTGTGCGGGACTGCATTTTCTTCACTTGTTTATCTCAAGGATAAATACCGGAATAGGCTCCTTACAGTGGAAAACGATCTTCGTTTGAGACTCAGCATTTCTTAAACCAGATATTCCTAAGTTGGCTTCTAATCTTCAAGCTCACATTTCACATTGAAGTTGTTAGTTAAACTTTGGTTTTTATGTTTAATTATTACGAGTTCTTTTATTAATATTATTTGTACAGTGTCATTTCTGAATGTTTGAATTGAATACTTATTGTAATAAATAATAAAACAACTAGACACACTTTTTATTATTTGAACTTCAACAGTCTATCTCTAACCAACACAATTTACAATCCGAATATTGGTCTATTGGTCTACTACGTAGTGGCAGGGGTGGGGCGGGGGTTATAGTTACTATATCTCCCAACCACTAGGTGGTACGCGAGAGATTCTCATCCCTTAAAGTAGTACGCACACACAAAAGTTTGGGAAACACTGGTCTAGGGGATGTGAAACACGAAGATAATGTCGAAATGTTCCAGAAGTTGAAACATGGTACACATTGAAATAGGCTACTTTCTCATGAAATCTAACTAAAATATGGAAATAAATGGATAAAAGTAAGTTACATAAATACATACATTTTCATTATATACTGGGCCTTTAAACCTTAAATAAATAGGCGATATAAAGCCGAGTATGGCTGGACTGCACTATAGGAAATAGAGCCGTACACCATGTCGTGATGTGCCAGCACTAACATTACCACGGTTTCTCAACAGATCCAATCCAGTACAGCACTACTTTCATGTGAACTGGCGTTGCTACACACATACTTTGCTCTTTCCTTTATTGCAACGCTCTCACAACTCTGGCATGACTAGCTAACACCCTTCCCCCAAACATCAACCAACCAGAACAGAGTTGATTGGAAAGACCCAAATCCCAAAGCGAACATTTCTGTTTAAAATTACTACATTAACTGATGTGGCTTGAAGACATTCGAAGTACAGTAATATGAAAAACTCATTTACACATTGTATTTCTTAATGTTGTGTTGTTTCATTCGAGGGGCTTGGACATCGTGGTCATTCATCCCCGTGTATTTGAGTGTGTATGGAATTTTATCTGATAAACTGTGTTATTGTGATGACTGTATTAGTGCGTGTAATTCAAGTGAGGATTAGGAAGGAGACTGCCTTGGCCTTAAGTTAGGAACCATCCCAGCATTTGCCTGGAGTAGAAGTTAAAAACCACAGAAAGATGGCTGGGGTGGGAATCAAACCCATCTCTTCTCAGTTTTGCCTCACGAGGCTGAACGTACCCCGTTCCAGCCCTCATACCAGAATTAAATTTCTTGGCAGAGCCGCCATAAGCACTTTCAATCTCAGGACTTAACGTGTTCTATTAAGCTGCTGGGTTCATTAAATTTATTAAGAAATACAGATCACATCCTGGTGTAGCGGCTAGCATGCTTGGCTGTCACCTCGGAGGTCCGGGTTCGATTTCCGACACTGCCAAGAAATTAAATGCTGGTCTGAGGGCTGGAGCGGGGTACAGTCAAGTCTCGTGAGGCAGAACTCAGAATAGGTGGGTTCGATTCCCTGCTCAACTATCCTGGAAGTGATTTTCCGATGATATCCTACTTCTACTCCAGGTACATGCTGGAATAGGTCCTAACTCAGGTCTACGGCCGCCTCCTTTATAATTCGTCAACATTTTAACAAGCCATTAAAGTTCGTTAACGGACGATTACCAAAATGGCATGGTTAACGAAACTATGACAATCCATTAAGTCAGCATCCCTAACAAATTGTTAAAACTAATTGCTCTGCCTACATACAATTAACGGCTGACGGTCGACTTACGTAGCATTCGAATTCAAAATGGAGCGTGCATTGAACTTTATTCTTAACGATGAAGTTGCTTTTGAAGACATGCTAGATTTTCGTCCGCCCGTTCCCCTCCAATCTCAGGTACACTGTCCCTGATACCAACCGTAAAACTCCAAAGTATTCATCCTCTTGTTTTCTATGATCCCACTCTACCAAGTGGAAACCGACAGTAGTGGCTACGCGGGCTAAAGCGCTGCGTTAGGCCATGGGGCCAAGCTCTCTGCTGACTCGGCAGACGCGTAGGTTCGAGCCCCACCGTCGGCTGTCCTTGAAATGGTTTTCCGTGGTTTCCCATTTTCAGTACCAGGCAAATGCTGGGACAGTACCTTCTGACAGGCCACGGCCGCTTCCTTCCACATCCTTGCCCAGTTTCATTCATCTTCATCCATTCCATCTCTCATCCCGACGCGCAGGTCGCCCACGGGCGTCGAATAGAAAGACCTGCACTCGGCCTCTCAGGAGGCCACACGACAAAAAAAAAACAAGTGGAAAAGTAAGTTTCTTTCATCCAAAGAGAAATTTGATCCCCACGTCGTCTTTCTCTTTCCTTCATCAATCATGTCTTTTTTTAAACGAAGGATTATATAACTCAGGCTCCAGCCTAGCTGCTTGCCAGTGGGCAGCCGAGTACTCGCCGCCTTGCATGAGTAAACCTGCAACATGCAATACAGCTCTGCTGTGGGAACTGCAGTCACTGCGCGGTGGAGGCATCAAGTCTGGCAGAAAGTGCATGGACTTGTGTTATGACCTTCGCCCAGTGACGTATTGACTATCACCCCCAGTCCCTCTCCAAGCGTGCTCCGAGTATCACTGCTTCCAACCGTGCTCAGAGCATCACAGCTGAGTACTCGCGTGTGCGCTTACTCAAACTCGTGAATTTGGAACAGCCTGATATAACTATTGATCTTTTTGCAGTTAACGGTCTGCTCGATTATACCAAAGAATAAAGGCTACAAATACCGCCACAATCTTCGTCTTTCAATTCGGTTTGGACACCCCTTAACAATAACGATTCGTTTCCTAATGCTAATCGGCGAATGTGGTGGTGAAACGCCAGCTAGTTTAATTCCGATGTTAAAATAAACTAGACATTTACTGACGGCCTATTAACGCTGCGTTGGTGAACTCGGCCCTTAGTTTTAATTACAAATCCACACACTACTATAGATATTTCAATTACACAGGTTACCAGACACATGCAACACAGACCATGGAACACGGAGCTCAATGACCACGATGCCGCAAGTCCCTAAATGAATTAACAAGAACAGTTTTCTTGACCCATATTCAAAAGATATAACGCAGACAAGAGCCGCGTAACATAGTTCAGCACAAATGGAAGTTTTAATTAGAGAAATTCGAAACCAGTGCCTGGAGAATGTCTTGCATTTGTGTTTCCTGGTCCCATATTGACGAGATATAACACAGATGGGAGTCCCGTAATATAAACTGAAGGTAAGTTAGGAAATTCGCTGGTGCGGTCTGTAAATTGACACAGGAAACCACATATACAGTTACTTCCGCTGTTTATATACTCTTGTGTATCACACGTACCTCAATCCGGACTTGTGTGTGTATTCTGTTTATATAAACATGTACATATTTAGAAGGCGCGGCCTCTATCCACGGAGGATCGTAACTTGATTCAGCATCCCTAACATAGACTCAAGGACAGACCACCTCCCAGCAGATTTATGATCATAATAATGATTTAAAAAAAAATAGAACAGTAAAACAGGCTGCGCCATTATGGACACCACACCAGAAAGGAAAAAAATCCCTTAACTTGTTTAAAGAAAGACTAGCGGACCCGGGCGAGAAATCTCGTATGTTCATAAACCTCACTTTCCCCAATAGGTTTATAATGAGAGACTTAAGGAGACAGGTTATTATGTTTATGTTCGACCCTGACTATTATATGTCAGAAAACTGTATCAAATGATGATCATTATAACACTATTTTTCATTATGAAACAGTTTCTCCCACCAATCAGAGCTCAAGAAACAGTTGTTTGACCAATAGCATATCACCTGTGCTGAGTTCCACGGCCTTCTAATTTAAATTTCACTGCGTGGCCTAGTGACATAGTAGGGTAATCGAGGAGGCCATGGTAAATACAAGGCATTCTCTGCGTCTCATGCGCTCTGTTCAGTACATAAAACTGGTGACATCTCGATAGATATTTATGGATATTTATGTTCGAACATAAAATAGTTATAATAATTATCGTCGAACATAAACAGTCATATGCAACTCGCCTAAAATGGTAATTAAGACACTCTTATGGAAATTATAAAACTCGCATACGCTCGTTTTATAAACATACTCGTGTCTTAATTATTGCCATTATAGGCTCGTTGCATAATGTAGTCTACTATTTTATTTCAACCAAATTATTATAGAACACTATTTACATTTCAGTTAGAATTCCGAGTTCTACTTCCCTAACTTAAGGCAATAACTGAAAATTGGATCGTCATAACACTCACCAGTTATTTGATATTTATGAAATTATACGATTTTGAGAACTCATTCCTTTGATTTACTGTTTTTGAAAACAAATTCAAAATGATAAAGGAAAGACCTCAGAATGTTAAAATGACATGCAACAGGCGTCACAGCGGCCAAAATGTGCAGTGGACAGCAATTATTGAGCGTATTTTTCTACAGCTATAATATCTGCAAATCGCACACTTCGTACATCGTTTTTAAAGTCATTGTTTAAAGAAATTATAGATATTTATGAATTTGTCACTACTAATGTCTATTCATTTTCATTTGAATGCTCATTTGTCACGATCGGTCGCTTGTGAGCGCCGCAGGAGGGATCTATACCACTGAAATAATATATATGATGATATCCGTTGTTACTTTTTGTTGTTGTTAAGTTATGTGAGGGGCTTGAGATATATTAGTCATCAGCCCCGTGTAGGTGGATGTGTGTGGAAGTTGTCTGATAATCTGTATTGATGTGATGACTGTAGTAGCGGGTGTAATTGTATCAGGGACAGGGATGGGATAAGCACCCCGGGACTTGAAGTAAGGTATAATTCTCTCGTTATCCTCTCATCATCAACCGGCTCGCTTTTGAATCCTAGCTGGGCGCCCATGTTTACAATCCATGTCTGCGTGGATCCAGACCTTTTCCAGCTCGAGGCACAGCGTTGTCAACTCTCCACCGTAGCCACTGAGAGCAAGCAGCGAGACTGGACAGAACTGCGTGCAACACGAGATACCTGACAAACTAGTCGGTAGCCAGGACCAGACTCTGGACTCCACATGAACTGACAGACCAAGCACGCTATTGGTCAACAGCGAACAGTCATAAATTAGCATCTAGTAGCCAAGTTCACAGCGAGGTGTCGTTGATGGTAACATTTGGTAGCAAAAGTAGGTACTTGAAATTGATCGTCTGCAGTCCTTACCTGAATTACAGATGAAATGAAAATCCACAGCCTGCTTCCAGTCGACCGACCAGGTCAGGGAATGGAATGAATGAAGCCCGCATCTAGCGGCGAGGATATGAACTATGCCGGCTGCCGAAGCCTGTCGCACTCCCCTTGGGCAATGATTAAATGAATGACAGATGAAATGAAATGACAGTGGAGAGAGTTGCTGGAATGAAATATGTGACAGGTAAAACCGGAGTAGGCTACCCGGAGAAAAACCTGTCTGCCTCCGCTTTGTCCAGCACAAATCTCAAATTGAGTGACCAGGATTTGAACCACGGACCCGGCAGTGAGATGTCGGCGTGCTGCCGCCTAAGCCACGGAGACCTGAATTAGATAACGCACACTAATACAGCCATCACAATTAACACCGGTTATCAGACAGATTCTACACACACCCAAAGTACACGGGGCTACATGACCGCGTTGTCGCAGCCCCTAAACTAAGGAACCAACCAACCGTAGTGTTTGGTGGTTAAATTACAGTAATTCTATTGCACATGTTTTGCGAAATATATACACATATTTTTAGTACATATAAATCCTAACCCTGGTGATTGTAAACAGATAGTCATGTGGCCTCCTGAGAGGCCGAGTGAAGGTCTTTCAAGTTGACACCCGTGGGACACCTGCGGGTCCTAATGAGGATGATGGAAGACGGCACATACACCCAGATCTCGGGCCGGGGGAATTAACCCCAGGAGATTTAAATCCCCGATGGTCCGGCCGGGACCTTTCGAGCCAAATCAAGCGCACTAACCAATTCGCCACGGGACCAGCCATGAACAGATTACTAAGCCTCCTATTGACACTGCCGTATAACCTGCTCTACAAATCAACGAAGTGTTTCCTCACTGAAGAGATTAAAATCATACCTGACGTCAATATGACTGACCACTCAACAGCTGTCAAATTTGGAGTTGTTATCTATAGAAACAGAAAAGTGTAACAAGTTTTTCCAGAGCCCATAGCGAGTTCATTCCGCGCGCCATTACTTTTATAAGGAGAGAAATACTCGTATATTTATTATTTTTTTACTTTTTTTAATAATACCTGTACCGATCTTGTCTTACTCTGATTGAATATTTTACAATTGTACTCAAAGCACAACATTTTGAGTCGATTTTTTTTTTCAGATGTGTTGCTTATCTTCCAGTTTTAGGTATCTAGAACTGCCCCTGTTACCTGCTACCCAGCATTTTAAATGTGACATGATTTAAGCATGTTAGGTGGGAACTCATTTTTTGGGGTAGGTAATCTTCTGGGTGGGAGAGACCGAAAGAATGCCAGGAAGAAACACCGGAATCAAATTTCTTGGCAGAGCAGGGAATTGAAAACGGGCCTCTGAAGTGGCAGGCAACTTCGCCATTCACTACATCACAAGATGACTTCCTGGTTCCCGAATTCCCACCACCCCTTGTGATCACTGTTGCCCCAGATATTTCCTGCAGTGAAATAGTAACGGTCTAGCTTCAAGTCTTATCACAACATACTGGCCTTATCAAGTTAATTTTACCTTCCGCTTCCTGTAGGCTATTAACGCGATCGAAATAGAACTCTCTCGCCAACTTATTAGTTTTTACTTACTCATCTTGCAGCACGATAAAAAAAATATCCGAGATAAATAGTGGATCCATACGAGAAGTAGCATGTGTATAAACCACCCGCCTGGCTTCATTGGAATCAACGCGACCCAGTTCTGGCAGGAGCTATCGTTTTGTTTATTTGTTTAAACGCACGTTTTAAACAAATTGTCCATATTTATGAAATCAGAGCGTAAAAAAGGGAAAAGCTCAGGAATCCCTCGGGGTTGCCAAATCAGGAACCCACCAGCCGTTAGCCCTTGAGGGTGTAGAACTACCCAGGTTGCACCATGAGTTTTTTTTTAGCGTATGGCTTTTATGCCGGGAGTGTCCGAGGACATGTTCGGCTCGCCAGTTTTGTAGCTGCTTCGAGACGGACACCCAATGGGTGAGCTACAAGTACCGTTGGGGAGGGAAGGAGGGAAGTTGGAATGTAAGGACGAGGAGTTGGAAGGTAGCGGCTGTGGCCTATAGTTAGGGACCAACCCCGGCATTTGTCTGGAAGGAAGATGGGAAACCACAGAAGACCATCTTCAAGGTTGCCGGCGGGGGGATTCGAACCTCCTCGCCTCCCGGATGTGAGCGACTGCCATCAGTCATGCCGTAACCACCACGGCTAACTCACCCGGTTGCACCATGAGTAATGGGACTACATACAACCTGCCTCCTTTAGGGCCTTGAACAGCAGGCAGGAGATTCCAGGAATGGAAAATGAAATGAAAGTCGTCGGGATCGGAAGAGAACAAGAGTTGGCCCAGGGAGGTAGAAAGGAAAAATGAAGGAGAGGAGCCCGGCACAAGTAAGTGGAAGCAATGCTGGACTCAGCTGTGGTCCCATGGTCGCCAACCCACGTCCCACAAGTTGAGTCCGCCAGGTTGCATAGCGGCTATCATTCTTGGCTGTCGCCGCTGAGGTCCGATTTCTATTCCCGGCTCTGCCAAGACATTTAAATCTGATCTGAAGGCTGGAACGGCGTGCACTCAGCATTGTGAAGCAAAAACTGAGAGAAGAGACGGGTTCGATTCCTACCTCCTCCATCCTGCAAGTGGTTTTCAGTGCCCCCTCCCCCAACTTCTAATCCAGGCAAATGTTGCGATTGTACCTACTGAAACTTAAGGCCACAGACGCTTTCTACCCAAATTCTACCTCAATTACTAATACACACGTTAGTACAGACATCACAGTGACACAGCTTATCAGACAAATTTTACATACACCCAAGTACAAGGGGCTCCATGACCATGATATCGCAAAGCCCCTAAAGAATTAACAACTAGTTGTGAGCCCTCGAGGAGACTTCCCAGTTCTCACTTGATCAACTCTCGTTCTCTTTCAACTACGGTTGGTACTTTTAATCGATTCGAGTTCTTGATTAATCGAAACATAGAAATAGATTAATTGCTAAAATTTCCGATTAATCGATTTGGCGTTTAATCAATTGATCGGTTGGTCGTTTAATCGATTCATAGTGGGTGATAGCGAAAATGACAATGAAATGGAAACCATAACGAAAATTAAGTGAGACTGAAAACACTTACAAAATGGAACTCAGACTGAAACGACTCACAAAAAGTAGACTGGAAACCAATAGATGGCAGTAGAGACCAGGATTCCAGGAAGCCCTTGCGTTCTATCTTTGACCAACTCAATGAGGTTTAAAAATATATTAACAGAGAGTTGACATATCAACAAGTGATCCACATCCAGTGAAATCTGTGGTGAAGATTTTAATTTCTTATAAACAGCTGTTTCATTGTATAAGTTTCATTTTAACACCAGTCAGAGGTAAGATGCAGACCATTCGCATACAAAACATACATGCATGTAGTGTTACGCATGCAAGGTGTGCGAGCTTAGCAATAAGTACGTTTTTCTTAGGTTGGACGCTGAAATGGCGCCAAAACGGAATAAAGAGACTCGCTCCTACATAGCTGAAACATTTAAAGAAGCATTGAGATCTATGAAGGATGAAGGATGGTCAGTAGGCCTTTGTAAGGTCAGTAGACGTTTTAATAAACCGTGAAGTACACCAAAGGATTGTTGCACAAAATATTCAGCCGATCCAAGAAGTGCAACACTTGCAAAAATTGGAAAGCCATTCATTGTATCACCTGAATTTGAAGGGAAGATAGTATGTCAAGATAGACACAATAGATCGGTCTTGGCCTAATTCCAGACCTCAGAACAATGAGGATGATGGTTGTGGTGCGTGAGGTGGCTCTCCTGGCGGATGAAACCAAGAGGGAGAATGGAACCGAATCGATTGATAATCAGTTTTGTAATGTCTGGTACCTATAATGTCTATTTTATGTGTGATAGGTATGAGGAATCTGATATTGACTAAGAAGACTTAAAATATGTTTAATGGAATATTTTTAGTATAATGGTTTTTTTTTCTAAAGAAAAACTCTGTAGAGAAATGTTTCAATTTGGGCAATATGGGATAATAGAAACGTGTAGTCTACATACGATTTGAACACTTTTATTATATTAAGCATTAGTTTACACGATTAAAAAGTACACTTATTTTATTTATTTATCGTATGGCTCTTAGTGCCGGGAGTGTCCGAGGACATGTTCGGCTCGCCTGAGTCTGTAGCTGCTTCCAGCGGACACCCTAAAGGGTGAGCTACAAGTTCCGTTCAATTTCAAGTAGTTCCAACTTTCGCCACCAGATATCAATGACACCTAGTGGCGAACGTTGGAACTTTGATAGAGCGTACACTGAATGGTGAACACCATGCTATCACGGAGTAACTTGAACACTATCACGGAGTAACTTTAACCTAAAAATTCAGAAATAGTAACAAAAATAGCTTAGTATCACGGAGTTACTTAACTTGATCCTTTCACTATGCTCTCACAAAAGCAAAACAGACATGTAATTAAAATTGTAAACATTTAACAAGAATTCAAAATCGTTAATGAAAAATCTCCGTTTTCTTTTTTCGAAGCCCTTCCCAATTTGATTGATGTTTGTCCCTCCACTTTCACTGACTCTTTAATTGGTTATTGTTAACATAAACAAGGAAGGACACTTCGTCGACTATGAAAATGAAAAAAGTGCCTTTATAGATTTCTATAGCCTACATCCAGAATATAACCGTAATTCAACTAAAGCGATGACCTCTCATTTTCTTAAATCTCTTGTCTACTAATCAATTAATCGAATCTGGTTAATCGATAAATCGAATGAACTGTCTATCGATTAATAGTTTCCGATTAATTTCAAATTATTCGATTAGCCAAACATTGTTTGTTATTAACTCTTAATTTCAACTACATTGCTGCTCCGACAGTGTTCTTCCTTATCCGGTGCGTGTCTGGTATTTATTTCGTTACCTGTTGGAAGGTTATTTTTAGCACGCCTGTTAAGCGGCTGTCTGTAAATAGTTCTCTCCTTTGTTATAATGTAAGCTAGCACGGGGATGGGGAAGTTTCCTTTAGACCTGATCGTCGCCCCGCGCCGAGACCCTTTATAAGAGCAGTTAGCCGACTTGGCTGAATGGAGGATTGTTCCTCCACCGGGACCTTGGCTAGTGAATTGAAGATTTCCAGATAAGCCTGTTATTGGCGCCATAAAGGAGAACACTCCTTCCTCCTGTGAATCCAAAAGGGAGCTAGCTACTTTCAACACAATACTGGCAACAAGTGTGGGTGGCACTTTGCACGGATTAATACCTAAAAATAAATTAAATTCTAAAACGGTGATACAGTGCATCGATTTGGCGAGAGAACGAGCTGATCGTCCGTTGTCTGTCGGCGATACGTTATGGGGGTTCACCAATCTTCATATCAGGGTTGAGTAGGTTCTCTTTGAAAGTACCTTACAGTTACTTACAAAAATAGTAACTAACTTATAGTTACAATTTCCCTGTACGAAAAGTAACTTAGTTACTTTGTACGACAACTAACTAACTTACAGTTACAAAAATAGTGACGAAGTTACAGTTACATTGTACGTAAAGTAACTAACGGTTACAATTATTTTGTACGTAAAGTAACTAACTTACAGTTACTTACAAATATAGTAACGTTCTAGTCAAAATAACGCATCGTTACTTTTCCGTTACTTGTTTATAAGAATAAAGTTGATTATGTTTTATTTATTTTACAAACTGGCATCAATTTGTGTTTTAACAGAGGAATACTAAGTAGAAATGATTTTCCATGATTTCTAAAAGTAATTTCAGTTTGAGGCTGCCTCCTTCCCAATCTTAATCCTATTAACAAACACCCGCACTAGTACACAGGTTATCAGATAGGATCCCACACACTAAGTATCCGGGATGATGACAATGAAGACAGCAAGCCATTGCTTTAAAAACGTGCACACATCCGCCCCCTTGGTCTCACGTGCAGGCGGACAACACGTATTTCTGCACAACAGGCAATCTGCTGTCTCCAGATGTACAGCACGTTGCATACGCAAGACCCGTCACGGCGAACCGATGACAAAGGAATTGGAAAGCGAAGTAATATTTCAGAAGTGTCAAGAAACTACTGCATTGCTGTATTGCCCATTCCACTTGCAGTGTTGCTAAGTAAGCGTCTACACACTGAAATATGTTGGCTATGCGCGTAACCTTCGGCCTAGATATCATGTTTCGACGCCAGCATACAGCGCGACTGGAGTGCAGTAATGGAGACTGTAGTGTTAAAAATTAATAAAGGTAATGCGTGTAACGTGGATGTAAGCCAAGCTTTTAGCGCACTGATGGAATGTGCAGTCACATTCTTTTTTTCTTGTTAGCATTTCTGACTAAGCTACACTGCCGGCCAAAAACACCGCAACACTTAGAAGAATGTAAGTTGTCGAAAAGTGTTTTATAATTACGTTCATTAAACAGTAATTCATTTTGTCTCGGGGCAAAGTATCCTGTTTTGTACATTTGGGAACAAAAATTTGAAAACGTACGGTTTATAAAGGGATTCTGTCGCATATGATTGGTATTTGGTATTTTATGGCGGTATCTGCATTAACTTTGCAGCTTCGCGCTTGGAAAATGGCGGTTTGTTGTTAACAATGAATTGCTTGTTGACGGACTGAAAGCTATAATATTAATTCCAGGATGACCAGTTTCGATCGTCAAGCGGTCATCAACAGATCCTTTACACTTAGGCTATCAAATCTGTGTCTACAATAGTATGGTTTATGATATTTGCAATATATACACTAGTATTATATTGCTCTCATCTAATGACTCGTTATTCAATACTACCTAGACCTAGAGCATCAACAAATTTGGTTGCAGTAAAGATGAGGGAAGACTAAATGTGCAAGAATGTGTTGTGACGTTTTAGTGGCAGTAATTTTGGTTCAAGCACAAAATATTGGAAATCAAGTTCATAGAAATTCGCCAAAAATCAATGAACTGCACAATCATAATCATCTGAAAGTAAACTTTTAAGTGAAAAATGATATTTCCTTTACACTTAATTTGCTGTTTAACTTCCTTCGATTTAAGTTTCAAAATAATACAAGCATTTATTTTGTTTTTGTTCATTCTTTGAAAATATCCAAGTATTAAGCTATTTTGGCCGGCAGTGTACTGTGCTTCGATCTTCACCTAGACCTCGTGCGCATGGCGATATTGTACCTGCTGGCGCTCCTAGCGGCAACTCGCTCAGAACATCCATGTGGCGAGAGTGTGTACTGGCTTGTGCGGGAGAATCAAGTGTGATAGTGAAGGAAGCAATTTAAAGCTCAAATGTCGTCGTCCATAGAGGTTCGCGTGGGCTTTCAGAAGATTCGGTGGGATACGTCGTATTTTAGAGCTTCTACGCTAAAGAAAGGCAAACAGCTCAAAGTAATCACATATTTCAGGTGAAGGAACGATTGGGAGAAGAAATATCCAGCCTCTGTTTCAGAGAAACGAGCATTAATCAACCGCCTTATGCTGTTAAACTTAAGGTAATATTTACCTTTCTTTTTGGTCCACAAATCATATGTATATTTATACTATTAATTTTAAACATAACTTTATTATAATATTTCCCGTATCCCTTGCCGTAAATTAATTTTTCATTAATTAATGCTAGTCATTTTTTAAATATTTAACAGATCGATTGCAACAGGAACATTTAGTCAGCCGAGTGTGAATGCAAAGCAGGCCTTTCCAAATGCTGCAAGCACATTGCTGCGCTTTGCATTTATGTTAATACCGACAGAGATTCTTCGAAGACTTTCTTCCTGCAACAATGGGAGAAACCTAAGAAAGTTATCGCATAATATTCTAAAGGGGAACATTTAGGAGAAATAAGCGGACAGTTTGTTGCATGTCGGAAAGTGTGGGATTAGAAACATTCACCAAAACTGAACTATACGAGAAAATTAAAAATATAGACTCTGCTTTTACAAGAATTTTGAAGGCCGAGTGTGAAAGTGAATCCATAATTATCTCCATTTCTATTGTTGAAGCTATCGTGGATGATGCTGTAGAACAGAGCGAATCAAGACTTTTACTTCAGTGTCTGCAGCAATTAGACCATCAAAACGTTAATAAACTGGTTAGATCCTATGGAATAAATTACTTGCCAAGTGGCAAGATATCACTAGTGCCAAAAAATTATGAGTCCCATGTTGAATCAGCTTCTTATTTCTAAAGACATAAATAAATAGTCCTGCAGTGAGATACGGAACAAGATAATGGGCGGAGGGCACTTCAGGAATTCTGTTTATCGTCCCAATGTTGCGTGTAACAGCTGGGTTTGTTTATAAAAGAAGAGCAACCCTGGCTCTGCTGCAGCCCGGATGGGATAGTGCTAGGTCAGGAATGCCTTTCTTTTTTTGGAGATTAAGTGCCCTTATTCATGTCGGGAAAAGCCTGTGGTTGATGACAACACGTGTGATGTTCCATATTTGTATATTAACATTGATGGTGATATCAAGTTAAAGGAAACTCATGTATATTTCACCCAGGTACAGGCATCATTGTATATTTTGAACCTCAACTTCTGTGACTTGTTTGTATATTCTCCAAAGAAAAGTGTGAAAGTGAGTGTCTCCAGAAATGAAGAATTGCTTTCAAATATTTTTCCCACAGTGGAGATATTTTATTTTGAGCATTACCTCCCGCTAATTTTCAAGCGTTATACATAGTGTTACATTGTTACCATTCTCATGCCGAGTTTTACCACTATTCAGACATTTGAAACATCATATAATTTCTACTCGAGTTAGAAGTACAAAAAACAGTGAAGTAGATTGGTGTAATCATGTACAATTCAATAATTATACAATCATGTCTAAGTTAAGGACCTGCCTAAAATATATCAGTCGTCTAATTTAATGATAGGAGGACTGAAATTCATTACGACACATATGAGATGAACAATATTGTCTAAATGAGGTACCAAATCCATAGTAACTGTTACTTAATATTTTATAAACCTTCATTCCATGTATGGCTCTTTCAACATGAATTCTGACAGATGCTATATCATAATGTTGATTCTACTTCCTCAGCTGAAAACCGTGGATTAAATGCAAATGGTGACATTTCTATTACTGCGTTCCTAGTTTCAATGCACGTTTTTATCTGTGGGAACCCTTTATCACACAAGAAGATTTCCTGCTTGAATATGATTTTAATAACATTAAAATTCTTTGACGAACACTTTGCGGTCTTTCACAGTATACTTCAGTACAATCTATAATGCACGTGCAATTTTCAAAATGGCGTTTAAAGGAATTTGCATAGTACATTTAATAGTGCGTCGTTATGGCCAGAAAATCCATTCCTTAGTTTTCTCAAAAAGATGGTCGAGTGTAAATTTAAAGGCAGCAGAAGCCGTAGTCCTGTGACAGTTAAACATAACGCCGAGTGCAGCAAAACTAATACCCAGTTTGCACTTCATTAACAGGAGAAGTAACATTTTCCTTGTAAAGAGTACAATTATGATGAACAGAAGGTAACAACGATAACAGGATACGGAACATTGCCAGTTTTACACCCGCTATTTCAACAAGATTATGTTCGCTTTCTTTCACTGACCGGTATCCACAAAAATAATGCTTCTTATCCATAAGGTGCACATTAACACTACAGTCTTGTTTTCAACAAGTGTCAGTCATTGTTTGTTTGTTCGCACGGGGCATTGGCAGATTTCTCTGGACTTCTGCTTCGCAATTATTTCTCAAAGAAGAAAGCAATATGTTCACCTCCGTCTTGTCACTATATACGGCCACAATATCCGTCTGTGTGCTCGCGTCACTGAATGAACCATCACACTTCCTTCACCCCCGTCATTTTCATGCCTAATTTTTCGCCTCTTGTATCTCTCAGTTACTACTGCCCTCTCGTTGCTGGTGCTGATCCGATAAATGTGGCTTCGGTATGTAACCGTGACTGTCAGGATCTCTTGTCGGTGTTCCGTTTATAAAATGCCGACTACAAACACGTGAATTATTTGTAGTATGCCATGGTTTACCATCACTCGTGTCCCGTTTTAGAAGCGTTCCATCTATGAATGTGCTGTTTATTGTTTGGGAATACTAAGAACTTCGTCCCAGGCGGACAATTTCTGTATGAATAGTTACATCCAACCACAGAACAATTTGTTTTACTCTTTGTAGAACCATCTCGAACTTTAATTCACACCTCAACAAACGCAGCCTGGTAATCACGTTGCTTCACTTCACTGACAAGCGCCACATGGACTATTCGAACGACTTGCCGCCAGAGCGCAGCAACATCCATGCGCACGAGGTCTTAGCGTTGACTCACAAGCTGAAAATCTGTAATTATAGATTCTTATTGACCCTAGGAATACAAAGTACCCACCAACTGGTATTTCTTCCTCTATTTATTGTATTAACTAACAATGACTCATAATGAAGTAATTGTTCTGCATTTTTCAGTATCTAAATTACTCGAACGCATTTTTATCTTTACAGCCTGAGGTAGTTGAAAAAAAAACTAAGTTTTCCTTTGTAAAAATCAAGCAAATTTAATGTTTTTCAGTCGGTCAACACGATTGTACCCAATATTGTAATGGGTGGTTCCCCAATCCTGAATTTTTAAAATGTAGCCTACATGAGATTAATAAATACACTTGGATGACCAATGTAATGATAGCTTTGAAGTCATTTTCCAGTGTTGCCTTATTAACAATTAATTGCTTGTTGACGGATGACCAGTTTCGATCGTCAAGCGGTCATCAACAGATCCTTTACACTTAGGCTATCAAATCTATGTCTACAATAGTATGGTTTATGATATTTGCAATATATACACTAGTATTATATTGCAGTAGTAATTAAACTAGCACAACAAGTCAAGATATGTGATTTTTGTTTTGTTTGAGATACCGATAGTTCAGTGCAGGTCAGGGAGGTGGCAGCTGTGCGGAAACTGACAACATCGCTCAAACAGCTAAGTGCACAATTCACAATAACTTGAGCATTTAATAACAATCACATAATCACACAAAGCAAGCAATCTATCTTGAAGGTCAATCACCACTATCAGTATCTCAACACCGGGTGAGTTAGCCGTGGTCGTTACTGCATGACTGCTGGCGGTCGCTCACATCCGGGAGGCGAGGAGGTTCGAATCCCTCCGCCGGCAACCTTGAAGATGGTCTTCTGTGGTTTCCCATCTTCCTTACAGGCAAATGACGGGATTGGTCCTTAACTATAGGCCACAGCCGCTACCTTCCAAATCCTCGTCCTTACATTCAAACTTTCCTCCCTAGACAACACGGTACATGTAGCTCACCCATTGGGTGTCCGCCTCGAAGCATCTACAAAACTGGCGAGCCGAACATGTCCTCGGACACTCCCGGCACTAAAAGCCATACGCTAAAAAAAGTATCTCAACAACAACAACAAAATCACATACTTTGACTAGTTGTTTTAGTTTAATTATTACTGCATCTAAATAAGTGTATTGTAAATATCATAACCCGTACTTGTAGACATAGATTTAACAGCCTAGGTGTAAAGGATCTGATGATGCTTGACGATCGAAACTGGTCATCCAAGTGATTTATTACTCTCATAAAATTTATTTAGAATGTTATTGTAACAGATAATGCTTTTGTAATATTTATTTTCATAGTAACACTAATTATAATTTCTGGATTCGGAAATTGATTAGTACCTTCAATATTAGGTACTCCCGATATAGCATTCCCACGAATAAAATAATACTCGTATAAGATTTTGATACTAACTTCGTCTTTATCTCTTTTATTAGCAAGTAGTTAGTAGAAAAGAGAGCTGGGACTGGTTGAACTGTCTACCTCCCCCCTCCCCCTCTCTCTGCTAATATTCCTCATGCTGGAGCATCTGTAGATTTTGGGTACAATCGTGTTGACCTACTGAAACACATTACTAAGGCAACACTGAAAAATGGCTTCCAACATGATAAAAAAAAACAAGCATGTAGATTTAACAATTTTGATGGGAAAGGATGCTCCTGACGCAATGTGCAATTATTGTAAATGCCACTCCAATGTTTATAATTATTGAGGTGCTCCGTGACGTGACTATACGAAACCCTCGGAGAAAAGCAAAAACGCGATCAGAATGGTTACCGTACGTCGCCGTGACCCAGATATCACATCTCAGCATTGGCTTATGAGTGGTTCCCTCCCAGAACGACTTCATCAACTGGATTATGGACGTCGGCCATTTCATCAACCGGCACAGTGAGGTATCGCTTTTCGACATGTGCTTATCAGTGTCCTAACTATAAAATACAAGTAATTTTGACAAACGAGGAGCTACCGCACGTGTCTGGAGGACTTTCACAAGCTTATCAGCTTAACTTGCCTGTTCCGCGGTCATTACTCTCTTCACAATCGAGCAGACAGATCAAAAAGCAAATTCTCAGAATGAATGCCGGTTCGCGTGCAGTTGAGGAATGTGCATATTCCAGGAACGAAACACATATGCAACAAGTTTTACATACGAATGTTTTTCATTTGCAAGTATCGATAACTTGCACTGCTTTTTCAGCGCAGCGACGTATTTACTATCAATTGAAAAGCAAGGCCTTATGCTTATGTAATTAGCTTCCTACACAAAGTATAGGCCTATTATACCCATTTTTTTTTAAGATTCATCCTGCTGTTGTCTACAAATTATTCAAAAATCTCCTGCAAATATTGCTTCAAAATTTTAATAGTATCGATTTATAACTAAGATTTTACTGATCAATGCCGGTAATCCTAGAAACCTGCGGCGTAGCTGTGCTCGTTAAATCGTGCACCACAGCCACGATGGAAGTTGCAACATGTCTGGAGGCCGAATGTTCGAATCCCGGCATTAACAGCGGCTAGCTTGAGTGTGGTTTTCTCCCGGGTTTTCCCACACTCCCTTCAGGAAAATGCCGGGATAGTACCTTACTTCAAGTCCCAGGGCGCCTGCCCCATCGATGTCCCCAATACAGTTACACTACCACAGTCATCACATAAATATTGGTTATATCGGACACACTTACGTTTAACACATACCCAACTCACGGGACTGATGACCAATATGTTCAAAGCACCTCAAATTAATCAACAACACTAAATCTTAGAAAGCTTATGTTTAAGGAACACACACGGATCAAGAAGGCTGTTCGTCCTTCTAGCGATTAAAATTGTTCTGTAGCAGCTTTAGTAACTTATACTAGTAGTAGCACCGCCAACTGTACTCTTGGGGTAGGTATTTAAACTATAAACAAGAGGTCCTGGGTTCGATTAACGACTCTGCCAAGAAATTTAATTCCGGTCTCAGGGTTGGAACAGGGTACTCTCAGGCGGCTTCGGTGGCGTAGTTGGCAGCATGCTGAGCTTCTATGCCGAAGTCGTCGGATTTCTTAAGAGCGTTAAAAATCCATCAGTATGCCTTCCTTCAGAGGGGAAGTAAAACCGGCATAGATTTATGGCATGAAAATGAACCTTCCAATAACTTCACTTGTGGAAGCTAAAATTTGTAGGTTAGCTTGATAACGCTATATTAGTTCCAACGTTCGCCGCCAGGTGCTGGCTGCGATGGTAGCTAGTAGTAGCCAAGTCCGCAGCTAGGTGTCGTGGACGGTAGCATTTGGTAACAATAGTAGGAACTACTTGAAAATTGATCGTCAGCAATGCTTCTGCCTGAATCTCAGATAACACACCAATACAGCCATCACAATTAACACATCAAACCCAAAGTACAAGGGGCTACATGACCGCGTTGTTGCAGCCCCTAAACTAAGGAACCAACCAAGGTACTCTCAGTCTCATGAAGCAAAGCTGAGAGGAAATGGGTTAGATTTCCACCTCAGCTGTACTAGAAGTGGTTTCCTAATTCTAATCAAGGCGAATTGATCGTTCCTTACGCCCACGGCCATCTCCTTCCAAATGCCTCGTTTACAAACTACCACCAACACAATGACACAGGTTATCAGCAAGATTCCATTTATTGTTAAACAAAACAGTTATCTCTATTTAGTATAAAACGAAGTCCCGATTCTTGGATGTCACGAGTAATCTCGTGAACCACGGGATGGATTTTGATGCAGTTTTCATCATTCTGTAAAAGATATCTCGAGGAAGGTTTCTGTAGAAAATAATTTATTTATGATCAAAGGAAGCCACGAAGTAACGATTACAGTGAAAAAGTCGAAAAAAAACTGGGTCCATGCGCATTTTAAGCTTACGTGGACAAACCGTTAAAAAAATATCAATAGGCTATACTTTGAGTGTATGAATCGTTCAGCATGAAAAGTTCTACAATAAAGTCCGCGAGAGCGTATCTCTATCTTCAATACATCGCCCACTAAAAATGTTTTTACGTTTTAATTTCTTCCAACAATCTCCAGTCAATTACAGAGATAACTGTACCCTGGCGATTAGGGGCGGGTTGCTAGTATCACAATATAAGAAATTATGTGGGGTTAAATGACCACGATGTCGCAGAGCCGCTAAAAAGGAAGGAAGGAAGGAAGCTTGTAGTTTATGCTCGCAATTTTGTGACCATGAGCCACAGGACTTCCATTTTTACGTGGAATTCCAACTACAAGGCGTGCTATTTCACTTCGAAAATCTCACACGCATTGGCCGAGATTTGACCTCGGTCCACCTTGGTGAGACAAGCAACTTGATCTACAACAAGAGTAGTAGGCAGCAGTAGCAGTAAACTTCACGAGCCGATTATTTTACTTTGGTAGTACAAATGCAAATGAACCATCAAAGTTAGAACCAAGCAAAGCATATCTAGTACATTCCAGCTTCAGAGCGACAATGATATTGTTCCTGGTAATGACATGTTGTGAAGGATTTGATGTTGTACCATTTCCGACGAAGATTTGATGGCTGAGGAATGGTATGCGAAGTACAGTACTACGAATAACGAGTTATAGCAATCGAAGATTGTACCATTTGAAGGATTCATTTCTACAAAGCTATATCCACAAGTGACGATGGCAATCCGATCCGAGTATTTGGCTAGGTCAAAATGATCACCAGACAGACATCCTGAGCAGGAATATACACGTTGTAAGGTGGCTACTGTCGACCAAAGTATTATGTGCACTTGAGTTTGAAGGTTGTTTGTGAAGTAACAAATAGACCTACATAAAATCCAATAACATCATCATTTTCGTCGTTCTATTGCACGTTAGTTCATGTAGGTTTGGAATTTTAAATTTATATTTTAATATTTTTGTCGCAGTTGGAGCACAAAAAGTGCACGTTTTTAAGCGTGTTTCAACCATGCGTCACATTTAAGAATTATTATCTCAAAAACCCATAAGCAGATCGAATCCAAATTTTAACACAATATACATTGGAATGTTGTATAACTGGATTATTAATTTCAAAATCTTGCGTGTCCAAGAAAAAAAGTTATCATTTTTGAAAGGTAACTTTTTCTCGGCTCGGGGTGGTTGGAAAATTTAGTTCTTGGTTGCGATGTAATCCTTATACATCAAAAAGTTAAGCTGTATGACTGAAATACGTAAATTAACTCACTTATTTTATATCGGTTTGTATTTGTAGGCGGAAATAACACATGGTTCACCTGCTACCCGCTCCCAGAAAAGCTGTACAGCGTTGCCGAAATGGAGCCCAACACGCATCACGGCGCGTCTCGCTCGGAAGTGATGGGCTCCATCACAGCAACGCTGTACAGCTCTCCCGGGAGTGGGTAGCTGGTGAACGATGTGTTATTTCCGCCTACAAATACAAACCGATATAAAATAACTGAGTTAATTTACGTATTTCACAGTCACACAGCTTAACTTTTTGATGTATAAGAATTACATCGCGACCAAGAACTACATTTTCCATCCACCCTGAGCCGAGAAAAAGTTACCTTACAAAAATGATAACATTTTTTCTTGGACACGCAAAATTTTGAAATTATTAAACCAGTTATACAACATTCCAGTGTATAATGTGTTAAAAATTTGGATTCGATCTGATGACGGGTTTTTGAGATAATAATTCTTAAATGTGACGCATGGTTGAAACACGCTTAAAAACGTGCACTTTTTGTGTTCCAACTGCGACAAAAAATATTAAAATATAAACTAAAAATTCCAAACCTACATGAGCTAACGTAAAATAGAACGACGAAAATGATGATTTTATTGGATTTTATTTAGATCTATTGGTTACTTCACAAACAACCTTCAAACTATAGTGCACATAATACTTTGGTCGACAGTAGTTAGGTTTCACTCCTCCTCCCCCTCCTGCTGCCAGAGCATCCAGCAGGTTCCGGTTTGTTATCAGTGTACGAGGCTAGGAAACTCTGTGTCAGACTATACTAACACACGTAAATTTTGGTGCAGCTAGGAATCGAATCCAGAACCTCTACGATGCTATCCATTTCACCAAGAGTTGGTCGGGATAGGTAGGGCAAGGCCAGTCTATTTCTTAACAAGTAAAATTATATGAAACGACCGATAACTTACTTTTTAATTTGTGATTAACATTGTCAATAATTCATGTAGGAGCCTTGTGACATAATGGTCATATAGCTCCCTGTACTTGGGTGTGTCTGATAAACAGTGTCATGGTGATGGCTGTAATACTGTAGTGCAATCTGTAATATTGTGGTTATAATTTGGAAGGGGGCGGCCGTGGCCGTAAGTTAGGAATCGTCGCGACATTTGCCTGTAGTAGTAGTAGGCCTAGTAGTAGTAGTAGTAGTAGTAGTAGTAGTAGTAGTAGTAGTAGTAATGGAAAACCACGCAAAACCATTTCTAGGATAACTGTGGTAGAAATTGAACCCATCTCTTCTCATTTTTGCCTCACGTGGCCGAGTGTTCTCCGTTCCAACCTTCATACCAGAATTGTAAGTTATTTATTGGCAGAGTTAGGATCTGAACCCAGGACCTCTACGCCCGGAGTCTCAATACGTACCCAGAGATCACAGAAGCTGGCGGCTTATTATTAAGTTAATCACTGCTCACTAATTAATTGATAAACAAAGGACCCTAGAAAAGATTCCTAAATAGCGATACATGATAAAACAAAATACTAAATATTCGATGACATCTAGAAAGAACCTTCACGCTATTTTAGAAGAAGAGTATTTAGCTCGCTGCTGGATGGCAGCGACATGGAACATCGAAATAGATCTGTAGGTCGCTATACGGCACCACTATAAGGGACCTACTGTACACAAGGTAACTCTTGACAAATCGGCATGCATTAGTTCCTATTCTTTTAAAATAACTGATTGGTTTTGTTGTTGTTGTTAATTCGTATTAGGGGATTGGGACATCTTTGGTCATCAGCTCGTGTGCTTGGGCGTATGTTGAATTTGGCTGATAACCTGTGTTTCTGTAATGACTGTAGTAGTGTGTATGGCTGTAATTATTAGGAACAGTGTGATGGGTATTAAAAGGTAGATCTCGGACTTGAAATACGGTCCAGTTCATGCAACGATTTTAGGCCGGTCAGCTCCGGTAGCGCCGACGTACAGTGAAGTCTGTGAGCCTCAGGCATGTACAATTGATGTATTGTTGTTTGAGTTTTCAGTCTTTTGACTGGTTTGATGCAGCTCTCCATGCCCGTGTCCTTAGCTAATCGTTTCATCTCTACATACCTACCACAACCACACCCTACATCGGAGGCAATCTGTTTACCATATTCTAACCTTGGTCTACCCCTACAGTTCTTATCATCGACCCTTCCTTCCATAACAAAGCTTGCTATTCCTGGGTGTCTTAGTATGTGTCCTACCAACCTATCTCTTCTTTTAATTAGTAGCCTAGTCGCCAGAAGAATCTCTCCTCTCCAACTCGTCTTAATACCTCTTCGTTTGTAACCTTATCTACTCATCTGATCATCTTTCTCCTGTAACACCACATTTCAAACGCTTCAATTCTCCTCTTTTCTGCTGCACCAATGGTCCAAGTTTCACTTCCATAGAGTGCCACGCTTTCAAAAATGACTTCCTAATACCTAAATCCATATTCGATGTCAACAGATTCCGTTTACGTAGAAATGCTTTCCTTGCCTGAGCCAACCTACTTTTTATATCCTCTTTGCTTTCCGCACAATTGACAACTCACGACTGCGCAACCGGAGCTGACCGACCAAAAACCGTGGAGTGAACTGTACTCTCCCTGCATTGAGTCAAGTGTAATAATTTGCACACCTATGTAGACACCTTTGCCTCGGCGACTTTTCTTCGAAAAATAGATGATCTGCTTTTTTTTTTTACTGGTTAAGTAGCCTATGATAACATCGACCCGATAAGCTGGTTGGTTGGTTCTTAAGTTTAGGGGCTGCGACAACGCGGTCATGTAGCCCCGTGTACTTTGGGTGTGTGTAGAATCTGTCTGATAACCGGTGTTAATTGTGATGACTGTATTAGTGTATGTTGTCTGTTTTTTTAATTTAAGTACAGACTGCAACTTAGAATTTTTCAAATAGTTCCTACTTTTGCCGCCAAACGCCACCGTCAACGACTACTATTTCAGAACATAGCTACCAGACGCCACCGCAGTCAGCTCTTAGCAACGAACGTAGAAACCTAAGAGCGTTGTTTGCATTCTTAACCTATACAATTTAGCTTCACACAGGTGTAATTAGTGGAAGATTCTTTAACATGACATAAATCTATGACATGGGACCGCCGGCTTTACTTCCCCTCCGAAGGAAGGCATACTGAGGGATTGTTAACGCTCTTAAAAAATCCGACGGCTTCGGCCGGGTTTGAACCCGCTATCTTGGGCATAGAAGCTCAGCATGCTACCGACTACGCCACCGAAGCCGCCCCCGATAAGCTGCTGAGGCTGAATGAAAGTATAAATAACGACGTTACAATAGCGCCGTGGACACGAGTTATGCAACTCCAATAGCCGTGTTGCGAAATGCAGGAAGTTTGTGTTGCGACGTGATACAAAGCAAGCATAAACACACAAAATTTGTTCATCAGACACTCTGCTAGACACCACCTCAATAATACCTCGTGACGTCATATTAATGCTTCAATCAATTATTTAATCCGGAGAACGGAGGTTCGAATGCCGGCACTGACAACGGCTATCCCTAGTGTTCTTTTCCCCACACTCCCTTTAGGCAAATGCCGGGATAGTACCCTACTTCAAGTGCCAGGGCTCCTACCCCCATCCCAGTCCCTAAGACAGTAACACACATTACTACAGTCATCACAAGTTATCTGACAAGTTCAACACACACCCAACTACACGGGGCTGATGACCAAAATGTCCCAAACACCTTAAAATGAATTAATAACAACTCTTTATCTCCGTATCTAGCCTATCTTTCCAGCCTAGTGAGTGAGAAATTGTGATTATTTGTGTTTGGTTACATATTGTTATTATTATTATTATTTACTTCTTTTTCAGGACAATATCTGACAAAACTAGCCTATACAGATTACAAGGAATCAAAGCATAATCACCTCCTTTAAAAAACTATTTTCACTAGTCCATGAATGTTCTAACTAACTTTATCTAGTTGTCGCAATGACGACTGTTTTAGGTAGATTTCTTTAGAAAGCTATTGCAATGGGTACCATCTTTTGACTTCCGGAAAATTTTGACATATCTTCGCGTTTCACATCCCCTAGACCCCAAAACCACCGTCAGTTCAAAAGTTTATATATATTTTATGTATATATGTATCTATATATATACTAGCTCTACCCGGCATGCGTTGCAATGCCATTCAAAGAAAGTGTTGGCGATGTGACTTATTGAACTGCTTTTGGATTCCCAATATTTTTTCTTCTTAAGTTAACCACCTCTAAACTATTATAAAATTGATTTACTATCTCAGAAACATTCATGAGAGCGTGCTCAACAACTCACCAAAGTTTCATCGCAATGAAATGAATGGTATATGAACGCATACGGGTCTTTGTTGAAACTATTCGAGCGCCGTCACCCATTTGTTGAATATACTCGTACGCTACAAATTGTAAAATGGATTTACTAAGTCGAAAACCTTCCCAGGCGTGTACACAACATCACACCCAAGTTTCATCGCTATCGGACGAATGATATTTGAACGTATACGGGACTTTGTTGAAACGCTCCGCGCGTCATCGCTTATTTGGTGAATCTACTCGTGCGCTACCTATTGTAAAATGGATATACTAAGCCTGCAATCTTCCCTGGAGTGTACACAATAACTCACCCAAGTTTCATCGCTATCGGACGAATGGTATATGAACGCATATGGGACTTGGTTGAACACTCCGCGCGTCGTCGCTCATTTGTTTAATCTACTGTACTTGTGCGATACCTATTGAAAAGTGGATTTACTACGCCAGAAAACTTACCTGAAGTGTACACAACATCTCACCCAAGTTCCTTAGCTATCGGACGAATAGTATATGAACGCATACGGGACTTGGTTGAAACGCTTCGTGCGTAGTCGCTCATTTGTTGAATCTAGTCATGCGCTACCTATGGATAAGTAGATTTACTACGCCAAAAACTTCCCCAGAAGTGTACATAACATCTCACCCAAGTTTCATCGCAATGGCATGAATGGTATATGAACGCATGTGGGTCTTTTTTGAAACGAATCGCACGCCTTTTTATTGAAGCTACTCGCGCGCTATCTACTGTAAATTGAATTTACTATGCCTATAACATTCCCGGAAGTGTGCTAAACAACCCACCAAAATTTGGTCGCAATCGGATGAATTGTAGGCTATATGAACGCCTCGCCAACACTCATTTGTTTAAACTACTCACATGCTCTGTATTGTAAATTGGATTAACTATGCCTATAAAAATACAAATAAAAATTAAGTATTTTAATGATTTCTATGCCGGCAGGGGAGAGCGCTACTCACATCCAGTCGGCCGTGTCTCGTCAAGAGCTACTGTTGCCTGGAAACGACTTGCCGTGCCATCCCTTCATGAGTTCATATTAGCTGTCATTTGCGTTACGTTTTCTAGTGAATTGTATTCTCTTTAACGTTTTATGTCACGTCACGGGATAAAAAGTATCCTATGTCCGTTTCCTTGTTCTAAGCTACCTCCACACCAATTTTCAGCCAAATCGGTTCAGCCGTTCTTGAGTTATAAATAGTGTAACTAACACGACTTTCTTTTATATATATAGATATATATCACTTTCTTGTGGACACGATAAATACCGCAATTTTGCACCAATCACTTTGAAATTTTTACATAATATGTATCCCTATAAAATCTCGGTCGAGTTCGTTAATGGGCACAATCGATCGAAGGGGGTGAAAATGGGAGGCTTTTTTTTTTCTTCGAAAAAGTGAAATATCGCTATAACTTTCTTAATATTTGAAAAAGGAAGCTTGTAGTTTAACGTGACCGTTAATCTTGAGATCATGAGCCACGGGACCTCCTTTTTACGTGGAATCCGAACCACAGGACATGGCATTTTACTGCGAAAATCTCACATGCATTGACTGGGAATCGAACCCGGACCGCCTTGGTGAGAGGCATACAGCTAGACCGCTGAGCCACCACGCCCCTTAATATTTGAAATATCGAATCCATTCAAAGTTCATACTATGTGTCGGATAAGGCTCAAAAATTTATGTTTGAAAAGTTTTTTGATAGCACCAACCATTGACCAAAGGGGTGGGAAAAAGTTCGGAAAACATTAATCATATCTCTCTTAATAGGCACAATATCAAAACCGTACAAAATGGACAATATTCCCCTAATAATTACCTAAAACTTTTGTCTGAAAGAATTTTTGATATGGCCCACCATTACACCAAGGGATGAGAAAAATGATTTCGGAATTATAAGAAAATGCCAAGAGCCATCAGAGGTTGCCATGACAACACTACTAAATTGATGAGGGATGAGCCATCAGACGTTGCCATGACAACGCACTTGCACGAGATCACATTCAGTTTTCTATCTGACTGAGAAGCGGCTTCGGTGACTTAACTAGTAGCATGCTGAACTTCTATGCCCAAGGTCGCGGGTTCAAATCCGGCCGAAGTCGTAGGATTTTCTAAGAGCGCTAAAAATCCCTCAGTATGCTTTCCTTTGCAGGGGAAGTTCCAACGTTCGTTGCGAGTTGTTGGTTGCGGTGGTATCGAGTAGCCAAGTTCACAGCTAGGTGTCGTTGACGGTAGTATTTGTTAGCAACATTAGGAACTAATGCTTGAAATTGACCGTCTGCAGTCCTTACCTCAATTACAGACTAATACAGCCATCACAATTCACACCGTTTATCAGACAGATTCTACACTCACCCTAAGTAGCCTACACGGAGTTACATGACCGCGTTTTCGCAGCCCCTAAACAGAGGAACCAACCAAAATCTCTGCGGGAGATACAATTTTGCGTGATCAAGTAACAGACCGTTAAATAGTTACACATCAGTGTCGAAACCTTGCATAAGGTCAGTGTGACCACAAGTATAAAAATGGACCCAAAAATGACAAGAATGTTACCGTCCCCTTAAGACAATACAATGTTTAATATATGCATAAAATGACGAAAAACAAAGTTAATTAAGCTCCGATTATAAAATACTTTCTCGCAATAAATGAGGTCTGATCCTTCTACGAAAACCTGCATATTCTGCCTATTTTCGCCTATCCCCAGGCTTGCCCCGTGAAATCTACCTCCGCCTTCCGAGAGGACTTATTTTGTATTGACTTGTATAAATTGGTGTCAACATCAAGTTATTTCAACCTCTGCAGTAGACTCCTAGGTACAACGCCAGAGCTCTATTGTTATTAGTATTATTATTATTAAGTTGCCATGACTAAACTAAACAAATAAGGTTGTAAATCAGCCATGATTCAAGACAACAATGAAGAGTCGAAAAAGAAGTGGTCGCCTATGCAGAAATTGCAGCTAACTAATTTGCGGAAAGATGAAAGTGAGATATGGGTGTGTCGTGGAGATAGGAACACAATGTTTCATGTGAGCAGTATTGTGCTCTAGGTTTTCTCCTCGTTAACACAGACTTAAGTCGACACCGCGACCAATTAGTTGGCGCTCTGCACTCCGATCACGGCCTACTTGCAAGCGCGTGACAACACCGTGGGACGACAGCTACAGATCGATCCAATGCATTCACTATACACAGTGTTATACATCCTTTGGACGGCACATTCGCAATCCCGATTAGGCTCAGATCCGGATTAAGTTGGTACGTGTAAACGCAACGGGATTGCATCAATTATAGATTAACTGTCTTCCAAACAAGATCAGCCCAAGCCTGTTCCCACAACTAGATAATTTCGTTCCTGGCCATTGCGATCGTCGCGTCGACGTGTTCTATCCTCCTGTGTTGTGTGAGTTAAGTAAGCAGTGGAAATTGTGACCATTTTTAGCCTACTTTTCACATTTTGCAAAAATGAGGAAAAAGTAGACTTATGAGATCGGGCAAATGTGTGTCTGTCTGTCCTTCTGTCTGTCCTTCTGTTTGTCTGGTTGTGTGTGTGTCCCCCCCTATCAACTCCTAAACGGCTGGAGCAATAGAAATAAAATTTGGTAGGAGTAAAGATCTATACCTGAATATCTCACGGTCATATTTGAAAATGATGTCAGTGCTACCAACTTCTGAAAAATCGCAATTGAAATTTGAACTCCATGTTGGATATCTTGGAAGGTATGAATGAGAACTACTGCATTTCAAAATTGGCATACGTATAGATAATAATATTGCAGTTTAATTTCCAGGAGGCCATACATGGCAGTGTTGCCAAAATGATTAAAAGCCTGCTGATAGGTTCACATTTTAAATGCATATAACTTCTACACTATCAAGTGGATTTCAACCAAATTTCGTATGTGCTATGTGTACATAAACAGATATGACTGAGCGTATTCTTAAGCGCCACCAGGGCTGCCATCTGTTAATAAATGCTCTTTTTTAAATTCAAATACCCATATATCAGAAAGTATGCAAGCCGACAGCTTTAAACTATGCACACGTATAGTACCTGACATTCTATATTAATTTGGAGTAACTTATATACGTCAGTGCTACCAACATGATTCGAAGCCTGCTGAGAGGTCCAACTTTAAATACATGTAACTTCTATACTATCATTTGGATTTCAACCAAATTTCGTGTGTGCTATTTGTACCATAACAGATATGACTATGCCGATTCTTAAGAGTAACCAGGGCTGCCAACTGTTAATAAATACTGTCTCGATTTTTGTAACCCAAATATCAATATATCAGAAAGTACGCAAGCCAATAGCTCTAAACTTTGCACACGTATAGTACCTGGTATTCTAGATTAATTTGGAGTAACTAATATACGTCAGTGTTGCCAAATTGATTCTAAGCCTGCTGATAGGTCCAATTTTAAAATGCATATCACTTCTATACTAACTAATGGATTTCATTCAAAATTGACACAACAATAGATCATATTATTTCAGATTATTTCTGATCAATACATGCATGACATTGTTGCCAACATGATTTTACGCGCGCCGTTAGATCCAATGTTTAACTGCATGTAACGTCCATGCTATCCATTGGACTTCAACCAAATGTTGTATTCTGTACCCTAAGAGAAGGAACTAAGAATATATTCAGTCACCGGGACTGCCAACTGTAGTTCTCTATTAGGCTACATTATACCAAGTATACAGTATTTCGAACTAATTAGAAATTTCAATATTACCAACTTAATTTCGTCATTATTCTAGATAGATCCATATAGATTAATCATGGATATGAATCTTAAATTTTAAGAAAAGTAGGCTCTTTAGTTCGACACGGAACTTCTTGTTAATTTTCTTTTGTTTTGTAAACGAGAAGTATGTAATGTTGGCCATGATGGTTCTATTTATGTTGGATGATATCAGAAATATGAAGTTGGGAGACATGAAGGTAGGGGAACAAACATACCAGTATTTAAACACTGAGAAATTTCTATCGTCAAAGAGACATTGAAGACGAATAAAAAAAAAAACAAAGTTATTGTCATAGACATAGAAGGGATTTCGACACGACCTAACGACTCTGGACGAACAAAAATGTATTAATGTATTTATTTATTTATTTATTTAATTAAGTTCTTAGGTATGTCCTTGGCCTTGATTTCGAAGAAAAGTAGGGAGTTACTGTGGCCAGATTTCCAGAACAGAATAGCACTTCGACCGGACAATTCAAACACCATTTTTGTTCTTCCTTTCTTTCTTGGGCTGGCTGCGTGGCTCAGCGGAAACGTTCTCGCCTGCTGTGGCCAAGGTTGAAGGATCGAATCCTGGCGCAGCCAGTTGGCAGTTGAGGGTGCGCAAATGCAAGGGGCCGTGTCAGTAGATTTACTGGCACGTTCAAGATCCCCTTCGGGCAAAATTTCCGTCACCCCGGCGTCTCTAAAAGCCGCAGTTGTTAAAAGGGACGTAAAACCAATAACATTATTATTATCTTCCTTTAGGGGCAGATGACCTCGTAGTTCCGCCCCTTAAAACAACAATAACTAACTATCTTCCTTTCTGTCTTTATCTGGCTTTGATTGGCATTGCAACGCATGCCGGGTATAGCTAGTGATCAATAAATGTAACCGTTTTCATTATTATTAAGTTAATTATCTTCCTTCTTCATTGGAATTCAGGAACATTTTCAGATCTCTTCTGTACATTATTCCAGTGTGTATAAAGAACGATTAACAGGCCTACATTACTCTACAAAATTCGGAAACAATAATAGTCTATTGATTATTCTACTTACGACTAAAATAAACTACTCGTTATTTGTTAAAAGGAACTGTTACAAGTAACGGCGTTACTCACGAACCCTAGTGTTAGGTCATCCGGAATGATTTATTTTAAAACAATAACACATCATCTTGCAACAACAACAACAACAAAAACAGCCTCTTCGGAGAAAATGAAAAAGAGACGCCGCTTGTCAAATCCATTCCCAAATATGTCTAAAGTCCATGCATCAATAATAATAATAATAATAATAATAATAACAATAATAATAATAATAATATGAATAATAATAATAATGACTAACCAATTTTTTAGTTATTAAAAAGCATGAAACTATAAAATAAAATGATTGGTTTATGAACCGTACTGGGTATTGTTTTAAAACACTACAAAATTCAGAGTTCTATCCCTTCATGCTATGAACATAATGTTGAAAGAATGGCTTGGAAATTAAGATTTTACGATAACAAAAAAGAAAATAAATAATAAACTTTACATCAATTGTAAATTAGAAAACTTCCAATCAAAAGTATATTTATAGATAATTTAGCCTCTAGTTCTACAGTGTCTTTAGAATCTCCACCACCATCGGACTGATCTTTCTCCAAGCTTCAGTTGCTGATGTGAAGGAACGTCCAGATACAGACGTTTGAGATCGTTGATAAATTTGGAAATTATGAACGTCGTCATCAGTTCTTTACTCTCTTTATCACACCACGAATCCACGGTTGGAACCAACATCGAGACACGATGTTTACCCTCAAAGTTTTATAAATCGTAAATACGTTCACGTCGATTGTAAGATTAGGGTCTTATACGTAAACTGTACACACACACACAAAAAAAAACAGTTAGATTTGGGCAACAAAGGATGTAGTCTTATCACTACGAGCGCTAGTGTCGACCCATACAAGCTCAAATGAAAATCGAAATATCTACTTCCGTTTTGAGAAAATCAAAAATCTGCTTCCCACAAATTGAAGATAAAGAATCAGAGAATAGATTAAAACAATCAAACTTTAATTTCATTTAAATCTGTAGAACAAGTTCCATTTTAAAAACAAGCGTTTTAGCATGTTTTATTAAAAATATCATTGAAGCCGGAAGTTATTTTCAACATTTTATTTTGAAATATGATAAGAGCTTTACAAACCACGCATTTTGACACTTTTCCGGGTCTTCTACCTTTTCAACTTCTGGCACAATTGTCAAAACAGGTTAACTTGACGATTTTGCTCAACTGGACCCCTATATTCCGAGTGCTCTTAGTGTGTAATTTTAAAAACATTAAAACTGAAATTTACAAGTACAGGGTGATCACAAAGTCCCATTATATTACATAGATGTTAATGTATTGTTGTTTTTTATGTTTGTGGGCGTTGATCTACATCTAAATCATGGCTGATGAGTCCACTTACAGCACAGCATGGAGGAACGGATCGTAATGAGCACGCTGGCTCACGAACGACCTCATACAGGAAAGTCAATGCGAGATCATCAGCCTGATTTTACAGTAAGGTTTCAGAAACCTTCCCCACTAAAATCAACAAAGTTCTTTGTAACTGGCTGCATAAAAGATAATCCCCGCTCATGACGACGAACAAAATGCCTGGAAATGTGAGTTGAGGCTACAGAGTCTGTCGAACATTCGCCAAGGAAGTCCATTCGTAGGCTGTCACAGGAATTGGGAGTTCCATACTAGACATTGAGTGATAATGACATGCAAAAACGTTACATTGTACATTAGGAGAATCTTGCTCTGTCATGAAAACGACGGTGTACACACAGAGACTATGGAATAAATAAAGAATAGACACACTACCTCCAAGTTATCCTTTGTCATGACTCCACATTAATACAATGCGACCGTCGATGAATATGTGGACACGCGATAGGGGATAATGGGACTTTGTGATCACCCTGTACACTGCAGCTATTCTTAAGTAGACCACCCTCGTTTGGGAATGGTTGAAGGACTTAATTTTCTTCCACGAACAAGCGTGAACTTGCTTATAGTGACCCTGGGGGTCTCTGTTCGCCCTGTACCCCGCGTTAGCTCGCCTCTTCCCTCGAATGTTCACATAAACCCGTGCTATTGTTACTAGCTCCATATTATCTTCCTTCGCGCTGTTGGTGGGGTTTATACTCCAGTCTATAGCAATATTAAACGAGTGATTAACTATTCTACAGGTGTACGTAGCCTCCATTTCCTTTACTACGGTGCAATGTTTAAAGACAATTATTGTGTGTTCCAGATTCATTAATAATACTTGTATTGCACCAAATAGCCACAAAAGAAAGGAGATATACACTCAAGTTGCGCGCCTGCGCCTAGGTTTGCATAATCTTTAATTGATTTTGTTCTCTTGCTGTAGAGTTCTAAATGGTAGCGTTCACACGTATGGCCACATAGCTCGCATTCACACGCCTCTGTTCGTTCATGGTAAGGTGTGTTGGTAGGGGCAGATGACCTAGCTGTTTCGCCCCCTTAAAACTTCAATAACTAAGATGTGTTGGTACAAATCATATGGTAAGAACCATGTACTGCCAGTCTTGTAATCACGTGCCTCATGTTGAAGTTGTATATTGTCCACGTCCGGTCTATTATGGCTCCAGATCCATAGATTTATGGAGGTATGTCTTCTCTTCGTTTGTTTAGTGATGTTAGGAAATTTTCCGAGGCTCTAGTGTTGGATAGAGGGAATTCTAAGATCTTCAATGAGGAATGATTCTCGTGCGAGTAAGTAGACCAGTCGTGATCTTGTATTCTTGGACACTCCGATCGGTCTTATTATGAACAGCGCTTTTACTCTTTCTAGTGTGGATAGGTTCTTTTCTGTGGGGTATGACCATATGATTTCTATTCCATACGTTAGTATAGGCATGATTTAGGATTTGAATAGCCAAAGTCATTAATGATGAACTGAAGACTTGTGATAATTAATCCCTTTCCAAAATGATCGATATTAATATCACCAAAGAAATATAAGTTACAATTTCTGAAGAAAATTTGATCATAACTAGAGCTGATTTGAATTTCTTTCAGATCCCTCCAGATATATTTACCTTGTTTCTTAAGCTAACTAGGGGCAGATGACCACGTAGTTCCACCCCTTAAAACAACAATAACTAACATAACTACGCTAACTTAACTATTTTTTGCGTGTGTTTTATCTCAGTAATCTACCCCCCAGCCCGTTGCCTAGATACTCGAACATGCGCAAATCTTCTACCTCTTGTCTAAGCCCTCTAATGCCGTTCAGTTCTATTACTCTACCTTTGATTATTAGCTTCTCCTTTCCCATGACGATGCCAAAACTGGTGGCTAATGACAGTTTTCTTGTCTCTAAAAACATCAAAATCAATTCAGCAGTACTTTAGGCGGGCAGAGCAAAGCAATTATCTATAGGAAGAAAATCCGGTTATCTGTAACTAATAATTCAAATCCCATTATAGATAAAGTTAAGACCTCTATCTCGATTTTGCACGTTGTGATTTAATAAGATTACATATTCCTACACACTACTGCCTCCAATAATGATTAGTTTATTTGGGTGTGGCTGGCTGTATAGCCCCCACAAGGGGCCAAAACAAGTCGCACTGGAAGTCCGTGTCGCTCTAAGTAAATACACAACATTTGACATACAGTAGAGCGCAATAATTAAACAATTATGAGCGTTCTGAAGGTGAGTGAAATGCTTGAAGGAGAACGGATGTGTGCGCTGCGGTTCGCAAAGTTGGCGATAAGATCGGCGAGGAGAGAAAGTGGCCACGCTACCGGTCTGCCGTCATGTTGACAATGTGATGAAAAATAATATGCAATAAAATCCTGAAGATGTGTGCGAAAACATGCCCTAAAATAAGAGTGTACTTGACTAATAATTATGTATACATATAAAAATGAAAATAAATTTTACATTAACCAACTGCTAAGTATTCAGCGGGCAGATCCAGCTTAGAGTCAAAAGGTTTTAAAACATAATTTCATGTACAGGGTCCATCATATAAAGTAAGAACGCCAAGCGGCGGTTTTGTTATCCGCTGCAGCGGTGGCCTTGCTTGTGGCGCGCCATGGCCCCCTGCTTTAAAGGTGCGTATACACTTGCGCGCCGCGCCGCTCGCGCGCCGCGCCGCTCGCGCGCAGCAAATTCGCTAGATTAGTACGGGGTTTCGAAACTGCGCGCGCGCGGCGCACGACGATCCATCTCCTGTCGGTTTTTTCCACGCGCACTTTGAGTGTTCGCAGTTCAGATTTGGACGGGATTGTGAGAAGTTCGTTGTTTCTCGCGCGCATCTGATTGCAATATTTGTGCGTTTTGAGTGGTGATAATGGAGTGGTCGGACGAATCTGTGATAAAATTTTCGATGCTTATCGCAAAAAGCCTCTTCTGTGGGATCCTCAACATAAGGATCATTTTAAGAAACCAATAGACTAAAAGCAGATGCCTGGAGAGAAATAGGAGCTGAGATGGATATATCTGCGGACCAATGCAAGAAGGTGATATCTCTGCTGTCTTCCTACCGGCGTGAGAAAAGTAAAATAAATCCCAGGGCGGAAATACGTATCTTCTTTGGAAATGTGGGGTCCAATCTTCTGCAGCAGATTCTCAAAGTCAGAAGGAGACATTCGAGTAAAATTCTTATACTAGCCGTTTATTTCTTGTGACTTCAAGTCCATCATTAGCTCCGCACCATTCCTTTTTTTAAACATATCAGTGTGCCACCAACGTCGTCGTCGTTTCTTTTTCTTTTTGCACAAACGTGCCATTAAAACAGCAGCACCACTCATCACCGCAATCGCGAGGTTTTCCTCGTGCGGCGGAGACATGATTATATTTACCACCCTCCAAACTGACTAGTGAATGTTCGTGGGTTTCCTATGGATCGCGAGAGGTTCGTTTAAATAATAATTCTGGTCGAGCAACACACGCGCCGCGCATGCACCGCGCGCAGTGCGCGGCGCGCAAGTGTATACCCACCTTAAGCGTGTGTACAATCCTATATGAAATATCAGCTTATAAAAGATGCTGGAAGTGTCGTCCTTCCTGGGTTATACAGTCTTTGTATCTGGTAACCACATTCTGGCTGATGCGAGTGAGTTCTGCCACTGTAATGTTTCTGATATTTTATTTTATGTCTTTCATTGAGCACCGAGCCAGTAGTATCAAACTTATTTGCAATTACGTGAATCTGTTCTAGTGAAGGTGGCACTTAATCAGGAAATTGCTGAACAAATGCATCACGTACCCGCCGAACCGACTCGCACTTAAAAGAAATTTTACATACAAAAATACGATGTTGTGATAACTGTCTCACCATTTTGGCATCTGAGGTTCAGACTGGCGACTGAACACCTGCACGCTTATTGCAAAGTCAAGTATAGACTATACTATGCGCGCGCTTTCAATACTACAGCAGGGGGCCGTGGCACGCCACAAGTTCGGCCAAGGCCACAGCAGTAGTGGATAACAAATCCGCCGCTCGCCGTTCTTACTTTATATGCAAGACCCTGGATGTGCCGATCATAAATCCTTTGCAGCAAATACATAGTTTCAATGAAAAGTAGGCATCTTTGCTTGAAGAAACAGCCTTCTAAATTTTCAAAATTTTAACTATAACAACAGTCGAAAATTCGAGTTATACTGTAGAGATACCTACGAAAAATGTTAAAAATTGTATACATTATCTAAGTATAGAAGCAAACGCGGTTGATACAACTACAGTGATCGGTGAAAATTTCGAATTAAAACCGGAATTAGTCCAAATAGGTCCGGACTTGGGACACGAACTACTTTACTCCCGGACCGTCCGCGGTAATCCTGAAACGGGTGATAACCAGCAACCCTTTCAATCTATTTATAACAATGAGACAAGTTTCACTGCAAAACACATAAATGTTCGAGATAAATATATAGTTTAAGAGCCATAGATATAATTTAAGCTCCGAGATATCTCAAAATTCAAGTTATAAATATTCGACTAGAAGAGAAATCAAATACACGCGTAAATTATAGGAAGTTTGTTCGGGAAATAATAATTACTTCGAGTTATCGAAGTTCGAGATATCGGGGTTCGACTGTATTTTATCCAATTTTGAAAACGGGCCAGATGTGAGGGAGGGACGGGCGGGGCTGTAGATAGTAGAAAAGTCAAGTAGATAAATTACAGCGGCAGATAACCTCGTAGTTCCATCCCTTAAAACAACTAACTACATACATTTAATTTCCAAAAAAAAAAAGTATTTGCATATTAATTCTACTATAACTGAATCCAGTGAATAGGCCACAAACATAATCAAAAGAAGATAAATGAATTTTAAAATAACAATTATGCTTATATCCTCACAGCCAGAAATAGTAGAGTTTCCAAAATTATCAAGCCTTAATAGGCCGGAAATTTTCTAAACGATGCATAATCTAACTTTTAATAAACATAGTTGCGAAGGGACTTTGCCTTCTTCTACTGGTGATAGTAATTTTTTCGGGTCAGATTTAACAACATTAAAATGTAAGTTATATGCTGAAAAATAAAACCGTACAAAATCAAATATAAAAATCTAAATTCCACGGAGCCGTATCGTTTATTTGCTGCAACAGTGGTATAACTTAAATTTCGCTGTTTTGTTTTAGTTTTTGTCACAGTGCAGGACTGGATAATGCCCTTTATTGATTCAGCATTAGTTAAGACAACGTTGTGCCATTTTTCAAAAATATTGCAATTGCATCAAGAACACCGGCACCTCTTAGTTGCGAAGCGTCAATAACGCTCAACTGAAGCTAAGCAATCTTCAATTCAATATTGCATCAAAACCTGATTTTATTTAAATAATCCACAATTTGGTAGCCTATATTCCGTTGAAACTTTACAAGCAGTTTTCCAAAAACAAAACATATTTTGATTTGGGTTACTGTTTTACCGTTTTAAAAACCGAACTGTTAGAGTAAAGTACACTGACCGGCAAAAAAAAGTGGAACACTAATTTTTAATGTAATTTCTTAATTTATTCCACTAAAATGTATCGGTTTTCCAATATTTGCATTATTCATGTAAATTTAGATGGTTGGCAACAGAAAATACCGAATCATGTTTTACAACACGCTTTAACTCACAAATTTCGTTACATTTTGCAAATCTTACAATTTTCTATTTTTTAGTAATGCTCTTTTGGGCTGGTGTTTATCAAACGTATTGCCAAACAAAACAGTATTAATGTTTGCGCTGCACTGCAAGAGAACACTGGTCACTAAAAACAGGTGTTTCCACCTTTAGCGTCTATGACAGCTTGTAAACGCTCAGGCATACTGTTCACAACTCGTCGAATGGCATCTGCCGGGATGCGATCCCATTCCTCCAGCAGCGATGTTCTCAGTGTGGTCATGCTGTCTGACTTTCCTTCCAAGCGTATCCCATACATGTTCGATGGGGTTCAAGTCAGGACTACGAGTTGGCCAGTCCAGGGTTTGAATCTCCACTTCCTGCAGATATTGTACAACACAGCGAGCAGTATGAGGGCGGGCATTATCCTGCATCAGCATGAAATTCTGACCAATGAAAGGTGCAAAGGGCATCACATGGTTCATCAGGATCTCTTCGATGTACCTTTGGGAATTGAGCGTCCCGTGATCGATGCACACCAACTCAGTGCGGGCCATAACGTTGATGCCACCCCACACCATAACCGAGCCACCTCCAAATGGAGTCCTGGAGGAGAAAGCAACAGGGCTGTACCTCTCCCCGCGCCTTCTCCATACTCTTTCTCTTCCATCAGGAGATCTAAGGTCAAAGCGACTCTCGTCAGTGAAGAGAACAGAGGCCCACTGCTCGTGGGTCCATCCCAGATGCTGCCTTGCGAAGCGAAGACGCGGCTCTCTGTGATGCCGTTCGAGTGCGGGTCCACGTGCAGGTCTTCTGGACGAAAGATGAGCTTCTTCAAACCTTCTTCTTACTGTTCGCTCACTCACTCTCACATTTCTGACATTTTCCAGTTGATTTCGTGCCTGAACTGCTGTGGTATGCCGATCACGCAGAACTTGGAGGGTGAGAAATCTGTCACCCCTGGCACTTGTGCTTCTTCTACGGCCTGACCCTCGTCCCCTGTCGTATGTTCGGAGCTCTCTGTAACGTTGCACTGCACGATGTATGCTACCGAGAGATGATCCAATGACCTCAGCAACATAACGGAAGCTGCGGCCATCCTCCACCAATGCAACTGCCTGTGCAGCTTCTTCACGGCTAAGAGTAGGCTTGCCATACGTCCCGGTTTGACCGGGACAGTCCCGGTATTTTGCTCTTGTCCCGCCCGGTTTTATCATGTCCCGGAAAACGGATGTAAGATGTAAAAAGTAATGAATTTATGTGTTTAAGAATCTTTTATGAATCGGTTACTTTTCAACAATCAACATCGTTGACTATCGCGTACAGCGTCAAAGAGGTCAGACGTATTCAAATGAATGACTCAAAACAATAGCCCAAACTGCTAATTCAGCGCGTTGCGAGAATAGTGTAATCTGTGAGCATACAAGTCAAAAATATGAGTGGTTTGGAAGCAAAAATTAACATTGTTAACTCATTAATTCATTATTGTTTTTTTTAGATTGACAAAAAAAATTGCAATTGTTTTTGTAGTTAGCCAAAACGTTGTAGTTTTTCAAAAAATAGTAAGACCTAGTAATTGTTCAATTAAACAATTGTATGAAGTATTTTAAATTGTATTTTATTAACACTTCTTTCTAGATGGTAGACCAGAAAAAAATATAATTAAAAAGGAAAAAATATAAATTTTTATGTAGCAAATATTCCTTTATTTAATTTTTAAACGGTGTGCAGAACCAACAATTTAGGGTGCCAGATTCTCCCCTCCCGTCACTTGTGAGGCTTAAGAAAGGCTTAAAACTCACCATTTTGCTTCTACAGGGGGGTATGGAATATCCCCCAGACCCTCCGGTAAGGCCATGTGTCCCGGTTTCACTCACCAAAAATATGGCAAGCCTAGCTAAGAGGCATGTTTTAGTGTGAACTGCAAATGGATAACTTGCTAAAATGTGCGACAATGGTTCACACGTGTTCAACAAGTGCCAGTTGTTATCCCTAGAACAACAATAAGCGAGCGGCAACACTCATAAACCTTAAACGCTTCCAGTCCGCTTCCCGCCATAAAACCATTAAGATAGGCTCATCGAGGATTGGGAGTAATTGGTGGTAATAAATCACCCTAAGAAATGTCATATTATCAATTTCTATTCACGGATGTTTCAGATGTTTGTTCTAATGCATGAAAAGCTTTTAAAATGTGATTAAATCTTTTTCAAGGCTAGATTTATACTATTTATATTACTTTTTTTAACTGTTCCACTTTTTTTTCCGGTCAGTGTAGTTTGTAAATACTAATTTGGCCATCAAAATCTCACTCTAAAAACGAATACTATACTCTGTGAGCTGCCAGAAGAGGATTGACAGTTCTGGTCTCGCCATGTGGTCTGAGAACGAGATTGCCAAACTGTACAAGCCAGAGATACGGCTGACTAGGCTCTGACGCACGCGGGCTGTAATATTGCAACGCAGAGTATTATGACATCAACTATGCGAACATGGATTGGTCAAGAGGCAGAGGGGAGATAACTGACGTGGAATTTCCGGCGAAATGTCAATCCTCTTCAGGCAGCTCACAGAGTATAGTAGAACTCAGTATTTATTTTAAGCATATCATGAATATAATAGCATATTTTCTGTAAACTCTTGAGGATTGTGTCTGTTCCGACGGCATTCCTCTATGCCTGGGTGACCAGTAGTATGACTATAGATGTCGGTAGTGTAAAAATGTCGACTTAATTTTATACGTCATCACGCTCACTTTGTACACACAACAAAGAAGCCTTAAATAAAATAAAAATGTTATTGTTTCATTTGAGGGACTTAGACGTCGGGGTCATTCAGCGCCATGTACTTGGGTGGGTGTAATCTTCTGATAACCTGCGTTATTGTGGTTTTGTAGCAGGGTGTGAATTTATAATTAAGGTGAGGCTCTTGGAAGGAGGCGGTCGTGGCTTTCATGAGGAACGATCCCGGCATTTGCCTGGAGTAGAAGTGGACGGAAAACCACTTCCAGAATCGCTGAGGTGGAAATCCAACCCACCCCTTCTCAGTTTTGCTTTACGAGGTTAAGTGTACCCAGTTCCAACTCTCAGACCAGAATTAAATTTCTTAGCAGAGCCGGAAATCAAGCCCGAACTCAGTCAAAATTGCTAGCCACTGCGCCATGAGGTGGAACTAATGAAAATATAATCTAGCTCATTTCGTGAAACGTCAAGCGAACACCGGGTATTTCGGATATTCTGAAAGCAGAATATGAAACATTTGCAACTATCATTAAAAATACAACCATTAAAAATAAATTTACGATATTCGTTGAAAACCAAAACTGAACACATGGGCTAGTTAGTAGGCCAACTCCTCACTTCTCTGTTATACGAAATTTGCGGGAAGGGCAAACTTCTAAAAACTGTTCTACCTTCCCGAGTCCTCTGTGAACACACAATGAATAAAAGATTAGACGAAGGCATATCCTTGTCTCTCTCTTCTCTGGATTTGCATCTATGGTAGTATTCCGTCAAAGACTTCAGTCCGTCATACGAGAAAGTAAGTCTCGAACTGAGCTGAGGCGTAGAATATCGATACCATCACTCAACGTGAAAACTGATTAAATTTTGGCCTCTGGATGAAATCTAGGCTACATAAAATGAGCGCGAGAGAGATAGAAAAAAAACCGTATTAAGCAAAGGAAATGCCGCCGAGGCTGATGAGCCCGTGTATATATATATACTGAACTGTAGTATATATTGATCTGATTTAGAACATAATACGAAAGAAACTAAAACCTAGCTCAACAACTAATAAATCAAAATAATAATGGCTCTGAATCTGAACATATTCAGGAACACTCATCTCAAATGTTTTTCAACCAAACCGTACGTATTGTTTTCACACACACTGTGAATAGCTAACTTCAGAACGTTATCCTATAATAATTTTCATCAGATATTAGAAAAAAAATATAATCTATTAAAAAAAACTAAGAAAGAACAAGACGCAGACACTGAAATGAGAGTGGTTGTTAACACGCAGTCCATAGAGGCTCAAGTCGACGGTTTAAAAAAAAACTTTAAAAAATGTTGGTTGAGATATTTTTCCTTGGATTCTATTCCAATATTAATAAACTAAATATGTTGACATTGTGAAGTTAGCTATTCTCAGTGTGAAAAAAACTTAGAGAGCATTTGGTTGAAAACAACTGAGATAAGTGCTCCTGATAGCCTAAACGTAAACCAATGTTCCTTATTTTTTTCCTGACTTTTCTTTTGTTACAATTTATAGGCTATTAATATTCTACATTTTCTAACCTCAAAAATCTCAAAATATAGTTATCATCCAGTACAGAATAAGTTACTTTTTGCACGTTACAAGAATCTTGGACTTACCAAAAAAACGAGAAAACGCTTACTATAATGATTCTTATTTCTGGCAATATAAAAGGTTTCAAAGCGGTGAAATCCATAGCGGTGAAATAAAATAAAAGCGAGGTATAAGAGGGCTTAATAACTATGTGTACGGCGCACGGATTTGGTTAAATAGTGAACACTATAGAAACATTTGTAGGATTAACAAACAATTCATTTTAGTTATTTTTTCTCGAAAGAACTAAAACTCAAATGAATTATATTTCCTACGTTTAAGACATAATCTAACATTTACTTTCAACAAAAATTCTCCTAGACTACCATAGTTCTTTTTTACTCACTCGTGAAACTTACGATGTCCCCAAAATATAAGCATTGAATTGCTTCATGATTTCAAGACTTCAACCAATCAAGGGACTTCGTTATTCCGCATCTTATGAAACATTTATTTCTTATTTTCTACCAAACGACAGATAGTGAAACTATTTCAATTAATTTTATAGTATTTTTTAAAAAACTTAGTACCATCATTTCGTTGGTAACTTATTTAGTATTTTAGGGTGAAAATAACACATTTCGCAAAATAAGTTTATTTTGCGGCTTCATTATCGAAAATAATGGCATATTTGGGGTAAATGTAACGTTGTGACATACATTTGTTAGCTGAAATACTTCGTCGATATCGTTGAAACCAAAAATCCGGGACTCTTAATAATGATGCGTGATAGTTCACACAATGCACATGCTCAGAATACACAGTACCCTTAATGGTAGAAAAAGGATCTATGCTACATTTTACGACTGCTGTAACTGTACGGCAATTAGTCATGCATATCAACTGCGGTTATTATTCTTGTTGAACAACAGTGACTATTACTTTAAACAAAGTTACTGATCTAAGTCTGCTCTTTTAGAGCACTCCCGTACCACAAATGTAAAACAATAGCCCGATAAAAGAAAGTTGGATGTGACACGAGGTTCGCAGAATAATAGTTTGGAGGGCACTTTACTTTTTCCTTTTTCCCGCTATAAAGCTCTCTCTGCGACCACAATATTTTGGTGGCCTTTTGACCATGATAGGATAATCCGAGAGTTTTATAATGAAGTCGCGAACGGGGGATATTTTCATGTTAATTGCCCTTCACCATACCATTACACTGAAAGGCGGGGGTGGCGCGCTCTCTCTCTGTTCATTTCAGTTTTTTATCACCGATGTAATATGCATATAGCCAAGCGGGGCCAACCGTATAAAGCCCTCTACCACCCATTTGCATAATACAGTCTCTACTTTAAATACATGGAGACACTGCAGTGTCGCCAGTGTAACTCGCTTACGGCTACAGGGAGGTGTTGGTCAACCAAATGCCTTCGAACAACTGACCTCACGATGGATGTGAGTTGCCAACAGGTTTCAGTTCATCCCGCTATCTTAAAAAAAAAAAAGATTTTAAGCAGAAGTGACAGAGGCATATAAAAACAAAACCCCGTGGCACCACAGCCCATGAAGGAACTTGTCCTGCCGTGCGACCACTCACATGCAATTTGGCCTTCAGTTTGCAGGGCGACGCATGGTCAGCGCGTCGGGTCCCACCAACCGTTAATCTTGATTGGAGTCGGGAAAGCAAAAAATGGCTGCATGGAACTGGCATCAAGGAAAATTGTTGTAAAAAATGTGTGGCATAAAGTGACTTGACTATTGATGGATTAAAACATATTGTTAATACCCAGCAAAAACATATTTTGGGCATATAAATGAAGTGTTATTGATATACAGTACAGTAACAGAAATCACATATTTTGGGCGTATAAATGATGTGTTATTGATATACAGTAACAGAAATCTTATATTTTTGGCATTTTACCCCAACATTCGGGCTGAGATGCCTAAAATTCTGACTTAAAAAAAATAATTTGTGATTTAATTCCAAAATATTTGGCTAATGGTGTTGTAAATTTAATTATAGTATTAGAATATGATGTGGAATGTTATATGTAATGGGAAATATATATGTTTCCAACATGAAAATACAGTACAATGTATTAACATGTCATGTTAAAGTAACATGTTAGGCATCTTTCCACAATCTACTGTATGTTATGTTATATAGAGGTTGGTTGGTTTGTTCCTTGTTTACGGGCTGCGACAACGCGGTCATGTTGCCCCGTGTACTTTGAGTGTGTGTAGAATCTGTTTGATAACCGGTGTTAATTGTGATGACTGTATTCGTGTGTGTATCTGTTTTTTTTTTTTTTAATTCAAGTAAGGACTGCAACTTTGAATTTTTCAAATAGTTCCTACTTTGGCTGCCAATCGCCACCGTCAACGACTACTAGGCCTAGTTCAGAACTTAGCTACTAGACGCCACCGCAGTCGGCTCTTGGCACGAACGTAGCAACCTAAGATCGTTGTTTACATTCTTAACCTATACAATTTAGTTTCACACAGGTGTAATTAGTGGAAAGTTCTATAACATGCCATAAATCTATGACATGGGACCGCCGGCTTTAATTCCCCTAAGGAAGGCATACTGAGGGATTTTTAACGCTCTTAAAAATCCGACGGCTTCGGCCGGGTTTGAACCCGCTATCTTGGGCATAGAAGCTCAGCATGCTATCAACTACGCCACCGAAGCCGCCGTTATATAGAGGCATTCTAGTTCAAATCCTGAGAAGAGAATATTTTCTCGTTTGAATTCTTACCGAAAGTTTGAGGAATTCTAGCACCTTCATAAGAAAGCTTATTAAAATCCTGCAGCACATTCCTCGTAAGGTGGGAGGGACGGAAAGGAACGTTCTTTGAAAGAGAGAAGTGCTTTCTTCTGTCGTGTACGACGCTCTTTATATTAATTACAGTATCCGAACAATGTAACGCTCAACAGGCGCGCTGATAACATCCAACACCTTGTGCACATGCAAATTCTCTGTAATGCCAGCGAAGGAGACTCTCCGGCATGAAGATCGATTCATCCCAAGCGGCTACTCCCCACGGCGGCATTAGAGTTACAGCACATACAGGAAGTACATTAGAAAACTGCACTTCAGGTGGAACTTCCTTCTATAAACAGAGTGCAGCAGATGTTAGCAGTGACTCGGCAGTATGACAACAATTCTGAATATAATGGGAGTTTTCACTGGCCCACAACGGCCACAACACAGCTGGAACAATAATTCAGTAATGGAGATGAGCTGATTCCGTTATAGATTAAAGCCTTGCAAATGTTACACCAAGCATCCTATTCTTCACACCAGCACCAACGCACCAATCTGGTCGTGAGCGTTAAATTACTAGCCACGACCGCGAGGGGAGGTACCGAAAGTTTGAAGATCGGAGGTTCGAATACATGCGCTGTTAGCAACTATCCCCAGTGTGTTATATATATCCTCGGGTTTATCCTCAATTCCTCCAGGCAAATGACGAGATATTACCTTATTTCAGGTCCTGGGGCACCTACCCGATTCCCGACCCTAATACGAATAATTACAGTTACGCACATTTCTGCTTTCATCACAGAAACACAGGTTATCAGACAAATTGATATTGCAACTTTGCAGTCGGTCAACACAAAATAACCCCAATTAATGTGACATGCGAAAAACAACATGAAAAAATCACATGTGATTAAAGAAATGTACATACAGTTTTTATTTACGGACTACAGAAGAGTGAGAAAACTGTGGGATGACATGTTTCGCTTATCAAGCGAGCATCATCAGATCCGAATATAAAAAACAAAATAGCTCAACATGTAATTCACATGTAATTTTGAGTTGACCGACTAAAAAGTTCCAATAGTCTATCAATAGTGATTTTTTTAATTAATAATTTTTGGCTTTACGTCCCATTAAACCACTGAGGCTTTTAGAGACGCCGGGGTGCCCGAATTTCGCCCCAAAGAGGATATTTTAACGTGCCAGTAAATCTACTGATACGGCTCCCCGCCTTTCAACTTCCCAAATGCACTGACTGCGCCGGAATTAGAACCCACAACCTTGTCCACAGCAGAAGAGAACGTACTGCAATCACTGCGCCACGCAGCCAGGCTTATTGCTTAAGAACAACATAGTTTTCCAATTCTCCATGCCATTTTAAAATAATGTCATGCAAACTCAGCTCAGACCACCTCGTAGTTTAGCGGCTAGCGTTCTTGGCTGTCGTCCCCGGTGGCCCGGGTTCAAATCAAGGCTCTGCCAATAAATTTTAATTTTGGTGTAAATGCTCGAACGGGGTGGGCCTACACAGCCTCGTGAGACAAAACAGAGGAGGAGGGTTCGATTTCCACCTCAGCAAACCCGGAAGTGGTTTTCCGTCGTTTCCCCACTTGTACTCCAGGCAAATGTTGGTATGGTTCCAAACTTCAAGCCACGTTCGCCTCCTTCCCAATTAACATATACACACATTAGCACAGCCGTCACAAGAACACAGGCTATCACACAAATTCCACTCATACCCAAAAATACACTGGGCCATAGGAACGCGATGTCGTTGCCCCTAAATTAAGAAATAACAAAACTCAGCTCGTGAATAAAATTTAAAGACAATAATAATAATAATAATAATAATAATAATAAGTTAATGGTCTTAAGTCACTTTTAACTACTGCGGCATTTAGAGACGCCGGGGTGCCAGAATTTTGCCCCGAACGGGATCATTTACGTGCCAGTAAATCTACTGAAAAGGCTCCCTCGCATTTCGGCACATTCAAATGCCTACAGACTGTGCCAGCATTCGATCCTGCAACCTTCTGCACAGCAGGCGAGAACGTTACCGCTGAGCCACGCAGCCAGTCACAAGATTTAAAGAAGACGTAACTATGTCACTTGCTATAACGTAAACAAAAATACCCTCCTATAAAGATTGTAAAGCGTCGGCATCTTTAAAATACCGTACGGCAAAACCATAGTATTGCCAATAATTTGATATAATATCAACAACGTCTGTGAAACTCTATTACAGTACTGTATATGGAACTATAATTTCCGTGTTCCGGTCATTAAATCTACCGTAAGAAGATAAAATAGAAAACCTAGGTTCCCAGAGATGAAGTGGAATGATAGCATTCAATGGGACCAGGGAAAAGAGAAAAAGGATGAAATCGGGCTTACCAGACCGCATGTCAAGCGACTGGCGAATGCAACGTCCAATTCCCCGAGCACGTCGAAGCTGGTCTGGGAGGAGTTGGAGCGCTTTTGTATCAGAACCACACTGCTGATGTGCAACTCGCGAAAAGTTTACAACAGCTTGACCGCAGGCCATCCCGATGGGGGAAGAGAGACTGCGACGTAACAGAAATGAGAGGACATGCTTCCTCCTTCGAATTCTCGACTGAAAAATGAGCTCACATAATTTCATCCAAACAATACGGTCCTACGATCACTTTCCAGATTTATTATTTAAAGGATCATTATTCTTGTATCAAAAAACAGTTACACAAGTGTCAAAATAACAATTCATTTAAAATAATAATAATAATAATAATAATAATAATAATAATAATAGTCTAATAATAATAATAATGTTATTGGTTTTACGTTCCTTTTAACTACAGCGGCTTTTAGAGACGCCGCCGGGTTGCCAGAATTTTTTCCCGAAAGGGATCTTTAACGTGGTAGTAAATCTACTGAGATGGCTTCCTCACATTTAGGCGCCATCAAATGCCAGCTAACTGTGCCAGGATTCGATCCAGCAACCTTAGAAACAGCAGGCGAGAACGTTACCGCTGAGTCACGTAGCCAGCAATTCACTTAAAATGCAATGATCATATTTGGTTCGTGGTGTAGCGGTTAGCATTCTTGGCTGTCACCGCGGAGGACCGGGTTCGATTGCCAGCTCTGCCAATAAATATAATTCTGGTATGATGGCTGGAACGTGAGGCAAGACTGAGAAGAGGCGGGTTCGATTCATATCTCAGTCAACCTGGAAGTGGTTTTCTGTGGTTTCCCAGTTCTACTCCAGGCAAATTCCGGGATGGAACCTAACGTAGGGCCACGGCCGTTTCCTATCCAAATCCTACCTCGATTACAAACACACACACCCCCAAGTGCACGGGGCTACATGACCACGATGTCGCAAAGCACCTACATAACTAACAGTTCTCAAGTTAAACCATTTATTACTTGAAGCTTTTCAATCGATCCACACGAGTGTGCCCAATTAGATTGGGCGGGGAGTTGAAATTAAGTTCCTAAATACACGAATGATTTAGGCCTATACCCTTTTTACTTGAGCAACACTGAAAAATGGCTATGTGGGATTTTCGAGTTGAAATGTCACAACCGGTGGCTCGAACCCCGCATTAAAAGGGGGCCCTCTACCCTTCCTCCCTCAATGGTGGGCGCACCCAGCTGAAGTCGCCGGTTTTTTTAAGAGCGTTAATAATCCCTCAGTATGCCTTCCTTCGGAGGGAAAGTAAAGCCGGCGGTCCCATGTCATAGATGTATGGCATGATAAAGAACCTTCCACTAATTACACTTGTGTGAAGCTAAATTATAGGTTAGATTTGACTAACGCTCTTAGGTTTCAACGTTTGTCGCCAGGAGCCGACTGCGGTGGCATCTAGTAACCAAGTTCAGAACTAGTTGATCATTGACGGTGGCGTTTGGTAGCAAAAGTAGGAACAACTTGAAAATTGAGTGTCTGCAGTCCTTACTTGAATTAAAAACAGAAAACACACAATTAACACCGGTTATCAGACAGATTATACACACACCCAAAGTACACGGGGCTACATGACCGCGTTGTCGCAGCCCCTAAACCAACCAACCAACCAACCAACCAAAGGTGGGCGCGGGATCCTTCTGTACTCGGCACTGAGAATCGAATGAGCATCCTCCAGCACAAGAAGCAAGTGACTAATCACACGCCTACCAGACCGGCTAAACATGTACTAAAAAGGGTAAATGGCTCATAGACTGACGAACAACAAAACACGTAATAGGCAGGCAATGTCGCTCCCATCCTCAGGCACACCTGTCTCACCGAACAAGGCTACCGACCTTTAAACTTCCTTCCGCACCTAAAGTGATTTACCCTTGAAGCGATTTTATTACTTTGCTAGCATTTCTGTTGTTTCATTCGAGGGGCTTGGACATTGTGGTCATTTAGCCCCGTGTACTTGGGTGTATGTGTGTGTAAAATGCGTCCGATATCTAAAGCCCTGCGCGGATATCCGCAAAATGTTTCGCCATGCGGATATAGTTTGCATGGCTGTGGGGATAGCGGATAATCATTGGAGTAAATTTGCGGATAGTTTTTAGAATACAATCCGAACTTGTTGAATATCATTACTAGGACCCAGATGGTTTTGACAATCATATTTTTCATGACAAATAAAAGATGATTTAAGCTAATCTCATTCAAATCATGTCATTAAGCATAATTAACACTCCGAACTGAAAACGGTTGCAATTCTGGCTGTATAACATTCATTTTAAACATAGCACATGACTTACTTAGCTTGGGGGGAACGACTTTCTCCTCAAATGTCTAAATGTGTTGCTTTAATACTTAATGCATTGTGTAATGAAAAATATTATAGTAATGCCAGTAGATTCGGATAACAAATGTGCAGATGCGGATATCGTTTTGTGTATCCGCGCTGGGCTCTACTGATAACTTGTTTTATTGTGCTGTCTGTAGTAGAGTGTGCATATGTAATTCAGGATTGGGAAGGAGGCGACCTTGTCCTTAAGTTAACAAATAACAAAAACAACTCATCGGGTCATTATTGCTTTACATATAAAATCAGCTGAAGCCTTACCTTGTTCAAAGAATACTTCTATGCAGATCATAAAGAGGGCCATAAAAGTATTTTTGATGAAAAATAAATTAGGACTTTCGTCAACTGTTCGTACATTTCTGGCGACTTTTTTTTTTTGCCCTTAAAGCACCCCTGGAAACTGCTGCTTATCTTTTTGCACAGTTATTGATGGCCCTGAGTCTATGACAATGTGTTTCTTTCATTTATTTATACGGATAAATCGTAACTAAATTAGGTGTTGCTTTGTGGATTCGTAATAAGGGGGAGGGGGGAGAGTTTCCGATGCGATTATTACACGTGATTACAAAGGGGTAAGGGGAGTAGGAGGTCGAAAGTCGACCAAAAACTGATTATGTAATACGTAGACGGCCCTTTAGGAACCAAGCTGGTATTTTCCTGCTGGTATTTTCCTGGAGTAGAAGTGGGAAACCAGGGAAAACTACTTCCAGGATGGCTGCGGTGGGAATCGGACCTCTTCTCAGTTTTGCCTCACGAGGCTGAGTGTACCCCGTTGCAACCCTCCCGCTAGTATTAAATTTATTCGCAGAGCCGTGAATCGATACCGGACCTCCGACAGCCAAGAATGCCAACCGCTACACCACGAGGTGGTCTACTAGCATTTATGACCGGATGAATCACCTTAGACTCTGTAATATAGGCTCAACACGTTGTTCAAAACAAAAGTTATTCCAAGCCCCTTATATCGACCGAGCGCTTAAATATTTGCAGGGTAAGTGAAATACAGAGTGTTCCACTCATTCTCGGCCCCTGAATTTCCGGTATAACTTGCAAATTAATGGGCAGCGAAATTTGACACTGACGTACCTTGGTGTACGAGAAGAGTGACTTCAAAGGAAGTGTTGGAAGTAATCGCCATTATCATGAAGGCATGCCTGCACACGACTCTCCATGTTACGAAAGGAAAGGTAGCCGCCAACAAATTGGGAGAAACGAGAGGCAATTTCTCGCCGAATGTTGTCTTGCAATTCCTGCGGCGTAGCCGTGCTCGTTAAATCGCGCACAACGACCGCTCGGGCAGCTGCAGCAAGTCCGGAGATCGTAGGTTCGAATCCCGGCGCTGACAGCGGCTATCCTGTGTGTGTTTTTGCCCTGGTTTTTCCACACTCCCCCCAGAAAAATGCTGGGATAGTATCTTATTTCAAGTACCGGGGCACCTATCTCATCCCTGTCCGTAATACAGCTACACACAAAAACAGGTTATCAGACAAATTCAACATACACCAACTACACGGGGCTGATGACCAAGATGTCCCAAGTCCCTAAATTGAATTATTAACAACAAAACAATTCCTTCAGATCCTGTGGTGTGTTGTGGTACACTTAAACATCTCTCTGAATTATGGCAATTAATTTGAAAGTTATAGGGAGAAATCAGGGGCCGAGAGCGAGTGGGGGTACCATGTAGGATCCTCCCTCAAACTAGAAATAACTCCATCCTCTCCCCAATTCCGTTCTCAACTCTCATTATGAAACACAGACTAATTTGTTCACAAATTGCATATCGAGTTACTGTAGCTAAATTTCATCCAAGAAACATTGAAAAACCTAGCACGTAACTTAATATTGAATATCAAATGGATATTGAACTTTGCTCCCCTGAAACTACAACACACAAAATAATACAGCACAATTGGCAACTCTAGCTATCCGATATGATATCTAGCGGCGAAAATGAGAATCTCACAAAGTAGGAGAGACTTGCCATGTGTTGACACTTTGTATTGTTTCTTGCATGGGTGAACAGAGCGTGTTAATTTGTTCGTGTTTTATACACAACTAGTGAGTTTTACTCATTGTTGGAATACAAAATGAGTGAAAGTAAAGTATATTGCTCAGTTAACGAATAAATTAAAAACTCAAAGTAAAACTTGAGTTTTCGCATTGCGACGTGTAAAGTTGACTCAACCTGATATATTTTCCAGTCAATTGGTCTGTGTATGACTAAAAGACAATGTCAACATTTAAAACGCTTTCTCATGAAATCTACCTAACAAGATGGAAATACAAAACGAAAAACAACTTTGCTTCATATAATAAGATTCATTACCACATTAGGAAGAAAACTAATGATCCACCGTAACAAAATTAAATGTACTTGACTAAGGTTCTTCCTTTCTCTTTTACCTCCATTTTAAGTGTTTCAACACGGCTCTTTAATTTTAGCACCGTTGCTTCCACATTATCACTAATATCCCTGGATCATTTGTGCTTTAATTTGCAATCAAATGGTGGAACAATTAACATTCCAAAGTAAGGAAAACAAAATGGGAGTTCGTGTCCAGAAAACTAATGGCACCTAACCACTGGAGAAAAACTCTATGTTAAAACATAACGAAGTACAATGATCCTTGAGCATGTCTGGCAAATGATAACGGGCAGTTGGAATGAAATTTAAAAATTAAGATAAATAAGTTGAAAGAACATATTTTAACCTGACTTATTTTTTCCTAAAGCATTAATAAATCGATTTGTCAATCCATTACACTTTGATGACATTACATTGACGTATAATATGTACCTACGCATTTCTACCACTTATCATTCCCCATTCTACAAGGTCAGTGATGGAGCGACATTCTTGTCTAGCGGATGATTTTATGGCCAGTTTTCCTTCCTGGCGCCAACTTCAGCAAAGGGGGTAAAATAAGAGATGAAACGAAACTAATGAAATTGAACAAGGAGTAGGATGGAAGCGGCCGTGGCCATATAAGAATAGACTATTATTATTAGACTATTATTATTAATTCTGTATAAGATACCGTTCTAGTATTTGCCTCGAATTGAAAATGGAGAAAATAAGGAAAACCATGTCAAGAACGGTAGACTTAACTACCTACCCCAGCCAATGAGAAAGAAAAAAATCATTAAATTTATTTTATAATTATTATTACTCCTCATACTTCATTCTTATATCTGCAACCTAAAAAACCCCAAGTCAAAAAGTAGTTTTCCTTCAAACCACAGAAAGCCTGACAGACACATTCAAAATGTACGTTAAATTCTTGTCATCCAGATCCAGCTACCTTGCAGGATCGATGATAGACTGAAAGCATCCCTCCTGGTTACGAGGAAACTTAGCAGGTCACAAACCAACTTGAAAAGAAAAAGCTACTCTTGTAAATATGGTGGAGAGCAAACCATGAACCATCTCCTAGTCTGTAAGTTGTTCCCGACGAAATGCTCTCCAGATAAACAAATGAATGCAAAGAACGAAGCCTGCGAGTTGGCAAAATTCTAGTTGTAATGGATTTAAATTTTGTTTATATCTTATATGAGTGAGTATGTAGCCTATTTGTGGCAGTCTTCTCTCATTATAGAACCGTCAGCATTGCCTACAGTACCAATTGCAGTTTACTGTAGCATTTAATGTATTCGATATATTTTTTTTTACATCAAGTGGTTTCTTACACTATTAAATACAGTATATTATTATTATTGAAAACCATACCCCGGAGCGGAAGTATGAAAGTAGTAAAAAGCGAAGTTGATGGATATGTATAAGGGAATAAATGCTACACACGTACAGTAGTTAAAGAAAGGAAGCGACAATAATTGACACACTTCACGAGAAACTGACTGGCTATAACACGCTAAGCGGAAGAACTCCTTTGAGTTGAAACAGGGAAATGGATGCATGAAAGAGGAGAGATCAGCTTTTTAAGTGAAGTTGTCAATGTCGCAAGACGGTCGTAACATGTGAACTGTGCTAAAACGTCTTGGCACCGAATACTAGCATTTGACATCCTGTGGATTATTGGTCATGTTTCCCCCATCATGAACTGACAAGCAGTTGAGCCAACTTTAGCAACAATACACTAGATCTAGCGATGCATAGCCTACATATATTTTGGCGCCAAAATATTATGAATTTATCGACTTTTTAATGCCCTTAAGAGAGTGAAATATTATTATCTATCAGTTACATAGGAATCTAGCGTATTTCAACAACCGACTAGAGATTTTCAGGAAATGTAAGTTGGCAGAACTAACAAACAAAAAACACAGCGAACTCTGTAGTTTTTTTCTTCTATATACAACAGATTACAATCCCAAGAATTTAAAAATAGTCATACATCGGCCCGACATCGGCCGCCTTTTGCGGTCTCGGAGTACGTATGGAGACTCCGAATCCAAAGGTCCTGGGTTCGAATCCCAGTTCTACCAAGAAATTTAATTCTGGTCTAAGAGTTGGAACGGAGTACGCTCAGGCTCGTGAGCCAAAACTCAGAAAAGATGGTTCGATTCCCACCTCAGCTGTCCTCTGAGTAGTTGTCCGTGGTTTCCCCACTGCTACTCTAGGAAAATGTCAGGATAGTGCCTAACTTACAAGCGCGACTGCCTCCTTCCATCCTAGTCTCGATTAATGTGTATAGTACTACCACATCACAATGACAGATTCCACACCCATGCACACGGGGCTGCATGACTACGATGTTGCCCAGCCCCTAAATCAGTGGTTCTGAACCCGTAGAAGTCTGCGGACCACTCACTCAGCCTGAAATTGAATCATCTACGGACCACCCCCCACCTCAATACACCTTATCAGTTGTAACCCTTCCTCAATAACACTTATTTTAAAGATATTTCAATTCAAAACCTGATAGTCAACGCCACGAATACATTCGGACGATTCTCGTTCAACGCACTTCCTTTTCCAAATCCCCATTTATTGGCCACATTTTTATACGTGCTGGTGGACCCTTTTCTCCCGCGGACCACTCCCGAGGCACTCGCGGACCACCGGTTAAGAACCACTGCCCTAAATGAATCAATAGCAACAGTTATCAATCAATGAATCAATCAATCAATCAATCGGCAGATGACCACGATGTTACGCCCCTTAAAACTATCATCATAATAAAATCCATCGAGCATGGTTGCTTGCGCCGATCGGCAAAAAGTAATAACTCCAGATCCACCTCTATTTAAAAAAATAGAACTTAACATACACAAGACGCCATACTTTTGAACTGCCTAAGGTGTAGCGGCTAGCATGTTTAGCAGTCGCCCCGGAGGTCCTGGTTCGATTCCCGCCTATGCCAAGAAATGTAATTGGAACGGGATACACTCAGCCTCGTGAGGCAAAACTGGAAGAGATAATCCGTGGTTTCCCACTTCTATTCCAGGAAAATGCAGGGATGGAACTTAACTTAAGGCCACGGCCGCCTCCTTCACAATCCTCACCTGAATTACAAATACATACACTATTACAGTCATGAGTCTAGGGTCCGGATGTTGATGCCGTAAAAAAATGTTTAAAAAATGCACTTAGAATTTTCAAAAATGACTAATAAATGACCTAAAAAATCGAAAAAAGCACTATAAAATTGAGAAAATGATCTTATAGTCTAATAATAATCTCACCAATATTTCAAAATTTCGAAAAATGCATTGTGAAATGGAGAAAATTATCTTATAATAATAAACTCACCAAAATTTCAGCAATGACATCTGAAACTCAAACTGACAAGTCAATCAAAATAGATTTCAAGCACTTAACAAAAGGTTCATAGCTACTAGCTTCTTTTTAACTCTGAGAGACGTAACTCCCTCATATAAAGCTCTGACATGACTACATTCGAAAAAAAATTTACCTTAAAATGCAGATTTCTCTAAAATATGACCAACAAATCTACCCAAACTTAAAAAAATGCTCTTAAAATGGAAAAATAGCAGAAAATTCAAAAAGTTGCAAAATAAAAATGACATATTTGAAGATGGTGGCCCCTCCGGAGTTTCTATGTACTTCAGCATTGTTTTAGACAGCTCAGTAAAAAGATGACATTTCATCAACATCCGGGCCCTAGTCATGACAATAACACAGGCTTCCTGACAAATCCCACCCAAGTACACACAACAACAGGACACGATACAAATCCTTGAACTAGGGTTAAAGAAGTGATTGTGGAAACGATTATCCGAACGACTTAAGAAAAAAACATTAATTTCCTTTGTACTAGCGTACACAGCGTGGCATGGCTATTGCGCAGTGTGACTGCGGTGCTCCTTCCCAGTCTATACAACACATTACATTCGAGTGCAGACTGCGGGCCTATGAAGGTGATCCACTGGACTTTATTCAGGCCACACCTTCTGTGATTCTGTGGCTGGATAGTTCGGACTTAAAAATATAGATATGTTGCTGTTTCTTGTCATGTGTATTTATGTATATATTGTATATAATACTTTCTGTCATCTTTCAATCTTGTTTCTGCATGCAAAAGGCATACGATAAATAAAATGCGCTTAATATGTTTAATACAATGTCCCTCCCTTCCTACGTAACATTAAAATGGTCTGGCCCAATCTTAAGCTACTGAACTTCCCTATGTAACATTGAATGGCAATTCACTTTTATAGTGGTAAATTGAAGATGTTTTCAACGAAGCAATTACGAAGAGATGGCTTCAAAGCATTTCCTACCGTTATTAAGCTTGGTAATTCACACCATCTTGCCGGCTACTTAACTTTTAGCCACGGTCACTTTCAGCATGCAATTTAATATCTAAGCAAACACTGAAGTCAGTAATGTAATCCCCAGCGACTTAAGTATCCAAAAGGAAATGCATGTTGTCGGCGAATTGCCTGACACTTCTAAACGCTCTTCTAATCTTTCTATGCGTCAAACCAATTAAGGGCGGCTTCGGTGGCGTAGTTGGTAGCATGCTGAGCTTCTATGCCCAAGGTCGCGAGTTCAAACCCGACCGAAGTCGTCGGATTTTTCAAGGGCGTTAAAAATCCCTCAGTATGTCTTCCTTCGGAGGGGAAGTTAAGCCGGCGGTCCCATGTCATAGATTTATGGCATGTAAAATAACCTTCTACTAACTACAATTGTGTGAAGCTAAATCTGGCGGTTGATTAACGCTCATTAAGTTCCAACGTTCATCGCCAGGTGGCATCAAGTAGCCAAGTTCACAACTAAGTGACGTTGACTGTAGCATTTGGTAGTAAAAGTAGGAACTACTTGAAATTGATCGTCTGCAGTCCTTACCTGAATTAGAGATAACACACACTAATACAGCCATCACAATTAACACCGGTATCAAACAGATTCTACACACACCCTAAGTACAAGGTGCTACATGACCGCGTTGTCGCAGCCCCTAAACTGAGGAACCAACCAAACCGATTAAGCACAGCGTCGATAGAAGAAATCAGGCAACAGCGTTGATCCGGGATACTGGCATACGAATTGATTTTATTAACATTCCAGGAAATTTTGTGAGGTTTGAAGCCATTTCGCTTGTTCATATAGGGGCTTAAAACATCTTGGTAATCAGCCCTGTGTAAAAAACTTGTAGTTTCACACGACTCTTAACCTTGCAATCACAAGTCACGGGACCGCCATTTCTTTACGTGGAATCCAAACCACAGGATGTTTGACTTCGAAAATCTCACATGCACTAACTAGGATTAACTAAGATTCGAACACCGACCGCTACGCAATCACATCACCTCACTGGGATGGCTGTAGCAGTGGAATTGTGGATGGGGGCTGGTGTCCTGGAACTTGAAGTAAGGTACCTACAGGTAGATCCCACCGCTGGGCTGCGCAGTGGCTGCGCTGGTAATCACGGCTACACTATGACAGGAAATTTCCCTGTTATTCCTATACGAATTCCTTCCTTGAAGACCGCGTCATCTTTGGAAATGTCAACAAACGGATGTTCAATATGCATAAGTTACAATTAATAGATTTGAATGTCAGACAAGCACACAGCCTTCTCTTCAGTTTCTTAACAATAAACGAAAAACTAACTTTCTTCGGCTTTTCCCAATAAATTAGAGTCACTGGAGCCAACCAGGCTTATTTTGGTTCTGGCCAGTGATTTAAGGTCGGATGCCCTTCCTGGCGCCACGTGATTTTTCAGGTGAAAATTCCACCGCGCTGCCACCGGGATCGAACCCCGGCCGTCCGGGCGAAAGACGAGCAGCTAAGCCATTGCGCAATCACGCTCTCCTTTTCTTAACAATAATAATAATAATAATAACAATAATAATAATAATAATAATGACGACAAGCGTCGAGGATCATTCGAAGACGAAAAGTTTCTCCTGACACACAAGAACAGCAGCGCGTGTTAATTACGTTTGTCTTCTCTCTTTTCCCTTCGCTGCTGTGCGCGCTCCGGGGATCAAGTGTGCCCCGACCTACATACAAAACCCTGCCTATCAACTTTCCTTCAAACCATTGGCCCTAATGTCTAAACAACAAATTTGTCTTTTAAACAGCTACCAGTCAATTTCTAATGGCTGGCCTATCGTTGGTGGTACGAAAACGAAACATCAAGATATATTCTTGGAGAGGCAAACATGTGCTTCAATAACCACAATTTCCCCTTAAGCACCTTCCAAGTAAGGCTACTCCTCCCCTCCACGGGGTCACATCATCATACATTGCCAACCATGGCTGCACGGCAATGCCAACATATATTTGTTCCCGAGTCTTTTTTTTTAGCATGTTCTGCTACCTTCCCTTGGTTAACTATTGTTTTCTTCCCACCCCGAGATCGACGAAACCTTTCCTTTTCTTTATTCAACATGTTTTTGTTTTTTGTTTTTGTTTAAAGTAGTCTACTAATTATATGTTACTAGGGGCTGACTTGGTAAGTCCGGCCCTTCAAACAACATAGTCTAATGTGTTATTGGTTTTACGTCCCTTTTAACTAACTTACTGCGGCTTTTATAAACGCCGGCGTGCAGGAAATTTTGCCCCGAATAGTATTTTTAACGTAAATTTAGTCACGGCTCCCTCGCATTTACGCACCCTCAAATGACAACTGCCTGCCCCAGGATTCGATCTTACAACCTAAGGCACAGCAGGCGAGAACATTACCGCTGAACCACGCAACCAATCTTCCAACAACAACAACAATAAAACATGGAGTATGCCGGAATGTTAGCCACAAAACTCTATATTCTTGGCAGGGTTATAGCAGTATAACACATTGATTTTAAAATCTCAAGTGTCAATTGCAAGAAATTCGTATGGCTCTCGAAACGTGTCGTCTTCCTCGCTCATTAGGGTGGTGGTGTTGATTCTTTTAGCGACTTTGCGACATCGTGGTCATGTAGACCCGTGTACTGGGGTGGGTGTATAATGTGTCCGATAACCTGTGTCACTGTGGTGTCTGTACTAGTGTATTTGTAATTGAGGAAGGATTTGGGTAGAAGCAGGCGTGGCCGAAAGTTATATACCATCGCGGCTTTTGCCTGGAGTAGCAATGGGGAAACCACGGAAAACCACTACCAGGATGATTGAGGTAGGAACCGAACCAGCCTCCTCTTAGTTTTTCCACACGAGGCTCAAGCACTCAGACCAGAATTAAACTTCTTGGTAGAGTCGGGAATCGAACCCGGGTCTCCACGGTGACAGCCAAGAATGGTAGCCACTCTTCGATTGACGCGGAGGATTCTTCGATTGACGCGGAGGATATAGACCTAACCTAATAACACTACATAATGGAATAGGCCTATCTATCACATACTAACTTTATTTTAGCAGAACAAAGAACACACGTTAACAACAAATCCACAAATTAGTCAACAGATGTCAGTGAGAGGGCTGACACTGTTTTCTCTTGGTAAGATTCGGTATGTTTGGTTTGATATTTGACAGAGCACAGCGGAGATCACTTGCAACATCAAGGCGGCAGTTCTGCCTTGTTTGTATGACACTCACTTGTCAGCGTTGAAAATCCTGACTCGCATAAATATGTCTTTAAAAATGGGACAATGACACGCAATGCAAATTTGGCTATTACAGGATACACTACAAGACAGTTTACCCAAAAGTCACCCAGTCCTGATATTTAAGAATCATCTTTTAGCTTTGATTCACACTTCAAATCGATGGCTTCTTCTTGAAGCTGTGCTCGCAGTGCTTCAATGTCAATGGCAAACGAATTTCTTGTTAACATCCAGGACCATTCTTCCGACGAGATAACAGGAAAGTAGAAGTTGAATTCTTGTGCCAAGGAATCCAAATGTGACTGAATTTGCACCTTAAGTTTTATTACGATCAAGTTCATTTTCCGGCAAAATTTCATTAGGCGGTGAAAGGATGAGAAGTTGTTCAACTGAAGCCGGCGTTTCCATAACCGTATTTTTTTGCCTTGGAGCTTTAAGTTCAAACTGTTCAAAGCTTTAAAGAAATCACAAAAGATATGCCAACGAGACGATAAAATTTGTATGATTTTGCTCCTTACAACACAGCAAATTCCTCATTTCACCTCTAACCTCGCGGCTCCGCAGAGGTTTGTGCCGACAGTTGGCAAATACCAGTGCTTTTGAACGATTGACTTGGTGCGACAATCACTTGGAGAGATTCGAAAAATGTTTATTTTACAAAATTGTAATTTTCGAGTTAAAAAACTTAATTCGGAAATCACTTCACGCCCCCCTTGATTAAGTCCCACGCCCCCCCAGGTTGGGAACCCCTGCATTAGGGTGTAGGTTTCCTTCTGAAGGCTATACCCGCTGAACACATGTGACCTATGTTATGATTTCTGCTATGCGCTTTCCGAGTGCATAGAACTGCATAGTCCACAATTATGATAGCTCTGCGTCACAGCAGTTAAAACGGACGTTGAATCCATTGCGATAATAATAGACAAATAATAAAACCATCCACGGTGGCCGAGAGCGCTCACACACTACATATTGCCTCGCTCGAATCAAGAGAGCGTGTGTTTGAATCCCACCTTGGCAGTCCTGAAAATGGTTTTCGTGGTTTCCCATTTTCATCACCAGGCAAATGCAAGGACGGTTCTTTTCGATAGGTCCAAAATCCCTTCCCTGACCCATCCTGAAAATAAAATAAATGGAAAAGCTTGTAGTTTTACATGACCGTTAATCTCGAGATCATGAGCCACGGGACCTCCTTTTTTACGTGGAATCCGAACCACAGGACATGGCATTTCCCTTCGAAAATATCTCATGTATTGACCGGGAATCGAACCCGGTCTACCTTGGTGAGAGGCCTACAGCTTGACCACTGCTCCACCACGTCCCAAAATAAATGGCCACTAGCTGCAGAAACAATAATAATAATAATTCATTCCAGGGGTTTGGCACGTGTTGGTCATCAGCCCCGTGTACTTGGGTGTGTGTTGAATTTGTCTGATAACCTGTATTTCTGTGATTATAGCAGTGTGTAGATAGGTGACCCGGGATATGCATTCGTGTGGCTGACAGTGCCGGGATTCGAACTTCCAATATCCAGACTTCCAATTCACCCGTGCGACTAAAACCGCATGGCTATACTGCGGCGTAGAAAGAATACGCTGTACATACGATGGCTAATTCTATTTCAAGTTCCGATGACTGTATAAAAATAACAGATTTTACTACTAAATGTTTGCTTGTTTTATTCTTATGTCTCAACATAAACGCCTAAAACGATTGAAACATTTGTCGTATCGTTACACCAGCTTTCCAATGCCCTCGGCAAAAAATTCTGCCGCCACTGAAGTGGGTACGTCTGGAGAGTCTCCTGAAGTTCTTCCTTTTTGGCGAGGCGTTGCCGCCCAACCATACCTTCAATTCTCGAAAAAGGTGAAAATCATTCACGACCGCACTGTGCCAACGTTACGATAGACTTTTTCAAAGTGTGAAGTTTTGGACCATCTGCCGTTAAGTCCAAACCAGCAATGAATGATTTTCACCTTTGAAGGTATGGTTGGGCGGCAACGCCTCCCCGAAAAGGAAACGCTTCAGGAGACACTCCAGACGTATCCACCTCAGTGACGGCAGAATATTTTGCCGAGGGCATTTGTAAACTGGTATAACGATACGACAAATGTTTCAATCGTTTTGGCGATTTTGTTGAGACATAAGAATAAAGCAAGCAAACATTTAGTAGTAAAATCAGTTTGGTATATAAATCTGTTATTTTTAGCCTATTTTCATTTATGAACAAGGAGGCTTATGAGATCACCTTTTGTCCGTGTGTGTCCCCCTAATAACTTATAAACGGCTGGAGCGATTTCATTGAAATTCGGCAAGTCCATAGTACTATTACGGACGACCTCGACCGTGTCCTTCAAATTTTATTACGTCTCGCCAATCCAACATGGCGGCTGTGCGAAATATTTCACCGGCATTCTATATCTCCGAAACAATTACTGATATCACCCTGAAATTTTGTACGGTGATAAATGGCACTATTAGACGTTTGTTTCTGTGACTTTCAAAAACCTGTTTACCACATGGCGGCCAAGCAAAGTTGAAACATTTAAATAGACTTTTCTCGTGATTTAACTATCAGAGTGCAGTGAAACTTGGTACGGTATATGCTTATATAAATGTTAATCCACTGGTATCTGATTAACTTAAATTATTTTATAACCACAAGATGGCGGCTGAACGAAATGTTAAAATCTCATTTTTGTTTCTTGTGTCCTAATCATGCGATTGAAGTTTAAATAAAACACCTACACGATAATCTTCGTGTAATTTTACATAACTCTAAGGCCTATATATAAGAATCCAACATGGTGACCATCCGAAATGTTTAGACGGTTCTCAATATCTAGGTATCTATTACAGCAATCAAACAGAAAATGTGTATGTTGATAGAGGCAATTAATATAAGTAGGATATGTGAAAATAGGCTGTTTAGTTCTTCACGGAACTACTTGTTATACAGTCCTTTGGAACTTGGAAGAAAGAGAAAAAAAAACAGACCTCGTATCACGATGCTGACTGGCTAGTGAACTCAATCGTTAACCAATACAGCATAGGCCTACATTAGAGTGAGGGAAGTTTGGGATTTTCCTATGAGCGAGCAACCCAGCATAAATCAACACGCCAAGGCGTATGTCTTTGTTGCTTCAAATAGGGGCTTGGTACATCTTTGTTCATCAACATCGTGTACTTCTGTGTGGTATTAAAACAATTCAGTTTGCTGACTGTGGTGGAGTACGTAATTATATATTCGGGCCCAGGATTAGGGTAGATGGTCAGGATTTTAAAAAAGAATAGTACCGTGGTGCTATCCCGGCATTCACCTGACTCGAGCACTGGTTCCCAACAAGTGGTCCACAAACCGAGGGACAAAAGGGTCCGGCAAAACACACAAAATAATTAATTGCTAATACAGTACATGGGGATTTTGAAAGCGATGTGCTTTGAACGAGAATGGTCTGAATTTATAAGTGCCGTGGTTGAATTAAATATGTATTTAAAATAGTTACGGTATTATTTGAATATCATACAAAATAATGTCCATAACTAATGTTTTAATGTGGCAAATAAACTTTCAGGGCAGGGATTATTTTTTATTGTTGATTAAAAAAACTGCTAGGTGCAAGCAAAGATTTGAGGTTAGCTAGCTCTGAGCAAGAGCTTAATTCCTAGAATTCCTCAGCTTGCAAAATGAATTAGTGCACGAAAGTCAAACTGAGAAAAACATGAGTTAAAAATAATTGCCAACGTCCTTTTCAAACAAAATTGTTGTTTCAACATTAATTTGTAATTGAGACTTTTTATATTGTTCAGGCTATTCATTATAAGAGAGTAATTTTGATGTATTAAATAATTTGTAATTAAGTTGTACTGTACACTAATTAATAGCAATAATAATGTGTTCTAAGAACTGTTTTACTTAATCTCCTTTAAATTTAGTTATGGGGAAGGCGCTGAGGAAAAAAAAAGGTTGAGAGATGGAAAGGTTACATAGAGTGTTTGTATAAGGGGAAAGAGATTGAGAATCATGTAATGGAAAGGGAAGAGGAAATTGATGAGGAAGTGAAAGGAGGTTTAATATTGAGATCAGAATTTGACAGAGCATTGGAAGACTTGCAGGAACAAAGCACCAGGCATAGATGATATACCGATTGAGTTGCTACGCTGCATAGGTGATGATGGTCTGATCAGGTGTGTGTATGATTTATGAGACAGGTGAGGTACCCTCTGATTTCAAGAAGAATGTAATCATCCCTATACCGAAGAAAGTGGGAGCTGACAGTTGTGAAGATTACCGTGCAATCAGCTTGATTATTTATGCTTCAAAGATCCTGTCTAGAATCATTTACAAGAGGATGGAAAGCCAGATAGAAGCGGAGTTGGGTGAAGACCAGTTTGGTTTTAGGAGAAATGTAGGAACACGGGAAGCTGTACTAAGTCTTCGGCTGATTTTGGGAGATAGAATAAGGAAATATAAGAGAACGTTCATGGCATTTGTAGATTTAGAAAAGGCTTTTGTAACGTTGACTGGGCTAAATTGTTTGACATTTTGAAAATGATTGGAATAAAGTACAGTAAGTTACATGGATAGGAGGGTGATTACAATCTATACAGAAACCAGACTGCAGTCATTCGAGTTGAAGGTCATGAGAGAGAAGCTGGTATTCAGAAAGGTGTAAGGCAGGGCTGCAACTTATCACCCATACTTTTCTATCTTTACATTGAACAAGCAATGAAGGAAATTAGAGAAAAATTTAAAGTGGGAGTGAAGATTCAAGGAGAAATAGTTTCAACTCTGTGATTTGCTGATGACATCATCTTGGCCAACACGCCTGAGGATTTGAATGAGTTTTTGAATGGTATGGACTCGTCTTGAGGAAATAATAAATTCATGATGAAAATTAATAAATGTAAAACAAAAATATTGGAATGCAGCCGCAATAAATTAGAAACCTCTATGGACATCAAATTGTCAGGTGAAAAGCTAAAGTAGGAGACTTCTGTTACTTCGGAAGCAAAATAACCAGTGATGGACGAAACAAAGAGGATATAAAAAGTAGGTTGGCTCAGGCAAGAAAGCATTTCTACAGAAAAAGATACTGTTCACATCGAATATATAATTAGGTATTAGGAAGTCATTTTTGAAAGCCTTTGTCTGGAGCGTGGCACTCGATGGAAGTGAAACCTGGACTATTGGTGCAGCAGAAAAGAGGAGAATTGAAGCGTTTCGAAATGTGGTGTTACAGGAGAATGATGAAGATCAGATGGGTGGATAGCGTTACAAACGAAGAGGTATTAAGACGAGTGGGAGAGGAGAGATGTTTCTGGCGACTGCTAATGAAGAGAAGAGATAGGTTAGTAGGATAGATACTAAGACACCCAGGAATAGCAAGCTTAGTTATGGAAGGAAGGGTCGAGGACAAGAACTGTAGGGGTAGACCAAGGTTAGAATATGTTAAACAGATTGCCTCGGATGTAGGGTGTGGTTGTGGTAGCTATGTAGAGATGAAACGATTAACTCAGGACAGGGAGGCTGGAAGGCTGCATCCACCAGTTAAAAGACTGAAGACTCAAACAACAGGATTGGGTAGGGTTCAATCCAGGAGTGTGAGAAGCATGAATCTGAGAAAGACCACACAGCCGGCGCCAGCTATAGGCCGTATTCAGTCCAGTGTTGTGAGGCGTACCGTAGACCGTTCTCCTAGGCTGTGATGTAATTTGTATTTTAATTCCCCTTCCCCTCTTGCTTGTAATGAGTAGGCCCTACACATACAACATACCGTCGCAGGACAAGCAGACAATCCAGGTCTCTGCTTAGGTTGACCATGTGGCCTCTGGGATAGGTTTAGCTCAGGATATAGAAGTACGCTAATGAAATAACTTGCTTACCAGACAGAGAAGCGTCGCCGAGGGAAGGTGGGGGGCGGCGGTGGCCCAGGAGGCAACTCGACGGACTCCGAGCGGAGCGCCAACACACGAGGGACGCTCCTGCTTGTAGGGGTGGGCGCCGTCTTCAGACGCTGATGTTGTTGTCGAAACTGTTCCAGGCTAGCATTCGAGGTCGAGTTACTCCTGCGATCCCGAGAATGGAACGAATTCCACCTGCGAATCGGCTCCATTAATGAAGATGATTTCTTAGTGCTACCGTTCGCGGCGGTCCCATTTCCAACAACCACACCTTCCTTACACATGGTGATGCTGTTTTGTTGTTGTTGTTGTTGAGATGCTGATGATACCAGCTGCGTTGTATGCTTGTGCATGGCTAATTACACTAAATACACCACACTCTCTCAGCCCATTGTATTGCCAGACAATGATATACAGCAATTTTCTTGAATAATGCACAGGACACACACACACGTTTTAAACGTCACATCATCATCCACCGTAGCACATCATAACGGACACACAACACAATACACGGCCATAACCTCATTCTAAAAACATTTTTAAAAAACGGAACGGTTCAACAAAAGTCAACAAGACAAATACATGGAGATTTTAAAGTAAATCCAAAACAATATCATAAGGTGCTTGACATAACCTCAATCAAACTTTCGTAAATACAGTTAAGAAGTTAAACTTCAAGTATACGGAGACAGTTGAATGTTTTATTCACTACAATACGGTACTAAAATCCATGTTGGTATTCATTTCGTGAATGATTAAACACGAGTGTAATAGAAATCTTTTATACTTCCCCTCTTACCAGAAGGGCCAATGAAATATTATTCTGATATGTAGATCAGTTCTGTGTTAGCTGAGGGGGAGGCAAAGAGGAAAACACGGAACCTCTTTGTATAGTAGATGAACCCCTCTCCACTGCACTACTTGAATCAAAGATCTCCATTGAGAAGAGAGGCCCGGTACTCCAGAGCCCGATAACAGTTTGTTCTACAACACACATACACAAGACAACCCCTCTCTGCTGTCGGCGCGCCGAACACTACACAACAATCACCACGGTAGACTAAATAAACAAGTGACTCCTTTACTTGCACGAAAATGGCTTTGTTCACAAGTCAGCATGTTGCTGTCACGTTCTGTTCCATACCACACTGAAACAATACGAGTCAGCCTTATCTAGCAGATGTGCTCAGAAGCATGACTTAGCTAAGATTCGAATACGGAGATGGAATATTTTTAAGCCCGCAAAATACACAGCAAATATGATGCTTTAACCCCGCCACAGGTTGGTAGGCTGTCACAGTGAAATGTGGATACCTGATCCCTTGCCCGCCCACAGTGGAGAGCCCTATTCAAGATTCTTTTCTTCGAGGTCTTCAATTGTAAAACTGTCTTTTCTGCTGCAAAGGCTCAGGTGCGGGCAGGTAACTCAACACCGCGACGAGTAGGGTCATGCAAGAACGAAATTACGGTCGCGCTGGGAACAGAACAAGTTGGTTAACAAAGAACCGTTTCTTCAACTTCCTTCTCCAACACGGATGAGCTCTTTATAACAACTCTTGTGGATGTTATTCTCTCCTCTTAACCCAGTGTCTGTTATTGTTTCTAGAGAATGCCTATTAAAATACAGCGAAATATCCGATTAAAACTCTGTTTTATATCCCAACAATACTTTCTTTAAATCGCTCGAAAAGCATCAGTATTTATTTTAATTGCCCATTAAAAACAAATATCTAAAACGCCCATGTATTCTACATTTTAAACAATCGCTTCGACAATTGTAATTGACATATCTTCCGAAGCTTCTCTCAACATTTCCAATAGATGTCTTCAAAGAGTGTTTACCATGCGTCAGATGTTTCTTTAAAAAATATCAAAGCAATTGTTGATTAATATCACACGGTATCGAGGATGGGGAAAATTAATTTTCAATTCTTTGGTGAAGAATATATAGCCCTTTTCCAAATACATGTTCTCCCGTGCGTTGAAATGTAAACATATAGAATACTGTCATTCACAGACCAGTTGCGTAGGCGGCAGGGTAATATGGCTTGACCCTCCACAGATGGACATGGAAATCAATCCATTATATTTCACGCACAATGCACCACACACTACACAAAAACTCACTCGCTTAAATTCTTTTATTTTTAATTCCACCTGTTGGTTGGTGGCTTATGTTTATCAACACAACAACACCGACAATTGTTCAATATTTTAAGTCACACATTGATACATTTTACAGCACATGAACTGTCAATCAGAAACAAAAACCTTGTAGGCCAAGCGTTCCAGCTGATAAGACTTCAACAATGCGAACGAATTAGTCACAGCGCGCGGGATAACACGGTCCGTCCCTGGCCAGGTCGCCGGCGAACTGAGCGCTCTGCCACACTGCGACCGTAGCGCCACGGCTTGGCCGCACATGGCCCCCTACACTCAACATTACCCAACATTGCTTTACCAGAACATCATCGATCCATTTCAACTCGCTCCCGCTCTCGCGCCTGATAACCGCTGTCTATTAAAACAAATGAATCACAACCAAGACCGTGACCCGTGAACACGAAAAATAACAACTAAAATAAACAGGCTGTATCATAATTAACACGTCATGGACGGTATGGAAGAGAAACAGGGCATCGAATGAGATATAACTAAGTATCAGTAATCCCAGTTTTGCGCATCAATTTTATAATTTAAAGAATGTTTTCTACTATTAGAGAAATGTGATAATGATTAGTCAGTGATTGTTGTTTTAAGGGGAGGAACAGCGAGGTCATCTGTCCCAAATGACCTCGCTGTTCCGCCGCTTAAAACAACAATCACAGTGTCTTTTGCCACACTTCTAAACTGTTTCCACCAGATGTCAGTTACTGTATGTATACTGTCATCTCATTACTTCGTAGCGTGCGGAAATTGGATGTGCAGGCGCGAATGGGATGTACTGTAGGCTACGGGCACTCACCAGAAACATTATACTGTATAAATGGATCCAATTATATATTTCATTGATGTTTATTAATTTTATGAGCTTGGAACATTAGGTCATCAGCCCCGTGCACTTCAGTGTGTGTTTAATTTATATGGTAACATGTGTTTCTATGGTGACCGTACCCGTGGGCATATTAGGATCGAGAATGAGTTAGGTGCCCCGGGACTTTAAATAATTGAAATAATATACTATGCCGGCAATTTACCTGGAAGGAGTGTGGGAAAACCGGGGAAAAACACACCCAAGTTAGCCACTGTCAGCGCCGGGATTCGATCCTCCGATCTCTGGGCTTCCTGCAGCTCCCATCGCGATTATGGTGTGCGATTTAACAAGCAAGATCTACGCCAAGTGGTGGATTCAATTATGCGAGTTGTATCCAAAGGATCAGGCGGCTTCGGTGGCGTAGTTGGTAGCATGCTAAGCTTCTATGCCCAAGGTTGCGGTTTCAAACCCGGCCGAAGTAGTCGGATTTTTAAAAGCGTTAAAAATCCCTCATTATGCCTTATGGCATGGCATGTAAAAGAACCTTCGACAAATTACACTTGCGTGGAGCTAAATTATAGGTTAGATTTGACTAACACTCTTAGGTTCCAACGTTCGTCGCCAGGAGCCGACTGCGGTGGCATCTATTAACGAAGTTCAGAACTAGTTGTCATTGACGGTGGCGTTTGGTAGCAAAAGTAGGAACTACTTTAAAAATCGAATGTCTGCAATCCTTACTTGAATTAAAAAACAGATAACACACACTAATACAGCCATTACAATTAACACCGGTTATCAGACAGATCCTACACACATGACCGCGTTGTCGCAGCCCCTAAACTGAGGAACCAAACAACCAACCAACCAACCAACCAACCAACCAACCAAAGGATCAATAGCAGCTAACAATATCACAACAAAAATTACATAAAACTGATAAATCTTGACACGTTACGCAAATTTACAATAAACTTCTGTAACTAAAATTTTATATATTGTAAATATCTTCACCCATACACTCGTTGACATAGATTTAAAAGCCAGATTGAAAGGGATCAGACGATGATCGCTCGACAATCGAAACTAGTAATCCAAGTGAGTTTATTCAATAATCTCGTGTTTTTTCCCCTCAGCTTTAGGGAATAACAATTGGGTATAATCGAGTTGGTCGACTGAAAAGCATTTATATTTCGTTTGCTCACAAAAATTATGTACTAAATATCTGTCACAGGTTCTATTGGTCGCAATTCAAGATCAAGTGTGTTGCTAATTGGTGTGTCACCAATTTCAGGGTGCATACGAACTGATTTACTGCTAAGAGGAACTAAAGTCACATTAATCCCTAAAGCAGATGCTGCAAGCACCAACGATACTCTTGGGACCAATGTGGTCCGCTACAATCCATCATGCGAACATCGTCGTTAACAACGGTACGGGAGTCTACCACGCCATCTGTACAGTGATTGTTCATAACGGGAAGCGAAAGACATCAACAAGAAACCAGGAGTGAACGTAACTTCACAGTAGGACATTGAAGTTACAAATGCCAATTACTCTTACATAATAGAATACCGTTTACTTTGGTTTACAGACGCGAATTCTTTTTCTTCCAGTCATGTATGATTTCTTCGAGAGGAAAGCATGTTTTTGTTACCGTATACAAATATGGACCCATTATTATTACTAGCGGGCCCTTGCGAGAACTCTCATGTGTATAATCCACCCGCCTGGCTCTACTGTTATGCGGGCTTTCTTTATATACCACCCGCCTGGATTTACTGTTATGCGGGCTTCTTTAAATTTGTTTAAACGCACTCTTTAAACAAATTGTCGATGAGCAATGCATCTCTGCTGCTGGTTGCACAATGGGTTGTGTGCGCTCCATGTGTACAGACTACCGGCCCAGCACTCCTGCTATGCGACAGGTTTGCTAGGGTCTATCGTCTTGTTTATTTGTTTAAAAGCACTTTATAAACAAATAAATATATTTCCGTTGACTTTTCAAGAAATGCAAGATTTTTTCTGTTCCATTGAGACGATTTGGTAGATTTTGGTACACACCACACTTTCTCTCCCTCTGGTTTAGGAGCTTGAGTTTTGTGAAACATACACCTTAGCGTATTTACTAGCGGACCCGTGCGAGAACTCTCGCATAATGGGTTGTGTGCGCCCCATGTGTACAGACTACCCGCCCGGCTGAAGTGCTATGCGCGCTGTATGCGACAGAGTTCTCGCAGGGGCTATCGTCTTGCTTACTTGTTTAAAAGCACTTTATAAACAAATAAATAGCCTATATTTCCGTTTACTTTTCAAGAAATGCAAGATTTTTTCTGTAGGCTACTATTTAGACGATTTGAAAGATTGTGGTACAAACCACACCTTCTAACTCCTTCTGGTATGCGAAACATACACCTTAGCGTATTATATATATAGATTATTATTATTATTATTATATAATTACTTAACAGACTTGGGTAGCTACGCGCGCTAAGGTACAGAGTCATAGGGCCAAGCTATCTCCGGACCCCGCACACGAGTGCGATCGAACCCACTGTCGGTCATCCAACCTCGAGGCGTAGTGACTAGCATTCTTGTTTTCAAGAAGAGGTCTCGGTTCGATTCCCAAGTCGGCTAAGAAATTTAATTCTGGTCTGAGAGTCTCAATCAGCAAAGTTCACAATTCACTCCAACCTGACCATTCAATAGCAATCACAGATATCACTTTAAGCAAGCAAACTTGAAGGTCAATCACCGCTTTCAATATCTTAAAACAAAACAAACAAAAGAATCTCATATAACTAACAAATCTTGACTAGTTGCGCTAGTTTAATAACTACTGCAACTAAATAAGTGTATATATTTTAAATACTATCTATCACCCATACTTGTACACTACTACACCCATAAGGATCCAAAAGTCATGTTTATTTCACTTTTTTATTCCTCAGCAACAGAAAGTACTAATGAATTGTAATTCACTATGCTTTGCCAATATGTTCGTGTATTTACAAGTCATATGGCGAATGCATGTCCGGAAATTAGGCATTTAAAATGGCGGCTGCATACTGTGCACTGTTCCACAGTTACCCCGATATTTTACACAAATATCATTGTTTTTCAAAAATTCGCTTTTCATTGCATTTACTAATGCAGTAGCTAAAGATTGACCTAGAATCTTTAGAATCTATAAAGAAAAAATATTTTTAAAAAGCTTATATTAAAGTTTAGTCTAACCTTTTTGCAAGTTTTTTCACTGAAAATGTTTAAAAAAAACGAAACTATGACATGTAAAGCAACAGTACTAGGTCTTATTGTTCTTCCCTATAAGGTACACATGTATACTAAATTTCACTTAATTATATTGAAAACTCTGGCATTACTAAGAAATCGGATTTGAAAATCCAAAGTTTCGGGAAACAAGCAATTAATTGACCAATGTGTAGGAAAACTTCTAAAACGTCGGTGACAGAGACGGTGACAGCCTACACGTTTTTGGCCATAACTTCAAAAGTATTAGGTACATATCAAAAAATTGTTGCAGTGATTTAAGAGGAAGGATCAATAAACGTAGGAAAAACATGACAAATTTTGATCCTTATAGGTGTAGGTCCCCCCTTAATAGCGTAAGTGTAAAGGATCTGATCACGATCGCTTGATGATCGACACTGGCCATTCAAGTGTATTTATTAATCTCAGTAATATTGTTTTCAGGATTAGGGTGGAGGTAGATGTAATCTTTACTTCAGGAATCTACTGTAGTCTCGGTAAGAATTCCTTTGTGTTAGCTGTCGGGTTAAAAATAAGTACACAAAGACAACAAAAGTTGCCAGGATTAAGACATTACGCCCAAGGTTTGTGGAGAAGGTGTAAAAAAAATTAAAGGGAAGATAGGATTATATGATTATCTCCAAATTAAAATGGCTTGATCTCTTAAATGGATATAGCTTGGAAGAAAGCAGAATGCGCTGACAACCCCTTTAAATATTACGAAAACAAAATGCGAAGTGAAGGAGAGGAAACGCGAGGGCAAGAAAAATGGAAGAAGAGGAAATGAGATGTTCGAATTTAAGATGGAGAGAGAAAGAGTGCTGGTCTGAGGGAAGATGACTTTCCCCAGACACTGTTAAGGAACTACATGCTTGGCGCAAAAAAATGAGCCGAGCCGAGCCCAGTCGAGAGGGGAAGAACAACATTGCACAGTAGATAACAGAGATGCGGCTTGGGGGAGAGAAGCCAACAGCACAAACAATTAGGGGAAGAAATGTTGCCAACGACTGCAAAATACCAACCCGAGGAGCTAAACGTCTCTAGAGAAAGTGCTATAAATAACAGACTTTAACAATTTTCAATCAGAATTACACAAGTTCCTACAGACTTCCGCTAAGCAATGAGCTTGAGATTGTTAACTGGGGCAAACTTCGGATTCTCGTAGGAGGAAGATGTCCAATAAAGCAAGGGTGAATTGAGGAAGCAAACCTGATCAAATGCAACTACGAAATTCCGTTCATACAGTACGGTACATCAGTGGCGTAAGTACGGAGGGTGAAATACGAGGCACGTCCAGAAAGTTAGTTCCGTTTGGTAATAAAATTAAATTGTGTACAGATACAGAAAAATTATTTATTGCACAACATTCTACACCTCTTAAACTACTCTTCCACATAACTGCCGAACTTTTGCAGGCATTCGTCATAGCGTGGCACAAGTTTTTGGATACCTTCTTCATAGAAGTTTGCCGCCGACCGTAAACGAGAGTGAAGACTCTCCTGTAAGATATCCTACCGTTTGGCCACCACTGTTAGGCAAATTGCGTATGTGGTCAGGAGAACTCCTAAACATGCGCAGTATGTGGTCAGGAGAACTCCTAAACATACGCAGTTCACCTGGTAAGCACGCAATTTGCCTCTATGGAAGTGAAAATAGAAAATAGAATAGATGCATTTGAAATGTGGTGCTACAATGATGGGTAGATAGAGCAACAAATGAAGAGGGAGAGGAGAGGTGTTTCTGGCGACTGCTAATTAAGAGAAGAGATAGGTTGGTAGGACAAGAACTGTTAGTAGGGTTAGAATATGTTAAACAGATTTTCTCGGATGTAAGGTGTGATAGATATGTAAAGATGAAACGATTAGCTCAGGACAGGGAGGCATGGAAGGCTGCATCAACCCATTCAAAAGACTGAAGACTCAAAACAACAACAGTTTCTTGAAAGAAAATAACTCCAGACTCCTGGTTAAACTTTTGACATAATTTCAGCTCCTTGCAAAACATATTTATTGCATTGAAAATGAAAATCCACAGCCTGCTTCCAGTCTCCGACCGGGTCAGGAACGGAATGAATGAAGCACCTATCTAACGGCGAGGATATGAATTGTGCCGGCTGCCGAGGCCTGACGCACTCCTCTGGGGCAATGATTAAATGAATGACAGATGAAATGAAATTATAGTGGAGAGTGTTGCTGGAATGAAATTTTGACAGGGAAAACCGGAGTACCCGGAGAAAAACCTGTCTGCCTCCGTTTTGTCCAGCACAGATCTCACATGGAGTGACCGGGATAAGTCTTGAAAATTCTAAATTTAATTTTAGAAAACTGGCGTCGAGTTTAATAATTTGCACACCTCTGGACATGTCCACCTCATGATCCAAAGATCCCAGGTTCGATTCCTGGCGAAGAAAGACCGAATTTTTTGAAGGGCGGCGGAAATCCACAGTATTTCGATTCGTACTATGTCGGCTCGTATAAGGCCTCTCGTATCACATTTGGTGAGTATAAGACAAAATTAATTAAGTTAAATCTGAGCTACAGGTCACCCAGTCGAATTCCAGTTTTCACAGCCAGATGGCAGTATTAAGACAGAATTTTGAACGGCTCTGAGATGTTGAATACAGTAGTAGACACCCCACAATTCCTCCCCAATGACCTTTCCCGACGCCAAAACGCATTTTCCGGTTCGTTAAATGTCCGAACATTTTCTCCTGAAACCCCAATAAATTTCAAACCATCCGTGCTTGTGCGCCCGAGGTGCACGTGCAAAAGTGGGTCAGTGGACAACATATCAACCTAGAAATCTAATTAGCATCAATCATAAATTACTCAGAATACACAAACATCGCACGCAATAAGGTGAAGAAATGTTTGTGTTCCCACAGGACCTCTGAGCTCACGTACAAACGAAGCGGATGAAAACACAAACTGAATGATACAAATTCTAAACACAGCTGTCTAAATATTTCGTTTCTGGTCTGCTAAAGTGAAACCAACCCGATAATATTTTGAGTAGATCAATATCATTTGTGGATGTAGGTGCCAAGAAGTCGCACAGGTAGCACCGGGCTGTAGTGGTGAGGTACTAACTTTGAGACGGGCTTCAAGTACGGGGGCTAGTCCCATTTAGTTGTGTGTTATATTTGTGGTACCCAAACCTTCATAGCCGTACGTATTTAATCTAACTCCTGTAAAGAGGCAAGACAACACAGTTAACACATTTTCGATCCCAGACTTTCGGCAACCATCTTGAGTATGGTTTTCCTCGGTCCCTCCTCAACTCGCACTTCGTTCTTGTAAATTGAAAGATAATACCTCAACTCAAGCTTTAAGGCAGGTTATCCAACCCACAATTAATGGCAAATGTGTACGTCAGAATAGACACCACAATATCACAGGTAATCACGAAATACAAACTCACACCAAGTCTACACACTTTCGAGCCTGTGTCAAGTTGGTTAACTCCTAGGAAGTTTTATAAAATACATACATACGTTACAAACATACATTTATTATTTGAGCCTGTTTAGCCTTTCAGCATCCAGCCTAGTCTGCAAGCCTCTGTTTGTGAACAAGTCACCTCTAAGATTCCCTATTAGCAGTTAGCACTGCGGCCACCTCTGCTTCCATACCCCCCACTCTGAAATCGTTCAGCACTGAATGTAACCATCGCCTCCTGGGTCTACCTACCACACCTACTATATCTCACCCATTCTCATCACATGACCCCACCATATGAGTCGGTTCATACGAACAGCTTCGTCTAGCGTGCTCATTTCTAACTTAACCTTTATCTCTTCATTACGAGTACCCTCCTGTCATTGCTCCCATCGTGCTACCCTCATATCAGTTACCTCGAGCTTATGTATCAGATATCCTGAATCTACCCAGCTCTCATTCCCATACAGCAAGGTCGGTATAACTACTGAGCGGTATAGAGAGAGTTTCGTCACTACACTAACTTCTTTCTTAGAGAATACTGTAGATCGCAACTATGAAGTCACTGTATTGGCTTTTCCACAGCTAGACTACTTTTCCATACTACCGTAAAAAAAAGACAATCCAAACTACTATTTTCTTTTTCTTTTTTACTTTGCCAACTTATGTAAAACTCCTAAAGGTTATTCAGCAATTACTGATAATTAATCTCCAAGGAATATTGTAATTTGCAACGTTGTACTGTAGTACAAAATGTTTCTTCTCATTTTATCTGATTTCCTCCTTTTCATTACTGACTTCATCTGGCTGTTCGGCATGTGTTTCAAATGTGATTTTTCGATTACTAACTAAATATTTTAATATTTATTATTTATCGTATGATGAATATAAAAGTACAATATACAGTATACAAAAAAAAGTGCACACACAAGTTCATAAAATCTCCTAGTTCTAGGTCAAGATCTCTGACCCATTCAACTGATGCTTGATGGGCATCCGTCAACGTTCCATGGAAAGCTGGGGGAGGGCTGTCAGCAACAATGTGATGGATTGACTGTAAGGAGACACCACAGTTACAATTTGCAGACAACGTTGCTTCACGTCCGTAGGTATAACCTTGAATAACTTGACACGTGTCCCCCGGGTGGTAGATAGCAACAGCGAAGAAGAGACCAAACTATCGGTAACTACCTCTCGGTCAAAGAAAGACAAGTTCGTAGAATTGGATAATCTCTGCGCATTTGTCAATTGAATATAGAAGGGATAAGTCGAGCGAAATGTGAATATCCCTTCAGGATCTTAAATACTGTAATTTCATTTTAATATGAAATAGTAGGTCGGTCATAGATGGTTTAACATAATCTTCTGCCAATCAAATACAATAATTCGTTATAAATAGGATATACATTCCTCATAGAGTGAAAATATATCAGTGTTTCTCAATAGGTGTCGCATTACGAGTATGTTATGCGTTGTTATTTGCTAATGATGTGAAGTTAGACGACGCGACGTCACATTAGACAGCTCATGCTAACACTAGGGCTGGTAGGCCTACTCCATATCAATTAATTTCTGTTTTAGAATAATCGATTAATCGAAACAAAATCGATTAATGCCTACAAATAACGATTAATCGAATGTGCGTTCAATCGATGAATCGAATACGTTAATAATTGTTTTGTAGATTATCTTCTGTATGTACTCCGCTCCTTTCACTACGCTCTCACAGAATGAAACAAGTAGTTCCGTGAAGAACTATACAGCCTATTTTCATATATCCTACATATGTTAATTGCCACTATCAACATACAAAATTTCAGTTTGACTGGTGTAATAGATTCGTAGATATTGAGAACCAACTAAATATTTCGGATGGTCACCATGTTGGATTTTATATATGTAGGTCCTAGAGTTATGTACTGTTACATGAAGAATATTGTGTACGTGTAGCATTCGAACTTCAATCGCATGATTAGCACACAAGAAGTAACGAGATTTTAAAATTCGCACAGCCGCCATCTTGAGGTTATGTAAACAATTGAACTAAATTAGATACCAGTGCATTACAATGTGTATAAACATTTCCTGTACCAAGTTTCATTGCGTTTGGTTGATTAAATCGCGAGAAAAGTCTATTTAAAAGTACCAACTTCGCTTGGCCGCCATGTAGGTTTGGTAGTTACCAGTATTTCAAAGGTCACATAGGTGAACGTCTAGTAGTTCCCTTTATCACCGTAAAAAATTCCAGGGTGATATCGGTAATAGTTTCGGAGATATTGAATGCTGGTGAAATATTTCGCACAGCCGCCATGTTGGATTGGTGAGACGTAACAAAATTTAAAGGGCACGGCCGGGGTCGTCCGGAATAGTGCTATGAACTTGCCGAGTTTTATTGAAATCGCTCCAGCCGTTTAGAAGTTATTAGGGACACACACACACACGAATCACACACAGCCACGCGGACAAAAGGTGATCTCATAAGCCTATTTTTTTTCAAAATTGAAAATAGGGTATCATATTTTTAAACTAGAAACACGCCCCGGTTTCGGCCGTTATCGTTAACAGTTTACCAGCTTAAAAGGCGCATGGACGGCAGGTCCCAGACGCAATTCAGAAAAGCCGAGGTGAACAGCGAAACTCCAAACACATTAACTCTTCTCTGAAGTCTTAACTCGACAGTTTGATGATGGCCGAAGCTGGACGATAGGCTCGCTCGATAGCTCGTAAACTCACTCTGAAGAGATTAATTTAAATTTCCACTGAATGGGGATTGTTGGAAGAAATGAAGACGTAAAAACACTTTTAGTGTGGAAGATAGAGATATGATGTCACGGACTTTTTTGTAGAACTTTTCATGCTGAACAATTCTTACACTCACAGTATGTAGATATTTTAACGGTTTTCCCAGCGTACGCTTAAAACGCGCACGGACGGCAGGTTTTTCTTCAACTCGATTCACTGAAATAGTTAGTGCTCGGCTTCCTTTAGTCATAAATGAATGTTTTTCTATAGAAACCTTCCTCGAGAAATCCTTTACAGAATGGTGAAAACCGTATCAAAATCCATCCAGTGGTTCTCGAGATTACCCGTTACATCCACGAATCGGGGACTTTGTTTTATACTATTTAGAGAAAATGTACCTTCTTTTTGAAAACCAGGCTAAAACAAAGTAAAACAAAAATGTTTCTGTCCTAAATTGTAAACATCGAACAAGAACTAAAAATCTTTGCTGGAAACTCTTTACTTTCTTTTTTCAAGCCCTTCCCAATTTGATTGAGGATTGTCCTTCCACTTTCACCGACTCTTATTTGGTTATGGTAAACATAAAACAAGGGAGGACACTTTGTATGCTTAGGGTAAAAGTAACTCTTATAGAATTCTATACATCATTCGGAAAATAAGCTTAATCCAAATTAAGCGATGACCTCATTTAAACTTATTTTCTTATCTCGTATATCCTAATTCAGAATGTCAATTAATCGATTTAACGGTCATTCGATAATTTCAAATTAAGCGATTAACCGAACATCGCCCTATTACATGCTCTAGTACAAACTCCCAAGTTACATTAAAGGAATACAAATTTCAGAGCCTTCCTAGAAGTTGGAACATTGGTAACCTTGGAACATATGTGTCGACACTGAATGCATCCTTGATTCAACCCAACAGCAAGAAAATTACTATATCTTTGCAGTGAAGGGGGACAAGCTGTAAGGTTTCATCCTTGGTTATTTAATATGACGCAAACTATAGATATGGAAAACTAAATCTAGAGGGATATCGGGAGCAATGTATGTTTCAACTTCTCAGATATTGGATTGGATGTCCTACTTTCGATTTCAAAGATAAATACTACTTTCTCTGTCATTTCCAACAACAAAAAGTCCATTGTGTTTCCGTAAGTGGTAAAGAAATTTAGAATCCGTCAGAGAGAGTCACCATTACAGGGGAAAGAAAAGTTAGTGGTCTTTTGCAACCTGCATTGGACGATAACACTGGATACAACGTGAATAATTAACTGAATAAATAAATTTAATCTAAATTTGATTTTATTCTGATTTTTTCTTTTTAAATATTTTAGACGAAAAGATTTTTAGAAATATTATTGCATCTCACCTCCTTCATTATATGTTTAATTGTTACCTGTTGAACCATTTCTCTCAACAGCCCTAAGAATTTCTTTGATCTCTAACTCTCATGTAATTTCATTGACTTGCAACTTCATACGTGTTTCCTATTTAAAATATTCATTGTACATTGCTGATGAAGGTCATAATGTGACCGAAACCGGTTATTTAGAAAATAATAATAATAATATTTATTGACCTACGGTATCTTACCAATATCCCTCAAACTTTGTCAATAGGGTAATTTTCAAGACATGGTAATTTTCTTGTATCTACGTATTAATTAATGAATGCGGCTTCGTTCGCGTAGTCTGTAGCATGCTGAGCTTCTATGCCCAAGATCGCGGGTTCAAACCCGGCCAAAGTCGTCGGATTTTTTAAAAGCGTTAAAATCCTTCAGTCCATTCCTGACCCGGTCGGAGATTGGAAGCAGGCTGTGGATTTTCATTTTCAAAATCCTTCAGTATGCCTTCCTTCGGAGGGGAAGTGAAGCCGGCGCGGCGGGCCCATGTCATAGATTTAGGACATGTAAAAGAACTTTCCACTAGTGTGAAGCTATATTTGCAGGTTAGATTTCGTTGAAACACTATAAAAAGTTCCAACGTTCACCACTAGGTGTCAGTGACATCTGGTAGCGAAAGTTGGAGCAACTTGAAATTGAACGGTACTTGTAGCTCATCCCATGGGTGTCCGCACTGAAGCAGCTACAGCCTCTGGCGAGCCGAACATGTCCTCGGACACTCCCGGCACTAAAAGCCATACGCTAAATATTTAGTTAATTAATTAAATAAATAAACTAAATTAAAACAAAATAATAAATTTCTAGCCCTGACGAGTAGCCTATTCGCGTTCCTCCTCGGTGAGTAGTGGGATGAGATTTCGACAGTGAATTTTACGGTCGGATGCCCTTCCTAGTGTCAGAGAAGTTAACGTGAGATGAAATGAATGAAGATGGATGAAAGAGCTAAGGAGTTGAAAGGCATATCTCGGGTTCTGAAGGCTAACGCTTATGACTTGAGTCACTCAGCCCGATATTCATACAGTAATTCACTGCTGAAGTAGTGTTTCTATGATGAAAAGTAAGTTATACTCAGAAAAAAAAAACTACTAAGCAAGCCGATATCACAATCCATTAGAACCAGTGACAAGAAGTACATACTGTAGCATAACCGAGTTAAAGAACCGGTAATACTCGCCTACGCCTCTAGACAGATATAATCATGTCCATCAAATCCTGCAACTTACGTGCTTGTAGTTGTTGTTCAGACAAGTTTTACATCCGGAGCGGAAATTTTAGACTTGTAACAAGGAGAAACAAAGGGAAGAAAACCAGTAATGTTAAAGACTTGTACACAAATCTTACATCGATCTCGACTTGTTTCTTTTTCTTATTATGAGGGAGTACTTGCCTTAGCCTATGAAATAAGCAATATGAGGTGTGGTGATCGTGTAACCATGAGTGAACGAGTGCAGAACGCAATCATTTATTAAAATTATTTTCCAGACAGCTTCTCAAGTACAACTAACTACAGGTGACTCACCCAGCAGTCGCAAACGCCTTTCTCCTGTACTGTATTTCTAGATACTGACAGACTTCACGGCCACCCATAGCCTATAGGGCGGGGGATTTAAACCAGGCTTTTCGAACAGAATGCGAGCCTCCGTGGCTTACGCGGCAGCACGCCGGCCTCTCACCGCTGGGTCCGTGGTTCAAATCCCGGTCACTCCATGTGCGATTTGTGCTGGACAAAGCGGAGGCAGACAGGTTTTTCTCCGGGTAGTCCGGTTTTCCCCTGTCACAATTTCATTCCAGCAACACTCTCCACTATCATTTCATTTCTTCTGTCATTCATTTAATCATTGCCCCAGGGGAGTGCGACAGGCTTCAGCAGCCGGCACAGCGCATATCCTAGCCGCTAGATGGGGGCTTCATTCATTCCATTCCCTGACCCGGTCGGTCGACTGGAAGCAGGCTGCGGATTTTCATTTTCATGCGAAGTCAGTGCAGGTCGGAAGAGTAAACATTGAATAGCATGCCGGGATTTGTGAAGGTACACTCATGTCGCGGACTCTAGGGATACGACCTCAAATCTGGCAGTATATGAACTCAAGTTCTTCAAGAACTTCCTTTTGTCAATTGTATATTCTTTGTTTGTTCACTTTTCTTTTCAGGTTTAGCAAGAATGCTGTGTTGTACATTGTGTGGCAATCTTTTGATTTTGATAATTGAATAATAAAACAGTTTTGTTCTCGCGTATGCTGGATATCATTACTATTAGTGGTGAGCCTTTAGACGTCTCTTTAACAGTCGCGTCTAAAGCAGAATATGAAAAATATTCTGTAGATTCATAAGGAATGCAATAAAACTATCTATTAGGTCCGTCTGCCCAGTCGATACAAATTTAATTACCCTTTGTAATTAATTGGACATGTTCCGATCCATCTTTTTAGGCCTATATTCAGCAACATTTCTATCATTTAAGCATTCGAATTCTAAGATCTTCATATACAATTGTAAGGTCTCATTATAAACCTCAAATACCGATAGGTTCTTTCTTTAACTTTATAATTTTTTAAAAGTAGTCTACAAATTTCACAACACTTTATCTTGAAGTCTTGAAAGCTTACAAACACTTTAATATTTGTTCAAATGTTAGTCTTAAATATAGCCAGCATGTCTACTTCGACTTTCTTATTTTAATCGAAGTACAGTAGACAGTATTTTTTTAAATATTTTTTGAACTATTTAAAGTTTATAATGAGATCTTAGAATTTTAAAGTTTAAATTATAGAAATGTTGCTGAAGATTGACAAAAAAAGATGGCTCTGCATTATTTGGTAAGTCAATACGGAACAATTTTTTCAAAATAAACCATTATGGTTTTGCATTTTAAAACGATTCATAAGGAAGTCAACTAAGTCGCTGCAATGGGTCTCTTCAATCTTGCAACGGAACAAGGTAAATGAAACAACCTATAGTCAAATATTAAATGGGAGTTATTTAATGTTTGAAATAAATTTGTCGGTCAAGGCAATGCTGCCAACACAGATACTTAATTTCATAACTATCGTGAAATCACGCTGCAGTAACATAGCAATTATAGAAGGCATAGGCTTATGCCAATCATATACAGTACAATTATACTCCGTAAAAAGAATTGGAGTCTACATTAAGTGGAAATGTTCTTAAATAAGCATTGAATAATAGGTTATGTTATTTCGTTGTTATTGGAGATCTTGGATGATGCCACAAAAGACAGACAATCAGCTCATGCTGCCAACTTACAAATTACAGTTTCGTTAACTCCGGGCTTTTCGTGGATGTAAGCCCCGCCACATGCGTACTCGCTTACCTCAAGGATTTCTTACCAATTAACATAGGTCCTTCACATTTAAATGTGCCGTAATTCGATACCGCACAATTGAGCACCAAAGACAAACACCGAAGTCAAAATTAAATTCTAAATATAAACTATGATTGAGGAAATCATGTAATTTGAATTCCTATCGCAGTCCATCAAATTGTTACTAACGACCAAATTAGGCTGTGACCCAAAGCTACATTTTCAGCCATGGTAAACTAGATAGTCGACTAGTATTCCGGATATGACGTCACAAGTCATGATCCAAAGCTGCTTAGCACATAGTAATCAAGTCTGTAGTAGCTAGTGAACGAAAGTGTTTGCTTGATTGTCGACTATAAGAATTTATAGATTTAGCTAGTCTAACTAGTCATCAACTTTGACTTTTAGGCCTACTCGAAGCAAAAATGGATACCTCATGAAAAAGAGCTGTTAATGCCGTGAAAAAAAAAAGATAAAAGAGCTGTTAATGCCGTGTGAAAAAAAAAAAAACAGATGATGCAGAGCACCGCTTTCATGCACTTCGATTTGGCACCGATATGTACATAAACCTAGTGTGTTTCAGAACGCAAGTCTTTGAAGAAGGCTTATGCTTCATGACACATGTTCCAAAGATCGGTAGTGCGTAGTACTTAGTGAGCAGTTGCTGGTTGATTGGCTGGTTCCTCAGTTTAAGGGTCTGCGACAACGCGGTCATGTAGCCACGTGTACTTTGGGTGTGTGTAGAATCTGACTGATAAACTGTGTTAATTGTGATGGCTGTAGGCTATTAGTGTGTGTTATCTGTAATTCAGGTAAGGACTGCAGACGATCTATTTCAAGTAGTTCCTACTTTTGCTACCAAATGCTACCGCCAACGACACCTAGCTGTGCCACCGCAATCGGCACCTGGCGACGAACGTTGGAACTAATAGAGCGTTAATCAAATCTAACCTACACATAAGCTTGCCACGGTGGGTGAGTGGATAGCGTGTCGGTCTACTAACCCCAAGATTGCAGGTTCGCTCCTGGCCATGGTAAGTGATTTTTGAAAAGCGGCAAAAATACGACACGCATGTCATACGATGATGGCATGTCAAAGAACCCATTTGAATTCAGTGGGCCGTGTTCATAATGGCAAAATTAATCTCGAGAGTTTCCGCCAACACAAAGTTCCTCATTTCTCTACTAGAAAGCGCTGTGTTCAAGGTGCTTTGATATCTAACCTCCTTGACTTTCATAGTGATTCAAGGAACAACGAAATTCGACATGCAAGCTACCCCCTGGGTGTCAAATTACAAAGCTTGCACCCAGCACCCGAGGCCATACGATATTATTATTATTACCTACACATTTAGCAACACACAATTGTAGTTAGTGGAAGGTTCTTTTGCATGCCATAAATCTATGACATGGTACCTACGCCGGTTTTACTTCCCTCCGAAGGAAGGCATACTGAGGGATTTTTAACGCTCTTAAAAAAATCCGACGACTTCGGCCGGGTTTGAACCCACGATCTTGGCTCAGCATACTACCAACTACGCCACCGAAGCCGCCAGTAAGTGCTAGCAGCCAGTTAATAGTTACCAACTTGAGCTTGGGGTCACAGCCTTAATACAATGAAACAATGGAAAAGATTCCGGAAAATTTTGGTATCATATTATGGAATAAGCGGACAGTAACATTGCTACTTTTGGCAATGGACTAGAAGTCCCGTGACACGCCCTCGCGTGCTGCACGAACTGCAAGATTGATGGTGACAGAAAAATAAATTTCTCACACCCATTTTTATATATTATCACTTCCTGTGCAGTGAAATAACATGATAATCAAACATCACGACACGGATAAAATAAAAACGTAAGAAATCTGTCTCCGGCAAAAGGAAAAGTAAAGGTAAAGGAAGAAAAAGCAAACTGAAAGATAGTCTACATCAATATCGTTCATGTTCCTAGAAATTGACGACATGTTCTACTGAGAAAGAAAGAAATGAATGGGTGAATGGCTTCAGAGACATCGGATAATACAGCGACAGAATCATGGAACGAACTTGAGTGCACGAGATGAGTGACACCAGCACAGCGTGCCGGAAGCAGTCGGAACTAACGAATTATTCATGAGCACATTTTTAATTATGAGTGAGATACGTCTTGGGTAGAGAGGAAGCACTGACAGTGTCGTGTTTAAAGCTAACCACATCCTTTTCTGTTCTCTCTTTTCTCATTTCAGCAGTACTGTCGCAGATAGGTATTAGAACCACACAGCACGGCAACTCATTCCAAAGTTCTCTCAAATTATTTCTCTCTTCCTCTGTGGATCAGTAGTCGAGTGTCCAATGGATCGATTCCAAGTCGAAGAAGTCGCAATTTCAAAAGGGCGGAAAAATCTACGGCACTCCAAGTCGTACGTAAAATAACTCTTTGTATCACTTTTGGTGATGACAGAAAAACTTAATTAAATCTCAGTCACAGAGCTTCGGTCCTTGTCCGCAGAACGTTACATATTAACCAGCGAGTGAATTTCCTTCGAGTCCGACTATAGACTACTCAGTCCAAGGAGTCGGCGAAGTGTCGGGAGTGAAATCACGTAGTCCGCACACAGCAGTGACTCTCGGTTGATTGGTCCAATGATGCGCGATATCACGGAATGGTTAGCGCAGGAGTGTGGCGCAACCCGCAAATGTGACGAATTGCACTCTGATTTCAATTTGTTCAATTTGTTTAAAAAGAGCGATTAAACAAATAAACATATTTATAGCTCACATAACGCCCCTGTGGCTTAGGCGGCAGCACGCCGGTCCCTCACCGCTGGGTCCGTGGTTCAAATCCCGGTCACTCCATGTGAGATTTGTGCTGGACAAAGCGGAGGCAGACAGGTTTTTCTCCGGGTACTCCGGTTTTCTCTGTCACAAATTTCATTCCAGCAACACTCTCCACTATCATTTCATTTCATCTGTCATTCATTTAATCATTGCCCCAGGGGAGTGCGACAGGCTTCGGCAGCCGGCACAGTTCATATTCTCGCCGCTAGATGGGGGCTTCATTCATTCCATTCCCTGCCCCGGTTGGTCGACTGGAAGCAGGCTGTGGATTTTCATTTTCATAGCTCACATACCAGAGGGTGGTTAATGAACATGCGAGATTCCTCGCACAGGTCGCCTAGTTAACTACTACTGCAACTAAATAAGTGTACATATTGTAAATACTTTCACCCATACTTTTAGACATAGATTAATAGCCTAAAGTGTAATGGATCTGAAGATGACCGCTTGACGATCGAAACTGGTCATCCAAGTGTATGTATTAATATCATGTACATTTTTTCAGAGTTAGGGAATAACCCATCACAATAATTGGGTACAATAGTGTTGATCAACTGAAAAACATCAAATTTCGAATACTGTAGTTAACATTATTTGACCAACCTTCTCATTTCTCTCCCTTGGGAGGCGTGTCCTACTAAGAAACTCTGCACTAAAATAATGGAAGACAAAACTTATTCTCACCTACATACTAATCGGATCCTAAACAAATAACTGATGATTTTAACCCTTAGCCTACTACCTAGTTACATTCTAATCATATTTTTTTTTACTTCCACAATCTCGTTAACATTTAATTCGTTTTTAATAATTATGAAACACCCACATAATAGAATTAAAACATTAATGGAAAGTGAATAACATTCCATTACCAATATAACAATCCCAATAATTAAATGGGCTGTATTTTAATACCAAGGGTTATATTGAAAACAAATTGGTTATATGTGTTCCAGGGGTACAGCGAAAATTAATGACCTACAAACCGAATACAGTACAACATGGTGGGTAAAAAGTAACATTTTATTATTCCCAGGATTTTTATATATCGTATGGGTTTAGTGCCGGGAGTGTCCGAGGACATGTTCGACTCACCAGAGGCTGTAGCTGCTTCAAGCGGACACCCATAGGGTGAGCTACAAGTTCCGTTCAATTTCAAGTAGTTCCAACTTTCGCCACCAGATCTCACTGATACATAGTGATGAACGTTGGAACTTTGATAGAGCGTTCCAACGAAATCTAACCTAGAAATTTAGCTTCACACAAGTTTAGTCTGTGGAAGGATCTTTTACATGCCTGGACAATTATAGATATAAAAATCTTAAACGGTTCTCCCTATTCCTCCCTTGGGGAAGTATGAAATCAGTCGATGCACATGCAGTTGTAGTTTTGTTGTTGATTTAGGGGCTTTGCGACATCGTGGTCATGTAGCCCCGTGGGTGTGTGTAGAATTTGATAAACTCTGAAATAGAAGTGAGAAACCACGTAAAACCACTTCCAAGATGACTGAGATGATAATTTGAATGCATCCCGTCCTAGCCCTCAGACTAGAATTAAATTCTTGGCAGAGCCGGGAATCGAAGCCGGGCCTCCACGGTGGCAGCCTAGAATGCTAGCCACTACGCAACGAGGCGGCGATGCGCATAGAATACGCCAAGCTAAATAGAAATGTAAAGATTTGAAGCCATTCTTTCAGTGTTGCCAATACAGACTGTCATTTGTAGTGATAATTAGGAAATACATGTAATTCTTTCCAGGGGTGTATTTACATATTTATACTTTGTACCCCACCCAGTCATTGGGTATAATCGTGTTGACCGACTGAAAAGCTACAAATGACAGAAGAGTAAGGAATAGACCAGGCTTCGTCAATCAGCCCACAGCTCTTCACTGAGCCAGCCGTGCCGCATAATATTAAATTGTACTCTATTGTGACGTCATGGGTGTCCAAAGAACCTAGAGAGAAATTATTTAATAATAATGTTATTAATGCAGCCAATGGCCATGTATATTTCTTTTCAGGACGGGTGAGGGAAGGGATTATGAAAGGAAATAGGCCGTGGACCTATTGAAAGGAACCGTCCTGGCATTTGCCTGGTGGTGAAAATGTGAAACCACGAAAACCATTTTCAGGTCGGCTGAGAAATTATTTAATACTCTCTGGATTCGTTCCTAACTTCTTACTGCGTCTTCTGTTCGTCGTATTCCTCGTTGAGTCTGGCATTATTGTTTTAATCCCTAACCACTTCTGATAATGGAGTTCTTTCACTATCCTCGTAAACGATCGGCTGTAGCACGCGCAGACAATAACCATTGTTCACTGCTGAACAATAGCTGATGGTTCTTGACCAATAGCATGCTTGCTCTGTCACTCCATGTGGAGTCTAATGTCCAGTCCTGGCTGCCGGTTCGCTTGTCAGGTCTCCAGTGTTGCACAATTACACGCAGTTCTGTCCAGTCTTGCTGCTTGCTCTCAGTTGCCACGGTGGAGAGTTGTGCATCCAGCTGGGAAAGCGTGGAATGTAAACATGGCAGCCTGGGTAGGTTTCAAAAGCGAGCCACTCGTCAACGAGGAAGGTGAGAGAGTTATACATAAATAAAGTAAAATAAAATAAATAAATAAAACTGGAATGGGACCTTAGCAGAATAATACAGGGAGGGATAAAACTCTCGCCAACTTAGATTCTTCGCCAGTGCTGACCGAAAGCACCATTCCGTAAGCAAATGTGAGGCCCTGTCAGACCACCCATCAAGCCAGCATAAAGTAGATTCCAGTTGGCTTGGTCAAGTCAACTGAAGCTTGATTCATATGAACCTGCGAACGACGGACGAACACAGCTAGTTGGTAAATAAAATATCTCCGGGGTGTGTGTGTAAAAAAGTCCAAGTCCAAGCGAGGCTTCCGATACAACAGATCAGACTATGTAAGAGAAAATGTTAAGAGATTTGAAGAAATTGATTTCCACATCTCAGTTCAGAACTACACAACGACTCTCCACACGTTCCTTTAACGTCAATGCTGCTTCCTGCAGTAGACTTTTAAAACTTGTTGAATTGAATAGGCGTTCTGTTTGCTAACAAGTAACTCTCCAAGAAAAATAAAACATTTTCTCTCAACTCCCTCGCTCATCAACAACCAGTGCTCTGTTTGGAGAGCCTTCAAGTACAAGTTCTTTACCTGATAATAGACTTCTTACCCTTAAAGAATATAACAGTACACGTTCTCTTAAGACAAGGAGTTACTGCCATGGTCATCTAATTTTATTATTTTTCTTGGACTTAATAGAGATACGCCGATTCACCAGTAAAAGTTGTAACAGAACAAGGTACGTATAATAATAATAATAATAATAATACAGTGAAACCACTCAAATCCAAACCCCGGAAATCCGAAATCCCGGGTAATCCGAACGAGTTCTTTCCGACAATTTTAAGTTTCAAAATAACGCAAAAAAGAGAAACTTATTTAGTCATGAATGAATTATTCTACAATATAACCTTATTTTACGTAATTAGTTGAGAAATTAACAAAGAAGTACCGTTAGCAGACCTAACACAGTGTAAATGTGCCAACATCCAGGATTGAAAAAACACTGATAGTCAGTCTGAAAGACTAGACTTCATATCATTTTAAATGCTACAAATGCTGCGTGAACTCAAAGTCCGCTAGCAAAAAAAAAAAAAAAAAAAAAAAGTGCAAACCAAGGTCAAAGGAGGTAGCTGGCTGGATGACGTCACGCTCACCACAGCGCGCGGAGAATGGGGGAAGCTCAAGAGCTTCACTATGACGTCACACACCTCAGTGCATTCTCGATACGTTTCGTCCCGTCACCGTAACGTAACGCCAGACCCCAGCGAAGTCGACATAATCATTTAAAATGATAAAACGGAAAAGTTGGTTATTGTAATTCCTTAGGTTAATCACTTTGCAAAATCAATGAAGTTACAATAAAACACACAAAATATCACTTAATCATTCACTTGAAATCAGTTATCTTCAATTGTCGAAGTGGCGAAAACCTTCCCGCGGAGGCAATTGCGCGCCAGAACAAGGCATCGTTTGGCGTGGCTGCTGCGTGTTGTTCTGCGAAGCGCAATGCGACGTCAAGTGCAATTTTCTTCTTCCTCACTGTCGCTCGACTGCCTCGCTCAATGTGCCGTAGTACTATACCGTAACGAGAGCTGATTATTATGTTACAGATATTTTTCGGCTAAACCGAACAGGCTACAGCCCCAATTATTTCGGATTTGAGGGGTTTCACTGTAATAATAATAATAATAATAATAATAATAATAATAACTAGCATTACTCGTCGCGGCTTCACTCGCAAATATTCTGGTTATAAACAGTACACTTAGCAAAATCTCAATCATGAATGCTATGACTGATTTATCCTTGCTATGAATAATCAGACTTTATCAATTCTGCTACTGGTGCAGTGGTTAGGGGTTTGTCATTCCTTCGTAGGTATATCAGAGCGAAGTTAGTTTTCTGGGAATATCACAGACACTGTTAATTTAAGGGCCTTTAAATGCGGTTTTCGGAGACCCTTTATAGTCGGGTGAAAAAGACCTTTCGTACCACACTCGCACGTGAAAATTACGTGAAATAATTCTAAAGTGCCCCTTGACCCCCTTAAGAGCATTATATTGTATGTATTGATGAATTTCACAACTTAATTTGGTCCAGTCATAACCTTATAACCGTCTGGAAACTTTGGAATTGCATTGCGTCTTACAGAAATAGATGGACCTGTGCGATTCTGTTACTATGGTTACCGTGTTGCATTATTTCATTGTAAATATACATGTTTTGAGGTATTTATTTAATTGTGAGGCATTTAAAGAGTAATTGTGTGCGTTTCACTTACGCATTGGGTTATGCTGAACCTGTAGGTACCCCATATGTGTAGGTTGGTGTTAATATGACCTTATTTTCGGTAGAAAACTGGAATGGGACCTTAGCAGAATAATATAGGGAGGGATAATAATAAGAATAAGAATAATAATAATAATAATAATAATAAATACAGAGAGAAGGTTGAGATGAACTTACCGCTAGTTGAGATTAAGAGACTGGAAACAAGACAAATTCGTCCCAGTGCGTGTGATCATCGGAACATCAACATCAGGAGAGATCCCACACAAGATCCACGATTCTATTTCTTGACCTACCTAATGAACTGTTTCTCCAACCACAGAAGGCAACGATATTGCCAACGTCCCATATCATGAGGAAAGTACTGTCGGTGACCCAAACGATCTAACCAGTGCCACCATGGATTCGTAAGATCAACCAAACAAAAACATAAGGCAGTTTGTATTGAATCCACTAAGCCTTGATCTTAGGAACCGGTCAATGGTTATTCACCAGAGAAAGTAATTCTGGAGTAAGGGCCTATTAACTGCTCATGCATGTTTTCAGAGAAACTAGGTTGTCGGAATTTTACAACATAGGCTAATGCCCCGATACTATCTTATTTCAAGTCCAGGGGCACCTATCACATCCTCGACCATTATAATTATAACTTCACACACTACATTCACCGCAGGAAAGGAATTATTCTCTCCTTGCTCATGCTTTTGCTGTTTTGAGTTCGAGTTTGGAACATGATAATTATATCAGTCCCGTGAACTCAATAGAATAGTTAAGTCTTTCTGATAGTATGTGTCAATGTGGCCCTAGCGATGGTGTGTGTAGACTACTAGTAGGGGAAGTCAAGTCGGCGGGCCCATGTCATAGATTTATGGCATGTAAAAGAACCTTCCACTTGTGTGAAGCTAAATTTGTAGGCTAAATTTGATTAACGCTCAATTAAGTCCCAACGTTCGTCGCCAGGTGCCGGTTGCGGTGGCATCTAGTATCCAAGTTCGCGGCTAGATGTCGTTGACGGCAGCATTTGGTAGCAAAAGTAGGAACTACTTAAAAATTGATCGTCTGCAGTCCTTACCTGAACTACAGATAACACACTCTAATACCCCCATCACAATTAGCACCGGTTATCAGACAGATTCTACACACACCCAAGTACAAGTGCCTACATGACCACGTTGTCGCAGCCCCTAAACTGAGGAACCAACCAACTACCTTTTTTGTTTGTCAAGTTTTGGGACACCTACCTCACCCTAATAGTAATAATTACTACACACACTACTATAGTCACCACAGACACACAGGTTACGAGACCAATTCAATACACACCCAAGTACATTGGGCTCATGACCAAATATACCCCAAGCCTTAAAAACGAATTGACAACAACAAATTTAGAGGCTTTGTGACATCATGGCCATGTAGCCTCGTGTACTTGGGTGTGTGTATATTTAAAATTACTGTTAGGATTTAGGTAGGAGGTGGCCTTGGCCTTAATTTGGGTACAATCCTGGAGTAGGAGTAGGGACACCGCAGAAAACCACGTAGTTTTTCGTTTAGCCTTGCATTGCTATGAGCCTCATAACAAGCCATATTTCATACTGCTACGACCACCCAGGTCCGAGAAAAAGTTGGTTAACAAAATTAACAACAACTATTTTGAGAACCGTCAGATCACATTAAAACTCCGTACACACGTTAAAAATAAGTTCCTTCAAGACGTATTAAAGTTTCATTACGATCTGATTAATAGTTGTAATGCAATGATCTGTCTAAGTGAGCGCTCCGTTAGACTTGGTCAGAAAAACGGCATTTTTTTTTTGGTTCATTCAGCTATAAAATTTTAACGGGTTACAATACAAATGTTTACTCTATATAGCTAAACGCAGAATAAAATAAGGAAAAGTTTTGTGCAGCTTGTTTTTATGTACGACTACTTACGGTCACGTGACTGATCTGCAAAGGACAGCAGCTTACCTGCAAAGATAGAAACAAACACATCAGTACACAACAATGTCGGGTAAAGTTTTCATTGACGTCAAAACTCTAGTATCTATACGTTTTCCTCCGACGCTTCATGAGGTTGAGTGAACTCCATTCCAGTCTACAGACCACAATTACATTTCTTGACATAGCCGGGAATCGAACCCAGACCTCATGAGTGACTGCCAAGAATGCTAGTCACTGCGTTACGAGGTGGACTATGATATAACAAAGCGAAATACCAACACAACTAAACTCTGGTCATGCGTGAGTTGCAGGAAGAGATAGGAATGCCCTATCAATGTGAGCCAGTAGCTAGATCACCATTCCAAAAAAGAACTGGGTTGGAATGGTGGTGATAAAAACATATCGTAAAGGGAACATGTGACTACCGCATTTACGTCCTCTACTTCCGCAGAGTTGCAGTCATCCGCTTCGATATATAGTTTATTAATAGCAAATTAGGTCAGCAGCAACAACAAGGGACTAGTTACGGTTAAAAACAATAATGAAAACCTTGATGGGTTAGACGCAGACAAACGTGAAATGTTTTCGAAACAGTAAAGGTGCGCATTAATTTACCCAATATAACCGTGTTGGGAAGCAGCCGCAAGTCCGGAAATCAGGGCTTCGAAGCTAGATGCTGATACAATTGGATGTGTATTGTAATGCCAGAGTATCACTAGCATAACGCTGTTAGAACTTTAAATATCGTACCAATACCGGATACTCTTCGCTAAACCAAGCGACATCCATATAGTGGTGTTCCTAGCGGCTCAATCTTGTACAGAGAGGACATCCTCGACAGAACGCAACCTCGCCGGGACCGCGTGATGGGCGGAGAACGTCGAGTAAGTGCCAGATGACTAGCATATCATTTATTACATACGGAGCTGGCAAGATACCTTAAGGAAAGGAAGGAAGCTTGTAACTTAACGTGACCGTAAATCTCGTGGTCATGAGTCACGTGACCTTTTTACGTGAAACCCGAACCACAGGATAGGCTTGGTATTTCACTTCCAAAATGCCACATGCATTGACCGGGAATCGAACCCGGTTCGCCTTGATGAGAGGCAAACAGCTTGATCGCTGTGCCACCACGCCCCCCTCAAGATACCTTAGTGGTGAAGAACTGTAGCCTATCTCGTATCCTGTGAACATGGTTAGGTAGGTATAGATCAAAACATCGAATTTTCCTAGTGAACACTTATCTTCTCAATAAGAAGTCTTCCAGTAAATATGGTCATGCGGAGAGTCAGTGGCTAGCTAACCCACTGCCCAGTAAGCTGAGAGCGATCAAGGGAACTACTAAAAGGGACGTAAAACCAATATTTAAAAAAAGAAAAGAAAAAAAGGGAACTACTCGCGTGTGGCGGATCTTTCCGGTCACGGAGAGAGTCCGTCATTTTGTGTAGGCTAAGGATAGGTCATACAAGATCCACCCACTCGTACGTAATGAGAAGGGAAGACCTCCCCACTTTGTACCTGTGGAGCCGTTTTCACCGTGGCCCACATTTTAACCGAGTGTGTGGATCTTGCTGACTTACGAAGAAACCTTGCTTGATCCGCTTTATAAGTGAGAGTGGGTAGGGCCAGCAATCTAAATTTTGCAGTATAGATTGAATCAACAACTTGTTCGTTCTTGACAGATATATTTTTTTTTTTCCATAATTTTTATTTATTTTTATAATTTTTATTTTTATATAATTTTTGTTTTATTAATTTTTGGTCTTTTTGAATTTAGCTGTCCACCTCAAAATTTTAAATTCAATTCCAAATTTGTAATCTGTGTTAAGAGGGGCAGATGACCTCGTAGTTACTTCAGCGCCGTGCGATTTTTACTTTGGGGGGAACCTCTAACAAAAGGTATACAGAAACAATCCGCGTACTCTGGAGTGTCTCGACAACGCAATAACTGCACGATACGAAGTTAGGATAAATTACAGGGGGTGCACCATAACTTTCTACGTTGGTGCAACGTGTGTTTAGAAAATGAAGGACAGCGTTTCCAGCAACTACTCCCAAATTCATGCAAGTAATAATGATTTTCAAATACGTTAAAACGTGTACATGTGTCCAACTAGTTATGCACTACGCTGCTGCTAGTGCCTGTGCCTTGGTCGACAGGCGACTAGCCAGAGCGCCCCGGCCGCGAGATTGCATTTTCTAGTTCACTTTTAGCATTAAAGAGCGGTACGGCTTGTTGATTGGCTGTGATTAGTCAGCGTAGTTATAGAGTGGAACCTATCAGTGATGTCGTTCCAGGTTTGAACAAAATATGTAGAACTCCCACTGTTTTAACCCTTAAGTACCGACGTAAAACTTTACTGCATAGTTACTGACATGAGATCCCATGGACCACTTCCGTATTAATGGATAAGAAAATGCTACAGCCATAATGGTTTCTTCATTTATCAATTATTGTAATAAATAACTCCACATTGGATTGAAACACATAAAACATAAGCAAATAAAATCAAAATCTACGCACAAAAATAATATTATTCTTAATATGGCACTTTGGATTGAACAAAATTAGAGGTATCGAAAATGTTGACAGTCTTTGTAGTCTATGACACATATACATGAAATTGAATGATGGACGTATAGTTCACATAATGGACAATATAAAATAACACTTAAAATGTTAACCAGTACAAATTTAAAAAATCCTGCAGCACTTTATATCAAGCTATCCCTCTGCGATGCAGTTCAGACATACTGCACTCTTTTGGTGCATTCTAAGCAGACCGGATGTTTGCACACATGACACATGTAACATGGTTTACTTTTTTTCTTTGCTGGACAGAGGAAACAGGTCTTCCGGGATTCCCTTGGCAACTTCTGATCGGTGGTTTATCCATGTGCCTATGATTGGAACGAAGTGATGGTATTTTTACTTTGTTATGAGCTGGAACTCTAACATTTCTTGTTGGCTCGGTTGAAGACCATTTGAAACGATCTCTTCCGTAATAATAGCTTGAAGACTTCTCTTCGTCCTCGGGCAGGTCTTCCTCCATTTCAGCACCACCAGTCTGACATATTTGAAGCAGTGTCATGATCACTGTGGATGTAGTCAGGGTCTTCATACTCCGAAGATGATAATTCCAACTCATCTTCCGAGATATTTCGTAACATACGAAACACTTTGTCCTCAAAACACGCATCAGATAGTCTAATCTTTGATGGTCCTGGTTCGTCACTCATATTTCATTTCAGTAAGAACGTCTGTTCTTCATAAACGGATATTAGCACAGCAAACCTATAGTCACACAATTACGGACGTGAGGTCCCGGGGACCGTGCAACAACAATAACTAACTCCAGACAAAACTGGCAGCACACAACACCTTGGCAACACTCAGCGGACTGAAAGTTAGGAAGCTAGACAAAGGAACAGGTTTCCAAGGCCTCTGACCCATGCAAGGGGTGGTATGGTAGGAGGGGAGAGGTCCCGTGGACCGCACGTCTGTAGTTGAGGGTTAACTTCCTATTTTTTTGGTACCTTCTATTGTAATGCGCCTAGCAATAGTTGCATGATCATTGTTCCTAGGCCATAAGTGCGGTGAATGGCAAGCTCATTTTTCGGCTCCGTAGTTGCCATTCATACCTTTCAGGCCGTCGGAAATAAAATATTTTGAGCCACCTCCCATGTGCATATAATTCTTGATCGGGAGTGGTTGATAAGCTACTTCCGCGTTCGTACAGAGTAAATGAGCTAATCGATGAAAAACATTCTGGTAATGATTCTTCTTGACTTAAGAAGATACGGAAACACTTATGGCCTAGGAACAATGATCATGCAACTATTGTTTGGCGCATTACAACTTATATGGGCACCTAGGAAATAGGAAGTTAAAACAGTGTGAGTTCCACATATTTTGTTTCAAACCTGGAACGACATCGCTGATAGGCTCCACCCTATAACTTCGCTGACTTATCACAGCCCCTGGTGCAGTCAGGTTTCGTCAGAATAGCCAATTAGGAAGCTGTATCCTTCTCCAATGCTAAAAGTGAACTAGAAATTGCAATCTCGCGCCCGGGCCGTCACATGGCGCATGCGCAGTTTTGTTCTGTAGAGAAGGATCTCACTGTACAATAGTACAGCTGGTATATTTCTTACGTATAAAATATCATAAAAGACAATGGTCGTGAAATACCTTTAGTTGGCAGTGCATAATAGCCTATATTGATAATAGTACACTTTCTTACTCTCTTTCACTGACAATTATGATCTTACAACGTATTGCCATAAAAGTATATTATGCAACGAGCCTATAATGGTAATAATTAAGACACGAGTATGTTTATAAAACGAGCGAAACGAGTTTTATAATTTACATACGAGTTGCATACGACTGTTTATGTTCGACGATAATTATCCCTTTTTTATGTTCGAACATAAATATTCATAAATACCTGTCGAGATTTCGTCAGTTTTATGTACTGAACAGAGCGCCTGGGACTCAGAGAATACCTTGTATTTGACCATGGCCTCCTCAAATACCCCACTATGACACTAGGCCTCGCAGTGACATTTAAAATAGGAGGCCGTGGAAGTCAGCGCAGATGCGATGCCATCCTTACCTAATTGGTCACACAACTGTTTCTTGAGCTCTGATTGGAGAAACTGTTTCATAATGAAAAATAGTGTTATAATGACCCTCATTATGATACAGTTTTCTGACATATAATATTTACATTTCGACATCGTAAAACGTAAAAGCAATTTATTTTACAACCACTCATTTTAACATGGATGTGATTTGAGCTGGGGTCTATCTGGAATTAGCGTGGACAACACGCAGCAATTGCAAGTTTATTTAGGTGTCCTTTACGGATAAAGTCGGATGGAAAACTCCCTTGTGCCAATTTACAGAATATCAAGAGAGGTGAATTTCCCGCGTGGCTCTTCCATCATTGCTACGGAGTGCCATAAGAGAACTGTGCGAATTACTAACTTCCTGCTGACCTGGAGTATCCCCCGTGATAATTATAACCTATCAGTTAGCAGATCAGAGAGAAAATCCAAAAGAATTACTTTGTTTTCTCATCAAGTTTCCAGTGTTACACCCCTATGTTCCATTGCACTCATCAGTGGGTAAGATACACCTCATAAAGATGTTGGCTAGTACATACCACTAGATAAGATGAGCCCAATAGCTTACTTAAGGGAAACGTTGGCAACTTGATGAGAAGTCAGATTAATTCATATAAATTAATATTCTCATTCGGTGAGTATAGGTTCTAGTTTCAGTAGAAAGCATGAGTATTTCGAGAGAAATATTCACCTGTGCGTGTATGAGTCTTTTTTTTAAGTTCTGGTGTTCAGTAAATTGAATGGACTATACCATTCCAATTTCAATATCGGAATTAGTGCATTGAAATTCGGAAAAGCTTTATTCATTTACGTACATCGTGAATTTAATCTGATAATTAAGTTAATAGCTATTAACTTCAGAAATCATAATATTTAATTTCTTGTACTTTTGTTGGCCATTTGGTCCTTATGCTATTTATCTCCTAACTCGAATGCACATAATTTTTGCGCATAGTTCATCTGAATAAATATTCTTCTTCGGTGAGTAAAGATTCTAGTTTCCTTACAAAGCTGCAACTAGATCTCTGCGTCTATAATTTGCGCTCATAAAATTTGTGGGTGTTCAAGGACAGGAAATGTGTTAGAGAGATCACTTCATTTTGAAGAGTGTGTTCAAGTATCACAGTTTTAAGCCCAGTACTTGCCGAGTTATCGATTTATTTTTAAAACCATATTTTAGTAAAGATTGCTTTATCTAACAAAAGCACATTATGTTCACACCTGCTGTCATTCTTGTTTCATATTTAACCTATCGGTATCGTGCGCACACTGACAGCTATCTGCATACAGCTGAACAGACCACCTGCATCCTAACTGATAAACAAGTTCCGAGATTTAGGCTTAAATACGCAGTTATATAGGTTGGCTTAAATACGCAGTTAGCTACAGGTTGGACTAGCGAGAAGATATTGATCGAAAATCCTGAGGGCGATGCACAATTTACGTACAGTAAGAGATGAACCAAGACCACACAAAAAGTATATAATTTAGGGCAAAGTTGTTCTTCGTACGTCAAGCAGACTCAAGTTATATCCGCTTAAAAAAAAAGTACATAGAGTTTTAAATTAACGATTGTTGAAACAAAAGCTGCATTTTCACTGCACATTGATCCTTTGAAACGCCAACCTATGTTGCTAAGTAGGCTATCTTGAACTCGGTGAGTTCAGTAGTATCGAAACTCGCAACCGTTCTTTATTTAAATGCCCTGCGAGGTTTTAACATTTGTATTTCCTCGCGAAAGCTGGGGAAGTTAATTTCTCAAGGCCACTTCCTTCGCAATTCTGGCCGCAATTGCAACTACACACTCACATAATTATATCCCACAGCGTAGCCATGCGCGGTAAGTCACGCACCACAGCTGCTGTTGATTCTTTTAGGGGCTTTACGACATTGTAGTCTTGTATCCCCATGTACTTGGGTGTGCGTAGTATTTGTCTGTTAACCTTTGTCATTGTGATGTCTGTACTGGCATGTGTATTTGTATCTGATGTAAGAAGCGGCAGTGACCTGGAGTAGAAGTGGGAAACCACGGAAAACCCGCCTCTGTTCAGTTTTGCCTCACGAGGCTGAGTGAACCCCATTCCAAGCCTCAGACCAGAATTAAATTTCTTGACATAGCCAGGAATCAAACCTGAACCTCCGTGGTGACAGCCAAGAACGCTAGCCACTACGCCACCACAACTGCAAAAGGGAACTGCAGCATGTCAGGAGACAGGTGGATCGAAACCCAGCGCTGACAATGGTTCCCTCACACCGGTTTTCCTCCACTCCATCCAGGCAAATGACGGTATGGTACCCGGAGCACCTATCCATATCCTTTACCCCAATAATTGTATTAGTCACCACAGAAATACAGGTTATCAGGCAAATCCAACACATGCTCGAGTATAAGGAGCAGATAACTAAGATGTCCCTAACCCCTTAAATGAATTTACAACAGCAGATAACACACCAGTACAGACACCTCATTAGCACAGGTTCATCAGACATATTCCATGCACGTGGTGGTCGCGCTCGAAAACAAGGATGGAGTGTGATAAACATACCAATCATAGACGCATACGTGAAATACCAAATATTTTGATACAGCATGAAGAACTTCGTAGCTAAGTGTCGTAGAATTTGGTAGCAAAAGTAGGAACTACTTGAAATTGATCGTCTGCAGTCCTTACCTGAATCACAGATAACACACACTAATACAGCTATCACAATTAATTAACACCGGTTATCAGACAAATTCTACACATACATAAAGTACACGGGGCTACATAACCGCATTATCGCAGCCCCTACACTGAGGAACCAACCAACCATAGAAACAACCATTTCCTTGCAGCTCAAAGCGCGCGCTGCGAAGGCAACTCCCTTCGAATCTTTCCTCCATGGTCCCGGTTGACAAATGTTTTTCGAAGAATACATAACTCGCTGTTTTAGTGTTTAAAAGCACCGTGTAAACATATGATCTTCCCCACAGATGGGCCTGCCTCTCGTGGATTTTGTCTAAACTAAGTGATAGGAACATAAAAACAGAGAGCGTTTCCCCATCTGTCTATTTTACACCGTGGATAAAGATGGCTCCAACAATACAAAAATGCATCAAAGCACCAAAATGTCTGACGATTATACCTAAGTGTTTAAAGAGCCCTACACTGAAGCGGGACATCATTTATTCAGGAGGCCTTGCTCTCAGGGTGCTTTGGGAGCTAACACTAATTAGACGCTCAACCACATTGTGAATCCTGGAACAAGCAGATGAGGGAATCACGAGGCATTAGCATCGAGTGCCTGATGCTAATTACAGCCTACTTCAATTAGCGTAAGGTGTATTTGTGTATCGGGATGGAATAGTTAATAGTTCCAGAATACAGTAAATACCAGTTGGGCCAAATGGCCGGTGAAGCGTTGGCCTACAAAATCCAAATTCCGGCTCCCCAGCGTCTTTAAAGCCACAACAGTTAAAATGTAGACTACTCTAAACTCATAGGCTGTACACATTATTATTATTATTATTATATATTATTATTATTATCTTGATTGGTCACATTGGACCACTTGAGTTGTTCCACAATCACTTCTTCTTTGAAGGTAGTACTGCTTGGTTCTTGCGCTCTTTCCAGTACTTTTTCATTCTTTCAGATCGGGATTTTCTCAACTCATCTGAAATCTCCATAGGCTTTCTGTGTGTCATTTCTGCAGAAAATTTGTGAATTATTATTATTATTATTATTAGCCTATTATTATTATTATTATTAATATGGATTTTACGTTCTTTTTAACTACTGTGGCTTTTAAAGACGCCCGCCGGGGTGCCAGAATTTCGCCCCAAAGGGCATCTTTAATGTGCCAGGAAATCTACTGACACGGCTCCCTCACATTAAAGCAACTTCAATTGCCAAATTACTGCGCCTAGATACTGTACTCATTATATAAGTTACATTCCAATATTGGAGGAAAAAATATCACCATATCGGTAGCAGTCTTTCAATTATAATTATTATTATATATATTTTATTTTTTTATTTTTTTTTACTTCGAGTTGAGGCTCTATGGACTGCGTGGTAACAACCAACTTCACTTTAGTTGCTAGGTCCTGTTCTTGTTCCGGCATTGACTTCCTGCCAGTATCTTCTGACCCCAGCGACGAGTGCCTGTTTATGTTCTTGGGACAAAGGTCCTCTCCGTCTTCCGGAAGTTGATACCATTTTAAAACCTTGGTAGTTGTTCACCAATCTTCTAAATGTGTTCCTGTCAGGAATTTCTCGGTCTGGAATACCGATCAATATGTCTGAGATTGTTTTCGCATTCCTCGAACTATCTCGGCCTAGTTGCCTAAGACTTAATGCAACTCCATATTCTTTTCGTTAATCGTTAATTATATTCATACTAGCGGACCCGTGCGAGAACTCTCGCATAATGGGTTGTGTGCGCCCCGTGTGTACAGACCACCCGCTCGGTTTAGTGCTCTGCGGGATGCAGGCGACAGATTTCTCGCAGGGGCTATCGTCTTGTTTATTTGTTTAAAAGCACATTATAAACAAATACATTATTTCCGTTGACTTTTCAAGAAATGCAAGAATTTTCCTGTACTATTGCGACTATTTGGAAGATTTTGGTACAAACCACACCTTCTAACTCCCTCTGGTTTAGGAGCTTGAGTTTTGTGAAACATAGTCTTAGCGTATTATATAATAAGATTATTTAATTTTTCTACTCCTTTTCCTGACTGAATTTCGAAACTATTTTCTTCTCCTGGTCTAGACAATATTAAAATATCAAAGGCGATACAATAATAATATATGTAAGTACCAACAAACTTCAGAGACGACACTATGTCCGTAATACGCGTATCTCCAATAGTATTTTTACGTTCCATTAAATCTATTAAAATAATCCGTCGCCTGCTTAAACACCGATAATAAAATCGGCTTAGTCAAAGATCAAACCCACGATTACATAACTGATTAATAGTCCCATCTAGGTCAACACATTCTATCACCACCACCATTCTTGTAGAGAGGCAGACACCTTTTCCGAGTTCAAGAAGTTTAATCCATGAAACATATATGCCATTAACTATCATACTTGCTATTATTATTATTATTAATAATAATAATAATAATAATAATCAGTTGTTCTGCGTGGGGAGCGGGTACGCAGGGGTGAACCGTACCGGCACCTTCCTTTTTTCAATGAGGCTCAAAAACATTGACTGTGTAAAATTACCGATGCGAATAGTTAAAACGTGAGAACCGGAACCTATTTATCTAAATAAAAATGCACTATTACTAATATTGTGGGTTGAACTGTTGTCGAGGCAGTTGGGGCGTCGGAATCTTGCCGTGGAAGGAATATTTTAAATGCTTAGTAAATCTACTGACAACTATTTTATTGAAATTCTTTTAAGTACCATGGGGCTGAACAGGGTTCGAAACCACAACTTGTGGTTGTGAACTAACAGTGCTAGTCGACCCGACGGTGAATAAGCACTCTGGACAAACTGTTTGAGAAATAAATGGCAGAGCAACCAATAGACTACATGTTCTGTGCACACTGAAGCTAATGAAACAGAACAAAGAGCATTTCGCAAATCTGGTAAACAATAAATTACATGGAGGGATGCGTATAATGGCCATGACATAGGATCATACAGAAGCATACGATTCAAAGCGGCATCATCAGGACACAATAGTCAAATCCATCGCAACTGAACAGCAGTTATCAATTAAATAATCCTACACAAAAAATAGGGCATTCTAAAAAGTGAATAAATAATTTAAATAATAGAGTTGTTGTTGATTCTTTATGAAAATTAATAAATGTAAAACAAAAGTATTGCAATGCAGCCGAAATAAATCAGAAACCTCTATGAACATCAAATAGGCAGGTGAAAAACTAAAGGAAGTATGAGACTTACAGTATGTCACTTAGGAAGCAAAATAACCAGTGATGAACGAAGCAAAGAGGATATAAAAAGTAGGTTGGATCAGGCAATGAAAGTATTTCTACAGAAACGGAATCTGTCGACATCGAATATAGATTTAGGTATTAGGAAGTCATTTTTGAAAGCCTCTATCTGGAGCGTGGCACTCTATGGAAGTGAAATTTGGACTATTGGTGCAGCAGAAAAGAGGAGAATTGAAGCGTTTGAAATGTGGTGTTACAGGAGAATGATGAAGATCAGATGGGTAGATAGGGTTACAAAAAAAAAGGGTATTGAGACGAGTGGGAGAGGAGAAATGTTTCTGGCGACTGCTAATGAAGATAAGAGATAGGTTGGTAGGACACATACTAAGACACCCAGAAATAGCAAACGTAGTTATGGAAGAAAGGGTTGCGGACAAGAACTGTAGGGGTAGACCAAGGTTAGAATATGTTAAACAGATTGCCTCGGATGTAGTGTGTGGTAGCTATGCAGAGATGAAACGATTAGCTCAGGACAGAGAGGCGTGGAGCGCTGCATCAAACCAATCAAAAGACTGAAGACTCAAACAACAACAACAACAACAACACGTTGATTATTTAGGGCTTTCTAATATCGTCGTGGTCATGTAGCCCCGTGTATAGATGGGCTGGTCATTAGTGGCCGGTCGTAAGCGCGTGAGAAATCTTCTTAAACCCCGAGTAGAACATTGAGAACACTGAATATACACATGTGCTGCCGAGGACACTTAGTGCACTTCATTTGCATTGATCACAAAGGTGCGTGGAGACACCACTGCGCATGTAATATGTACTGGTCAAGAAGCCACTTGTACTTTTATGTGTGTAGAAGTTGTCAGATAACCTGTGTCACTGCCATGACTGTACTAGTGTGTGTAATGGCCATGGTAAGCGATTTTTGAAAGGTGACAAAAATCACGGCACGCATATCATACGATGTTGGCATGTTAAAGATCCCATTTGAATTCAGTAGGCCGTGTTTATAATGGCAAAATTAATGTCGGGATTTTCCGCCAGTACAAAAGTTCTTCCTTTCTCTACTAGAAAGCGCTATAGTGTCAAGGAGCTTAGATATCTAACCTCCTTGACTTTCATAGCGTTCCAAGGAACAACAAAATCCGACATGCAAGCTGCCCTTTGGGCGAAAATAACAAAGCTTGCACCTGGCACCCGAGGTCATACGTTGTTATTATTATTACTTGCAAGCTAGGGAGGATTTGGGTAGGAAACGGCCATGACCTTAAGTTAGGTACCACCCATTTGTCTGGAGTAAAAGTGGAAAACCACGGAAAACCACTTCCAGGATGGCTGCGGTAGGAATCGAACCTTCCTGTTCTTAGTTTTGCCTCATGAGGCTGAGTGCACCCCGTTCCAGCCTTAAGACAAGAATTAAAATTCTTGGCAAAGCCGGGAAACGAACTCGGGACTCCGCGGTGCTAGCCACTACGCAATGAGGCGAAAGTGCGTACGTGTGTGTGTGTGGGGGGGGGATGGGGGGGGGGGGGAGAGAGGAGGAGGAGGAAGGGGGGCGGACCTCAAGCAAAAAGTACAAAGTACTCTGGAGGCTCTCGAGACCGAAATAACTGCACCGATACGAAATATCAGTGAGGATGAATTACAATACAGTGAGTGTACCAATACTTCCTACGTCGTTGCAATGTGTGTTTAGAAAATGAAGGACATCATTTCCAGCAATTACTCTGAAATTCATGTAAGTAATTATGATTATTAATCATAAAAAGCGTAAATGTGTTAAACTTGTTGGGCGCTACGCTTGTGCTAGTGCCAATTACTTGTTCGACACGCTGCTACACACAGCACCACTGTATTATGTATGCACAATATGTTTAATGTTTAATAATTAAATTCAGTAAGAAACAATAACAAGCAAGAATACACTAACGAAGAGGGGCAGATATTCTCACTGTTCAGCGCCTTAAAACAAAAATAAATAACACCAATGAAGGTACAGGGGTAGATATACAGATATCCCGGGCGTAATGTACGTGCAGTTTAAATGTTGGTTTTCAGGATGAGAGAAAATGATATTGAAACCTTCACTAAATGCGTATCTGGGTTACACAATACAGCAGCACTAGAGGTGAAACCCGAATACGAACACAAGGACGGAATTTGTGGTCCAGGGAATATTTTTAACCAAAGCAGCTCATTCTTCTGAAACCACTCGAGATGAAGTCTTAACAAGCACGGCCATAGTATACAGGGCAAGCAGTTTGTTCGCTGATAACAAAGGGGCTGAAGTGCGTCGCAACAAGAGTGCATGTTGCGTAGCAACCATGGCCAGCTGATAATCCTCTGCATAGTATAACAGGCGACTGCGTGGGTGTGGGAGAGGGATTGTCAAGCTCGATAATCGATACCACCGTACCGTACCGGATTTGATTATCTCACAACTCAATACGTTGTAACATGTCAACTCATCTGAAAGCGATTAGACTGATAACAGGGAAGTAGCTCTCTAGATGTGACTTAATATTATGTGGCTCATTGTCAGATGCCATTCACTTGTGACATCCAATAGATAAAGCCCTGCGTGGTTGCGGAAACCCGCGGATATCCGCAAAATTTTTCACCATGCGGATATAGTTAGCATGGCTGTGCGGATGGTGTGCCATTTCGTTCAGATGTCATTTCGTCCAAGTGCCATTTCGTCCAAATTCCACGAACAGAGGCAGGTACAGTACATTGACTCTCTACCGGCCCACTAGTGCTATTTCGTCCAAACACCTATGATCGACAGTTTGACAGGTCTACAGTAACTGTTTTATTCCATTGCGTTTCTTGTTAGATATAAGTAATTTTTTGATGTTTGTAATAATGGACGTTACTCGCTCCGCTCGTTTGCCACCAGTCAACTATATTTTACAATGAAATGCTTATAATGTAAACAACATAGTGAGAAGAGAAACAAATATTTTCACAAATCAGGTGATAATTATGATGATGATGATAATTGTTGTTTTAAGGGGCTTAACATCTAGGTCTGGGTGATGGCGAAAATGACAATGAAGTGTAAACCAGAACGAAAATTAAGTGAGAAGGAAAATACTTACAAAAAAGGAACTCAGATTGAAACTACTCACAAAATGGAGAGCAGTAATACTTACAAAACGGAATTTAGAACGAAAATACTCACAAAAGGAATAGATAGGAATAGAACGTCAGGTTCAAAATACATCCTACAACCTATGGTTGTGCACGTAAGCACAGGGGTCATTAACCTCCGACTACCTGCACTGCCTCAACCCTTGTCAACATTTCGTCGGGACGAGATGGCACTCATTAAATTGTGTAATAAATTGTAAAACCGAGCTGGACGAAATGGCTCGATTTTCAAGGAAATTTGTTGCTGGACAAAATAGCACCTGGACGAAATGGCACTGAACCGTGCGGATAGCGGATAATGTTTAGAGTAAATTTGCGGCTAGTTTTCAGAATACAATGTTGAACTGGATATTTTAAAAAATCATCGGCTTCAGTCGCGTAGTTGGTAGCATGCTGAACTGCTGTTCCCAAGATCGCGGGTTCTAACCCGACCCAAGTCGTCGGTTGTTTTAGAGCGTTAAAATCCGCCAGTATCCCTTCCTTCGGAGGGAAAGTAAAGCCGGCGGTCCCATGTCATAGAGTTATGGTATGTAAAAGATCCTTCCAGCCTCCATGGCTGAGGCGGCAATACGCCGGCCTCTCACCGCTGGGTCCGTGGTTCAAATCCCGGTCACTCCATGTGAGATCTGTGCTGGACAAAACTGAGGCAGACAGGTTTTTCTCCGGGTACTCCGGATTTCCCTGTCAAAATTTCATTCCAGCAACACTCTCCACTATCATTTCATTTCATCTGTCATTCATTTAATCAATGCCCCAGAGGAGTGCGTCAGGCCTCGGCAGCCGGCACAGTCCATCCATATCCTCGCGCTCGATGGGGGATTCATTCATTCCCTTCCTGACCCGGTCGGAGACTGGAAGCAGGCTGGGGATTTTCATTTCAAAAGATCCTTCCACTAACTACACTTGTGTGAGTTCCACTCATCCCACTGTTTGGTGGTCACGCCTGCCCGGTCATGTCGCGGGAGAGACTGATGTGTCGGGCTCTACCATAACATAGGATTCATAATCATAATCAATGAAGTGTTTGAAGAGTGACTTCTATCCTGGTCGAGTTGAAAGAGAATAAAGAATAAGCACCTGGTAGAGATTTTCCAATTGTGTGAATTTCAAATGTTGAACACTAAATCCATGGAAAGCGTACCTAATTCCGTTACAGCGTTACTTGTAATAACCGGATCCTTTATGTGAGGTTTTAATTTTAGCACTTGCTAACAAAAGTGAGTAAAACTTGCTAAATTAGGCTACCCTTTCATTAAAAAGTAGTATGTTGAAATGGCATCATTGTGTATTTTAAAAGCACAATAATTAAAAGGAAGTTAATTAACTCTGCAATTAGTGTTGGCAGGTCACACATTAAAAGAGCAAGAGGGATCTAACAAAGCTTTGTAGTACGGTACACAACACGAAGGATGGGAGGAGGGTTCACATACCGATTTAACTAATCATCCCAATCTCAACATCAGAGCGAGAGATAAGCTAACAATTGCCATACACAATTTGTTCCGCATTTATTTTCGTGAAATAATAATGGGGGGACCGGTTAGCATCATTTAAAAATAATAACTTTTTTTATATGTTCCACTTTGTAGCATATTTTGAAGTTAATTCGTCGAAAAAAAAAAGAGGATTATGTTAAGATAATGATTGATTTCACCATTCTGCTACTTGGAAAGAAAAATAAGCAATGATAGAGGAAGCAGTGGCGTAACTATTTGCTTCCTGAGGGGGATGAGCGGGGTCAAATATGAACTAATTGAGTTTTTGTGTTTCCTGTTTTCTACTAATACTTTTTTTTTTTTTGCGATTTCTCTTTTGTGTTTTTTTTCTGCTTTTTTCTTTTGAATCTTGCTTCATGCTTTGTGTTCTTTATTTTCTATTTTGCCTTTGCTTTGTGTTTGTGGTTCTTGTGTTTGTTTTCTGCTTTTGCTTTTTTCCATTGAATTTTTGTTTTGCTGTTTTTGCTTTCTGTTTTGATCATGAGTTTGTTTTTACTATCAATGAAAGCAAACCTACACGTTTTCATGTTTCGCTTTTCTATTTGAATTTTGCTTTTTGATTTGTGTTTTTGTTTTTGGAATTGTGCTCGATTTCTGCTTTTGCTTTTGAATTTTTCTTCTTGCTTTGTGTTTGATGTTTTTGTTTCCTGCCTTTGCTTTTGAATTTTGCTTTGTGTTTTTGTTTTCTGCTCTTGCTTTATTCCATTGTGCTTTCTGTTTGTGTGTATTTGCTGATTTTGCTATTATGTTTGCTTTTGCTATCAATGAAAGCAAACCTACACGTTTACATGTTTGTTCTCGATAGCAATTGATACGTTTTAATTGCACCTCTCAATGTGCTAAAGTTCGAAAATGAACAGCAATTAATATTTTACACAAGTAAAGATAAATTTCCTCAAATTAGTAAGTATAAACGTACATAATCCGAAAAATAGCTTTTTCTTTAAATTCTCATCAAATTAAATGTATTTAGTTATTTGGCTCTCGGGGTGGGGTTGATCCCCCTAATCACCCCCTCGCCCCCCCCCCCCCTTCCCGTAGTTGGGGGAGGAGGAAGTAAAGGAGATATAAAAAGTAGGTTGGCACAGGCAGGGAAATCTTATCTCAGAAAAAATATGTCAACATAAAATACAAATTAAGGTGTTACCAATAATTTAAAACTTTTCTTTTTCCCCTACAGCGTGGTGCTCTATGGAGGACTGTTGGTGCTGTCTGGACTATTGCGTGTATTAGTTATTAAGGCTGGAAGGAGACGACCGATACCTTAAATTATCTACTATCGTGTCAATTTGCCAACATCAGAAGTGAGAAACCAGAAATAAATTATTGCTAAGATGACCAAGTTCGGAATCAAACCCACCTTTTGTCAGCAACAGACTGAGTGTAGCCCGCTGCAGCCCTCAATCCAGGATGACATTTCTACGCAGTCAGCAATTTCATCTAGATCAGCGGCGTCCAGCCTTTGGACGCTCGGCGCACGCCATAACACTGGCTCCTGCATCTCTTGGCTGGGCTGCCTGCCCGGACTGTCCGCGCTGCGACAGCCCTTTGCCGCGTCTGACCGAGTCAAGTTGGGACTGCTAGCGCTCCGTACGTAATTTAAACAAACTGTTCGTCCAATACGTTGGTTGTCCGATAGCCTACATCTACATTGTGTTTCGGGCGTTTCTCCGCGTACCGGTACTTGCAAATTACGTTCTTAGCATTAAATCAGTCAGCGAGGCATTGTATTTTCACTCAGTTTTTTTTTCTTGTTTTGTTTCAATTTCATGCTGAGCTTCTATGCCCAAGATCACGGGTTCAAACCCGGCCGAAATCATCAGATTTCAAGAGCGTTAAAAATCCCTCAGTATTCCTTGCTTCAGAGGGGAAGTAAAGCCGGCGGGCCCATATCATAGATTTATGGCATGTAAAAGAACCTTCAACTATGTACAATTGTTTGAAGCTAAATTTCTAGGTTAGATTTGATTAATGCTCAACGTTCGTCACCAGGTGCTGGTTGCCAAGTAGCCAAGTTCACAACTAGGCGTCGTTGACGGTAGTATTTGGTAGCAAATGTAGGAACTACTTGAAATTGATCGTCTGCAGTCCTTACCCGAATCACAGATAGCACACACTAATAAAGCCCTCACAATTAACACCGGTTATCAGACAGATTCTGAAGTACAAGGGGCTACATGACCGCGTTGTCGTAGCCCCTAAACTGAGGAACCAACCAATCTTTGTTTCAATTTGTTTTCATATTTACAATATACTGAATACCGTTTGATGTTCGACCGATCAACCACAGCACAGCGAAGGCAGTACGGGAGGGAGTGAGACGGGAAAGCAAACGAGAGGGACAGACAGCCTTCCCCCACCAATGCTGCATGGGCATCCGCGTACGCCGCGCCGTGTAGCTGGCGAGCTGTATCGACACCCCTGATCCAGACCTATGGTACAGGAGTCTTAATACACACATCAAAAAAAGTTTTGCATCACCTCGGTTCCCAGATCTCCGGCATATAGACGTTGACTGTGTATATTGTATCCAAGATACAGTCCCTTTGACTGTTCATAGATGTCACTAAAACTGCTCAAAGATGTAAACAACCATGCATGAGCAGGGCCTATTAGACGGAGGGGGTACGACAGCCGATCAGTTCCAGTCATTCCACCAGGACGAAGGTACGCTGCTCATGTTGTCTGTAGTTCTACCATGCCTAGAAGGTCAATACCGCAGTTCGATCGCGTCCGCATTGTTACTTTGTGTCAAGAAGGGCTCTCAACAAGGGAAGTTTCCAGGCGTCTCAGAGTGAACCAAAGCGATGTTGTTCGGACATGGAGGAGGTACAGAGATACAGGAACTGTCGATGACAGGCCTCGCTCAGGCCGCCCAAGGGCTACTACTGTAGTGGATGACCGCTACTTACGGATTGCCGCTCGGAGGAACCCTGACAGCAATGCCACCATGTTGAATAATGCGTTTCGTTCAGCCACAGGACGTCGTGTTTCAACTCAAACTGTGCGCAATAGGCTGCATGATGCGCAACTTCACTCCCGACGTCCATGGCGAGGTCCAGCTTTGCAACCCCGACACCATGCAGCGCGGTACAGATGGGCCCAACAACATGCTGAATGGACCCCACGGAATTGGCATCACGTTCTCTTCACCGATGAGTGTCGCATATGCCTTCAACCAGACAATCGTCGGAGACGTGTTTGGAGGCACCCTGGTCAGGCTGAACGTCTTAGACACACTGTCCAGCGAGTGCAGCAAGGTGGTGGTTCCCTGATGTTTTGGGGTGGCATTATGTGGGGCCGACGTACGCCACTGGTGGTCATGGAAGGCTCCGAAACGGCTTTACGATACCTGAATGACATCCTCCGACCCATAGTGCAACCATATCGGCAGAATATTGGAGAGGCATTTGTCTTCATGGACGACAATTCTCGACCTCATCGTGCACATCTTGTGAATGCGTTCCTTCAAGATAACGACATCGCTCGACTACAGTGGCCAGCATGTTCGCCAGACATGAACCCTATCGAACATGCCTGGGATATGTTGAAAAGGGCTGTTTATGGACGTCTTGACCCACCAACCACTCTGAGAGATTTACGCCGAATTGTCGTTGAGGAGTGGGACAATTTGGACCAACAGTGTCTTGAGGAACTTGTGGATAGTATGCCACGGCGAATACAGGCATGCATCAATGCAAGAGGACGTGCTACTGGGTATTAGAGGTAGTGGTGTGTACTGCAATCTGGACCACAAATGCTGAAAGTCTAGCTGTATGATGGTACAACATGCAATGTGTGGGTCTCATGAGCAATAAAACGAGCTGAAATGTTGTTTGTGTTGATCTCTATTCCCTTTGTATTTAACGGTTCCGGAACTCTTGGAACCGAGGTGATGCAAAACTTTTTTTGATGTGTGTATGTGCCACTGGAAGACAGAAAGCGGCAGTCTTAGTTTTGTGGTGGTGGTGGTGTGCACTGCCCAACTAAATCACCCAGAACCCAACAAACACACAAATACGCAGGTCATGTAAGTGAAGTTCTAAATTAGCCAAAACAAAGCCGATAGCTGCGCACACGATGCAAATGAATTCTCAAGTTTTATGTCGCTTCGCACATGTGTTTGCGACCCACTAATTGACATTAGAGCAGGTCATTGTTTCGCTGACATCTAATAATATCTCGTTGTGAGGGGTTAAGTAACTTGTAGGTCGATCTCGTTAGATTCATCAGCGTATGGGCAGATAAATAACTATCTAGTAGGCACTATCCCGAGTTTCAATGAAGCTCATAAAGCTTGTAATAAACTTGAAGTAGCTATGCATACTCGACAGTACAATATAAATTTTACTCATCCAAGGTCTAATAACCAAAGATGTTACCAACCTCTACTTGAAACACCACTCACTCACTCACTCGGCAGGCTTGGTTGGTTGGTTGGTTCTTAAGTTTAGGGGCTGCGACAACGCGGTCATGTAGCCCCGTGTACTTTGGGTGTGTGTAGAATCTGTCTGATAACCGGTGTTAATTGTGATGACTGTATTAGTGTGTGTTATCTGTTTTTTAATTTAAGTACAGACTGCAACTTAGAATTTTTCAAATAGTTCCTACTTTTGCCGCCAAGCGCCACCGTTAACGACTACTAGGCCAAGTTCAGAACTTAGCTACTACACGCCACCACAGTCGGCTCTTGGCAACGAACGTAGAAACCTTAGAGCGTTGTTTACATTCTTAACCTATCCAATTTAGCTTCACACAGGTGTAATTAGTGGAAGGTTCTTAAACATGCCATAAACCTATGACATGGGACCGCCGGCTTTACTTCCCCTCCGAAGGAAGGCATACTGATCTGCAAGCTTGAATGGGAAGTGAAGATCCCGTGCCGATTTCACTAAATGTTTCCATGTTGGGCAAGTTCCTGCCATCCATCCACGAGTAGTCTTTTACACAGCTTGATAATCTCACTCTCTAGGCGGCTTCGGTGGCGTATTTGGTAGCATGCTGAGCTTCTATATTCAAGGTCGCGGGTTCAAATCCGGCCGATTTTTTTAAGAGCGTTAAAAAACCCTCAGTATGCCTTCCTTCGGAGGGGAAGTAAAGCCGGCGCGGCTGTACCAAGTCATAGATTTATGGCATGATAAAGAACCTTCCACTAATTACACTTGTGTGAAGCTAAATTATAGGTTAGATTTGACTAATGCTCTTAGGTTCCAACGTTCGTCACCAGGAGCCTACTGCGGTACCATCTAGTACCAAGTTCAGAACTAGTTGGTCGTCGACAGTGGCGTTTGGTAGCAAAAGTTGGAACTACTTCAAAATCGAATGTCTGCAGTCATTATTTGAATTAAAAATAGATAACACACACTAAAGCAGCCATCACAATTAACACCGATTATCAGACAGATTCTGCACACACCCAAAGTACACGGGGCTACATGACCGCGTTGTCGCAGCCCCTAAACTGAGGAGCCAACCAACCAATCTCACTCTTCCAGGTGCTTCGAGGTCAACCAATCACAAGGAAATGTACCTATGATATGGATATACTGTACGAAGCACACTGCAGATCACCGAACTGCTTAGCAGCATACGGTGTCGTTTCAAATCGAATTGGCATGGCTGCACATGTATTGTATAATCGAACGACAAGAGTGTACTAACATATAAGGCGGCCACCTTCTACGAGCCTCTATACCCGGATCTCCCTGCTTACTCACCGCACAGCTTCTTGCTCCAGCCTTAATAACACCTACCTTACTCCAAGCCAATCCGCGAGCCAAAAAGCAGACCACATGGCATACCGGCTCTGCCTCCAGCGTTCTCAGGAAGTACGGAGACATTTACTAAGCATTGGTTCCTCCCTTTCATAATTTCTGTTCGTCTTCTATGTTTACTTCAATCCTGCACCACTAAATTGTGAGCACCAGTTAGCATAATCAATAATACAGATCTGTTAATTCTTAAGACTCAACCCACAAATTTCCACCATTAGTAAATAGTTTTCAAGATTACTGAAAGGGAATTTTCTCATCAGATTGTTGGTATAATGAGCAATAAAAGTTTCCAATCGATTTATGGATTCATCAAAGATGTTGGCAAATCCGCTTTGACATTCAGCTGTTTTGTTTGGTTTTGTTTGAAGGGAGCAGATTTCGCTGCTCTGTGACAAAGTAAACAGCTTATGACAACAATGAAACGTTGAGGTTATGGTCATTATTGGTGCAATATATTGTTAATAGGGAGTTGCTAGGTTAGTGTAGCTATTTCTCACCCTCAATTTCTAAAATAATTAAATCGTTGTTTCCTTCCATCATTAGCGCCGTGCACAGTGCAATCGGATTGTTTTTGGGTAATAGGGAACGGCAAAGACATTTCTTTACGAAAAGTAAGAACAAGTGCTTGAGTCTAATCACTTGAACAGATCTTATTATATAATACGCTAAGGTGTATGTTTCGCAAAAATCAAGCTCTTAAGCAAGAGGGAGTTAGAAGGTGTGGTTTGTACCAAAATCTTCCAAATCGTCTCAATAGTAGACTACAGGCAAAATCTTGCATTTCTTAATAAGTCAACGGAAAATATATTTGTTTATAAAGTGCTTTTAAACATCAAGAACAAAATGATAGCCCCTGCCGGAACTGTGTCGCGTCGAGTCCGCATAACAGTAAAGCCGGCGGGTGATACATACGCATGGGGGACTCGCAAGTAACCGATCGTAACAAATGGTCATTCAAAAGAAAGAATTACTCGCAGCGGTGACGAATTGCACTTTGATTTCAAAAATATCGACAATTTGTTTAAAAAGTGCGTTTGAACAAATAAACAAGACGATAGGCCCTGCCAAAACTGTGCCGCTAGTATTTTAATAAATGGTGCAGCGGCCACATTGGCGAGACCCATACTGACGTCATGTATGGGACATAGCGATCATCAGTCCCACCTATTTCGGTTTGCATGGAATCAGCCTGATTACCAGTGCTATAGGTGTAGCTGTGCTATTCTGTGTACATCGAACTGGGTATATGATTTTAAAAACCGGCACTGTGGGAAGATCAGGGTGAAAAAATTGAGCGAGACTTCAGACGGCATTACGTGCGAAGATCTAGAGTTAGGCTACTTGCCGTTGTTATGGTCCTTTATGCAATATATGGCCTGCTTGCCACAGTCGGTGAGCGGTTATCGTGTCGGACTACCAACTCCAAGCTTGCAGGTTCGCTCCTGGCCGTGGTAAGTGATTTTTTTTGAAAGGCGACAAGAATCACGGCACGCATGTCATACGATGTAGGCATGTTATAGAACCCATTGGAATTCAGTAGGCCGTGTTCATAATGGCACAATTAATCTCAGGATTTTCCGCCAACACAAAAAAAGTTCCACCTTTTTCTACTAGAAAGCGCTATAGTGACAAGGAGCTTAGATACCTAACCTCCTTGACTTTATTAGCGTTTCAAGGAACAACAAAATTCGACATGCAAGCTGCCCTTTGGGCGTTAAATAACAAAGCTTGCAGCCGGCACCCGAGGCCATACGATATTTATTATAATTATATGGCCTAAATAAAATCGGCATTTTTTTATATATAGGCCAAATAACGAATATAACACAAGCCAACTACATGACGTAGTCAGTAAGGGTCTCGCCAATTTGCCCGGCGCACTATTTACACTGAAGAAAATGGAAATTACAACACCCAGAAGGAGTGGTGCTACATTGCTGCAATTCGGTTGTGATTCGATTCGATGATTACACTTTCAGGTCCCTCTAACCACAAGTTTGGACAATCAATACAGGGTGTGCCCACCACGAGCTGCAATACATTGATGAATTCGGCGAGGCATGGAGTCAATAAGGCCCTGGATCGCTTCCTGAGGAATTGTGGCCCATGCTTGCTGCACTGCACGGGTCAGTTGTTCCAGAGTTGTGGGTGGCTGAGGACGGTTGGCCAGTTGTCGACCCATCATGTCCCACACATGCTCAATAGGACTGAGGTCCGGGGATCTGGAGGGCCATTCTAAGGTTGTGATGTCGTGGAGAGCTTCTCTGGAGATGCGTGCAGTGTGAACCCGGGCATTGTCCTGCTGAAACATCCCATTAGCAATGTTCGCCATCATAGGGACAACCACTGGATTGAGTACCCTATCAACGTACTGTCGAGCAGTCATAGTGCCCTCAACAAGCACTAATGGTGATTTCACATTGAAGCTAATAGCTCCCCAGACCATAATGTTTGGTGTTGGCTCTGTGTGTCTCTCGACAATAAGGTCTGGGCGGCCCCTCTCCCCGGTACGTCGGCTCACACTATTCCGGCGATCACTGCGGGCAAGACAGAAGCGCGATTCATCACTAAAGACGACCCTGTGACATTCGTCGACCCACGTCGATCATTCTCGACACCAGGCCAGCCTTACACGTCGTTGTTGTGGGGTCAATGGAACAACTTCTGCAGGGACACGGGATCGTAAGCCAGCTGCACGCAGGCGATTACCAACTGTTTATTTTGTAACGTGGGGTGGCACAGCTGCTCGAATTTGCGCTGCTGTTGCATGGGGTTCCATCCGGGCCATCCGAATGATGCGGCGATCCTCTCTCACAGTTGTCTGTAGCGCTGGGCCTGTGCCAGGTCTACGAGTGTGGGTACCTTAATTTGACCACTGCTGCCATACACGTTGTACCGTAGATGCCTGTCGGCCAACACGTGCAGCGACAGTTCTTAGCAATAATCCAGCCTCACACAGCCCAATTATCCGAGCCCTCTCAAACGGCGACAGTTGTTGATAGCGTGCTCTTGTCTGTCGTCGAGGCATGTTTGACGGGGAACACTTCACTGCACAGACTGCAAGTCAACTACGCTACACCAGAGTCCGTATACTGGAGTTGATTCCTCCGCGACCAATCACGTGGGGAGACCTGTAGCAACAATCCAATGGGTCTGAAACTTTGATAGTTTTTATACCTACATGGCATCGTTCCATATCTTGAAAATCAACTCAAACGACCAATGCCTTCATGGTGTTGCAATTTCCATTTTCTTCAGTGTATTAAAATACTAGCGGATCCCTGCGTGAAATCGCGCACGTGTATAAACCACCCTCCCGGCTTTACTGTTATGCGGGCTCGACGCGGCACAGTTCTAACAGGGGCTATCGACTTGTTTATTTGTTTAAACGTACTTGATAAACAAATAAATATATTTCTGTTTGCTTTTTAAGAAATGTAAGATTTTCCAGTACTATTGAGACGATTTGGAAGATTTTGGTACAAACCGCTCCTTCTAACTCCCTGTTGTTTAAGAGCTTGATTTTTGTGAAACATAACCTTAGCGTTTCAGAGGTTCTTGACATGTGAAGTGTGCCTCCCCAGGAGAGGTGCCAAGAAGTTAGTGGGGAGGTGTGACTGTCGTCTAAATATTGCTTAACAGAATTTACACCAGTTAAAACATAAAGTTATAAGACTTTCTTCTTTATACAAATTATTCTGATCAAAACAATAGATCTAATGAGATAGGTACATAGGTGATCTCATTGAAAAGAGGCAACAACAAGTCTCATTAAATGACATGACATTGTGTGCTTTAAGTGACTCGACGATCCTGAAAAATAACATTTCCCAAAGTCCTTTTTTGGTAACCATCTGAGAAGGTTAAAAAAAGAAGTTAATTGCATAATTGATCCATTATTAATTAAAAAAGATTGTGGGGAGGGGGAGGTGAATTTGTAGGTTTACTTTTAGGGGGCGGCTTCGGTGGCGTAGTTGGTAGCATGCTGAGCTATGGCTAAGGTCACGGGTTCAAACCCGCCTGAAGTCATCAGATTTTTTAAGAGCGTTAAAAATTCCTCAGTATTCCTTCCTTCGGAGGGGAAGTAAAGCCGGCGGGCCCATGTCATAGATTTATGGCATGATAAAGAACCTTCCACTATACACTTGTGTGAAGCTAAATTATAGGTTAGATTTGACTAACGCTCTTAGGTTCCAACGTTCGTCGCCAGGAGCCGACTGCGGTGGCATCTAGAAGCCAAGTTCAGAACTAGTTGGTCGTTGACGATGAAGTTTGGTAGCAAAAGTTGGAACTACTTGAAAATCGAATGTCTGCAGTCCTTACTCGAATTAAAAACAGATAATACACACTGGTATTACCCATTTAAGATTTGATTGCCGCTGAGTATGGCTGCGCCACCGTTTGTTGATTATTGTAGCAGGAGCCCCGCGGGGTAAAGAGGAGGACACAGTGATGACAGAGTGCAGTCCGCACATACGTTGAGCAGCATTGCGCGCGCTACCTGTCTTAGAAACGCGGATAAGTGTCACAGGACATCATGTCATCACGGACAGCTACTGGAGCTGAGTCATATCCTACTCGCGCAACTGGACCTGTCAACGAAGCAGAGCGACGTGTGACACAAGTAAACACAGAATAGTTCCCATCTCGACCGCCGGCAATCAATTCGTGAGAGGGTAATGCAGCCATCACAATTAACACCGGTTATCAGACAGATTCTACACACACCGAAAATACACGGGGCTACATGACCACGTTGTCGCAGCCCCTAAACTGAGGAACCAACCAACTTTTAGAGGAAGAGTGAGAGTAAAAAGTTTAAGAACCCGTGTTATATAGGCCTATGATGATTTAAAAAAATAACAAATACTGGTAAAAGTAATAAAAATCCAGCAATTCTTCTAGGTTTTTGGCGTGTCCGTACCTAGAGGTACCAACCTAAAAAAACTAGAATAATTGCTGCATGTTTATTATTGGTCATGAAAGCCAATAAAACATTTTTCCTGAATCACCTGTATAAAAGAGTGAAGAGGTTGAGCATCTTTGGGACTCAATTTATTTGTAAGAGGAAAGAAACAACCGTTCGAGTAGCTTTTCTCGAGTCTCAAGCTACATCACAAGAACTGTTCATTTTGTCACGCTTAACGGACAGCAACAAGCAAGCTATTGGATCTCATATCTCGTAGAAGACGTTTGATTGAACTCGGCGTTTGGAAGTGAGTAGCATCTGACTGGAGAGACAGCAGCGTCTTATAACGGGGCCACCCGCACTCGCACAGAATTGAGTCTGAAACAGCTGGGGCGATGTTATCGAGTCCTTGACCTGCAGTGACCCGATATGTTTGTGTTTACATGCCAGCCGTGGGCATTGCTGGAGCGCATACCCACACGTGACCTTCAGTGCGACAGACCACTACCGGATACTGTCGGCCAAGTTCAACGGCCATCCAGCATTCCTAATTCGTGGTCCATCGGGGTAGTCACTGAGACTCGCTTGACACCACCAATTATCCCTCCTAGACTATTTACTTCATGTAATGTGAGCTATTATATATAATATCGACGCTTCTTATCGCGATGTGGGCATACGCTCAACGAGTTCATATTGAAACAACTGCAGGCCATCTCGTCGGTTCCGTCCCACGAGTTCCATGTCAAGCTCCACCCATAGCAATCCCTTTTCACTTCCTCTGTGTGACGTCATGCGCAAACCTACTTCACAAATTTCGTGGATAAGGTATAGATTCAGATGGTTCCGATGGTTGGCTAACAATAATAATTTTGCTGAAAATTCCCGAATGAGAACCACCACAGCATGAAGGCAGAAAGGAAGAAAAATTATAGTGAGAGAATGAAGAGATTTTGGGTAGAGAAGGAAGCTAATTCATCTGTGAAATTAAGTTCAATCACGTCGTAAAAATAATAATAATAATATAAACGATATTACAAATGCGAAAATGTAGATATACAGTGATTACATTCGTCGACTTAAGAATAGCGTATGATTTTGTAGACCGTGAACCCCATGGAAGAATTCGGGATAGACAGAAAGACCCGAAAAATCATTGAACAGACACTTACAGGAACCATGTCCAAAGTGATATTCATGGGTGAAATATAAAAATCATATCATCAAAACTGGAGTTCGACAGGGGGACGGATTATCCCTAATGCTCTTCAATACTGTTCGAGAAAAGATCTTGAGGGAATGGGAACCTCATATGAAATGCATTCAAATTGGTATAAAAAAAAGAGAACCGTCTTAAAGTCAAGTGCCTCGCTTTTGCGGACGATATTGCCATTATCACTAACACCAGACATGAAGACATACACGTAGTGGAAAAATTACATGAAATTGCGTAACGAACCGGACTATAATTTTTTTATGAAAAATAAAAATAAAAACACTATATGGAAAGAAGGCCAGAAAATAACTCGCCTTTAAGCTCGTCTGCTGCAGCACGTTACAATGTGTTTGATGGTCTGATGTTCACTGCCACAGTCACATTGGGAAGATGTCGCCAATCCCCAGCGATGGAGGTTCTCTGCATAAAAGCCATGGCCTGTACGGAGCTTGTTAAGTGTCTTCCAAACACGTCGCGGTAGTTGCATGCCAACTGTCTGTGTACCTGGTCTAACTAGAGCCTGGTAGTCATCATGTGCAGCACTACAGTAGTCCACATTCCTGACCATTACCTGTTCATGTTGAAATTAATTGCTTGCAACGATTCTGACAGTATAATGGGTGGCCGCCTGGATTTTAATCGGCATTTTTAAGTACAAGTACATCAGAGTAGATGGGAAGCCGAGGATTGGTAATTATTTTTTTATATTCATTTAGAAGGGCGTTCTGTCCCCGCAGATTTGGTGGCGCTATGTGACTTAGAGGTGGTAGCCAGTGAAGAGGAGTAGACTTCATGCACCCTGCTATTGTTCTCATTGCCACATTTAGCTGGACATCGATTTTCCCCACATGCGGGCTGTTTAGCCATCCTGGAGCATAGTATTCAGCAGCAGAGTAGACGAGTCATAAGGAAGAACATCGTAGTGTTGTAGCTGTTGCATCCAATGAGGTTCCGCACAACTTCTGTATGACGTTATTTCGCGATCTCAGCTTTGCGGGAGGTCAGGAGTATATAAGTTCAACAGCGCCGGAGCCAAAACAGAACCTTGAGGAAGACCATTATTAAGTACACACATCAAAAAAAGTTTTGCATCACCTCGGTTCCAAGAGTTCCGGAACCGTTAAATACAAAGGGAATAGAGATCAACACAAACAACATTTCAGCTCGTTTTATTGCTCATGAGACCCACACATTGCATGTTGTACCATCATACAGCTAGACTTTCAGCATTTGTGGTCCAGATTGCAGTACACACCACTACCTCTAATACCCAGTAGCACGTCCTCTTGCATTGATGCATGCCTGTATTCGCCGTGGCATACTATCCACAAGTTCATCAAGACACTGTTGGTCCAAATTGTCCCACTCCTCAACGACAATTCGGCGTAAATCTCTCAGAGTGGTTGGTGGGTCAAGACGTCCATAAACAGCCCTTTTCAACATATCCCAGGCATGTTCGATAGGGTTCATGTCTGGCGAACATGCTGGCCACTGTAGTCGAGCTATGTCGTTATCTTGAAGGAACGCATTCACAAGATGTGCACGATGAGGTCGAGAATTGTCGTCCATGAAGACAAATGCCTCTCCAATATTCTGCCGATATGGTTGCACTATGGGTCGGAGGATGTCATTCAGGTATCGTAAAGCCGTTTCGGAGCCTTCCATGACCACCAGTGGCGTACGTCGGCCCCACATAATGCCACCCCAAAACATCAGGGAACCACCACCTTGCTGCACTCGCTGGACAGTGTGTCTAAGACGTTCAGCCTGACCAGGGTGCCTCCAAACACGTCTCCGACGATTGTCTGGTTGAAGGCATATGCGACACTCATCGGTGAAGAGAACGTGATGCCAATTCCGTGGGGTCCATTCAGCATGTTGTTGGGCCCATCTGTACCGCGCTGCATGGTGTCGGGGTTGCAAAGCTGGACCTCGCCATGGACGTCGGGAGTGAAGTTGCGCATCATGCAGCCTATTGCGCACAGTTTGAGTTGAAACACGACGTCCTGTGGCTGAACGAAACGCATTATTCAACATGGTGGCATTGCTGTCAGGGTTCCTCCGAGCGGCAATCCGTAAGTAGCGGTCATCCACTACAGTAGTAGCCCTTGGGCGGCCTGAGCGAGGCCTGTCATCGACAGTTCCTGTATCTCTGTACCTCCTCAATGTCCGAACAACATCGCTTTGGTTCACTCTGAGACGCCTGGAAACTTCCCTTGTTGAGAGCCCTTCTTGACACAAAGTAACAATGCGGACGCGATCGAACTGCGGTATTGACCTTCTAGGCATGGTAGAACTACAGACAACATGAGCAGCGTACCTTCGTCCTGGTGGAATGACTGGAACTGATCGGCTGTCGTACCCCGTCCGTCTAATAGGCCCTCCTCATGCATGGTTGTTTACATCTTTGAGCAGTTTTAGTGACATCTATGAACAGTCAAAGGGACTGTATCTTGGATACAATATACACAGTCAACGTCTATATGCCGGAGATCTGGGAACCGAGGTGATGCAAAACTTTTTGTGATGTGTGTATATTCTGTCTGCTTAAATGATTACCGAGATCACTCGAAAGTATCTCTCAGACAGCATGCTATTTGTAAGTCTAATCATGGTTTGGCAGGGTATAATATTTACTAATTTGTATAGGACTCCCGTATCATAGCCAGCTGTAAGATCAACAAAGGCCGCGGCAGTTTTAAGGCGTTGTGGGAACCCAGCTTCTATATGCGTGGTTAGACTAAGAACTTGATCTGTACAGCTTCTAATAGGACTAAATCATGCTTGTTCAATGGGAGTGACTTCATGGATCTTTGGACCAATTCTATTAAGGATAAGTCTTTCTAAAAGCATGTAACAGCAGCTCAGGAGTGCAATTGGACGGTACTACTGTCGACCAAAGTATTATGTGCACTCGAGTTTGAAGGTTGTTTGTGAAGTAACCAATAGACCTACATAAAATCCAATAACATCATCATTTTCATCGTTCTATTTTACGTTATGTCATGTAGGATTGGAATTTTTAATTTATCTTCTAATCTTTTTTATCGCAGTTGGAACACAAAAAGTGCACGTTTTTAAGCGTGTTTCATCCATGCGTCACATTTAAGAATTATTATATCAAAAACCCGTCATCAGATCGAACCCAAATGTTAATACAATATACATTGGAATGTTGTATAACTGGTATATTAATTTCAAAATTGTGTGTGCCCAAGAAACAAAGTTGTTATCATTTTTGTAAGGTAACTTTTTCTCGGCTCGGGGTGCTTGGAAAATTTAGTTCTTGGTTGCATTGTAATCCTTATACATCGAAAAGTTATGCTGTATGACTGTGAAATACGTAAATTAATTCACTTATTTTATATCGGTTTGTATTTCTACGGGGAAATAACACATGTTTCACAAGCTAGCCGCTCTGGCAAAAGCTATACAGCGTTGCCGAAATGGTGCCCACACGCATCATGGCGAGTCTCGCTCGGAAGTGATGGGCTCCATATCAGCAACGCTGTACAGCTTTTCTTGGAGCTGCTAGCGGGAGAACCATGTGTTATTTCCTCGTACAAATACAAACCGATATAAAATAAGTGAATTAATTTACGTATTTCACAGTCATACAGCATAACTATTTGATGTATAAAGATTACAACGCAACCAAGAACTACATTTTCCAACCACCCCGAGCCGAGAAAAAGTTACTTTACAACAATGATAACAACTTTGTTTCTTGGACACACAAAATTGTGAAATTAATAAACCAGTTATACAACATTCCAATGTATATTGTGTTAAAATTTGGATTCGATCTGATGACGGGCTTTTGAGATAATACATCTTAAATGTGACGCATGGTTGAAACGCGCTTAAAAACGTGTACTTTTTGTGTTCCAACTGCGATAAAAAATATTAAAATATAAATTAAAAAATCCAAACCTACATGAACTAACGTAAAATAGAACGACGAAAATGTTGATGGTATTGGATTTTATGTAGGTCTATTGGTTACTTAAACAACCTTCAAACTCCAGTACACATAATACTTTGGTCGACAGTAGTAGCTCTATTCGCTGGCTTACCTAGTTTACCACGGCGAAGAAATTGCTCAACGCTTATAACTAGAGCTGGGATTTTTATGTAATATCGAGTGGCATAATATGTACATAAATATGTAACAAAAAGCACCAAAACATGTAGATTGGGCAAAATATGTAATAACATATAATTAATATAAGCTTACCATTTTTTCAGTTACACGCTCTATATTACATTTTGTAGCACAGTGAACAATTAAGTATTTTTCAATGTTCTTTGGAGACAAATAATATGAATATATCACACACATATTCAATAGAAACATATTATTTGCATTACTCAAAGTACGTCTATTCATTAAATTTTGTAGCACAGTGAACTATTATGTATTTTTCGATGTTCTCTGGGGTCACAGAAAGGCGTTCGTCACTTAGGATGTTCTTATATGCAGAGAAAGACCTTTCAACATCACATGATGTAACTGGGGCAAATTTTAGGAGAGAAATTTTTGCTGGAGAAATGTCCTCGGGAGGATCAACGTCATCTCCATTTAGAATTCGGCACACATTGTGAAATGTTGAATAATCAGGATTTCTCTTCAACACTTTTTGCAATTTACTCAGTACACTTGCACCAGTTTCCCCATGCACAGCACTTCCTATCGTCCTCTCAAATACCTGTCACTCATAATTACCTCAATCCCCCTGTTGAGAGGACAGACAACAGCCCTACATTAAGTGTGAAACTTCAATTCAGCAATTTATTTCATATGAAAACAGGAAAAAACTCTGAAATATGTAATTTTATGTAATATCACTAAGAATGCAATATCACTAAGAATATGTAGAATACCCACAAATATGAAAAAATATGTAAAATATGTAATTACATAGAAATCCCAGCTCTACTTATAACACAGAGCAAATGTGGCAAGGAGTGGCTGACAGAGGTCCAGGTCACCATTGAAAATCTCGAGGACCGCACCGAGTGCCGGAATAGATTCAAAAATGTTAAGTTTGATCATAGACCATCACGACAGCCTGGGAGAAAATGGACAGCTGAGCGGATGAAGAGATTTTGGGAAGAGAAGCGGAAAAAAGCCAAAAGAGGAAATCATGTATTCAAGTTCAATCGCTCTCCTAAAGGGGAACAATCGACTACATAAATAATAATAATAATGTATGGCCTCGGATGCCGGGTGCAAGCTTTATTATTTAACGCCCAGAGGGCAGTTTGCATGTCGAATTTTGTCGTTCATTGGAGCGCTATGAAAGTCAAGGACACTATAGCGCTTTCTAGTAGAGAAAGGAGGAACTTTGTGTTGGCGGAAAATCCCGAGATTCATTTTGCCATTATGAACACGGCCTACTGGATTCAAATGGGTTCTTTAACATGCAAACAACGTATGACGTGCGTGGCGAGATTTTTGTCGCCTTTCAAAAATCACTTACCATGGCCAGGAGCAAACCTGCAAGCTTGGGGTTGGTAGTCCGACACGATAACCACTCACCCACCGTGGCAAGCGATTAAATAATAATAATAATAATAATAATAATAATACCAAGAATTGGTAAACAATCAACGCACGCCAAGAGCAACAGTACCTTTTGTCAGAAAATCTACGGCTCTTCTCCGCAAGTTGTCTTGAAAATTATTATAATAATAATATCGTATGGCCTCGGGTGCCTGGTGCAAGCTTTGTTAATTGACACCCAGAGGGTAGCTTGCATGTCAATTTCGTCGTTCCTATGAACGCTATGAAAGTCAAGGATGTTAGATACGGTATCTAAACTCCTTGACACTACAGCGCTTTCAAGTAGAGAATGGAGGAACTTTAGTTGGCGGAAAATCCCGAGATTAATTTTGCCATTGAACACGGCCTACTGTATTCAAATGGGTTCTCTAACATGCATTATGAAATTGCTATACTGTATTTATCCATGTGAGATCTGTGCTGGACAAAACGGAGGCAGACAGGTTTTTCTCGGGGTACTTCGGTTTTCCCTATCAAATATGTAATTCCAGCAACATTCTCCACTATCATTTCATCTGTCATTCATTTAATCATTGCCTCAAGAGGAGTGCGACAGGCTTCGGCAGCCAGCACAGTTTATATCCTCGCCGCTAGATGGGAGCTCCATTCATTCCATCTCTGAACCGGTCGGTCGATTGGAAGCAGGCTGTGGATATTCATTTCTATACTGTATTTATAAGATTTCGGTTTTTGTTTTTTTCAAACATGTTAATATCAAATGAGGTTTCAGATGATTCAGAGGAATTCAGACTGCGAAGTCTGAAAAGAACTAAGGATTGTCTTATTTAATCAGCGCAGTGGCAGAGAATGAAATACAAGCATATGAAGCTAGGATACAGTTTAAACAAACAAAACAAAAACAAACAAAAAACTCCATTAATTTCTTACAATAAAACCTAAGTAATAATTCGCGTCACACCTACACTTTTAGCGGCACACTGGTATAAGCGAAGTATTGTAAGAGAGTGAGAATAAACGGGATATCAGGCGATGCCTTTTAACTCCCCTACCTTATTCCAGATGCTCCACGTGATGTGGATTGTGTGTGCTGAAGCCGAGTTGATTTATTTTTGCTCTTGATAACGAAGATAGTGACTTACCAAGCATAGATTAGGTCGTTGTAGAGGCTGAGAGAGCGCTTACCTGAAACAAAGGAATAGAATACCGGTATGTTAAAACACTTGGAAACATGCAATTCTATTTATGTAAATATTCTCTACAGGTGTATGCAGTACAGAAATGCTGTTAATACCCCGCAGCTATTGGCTTTCCATGTGCACGCACACATTTCCAAGCTTATAGTTATACAGTATGTGGTTGAAGTAAACCCAAGTTAAATTAAGAGAACATAGCAGTAGATCAATTTTTAAATGACATAACCATGTGCCTATCATGTATCATAATAGACTATGCAGTGCATAGAATATGCAGTTTACAAGAAGTGTTAATGTATCAGTTTTCTTTTTTTCAGAACGCGTTGGATTGTAGGTTATGGTATGCGTTATTATCTAGTCAATGATGTGAAGATTCACACCAGATAGACGATGGATATCACATGCTGTCAACTTTCTAGTTACATTATAAGCAAGCCCCAGATTATTAGGTTATAAAAAATAGCTTCTATCAGTATATTAGGATTTTATAGGATGGTATATGTTCAATTTAGGAATTTATGGGATGTTAGGAATATAAATTTGTATATATCACTGGGCATGCCATGTTAATTGTTGGAACTCCCTATAATACCCAATAGCGCTATTAAATGTCTGCCTCAAGTAGGTATTAACCTACACATTTCAGAAATTGTCTGACAACCACATTCAACAATAGGCTAAGTTAGTTGTTTTTTTTTTAATTTTATTTTTAGCGTATGGCTTTTAATGCCGGGAGTGTCCAAGGACATGTTCGGCTCGCCAGTTTTGTAGCCGCTTCGAGACGAACACCCAATGGGTCAGCTACAAGTACCGTTGGGGAGGGAAGGAGGGAAGTTGGAATGTAAGGACGAGGAGTTGGAAGGTAGCGGCTGTGGCCTATAGTTAGGGACCAACCCCGGCATTTTCCTGGAAGGAAGATGGGAAACCACAGAAGACCATCTTCAAGGTTGCCGGCGGGGGGATTCGAACCTCCTCGCCTCCCGGATGTGAGCGACTGCCATCAGTCATGCCGTAACCACCACGGCTAACTCACCCGGTGCTAAGTTAGTAAAATGATATAAACTGAAAGCAAACCTTTTAATTACTGTACAGTTTATTATGATAACAATGAGGTATAGTGCCGGTATACTACGCAAGATCATAATTATTTAACATCTTCCTTGTTTGAACGGCCTCTTTTCGCTTTGAAAATATCTATATATATAAAAATCAATGTAACGTGATAGTTTGTCTGTGGGTATGTATGTCTCCTATGCGTTCATATACCATTCGTCCGATTGCGATGAAACTTGGGTGAGATGTTGAGTACACTCCAAGGAAGGTTTCTGACTCAGTAAATCCTTTACAATAGGTAGCGCACGCGTAGATTCAACAAATGAGCGACGACACGCAAAGCGTTTCAACAAAGTCCCGTAAGCATTCATATACCATTCGTCCGATAGCTGTGAAACTTGCGTAAAATGTTGTGTACACTGCAGGGAAATTTTCTGGCTTAGTACATCCACTTTACAATAGGCAGCGCACGAGTAGATTCAACAAATGAGCTACGACACGCGAAGCATTTCAACAAAGTCACGTTTGCGTTCATATACCATTCGTCCGATAGCGATGAAACTAGGCTGAGATTTTGTGTGCACACCAGGGAAGGTTTCTAGCTTAGTAAATCCTTTTAAAAATAGGTAGAGCACGAGTAGAATCAACAAATGAGCGACGACGCGCGAAGCGTTTCAACAAAGTCCCATATAATTTCATATCCCATTCATCCGATAGCGATGAAACTTGGGTGAGATGTTGTGTACACTCCAGGGAAGGTTTCTGGCTTAGTACATACATTTTACAATAGGTAGCGCACCAGTAGATTCAACAAATGAGCGATGACACGCAAAGCGTTTCAACAAAGTCCCGTATAAAGTCATATACCATTCGTCTGATAGTGATAAATGTTTGGTGAATTGTTGTGTACACTCCAGGAAAGGTTTCTGGCTAAGTAAATCCATTTTACAATACGAAGCGCACGTTTATATTCAACAAATGAGTGACTACGCGCGAAGCGTTTCGACAACGTCCCGTATACGTTCACATACCATTCATCCGATTGCGATGAAACTTGGGTGAGATGTTGTGTACACTCCAGGGAAGGTTTCTGGCTGAGTACATCCATATTACAATACGTAGCGCAAGAGTAGAATCAACAAATGAGCGACGACACGCGAAGCGTTTCAACCAAGTCCCGTATGCATTCATGTATCATTCGTCCGATAGCGATGAAACGTGGGTGAGATGTTGTGTACACTTACGTGAAGGTTTCAAAATTAGTGAATACATTTCACAGTAGATAGCGCAAGAGTAGATTCAACAAATGAGCGACGACACGCAATGCATTTCAACAAAGTCCCGTATGCATTCATATACCATTCGTCCGATAGCTATGAAACTTGCGTAAAATGTTGTGTACACTGCAGGGAAATTTTCTGGCTTAGTACATCCACTTTACAATAGGCAGCGCACGAGTAGATTCAACAAATGAGCTACGACGCGCGAAGCATTTCAACAAAGTCACGTTTGCGTTCATATACCATTCGTCCGATAGCGATGAAACTAGGCTGAGATTTTGTGTGCACTCCAGGGAAGGTTTCTAGCTTAGTAAATCCCTTTAAAAATAGGTAGAGCACGAGTAGAATCAACAAATGAGCAACGACGCGCGAAGCGTTTCAACAAAGTCGCATATAATTTCATATACCATTCATCCGATAGCGATGAAACTCGGGTGAGATGTTGTGTACACCCCAGGGAAGGTTTCTGGCTTAGTACATACATTTTACAATAGGTATCGCACCAGTAGATTCAACAAATGAGCGATGACACGCGAAGCGTTTCAACAAAGTCCCGTATAAAGTCATATACCAGTCGTCTGATAGTGATAAATGTTTGGTGAATTGTTGTGTACACTCCAGGAAAGGTTTCTGGCTAAGTAAATCCATTTTACAATACGAAGCGCACGTTTATATTCAACAAATGAGTGACTACGCGCGAAGCGTTTCGACAACGTCCCGTATACGTTCACATACCATTCATCCGATTGCGATGAAACTTGGGTGAGATGTTGTGTACACTCCAGGGAAGGTTTCTGGCTGAGTACATCCATATTACAATATGTAGCGCAGAGTAGAATCAACAAATGAGCGACGACACGCGAAGCGTTTCAACCAAGTCCCGTATGCATTCATGTACCATTCGTCCTTAGCTATGAAACTTGGGTGAGATGTTGTGTACACGTAATGGAAAATTTCTGGCTTAGTAAATCCACTATACAATATGCAGCGCACAAGTTGATTCAACAAATGAGGGAGGACGCGCGAAGCGTTTCAACAACGTCCCGTATAAGGTCATATACCATTCTACCGATAGCGGTGAAACTTGGGTGAAATATGGTGGACACTCCAAGGAAGGTTTCTGGCTTAGTAAATACATTTCACAGTAGGTAGCACACGAGTAGATTCGACAAATGAACGAGGACATGCGGAGCGTTTCAATACAGTCCCCTATGTCTTCATATCCCATTAGTCCGATAGCGATGAAACTTGGGTGAGATGTTGTGGACACTTACGTGACGGTTTCTAACTTAGTAAATACATTTTACAGTAGGTAGCGCACGAGTAGATTCAAGAAATGAGTGACGGTGCGCGAATCGTTTAAACAAAATCAGGTATGCGTTCATATACTATTCATCCGATTGCGATGAAACATTGATCAGTTATTGTGTACCCGCCAGGGAAGGGGACTTAGTAAATCCATTTCACAATAAGTAGCGCAAGAGTAGATGCAACAAATGAGTGACGACGCGCGAAGCGTTTCAACAAAATCCCCTATTGCGTTTGTTTGCTCTCAGGGAGAATATAATTGTGTTATTTCCACAGTTGGCAAAGGACATTTATTTATGTTTAGGTTGGCAGCAGTGACCTGGACAGAGAGTGAAGTTGCCATCATGGCTGAACGTGTTTGTGTTTCGGAGCATCAGCTCCTTCGCATATCAAGTGTTGTGTCTTTTGTAACATGTACATTTTTGTAAATACAGTCCACTAGAGTTAATTCGACATTTTCATTTATCCCCTGATGTTTCATCTGGGGCACGTATGTCGCAGACAGACATATGTTTTGGTCCTACACGGGCCGGATTCCCGCTATATCAACTGACGCCATGTGGTCTCGACAAACGCTAAAACTGCTGTATTTAAGTGAACCAGTGCGAAATACGTATGTAGAGACAATACTAGTACATTATTGTGAACAATGCAGGCGCAATTGCAATTTATTTATCAATGTTTGTGAGTTCGATCTAACTTATTTTGAAAAGTGAGCATAGTGGCTGCCATACGAAGCCACCATTGTGCTTTGGCTTCGTGTCGCCTCGGCTAGCATCGGTAATCTTCGATACACGCGCCAGCTGCAGCGCTCGCCAGACTGCTTGATCCATGTTTACAACGTAGCTGTTGTATTACAAATTTACTACGTATTTGAATAAGTTAATACATGCAGCGGGACTTGCAAAATTAATCATGATGAATTGTATATTCGTAAAAGCATATCCAGTATTGTGAACGTTTCGGTGTGCAGTTGAAAGCATCAATGGACGCATGTTTGAGGCCATCCGTGAGTTCTCGCGAGTTCCATTCAGTAGTGCAGCCTTCGATTCCTGACGGACACAGTTCCATTCTGTAGTGCAGCCTTCGATTCCTGACGGACACAGTTCCATTCAGCAGTGCAGCCTTCGATTCCTGACGGACGCAGTTCCATTCAGTAGTGCAGCCTTCGATTCCTGACGTACGCAGTTCCATTCAGCGGTGCAGCCTTCGATTCCTGCAGTTCCATTCAGCGGTGCAGCCTTCGATTCCTGACAGACGCAGTTCCATTCAGACGTCCTGACTTCGATATCCGACCGTTGGGTGACGACGCAGACTGAAAGAACCTCTACACCAGATAAGTTAACAAAGGCATTTCATAGCAATTCCTTCCCATACTCAGCAATCCTTCCTGTGCATGAACCATTTTAAGCATGTCTACTGAACGTGAGATAAAGTCACTGACCAAGCGCAGAGGTGTTCTCCGAGCATCCCTCACGAGACTCCAAACCCAAATTAATGAATTTAATAATGAGACTCCTGCTGAAGTATTAAATGTGAAGAATGAACGTTTATTAGCTCTATTACCAGAATTTAATGAAATTCAAAGCAAATTGGAGGATTTGGATGACAAAAATCCTCATGAGCAGGTCCGGTGTGAATTCGAAGATGATTATGATGAACTTAGGGCTAAGCTACAACAGTTACTAAATATCCATTGCACACATGCCTCATCTGTCTCTAGCAACGGTAGAGAATCTACAAGTAGTAATACAGGTTCGTACAGTTTGCGCAAGATACGGTTACCAGAATTTTCAGGTGATGTTACACAATTCATGCATTTCCATGACCTGTTTGATTCATTAATACTGAAGAATCAGTCTTTGGGTAATGTTGAAAGGTTCCATTACTTAATGTCAGCACTGCGTGGCAATGCTCATCAACTCATTCAAAACATTCCTCTTACTGCAGATAACTTTGAGCTAGCTTGGGAAACGGTCTGCAAGCGATACCGCAATTCAAAGGTAATAGTAAATGCACATATCAAATTACTGTTATCTCCAGATATCGTCCAAAGGGAATCATCTTCTAGTCTACGCACACTTTTGAATCAAGTACAGTCCAATTTAAAGGCTGTTGAGTCTTTGAATTTGAATATTCCCCTACATGAAATCATAATAGGTCAAATCATACTTGACAAGTTACCTGAAACCACACGTAAGCAATGGGAAATGAGCAACAAATCCAAGGAACTATCTACACTTACGGAGTTGTTAGAATATCTTGAAAGGCGGGCTCAAACCCTTGAATTAATTGATTTTTCACCTACTAAGGGTCACAGTGATAAGATCAGCAGATTGTCTCAAGATAAAACTTCTAAGCATGGTTTCAAGCATGAGAAACAACCATTTACAAGTAGTTCATACATTGCAATTAACAATAATTGTGAAGCCTGTAAGGGGCAACATCCAATCTTCAGATGTGATAAATTTTTAGGTTATGATGTTAATCGTAGATACAACCTAGTTAAGCAGCATAAGCTTTGCTACAACTGTTTGCATGAATCACACGCTATAAGTTCTTGTCCTTCGAAGTCAACACGCAAAACTTGCAACGGTCGTCACAACTCACTGTTGCATTTTGATTCTGGGAATCAGCAATTCAATGCCAACTCGTCTAAACAGTCTCAGCAAGGAGCTATCAGCAGATGCTCAAACCCCGAGTCCAACCAGGCTCACAATGCTCAAGTTCGTGGTAACTCCTCCAGTTATTGCACTATGAAACTCAAACCACAAACTCAAGTTCTACTTTCTACAGCAGTAGTAAAGGTAAAGGTAAAGGATAGTGCTGGTAGGCTACACTTAGCTCGTTGCTTATTGGACAGTGGCAGTCAAAGCAGTTTTGTAACCGAGAGTTTGGTTCAAAATTTGGGCTTAAAAAAGGCCAAGAATCTCACACCCATCGAAGGAATTTCTCAGTTCATGTCTGAAGCCAAGTATAGTGTGAGCATTGAAGTGCAGTCTTCCATAAGCAACACACGTCACAATGTTGAATGTCTGGTCCTATCCAAAATTACAAGCGACATGCCTAGTCAGCAGGTACCCTATGAAGAGTGGGAGCTCCCTAATGATATTCAGTTAGCAGATCCGAGGTTTTATGCCCCAGCCAAGATAGATATGCTTCTCGGTGCTGATGTATTCTTTAGAATTCTACAGAGGGGACACAGGACGAGACCAGGGAAGTTTCCAGTCCTACAAAACACAGATTTTGGATGGATTGTGTCAGGTTCATATGAATCCACCTCGAGAAAGAGAAACAATGCAGCAGGAACGTTTTTCCTTCATAATGATGTTCACGTTCATAACCAAGTACAACGATTTTGGGAGATCGAAGAACTTCACGAGCCAGTCAAGTCGCAAGAAGAGATTGAATGTGAACAGCATTTTTCTGATCATGTGACACGAGATGCATCTGGGAAATACATAGACTACCATTTAAGCAGGATCCAAGTATATTAGGCAATTCTTTACAAACAGCTACTAGCAGATTTCAATACCTCGAGCGTAGGCTTAACAATGATACGCAACTGAAGGTAGATTATGACCAGTTTCTCACTGAATACCAGGAACTAGGTCACATGGATATTGTTAATTCTAGTATGGCAACATCGGTAGCATACTACATGCCGCACCATCCGGTATTCAAGAAATCCAGCACTACTACAAAAACTAGAGTTATCTTCGACGCTTCTTGTAAATCGAGGTCAGGAAAGTCACTTAATGATATTTTAATGACGGGTCCTACTATTCAACAAGATTTATGTTCGATTGTCGCTAGATTTAGAACTCACGCCATAGGCTTTACAGCTGACATCGAGAAGATGTACAGACAAGTTAAGGTTGATTCCAGAGACAGCAGCCTTCAACGCATCCTTTGGAGAGCTTCTCCTAATGAGCCTATCAAGCAGTACCAACTTCAGACGGTCACATATGGCACATCATCAGCTCCATTTCTAGCAATAAGATGTTTAAGGCAATTGGCATATGATGAGGGACAACAGTATCCGCAGGCAGCATCTGTCCTTCTTCGTGATTTTTATGTAGACGACTGCATTTCAGGAACAAGTAAGGTTGACAATGCATTACTCCTACAACGTGAACTGATCCAATTGTTATCCAAGGGAGGCTTCAAGCTCCGCAAGTGGTGCTCTAACCATCCAGCATTGTTAGAGGCGGTTCCAAAGGACTGCAGAGAGACGCAGCTTCCCCTTCAGATTGATTCTGGAGAAAATATAAAGACTTTAGGTCTACTTTGGCATCCAGCGACAGACAAACTACAGATATCCAGTGGTGTGCAGAAAGAACAAGGAAGTGGATCTCCAGTGACCAAACGCAAGGTTTTATCGATTGTGTCGTCAATTTATGACCCTATTGGGCTAATCAGTCCTATTGTCATCGCATTCAAGATGTTTTTGCAGCAACTATGGCAAGAGAAGATAGGATGGGATGATGAACTTCCAACGGAACTTCTTACAAGATGGCGTACTCTGCATTCTCAAATACCCTTGATTGACAATATATATATTAACAGATTTGTGCTTCAAGAAAATTGTACTCAGGTGCAGTTGCATGGCTTCGCTGATGCATCTACCTTGACACCAGGTCACTTCCTTATAGGCGAACCCCTTACTACTCTTCCCGAACCTGATTCAACATTATGTAAACGGCCTTTGTTAACTAGATATAAGGTTCTGCAACAAAGAATCCAATCCTTTTGGAAGAGATGGTCATTAGATTACCTCACCCATCTGCAACAGCGCAGCAAATGGACGACCTCCTCCAGCAACGTATCACCAGGTACTGTGGTGCTGATACGGGAAGACAATGTTCCCCCACTCCAGTGGCCCCTTGGTGTTATCACAGAAGTGCATGGTGGTAAAGAGTGGTTTCAGTGAAGTGCAACAGTGGTATTTTTAAACGACCAGTTTCCAAGGTAGCTCCGCTACCAATTGAGCAGACACATAATTTTGACTGTTAATATGTCAGTGTTTTAAGTTAGTGAATATTTTAGTGTTTTATGTCCTTGTCATTGGAACATTTCAGTGTTTCCAGTTCAGATTATTGAAATCCATGTATTTCAAGGTGGGGAGTATGTTTGCTCTCAGGGAGAATATAATTGTGTTATTTCCACAGTTGGCAAAGGACATTTATTTATGTTTAGGTTGGCAGCAGTGACCTGGACAGAGAGTGAAGTTGCCATCATGGCTGAACGTGTTTGTGTTTCGGAGCATCAGCTCCTTCGCATATCAAGTGTTGTGTCTTTTGTAACATGTACATTTTTGTAAATACAGTCCACTAGAGTTAATTCGACATTTTCATTTATCCCCTGATGTTTCATCTGGGGCACGTATGTCGCAGACAGACAGCGTTCATATAACCTTCTTCGATTGCGATGAAACCTTGATGAGTTATTGTGTACACGCCAGGGAAGGGCTTCGACTTAGTAATACATTTCTCAATAGGTAGCGCACGAGTAGATTCAACAAATGAGTGACAGCGCACGAATCGTTTAAACAAAACCCCGTATACGTGCATATACAATTCATCCGATTGCGATGAATCATTGATGAGTTATTGTGTACACGCCAGGGAAGGGTTTCGACTTAGTAAATCCATTTCACAACAGGTAGCGTACGAGTAGATTCAACAAATGAGTGACAGCGATGAAACTTTTGAAAGTTGTTGTGCACGCTTCCACGAATGGTTCTAAATTAGAAAATCCATTTTACGATAGCTTAGAGGCAGTTAACATGTTGTGTATCCAAAAGCACTTCAAGAAACAGAATTTCAACGCCAACACTTTCTTTGGTTGGCATTGCAACGCATGCCGGGTACAGCTTGTTGTTTTATAAATGAACTAGCGGATCCATGCGAGAGATCTCGCAAGCTTATAAACCACACTTTCCCCAATAGGTTTATAATGAGAGACTTGAGGAGAAAGGTTGTTATGTTTATATTTCAACCAAATGATTAAAGAACACTATTTACATTTCAGTTAGAATTCCAAGTTCTACGTTCCCTAACTTAAGAAGGCAATCACTGAAAATTGGATCATCATAACACTCACCGGTTATTCGATATTTATGAAATTATACGATTTGAGTACTCATTCCTTTGATTTACTGTTTCTGAAATCCATGCAAAATGATAAAGAAAAGACCTCAGAATGTTAAAAAGACATGAAACAAGCGTCACAGCGGCCAAAATGTGAAGTGGACAGCAATTACGGAGCTTATTTTCCTAGTGCAACAGTATCTTCAAATCACACACTTCGTACATTTTTTAAAGTCATTTTTTAAAGAAATTATAGATATTTATGAAATTAGAGTGCAATTCGTCACTGCTAATGTCTATTCTCTTTCATTGGAATGCTCATTTGTCGTGATCGGTCGCTTGTGAGCGTTGCAGGAGGGATCTATACTACTGAAATAATATATTATGACTAGCTGTTATGCCCGGCGATGCTCGTGATCACAATTGGATATTAAGAGATCGTACCTTTGCTCGCATTGCCCTATTTGTGTGCAACCCGGAGGAAGGTCGTTGTTATCATGAGCAATATTATTATTGGCACTCAAAAGTCCTTGAGCGTGCTTTTTTATCTGATCAAAAATTGTGTTCAAGTTGTTAAGTAGGTGGGTACGACGGCTCTATACTGCTTGTAGTTTATAATAGATTAATCCTAAAATTTCGCTGATATAACTGAATATTTAAGGAACCTATTTTAATCTTAGTATGCATTATTGACCTAACTTATACATTAAAACGGCCAATGAATTTCATTTTCTTAATTGTACATATTAGCCTTGCGTGTTTTGTCGACCAGCAACATTTCAAGAGGGTAATGGTAGTCTGCAGATAAACGCTTATAATCCCATCTTCATAATAATATAATGCATTTAATTAGGGAAATAACGAATACCAACAAAAAAAACATCCTAATAAATATCATCTAAGATTCTGTATGTCCACCCACACTTAAATAAAACGAACTAACGAGTGCAGAGACACCTTGTGGCCGCGAGACAAACTAACCCTAACCAGAACAATATATTGAGAGGACCAAATCTGGAGGTGAATACCATATACCAAAAGGACACAGGTTCTATGTGATGACATTTGACGATAAAAAATAGAAGATTAGTAACAAATCAACTCTGAAGCTACATTTACCATAACTCTGCTTCTTGGGCCCGCCCACCCTCGTTGGGTGGGAATGAAATGACCCTTTATTATTATTTATTAAGAACTATACAGCCTATTTTCATATATCCTAATCACGTTAATTGCCTCTATCAACATACAAAATTTCAGTTTGAAGGTTGTGATAGATTCGTAGATATTGAGAACCATCTAAATATTTCAGATGGTCGCCAGGTTGGATTTTTATTTTTGTACTATTACATTAAGATTATTGTGTACGTGTAGTATTCAAACTTCAATCACATGATTAGAACATAAGTAAAAACGAGATTTTAAAATTTCGCACAGCTGCCATCTTGTGATTATACAAACAATTGAAATAAATTAGATGCCAGTGGAGTAACATTTGTATTAGCATTTAACGTGTTACGTTTCACTGCACTCGGATAGTTAATTCGCGAGAAACGTCCATTTAAATATTTATACTTCGCGTCGCCGCCATGTTGGATTTGTGCTCACCAGGTTACTGTAAATCCTATAGGTGAACATATGTTCATATCCTCTATGAACATAAAAAAAAATCAGTTTGATTGCTGTAAAAAAAAATCATAGATATTGAGAACCGTCTAAATATTTCGGAAGCTCGCCATTTTGGATTGTTATATGTATAGGCCATAGAGTTATGTACCATTCAAGGACAATTATTGCCTAGGTTCATTATTCAAACTTTCACTTCGATCGCATGATTACGACACAAGAAATAAAAACTTAATTTTAAAATTTCGCACAGCCGCCATCTTGAGGGTATGTAAACAATTGAACTAAATTAGATGCCAGGGCATTTCAATATGTATAATCATTTACTGTACCACATTTCACTGCGCACAGAGAGTTAAATCACGAGAGAAAAGTCTATTTAAAAGTCTCAACTTCGCTTGGCTGCCATGTTGGTTTTGTAGTCACCAGGTTTTTGATGAACTTCTAGTAGTGCCCTTTATCACCGTACACACTTTCAGGGCGATATCGGTAATAGTTTCGGAGATACTGAATGCTGGTGAAATATTTCGCACAGCCGCCATGTTGGATTGGTGAGAGAGAATAAAATTTGAAGTGCACGGTCGGGGTCGGCCAGAATAGTGCTATGATCTTACCGAGTTTCATTGTAATCGCTCCAGCCGTTAGAAGTTATTAGGGACACACACACACACACACACACACACACACACACACACACGGACAAAAGGTGATCTCATAAGCCTATTTTTTTTTTCATAAAATGAAAATAGGCTAAAAAATACCCTAAAACTTGATAAGACTGCTTCGATGCACGGGTTACGCTACGCTACGCTACGCTACGCAAAATATTCAAATGAAGTATGGATACAAGTAGACAGAAAGAAGAACTAAAGTACAATTCTATATATGTAGGTATATTTGCTTAAATAACCGATAAGCCTATAGGTACTTTTAGGTTATATCACGTAAAATTGGTCTTTTTAGGTCCTAGCGTAAAATCATGTCAATTTAGGCTCTATAAAACAGAAAAGTGACCTTTTCAGCGTCTACAAACGGTGTAAAAACATGCTGACATGCGTGGCTACAATGAATACAGTCCTGATTTAACGTGGCAGCAGGAAATTGTACTAAAAAATATCAAGCAGTGAAGGGGGAGAAATGGTAAGGTTACATTGTTATTAAGTTGACTATGGTCAATCTGTAGATACTCGCCTACATACAGTATTAGTCAGGATCTTACTTCACTTCTGCGAACACTTAGTGTGCACTTATTCTTAACTGGGCGCCGAAGGAGTCTTCCTCCCGGAGTTCTAAACCACAATGTGGTCACGTTCAGCGCAGGTGGCTGTGAGTCGCGATGTGATTTCAATGTAATTCTATGAATGTGGAACAAACGGTAGGAACACAGCCCCGGTTTTGAATGATCTTCGATGACACTTAAGCCCTTTCAAATATGGGACAAAGTGGCTATTTGTTGAACGAGGAACATTCTTTTTGGAGGATGAGGGTGTCCCACGTACCCCCCCCCCCCCCCCGACCTACAGCCAACTTACAAGTCGTTGTTGTTGCAATTGAGGGGCTTGGTCAATCTGGCCATTTAGCCCCGTGTACTTGAGTGCATGTGTGTGGGTAATTTTATCTGAATCTGTGTTATTGTGATGGCTGTATAAGTGTAATTCAGGCGAGGATTTAGAAGGAGGCGGCCGTGGCCTTAAGTTAGGAACCATCCCTGCATTTGCTTGGAGTAGAAGTTGGGAAACCACGAAAAAACACTTCCAGGATGGCTGAAGTGGGAATCGAACCCACCTCTTCTTAGTTTTGCCTCACGAGACTTAGTGTACCCCGTCCAGCTCTCAGACCAGAATTAAATTTCTTGGCAGAGCCGGGAATCGAACCCGGTCCTCCTGAGAACAGCCAAGAATGCTAGTTGCTGCAGCATGAGGTGGTTTCAACTTACGAAGAAGTACAAGAAGAAAAAAAGAAGACGAAGAAGAAGAAATAGCAAAGAAAAACTAATGAAGGAAAAAGATAGGGGAAAGAAATGCCTTCAACCCTCCAAGAATGAGGTCTGAGGGACTCAGAAAGAAGTAGAGTCATGGAAAGCAGATAGGAAAGGGAAAGAGGGTCCGTCCTAAAGTTAATGGAAAAAGGGGAAAACTCGCCCAGCTCAGGAAACCCTGGAGGTCGCTAACTCATGAGCTCACCAGCCGTGAGCTCTTGAGGATGTAGCACTAACTCTAGTATTTACTAGTATTAATTTATTTATTTATTTATTTACCGTATGGCTTTTATGCTGGGAGTGTCCGAGGACATGTTCGGCTCGCCAGAGGCTGTAGCTACTTCAAGCGGACACCCATGGGGTGAGCTACAAGTTCCGTTCAATTTAAAGTAGTTCCAACTTTCGCTACCAGATGTCACTGATACCTAGTGATGAATGTTGGAACTTTGATAGAGCGTGTCAACAAAATATAACCTAGAAATTTAGCTTCACACAGTTTTAGTCTGTGGAAGGATCTTTCACATGCCATACATCTATGATATGGGACCGCCGGCTTTACTTCCCCTACGAAGGAAGGTATACTGACGGATTTTAACGCTCTTAAATCCGACGACTTCGGCCGAGTTTGGACCGGCTATTCAGCAGGCTACCAACTACGCACCGAAGCCGCTACTAGTATTTAAGTAACATTGGCACTAACTAGAGTGTACCATAAGTAGTGGGGATACGTACACCCTGCCTCCTATAAGGACTTCGTGCAGTAGGCAGGCGATATCATGAAAAGAAGAGGACTGACCCCTCGAGGAATGAGGGATCATGAAAGATGAGAAAAGGGTCAATTAAGGCGAGAAAATGAATGACTCCCTAGGTATCGGATACCGTTTTTGTTTCTTTGGAACGGGCGTACCATACATAAGTGTCGTAATCAAAAAAGTAAACTAATAACAGATTCCACAATAAATCTCTGAATTAATCAATACTGCCATTTCGTACCTGTCGTTGACGGGTTTAACTGTTTTATTAATATAATTGCCTTTCAGTCTGTCAACACAAATGTGACCAATTAGATTGGGCGTAAAGTAACAATTATTCTATCACCCTACAGCCTGAACTAATGTTACATGATTTACTTATACACTCTTCAACACACTTCCCTAACAAATGGGTGCTTGTCACGCCTTTAGCGGGTTTGTTTCTAGAGGGCCGTGGCCGTTCATGGTTGGCATTGTGGGTTTTGGTAGTGTTTTGTACAGTAATTTTGTCTTGTATATTTGGATCTGATGATGCTCTCTTGACGAGCGAAACATGTCATCTAATTAAAACCTCCCATTTTTTAAGGAAGTTTCCTGTTGTTGATTCATTTAGAGGCTTTGAGACATCGTGGTCATGTAGCCTCAAGTGTTATGGAAGTATGTTAATAAGTGCACAAATAATCCATTTAAGAGTTCTTGGAGTTAGGGTAGTAAAATAATTGTTACTTCCCGTCCAATCTAATTGGGCACATTTGTGTTGACGGACTGAAAACCAATTATACTGATAATATTAAATAAGCAACACTGAAAAATGACTTCTAACATATTTTTTTTTGAAAACTAATAATTAACAATACTTCACAACGAAAGGATTAATTGCCATCGCCAGTAAATAGTTGGTTAATCTCAATCAGGCGCACATGATCTGTGAGATAATTAAGAAATACTTCCTCCCATCGCAGGCTTGGGTTTTTCCATGAACGGTGCGCGCGTCGCAATGGCTTCCGCTCTCCCCGCCATTTGCGTGAGGGTAAGGTCGTCCTTGTTTCAGTGCTCTTCGCTATTCCGTGGTGAACTCATTCATCCAGAACATTAATAGCGCCCGATTGCGTACCGTAATTATTAGCAGGTTATACTTTTGTTTACGTATGTGTACTGTATCTTTTTCTTATAATATTGTTTTTAAAAAATCCTTTGTTTTAGTTGATTTAATCCGTGGCTTGATTAAATCTCAGTAGAGAAGCTTGAGTGTAATATGATTGCAAAATTTGAGTCTGTTCATTATATGTAATTAGTTTTTTGATTTTAGTAAAAAAAATGCATAATATAAATAAAATGGATATTTTCCTTTAAAGTAAAAAATAAAGAGTTAAATGAGATGCCAAATTCTAGTAGCCAGCTGTTTCTAGGCGATATAATGTAAATAAACAATAATTTCTGACAGATTAATTGCGTCCGACGGTGATATTGTTTGAGTTACGCCCGACGGTGATATTATTTGGGTTGCGCCCGACGATGATATTATTTGGGTTGCGCCCGACGGCGATAGTATTTGGGTTGCGCCCGACGGCGATAGTATTTGGGTTGCGCCTGACGGTGATATTGTTTGGGTTGCGCCCGACGGCGATATTATTTGGGTTGCGCCCGACGGCGATATTATTTGGGTTGCGCCCGACGGTAATATTACTTGCGTTTCGCCCGACGATGATATTTAGGTTGCACTCGACGCTAATATTATTTAGATTACGTCCGACGGAGGGTTAAGTTAAGTAATATACTTCCCCCTCTATTTTGGATATTTTAAGCACGGAACTGTCCCCGAAATTTCACTTTTAAAATACAGCAACCTTAAGTAGGAGGTTTGAAAAACACACACAATTTTCATCAATTGGATCGCCTGAGTGGAAATGTTACACGAGAGAGTAAATTAGCACGGGTTCGCATTAAGAGCAAGGAAATGGGGTGCTAAATATAACACAATGATAAAGGCTTTATCAGGCAGAAACTAATTAAAGCTTAGTCATTCATAAAGAGGTTACGACACTCAATCAAAGTAGCTTGGGAACTCCCGACCGTCTTATCCGGTATATTGCGTAGGCGAGCCTCTAAAATGCAAGAGTCCCGAGTGGATGTGATTTAGGGCGTTATCACAGTCAGTGGCATTTCCGGAGCCCACTTCCTGTGCATGGGCGTTAGGATATCGGCACAAATGAACACGTGACAACCAGGTTTCTACAACACTAGTTCGAACAACTCCAGATACGGGAATAAGTTCTATCACCAATTTCAACCGTGTGAGTGTCCTTAGTTAAGAAAAGCGCCCTTTAGTCGAAAATCTAGGCACAAGAAACTTGCAGCTTTATTGACCATTTGTTTTGTAATTCTAACTGGTGTGTAATTAACATTTTTTGACGGAAAACTAGAAGAAAGGAAGAAAGAGGAAGGGAAATAAAATCCCTCTCGGCACACCCTAAGGTGGGGGTAGATTTCACCGGGCAAAGAAAAAATTTTCGAATTCACTAAATTTGCTAATTAGTTGGTGTACACCTACCGTTCCCATGTTCAGCATACGAGAATCCCAATCATATAATTTCTAAAACATTTTGTTCATCCCTTGGCGAAAGGGTGGATCATATCAAAAATTCTTTCAGACAAAAGTTTTATGCACTTTTCAGATGACTTATGACCATTTTAAACTGTTTTGATATTTTGCCTATTGAGGGTGGTAAGATATTTTCAAAAAAAACACCCCTTTGGTCAATGTTTGGTGTTATCAAAAAACTTTATTTATTTTATGTCTTCAGTAGTGGCGAAGTTGGGGCTCATGGCCCTCTCTTACACTTAACGACGCAATATGGTACCAGTGGTACCAGTGAAACAATTTTGGAAAAACAAAACATAATTATGATAAGTAAGGAGTAAATTAATTATGCTAATACTAATATTAAAGAAAAAGGCACACGAATAATGATAATAATTATAACAATAATAATAATCACAATTTGACAGACCTTTCTATAATATCCTAGATATAATCCTAGCTCAGTCATACTTCCTATCATCCATCACCATTCACACGGGGCAATCAGCAGTATTCAACGCATGATCTCGGCATACTCAGATTAGTTTTTGGCCTTTTTTCGAAGAATTGTATGAACTTTGAATGGATTCAATTTTTCACATACTAAGAAAGTTGTAGCGATATTTCACTATTTCGAAAAAGCTCCCACCCATTTCCAGCCGCTGGATTGATTTTGCCCATTAACGAACTCGACCAAGATTTTGATTAGTTATATTTCATGGATCAATTTGAAATTGATTGGTGCAAAATGACTGTAGTTATCGTGTCCACAAGAAGGTGATATACACACTTTTGAACTGACGGTGGTTTTGGGATATGGGGGATATGAAATGCAAAGATATGTTGACATTTTCCGGAAGTCGAAATATGGTGCCCATAGCAATAGGTATCTTATGAAATTACCCTAAAACAGTTTTCAAAAGTAATATAAAGGCACTTTTGGGAGAAATGCGTGCTGCAATTTGAGTTGAGATCAAGAATAACAAGACTAATGTAAATTAGGAAAATGTAAAATGCTCTTATCTCCAAGCGTCCTTACTGTGGATTACAGATGATAATTGATGTTTCAAGGGGCCTAACATCTTGGTTATCGGCTTCGAATGATATGCGTGAAATCAAAATCCATACGTAATATAATAAAAACTCCCTGATTCTTGGATGTTATGGGTAATATCGAGAACCAATCGCTGGATTTTGATGCGGTTTTCACCATTCATTTATGACCAAAGGAAAACCGAGCGGTAACTATTTCAGTGAACCGAGTCGAAGAAAAATCAGCTGTCCGTGCGCCTTTAAACCTTTAAAAATATCTATATACTATGAGTGTAAGAATTGTTGATCATGAAAAGTTCTACAAATAAGTCCTCAACGCATATCTCTATCTTTAAAACATCGCCCACTATAAGTAGGCTTGCCATATTTTTAGTGAGTGAAACCGGGACACATTAATATGGGATGGCCTTACCGGGCGGTTTTAAGCCTTTTTTAAGCCTCGCAAGTGACGGGGGGGGGGGGGAACTGGAATCCTAAATTGTTAGTTCTACACATCTTTTAAAAATAAAAAAGGAATTTTTGCTACATAAAAATATATAATTTTTCCTTTTTGATGAATTTTTTTCTGGTCTACCATCTAGAGAGAAGTGTTAATAAAATACAATTTAAAATACTTACAATTTACTAAGTCTTATTATTTTTTGAAAAACTACAACTTTTTGTCTAACTACAAAAACAATTACAAAAAAAACTTTCTTTGTCAAACTAAAAAAAACAATTAATTAATGAGTTAACAATGTTAATCTTTGCTTTCAAACCACTCATATTTTTGACTTTAATGTACTTCTTTTTTTTTTCAAAAAGTCTTTCTTAGGCTTGACCTTTTCATAAAAATCATAGCAAGAAAGGCCAAAGTTGATTTTACATACAATCAATGTTCTTGCAGTGGACTCGTTCATTAATGAAGAGTAACAGATTCATAAAAGATTCTTTAACACATAAATTCATTACTTTTTACATCTATCAGCTGTTTTCCGGGACATTCATAAAACCGGGCGGGACACTGGGACAAGAGCAAAATCTGTCCCGGTCAAAGCGGGACGTATGGCAAGCCTAACTATAAGTGCTTTTACATTTTCAATTCTTCCAACTATCTCCATTCAGTGGAAATTTAATACTTAGCTTCGGAGCGAGTTTACGAGCTAGCGACCGAGCCTACCACCTCAGCTTTGCCCAGCATTAAATTGTTGAGTCGTGTCGAGTTAATACTTCAGAGAAGAGTATAGCATATGTGTTTGGAGTTTCACTGTTCACCTCGGCTTTTCTGAATTGCGACTGGGACCTGCATTTTAAGCTTACGCTGGGTAAACCGTTCAAGATACCGGGCGAAGCAAGTATTGGTGCATATTGCAAAAATTAGTCACCTTTCCACAACTTGAATACGACTTGCAACAAGAAAATGTGGGAGACCCGAACTGTGAATGCTATTTACCCTCTTCTCCAGTTAACCATTTAAACTAAGTACAATGCGCAAACATTCCCCCCACCAGCAAAAACATACATCACTCACCTAAAGAAATAAGAGATGTCAAATGTCACTCAAAAACTACTCTGTAAATGGAAACATCAAGATCCATTAATTGGGAGGGTAAAAGCAAACACAGGGAACGAACGGCCTTTTGTTCCTATTCATACAGCAATTAAGATCAAGAGCACATTGTTTGTAAAGACAAATGACTATCGCCTGCGCGCAACGCATGCGTACTGTGCCTGTTATCGATCGTACGGTACACTTGAGCCAGGTGCTTGACACAGTATTATACTCACAAATACATTCATCAGGCTCATGCGAGTGTTACAGATGATAATGCAGTAACTCGGAGATTTATAGTTACACCTACTCACGTCCCTCGCATTCCTGTACCTCGCCTCAACGTCAGGTTGCTGTTTCATTTATCCACTTAGCATCGTGGTCGTCAGCCCTGTGTGGTGAATCCCACATGATAACGGTGCCTGTACTCGTGTGTGCATTTATACTTAATTAGCAATCCACCCCGGCTTCGCCCGTTATCTTTAACGGTTTAACCAGCGTAAGCTAAAAAGTCGTATTTATTTCAATTTCAATGCAGTACGGTACGTATCCGTTTTCCGTCTCGGCATGATGGGTTAAAATCACTGACTGAGCTATCGTTTATATTATCATGGAGATAGCATGTGCAACGAATTCTTGTCAGACGTAATTTAAGAATGGTGAGGTGCATGAAACACAAATCCCCCTTCCATCTAAATTTGACTTTGTACTCTGCGGAACAAAACGTTCACAGGCGAAATGAAGAAAAGCCGAGTTGCACTTTCAGGGAAACTCCAAAACGCATCCACTTTGCGCGACACCAAAGAATATATGCTCGACACAATTCGACAGTTTGCTGCTGGCTGTAAATGGGGTCATAGGCTCACTCGCTAGCTAGCGCGGAAGCTAGTAATTGAATGGAAATTGTTGGAAGAAATGAAACGTAAAAACACTTACAGTGGGCGATATATTGAATATCGAGATATGCTGTCGAGGACGTTTTTGTAGAACTTTTCACGCTGAACAATTCATACACTCAAACTATATATTGTTAACGGTTTACCCAGCGTAAGCTTAAAAGGCACTCGGACGGTAGTTTTTTTTTTCTCGTTACTGCTCGGCTTCCTTCTTCTTAAATAAATTATTTTCAACAAAAACCTTCCTTGAGAAATCCTTTACAGAATGGAGAAAATCGCATCAAAATCCATTCAGTGGTTCTCGAGGTTACCCGGAACATCCAAGCATCGGGGACTTCGTTTTATACCATGTAGAGATTAGGACGCTGTTTCATAAAACTGACCGATAATATTCGCATATAATTTTTATTGGTTAACCAAGTTCGGTTTCATAAAATTTCACGACTGATTAAAAAAATCTGCACTCATTATCAGCTTTTTTTTAAAATTTGTCCATCATATTGAGTCTGCAACTTTAAAACTGTAAATTTTGAGGTCGAATTCGTCAACAGTAAGGTCAAAAACCTTACAATACTGACCTGTGTCTAATTAATCCTATTTTTAGGAGTTGGTCCGCCATATTGGACCCACCATTTTGACTTTTTCAATTTTAATAGCAAATTCGTTAGGCTAATACCGATTTGTGTTTAATTAATCCTGTACAGTAAACTCTCACTAATTCGGACTAATGGGGGCGAGATCTAGTCCAAATTATAGAAAGTTCGAATTATAGAAATGTTTTCTAAAATATTGTAGGTCTACTATACATGCATAGTTATCTGAAGCTAGCTTGCCACGGTGGGTGAGTGGTTAACGTGTCGGTCTACTAACCCCAAGCTTGCAGGTTCGCTCCTGACCGTGGTAAGTGATTTTTGAAAGGCAGCAAAAATACGACACGCATGTCATACGATGTTGGCATGTCAAAGAACCCATTTGAATTCAGTAGGCCATGCTCATAATGGCAAAATTAATCTCGGGAGTTTCTGCCAACACAAAGTTCCTCATTTCTCTACTAGAAAGCGCTATAGTGTTCAAGGAGCTTAGATATCTAACCTCCTTGACTTTATAGTTATTAAAAATATAGTTATTAAAAAGAATTATACACCCGCCTGAATCAATACTAAGAAGAAATTAATTATTTAACTTGTTCTTAGTACATGTTTCGTGGATTAATCAAATGTTATCCCCTTCATCAGCTAAAAACATATTGAAAACAAAATAAAGCGCAGCATTGTAATATGAAAGGTTATTAAACCGAATATGGTGCGCCATATATTTAGGTTGTAAACATTAGAATAAAATGAAGTAGTTGGTGACGGTGATCACTCTGATCAGCCTGCAGATGCTAATGAAGCTGTATGACTAACAGTAGACACTACATTCACAGTTCCGTATTGAGAAGGTCAAAAGCTTGAGGTGACAGACTTGGAAATTTCAATACTTCACCAATCCTAAGCCAATCAAATAGACATCAAGTAAACACGACGTGGTGTAAAATACATCTCTTGGTAAAGAGGTTAACTCCAAGTATATGTTTGAGCTTAAGTCAATGTTTCATTTAGAAAATTACTTTCATAGTGCTTCAAGGAACAACGAAATTCGGCATGCAAGATACCCTCTGGGTGTCAAAATACAAAGTTTGCACCCGGCACCGGAGGCCAGACGATATGAAGCTATCGAATATAATATATAATTGTCTCACTTTCCTGATTAACTAGCGGTGACTCAAACATAAGGCTGTAGAACGCGCCGACTATAACCGTCCTTCGCTAATGACCAATAGCTGACTGTCGTTGACCAATATAATGCCCTCTATCACTCCTCGTGGATTCCAAGTCCCGCCCTGGCGGCTAGCTTGTGTCTCCCACATATATCAGTGTCCAATCTTGCACATCCGCACATAGTTCTGTCCAGTCTCGCTGCTTGCTCTCAGTGGCTACGGTGGAAAGTTGACAACGATGTGCCTCGCGCTGGGAAAGCCTCGGCCCCAGGCGCCATGGAATGTAAACATATCCGCCCAGCTAGATTTCAAAGGCGAGCCGCACGTTAACCAGGAAAGTGAGGCAACTATACAATGTATGTAATTGTTAAAGAAAGACTAGATGAACATCATAATATGTAGCCTACATACTGTAATAAATTAAAGTTACAATACATATTCAAAGGCTGTATAATATGTATCCCTATATACATTTTGTTTTCTAAACTTAGCTATGTATATTTACCCCTAACACTCATCTTAGGTACTGTATTCTAGCGAGGACAACAGTACGATACTTCCGAACACTTTTAAGCAATCAGAGAGATAGAATGCAACACAAAGTAACAGTAACTCGTCATGTGGGCTTCAAAAAGCGAACTGAACAGGCTCTGCCTTTGTTGCGTGCTTGTGACCAATAATAATACATACGGTACTTATTGGCATCGAGTGGAGTGAACGGGAAGGGAGATGAGATTGGCATTTTACAATAGATGACCTCGGTGTAAATGATGTCTGAAGTATAAGAGGTGTTCAAATGTCAAGGTACGAAATGATACTGTGGGTACAATTTACTCGTTATCACCACAGGCCTGTGCACAGGTGTCCCATTGCTTCACTAGCCCCAGGATTCCCTGTTCCCAAAAGTCTTTTGGCTGTGACATGAGGCAATCCTGTACGGTGTTTAGTTCGTCGTCCGATTGGAAAAGTTTTCCCATGAGACGAACCATTAACAGTGACGTGTATTGTGCGACACTCCGTAGCCTACGCAAGTCCATCAAGAAGGAACAAACTGCCTGGACTGCTCACGAAGGGAGTGATTCTGCACCATGATAACGCTCGCCCACACGTCTCTAATGTCACGCAAGGTGTATTGGCCACGTCCAAGTGGGAGCAACTTGAGCATCCGCCCTACAGTCCCGACCCTGCGACTTCCATCTGTTTGGTCCGTTAAAAAGAACATCTCAAAGGAAAAAGTTTCCAATCGGACGACGAACTAAAGGACACCGTACACGATTGGCTCCTGTCACAACCACAAGACTTCTGGGTACAGAGAATCCTGCGGCTAGTGAAGCAATGGGACACCTGTGCACAGACCTGTGGTGATTACTTTTGAATAACGAATAAATTGTACCCACAGTATCGTTTCGTACCTTTCCATTTGAACACCCCTCGTAGTAAGTTACTGCGAAGATTAAAACCTGTCCGAATTAGGCTAGCCAATTTCCGAATTAGGGAAGCCCAAAATAGTGAGGGTTCATAGGATTTGTCCACCCTATTGGATCCTCCATATTGAATTTTCCAATTTTAATAGAAAATTCGTTATCAGCGAGACCGAAAACATAATTATCCCAATTTTTTGTCTACATTGACAAAGATTTAGACTGTTGTCCACGTTTCAGGAATGCGTCTCACTGTAACAGGACGTTACTTGTAGTATGAGACAGGCATCTTAGCTGAATAATACCCGGACAAGAAATAGCGGTAGCAAACTCAGAGTTCTACAGATAGTCCTCGAGGGAAGAATTCCTTCTCACCCTCGCATCGTCAACAAGCAAGCACCCACCCACCAAGCACTCCGGCCAAGCGGAATGAAAATGGATGACCAGTGATGGCTGACGGCAAGCAGGGGAGAGAACGAAATATACGACAACATACTACTCCACATCAATGTAAGTAATGGATTCTAGGAGCTTAAGCTTGGGGTGGAAATACTTGAGGGGAGATGGTAATTGTTTGTAGGAGGGGAGAGAATGGACAACCGAGTAGCCTCCAGACACATTTCAGAAACATGGCAGCGCAAGCTTCGCTCCATAAGTCGTGATGACAATTCCACTTTACTGGAGACGTGACAAGAATATCGTATACTGTTAGCAAATGGGATACTTGACACCATAAATTCAAATCTATATCCACCAGGCTGTTTTAAAAAGAAAATATCTTCAACATAAAATAGTGCTCTACACCAGCAGTTGAAAATGTGAGATGTGCCACACAGACCGAATACCTTAATTGATTTTCTTTCATCACAGTACGTTGAAGTCCATAGTTAAAACAATGCATTGGGATATTGGATGATGATAAATAATAACAATAATAATTATATGCGTCAGAAACGACAACAATTGGAGCATCAGGCATCATAGAACGCAAAATTCTACGAAAAATATTTGGAGCAATACACAGAGATGGCATATAGATGGAAAAACCTACCAAAGAGCTATACGAGTACACAGACAAACTCGCCGATATGATCAGAAAACGCAGACTAACCTTTTTACGGGCACATACAGAGAGTGAACAACAATAGACTTACAAATAAAATCCTTGATGAAGTAAACAGCTTAAGCAGGAAAACTAATTGGTATCATGAAATAGAGGAAGACTTAAGGCAGGTGGGGATCGACAGGCAAATGATTGGAGACAGAGGAGAATTCAGGAACAAAATTAAGAATACAACATTTAAAGTAAATGAAAAGAAGAAGACAGGAATATTGTGGACAGAACAACGGAAACAGGAGAACAGCGAAAGGATGAAGAGATTTTGGGAAGAGAAGAGGAAGAAGGGAGAGATGTGAAAATTGTGTCATGACATATTTAAGTTCAAATACTGTCCATAAGGGCAAAAATTATATTATAATAATAATAATAAATATAAATAATAATAATAACAATAATAGTCTAATAATTTCTACATAGTATAAAACGAAGTCCCCCATTCTTGGATGGATTTTGATGCGATTTACACCATTCTGTAAAGGATTTCTCGAGGAGGATTTTTGTAGAAAAACATTCATTTATACAGTGGCGGCTGGCGAAGAATTCAGTTGTGTGCTTTCTGCAAAAAATAAATATATTTTGGAAACATAATTTATAGATTCTAGAAGGTGCCACCTACCACTTACTCATTTCGTGTAACCAGTGCTGCCGCTCGGTGGTCGAAGGAAGAATCGCTGTGACGTGTTGGCTCTGGCACTGCCAGTGGCTCTGGTCTTGGCTGTTGAGCACGCATGCGCAAAAGGCATAGTTCATGTTTGCTGGCAATAAACGCAGGAATTCTTGCTGAGCTGCGATCAGCCCAGCCAGTGCCGGACGCGGAGTGGAGCGGACAACTACTGTAGATACCTCGTTGAAATATTCCCTATTCTTTGGCTGACGTCTTTTTAAATGCACTATATTATTAAAGTAATACATTTTCAAATAAACCAATGTGCTGCAGCACTTCAGCACATAACGTGCAGCGCCCCTGATTTATGACCAAAGAAGCCGAACAGTAACGATTTCAATCGAGTCGAAGAAAAACCCGCCTTTACAGAATGGTGAAAACCGCATCAAAATCCATCGAGTGGTTCTCAAGATTACCCGTTACATCCAAGAATCGGAGACTTTTGTTTTATACTGTGTACAGATGTAGGATAATTATTAAAGTATACTCTATACAAATAGCATATATACTTTGATACCTCTCAATGTACCACCATGAGTTCACCAACCCCAGAAAATACGTGAATTTGAGTTCGCCATTTAATTCCCAGTGTGTTGCCTCACAGTTTATCGGGGCCGAAATGCGACCTCTTCAAACAGTAGGAGGCGTGTCGCCACAGAATATAATCACAGCACTCTTCTTTTGATCCACCCCATTAATGTCAATACGCTCACAATAGAGGTCACTTCAAATTGGCAACACTCCGGTCTTCTGAAAAGAGGTCGCACTACAATGCGACTGTACACTCAGTCATGGAAACAAACAATAGTGATTGTTTCCAGTCGATGTTACAGGACGCCCAGAGTTGCCAGATTGGGCGACATTCCGCCAAAGGCGTACTTGCCCTAACTTTTTTATTTCTTTTTAACGAAAAGACATGAAAATGACCATGTCTGCCCAAAAATTCCTTATTGACAAAGTTTTTATAAATTAGGAAATTAACAATGTAAGCCAATAAATTATTAATATTATTATTATTATTATTATTATTATTATTATTATAGTATAGCGGTTTCGGTCTCATTGCGATCTTCTTCAGCAAAGAATAGTAGTTAATACTGATGACGTTTCAAGCCTTACCCTAAATTTGTATAATTTATCATAACTATTTCTAAAATAATACCTAAAATGTTAAAAATACACTAAAAGACTAAAAAAGAACCAGATGTGTTAAAATGTTTTATAATTTCAACTCGTGAGATTCGCTGATGACATCGTCATTTTAGCCAACACATCAGAGGATTTGAATGAGTTTTTAGGTAGATTTCATTAGAAAGCTAACTATTGCAATGGGTACCATGTTTCGACTTCCGGAAAATTTCGACATATCTTCGCGTTTCACATCCCTCAGACCCCAAAACCACCGTCAGTTCAAAAGTTTATATATAATTTATGTATATATATATATGTGTATATCAGTTTCTTGTGGACACGATAACTGCCGTAATTTTGCACCAATCACTTTGAATTTTTTACCGAATATGTATACCTATAAAATCTCGGTCGAGTTCGTTACTGGGCTAAATCGGCCGAAGGGGGTGAAAATGGGGGTCTTTTTTTCGAATAAGTGAAATATTGCTATAACTCTCTTAATATGTGAAATATCGAATCCGTTCAAAGTTCATACTATGTGTCGGATAAAGCCCAAGACAATAAAATGTTTAAAATATGCATAAAATGACGAAAAACAAAGTTAATTAAGCTCCAGTTATAAAATACTTTCTCGCAATAAATGAGGTCTGATCCTTCTACGAAAACCTGCATATTCTGCCTAATTTCGCCTATCCCCAAGTTTGTCCGGTGAAATCTACCTCCGCCTTCCGGCGTGCCGAGAGGACTTTTTAAATGGTATCTATTGTGTCTTGAGGAAATAATTCATGATGAAAATTAATAAATGAAAAACAAAAATATTGGACATCAGTCGAAATAAATCAGAAACCCCTAAGGATGTCGAATTGGCAGGTGCAAAGCTAAAGTAGGTAACTTATGTTACTTAGGAAGCAAAATAACCAGTGATGGGACTAAGCAAAGAGGATATAAAAAGTAGGTTAACACAGGCAAGGAAAGCATTTCTATAGAAAAGGAATCTGTTGACATCGAATATAGATTCAGGTATCAGGAAGTAATTTTTGAAAGCCTTTGTCTGGAGCGTGGCGCTCTATGGAAGTGAAACTTAGCACTGTTGGAGCAGCAGAAAAGAGGAGAATTGAAGCGTTTGAAATGTGGTGTTACAGGAGAATGATGAAGAACAGATGGGTAGATAGGGTTACAAAATTAATGAAGAGGTATTAAGACGAGTGGGAGAGGAGAGATGTTTCTGGCGACTTCTAAGGAAGAGAAGTTATATGTTGGTAGGATATATACGAAGAGTCCCAGGATTAGCAAACTTAGTTATAGAAGGAAATGTCGAGGATAAGAACAGTAGGGGTAGACCAAGGCTAGAATAAGATTAACAGGTTGCCTGGGTTGTAGGGTGGGGTAGCTATGTAGAGATGAAACGAATAGCTCAGGACAGGGAAGCATGGAGCGCTGCATCAAAGCAGTCGAAAGACTGAAGACTCAAACAATAACATATAAGGTGCGTAACGAGCCGGAGCCGGAGGCTGGAATGCGCAAACCGGTGACAACATCGGCTAATCGTGGTGTGTGTAACGAGGTGTGGTTCCGACCAGAGCGTGGAAGGTCACAGCCCGTCGGTAGAGGGCTCGCGTGAACGTCACGTGACGATACAAAGCCAGCAGCAGCATGCATCAATCGTCCAACGCTGCCAGTCGCATTGCAAACAGTGACATGGTGGCGTCAACCGAAGAGCAAAGAGGTGTTGTTCTGTTTCAGACAGCGGAAGGAGTAGGGGGAATGGACATTCATCGCCGAATGTCACAAGTGTACGGCGAACACTGCAGGTCCCTTGCAAGGGTCAAGGCGTGGCACAAGCGCTTCAGGGAAGGACGGGTGTCGTTACCCGATGATGCCCGGTCTGGGGCACCCCCCTGCATTACCGATGACAACGTCCAGCTGGTTGTTGCAGTCATTACCCAGGACCGCCGAGTGACAGTGAACGCCATAGCCACCGTGGTCGCTCCACGACAATGCACGACCTCATGCGGCACTCCAGCAGAAATTCAAATGGGAGGTTCTCGGCCACCCTCCATACAGTCCAGACTTCTCTCCCTGTGATTACGCCATGTTTGGTCCCCTGAAAAGGGCTCTGCGGGGATAACAATTCATCTCGGACGCCGACGTCCAGCTGTACGTGCGGAACTGGTTCACATCGCAGCTCAGGGAATTTTATGAGACAGCCAATCACCGCCTCATGACACAGTGGGACAAGTGCCTCGACAGCCAGGGCCAATACTTCTAACATACAGGTACTGGTTTCTGTAATTATGCCTCCGGCTCGTTACTTTTTGAACGCACCTTATATATCTTTCAACATTAGGCCTAATCAAAATTTGTAACAGATGTAAGATTTGCAACTTGATTTGTATTAACTATTTTTTGCCGAAGGAGTTCACAATGTGCACTGTACTTAAGAATAATCTATTGATTTACGGTATTAATTTACTAATTTATTAATTATTTTTTTTACTAAAAATAATCAAACTATAGTACCACTGAAGTATACATTGTTTTTATTTTGTTGCTGTAAGTCTTTCAACCCAGGGTACTTGGGTATGTGAGGACATTTGTCTGATAACCTGTGTTAGTATGATGACTGTATTAGTGTGTGTATTTGTATCTGAAACTTTTTTTTTTTTTTAGAAGAAACATTAACTACTACATAAGTTAAAGAAAGCTTCCCAGTCGGTCAACAAAAATTGTGCCAATTACATTAGGCGGGAAAGCAAGCATTTATACATTCTTGAATTTAAATGGTTCTCAGACGGTCAACACCTAAAAAGCAATATAGCCTACAAATGTGATTAATTTTTATTAGTACAGATTACTGCTGCATATTGTCTCCACTGGTATTTAACATTCGGAATATAGCTTTACAGAAGCTCTAGACTAGAGCATGTTAAGACGGGAGTGCTCTTGAATGGTAACTGGATAAATAACATTCGATATGCAGATGATACTGTGATTTTTGCGGATAGTCAAGAAAGACTGGAACATATAATTGATAAAGTTATACAAAAACGCCATGAGTATGGTTTAGATATAAACCCTAAGAAGACGAAAATGATGGTATTAGAAAAAACCAAGTCTCTCCAAGCAAATTTAATATAAGTTAGTGAAGACCAGAATCCCATTGAACAAGTGCATAAGTACACAGTATATACCTTGGCACTAGCATAAATGACCAATAGGATCCTTCTGATAAGTTTTTTTTTAAGCGTATGGCTTTTTTGTGCCAGGAGTGTCCGAGGACATGTTCGGCTCGCCAATTTGTAGCTGCTTCTAACCGGACACCCATTAGGTGAGCTACAAGTACCGTCGCGTGTGGAGTGTTGCCTGGGGAGGAAAGTTTGAGGAGTTGGAAGGTAGCGGCTGTGGCCTATAGTTAGGGACCTACCCCGGCATTTGCCTGGAAGAAAGATGGGAAACCACAGAAGACCATCTTCAAGGTTGCTGGCGGGGGGATTCGAACCTCCTCGCCTTCCGAATGTGAGCGATTGCCAGCAGCCATGCCGTAACGACCACGGCTAACTCACCCGGGTCTGAAAAGGTGAGGTCCCGAATTGGAAAAGCCAGGACAATATTCAATAAGATGCGTAATTTGTTCAAACATCATGGGATAACAATGACTACGGAAATCAGGCTTATGCGTTGTTATGTGTTCTCTACTAATGTTTTTCTTTTACGGTGCAGAGACATGGACTCTGACAGAGTCTTTATATAAACTGTTTGAGGCCATTGGAATGTGGCTGTACAGAAGGATATTGCGGATACCATGGACAGACCATATCACAAATGTTGAGGTTCTCCAAAAAATGAGAAAAACCAAGGACCAAGGAAGTTGATGATGATGATGATAATTGTTGTTTTAATGGGCCTAACATCTAGGTTTATCAGCCCCTAATGGTTTGGGTGTTAGTGAAAGATGAGATGAGATGAGAATGAACTATAACTAATACTAACTACAGACTTACATACTAGAAGAAGAAATGGTCAAATAAAGGATAAGGCACATAAAGGACAGGAAGAGAAGAAATGCCCTCAATCCTCGAAGAATGAGTATTGAGTGACTTGGGAGGAAGGAGAGCCATGAAAGGCAGATAGGAAAGGGGAAAGAGGAGAGCCCCACCCCCAGAGTCAGAGGAAAAAGGGGATAAGACGGACCAAGTTCAGGAATCCCTTGGGGTTGCCAACTCACCAACCGTGAGTCCTTGAGGGTGTAGCACTATCCAGGGTGCACCAGAAGTGGTAGGGCTACATACTCCCGCCCTCCTTGAGGGCCTTGCGCAGAAGGCAGGAGATAACATGAAAAGAAAAAGAAGGCTGACCCCTCGAAGAATGGAGGTATTAGGAAAGCTAAGACAAGGGCCAATTAAGGCGGAAAAGTGAAACACTCCTTAGGCCTAGGATACCCTAATACCGTCGGGGTCGGAAAAAAAAAGAGTTGTCCAAGAGAGGTCGACAGGAAAGAAGACGGAGAGGAGCCCGGCACAAGTAAGTGGAAGCAATGCCGTACTCAGCTGGGGTCCCGTGGTCGCCACTAGATGTGAGCCCCTGGGGGGATCAAGGAAGTATTAACCACCGTAAAAATAAGGAAAATCCAATACACAGGACACCATCTCCTGCAGTCTATTCTTCAAGGAAAAATACAAGAGAAGAGAATATGGTTGGACGGAGAAGAATATCTTGGTTAAAAAAACTCACAGCCTGGACCTCCAAAACGTCCAAAACCGTCCACTGAATTATTCCGAGCTGCAAGTGACAGGAACTGCACAGTCAAGATTGATTCCAACATCCGGAACGGATAGGAACCAGAAGAAAAACCCATTACTATTACTACTATTTACGTGATTTTGTCTGGGAACATCCTTTCTCTATTTTCGTTTTCGGGATTATTTCATCAAGGTGCAAAATGGTCGTTAGTTAGCCTGGCCTTTGCTGCCGGTGGTGGAACAATCCGATCCTCCAGCGAGCTATTGATCGCTTGCGCGACTCCACAACTAACATAACGCACCCAACATGAGGATCCTTTACAATAGCTGCCACCAGCAGGGTAGCACCTACCTTCGTTCCTTCGATCAGATAACTCAACATAACTGCCGTTTCCTTCACACATACAACTCAAAGAAGATAAGAAACTCCCCCTCTTCAAAGTTGAATTATTCTCTTATTAACACAGTCCATTACAACCATCCACAGCTGGCAGCGACTTGAGATGTTAGATATGACCTGAGGGGTTCAAGGATGATGTTAAAGCTAACTCACCACAGAAGAAAAGACGCAAATTGAGAGGAGTATAAAGTCTGTTCGTGGGCCACCCCACTATTTGGGATTCTTTTAACGATCTTGCTGTAAGTAGTAAGTTATAACCGATTTCCTCACAGCACTTTGGAATCATTGACAGTGTTGCCTGATCTCCCAATTTTTCGGAAGGTCCGAATTTTACATTCAATGGGAGGAAGTCAGAAATTTCAACCAGAAGTTTTAATAAAATTATTAAGGATATCCGCCTTTAGTCGATATTAATTGTCACAAAACTTGTACATATTTCAATTCTCAGTGGGGTCTTATTCAGCAAGAAATTATTAAACTCAAGAAACTAAATTATTCTATAAAATAAGATTATAAATGTAATTATTGAAAAATAATACTAATATTAACACTTAGGTACGGTAACATAAACGAAGATAAGAGGGGGGGGGGGGGGGGGAAACGAGAAAATCACGATATAAAATTATCAACAATAAAACAGTTATAAGCAGTTTGACTGCAAGTCAATACGGAAACCATCATAGTTATATTCTCTTTTTACAGAAGTTTTAAACGAAGAAAAACCTTGACTCATCAACCAAATTTTCGAATTTTTTAAAGATTTACTTATTTTGTATTAAAAACACTCTCAAACGTATACTCCATCTAAGGAGTCTGAAGAGGTTTGCGGCTACATTCTATGAAGGGAGGATTGAAAAGCTCGTCCACAGATATGGCAAATGCTTCAATCTTCACGGTGATTATGGTTAAAAGTTAACATGGTTGTACATACAGCACATTTTGATAATAAATTCGTCCACCTTGTAGTGTAGCGGCTAGCATTCTTGGCTGTCACCTTGGTGACCCGGGTTCGATTCCCGGTTTGGCCAAGAAATTGTAATTCTTGCCTGAGGGCTGTAACGGGGTACACTCAGCCTCGTGAGGCAAAACTGAGAAAAGGTGGGTTCGATTTCCACCACAGCCATCCTGGAAATGGCATTCCGTGGTTTTCCAGTTCTACTCCAGGCAATGATTCCTAACTGAAAGTCTGAGGACTGGAATTGGGTTCACTCAGCCTCGTGAGGCAAAACTCAGGTGGAGGTTCGATTTCCACCTCAGCTATCCTGGAAGTGGATTTTCCGTGGTTTCCCACGGCCGCCCCCTTTCCAATCCTCACCTGAATTACAAATGCACACACTAATACAACCATCAGAATAACACAGGTTATCAGACGAATTCTACACACACCCAAATACACGGGGTTAAATGGCCACGGTATTCAAGGCTCAAATGGAACAGCAACAACAACAACAATCCTTCAATATGGTTCAATACTATAGTGAATAGGACGTGTTATAGGATGCTGCTTCCGGGTACTGTATAATGGTGTGGTAAAAGCGTGAAATTTGATGGATGTAGTCATCTAACCTCGAAATATTCCAGTTGAACCCTACTTATTGTGTGACATAGGCAGTCCATTAAGGTACACACATCAAAAAAAGTTTTGCATCACCTCGGTTCCAAGAGTTCCGGAACCGTTAAATACAAAGGGAATAGAGATCAACACAAACAACATTTCAGCTCGTTTTATTGCTCATGAGACCCACACATTGCATGTTGTACCATCATACAGCTAGACTTTCAGCATTTGTGGTCCAGATTGCAGTACACACCACTACCTCTAATACCCAGTAGCACGTCCTCTTGCATTGATGCATGCCTGTATTCGCCGTGGCATACTATCCACAAGTTCATCAAGACACTGTTGGTCCAAATTGTCCCACTCCTCAACGACAATTCGGCGTAAATCTCTCAGAGTGGTTGGTGGGTCAAGACGTCCATAAACAGCCCTTTTCAACATATCCCAGGCATGTTCGATAGGGTTCATGTCTGGCGAACATGCTGGCCACTGTAGTCGAGCGATGTCGTTATCTTGAAGGAACGCATTCACAAGATGTGCACGATGAGGTCGAGAATTGTCGTCCATGAAGACAAATGCCTCTCCAATATTCTGCCGATATGGTTGCACTATGGGTCGGAGGATGTCATTCAGGTATCGTAAAGCCGTTTCGGAGCCTTCCATGACCACCAGTGGCGTACGTCGGCCCCACATAATGCCACCCCAAATCATCAGGGAACCACCACCTTGCTGCACTCGCTGGACAGTGTGTCTAAGACGTTCAGCCTGACCAGGGTGCCTCCAAACACGTCTCCGACGATTGTCTGGTTGAAGGCATATGCGACACTCATCGGTGAAGAGAACGTGATGCCAATTCCGTGGGGTCCATTCAGCATGTTGTTGGGCCCATCTGTACCGCGCTGCATGGTGTCGGGGTTGCAAAGCTGGACCTCGCCATGGACGTCGGGAGTGAAGTTGCGCATCATGCAGCCTATTGCGCACAGTTTGAGTTGAAACACGACGTCCTGTGGCTGAACGAAACGCATTATTCAACATGGTGGCATTGCTGTCAGGGTTCCTCCGAGCGGCAATCCGTAAGTAGCGGTCATCCACTACAGTAGTAGCCCTTGGGCGGCCTGAGCGAGGCCTGTCATCGACAGTTCCTGTATCTCTGTACCTCCTCCATGTCCGAACAACATTGCTTTGGTTCACTCTGAGACGCCTGGAAACTTCCCTTGTTGAGAACCCTTCTTGACACAAAGTAACAATGCGGACGCGATCGAACTGCGGTATTGACCTTCTAGGCATGGTAGAACTACAGACAACATGAGCAGCGTACCTTCGTCCTGGTGGAATGACTGGAACTGATCGGCTGTCGTACCCCCTCCGTCTAATAGGCCCTGCTCATGCATGGTTGTTTACATCTTTGAGCAGTTTTAGTGACATCTATGAACAGTCAAAGGGACTGTATCTTGGATACAATATACACAGTCAACGTCTATATGCCGGAGATCTGGGAACCGAGGTGATGCAAAACTTTTTTTGATGTGTGTAGATTTCTTAATATTTTTGTGAGCTTTCTAATGTTTGTAAGGATATCCATTTCTATTTTGGCTTCGTTAACATAGTTTAAGATTTATATATTATTCAATCTACGCTGACGAGGGTATCAATGTATACTGAAACATGTACGTATAATCATTTATTAAACTTCGTTTTTACAGTGTTTAACAAGGCGGCTTTCAATTTCATATTACAATCATTCAAGACGGATGATAACACAGGTCTAAAAATAAAATTTTTGGAGACCATTTTTGGATTCAATAACTGATTTTGTATATTGAAAGTGTATGAATTACGGAAATGTCTTCTATGTTCCTGTATCACATCACGTTTTCAAAAAACTACATATTAAAGAAATCATTACAAGATACGTAAACTTGAAAATCTGCATTGTATTGTTTCTTTATAGCAGGCAGAGTTTAGTGAACGAAAATAATTAACACATTAACTTAAAGACATATTGTAACAAATACATATCAAAGAAAAGAGATACAGTCAGTCTGAGAGACTAGACTTTATATCATTTCAAATGACGCATGCTACAAATGCTACACATGTTAGAAAGGCTCAGGAGGTCTCATTCAACAGACTCCATTACCCTTTAACTTAGGTTTCCCGCGCGGGGAACGGAGAGCGGGAGGTGCACTCTGCTGCATGACGTCACGCACTCGTCTCCGTATCACATAATGCCAGACCCCGGGAGTAAACTCAGACTCGGTGCATATGCACTGAACAACATGATGACGTCATACACGCCGTAACCGTAACGCATAACGGTAGACCAAAGCATAACGATGACGTCGACAAGATCATTTGAAATGATAAAAAAACAGTGTGTTCACTTGTAGCCTATGATTAAGTCAATGGAACCGTTGACGCTTGGATGCAAAGCTTCTGATACTGCTTTTTCTCTTGTTATAGTAGGATCATCACGTTTTATCAGCCAATAATAGAGATATTGTGAAATTTTGCAATATCTCGTTAGTCAAAATTACTGCAATTATAAAAAAAATGGTATGTGATAGGACAAAAGTAATGGCACTTCTGAATTCTGATGAACAATACACATGTAAAATAAGAGTCAAAACCAAGAAAAGTGGGAACTATTTCCTAGCGCGTTAGACTCTTCTCTGACCAGAACATTAGAGGGACCGCTTAGGTCTTGAGGTGACTAGAGGTAAAGCGCCATTCCCTCGCGATATTATTTCGCGCGAGGGAGATTCGCCTGTGTAAACGCGGCTTTATGATTTCAAGAGTAAATATTCCCGGATATTCAGCGAGTGGCGCCTATAAGCTGCATGCTCCAGGATGCAAGAGACTGACACATCAATGGGAAGTGAAGTGATTCAGGAGCAAGTGCCTGGCTGTAGCAAGCATGTGAGTGGGCAGGAAGTGAGGAATATGGTGGCAGATAAGTGTCATGTCACATGTGTCCTGCACCAGTGAGGGGAACAGGCCACAAAACGACCACCAAGACAGCGAACCTGGAGACTACGTGAGCATGTTGATGAAATAAACACAAGACAGCAGCCGGAGGCAACCCTCCCAATTTCTTGACAAAGATGAATGACTCAAACCTGAAGCTGTTCCCATACGATTTGTAGAACCACTATCTTATTTTATAATACACTAAGGTGTATGTTTCACAAAACTCAAGCTCCTAAACCAGAGGGAGTTAGAAGGTGTGGTTTGTACCAAAATCTTCCAAATCGTCTCAATAGTACAGGAAAAATATTGCATTTTTTGAAAAGTCAGCGGAAATATAATTATTTATTCATAAAGTGCTTTTAAACAAATAAACAAGACGACAGCCCCTGACAGAACTCTGTCGCGTAAAACCCGCACAACACTAGAGCCGGGCGGGTAGTCTGTACACATGAGGTGCGCACAACCCATTATGCGAGAGTTCCCGCACCGGTCCGCTAGTTATTACAGGTCGGATGGTTGGTTCCTTAGTTTAGGGGCTGCGACAACGCGGTCATGTAGCCCCGTGTACTTGGGTGTGTGTGTGTAGAATCTGCCTGATAACAGGTGTTAATTGTGATGTCTGTCTTAGTGTGTGTTATCTGTTTTTAATTCAAGTAAGGACTGCAGACATTGAATTTCAAGTAGTTCCTACTTTGGCCGTAAAGCGCCACCGTCGACGACTACTAGTTCAGAACTTAGTTACCAGACGCCACCGCAGTCGGCTCCTGGCGACGAACGTAGGAACCTGAGCGTTGTTTACATTTTTAACCTAATTTAGCTTCACACAGGTGTAATTAGTGGAAGGTTCTTTAACGAGCCATAAATCTATGACATGGACCGCCGCCTTTACTTCCCCTCCGAAGGAAGGCATACTGAGGGATTTTTAACGCTCTTAAAAATCCGACGGCTTCGGGGGCATAGAAGCTCAGCATGCTACCAACTACGCCACCGAAGCCACTCTACTTATTACACTATTATTATTATTGCTATTCCTCAAGTCCGACAAATATTATTTCACCTTTCTCTTGTGAGATTGATTTCTCAGGCGTAAGATATTTCGGGTGGAGGGGACCAAAAACGGAACTTTAGTACAAAATGTAAATCAGTCTAGGATATCAAAGACAGAAATTCTAGCAGAATACAGATCTTTTCGGACTTCGTTGAACCCACCTCTACTCAGTTTTGCCTCACGAGGCTGAGTGTGCCTAGTTCCAGCCCTCATACCAAAATTACATTTTTTTGGTTCAGAGAGCCGGGAATCTAACCTAGAACGACAGTCAAGAATGCTAGCCGCAACACCACAAGGTAGGCTATTTAGGTTATCATTCTGAGAAAACTAGTCTTACAACAACAGTACACTTGTACCAAGACTGTTCAACTGACAGGGGTCATACTTACTGCTTGAGTCCAAGCTCTGTGAATTTGAGGGGTGAGGTGAAGTGGCAGGCGGGAAGGGAAGGGCCTGTCAACAGCCCGCTGTGTTATCTGGAATTCCTGTCTATTCCTATACTGCTAACATAGGGCCGTTGCCTACACCACTGTTGGTTGGTTCCTCAGTTTAGGGGCTGCGACAACGCGGTCATGAAGCCCCGTGTACTTTGGGTGTGTGTGGAATTTGTCTCATAACCGCTGTTGATTGAGGTGGCTGTATTAGTGTGCGTTATCTGTGATTCAGGTAGAAGAACTGCAGACAATCAATTTTTTTTTCTAGTAGTTCCTACTTTTGCTAACAAATGCTACCTAGCTGCGGACTTGGCTACAACAGCAGATGCCATCGCAGCCAGCGTTATCAAACTAACCTACACATTTTAGCTTCCACAAGTGTAGTTAGTGGTAGGTTCTTTTTCATGCCATAAATCTATAAACTGAGACACGCCATCAAACGATTTGCAATACACGGGTTTCACCACAAGCTATGCACCGACAAAAGATTGCATTACCCAAATGAGGACTATGTGTGTGAATTATGTCATAATCAATGTTCCAGAAATCATGCGAATATGTGCAAAAAAGATGTATTAGGCTGTGTATTTTCTCTGGCTATTTTGCTGCAATAATAATAATAATAATAATAATAATAATAATAAAGGGGTCATTTCATTCCCACCCAAGAAGGGTGAGCGGGCCCCCATAGATGGCTGCACCATCTCTTGGGTCAGAGGAGGGGATTGTTTGGGAGTTTGCGAGATATAGGAGAAGAGCCTAATATAAACATTTCATTCGTTTTAAATTAATACAATACGTACAGAATCGATAGAATTCGCTCCTGTCAATAGACTTGAATCGAAGAGTATCAGTCATTACGCAACCAGCATTTTTCATGTAATAGAAAGAAAACAACACGCTTTGCCTTCATTCCCATGATCAGAAACGGTCATATTAGTTACAAAATAGGAATACATGTTGAATTAGATCTTAGATGGCAATACTACAGGTTTCATTAAAATCGAAGATTATCCCGCCATCTATTGGTTACAAACAGAACTAATTGGTGATTTGAAATGACTGCTAGCGCCTATGAACACTGTCAGAAGTTCAGAACTACTAAAGGCAAGCTAGAGACGGCTCACACATTACCTTACTTGGCTTAACCCCCAACAGTTTCACCCTCAGATACTAGTTTGGGGGCAGATGACCTCGTAGTTGCGCCCCTTAAAACAACAATAACTAACTAACTAACTACCTTACTAGTTTCACCCACCCGCATCTGCGACAACTGACTGCGCCTCACGCGGATTATTTCAAAAGGAATGAAGTAGTTCTCTTCTGCGTTGGAAGACAGCTCTGTATGTCAAACTCCGACAGTACAATGGAAACTACTTTTATAAATCACGTTACTGATGCTATACAACACAAATTGCCCATGAAGGAACACGTTGACTATAAAATAATAGTACATTATGCAACGAGTATGTTTATAAAACGAGCGTAAGCGAGTTTTATAATTTCCATACGAGTGTCTTAATTACCATTATAGGCGAGTTGCATGCGACTGTTTATGTTCGACGATAATTATAAATTTATTATATGTTTTAACATAAATATTCATAAATATCTGTGGGATTCAGGCGCGCTGCCGTTGATGACTGAACAGAGCGCATGCGTGGTCAAGGCACTCCGAAAGTAGAGACCATTCACTTTGCTTGCCAACACAGGAATATGTTGGATTTTGAGCGCATGCGCGAAGGTATCCTTACCTAATTGGTCATACAACTGTTTCTTGAGCTCTGATTGGTGGGAGAAACTGTTTCATAATGAAAAATAGTGTTATAATGAGACTCATTATGATACAGTTTTCTGGCACATAATGTTTACATTTCGACATCGTCGAACATAAATAATTTTAAATCCACTTAAATCAATATTTTGTATCTTGTGTAATAAACATACCATACATACATTGACATAACAACTGTTTCATGTTACAACTACGCATACAATTTCTCAAGAATAAAAAGTACAGTATGTCTGTGCGAGAACTTGTGGCGGCAGCAGCAGGAGCAGAAGAGCTGTGGAGAATCTTACAAGGCATTTTAATTTTTGTAGACCATCTTCCTCCACGAGGTAAGATAATGGTCAAAAAGTTCAATCAATATTATCAACGCTGAGTTGCCAATGGACTCGCGAAAAATCGAGTCTGGAACCAAAGACTATAAAAATGGCAGTTACATGGGCGGTCTTTTCTCCACATACTTTAATAATTTTCGGTTGCATGTAACATGTAACACGCAAGAGTTAACTTTATTCGTCCAAGTAGTTTCCTTGTGCCGTAGAATATTGAAAAATATAAATTGCATTTATGAACATAACAGAAGATGTAGTACAGTAGCATCATCTTCATGTCAGCTTCCCTGATTGGTCCGTTTCGTAAAATTAATTTTACGGAATAGAACATGTCCTATTTTATAGAAAGTTTTATCAAAGGTTTTATAAAACATGAATTCGACCGTGAGCAACAGAAATTTTATAAAATTAAATTATTGTAAAAAAAATTTGAAGGAAAATTTTACCGTGAGCAACGGGCATTAGCAAGTTACATATTCCATTCAAGAAAACACATTTCATTGGGAGATTAGAGCCGGTGGAAAAAGTAAACTTTACTATTTGTTTATTCATCAATTTTTTGAAATTCCTTCAAGTTAGTCTTGGTTTTCATACCCAACCTAGACGTAAGTCCGTGTAAAACATGAGTGTTCTTGAGGCAAGTATTCTATCATATTTTGAAATATTTTCCATTCTCTGCAGAAAAAAACCTTTGCACCAGAGACTTGATGGTTCTCACTCTTTCTGAAGTCTTGACTGTTTCTTCCTTTCTGAAGCATGCTTATACCTTAGTTTGCATTTGTCATTTGTAGCTCTTGAGTCGGTCAACGCAGTTATGCCCAATGAATGGGCGGGGTATGGGCCCATTCATTGCGCTTAATCGTGTTGACCGATTGAAGAGCTACAAATGACAATTTTGTATAGGCAACAATGAAAGAATGGCTTCAAATCTCTACATTAGTTTGCCATTCCTCTGTGTCATTAAAGTTCTTAATCTGTGTTACTCTAGGGCAGTCTTGGTTAGCTCCGGGAGTGCATACAGCTTTGAGGGTGGAACAAAATTCTATGAGTGACTGACAAGTGACGAGCACAGCGCGGATATGTCCCGTGGCTTTAGTTGCCAAGTGAGTACGCGATGTGTTCACTCCAAAGAAAGGTCCTGCTGCTATTTGTAATAATAAATACAGTACCCTGCATCGATCTCTACGTTGAAATATCGTAGGAAACCATGAGAATGAATGGTAATGCAATTGTTTTCAAGATAATTATGAATATAAATGTTAGCCAAGCTTTGTGCCGACCGTAGTGGAGGGAGGAGCTAGTAACACGCATGCACCCAGGAGCCAGATGGCCTACCCCGTTGCAACATGCAAGTGCTGGCTTGTGCTCTCAACACGATGATTCATGTGACGAGTCGGAGACGAACCTCATTTACAGAAAGGCGATGGTAACTCTCTTTTCAGGTCATTAGCATAAATGCATGCAAACAGCAAATGGCATAGGGAAAGAAACGCTGTTGGATTGATGGAATAAATGCTGCGGAGCAGCACTGGTCTTGTAGTATTTACTAAAAGGAAAATCTAACCTAGAGTAGCACTAATTATGTTCTTTTACCTCTCAACTCCCTCCACATTTCTCCCTTCGCATTACTGGAAGTGAAAGGTCGATACAAAAGAGTAAATTAATCCTTCTTACTCCGTCTTGCAGTTTACACACTCCTGTGTTGTCTGTTCCTCACTCTTCCGTTGAGCACCCTAGGCCTAAGAGATAGAAATGGGTTTACTTAAGACATCTCTCAGTTTACCCTTTTACCATGGAACGAAACATTTCTTAACATTTCCTTTCCCCCTGTCTTTTATTTCCCTTACTCTTATTTCTGTTTTCCATTTTCTCTCCTAGAATGTGGGTGTATGGTTGGATTTAGTTGTAAGTATGTAGTTTGTTTTTTAGATATAGTTCATTGTTTCATTAGACTGTGATGTGTGAGGGTGCATGTGAGTGTGCATGGTGACAGACTGTTTTAGTGGTAGTATTTTGTTGTTGGCGGAACTTGAGTATTTTTTCTTTAGTAGAATTTTGGTATTTAATTGTTACTAGAAGGTTAGTATTTTTGTTAGTAGAATTGCTCTATTACTTATTCTGAAAGGGAGACTTATAGACTGTTAAGATATTGATAATAAGGTTCTTTTTTATGCCATAAATATATGACATGGGACCACCGGTTTTACTTCCCCTCCGAAAGAAGGCATACCGAGAGATTTTAACGCTCTTAAGATATCCGACAACTTCGGCCGGGTTTGAACCCGCGATCTTGGGCATAGAAGCTCAGCATGCTACCAACTACACCACCGAAGCAACCCTGCTACGGAGATAATCTGTATGTACACACTATGGTTATAATACCACAATACACTGAATTGATATATCTAATGTAAGGCACAGTGACAGCTTTTGTCAGCCACCGCGCAGGTTTGAATGGACCCAGCGTACACTGGAATTTGAATCTGGAACGTTATGACAGCAGTCCCGAGAGGTATCAACATTCCTACTGCTAATGAGACAATATGCTGACAGTCTCTCCAATTCCACCGGCCTGCTTTTGAGCAGGCTGCGTGACACACAAAACAATTAAAAACTTCTCCATTTGTAGAGATGGCAGCCGATCCCCGAGGGTTCGCCCCAGCCATTGCAGTTCCACTTCCATGTTTGACAAGTTCCAAGTTGCAAATAACTAGTGATATACACACATTAAAATAAAAAAAAGTTTTGTATATTGCTGGCCAAGAGTCGTAGTGGTCTCAAACCCATTAGTTGTTCTTGCGTGCGTGTAAATCAGCTGTGTACACTCGCCTGTGTCAATGAGGATAGATCTGTGCGAGTGTGGAGACGACCCGGTGAACGTATGCACGACCAATACATCCGAAACCGATACCAACAAGGAGGAGGTGGTGCAATGTATTGAAGTGGCATCATGTATGGTCACTGAACCCCTCTAGTGTACATCCCAGGGCGTATGACAGGCATACGTTACAGCGATACTATCCTGGCAGCTGTAGTGAAAGGCTATGCTGACAATTTCGGCCCAAATTTCACTTTCGTGGACGATAACGCTCGCCCGCACAGAGCTGGCATTCTCAATGCCTTTCTTCAGGAGAATAGTATTCACAGAATGGAATGATCTGCCTGTACTCCCGATCTCAATTCTGTCTAACAGGGGTAGACACCGCTTAATGATGTTGATAATTGTTGTTTTAAGGGGCCTAACATCTAGGTTATCGGCTCCTAATGGTCTGGGTGATAGAGAAAATGACAATGAAATGGAAAACAGAACGACAACCAAGTTATATTAAAAATACTTACAAAATGGAACTTAGAGTGAAAAGACTCACAAAAAAGTTGAGTGGAAATAGGCTACGTACAAAATGGAATTTAGATGGAAAATACTCACACATGTAATTTAGATGGAACAATAAACGCACAAAATGTAGTTTAGGATCAAAATACTTACAAAATGGTATGTAGGTTCGAAATACTCACAAAATGCAAACTGACATTCAAAACACGGACAAAATGTAATTGAAATTGAAAATACTTACAAATGCAATTTAGATTGAAAATACCCACCAAACAGATTCAAAATACTCACAAAATGCAATTGAAATTGAAAATACTTACAAAATGCAAATGAAATTGAAAATACAAAATGTAATTTAGATTCAAAATACTCACAATATGTGAAAGCCCACGATTCAAAATACTTACAAATGCCATTTAGATTTAAAATATTTACAAAATGGAAAGGAAGATTGCAGTTTTTACGTGACCGTTAATCTCGAGATCATGAGCCACGGGACCTCCTTTTTACGTGGAATCCGAACCACAGCACATGGCATTTCACTTTGGAAATCTCACATGAATTGACCGGGGATCGAACCCGGTCCACCGTGGTGAGAGGCCAACAGCTTGACCGCTGCGCCACCATTTGCATTTACATTTCTAAGCCCGAAACGGAAATAATGTATTTTACTTCAATGCCAGGGAAAAGAAAAATAAACTCAAGGAATTAAAACTAGCAAGCTAAAAAGGTCAGGTTAGTGTTTTACAGTAAGTTACTATATTATGAGCTCCTTGAAGTCGTCTCCAAGTATCGACAAACTGTATGAATTCACGCCAACGCTTTGAGTAAAGTGCACATTTACGTATAATAATAATAATAATCCACGAACATACTACGCTGTCGTAGCAGGCGGAGAGGTGATACTCCGACGTGGCGCGTCCCAGGTGGCGGATAGGGGTGTCCTCACCGGCTTGCCGGCGGACTTGAGCGAAATAAAATAGCTCTCGCGGACCAAACACACTTAAGCCAGAGAACACCTAGAGGCACCTCTCGATCTCAACAATCGAGTAGTAATTTCGTGATCTTATCTTAAGATCACCACTAGTTGTATATTCAACTTGTAACTAAGGCATGATGGAACACACACTACTAACGCAACTACCCCAGGCCCCGGACACACGTCCGGTCTTTCCCGATCATCGGATTCTGGGGGATCGGGAACGAAATCATGCTTCAGAGAAGGATCGGAGCTTCTCAAAATCTCTTCGCCCCAAGAAAAAGAACTTCTTGGGTACTATTAACATCAATACCCTGTTGAAAACAGGAAAGCTCAAACAACTGACTGACGTCCTGGACAAATTTGATATTCAAATCCTAGCAATTCAGGAAACACGATTCCAAGATGAGAACCATTTCGACTCTGAAAACTTCAGGATATTTAAGGGTAAACCAGCCATTAATATCACAGGCAATTTATTAACGTTTGGGACGGCTTTTTGCAGTGAGGAAAACTATCTTAGATTCAGTTATCGACTTCACATCGCCATGCGAAAGAATTTCAGTGCTTACAGTAAAATCAAGCAACAAGGCATATGCCTTGATAAATGCCCATGCTCCCACTAACATAGACAATAAGAGGAATCCACAGAATGTAGAAGACTTTTGGGAATTACTACAGGAAACTACAAGTAAAATCCCCAAACATCACGTGAAAATCTTATTAGGGGATTTCAATGCACAGGTTGGCAGAGAGAAGATATACAGATCAATAGTAGGACTCCATCCCGCACATCGGCGGACTAATAAGAATGGAGAGCGTCTAATAAACTTTTGTACATTATTCATGCTGAGACTCATGTCCACGCACTTTATGAGACCATTACACAAAAAGAAAACCTGGAGATCACCTAACCCGTTATTAGGGGAATTTCAGATAGATCATGTGGCTATTTCCGCAAAGAATATGCTGGAGATTCAGAATGTTAAGGTACGGAAGGGAGTGGTAGATTCGGATCACTACCTCACGCAAATCAAGGTTCGGTTTCAACCAAACAGATCCTAACCTAAAGGCAACCGGTTTCCAAGAGTTGATCCGGACTGCTTGAGGAAGAACGCCGAGGTTTTCGTACGAGATTTACAGGAAGAAAATCCTAGGGAGTGGCCAGACCTTCGCAAAACATTACAGTCATCAGCCATGAAATTAGGACAACCACCTAGGAAAAGAAAGCACAGATGGTTGAACACAACGTGCGATGAAGCCGTCAATGACCGAGTCAAAGCATGGCATCAGTGGAATGGACATCGAACAGTGGAAAGATGGGAGAACTTCCTAAAAACTCAAAAACTTACCTCTAAAACAATCCGGCGCGAAAAACGTGCCCACAACAAAATCAGACTCGAAGGGTTAGAACAGGATTTCCAGAAAAACAACACTCGAAATTTTTACAAGACATTCCGTGAGGACTTGTCAGGGTACAAACCACCAATATTAAGTTTCCGTCTACGTAATGGACGACTAGAAACAAACAGTAAGGAGAACTGCAAGATACTGGCTGATTATTTCCAAACTCTACTGAACTGTGATCCTCCAGTGGAAAGACTGCAGTTTGAAAAACCTGTACCAAACCCAGACTCACTTCCCCCAACAACTCAAGAAATAAAAGAGATAATCCAATCGCTCAAAAATAACAAAGCCCCTGGGAACGATGGAATAACTGCTGAGATGTTGAAAATAGGAGGAGATGACCTCATAAGGAGAATTCATACACTCCTAACAGAAATATGGGAGAGCGAAATAATTCCGAAGGACTGGAAGAATGCCATTATCCATCCGTTGCATAAAAAGGGCGACCGAGCGGACCCCAACAACTACAGAGGTATATCACTTTTACCAATTATATACAAGGTATTATCTAAAGCCCTCTTAAACAGAGTAGAACAACAAACTGATCATTTGATTGGTGAATACCAGGCAGGCTATAGGGAAAGGCAGATCGTGTTCGGAGCAGATTTGGAGCCTAAATACGATATTAAGGATACGCCGCAGTACCAACACATTTGTCATCTTCGTGGATTTTAAGAAGGCGTATGATTCTATAGACAGACAAACTGTTCTGAACACCCTAGAAGAGCTCAGAGTTGACAGGAAAACCAGGGACTTAATCCGCCAGACCCTCACTGACACAACATCTCAAGTGAAGTTTCTAGGTGAACTATCAGAGCATTTCGAAGTACATACCGGAGTTCGACAAGGTGACGGCCTCTCCCCACTGCTTTTTAACTTAGTGTTAGACAAAGTCGTCAGGGAGTGGGAAAACAACATCAAAGGCATAAGCATTGGTACTCTGGAACAGAAAATAAAAGTAAAATGCCTAGCTTTCGCTGATGATCTAGCTATCTTTACCAAGACTAGTGAAGAAACCAAGTATGCCATAGAGAAGTTACATGAGTTAGCATCAAAGACAGGACTCCAAATATCGTATGAGAAGACGCATTTCATAGTAAATGGAGACCAGAATATCCCGAGATCTCCACTACAGACCAACTATGGAATAATTAGACACGTACCTTCCTTCAAATATTTAGGAGAAATTATTGTACCGTCTGGATTGGACAGGAAAGCTAATTTAGAAAGAGCTACCAAACTTCAGAAAGCATACCGAATAACATGGAATCACTATAATAAAAGAGTGATGTCACGAAATGCAAAACTACGGCACTACCAGACAGTTGTTCTTCCGGAAGCATTGTTCGCCTCCGAAACTATATCTCTAGGAGGCCACTCTCAAATTGGTGAAATCGAAATCCAGGAACGTAAAATTCTCAGGAAAATATATGGCCCCGTTTATGTTAATGGTATATGGATTAAAAGGAAAACCACAGACTTGTACACAGTAATCAATAAGTTCACTTATACCGTGCTTAAGAGACGATTGAAATTTTATGGTCACATCTGCCGAATGGACAACACCAGATATGCAAAAAAAAAAACTGCTTGATATAATTAATTCAAAGAAGGTCAAAATCAGTTGGTTAGAAGAAATCAAACAGGGCTTAAAGGAAATAAACATTACAGAAGATAGCATCATGAATCGCAAGACTTTTGGAACCCGAGTTACAAATCACACTTTCGCCGAAAAAGCTAAAAAGACCACTGGAAAGAAATGGACGAGCGGCTTCGGTGGCGTAGTTGGTAGCATGCTGAGCTTCTATGCCCAAGATAGCGGGTTCAAACCCGGCCGAAGCCGTCGGATTTTTTAAGAGCGTTAAAAATCCCTCAGTATGCCTTCCTTCGGAGGGGAAGTAAAGCCGGCGGTCCCATGTCATAGATTTATGGCATGTTAAAGATCTTTCCACTAATTACACCTGTGTGAAACTAAATTGGATAGGTTAAGAATGTAAACAACGCTCTTAGGTTGCTACGTTCGTTGCCAAGAGCCGACTGCGGTGGCGTCTAGTAGCTAGTTCTGAACTAGGCCTAGTAGTCGTTGACGGTGGCGTTTGGCGGCAAAAGTAGGAACTATTTGAAAATTCAAAGTTACAGTCCCTACTTGAATTAAAAAAACAGATACACACACTAATACAGTCATCACAATTAACACCGGTTATCAGACAAATTCTACACACACCCAAAGTACACGGGGCTACATGACCGCGTTGTCGCAGCCCCTAAACTAAGGAACCAACCAACCAACCAACCAAAGAAATGGACGGAGGAACGTAAGAAGGGGCATAGCGAGTTCATGAGGATATTTTGGGAGGAGAAGAAGAGGAAAGCTCCATCAACCCGAGTCAACAAGTTCAAGCGCGCTCCCTAAGTGGGCAAAACGAAGACAGAATAATAATAATAATAATAAGTATGGGCGTGATCCCAAGTTACTTGCTCCAAGGCCTTAAAGAACTGGATCTGGATACGCAACTGTAGACTACTAACTAATGCAGAAGGCAGTAGCTCCCTCAACAACCCGAATCGTCCGGAAGTTCATGGGTAGCGACATTCCAGCTTAGAAGTGGCTGTTTCAGTAATTATACTTTGGTTCCCTGAAGCCCGTATAGTTATGTTGTAATGTACCAGCAATGTGTTATATCTACTGTATAAAACAATAATAATAATATATAGTCTAATAATTTCGTATGGCCTCGGGTGCCGGGTGCAAGCTTTGTAATTTGACACCCAGAGGGTAGCTTGCATGTCGAATTTCGTTGTTCCTTGAAGCACTATGAAAATCAAGGAGGTTAGATATCTAAGCTCCTTGAACACTATAGCGCTTTCTAGTAGAGAAATGAGGAACTTTGTGTTGGCGGAAACTCCCGAGATTAATTTTGCCATTATGAACACGGCCTACTGAATTCAAATGGATTCTTTGACATGCCAACATCGTATGACATGAGTGTCATAATTTTTGCCGCCTTTCAAAAATCACTTACCACGGCCAGGAGCGAACCTGCAAGCTTGGGGGTTAGTAGACCGACACGTTGACCACTCGCCCACCATGGCATGCTAATAATAATAATAATAATAACAAAAGACCTGATAAGAAAAATGGAAACCCATTGACGAAGGACACTTGCAATAAGAAAGTGCTATCCTACGGGCCTAAACAAAGACACCTAGACACTGTCGTCAAACCCCGAATGTCTGTATGCAGCAGAAACGTTGGACATGATTCGGAGAGGTGGGTTTGAAAATGTCAGGAAAAAAGAGAGAAAATGCTTAGGAAAATCCTGGGCACAAAGATAAAAGATGGAGAGAGAATTTTCGGTGCCACTGACTAGAGTACGTACGTCATTGAACGATCACCTGATGTCCCATATCCCCTACAGGTGTGTTGACATTCCATACCTTCTTCCACGAAAACTCACGGGTGCCGCGTACTTGGTATTCTTTGAAGACGTACTGCATGAGTTCTTAGACGATGTGCCACTGCATGTGCTTCAAAAAACGTGGTTTCAGCACGATGGCGCACCACCTCATATTTCACTTGCGGTACGAGATCATCTGCACCACAGATTTGGACAACAGTGGATAGGTCGTGGTAGCCCAATTGCTTGGCCTGCACGTTCACCAGACTTGACACTGCTAGACTACTAGCCAAGTGGCGGCTGGTGTAGGTTATTAGTTATGTGCTGTAACACATCTCCCCTCTAAACAATACAAATAGTGAGAAACATACAGCAACATTCACTCAGAAACACTCAAGAGTAAGTTGGGAGTGTTAAAGAACCTTCTGGTGGAAACAGCTGTTAGACTAGCTTCCTCTATTTTTGCCCCCTTTTCTTTGAGAGATTCCCTCTAAAATGCTACTAGAAGGTGCCACCAGCCACGTTCCCATTTCGTGTAACCAGTGCTGCCACTCTGCGGTTGAACGAAGAATGCCTTGGCACTGGTCTTGGCTGTTGTCCAAACAGCACAACGCAAAAGTTGGGCACGCATGCGCAAAAGGCAGAGTTCATGTTTCCTGGCAATAAACTTAGAAATTCTCGCGGGGCTGTGATCTACACAGCCAGTGCTTAGCGCGGAGTGGAGCGCACGACTAAATATCTCGTTATGAGGAGAGTTGAAATATTGCCCGTTCTTTGACTATGCGCTGTATTTGATGGTGCACTAGTGTCCAAAAGTTAAGCATAATCACTAAACGAGGCCATACAGACGGATTGCTGAACAAACGGAAGCTGAAACACACACCATTTATCACACAACTTGTCCAAAAAAAAAACAGTGCCAGAAAGGTTCTGATAGCTAAGGTACACCTTTGACAACAACTAACAAAACTAATTAATTAATTTTCAAATAAAACAATGTGCTGCAGTATTTCAGCACATAAGGTGCGGCCGCCCCTGTACTAGGCCTACTTGTGGGTTCTTATGAAAACCTTAATTTACGTGACCCCTGTGGAATCCGAGGAAGATCTACTGGCACGAGTTATGGCTGCGGGGGATGTTTGAGGACCAGGGATTAGTGATCGTGAGTACCAGAACATGGTACGGTGGTACCGTGCCTGTGTGCAGTAATGGGAATTTAGTAACACCCTGTATATGCAATGCTATTAGTATTGAAGTATCCGGCACATTTACATTTTGGGAGCTCAACTACGTAATCCCACTGCACAGTGTTTCACTGGCAACGCGGTTATTTTGTTCTCCGCCTTGCTAATACACGAACAACATATTTTTTTTTTTTGCACTCGTTTCTGGCTTTAAAAAAACTAATTATCGCTGGCAGTGATGGAAGCGGGCTGATTAACACGGCTTATTACACAACACAAAATGCCAATACACACCCCTCGATATTGAATTGTAAGAAGCGAACTCATTTGTTTCAGCAAATCGAAATGGAATTCGGTTACTCACTTTCGGAATTAATTACTATGTAATATATGAGGTAGTCGGAGTTACCAAGTAAATTCAGTGATAATGTCACCTGAGATATACAACCAGAACACCAAATATGTACGAATATTATGCAGCGCACTTTGTGACCAAGCAATGAAAATATGGCGTAATAGTTATTTACTTTTTAGTTATCTCAATTTTTAACACGGGTGTTTCTTGTGCTCTACCAGGGATCTATTAGCATCATCAATTTCCCGACACCATGGTAACCAGTGTTCGTCATCTGTGTATAATTACTAGGGTCAGTAGCGTCACCTATACGTTGCTATAAGAACGCAAGCTTTCAGTTACATGTTCGCTGGTTGTTCATCTATGCAGTAGCGTCATCTATAGGCTACGTGAAGTCAAAAAGTTTCTTTTATTTCAACTATGACTCAGTCATGTAGGCTAGCCTCACATTTAGTACGTAATCATTTTAATAAAGAACTTAATCAAACATTTCACAAACGACAGGGAACAAAAATCAGGGATTAATTTGTACTCGCAAAATGTCAGAGATTAGCTGGAAGTGGTAACAATTAGGCTACTTGTATCAAGTTCCTCCGCAAGTAAATATTGCACGGCGCTGAAACTTACGAACAGATTTACTGCCAACTTATTATTGAGAAGATAAGTTTCCACTAGGAAGATTCGAGGTTTTGTTCTATACCTAACCATGTCCACGTGATACGAGGTAGGTACAGTACTTCACAACTAGTCAAAACTAAGGTATATAGCCAGTTGCGTATGTAATAAATGCTATGACAGCATTCAGGGCTTCACGGCGCGCTGTCGTAATCGGCACATGCTATAAATGTGACTGAGTCATTGCGACGTGTCCGCGGCACGGCTATTTGAAAGCCCCGTTCTATAGGGATAGTCCTCACTGTATGTTCAACAGTTGCCCATTTGATCTTAAGCAACTTACAACACCAATATTTACACTGATTCTAGACGTTGCATGTTCATTATTTGAAGTGACCACGCTGCGCTACCATACAACAACTTTAGACAAAATATTTCCCAAGTTTGTCCTCAACTCTTAATTAGTTTTCCTTACGAGTAAAACTTTTGTCTGCTAAAATAGTTTTTAAAAAAGGTTTATATTACCGCCTGAAACAATACTTCAATGAAAAAATTGACAAAGTAGTTTTGGAACATGTTTCAGGGACTAATTAACAATTTTTGTCCCCCTCATCAGCCAAATGTAAAGCAGTAAAATAATTAAATCATGATAAAGCGTAGCACTAAACTATCGATGGTAATTTAACCTAATATGATGCACAATATATATAGGTTGCTGAAATAATTAAGGTATAGATCAAAATAAAGTAGTTGTTGACACCTTAATTATTTCAACAACCCATATATATGGTGCACCATATTAGGTTAAATTACCATTGATAGTTTAGTGCCACGATTTATCATAATTTCATTATGTTAATAATGCATTACATTTGGCTGATGAAGGGGGCAGAAATTGTTCATTAGTCCCTGAATCATGTACCAAGAACAACTTTCTTAATAATTTTTTTCATTAAAGTATTGTTTCAGGCGGTAATATAAACCTTTTTTGAACACTATTTAAGCACATCAATACTACGGAACCAATATGAGTGGTTTAAATAACAATTTTATTTGCTAGTCTAAAATATTGTTTCTTGTTTTAAAAGCCTGTTTGGAAAGGACGTTCTAGCACTCAAACCAGAATTAAATTTCTTGGCAGAGCCGGGAATCGAACCCGGACCTCTGGGACAACAGCCAAGAATGCTAGCTTTTACAAATTCGAGAAATCCCTTCTTAACACCAGGAAATGGAAGGTCATGAAAGTGGTGTGACAGTGGCCCGTTTCTGGGCGAACTCAATCAAATTCGAGACATTGTTGTATATTATTGTATTATTCCTTTGTAATATTGTGCATCATCCCTCTTGTGTATATTGTAGTGCTTCAGACTCGAATAAATAAATACCCCATAACACGAGTTAACGACATAATTTCTAGAGATAAATAGTCTACGAAGTGCTGTTATTTCTTCAAGTAAAACGTCTGAACCTAAGAGAAGAGTTTAGGACGTTGACGGGGTAAATAAGGAAATTTAAACGAATTAGTAAAATATGGGCGAAACTAATTCTACTCTATGAAACTAACATCAAGCTGATTGGCCATAAAATTAGCAGGCAGTAAACTAATTGTCCGTGAAATACCTTCGCGATATGCCCCCGAGGACATAACCGATTAGCTCAACACGTTGTGGTGCTAACCAACGTGTGTTCAAATCCGTGAAATCCCTTCTTAACACCAGGAAATGATGGTACAGTGCATTTCTCATTGGCCATGGCGGCTTCCTTCCCATTTTCTATCGCCAACTACCTTATCGCAAGAAAATACGAAGGTGAGCCCCTGGGGAGGGAGAATAAGACGTAGTTCTGATTTCTGTGGTCTACGGGTGCCTGTAAATAGATTTCCGTTCGTAAGGTCCTGCCGGGTTAGATTCCTGAAATTTGAACCGAGTCTGGGAAGAAGCAAGATCGATTGACATATTTATATTTCATCCTATAAGTAGTTTTCCATGGTTTCCAATTTATAGTCTATATAAATGTACGGATTGTACCTATTTTAAGGCAACGATCGCCTCTTTCCCAATCCTAGTAAAAAAGAGCACTGTATTAAAAACAATATCTACATAGTATAAAACTAAGTTCCCGATTCTTGGATGTAACGGGTAATCTCGAGAACCACTGGATGGATTTTGATGAGGTTTTCACGTTGTTTTTTTTTTAAGCGTATGGCTTTTAGTGCCGGGAGTGTCCGAGGACATGTTCGGCTCGCCTATGTTGTAGCTGCTTCAAGGCGGACACCCTATGGGTGAGCTACACGTACCGTCGCGTGTGGAGTGTTGTCTGTGGAGGAAAGTTTGAATGTAAGGACAAGGAGTTGGAAGGTAGCGGCTGTGGCCTATAGTTAGGGACCAACCCCGGCATTTGCCTGGAAGGAAGATGGGAAACCACAGAAGACCATCTTCAAGGTTGCCGGCGGGGGGATTCGAACCTCCTCGCCTCCCGGATGTGAAGGATTTCTCGAGAAAAGTATCTGTGGAGAAAAGAAAAATTATGATCAAAGGAAGCCGAGCAGTGACGATTTCAGTGAATCGAGTCGAAGAAAAACCTGCCGTCCGTACGCCTTTTAAGCTTAACTGCGTAAACCGTTAAAGATATCGGGCGAAGCCGGGGCTGGTTGCTAGTACATACAGTATATATATAAAACACTCACAGTGCATGTGGCTTATGACCACGTTGCCCCAAACCCTTAAATGAAACAAGACGACGAAAAGGAATTTTGACATTTTTCCTTGGGTACAAACATGACTGTGCTTTAAGGTTTACAATATTTCAAAGGCTTTTTATACTATCTTCGATTTTCCTTCTTAATGTATGGAGGGTGTCCTTCCAAAATAAACGATAAGTCCTCCTTATCGTAAATCTGCATTTACTAAAGCATGCTTACGTATGTAGGGAAATGAACTGTTTTGATGGTTTTAGCTCGCATCGTTCCTTTTATTGAGGTTAAGTCATAGTCCCTGGGAGGGGTGGGGGTGGATCAGGGCCCTTTCTCATCCGCTCAAATTATACAGCTAAGGGAATCGTAAAATCTGCAATATTAATAAAGGAACCTGGCCCTTCAATTAATTCCAGAAGAAGATTCTTATTTCAAAAAACGGTCATATTTTTGAATTAACTAGGTCAAAAGAAGATGAATACTGTTGATTGAAAGGCATGACGAGGTCAGTTAATACACACAATGAAGAGCATATTCTTGCAATATTAATATGAAAAACGTTCAGACGTAACTGACAATTATTGTGAAAAAAGAAAAAGATTGCATGTGCATTACGAAACCATTGACATTATTGGTTTGTCATTCTTACGGGCGGTCAGGGAAAGAAACACCGTAGTTTGGAATACTTCAGTACGATTGAGGATAATGCAAGGTACCTCCCCATAGGTGCAGATTTCAGGAGTGGAGGCTAAATCACCTTCTGCCCCCTCATATTATAAAAACATATTAACATAATTACCCGCGCGGTAGCCGTGCGCGTTAATTCGCGATGGTGAACTGCCGTAAGTCCGGAGACCAGAGATTCAAATCCAGGCTCTCACGGCGGCTATTCTGAGTGTAGATTTTTCCTGGGGTTTTCCACACCCCCCACAGGGAAAATGCCGCGATGGTAACTTATTTAAAGCCCTGGGATACCTACCGTATCGCCAACCCTAATACACGTTATGATAACGTAACGCAGTAGGGATCTGATCGGAACAAACTAGCTCTACCTGCAAATTAAAGTAAGATCTGGTTTATTCCACAGATTGTCCCCCCACCCCAGTTCAGTTCGGAGAAAACAAACATTATTGGACGACAGACGACCGAAGTGATCTCTCCCGGCGATGTTTATAACTACACTGTATCAGCGAAGCTCGACAGATGGCAGCACATTCCAGAGCACTCCGTATCTGTTTCCCGACATGGCCGCACGAGCGCATTACCTGTCACTATTTGCGAACAGGAGGTTGTACAACCCAACCTTGAAACACGGAACAGATCCCGCTTGCTAACGAGAGTGCAGGGAAAGTGGAATAGGCAGTCGGTAAAAAAAAAAAGAAATAAGAACCACATAAGAGTATTCTAAAAACCACCACGGTAGAGCTTAAAAGACCAGAATTAGCAGAAATTACATTTGAAAACTAACTTTATTCATTTGAGAATACGCTAGTAATTACTTTTTGTTCCTATAGGGACATAGGGATCATCAGCCTCGTACACTTACGTCAACGTTAAGTCTGTCTGATGACTTGAGTCAATGTGGTGATTGTACTAGTAAATGTAGGTTTGCCACCTTTCAAAAAATCCCTCGAATGGGACAACTCTCAACCATAAGCCCGCAGGAATGTAACAATAATTAAGAATTAATCTGAGACTTTAAAAAGTATTCAGTGTTATTTTTGTTCATTCGTTTTAGGGGATTGGAACATCCTGGTCATCAGACCTTGCATTTCGGTGCATGTTGATTTTTTTCTGTTCACCTGTGGGTCTGTTGTGACTGTAGTAGTGTGTGAGGGTCGGGAATGGGGTAGGTGCCCCGAAACTTGAAATAAGGTACTACTGTATTTAGCCATGGTTCTTAACAAACCCAATCCTCACCTAAATTACAAATTATACACTACTACAGACACCAAAATAATACAGGTTATCAGACAACTTCTACACACACGCAGGTGCTCGGAGCTGAAATGACCACTTACTGTCGACCAAAATATTATGTGTGCTGGTTGGTGAACTATGTCTTAAATCCCCGTACAAATACAAACCGATATAAAATAAGTGAATTAATTTGCGTATTTCACAGTCATACAGCATAACTTTTTGATGTATAAGGATTACATTTTCCAACGACCCCGAGCCGAGAAAAAGTTACCTTACAAGAATGATAACTTTCGTTCTTGAACACACAAAATTTTGAAATTAATAAACCAGTTATACAACATTCCAATGTATATTGTATTAAAATTTGGATTCGATCTGATGACGGGTTTGTGAGATAATAATTCTTAAATGTGACGCATGGTTGAAACACGCTTAAAAACGGGCACTTTTTGTGTTTCAACTGCGATAAATATATTAAAATATAAATTAAAAATTCCAAACCTACATGAACTAACGTAGAATAGAACTACGAAAATTATGATGATATTGGACTTTACGCAGATCTATTGGTTACTTCACAAACAACCTTCAAACTCGAGTGCACATAATATTTTGGTCGACAGTAGTCCAAGGCCCTTGAACAACAATATAAGGTACTGTAGCTAGACACTAAGGCGCCTCACCTAGCTAGACGACCTAAAGCCAGAAACCAGACAGCAGTTATTCGAGCCGAAGGACATGAAAGAGAAACTGGTACTCAGAAGTCAGAAAGGTGTAAGGCAAGGCTGCAACTTATCACCCATACTTTGCAATCTATACAATGAACAAGCAATGAAGGTAATTAGAACCGGGTGAGTTAGCCGAGGTCGTTGCGGCATGACTGTTTGCAGTCGCTCACATCCGGGAGGCGAGGAGGTTCGAATCCCCCCGCCGGCAACCTTGAAGATGGTCTTCTGTGGTTTCCCATCTTCCTTCCAGGCAAATACCGGGGTTGGTCCCTAACTATAGGCCACAGCCGCTACCTTCCAACTCCTCGACCCTCCCTTCCAACTTTCCTCCCCAACGGTACTTGTAGCTCACCCATTGGGTGTCCGTCTCGAAGCAGCTACAAAACTGGCGAGCCGAACATGTCCTCGGACACTCCCGGCACTAAAAGCCATACGAAAAAGAAAAAAAAAGTAATTAGAGAAAAATTTGAACCACGAGTCAAGATTCAAGGAAAATGAATGTCAACTCTGAGATTTGGTGATGACATCGTCATCTTAGGCGATTTACCAGAGCATTTCAATGGGTTTTTAGATGGTATGGACTCCGCCTGAGCAAAGAATTCATGATGAAAATCAATAAATGTGAAATGTAATGTGACCGAAAAAAATCAGAAAACCCTATGGACTTCAAATTGGCAGGTGAAAAGCTAAAAGCTACAAAATAACCAATGATACACGAAGCAAAGAGAATATAAAAAGTACGTTGGCTCAGGCAAGGAAAGAATTTCTACAGAAAAGGTATCCTTTGACATCGAATAGAGATGTAGGTATTAGGAAGTAATTTTTGAAAGCCTTTGTCTGGAGCATGGAACTCTATGGAAGTGAGGCTCTTAGTGCCGGGAGTGTCCGAGGACATGTTCAGTTCACCAGGGGCTGTAGCTGCTTCAAGCGGACACCCATGGGGTGAGCTACAAGTTCCGTTCAATTTCAAGTATTTCCAACGTTCGCTACCAGATTTCACTGACGCCTAGTGGTGAACGTTGGAACTTTGATAGAGCGTTTCAACGAAATCTAACCTAGAAATTTAGCTTCACACAAGTTTAGTTCGTGGAATGATCCTTTACATGCCATAAATCTATGACATGGGACCGCCGGCTTTACTTTCCCTCCGAAGGAAGATATACTGAAGGATTTTAACGCTCTTAACAAAATCCGACGACTTCAGCCGGGTTTGAACCCGCGATCTTGGGCACAGCAGTTCAGCATACTACCAACTACGCCACTGAAGCCGCTTTGAAATGTGGAGTTACAGGAGAATGAAGATCAGATGGACAGTAACAAATGAAGAGAAAAGATAGGCTGATATGAAAATACTAAGACACCAAATAATAGCAAACTTAGTTATGGAAGGAAGGGTTGAAGACAAGAACTGTAGGGGTAGACCGAGGTTAGAATATGTTAAACAGATTGCCTTGAATGTAAGGTGTGGTAGCTATGTAGAGATGAAACGTTTAGCTCAGGAAAGGGAGTTGCATCAAACCAGTCAAAAGACTGAAGACTCACCAGTCAAAAGACTGAAGACTCAAACAACAACATTATTATTATTATTATTATTATTATTATGATGTGCCTATGGACCCTATTGGATCACGCATTACATTTATGATTCGCCTTTCTAACAGACCATATTGCTTTCATTCTTTCACTGTGCGCTTGTTTCCTTTCTTTTGACCACTTAGTCCCCGATCTTCTGGGGACTTCATTCTCTGGCTGTACCACCCATTTATTTATCTTCTGACGGTAGACATTTCTGTCTAGTATTTCTGACGTTTCTATCCTGGCCTTTTCCGGTAATTTTTAACATCTTGTATCCAAGATACGTTCTTCAGTTTTCCAGAGTATGTCAAAATCTTGTGAGATAACCTTGAAGATGAGAGTCTGTGAACGTGTCCACAGAATTTCAGTCTTCGTTTCCTGATGTCTGCGGCGAGGTTGGATAGTTTTTCCGTGGCTTTGCGTGATTTGAGTCTATACCCTTCTTCACTTTTCTCTGGGCCCAGAATTTTCCTCAAGATCTTTCTTTCCTCCTTCAAGATATTTTCCAGATCACCTTTCTTATTAAGTACCAAGGTTTCACTTGCATACAGCACTTCGGTTTAATCACCGTATTATAGTGTTTGATTTTTGTATGTATGGACATGCATTTCTTGTTATAGATGTCACGGGTTCTCCAATACGCTCTTTTGAGTTTTTGTAATCGAACTTTCTGAGCTTCCTTTTCCAATCCTGTTGGTTCTAGGATCTCACCGAGATATTTAAAGTGTGGAACCCGTTTGATGTGCCCGTATTTTGTTTGTAGTTCCTGGATGTCGAACCTAGTGCAAATAAACTTGGTCTTCTCGAATGAGATTTGCAACCCAGTTTTCTCAGCGCATTCCTTGAGGACTTCAATCTGATCGCTAAAATATCGCTGTCTGCTAGTATCGCTAGGTCGTCTGCGAAAGCTAAACAACTGACCTTGATGTCATCATTCTTTCGTCCAAGTTGAATGGGTTTCCAGAGCTTCTGGGCATTCAAGTCCTTCTCCCATTCTCGAATGACTTTATCTAGAACAAGGTTGAAGAGCAGTGGTGACAATCCGTCACCCTGTCGCACGCCGGTCTTAATCGCAAAGGGCTCTGATAATTCACCCAGAAATTTTACTTTTGACTTCGTGTCCGTGAGTGTTTCCTTGATGAGTCTTAATGTCTTTGGACCAAGTCCCAGTTCTTCTAAGATGTTAAAGAGAGACTGTCGATCGACCGAATCGTACGCCTTCTTAAAGTCGACGAAACTACAAATGATCGGAGAGCTTCGGGTCGCTCTATATTTCAATATCGTCTTCAAGTTAAAAAAAATTTCAACACAAGAACGCTCAGGTCGGCAACCAGCTTGATATTCACCAATTTTGTGTTCAAGCTGTTCTTGTACTCTTTGAAGAAGACACGCGGAGAGAATCTTGTAGGTGACTTGAAGGAGAGAAATCCCTCTGTAGTTATTCACATCCGTTCTGTCACCTTTCTTGTATAACGGATGGATGAGTGCACATTTCCATTCTTCAGGTAGCTTTTCTGTTTTCCAGATATCCATGATGATTAGTGTGAGCTCCTCAAGTGTATTTGGGCCTATGTTCTTTAATAGTTCTGCAACTATGCCATCTTCTCCAGACGCCCTGTTACTTTTGAGTCTGAACATGTGTCTCTGGATTTCTTCTTTAGTAGGTGGTGGAGATTCAGGGTTTACATGTACGGGAGTCTCTTTGGGCCATCGTGATGTTGGCTCCTCGCAATTGAGTAACTCAGAGAAATACCGAGCCAGTTCACTACAATTATCCCAGTTGGACAACGCGAGGTTTCCATCTTGTTTTCGGAAACAAGTTCTGTGGGGTGTATCCTCGGATTCTTCCTGCGAACGTCCTGTAGAAATCTCGCGTTTTGTGATCTCGGAAGTCTTGATCTATAGATTCCAATTGGTCCTTCATGTGTTTCCTCTTAGTTTGGCTGATTACTTTTGACACTTCCTTCCTGGTCTGAAGATAGTGTTGTTGAGTCTCGAGAGACTTCTTACTGTTGTATTTCTGAAAAGCTCTCTTTCTCATTTCCAGTGCTTCTTCACATGCAGAATCCCACCACGGGTGTTTCGTATTCTTCTTCAATGGAATAGTCTCTTTAGCTCTCGTAATGATCTTGTCATGGAACTGCTTCCAGGTGCTTTCCTTTTCCTTTTCCCATTCCTCTGTTATGTTACTTTCCTTTATCTTTTTCGTGTCAAATTTCTGAAGATGAGATTTCTTGGGGTGGATTCTTTTCGGGGTAAATTTCACTTTGATTCGCACTAGATAATGGTCGGAGTCAATATTGGCTCCTCTTCGAACTTGCACATCATGGATTTCTTTCTGTAAAGGATGTGTGATGGCCACATGGTCGATCTGATATTCTCCAAGAGATTGCACAGGTGATCGCCAAGTCTTCTGTGTTCGAGGGTGCTTCCTCAGAGAGGTGGACATTATCTTCAAGTTGTTCTGTTGGCACAGTTCAATGAGTCTCATGCCATTCTTGTTGGTGAATTTATGAGCTGGGTATTTGCCTACAGTCTTTTGGTATTCTTTTTCTTTGCCAATCTGTGCATTGAAATCACCTAGTAATATCCTTGTGTCTTCTCTAGGAACCGTTGCCACGATCTTTTCGAGTTTAGACCAGAACTGTTCTACCTTCTGCAAGTCCCTTTTATTTTCAATGTTCGTGGGGGCATGTGCGTTAATTAATGTGTATTTTTTGTTCGCACATTGTATGCGCATAGTCATTACTCTATTACTTATGGGAGTGACTTCTTTTATCGAATCAACTATGCTCTTGTGAACTACGAATGCCATACCCAAGAGGGGGGTGCCACCTCTTCCTATTCGTTTGTCCGTTTTACTTTTGAAAATACGGTAGTTACCATAGTCTAGTGTGCTCTCATCTGTAAAGCGTGTTTCCTGAAGAGCTAGTATCTGTATCCTTTGTCGATCTAGTTCTGATGTTACGGTGTGTAGTTTGCCTGGTTTTAGTAATGTGTTGATGTTGAAGGTCCCGATGTATGTGGGTGTCTTTGATGGTAGTTTGCCAGAGAACTCCTACTTTCTCTGTGATCGTGGTTGCCCAGGTCCCCCAGAGTCCGAAAACCTGGTTGCCGTCCATGGACGGGTAGATTGGTTACCACCTGGGGTAATTCTGTAGTTACTCGCACGAATCATAACTGCTTGTAATCAAGGATTAATCCAGTGTTTCCACTGGGAGTTTAGGACCAGGGATTGCTAGTTCCTGGAACATAAGCTATGCAGCCGTACCTACTAGGTAAGCAGACGCTGACCACTTTGCCGCTCGATCCAAGTCAGACGCGAAGTGGATTTCAATTTTGGTTCTTCCGCCCTCGCTGCCATTGAGACATAGGTCCTCCTCTGCCATCGAAGCCGTTGGCCATTGTTTTATTCACCTCAGTTGATCCGCGGGTGCTTATTTGACTAGGTCTTATTCGCACCTTTCCTGTATATCTACAGGAAATTCCCCATCTGCCATCGGGACGCGCCGTGTCGGGGTTTAGGGCCCCCTTCCCAGTGTCTCACGCAGGGTTATGCTTAGCTCGTACTCAGTTCGGAACTAAACCCCCACGAGAGCTGACTAGGTAATAATGTAGTATGCTGTCTAGTACAAAAGCGTCACATTGCCGGTCGTAAAGATGGCTGACAATAGTGGCCGGTTGTGTGTTCTAGGTAACACCGAGACTATACAGAATAGTGCATATCCTATTCATGGCCTCCATGGGATCAATGACAAAAGAAAACAAAATGGAGACAGTTAGGTCAAAGGTGTTAGTCAGATATACGGAGTGACCTCTAAATAGTGTTATCTATGGAATAATATTGTCGCAATTACCAAGATGGCGGACATTTATAGCACAAAATTCATATTAAATATTACTTTAAAACACTATTACACAGGAACATATACACTAGATAACACTAACACACATTCAGCACTAAAAGTAAAGCCACTATTATTCCCTGGAAGCCACAAACGAAGCACAGTTCCTCCGTATTGGCCGATATAAGACGCAGCATCATTACCCATTATTTATTTTGCGCTTGCTACATGGTGGCCACTCAAATCGGCCAAAGATTTTCCAGGAGTACTTCACATTTTTCCAGATTTAAAAATAAGCGCGAGTGCGGGGGGAGTGTTATCGGTTGCCTACGTCAAGACCAAAATAAAGCAGTTGTGTTTGGTTTACTTATACAGATGTTGACAAGAATTAGTGGCGATTGTGTTATTGATACGCAAGCCTACACACAAATGATTTAATTGTTGTTTTAAAAAAGCCTTTGTGACTCACATATCCGCTTTTAAAAAAGAGAGAAAAGAATGCCGCCTAAAATTTTATTGCGGCGAGCTATACTCAATATGTTTTACAAAAATACTATCGCGCGTTCTCCCACACAGAAACAGGTAGCCTGAGGAAATTGCTCTCGTTAACGATAAGAGTGCTTACCCAAAACCTCAGAGGGAGTATGATTTAAGATGGAAAGATTTTATAATTAACAGTGGCTATTTTCCAGGAGTTTTCAAATTTTTCGTCGTTTTCCAGACCTATTAAAAATCCAGGAGTTTTCCAGGATTTCCAGGAGTAGTGGCCACCATGTTGCACTTACACATTCTCAACCTATTTGCTGGAAAGAAAACATTCACAATCTCAGATATGCATCATAGGAGCAAATTCTTCAATCTCTCGGTGACTGCATTCTGTAGAAGCATTACTCTCTTCCCTCATTCCGTCAAGCTTGATTACTCAAGCACAGCCATACTATGCGACACGTCGAAAGTACAGTGAGTCTCTCTCACCACTCGGCCGGCCAGCGCACCAAGCTTATCTGCCTCCCGTTGACTGATCACTTCCTGTTACACAGCGCGCACTGCGCAGTTCTGGTCCATGCTTATAATGTGTATTTAGTGTTCATCTGTCGCTTCAACTATTCTTGAGTTGTGAAGTTACTTTTGGGTATCATTCTCCACTCCACGTGTGGACACGGTAGAGGAAAGGGAATTTATGTACGATAATTATGTGAAAACAGAGTGTTGCAGGGAAGTCGTTAAACGTTTCATAACACATTTCCCAGGTGTACGCCCTCCACATAGAGAGACTGTGTGGAAGCTCGTAAACAAATTGAGGGGAACTGGTTGTCTACTCGATAAGAAGCGAAGTGTTAAAACCGTGTACTTAACGAGGAAAAAGTAAATGAAATCGCAGGAACATATCCGGAGAGAAATAGCCTCAATTACGGAAGACGAACTTATACGTGTGAATCGGAGTTTCCTAAGACGATGCCAGAAATGTGTGGATGTAGAAGGAGAACATTCCCAACATCTCCTGTCATAAGGTACGACCTTAGTTTATTAATTCTTACTTCTTACTTAATGCTCGTGTAAGTGAGTCAAGTGCTGTTCTGTTCTTATTACTATGCTATGCAGAGCGGGGAGTGATGAGTCAGCGGGAGGCAGATAAGCTGGGCGCGCCGGCCGGCCGAGTCGTGAGAGACACTTACTGTATAACGGGCGTAGTACAGGGTTATTCAAAAAGAAGGAACAGATTTCAAACATTTATTTCTTGCAAACTGCAAAGGACAGAAACATAATTCCAACGTTCCTGGAAAGAGAAAAGTTCAATTTTCACTTTTTTATGCATTCAATATGAGCATCATGTGTTACGCGACAAATATCAAAACTGTGATTCATTTCTTGCCACACACGAATCAGCTGGTCTCTAGTTAATTTGAGCTTCAACAATTTTAAGTCGCAGACTTTCAAGAGTGTCAAGCATAGGGGGAGGGGTAAAAGTTCTTTTACGTAACCCCATGGATAAAATTCATACAGAATGAAGTCTGGAGACCTGGGAGGCTGCCGGCGATGAAGTTATCTTCTGCTCCTCCTCTTCCAATCCAACGTCCTGGAATGGTGTCATTCAGCTAACGTCGGACGTGGAATAACCATTTTTGAGGCATGTCTAGATAGGTTAGTCCTGTCACAGTTTTCTCCAAGAAGAAGAAAGGTCCATAAACTTTGTTTACAGATATGGCACAAAGGACGTTAATTTTCGGTGAATCTCGTTCATTTTCAATAACTGGCATAGGACTTGTCAAAATTCTAAAGTTATGGCGATTAACTGTAGGTACCGGAAAGATGAGAGCCTCCGTGGCTAAGGCGGCAGCACGCCGGCCTCTCACCGCTGGGTCCGTGGTTCAAATCCCGGTCACTCCATGTGAGATTTTGTGCTGGACAAAGAGGAGGCAGACAGGCTTTTCTCCGGGTACTCCGGTTTTCCCTGTCACAATTTCATTCCAGCAACACTCCCCACTATCATTTCATTTCATCATTGCCCCAGGGGAGTGTGACAGGCTTCGGCAGCCGGCACAGTTCATATCCTCACCGCTAGATGGGGGCTTCATTCATTCCATTCCCTGACCCGGTCAGTCGACTGGAACAGGCTGTGGATTTTCATTTTCACCGGAAAGATGAAAAGTGTATTCATCGAGAGAAAAAAAAACGTTCACATTTGACACTTATGCTTATCCAGGAACGTTGGAATTATGGTTCTACCTTTTGAAGTTTGGACGAAATGAATGTTCCTTCGTTTTGAATAACCCTGTATATGTCAGTTGCAATACTCCGTATTCATCATAATTTGGGGGAATATAACACTCCGGGTTTTAATATCGTATGAAAATAACACGATGACAAGTTTGATAGATTATCAAAAGTTAGACAAACACGGGTCTAATGCGTAGGTCATCAACGCTAACGAGTCAAGGGCGATTTGCAATCGACCAAAACGATGCAAGCTGTGATAAGGAAGGCAGTCAGAATTGAAAACTAATGTGATATTAATGGCCCATGCATTATTCATATCAGTTGCAACAGGAGCCAGTGGCCAAACGGGAACAGCACATGCGAATTTTAAATTAAGATTTCTCAACTAATTCGTGCCGCCAAACCTCAATATCTCAAACGTCTGCCAGACCTCCGGGTACCAAAAGGAGTTCCATGGTTTGCGAAGATTGTAACGAGTAAAAACACTAAAAGTGGGGATTGAAAATTTATTCTGATTCAAATAGGAACGATGATAATAATAATAATAATAATAAGACAATATATTATTATTATTATTATTATATCTCAATAAAAGAAACCAAAAGGCCTACTTGATAGCCGTTGCTGTCCCACTTAGCCAAAATATGCAAACTACCCAAGCTAAGAAGGCAAACAAGTACGCACCGTTGGCGGAAGAAGTACGAAAACTATGGCGACTAAAATGCGCGAGAATTTTGCCAGTGGTCTTCTCTTCCACGGGATTTGTTCCGAAGACGTTGGCGCAATGGCTTTGGAAGAACTGCAAATGAAACACCTGATTGCCAGAATACGGAAGGCAGTGCTGCTGGATACGTGCCATAATGTTAGGTTATTTTTATCTCAGTAATAGGTTTACAGGATACTTGATTATCAAATCCGTATCTTGTAAACTGAGTTGTACCATAATTATGAGAAATTAAAGATGATAATAATAATGCGAATTCATGATATTGAGAAACAGGAACGAAAAATTCTTATGAAAATCCATGGCCCTGTTTACCGTGATGGAATTTGGGTCAGGAGACCAACAAAGGAACTTTATGAAAATACCGACACCATAATAGATAAATTTAGGAAGAGAAGTCTGCAGTTCTATGAACACAATATCGTGAAAGCAAGTAGATTGAAGACCAGTTGGATAAAAGAAGTACACGAAGACATGGAATGAATTACTTACTTACTTACTTAAGACGACATTAAGGACATAGAAAAATTTACAAATAAAATCAGAAACACGAAAATTGTACAGGTCTCAAGGAAGGACACATCAGGAAAAAAAATGGACAGAGGAAAGGAAGAAAAAGCACAATGAACTAATGAGGTTTTGGGAAGAAAAGAAGAGAGGAAAAGGGAGTGAAGCTGTGATTGGCTCAAGTTCACACGCTCTCCTGGAGGGGAATAATCGGAAATAATGATAATAATAATAATAATAATAATAATAATAATAATAATAATAATAATAATAATGCGTGCACCTGGAACAGAAAAACTCAATATCGAAGAACGCAAAATGAAGACATTACACCGCAGTAATCAAACCTGAAGCACTGTATGCCTCGGAAACCTTGATCATAGGAGATAGATCCCTTATTCAAGACGTGGAGAAACAAGGAAGGAACATATTGAGGAAAATCCTTGGTCCAGTCTGCTCAGAAGGAATCTGGATGAAACTGAAGTCTCAGGAGCTTTATCAGCGTTCTCAAAATATCACTGACACCTTCAGGAAAAGGCTATTGAAGTTCTACGGCCACATTCTCAGAATCAACAATGACAGGCTCACCAAGAGGATTCTTAACCTTGCTGATCACATGGAAAAACAAGATGTTCAGCAAAGAACATATAGCCTACTTTCTCCTAAATGTATGGGTATATTTATAACTCTTTGTCCTCATCCCTAAAACCACCTCTACCACCATGTAGTGTTTGTTTTCTTTTATATTGATAATTAGCCAGTAAGTGTCAAAATCAATATTATATACTTTATGATGATTGAATAACAAAACTACTAACTTATTGTAATGCATTCACGTCCGTTAATCTCTATATTAAGCCAGCCTGCAAACTTAAGGATCTATCGTTTTGGGTACCTTCCCCTTAAAAAATCCGCGCCAATCACAGTAGGTTGGTGCTGCGACCTAGCAGTGAATTCATATTTATCTAGTACGCCTCTGGGTGTTCAACGAGTAGGCAGTTTAAAGTATCCAGGAGGGAGGCGATCCAACTGGCAGTGTTTAATGATAGAGCGTACAGTCACTCGTCCTGCTAGAAGGACCTTCCGGAAGTACTTTTGTACACAGCGGTGCGTCCTTCCAGCAGGACTTTGGACCCTTATGGCAAATGTTTGAACTGGCCTTCCAGCAGGACGCGTCCTTCCGGCAGTACTTTGGGTTATCAGAGCGTAATAATATTGCAGTTCTGGTACTGGGCAAACAATAAAAGTCTGTAAATATTCTAAAATATTCAATATGACTGATATTGACTAATACAATAACTGTCTCTTAACAACATATTGACTCTAAAATATATAAACGTATAAAGTATAAACGTGTTTTCTTATAGTACAGAGACTAAATAAATGTATGAGCGACGGCGCGTCCATCACTCGAGAATAAATAAATAAAAAAAGCCTAGTTGTGTTTTTGTCAATATCCCACTGCACAGTTGCACAACTACACGTAATTTAAACTACAGTACCATGACATTTACTGATATCATAATTACTAGCAAATAACGAGCGACTCCATGCATCTCCGCTGTTTGGAGCATCGAAATAGGTTTTAACAACAAATTGTATATCCGCCTTAGTCAATACATAAACGAAAATAAATTATAATTACACTTGCTCCTGGTACATGTTTCGGGGATTAATTGCTTTTATCCCCTTCATCAGCCAAGACAAATATCCGAAGAAAGATATACGATAGCGTAGCACTCAAAAAATAAATAGCTATTTAACTTAATATGGTGCACCATATAAGTAGGTCACAGGAAATTGTTGAGCAAAACTAAAAACATATAACAGCGATGATATTCAGCCATCAAAACACAGAGAATCATTGGACAGTTAACTCGTAAATCCGCTCCAAAACACTGGTCGAAGCTTGAATTGGCAAAAATCACAATACTTCACCATATGGACACAACCAATGAAGATGCCTTATGCTCAACAGGTCCAAAATCAAATGCCTGCATACGAATTAGACGAGCGTGGAAGGAACAACTTCAAATAGCAATGAGGTTAGCTCAATGCATAACTTCAGGTTGAGTCAAGGTATCAATTACGTGTTGAGCATAAGGCATCTTCATTGGTTGTGTCCATATGGTGAAGTATTGTGATTTTTGCCAATTCAAGCTTCGACCAGTGTTTTGGAGCGGATTTACGAGTTAACTGTCCAATGATTCTCTGTGTTTTGATGGCTGAATATCATCGCTGTTATATGTTTTTAGTTTTGCTCAACAATTTCCTGTGACCTACTTATATGGTGCACCATATTAAGTTAAATAGCTATTTATTTTTTGAGTGCTACGCTATCGTATATCTTTCTTCGGATATTTGTCTTGGCTGATGAAGGGGATAAAAGCAATTAATCCCCGAAACATGTACCAGGAGCAAGTGTAATTATAATTTATTTTCGTTTATGTATTGACTAAGGCGGATATACAATTTGTTGTTAAAACTATTTAGTACGTCAATACGGAACCATCATGGAAACTAGTTTAAATAATAGCATCGAAATAGGTAGCAAAAACATAAACACAGTCACCATTACGTATAATCGCCGCCATTACTGAACGGTCAGAGCTACCAACTTCAGACTTGCATGCGCTGATTCGTTACATTTCCCTCTATATAATGGAAAAAAGAACGGTCCTGCCAGCAGGACGCTTCGTCCTCATATAAGCAATTGAATTACGTACTCAAATGAGGACCTAACTTCCTGCCGGCAGTGCCTTGTACGTTCTATCATTAAAGGTAATCGGAGCGCGATCGTGGCTAATAGTCGAACTACCAGTATTACAAAATTGCCATACTTTAGGAGGCCAGGTATTGACACAGCGGTATATTTGGAACAATACTACCCACATAACCCACAAGAGGACAGCACCGTACAGAGACATTAAGAAGGCTGTGGTTGATAACAACGTGTATCTAATTCTTCTATTCTCCTTTTCGTAATGTCTTCTGTTTATGTGCAATGCTGGGATTGTGATTTTATTAATAAACGAGTGTATACATTAGCCTCCCCTTTGAGCTAAATGACATTTTATTCAGTATCTGTGAAAAGAGCTTGTGCACATCATTTGTAAAAGAATTCAAGAAAAAAAAAAGTCAACTGTAGCAGTATTCGATCCCCAGTCAACTGCGTGACAGGCTAACACGCTAGCCCAGAGCTAAACATATCCGTAACATCATGGCGATCTTAACTGATATATTAGATTCAACCTGTTGGCAAATAATGACTTGAAATAAACTATTTCTTCACTGCAGTACATCTTCATTATAGATCATTTCATACAAAGTTTATATTATTGTATCAGTTGGGTATATCGCATACAACATACTAAAACTACTGAAATATAAGACAGGCTCATGAGGACAGCTGCCATCTTGTCGTGTGGCAGATACAGCTCAGCTCTTTTAAGCCAGTCATACAGAATAATATTATAATATTAAATTATAATAAATAACGGATCACGACCTTCAGGTTAGCTTAAACCACCCTAGGCTTGATAATCTGAATTGGTGGGTCTTAAGCTATTGATTATAATGGTTGCATAATTCACACGGCCACCATCCTGAAATGGCAAGGCCGATGACCTTGACGTTTGGGTGAAAGACGCGTCCTATATAAAGGTATGTTGTCACCAAATTTGGTAGAGATCGGATGATTAGTTTAGCCGTAATTTGAGTTTACGTTTTGAACGTTTGAGTGGCCGCCATTCAGTTTTGGTAAAGATGGCGGCGATATAAAGTATGGCACTGAGGTGCCCTATGCTAGAGCTACCTCTGTACCAAATTTCGTTCAATTCGGTTTCACCGTGTTCGAATTGATAGGGGGGGACAGACATTCAGAGTACACTCACTCACACACACACACACACAGACAGACTCACACACAGACTCGCACACACACAGACAGACACACAATTTTTCGCCCTGTGTTGATCTCATAAGTCTACTTTCATTTTTTGCAAAAATCGAAAGTAGGCTAACAAGCAGCAGGCAGGACAGACCTAGAAGTGGCTTTCGATAAAATTCCTGATAGTGTAGTGAAAAGGGCATTGCGTGAGATAAGCTTACAATTGTGGGAAGAAGAATGGAGAGAAACTTCCAATGGATCTAGGACCAAAAAAATACGTTCCAAGTGTTCAAGCGAGACTTGCGTCAAAAATTCTTCTAAGCCATAATGTGACGGTTATGATGGCTGGACATGGAAAAATAGGAACTTATCTGTATAGGTTTAAAATCCAAGAGCATATGACGTGCCTGTGTGGCGAAGAATCGCAAAGTGTGGACCACATCCTATATGAGTGTGAATTACTAAAACACGAAAGAGAAAAAAATGAAGACAAATGGCCAAATCAGGAGGCCACTGGCCTGCAAGGATGAATGAACTTGTTGATAAATATGTCAACTTCTTTAACCTATTTGTGCGGAGCATCAATTTTGATAACCTGATGTAGGACAAAATTATGTCAAAGAAGAAAACTATCGTAAGAACTGAAACATATTATATCTACTGTCGGATTTTTTATTATGGATACTCGAGTTTAGGCCTTAATTACAACCAAACCAACAGACCTATTGAAAAACGAGTTATACCAATATTTGCTTTGTTTAATTCTGCGTTATACTATATAAGCCAATTGTTTTCAAGTTTATTAATTATTTATTTATTTGTGGTTGTATGAAAAATTGTCCGTGTTTTTGACGTCTTTTCTAGGAACCGCTCACTTAAAACTATATACACGGAAAACTACTTGGCTGAGGGTAATTAAATTTTTACATGTGATAGGCACAAGTATTGGTAGTGCAAATCTCAAGTTTCAATTTTTTTGAACTACCCAATAAAAAGTTCTTATACTTTTTCTGACGTAACGTTTTCTCAGCCCAGGATTAACGTACAGCAAGAAACTTGATCTCATTTTGAAGCTCTCATTCGTGATTATCGGAAACTATGACCACTGTAAACGTACAGTGTGATGACGAATTTATGAAGAGTAATATTAATGGTAGGGTTTGTGCGTTCTGGCCCGTGCGAATAAAAGCGGGCGAGCCGGTATATTCGAGTGCAGCGTTGCCGGGCAGTTGTGTAATGGAATGCGACTGACCTGGCTATGTACACATCAGTCTTCCTGTTTACTACTTATATGCGACATCACATCACATCCAAATGCCTCAGAGACCACCATTGTCTGAGGGCGAACTTGCGCTAATATATTAAAAAATGGTAGAAGTATGGAAGCAATGAATGTTTTATGCCGAGAAGCCTTGCTTACCGTTGCTCCTGAACTCTGGAAACAATGTATTAAACACGCTAAAAGAATTGAAGACCACTACTGGGAGATAGATGGCCTGTCTGAAAATGTCCCTCATATCGAGCAGGTCATAATTAACACGAATGCCATCAGTTCTGATTAATCGGAACAGAGCCATTCTTCAGACGAAGAATACTGACTGAATTAAATATTGTAAAGATATTATGTAAATAATGTAGATAGCCCATGTAAGAATTGTGTAGTCTGACATTTCCAAATTAGGAAGACAACCCACTTTTAAACCTGCCATTGAAGGTCTAAAGCCCTTATGTGAAAAAAGGTGATGGAAAATGAAATTTGTACGAGGAAAGAAAATAAAAGGTTGAAAGGAAACTTAAAGCAGTGTTCGTTCGTTGCGAGCCGCGAGGACTGCAACTTAACGCGGCAACGCTGTACCGGGTTTCACAAGCCCACTCGCTTTTAATCGCACGGGCCGGAACGCACAAAACCTCCCATTAATATTACTCTTCGTAAATTCGTCATCACACTGTATGTTTAAAGTAGTCGTAGTTTCCGATAATCACGAATGAGAGCTTCAAAATGAGACCAAGTTGCCTGCTGTACGTTTATCCTGGGCTGAGAAAACGTTACGTCAGAAAAAGTATAAGAACTTTTTATCGGGTAGTTGTAAAAAATTGAAACGTGAGATTTGCACTACCAATATTTGTGCCTATCACATATCAAAGTTTCATTACCCTCAGCGAAGTAGTTTTCCATGTATATAGTTTTAAGTGAGAGGTTCCAAGAAAAGACGTCAAAAACACGGACAATTTTTCATACAACCACAAATAAATAAATAATTAATAAACTTGAAAATAATTTGCTTATATAGCCTAACGCAGAATTAAACAAGGAAAATATTGGTATAACTCGTTTTTCAATAGGTCTGTTGGTTTGGTTGTAATTAAGGCCTAAACTCGAGTATCCATAATAAAAAATCTGATAGGCTAGGCACACTACAATCAACTATGTAGATATATGTTACATCATGTAAAGAAAAGTTATATCATACTCATACCCTAAGATCACCAATGCATGTACTGTAGTCTATTACTTCAATTGTAATGGAGCATGCAGTAAATAAATATGATGTTAAAACAAAATAAAAATAAATAAAAAACTTGCTCTCAAAATGAAAGTCAAGAACTGGCTTAGTGAAATAGAAACAGACTTTCAAGGAATTGGCATTACAGAGGAAATTATACAAGATTGAACACGGAAAACAGAAATTTATTGTGGTGCAAGAAAAGATGGAAATCGCTGGGATCAAGATGAGGACTGTACGGTGGATGATCAAACAGCTTCCAGCCAAACTTCTGCAGAACAGTTGCGGTTTTGATCTTGCTCCCAGGGCTTTCCACCTTTCCTTGCACCTCAAGAAATGACTGTTCTTAGGTCAGCATTTTCACACTGACGAAGAGCTGAAGACGAACATCACACGCTGGTTCCATTCGCCGGCGGCAGACTTCTACGACACAGGAATACAAAGGGTGATACCACTCTATGGCAAGTGTCTCAATTCGTTTGGTGCCTACGTCGAATAATAGGTGACACATTACTGTACCTATTGCCAATAACATTTTGCATATAACTATGTTCTCTTACTTTCTGAATGTGTCTCGTATTTCTTCAACAGTTTACTGTGCTCTCTTTTGCGTTCTTCTCTTTATCCTATATTCTTCCTTGTAGGTTTATCAGCAAATTTGTGTCTGTTTATTAAAATGTAGCTCTAATGTAATGCTCATAGTTTTAATGAGAAAAGAAACTAGCAATTTCCGCCCCCAAACGATGATCAACACGTCTTCCCTGCATCTCGATGTCATTACCCCGGTGCCAAAGCACTAGCTCCCAGGGCGCCTGCACACGGTAGGTATGCAACACGTCACTGCATTGAGCTTGGCGGGTATACAGCCAGGCGCTGACCGCAATATTAATTCTTTCAATTTTACGTAATTTCCTTCCGAGATCTCTTATCAAGTCACATCATAGCACCCTATAATTTATGGAACACAGCAACAAAACCAAAAATATGCTAATCATCTCAGCAGAAATGTGCTGTCAGCACTTTTTAGTGGGAGTATCAATCAGAAATGATAAAAAATGAAAGAGTGAGATGTAGACGGACTGATCGAGCCGGCGGATTCAACTCGGGAAGGGTTTCTAAATACGCCGCCGGGGTGCCGGAATTTTGCTCCGAAGGGGATCTTTAACGGGTGATACCGAGCTGGGCTAATGGGTTCACTGGGCGTGTAGGTACAGTAACTATTGTCGGAATGTGTTAACCTGCGCTGATCTTCACTAACTACTCTTGAAAATCTCAAAGATTCATCCATCAGAAAGTTTTGGCATTATTCCAGATTTGGTTGGTTGGTTGGTTAGTTTAGGGGCTGCGACAACGCGGTCATGTAACCCCGTGTACTTTGGGTGTGTGTAGAATCTGTCTGATAACCTGTGTTAATTGTGGTGGCTGTATTAGTGTGGATTTCAGTTTTTCAATTCAAGTAAGGACTGCAGGCATTGAATTTTTTTAAGTAGTTTTGCCGCCAAAACGCCACCGTCAACGACTACTAGTTCAGAGCTTGGTTACCAGGCGCCACCGCAGTCGGCTCCTGGCGACGAACGTAGGAATCTAAGAGTGTTTGTCAAATGTTTAACTATAATTTAGCTTCACACAGTTTTAATTAGTGGAAGGTTCTTTATTCCAGATTCATGGATTTCTTTAGTCTTGCACTTAAAGCTAAAGTTCGGTCTTTTTCTTTGTAAAAATGTCTTCGTATGCAAGTTGGAGCTAGAGCCCGCTTGGCTGTTATCCGCATCCGCTCCGCACGACTTTTATCCGCATCCGCTCCGCACGACTTTTATCCGCATCCGCACGTTTGTTATCCGAATCTACTGGCATTACAATAATATTTTAATTAGATAAAATACATTAAAGCAACACATTTAGACATTTGAGGAGAAAGTCGGCTTTGTATGTCATGTGCTATGTTTAAAATTAATCTTAAACAGCCATAATTGCAACCTCTATCAGTTCGGAGAGTTAATTATGCTAAATGACATAATTTGAATGAGATTAGCTCAAATCATAATCTTACATTTTTCATTAAAAAAACACATAACGGAAAAATATGTCATAAATATCCGGGTCTTATTATTGATATTCAACAAGTTCGGATTGTATTCTAAAACCTATCCGCAAATTTACTCCAAACATTATCCGTAGCTTATCCGCTATCCGCCAGCGATGAAAACTATATCAACATGACGAAACATTTTGCGGATATCCGCATCCGCCCAGGGCTTTAGTTATAGCCTGCAATATGAGTTTTAAAACGATATCGTGGGACCAAAATGCTTATATGTATTCGGCTACAAAACAAGGAGCATTCGAAAATAAATGACAGATCATTCCTTGTTTGAACACCTCCACTTTTGGTCCAATTGGGACAACTCAAACGTACATAATTTTTAGTTTCCTGTTACTTTCAATTCTCCACCTCTTTGACTGTACTTTGATAACATGTTAGCAGCACTATTTATATCTACGGAAACTTCAGGGGGTCCAGGTGTTCCTAGCTGTCAGTCAACTCGTGGCTTAGTCAACATTTCAGAAGTTGCCTACCCCCACTGTCTTTCCAAATCCATTAGCGTGAGCTGACTGGACTCTCTGGGCTTAACCTAATTAGCGCAGTTCGGCCATCCCGTCTCTTAACGTGCCAGTAAATCTACTAACACTGCTCCCTCGCATTTGCGCACCCTTAACTACACCCTCTGTCTGAAAAGAGCCGTGAATGGGCTATATTAATAACCGATTGTTGGCTTACCTGAAACAGTCGTTACCATCCTTCGAAGTAATCCCCTTCGATGGTTATGCACTTCTGAAAACGACTGAACAAGTCCTGGAAACTCCTGGCATAGTCTTCTTTAGGAATAGCCTTCAGTTTGGGTCGTCAAAACTCTAAATTGAAAGCAAGAGAGAAGCGTGAATTTATGCAACCTACCTTGCACACTGATAGACGGGCGGCAGTGAGGAAGGTGAATTTATGCAACCTAACGTGCACACCTGTTCGACGGGTGGCGGTGAGAAGGGTAAAAGTTCCATGGAATGGAATGGTCCTGAAAACCATCGTCACGGGTGACGAGACCTGGTGCTTGAGGTACTACCTCGAAGGCAAGCGTCAAAGTATGGAGTATCGGGGTCCAGGGTCGCCAAAAAGCCCTGAAGGACCAGAGGTTTTCGGACATTTCGGACATCCAACGTAATGTGACGACCCAACTGAAGGCTATCCCTCGACTTGTACAGCCGTTCTAAGAAGTGCATAACCATCCACGGGGATTTCTTCGAAGGATAGTAACGGCTGTTTCAGGTAAGCCAACAATCCGTTCGTAATAAAGACCCATTCACCGAACTTTTCAAACAGAGGGTGTACCAACTGACTGCGCCAAGATTAGATCCTACAACCTTGGACACAGCAGGCGAGAACGTTACCGCTGCGCCACGCAGCCAATCGACAGACAATAACTCTGAACCACTTAAGTGACACGGCGACACATACCCCATACGAGAAAATCCAACATAGTTTGAAAGATCTACCGGTTAGAAAGTCTTCTACAACTGGAGACAAAAACTGGCGAGATTAGACCCATCACACGGGTTTGCAGAGAGATAATGCTTCACACCTGTTAACTTTGAAACACGGAACAAACACTTCCCTTTGCGAATTAAAACAGCGTAAAGGTATACAATTAACGCAGATCATGAACGGACTTTATTTCATGAAAAAGAATCATTATAAGAATAAAATATGGTTAAAGCATGAATGAATGAATGAATGAATGAATATATAAAAAGTAATTCTTAAACTACAATTTCTTATATTTAAGGTCAAGATAAAAAATTAAAGATGGTCACAGAACGCGTTGAAAATTGATTCTGTTAAACTTGAACTTTAAACAAAGAATACATCAAGAACTCAGAATACATTGACATCCAGTCAAGGTGAAAGTACAAAACTCATTATACGTTTTAATAATGCTCAATCTGCTTCAAAACAGTAAACTAATCGTTTTTATTTGTTTTATCCTTCATCAGTGATTTGATGACAAGAAATACAATAACTGATAAAAGCAATATGGCACAAACTGTGCATGCCTATCTGGAAATAATAATTATATATATATTTTAGAATCGCTTATCTTTCAAGCTCGCCTTCATCCACGGACTCTGCGAGCGGTCATTCCTCTACCGCATTCGAGGTAGACATACTTTGTCAGTAGATACAACTGGGAATGGTGACAGGTCGATCGCCCATATGTATTTATAAAAAAAAAGTGTGTTTAAACAAAAAAGACGATAGTCCCTGGCAGAACTGTGTCCCGTCCAGCCCGCATAACACTAGAGCCAAGCGGGTGGGGCACACACAACCCATTGTGCATTGAAAAGAATATTCAAACAGAATTACCCGCAGTGACAAAACGCGATAAAAGCTGAATCCAAGCAGTCGAGATGAAGTTCCTTAGAGGAATAATTGGGAAGAGACAGAGGGATAAAATCAGAAATGTGGGCATTAGGGAGAGAACTGGGTTCCCAAAACTGCAAGACAAGATAGAGACCAGTAATCTGAAGTGGTACGGACATGTGATGAGAATGGAAGAATATTGAGTACCAAAAAGGATATTTATGGGGAAAATACCAGGAAGAAGACCACGAGGAAGGCCCAGAAAGGGGTGGATAGATACGGTGAAGGAAAGCATAGAGAAAAAAGGAGTAAAAGAAAAAGAATTATTGAAAGAAGGAAATGAGTGGTGGAGGGGTAGACAACTGTGGAGGTTCTTGATTCACAACCCGACCCAGGGAACTGGAAATGGGAAATGAAGAAGAAGAAGAAGTGATGAATTGCTTTCTGATTTCATAAATATCGACAATTTGTTTAAAAAGTGTGTAAATTAAACAAATAAACATATTTATAGAAGCCCGCATAACAGTAAAGCCGGGCGGGTGGTTAATTAACATGCGAGATTTCTCGCATAGGTCCCCTAGTTTTAAATAAACATTTTATTACATTCCATATTTCTACATCCAACAAAAGATTTGGAAGTTGGCTGTCTTCGGGCCATTGACCGTTGTGCCATGAACGTAAAACGCACCTGGTCACAATAAAGGAGAGACGGGTTCAAGCCGCGACGACTGTCTCACTTTGAGCATTACTCTAAATGTAAATAAACATGATTTACCTTCATTCCATCTCCTCAATCCATAGGCTACTGACAAGCGATGACTGGATCTTACCTGTAACAAACAAAAACAAACCGTTATTGATAATTGCATGTTATATTTCACGACTGAAGGGTTCCACTCTGGTAACTGTGCCATTCCACCTCTTCTGGCCACTGGAGGTCCCTGCTTTTCTTCGGAACCAAAACCAGACATACTGTAATGTTTCCATATTGGTGAACATTTTATGAATATCGGAATAGAATAATAATAAATAAATAAATAAATAATAATAATAACAATAAAATACACAATCTGAAGAGCCAAAGGGGTTACACCAAGCAGATGAAGTAAGAACTCCGGAAGCTAGGAATTACAGATGACGACTGTCGAGACAGAACACAATTCAAGGAAATACTTTCTAACATAAAGGTTCTTGTGGGAGAAAAGAGAGAACGTAGGGGAGGAAGATGGACAGCAGAGAGAAAGGCGCAACACTCTGAAAGAATGAAGGAAGTGTGGAGGAAGAGAAAGGAAGGAAATGAAATGATATTTACGTGGTCCTTAGTTTTGGCCGGTTCGCATAATGTAATGTAATAATAAAATGTACACATAGAAAAGAGGAGATTAGAAGCGATTGAAATGTGGTGATAAAGGACAATGATGAAGATCAGATGGGTAGATAGAGTAACAAATGAATAAAACGAGTGGGAGAGGAGAGATGTTTCTGGCGACTGCTAATGAATAGAAGAGATAGGTTAGTAGGACACATACTAAGACACCCAGGAATAGTAAACTTAGTTATGGAGGGAAGGGTCGAGGACAAGAACCGTAGGGGTAGACCAAGGTTAGAATATGTTAAACAGATTGTCCCAGATGTAAGGTGTGGTAGCTATGTAGAGATGAAACGCTCAGGACAGGGAGGCATAATGGGTGCATCAAACTAGTGAAAAGACTGAAGACTCAAACAACAACAACAACAACAACAACAACAACAACAACAACAACAACAACAACAACAACAAAAAATAGCTTATAAACGTTTCTCGTTTCCACATTGCTAATTATTAACTTATTGTAGATGTGAGGAGGATATCACAAAATAACCTTATTCAAATAAAAGTAACTCTACGTTACTCCATAATTGTCACGGTAACTTAGTTACTTTTATAACAATGTAATTATAACTGTAGCACTATCTTCTGTAAATAACAGTAATTAGTAGTATGATCCGTGTGATCATATCACTAGAGGACGTTTTTTTTTTTAAATAAATCTTTCTCCCATTCTGAATGTACAGTACATCCTATGTACGCACTTTACCTTTTGCAATATTTGCAATTGATCTGAAGATGATAGTTTTAATCGAACGAAACATGAAACCGGCCCCGTTCATGCTTTTACTGCCTCTCAAGTTTTATTGTGTTTGATTTTGCACCCCCCAATAGTTGAGTCCATTATGTTTACTTAGCATTGTTTTCCCAGCAAGTTCAACGACCGCTTGACATTACTGGCCTTTGACTTCAAAGGGAGATGCGTCATACTGTAATAAGCAAGCGCTGTCATATTCTTTCAATAAGCAAATGTCAAAGGGGAAAGAGGGGGGTTTGTTCTGTGACGCGAACAGTATTCTGTTAACACAAAGGGTCGCTAGGGAATATGATCGAAGAGAAGGAGTCTGATACGCCCACTAAGAATGACTCGCACATTTCAAACATCGATAATGGGACTTTTAAAATTTCGTGTCATTTGACAATCCGTTCTAATTCAATGAGCGATCAAATGAACCATGTTGTGAATTCCGGGTCACGGGGCACTATATAGACCAACGAAGGAGAGAACATCCAGAAGCTTACAGGAACATACAGTATGTGCTCCCGCATGCATAGCCTATTACCGCGTAGTTCTACATGTCTCTAATGTTGCACAAGTGGGAGATAAACACGTTCTTAACCTAGTTTAGTGCAATAACATAGCATAAAATGCAATGGTTTAGTATACAGGGATATATACAGTACATCTCAGTGCAAGTCGTATAGATGAATGATCGAGAATTGAACCATGTCTTATTTTCCCGTACAAATACAAACCGATATAAAATAAGTGAATTAATTTACGTATTTCACAGTCATACAGCATAACCCTTTGACGTACAAGGATTACAACGCGAACAGGAACTACATTTTCCAACCACCCCGAGCCGAGAAAAAGTTACCTTAGAGAAATGATAACTTTGTTTCTTGAACACACACAATTTTGAAATTAAACATTCCAATGTATATTGTGTTAAAATGTGGATTCGATCTGAAGTGGGATTTTTGAGATAATTCTTAAATGTGACGGATGGTTGAAACACGCTTAAAAATGGGCACTTTTTGTGTTCCAACTGCGATACAAAATATTAGAATATAAACTAAAAATTTCAAACTTACATTAACTAACGTACAATAGAACGACGAAAATGATGATGTTATTGGATTTTATGTAGGTCTATTGGTTACTTCACAAACAACCTTCAAACTCGAGTGCACATAATATTTTTGGTCGACTCCCACTTGGTAATGATGCATGTATGACGCCAGCCTATCATAATGAATAACATCCGCTGTGAGACTACCTGTAGATTCAAACCATTCATTCCTTATTTCATCATCGGCTTTAACTCGAATCCTTATTTACCACGGTTATAGGACATAACGTACCACTGGACATAACGTACCACTTGGCCGGCTGATTATCTGCGAAGAGTCAGGTAATGACCTTAAAATATTTAGGAGAGGACATAACGTACCACTTGAAAGAGTGGGAAGTATTTAGGGTGCATGAAACCCTAACCGCACGCCCACTTGCTCGGTGTTGCTCAATTAATCCTGGTAATAAATATGTGGACAATAACATAGCATAAACTAATATAAAATATGATAAGTTTTTGGATTCCCACAGCACTTTATTCAGGCTTTGAACTGGCAAAATGTTTATAAACAATTTGGCGTGTTTAAAATCAGCTGTGCTTAAGCTCTGGTCATTTTCTGTTTTCTTTAGGTTTATTTTTTTCAATTTTTTTTTGTGGGTTTTATATCCTAGCGAATAGCACGTTCGTCATGGGACGTTTCATTCTAAGTGAATAGCAAGTTCACCATGTGAAGTTTCATTCCAAGTTCTGCGAATATGAGAGAGCTCTCAAGCAAGATTTCAAGTTTCATTCTCTTCATACCGCTTCATTATTCTGTCAAACCGTTCATCATACTTAACATATTTCTTCTTTCTCTTTGAACTTTCAATGTACAATTCGTACTTCATCCGTCGAAGTGCGCACATAAACCGCCCTTATTCGTTGTACACAACTCCATGTTACAATACCAAAATGTTTAAAGCCGCACAGTGTGATCGCCACTGATGTTTATGTGGTAATGAACCTGTAACTGGAATGCCCGTCTGACATCAAGTGGTACGTTTTGTCCTAGCGTAAATATTTGGAGATTACGGGAAAACCGTTCTTAGGTAGATAACGACCTAGGTGGTACGTTATGTCCTCGAAAATCAAGTGGTACGTTTTGTCCGTGGTACGTTATGTCCGGACACCATTTACCACAACCCTTAACAGAATTTATGAAAGGCGAGAGGAAAAGGCCACACCCCTGACCTGTTTACAACAACAATACCAACACCACCACCACACTACAGTATATACAAATGAAGCTAGAATGTAGCCTATGAAATAAAACTTAGCAATGTTTCCAGGTGTATGCCGTGTCTTATGTGAGATTTCGCCTAGGAATACCAAGCTGGCTCATCAGCGGGCTCTAGGTGTCCGTGCGCTTCATCAGAAGGGAGGTAGCGCGCAGTTTGCTACTCTTGTGGGGGACCGGGCAAGGACACCTAGAGTCCGCTGATGAGCCAGCTTCGTGATCCTAAGCGAAACCCCACACAAGACACGGCATAAACCTAGAAAAATTGCTGAGTTTTAATTCACTGGCTGTGAAAGCCAATATATGTACCATCAAGTATAAAATATTTACGTAGGCCTATGTACGAATTCCACACTCATTTCATAAATATCGACACTTAGTTCATAAATAAATGTTTAAACAAATAAACAAGACGCTAGCCCCTGCCAGAACTGTGTCGCGTCGAACTTTTATAGTGTGAGAGGCTAATGCACAACGAAAATTATGAAATGGATTATTTCTTGAACTGGTCCCCTAGTGTAACCATATCTACATTTACTGGCTGAACGAGCAACAGACCCGCAATCATGCCAACTAAAGGATTTCCGCCACGAATTAGATCGTATAATGCACAAATGATGCAAGCCAGATAGCTGAAAAGACTTCTTTTTGTCGTTATTGGGGTTATGAAAATCCAATTCTTGGAAGATAGTTTTGGTTTTTCAATATTTTCTTAGATTTGACTCTGAATAAGGGAAAATGTAAACCCCTGCAAAAGTTTTCGCCTGCGGATATAGTTTACATGGCTGTGCGGATAGCGGATAAGCTACGGATAATGTTTGGAGTAAATTTGAGGAGAGTGTTTAGAATACAAACCGAACTTGTTGAATATCATTACTAGGACCCCGGATGTATATGACATTTTTCCGTTGTTTTTCTCATGACAAATTTAAGATGATGATTTGCGCTAATCTCATTCTAATTATGTATATTAAGCATAATTAACACTCCGAACTGAAGAGAGCTACAATTCTGGCTACATAACATGAATTTTAAACATAGCACGTGACATACATAGCCTAAGGGAATGACTTTGTCCTCAATGTCTTAATGTGTTGCTTCAATACTTGATCTAATTTAAAAAATGCGGGGCGGATTCGGATAACGATTTGCGCAGGGTTCTAAAAATAGGAGAGAGTACGTTTCATTGTTTTTCTGCTAAGCATCAGGGGTTGAAAGTTTATATACGGCATTATTGAGGGTTGAATTGTATCTTATCTTCACCCGTAACATAATTTTACTTATATCTACAGTAAGCGCTGATTAAGAACGCAAAGAAGTTATAAAAGTTTAGTTAGTTATTGAGGTTTCAAGTGGCGGAACTACGAGATCATCTGCCCCTTTATAAAAGTTTCACTCTCCATTTATTTTATTTTCGTAAATATAGTTTTGGGGTTGACATAGACTATATGCGGCTCAACAGGGTTGAATGTATTGAATCATAACGTTTGTATGTTACTTTTAATAATGCTGAATGGAAGAGGGCACTGCCCTCTGAATTGGACATCTCGAGCTGTCGTTGCCATGTTATGGCCGGCCATTTCATAATTGGTTTCCGAGAGCGGGGATTGTCCTGGTAATATTCGGAAATTGTTGGTTCTAGGCCATGTAATGCTGTTTCCAGGGACTTGCCGAGCATTGTTTCTCGCACTAAAGAGCGTAATATAAATGTATAATCGACCTACGATAACTTCAATATTTTGCTACTTTTGTTTATGACAGAGTGAAAAAATAAAGTCGAAATCAGGAGGATATATTTTGAAACGGCAATAGTCGTATATATATTTACGCAGAATTCAAAAATAGTTCTTTTTGCGTGAAAGAGTGCAAAAAAAAAATACACACACGCACACACACACGCGCGCGGAAGGAAGCTTGCAGTTTTACGCGACTGTTAATATCGCAATCATCAACCACGTGACGTCTATTTTTAAAAGAAATCCGAACGAACCCTGGACGTAATATAAACAATTTTCGTGTGTCTGAAAGCTAGACTAGTCCACCTAATTTTTGTATGTCCTCACGAGTCTGAGTGCACGCTGTTCCAATCTCGTACCAGATTCGTAATCCAGGAAAATGAGTCGGGAATCAAACCTGGGTTATCTGAGCGGAAAGCTACTTCACCACGTCTCGTTGGTGGCCACAAAAAATTAATGACGTACATTACTACCTCGTTATTTGAGCCACACTCCCGTGTTTCATTCTCAGTGTGCAGGGATTGTCTTCACGTGGTGAAAGGATATTACATTATTCAACTCACTAATAAAAGAGAGAAGCACAGGAAACTGACGAGCCGAGTTCCTCTGCCGATGTCACACATGTATAGTTTATTTCGGTCTTCGATCGTCTACTTAGGAGGGTCACTGGTGGGATTCGATCACTAATGGAGATCTCGTGTAGCGCTGCCCGACAACCACACTGCGGCCGACCCTTCGCTCGTCATTGTGAAACAACTTGTTCCAGTTTCCTAATGTTTTGCCTTATTCTTAGCCAACAACTGCCCTGCTTATTAGTGTCAAAAGGCAAGTTTCCAAATCCTCACATTGCGTGACACAGTTTCTTTACCCCAATAAATAGCTGTAAAAAATCATATCGTTGGGATACAGATATACGTAGCCTTACACAGTGAATTTTGCGGACAAGGGGATCGCGCTTACTCATCACCGATTTCGTCCAAATTTTTGGTATATGCAGGGTTTGGCTAGAAATGAAAGTGACAGAAATAAGAGCTCCAGATGGTCAAGCGTTTGGAAAAAAAATACAATTCTTGGCGCCGCACCGGTTGGACGAGGCATGAGTCACGCCTTGGTAGCGGTTGGCGCAGCGGAAGGAGTACAGAACGGTAACCCGAGGGTCGTGGGGTCGAGTCCCTATGTGAAAACTTTGTCTCATTTTGATTTTTAATTTGTACGTTACTTACAATTGCAAACAAACCGAACTAATGCTCAATTGTTATTATGTATTATTATTAATATTTATAATTTAGTGTATGGCGTTTAGTGCCGGGAGTGTCCGAGGACATGTTCGGCTCCGCTATAATGCTCAATATATTGTATCTATTAACATCAGCATAAACGCCATGAAACAGGAAGGCAAAGGAAAATTTGGGCTGGCAAATACATTTCCAGGAAGGGATTGCAATTAAGGCGTAAACAAAAGCGTCGTATATAACATAAGATACATTTATGATTTTACAGTTAGTTGATGTTCACGTGTCGGGATGATATTCATCGTAAAAACAGGGGAAGCAGTATTTTTTTCGGCATCTTGCACACGTCATAAAGGTCATTTTTTAATTTTAGAATCACATGGTTGTTTATAAGTTGCTATAGGAAAAAAAATCATACCTCGCCCGACCCGCGCCAAACCTTTTTTTTTTTCTCTAAATGTTTGGCCATCTGGAGCTGTCACTTCTGTCGCATTCATTTCTGGCCAAACACCACAAATGTAGACAAAATCGGTGATGAGTAGACGCGGGCCCCTTGTGAGCTCAAACGAATTTCCCAAAACTACATTTCAAATATAGGCCTAAGTGAGATTTATGAATTAACGGCCCAATAATTTATTCTATATTTATAATAATGGTTATAGTTGTTTTGAAGGTCCTAACTACAAATTTTTCGGTCTTCGAATAACAATAACAACAACAACAACGGCACGTGGGTTTCCGAGTGATTTCGTGCAGGTCTTTCAATCTGACGCCCTTGGGCGGTCTGCGTGTCGTAATGATGATGTCATGAATGATGAACATGTCACAAACCTCTAGTCCCCGAGCCAGAGGTATTATTAACCTACTCGAAGTTTGAATCCCAAGCCTCGGCCGGGAATCGAACACGGGGCCTCTCAGTCCCAAGTCTAGTACGGTATTTAATGAGTCACGGAACCGGACATAACAATAAATGAACATCATAAACAACCTTCTAAAAACCATTGTAAAATGAGAGATATCTGTGAACAATAATAATAATAATAATAATAAAGAAGAATATCGCGACAACCTGGAAAAAATGGACAGCTGAGCGGAAGGAACATTCCGAGAGGATGAAGAGATTTTGGAAACGAAACAGGGAGAAAGGCCGAAGATGAAATCGAGAATTAAAGTTCAATCACTCTCCTAAAGGGGAACAATCGATTAAATAAATAAATAAACAAATAAATAATTATAGACTAATAATAAAAATAATGGAATATTAAATTTATTGGATTAGATGGTTCTGAATACGAATGTGCTGAAAATGATAAACACCCTACGGAATCAAACTCAGATCTGCTAGGATTTTAGGTGGCTGCAGCATACATTTTGCAACATCAGTCAAAAGTCAAAAATTAACTCTTTTATTGATAGCATGTCAATTTTAATACCGAAGTTTATCAAACGCGAAGGTTGAGGATCAATCCCTATTATTCATCACTTAAATTTCAAATCGTGAGCCATATTCACCATTTTAAAGCTCTTTGATGTTCGAGATAAGTTTGTTTGTTTATTTTTTATTTTATTGGTCGAAAAACATCACCCCAAGAACATAACATGTTCTAATTTTGGTAACGCTAGGGAGAGGTTTTAAGTATATAAATTTAAAGCTGGTGAAGCAAATTAACAACTTTGGTAGGCTAGGTTGTTTTTATTGTCTTTTACCACAAACGTTTACTGTTCTAGTCTACACGTTGCGGTTAAAAATTAAGAAGAGCGAAAAACTGACTGCAAAGACTACAGTATACACGTCCCACCGCAGGACAGCAAAATATTTTTCACAATGGAACCGCACATTGACCTTATTGCATACCAGGCGACCTTGGGAGCTCTCTCCTGCCTTCCAGCTCTTTTAGTAGAGGATCAGGTCTTTCTTGAGCAACTTTATTTTGTCCAGTTCAGCCAGGATGAATGAACATTTCGTGACACATAGCTGGGCTTTCCACCTTCTCCTTGGTTCGAATCCCAGTTGATTGGTTCTGATCTGAGGGCAAGAACGGAATATATAAGGTGCGTTCAAAAAGTAACGAGCCGGAGGCTGGAATGCGCAAACCGGTGACTAGGCTATATCGGCTAATCGTGGCGTGTGTAACGAGGTTTGGTTCCGACCAGGGCGTGGAAGGTCACAGCCCGTCGCTAGAGGGCACGCGTGCACGTCGCGTGACGATACAAAGCGAGCAGGAGTATGCATCAATCGTCCAACGCTGCCAGTCGCATTGCAAACAGTGACATGGAGGCGTCAAACGAAGAGCAAAGAAGTGCTGTTCGGTTTCTGACAGCGGAAGGAGTAGGGGGAACGGACATTCATCGCCGAATGTCACAAGTGTACGGCGAACACTGCATGTCCCTTGCAAGGGTCAAGGCGTAGCACAAGCGCTTCAGGGAAGGACGGGTGTCGTTAGCCGATGATGCCCGGTCTGGGGTACCCCCCTGCATTACCGATGACAACGTCCAGCTGGTTGATGCACTCATTACCCAGGACCGCCGAGTGACAGTGAATGCCACAGCCGTGGTCGCTCCACGACAATGCACGACCTCATACGGCCAACACAGTCGCGGCACTCCTGCAGAAATTTAAATGGGAGGTTCTCGGCCACCCTCCATACAGTCCAGACCTCTCTCCCTGCGATTACGCCATGCCTGGTCCCCTGAAAAGGGCTCTGCGGGGCCAACGAGTCACCTCGGACGCAGACGTCCAGCTGTACGTGCGGAACTTGGTTCACATCGCAGCCCAGGGAATTTTACGAGACAGCCATTCACCGCCTCGTGTCACAGTGGGACAAGTGCCTCAACAGCCAGGGCCAATACTTCTAACATACACACATCAAAAAAAGTTTTGCATCACCTCGGTTCCAAGAGTTCCGGAACCGTTAAATACAAAGGGAATAGAGATCAACACAAACAACATTTCAGCTCGTTTTATTGCTCATGAGACCCACACATTGCATGTTGTACCATCATACAGCTAGACTTTCAGCATTTGTGGTCCAGATTGCAGTACACACCACTACCTCTAATACCCAGTAGCACGTCCTCTTGCATTGATGCATGCCTGTATTCGCCGTGGCATACTATCCACAAGTTCATCAAGACACTGTTGGTCCAAATTGTCCCACTCCTCAACGACAATTCGGCGTAAATCTCTCAGAGTGGTTGGTGGGTCAAGACGTCCATAAACAGCCCTTTTCAACATATCCCAGGCATGTTCGATAGGGTTCATGTCTGGCGAACATGCTGGCCACTGTAGTCGAGCGATGTCGTTATCTTGAAGGAACGCATTCACAAGATGTGCACGATGAGGTCGAGAATTGTCGTCCATGAAGACAAATGCCTCTCCAATATTCTGCCGATATGGTTGCACTATGGGTCGGAGGATGTCATTCAGGTATCGTAAAGCCGTTTCGGAGCCTTCCATGACCACCAGTGGCGTACGTCGGCCCCACATAATGCCACCCCAAAACATCAGGGAACCACCACCTTGCTGCACTCGCTGGACAGTGTGTCTAAGACGTTCAGCCTGACCAGGGTGCCTCCAAACACGTCTCCGACGATTGTCTGGTTGAAGGCATATGCGACACTCATCGGTGAAGAGAACGTGATGCCAATTCCGTGGGGTCCATTCAGCATGTTGTTGGGCCCATCTGTACCGCGCTGCATGGTGTCGGGGTTGCAAAGCTGGACCTCGCCATGGACGTCGGGAGTGAAGTTGCGCATCATGCAGCCTATTGCGCACAGTTTGAGTTGAAACACGACGTCCTGTGGCTGAACGAAACGCATTATTCAACATGGTGGCATTGCTGTCAGGGTTCCTCCGAGCGGCAATCCGTAAGTAGCGGTCATCCACTACAGTAGTAGCCCTTGGGCGGCCTGAGCGAGGCCTGTCATCGACAGTTCCTGTATCTCTGTACCTCCTCCATGTCCGAACAACATCGCTTTGGTTCACTCTGAGACGCCTGGAAACTTCCCTTGTTGAGAGCCCTTCTTGACACAAAGTAACAATGCGGACGCGATCGAACTGCGGTATTGACCTTCTAGGTATGGTAGAACTACAGACAACATGAGCAGCGTACCTTCGTCCTGGTGGAATGACTGGAACTGATCGGCTGTCGTACCCCCTCCGTCTAATAGGCCCTGCTCATGCATGGTTGTTTACATCTTTGAGCAGTTTTAGTGACATCTATGAACAGTCAAAGGGACTGTATCTTGGATACAATATACACAGTCAACGTCTATATGCCGGAGATCTGGGAACCGAGGTGATGCAAAACTTTTTTTGATGTGTGTACATGTACTGGTCGGTTCCAAGCTCTGTGAACTTGCGGGATGAAACGCAGAGGCAGGGTAAGAGCAGGCGAGAATTGAGAAGCCTGTCGACAGCCCGCCGTGTTATCTGACATACTCGTCTATTCCAATACTGCTAACATGGGTCTTTTCTGAAACCAGTGTAGCGTTGGGAATGATTGACTGAGTCACCGACTAATGTATTTGCTTCTGTTACTATATACGCAAGGACCGAGATACCGCATCACTCGGTACCACCACTACTATAGTCTGCGATGCACATTCCACTCAGGTCCACGCAGCTTAGACTCGAGCAGTTTCTGTGATTATGCCTCCAGCTCGTTACTTTTTGAACGCACCTTATATCAGCCATTTGAAGTGGAAATTACAAGGAACGAGATCGATCTTCACCTCAGGCATGATTTTCCGTGTCTTTCCCTTTTTCGTCAGGCAAATGCTGGGATTGTACATGGCCGCCTCCATACTATGCCCAGGATCGACCCACTGTTTTGGTTGTGGAGGAGGGGCATGTTGGCGCAGCGGTCAAGCAGTTTGCCTATCACCAAAGTAAACCGGATATGATTCCCGGCCAATACTTTTGAGATTTTCAATATGAAATGCCATGTCCTGTGGTTCGGATTCCACGTACAAAAGAGGTCCCGTGGCTCATGATCGCGAGATTAATGGTCACGTAAAACTACAAGCTTTTTATCTTTTGGTTGTCCTCGTATGTAAGCGCGTTGAGGGGGTTGTTGTTGATTCAAATACAGGCTTTGCGACATTGTGGTCATTTAGCCCCGTGCACTTTGGTGTGTGGAATCAGTGTGTTTACCTTAATATTTATGAATGATGTCTGACGATTCCTTGCCGGCAGTCGATATATGAACTTCTTGTTAATTCTTTTATAGGCTCTGCGACATCGTGGTCATGTAGCCCCGTGTAATTGGGTGTGTGTAGAATTTGTCTGATAACCTGTGTTATTGTGTGTCTGTACTAGTGAGATATATTAACTAAGTTTAGTAAGCGGTGTGAGGCAATCTGTTTTCCCGGAGATTTTTTTTTTTTTTAATACAGTGTGCACTGTACGTCGATGATTCACTGTGGCACACGTAATGAAGTAAATAAGTAGCAACACGGTAAAGCTGTTCGATGGTTCTTATGCCGTCCAGTCTTTAATATTCTTGAGGCATGATATTCGACTTCCTGCCTACTAATCGTAGTCCTTCAGATTTGCCTTTTAGAATGCGGTGTACTACTCCAACCGTATCTCTCACCACGCAACACATGCTCCAGATAAGCAAGTTTTCTGCATTTGATGGTTGTCAGCAGTTCTAGATTTTGCTCTCGGCAATATCTGTTCGTTAGTGCTATGTTCTATCCGAGAAAATCTGAGCATTCTTCTATGAAAGCACATTTCCAGAGCTACCAACTTATTTTTAAATGGTTGTTGCTTTTAAAACCCAAGCTTCTACTTCATAAAGCAAAGTCGACAAGTTGCGATCTACAGTATTCTGCAAGAATGAAGTTCGTGTAGTCACGAAACTCTCCCTACATCGTCAGTGTTTAGAGCGACCTTGCTGTATGGAAGCGAGAGCTGTATAGAATCAGGACATCTGACACTTAAGCTACAAGAAACTGATATGATGATGATGATGATGATGATAATTGTTGTTTTAAGGGGCCTAACATCTAGGTTATCGGCCCCTGATGGTTTGGGTGATCGTGAAGATGAAAATGAAAAGCGAACTTAAAACTAAAACTAACTAATAACCTACATACTAGAAGAAGAAATGCAAAACTAAAGGAGAATAAGGCAAATAAAAGGACAGAAGGAAAAGAAATGCCCTCAACCCTCGGAGAAGGCGGATTGAGGGACTTGGAAGGAAGGAGAGCCATGAAAGGCATATAGGAAAGTGAAAGAGGAGAGGATCCGCCCCAAAGGTAAGGGACAAAAGGGGAAAACGGACCCAGCTCAGGAATCCCTCGGGGTCGCCAACTCCCGAACTCACCAGCCGTGAGCCCCTGAGGGTGTAGCATTATCTAGGGTGCACCAGAAGTGGTGGGGCTACATACACCCTGCCTCCTTAAGGGCCTAGAGCACAAGGCAGGAGGTAAAAGGAAGAGAAAAAGAAGGCTGACCCCTCGCAGAAGGAGGGTATCAGAATAGATGAGACAAGGGCCAATTAAGGCGGGAAAGGAAGAGACTCCCTAGGCCTCGGATACCCTAATACCGTCGGGGTCAGAAGAGAACAAGAGTTGACCAAGTGAGGTCGACAGGAAAGAAGACTGAGAGGAGCCCGGCACAAGTAAGTGGAAGCAATGCCGGACTCAGCTGGGGCCCCGTGGTCGCCAACCCAAGAAACTGATATGAGGGTAGTACGAATGATTTCTGGGGCAAATACACTGACTGGCAAAACAAACAAACAAACAAACAAACAAACAATAAAACACTTGAAAAATTCAACAATACTTTCATTTAAATCATAAATATGAAGGCTCTAGGCCTAGTACATAAGTTACTGTTTATAGGACGGAAGTAAGGTTTCCTGGATGTATTATCACTCTTCATGTCATTGTTTCACTTAACAATAGCGATTTATTGACATGATGCTGTTTCCCGCGGAAAGATGTGCGCGCCACCATTTTCGATCAGACCCACTGCCCTGGCAACATCTTCAGGCCTCAAGCGCATATTCGTTTCTGAATTGCACAAGAACAACCGAGGATGTGGCAAAAGAAAAATAATAAATCATTGCATTGTTGACGATAGCGATGGCGCGCACATCTTTCCGCGGGAAACAGCATCATGTCAAGAATAATGGTAATGCATCCAGAAAACCAATTTAACCTTACTTTCATGCTATAACTACTAATGTACCGTTCATATTTAAGATGTGAATGAAAGTAATGTTGAATTCATCAAGTGATCGGTTCTTTTTTTGCCGGTCAGTGTAGATGCAGCAATGGCAGGAAGATGCTCGTAATGAAGAGATAAAGTGTAAGTTAGAAATGAACACGCTAAAATCTTGCATTTCTTGGAAAGTCAACGGAAATATATATTTTTTTTATTAAGTGCTTTTAGACAAATAAAAAAGAAAAAGCAGCAACCAAAACGCAAAATCAAAAAACAAAGCAAAATTAATAGCTAAAAATAAAACAAAAACGAAAATCAATAACAAGAGAATAAAAATTCTAAAGCATAAACAAAAGGTAAAATAGTAAAATCGAAAACGATAGCCCCTGGCAGAACTGTGTCGCGTAAAGCCCGCATAGCACTAGTGCCGGACGGGTAGTCTGTACAAATGGGGCGCACAAAAACCATTATGCGAGAGTTCTCCCACGGGTCCGTTAGTTTGTATTAATTTACCAGATATGGTGGTCTAATCATCCAGTTTAGAATAAGTTACTTTTTGCATGTTACAAGAATCTTAGGCATGGCTTTACCACAAAACGACAAAATGCTTCGTGAAATTAGGCTACGCCTGATAATTCACAGCGTCCTTAATGAGTTCGACTGTGGAGGGTAGGAGCAACGCCACCTAAATAATAAGGCCTCCGCACTGGCTGACCAGCGCTAGGCAGCTCGACCAACAGTAGTCAATCGCGTTGTTTGTGGAGCGTTACAAGGTCGGCGCATAAGTTGTACTTTTTGCTGTAGTTTTGCTCTTCAGCGTTCGAATTGTGTTAATCAGTGTAGATAAATGTGTAATGAAATGTTTGTATTTGTGGATATGTGTAATATTAATCACCAAAATGCCGTATAGTTGTTGTGTGACTGGATGCAGAGGGAATTATCCAACGGGACCAAAAGTCCAAGTGTTTTCTTTTCCGAAAGGAGCAGACTTGACAAACAAGTGGATACGAGCCAGCCCAAGGGAAAATTTAACAGTCAGCAAAACAACAAAGGAAAGTTATACAGTACTTATACTACCCATATTAAATATAGATTAAAGATAGAAGGTCTGAACTACATGGTGTACATAACCTCAGATACACCTACTGTATGTAGCCTACATCTGTTCTATGAAAACATTTGCAATGCAGTTAAATACTATAACATACCGTAAGTGATTTGCCCGTTTGGAATTAGCTTGTTTTGTATTATTTTCATTCTAGTGATCAGCAGACGTATGATATAACTTAAATACTGGTTTATTTTCTGAAAGTACCGTAGGCTGTGATACAAATTAGGCTTGTAATCCACTACGACGTTTTATGTGCACTTTATGCTGTTTGATAATTTAATTTTCAGAACATTCCCTGAATTCGTAAGCCTACAATTATTTAAAATATTACTATAGTAGTTCTAACATAACCTACACTATATTAATAAAAATATAGGCTATGTTATAATCCTGGCGTATGTTTAAGACCAAGATGTTTATTAATATGGGTTTTTCTTACATTAGAGTAAAATCGTTGTACCAGTGCACGTCTGTCATTGTGCATGTTATTTGAATTAATCCAATATAGGCCTACGGTAGCCCAGCGTACTGCATTTATTTAGATGTAAGGTATTCATTGCCTAGTTTGTGATTAAGATATTTTAAATACTTACAAAACTAATAGTATTTTCAGCACAACATAGGCTTTCTTAAGGTCTGTTATTGAGTTTTGTTTTGTTTTATGTTTGGACATGTTCAAAATTAAATACTAGCCCTGCTCATAATTTTACCTTAATGTAGCCTATATCATTAATTGCAGATTTAGCTTTGGCAGTCCTGATGTACCAGATGGGTGAAGCATATTTCCTAACATCTATACATACCAGAAAGTCAATAAGCTTATTATTGATTCCCAAGATTAAGAAATTTAGTCCTATTGTAATTTCAAAAACAACCCTCTCAAAATGTGAATTGAATCTATTTTGAATTTTTTTTAACCCATTTAAACTAATTTTTTAACCTTCACTTACATCCTTTAAGAAATTTTCTAGTAACAAAATGTAATTTTAATATACAATCTGTTAAAATAATAGTTAAGAAACTGAAGATTTCCTATGCTCTCTCTATTCTCCATTAAGCTACAAGAACAGTAGGCTCGTGAGTTGAATTGTTGGTGAGAGTTAATTATGTTCCTGTTGTACAATGTAGTCTCGGCTAAATATGTTTTAAGATAAAACTGTATTGTATTATATTTCTGTCTGTAGCCAAATTGTTGTTACATTTTATGTAAATAAGTGCAAAATTCAAAACTTTTAATTAATTTAATATTCTGTAATCCAACGCCAGTAAAAATAATACTAAAAATTGAACGAGTGAGTGGAAAAATGACAATAGTCAAAGAAATGGGATAATATTCCAGCATATGTAATCATTAATTAGTCGCTAACTCATGTTACTCCTATTATGACATTTTGAGACATAACTTCTCTCTACTAGTACCGTACTACAATTGCCTACTAGTGAATTTTTGAATACGACGTATAGTTTCGACAGATGATCGTTCTTTTTTCCTCTTCGAAATGGAATGTTAACTTTTTTCGACTCAGCTGTTCAATTATTCTTTTCCATTTTTGCCCTTCTCCCTTCATTTAAAAGTGAGGTTAATAAGTTCATAACGTTCTGAAAATCATAATAAACATCATTATCGTAATAATTACGGGCCTTTTTTTTTGTTATTATGATGAAACTGTTTATTTCTTTTTCCTCCCTCAGTATAGAAGGAGTTTCATAGATTAATCATTACTGGAAAGCGTATTTTATGGAAGGTAAGGAAGAAGGTAAATTCTACGAGGTACGGGTAATTTAGCAATACTGGCTACTCAAAGACTTGCAGGCTATGCAGTGTTCATTTACAGTTGCACAGCGCAACAATATGAGCGTTTTCTTTGCGAGTAGAAACATCGTTTGGAAGGTCAGGGAGGAATGACTACTCTTGGCGCGCGTGCTTCCGAGCGCGAAGGCCTTATTATCTAGGTGGCGTTGGTAGGAGAAGTAGAGATAGACCTAGAAGGCGATAGTGTTGAACGATTTCTAAGTGAAAGGTGTAAAAGCAGTGCTCACTGCTAATAGGAAATCATGAAGGCGACTTGTCTGCAAACCTCTGTTTGCGAACTACAGTATGATGATGATGATAATTGTTGTTTTAAGGGGCCTAACATCGAGGTTATCGGCCCCTAGCGAACTGAGCACCTAGAGGCAAAACAAGTCTCAAATGAAAATTTACACTATTAGGCCTACGGTAGTACAGAAACATAGATTCGAGGGGCTAATTACGAAGATGTCTCAAACCCCTGTATTTAATGATGTTGATGATGATAATTGTTTTTAAGGGGCTTAACATCTAGGTTATCGGCCCCTAATGGTTTGGGTGACCTTGAAGATGATAATGAAAATGAAATGTAAACTATAACTAACTACTAACTTATAGACTAGAATAAGAAATGGAAGACAAAAGGAGAATAAGGCAAATAAAGGGCAGGAGGAAAAGAAATGCCCTCAATCCTCGAAGAAGGCGGATTGAGGGACTTGGAAGGTAGGAGAGCTATGAAAGGCAGATAGGAAAGTGAAAGAGGAGAGCGGCCGCCCCAGGATAATGGATAGAAGGGGGAAAACCGGACCCAGCTCAGGAATGCCTCGGGATCGCCAACTCCCGAACTCACCAGCCTTGAGCCCTTGAGGGTGTAGCAATATCCAGGGTGCACCAGAAGTGGTGGGGCGACATACACCCTGCCTCCTTGAGGGCCTTGAGCAGAAGGCAGGATATAACATGAAAAGAAAAAGAAGGCTGACCCCTCGCAGAAGGAGGGTATCAGAAAAGATGAGACAAGGGAAAATTAAATAATAATAATAATAATAATGTTATTGGTTTTACGTCCCTTTTAACTACTCTGGCTTTTAGAGACGCCGGGGTGCCGGAATTTTGCCCCGAAGGGTATCTTTAACGTGCCAGTAAATCTACTGACACGGCTCCCTTCGCATTTGCGCACCCTCAAATGCCACCTGACTGCGCCAGGACACGAACCTGCAATCTTGGGCCCAGCAAGCGAGAACGTTACCCCTGAGCCACGCAGCCAGAAGGACCAATTAAGGCGGGAAAGGAAAAGACTCCCTAGGCCTCACATACCCTAATACCGTCGGGGTCAGAAGAGAACAAGAGTTGACCAAGTGAGGTCGACAGGAAAGAAGACGGAGAGGAGCCCAGCATAAGTAAGTGGAAGCAATGCCAGACGCAGTTGGGACCCCGTGGTCACCAACCCACGTCTCACTAGATGTGAGCCCCTGGAGGGGTGAATTTTATGAACATCAGCAGTAATCTTTAATTCTAAGCCACAATAGATGTTATATTTTCTGGGCTTTCATTGACATAAAAGTTAAATACCCCCCGCCAAGACCACGTCAAATGACTCGAGGCGTTCAGATATGCATGACAAGTCCAAGTCCCAAGGCTAAGCCACTGTTTAATTGAGCTGTACACGGGTACTAGCGTGAAGCATCGCTAATTGGTAAATAATTCTCCATTCAACGGAGAAAGTTGACACCAAGTTCAATGACACGGTAAATACCGGAAGAGATCAATAACGAAGTAGAAAGGGAAATTACAACAGAAATGCGAATACCTTATTTTTGTGCCACCTTCTATAATCTCGAGTTATTTGTATTTATTCAATTATTATATACGATAACGATTATTATTATTATTATTGGGTTGGAAGTTTTTTTCTGTGTTGTCTTAGTAAACGAAATTGCAAATGTTTTTCAGTCTGTTAACACGATTTACCCAATTATATTGATGTTATTCCCTACACCTGAAAAAAAAAATCACGATAAACCATTTGATTTCTGAAACCTTTTGATTACTGAAGTCTATTCACCGAGTCGAGACAGTGCAGGTAAATACTTACACGTGATCAGTTGACTGCCCGGACAGGGAAACACGCTCAGTTCACGTGATCGGCTCAGTTGGACAGGGCTAGCCAAGATGATTCGAGATAGTTTATCATGCCGTAGCCGTAGAAAAGACAAGTCTGTACTGCGGCCCAGATTAACTACTTACAGTTACTTCCTTTCTACTATATAGTAACGAATATTGTCAATATATGGTAAACTACAGCACACATGAATAATAAATTAAATGCGAAACATTTCAATTCGCTCACGGCAATGTAATACAGTATATTGCGATAGATACGGTTTTCAGTAGACTGTGTCTGACCAGCTGCTACTGCTAGCATGGTTGACATTTATAATTAGGCGGTCCTCACTTTCTTCGATAATGTCATCAAGTTCCCATATTTCCAACAGTAGGAGACAATAAGGGTGTTATTAGTCGTGCTGAGTCAGTAGAGCTTCACATGTCGTCTACAACGAAACAACGACTGTATAAAACCCGCGTACACACGATCAAAATTAATATCTTGCCTATACTAAGCAGTTTAGAGCTAATTACATTATAACTTACTTAAAACCGTAAGCAATAAAATCATAGCTCCGAATAAAAATAGAAATCACACTGTACAATGCAAACGATAACTTAAGCTTCACATGTAAGCTATACACAGCACTAATACCGGGTGAGTTAGCCGTGGTCGTTACGGCATGACTAATGGCAGTCGCTCACATCCGGGAGGCGAGGAGGTTCGAATCCCCCCGCCGGCAACCTTGAAGATGGTTTTCTGTGGTTTCCCATCTTCCTTCCAGGCAAATGCCAGGGTTGGTCCCTCACTATAGGCTACAGCCGCTACCTTCCAACTCCTCGCCCTTCCCTTCCAACTTTCCTCCCCAACGGTACTTGTAGCTCACCCATTGGGTGTCCGTCTTGAAGCAGCTACAAAACTGGCGAGCCGAACATGTCCTCGGACACTCCCGGCACTAAAAGCCATACGCTAAAAAAACAGCACTAATAATAACAATAATAATAATAATAATAATAATAATATTAATATCGTATGGCCAAGCTCATTGACACTATAGCGCTTTCTGGTAGAGAAAGGAGGAACTTTTAGTGTGGCGGAAAATCCCGAGATTAATTTTGCCATTATGGGCACGGCCTACTGAATTCAAATGAGTTCTTAACATGCCAACAACGTACGACATGCGTATCGTGTTTTTTGTCGCCTTTCAAAAAATCACTTACCACGGCCAGGAACGAACCTGCAAGCTTAGGGTTGGTAGTGCGACACGATAACCACACATCACTGAAGTCGGCGTACGTTCAACAGGCGCAACTCCACGCACCCCTTGAGGGCAGCAATGCAATCACGCGCACAGCTGTGTTTATTTCCACTGTCTCGACTAGGCGAACAGACTAGTTTCGATCGTCAAGCGATCATCATCAGATCCCTTACATTCAGTCTTCTGCGGACAGACATACTACGTGCACTGAGCTTGCGAATTGTGTACATTATCAGGCATCATGATATCAAGCATTTTCTGGTTTTGTGATAAGGCCAAGATTAGCATTCTTGTAACGTTGCAAAAAGTAACTTATTCTGAACTGGATGATATCCATTTGATGATATTTTGAGGTTAGAAAATCTGGAAAATTAATGTTTTAGTTTATTTCTTAACTTCAAAATTGAACGTTGCAACCATTGCTAAAGATATTCCCATTTTAAAATCTTCTAAGAAAGAAGGTTTAATTCCAAAACATCTTAAGGGCTATCAAAAACGGGTTCGTACCTCCATGTATGAATACAAAACACAGCAATAGTTAATAAAGTTGTTCTCCAAAGGGAAATTAATTTTCTATACTGTAAGAAAGTAAATTTGAACTTACAACTATATGAATCTTTCAATTACCGACAGTGCTGGCTAAAGCGCAGCGTTAGGTCATGGGGCCAAGCTCTGTGTTGACTCGGTAGACGCGTGGGTTCGAGCCCCACCGTCGGCCGTCCTTGAAATGGTTTTCCGTGGTTTCCCCATTTTCAACACCAAGCAAATGCTGGGCGGTACTTTCTGATAGGCCACGGCCGCTTCCTTCCACATCCTTGCCCAATTTCATTCATCTTCATCCATTCCATCTTTCATCCCGACGCGCAGGTCGCCCACGGGCGTCGACTAGAAAGACCTGCATTTGGCTTCTCAGGAGGCCAGACGACAAAATAAACTTTCAATTAAGAACATATTAGGTACCCTTGAAGGGAAATGGTTCCAAGAAAATATGGAAGAACCCTTATCTAAGATTTTAGAGAAAAAAAAACAATTCTTGATCTTAAGCTTTCTAATCTAAAGAATTCCAAATCAATAATGAATTTAAATGAACAAAGGAGAAATAGAAATACGAACGTTAACACTTTCCAAACTCCTCTTGTTAATCTTTCCAACATCATGTTCACAGCAGATGAACTTAATGTTTTAAAATTAGGACCATAACATAACTGGGAGAGTGACATAAATCGTCGTAATATCACTCATTTAATAAGAGAAACAGAATTATCCATCCAAAATCTTCCCACTGATGCACGAACGGAAGCTAGGGTAAACAAGTAACTTAGATGTTTGACTGAAAACACCATAGGATCCGTGAAATTGATGAGGCTTGTTTGACGATGGTTATACGATCAGTATTTGTGCAGTTCTGGCTGGACTGGACAGGAGGAGGACCACTGGTTTGGCAGATAGGCTGCTGGAATGTGGCGCGCCTTGGGCTGACCACATTCCACGTGATAAACTGCCTGTGGAGTGGAGGCCATCTCACTGCAGCTCCATTCGACTCCAACATCGACAGCTCAAGTTCCCTCACACGCACGGAACAGCGGCTTGCTAGTCCACTAGTTTGCTGTTGACAGGGAATTCTGAAGAAAAAAATCTCTCTTGGCACGCCGGAAGGCGGAGGTAGATTTCACAAAGCAAAGAAAAATGTCTCGAATTCACTAAATTTGAGCGGCTTCGGTGGCGTAGTTGGTAGCATGCTGAGCTTCGATGCCCAAGATAGCGGGTTCAAACCCAGCCAAAGCCGTCAGATTTTTTAAGAGCGTTAAAAATCCCTCAGTATGCCTTCCTTCAGAGGGGAAGTAAAGCCGGCGGTCCCATGTCATATTTATGGCATATTAAAGAACCTTCCACTAATTACACATGTGTAAAGCTAAGGTCCCTACGTTCGTTGCCAAGAGCGGACTGCGGTGGCGTCTAGTAGCTAAGTTCTGAACTAGGCCTAGTAGTCATTGACGGTTGCGTTTGGCGGCAAAAGTAGGAACTATTTAAAAATTCAAAATCGCAGTCCTTACTTGAATTAAAAAACAGATACACACACTAATACAGCCATCACTATTAACACCGGTTATCAGTCAGATTCTACATACACCCAAAGTACACGAGGCTACATGACCGCTATGTCGCAGCCCCTAAACTGAGGAACCAAGCAACCAATCACTAAATTTGCCAATTGTTGAATACCTGCGAAAGTTCCGCATGTTTACAAGGGGAGGATACGACGAATGGGTCACCGATTCGAACCATCTTTAGTATACGTGTAGGCATGACCAGGCGTATATCAGGTGCATGTAATAAGGCGCGCTTCTCAGGCATTTCTGAGAAATAAATTAATTGAAATTACAGTGTGGCGTCTATGTGCGTTGTACGCCAGCAAGAATCCAACGAGCGCGTGGTGCAGCGGCAAGAGGCCTGATTATTCTTATTCTTAATCACTCTTCTTTACCGTAATGCTGACGATTTTGCATTGTTGTTCAAGTTGAAATCTCGTTTCACATTTCACTTCCTTCGGGAATATTTGCCAATAGACGACAACGCCATAAGTTGAATAATCACTATTACATGGCATCCACTGATTTAATAATTACTTTCTGCTGCTCTCCTCTTTAGACATTAAGACTAAAGGATATGCACACTAAAGTCACACATTAACTGCAGAAACTCGTCACAAAACTAACCCCTGGCTACTGACTGCCTAGAAGATGAAAGAAATGTCCCACTCCATCCATTTCTTGAAATGCCAGGCGTAAAATACTGTTATCTCGTTATCTGTTGCTCAGGAAGTTGCTTACAAAGGATGTTCAACACACAGGCGAAACCAATTTTGTTCAAGATGTTTTTAATTATACCTTATTATATGCTAAAATATGCTGTTATGTTCAGAATATGCAATAAATCCAGTAAACCCATATAATATGCATTTGCATATGCGCATTTTAAAAATAAAAATATCGGGTCTTGGTGTTTTTGTCTAGTCAAGGCCCGGTGGTTAGTGTCCTGAAGTGTTTGGCAGCGAATAGCCTTGGGAAAGGTCGTTGTCGGAGCACCTCACTTCACGTAGAGAGATGCTGTAAAACTCGGCCTGTTTATTGATTTGTTTGCAATTACTGGAAGCTAAATATGGAAGAGCGCGGCTTTGTAACGTCACTGGAGTAGAAATTGATGTCAGCTTGAGACTGGGTGTGTGTCAACCTGGGAACATTTCTCTCCCAGTTATCTCAGTGTTATCTTCTCTAGTGCCGAGCTGAGCTTCAATGCCCAAGATCGCGGGTTCAAACCCAGCAGAAGTCGTCGGATTTTTAAGAGCGTTAAATATCCCTCAGTATGCCTTACTTCGGAGGAAAATAAAGCCGGCGGTCCCATGTCATAGATTTATGGCATGAGGAAGAACCTTCCGCTAACTACACTTGTGTAAGCTAAAATTTGTAGGTTATTTTGATAACGCTATATTAGTTCCAACGTTCGCCACTAGGTGCTGGCTGCGATGGGATCTAGTAGCCAATTCCGCAACTAGGTGTCGTGGACGGTAGCATTTGGTAGCAAAAGTAGGAACTACTTGCGAAATTGATCGTCTGCAGTCCTTACCTGAATTACAGATAACACACACTAATACAGCCATCACAATTAACACCGGTTATCAGACAGATTCTACACACACCCAAAGTACACTGGGCTACATGACCGCGTGGTCGCAGCCCCTAAACTAAGGAACCAACCAACCACACTAAAGATCGTTCGTAAGATTTCTAAAATTCTTCAAAATATGACATTACATTCTATTTGTCTAAATCCAACCGCTGCTGCTACTAAAAAGGACAAACACCGCACCGTAGCCGTGCTCTTCCAATCGTAGCAAGTCCGAAGATCACAGGTTCGTATCCCGGCGCTAACAGCGCCTATCCTGAGTGTGATATTCCCCGTGTTTTAACACACTCCCTCCAGGCAAATGCCAGGATAGTACCTTACTTCAAGTCCTTGTCCCTAATACAGTTACACACACTACGGTCATCACATAAATACAGGTTATTAGACAAGTTCAACACACACCCAACTACACGGGGCTGACGAACAAGATGTTTCAAAGAATAGAAAAAGTGGGGAAAATTTTAATCTGCCCCTTAAGATTGGGAAATATCACTGTTTGTCCGAATAAAAGTACTGTAGTGTACTAATGATAGTGATATGCCTGAGAGTGGAAATGGGAAACAATTCAAGTGGATGTCAAAAGCCACCAGTTTTTAGTTGTCTTCACGAGTCTGGCCGTCAAGCTCCCGATATCGGTTAAATTTTGGTCAGGTCATATGGAACACATCTGTGATAGCATTTCATCCCCAAATTCACTAGGGATATCAGTCGAGTGGGCGAAAATAGTAGGTCTACACGTTTAAATATTGATACGAAAGCTGGGCTCAGCTGGGGCCCCGTGGTCGTCACCCCACATCCTACTAATTGTGACTCCCCTCCCTCGAGATAATTTTAGGTTCGGACGTTTAGGAAATGGTCATATTTTTTCCTTGAGTACATTTTCATTAAAAACTGCAATTAAGCAGGAGTTTAATGTTCGTGATTCTTTTTAGGTGGATTTTATGGAGCATATAAATGCATATTTGGGTCATTTTCATAGTTATTGTGATATTTCATCAATATTAAAGTTTTAGAGTGATATTTTGGTAATATTTTAGGGGTAGGTCGTGGACTTAAAATATGGTGTCCGGAAGGTTTCTGTGCGTTAGCGGCGCAATTTGCAATTGTTGCACACTGTCAGAAAATATTTAATTGTAACTAAACTTGGTAGTATTTTTAACTTAGGACCTTTTCTTTCTCTTTTACAGGAAATGTGATTTGTGTCGCAGTTTTTAACGCGAGAAAAGGTACAGAGTATGCACGCGTTGTCCTCGTATGTAAGCGCGTTAAGAGGGTTGTTGTTGATTCAAACACAGGCTTTGCGACATAGTGGCCATTTAGCCCCGTGCACTTTGGTGTGTGGAATCCGTGTGTTTAGCTTAATATTTATGAATGATGTCTGACGATTCCTTGCCGGCAGTCGATATATGAACTTCTTGTTAATTCTTTTATAGGCTCTGCGACATCATGGTCATGTAGCCCCGTATGTTTGTGTGTGTGTGTAGAATTTGTCTGATACCTATGTTATTGTGATGTCTGTACTAGTGAGATATATGAACTACGTTTAGCAAGCGGTGTGAGGCAATTGTTTTCCCGGATTTATTTTTTATTTTTCATACAGTGTACACTGTACGTCGATGACTCACTGTGGCACACGATAGATAACTACCCACTAGAATAAATAATAAAAATATCATTTCACTACATTATTAACACTTGTTTTTAGAAAGCATGTAAATATATTAGGTCATTAGGCCTATTGTACCTTTTTTTTGTAGATCATATGTCAGTATTTTTAGGGCATATTTGCCTGCATATTTCTCGTTTCATTAGGTCCTAAACCTTCGAACCTTAATTATGTGGATGCAACAAGGATAATAGTGGTAAATACAGTCAGTGTGTCCGAGCGGAAGCGCAATTCTACTCCTCGAGTTCCTCAAGGAAGTGCGGTCATTACCCACAGTAAATGTCTGCTGAACGTGAGGAAATGAGTCACTGCAAAAGGTCGTACACACACTTCCGAGATACAAGCGAGTCAAGTGTCCTTGCTTACTATAGTACACTGTATTCACTTGTCTTTTGAGAGGTTTCCAAATTACAGAAAATGTACTGTACGGAGCTTAGAAGAATGCCAGTGCGGGGTGAGTTGGAGGACGAGGTTCCCTACACAGAGATGTAGTTCGTTGCTATGGAAACCTGCTTACTACTCGCCGGAATATATCGGCCCGTTGCGCACTCAATATAGTTGATTGGTTCCTCGGTTTAGGGGCTGCGACAACGCATCATGTAGCCCTTCGTACTTTGGGTGTGTGTTGAATCTGTCTGATAACCGGTGTTAATTGTGATGGCTGTATTACTGTGTGTTATTTGTAATTCAGGTGAGGACTGCAGACGATCAATGTCAAGCAGTTCTTACTTTTCTGCCAAATGTTACCGTCAACGACACCTAGCCGTGATTTGGCTACTAGATGCCACCGCAACCAGCACCTGGGTAAAGGGTTATTTCAGAAAGCTATAAAACCCAAACTTCCAGAGGTAACGTTTGAAACGGAGGTTTAAAGCTTCTATTAGAACAACTCTGAAGTTCATAGCACCATCAGAGTTTATGGGAAAACAGACGCGAGGCGTAGCGTTGTTCCATTCAATTGTTAGGGGTTCACTAGAGATTGAATCATCCAGTATAAGAACACAATCAAAGTTACAAAGGTAGGTGAAATCTAAATGACGACGTAAATGATAATTAGACTACTAAGGTGTATGTGTCACAAAACTTAAGTTCTTAAACCAGAGGGAGTTAAAAGGTGCGGTTTGTGCTAATATATTCCAAATCGTCGCAATAGTACTGGAGAAAGCTTGCATTTCGTAAAAAGTCAAAGGAAAAACTACATTTGTTTGTTTAAAGTGCGTTTAAACAAACAAACAAACAAACAAACTGTGTCGCGTTGAGTCCACATACCAATAAAGCCAGGCGGTGGTAATAATGCTGTAGGGAATGATAACTAGCGGACCCGTGCGAGAAATCTCGCATGATCATAAACCACTAAACCACAAATCGAACACTTCTTACAAAAATTGATATTTAAGAAATTAGAATGCAATTTGTCACTGATAATGTCATTTGTGTGCTGCGTGTGCTGTGACACTCACAGGTTATTCGATATTTATGAAATTGTACGATTTGAGTACTCATTCCTTTGATTTACTGTTTCTGAAATACATGCAAAATGATAAAGAAAATACCTCATAATGTTAAAATGACATGAAACAAGCGTCACAGCGACCAAAATGTAAAGTGGAAAGAAATTATGGAGCGTAGTTTCATACATCAACAGTATTTGCAAATCGCACACTTCGTACATTTTTTTAAATGGCATTTTTTAAAGAAATTATTGATATTTATGGAATTAGAGTGCAATGCGTCAGTGCTAATGTCGATTCTTTCATTTGAATGCTCATTTTCACGATCGGTCGCTTGTGAGCGCCGCACGAGGGATCTATACTACTGAAATAATATATATGATGATTCCAAAACGGCAGAGGCTAGTAGAGACGATATATTTTTGCCGATGTAGTGACGTACTACAGCGGCAGAGCACTTGCAGATATAAATTGAAGTGCATTGGAACAAAAACCAATAAATCCACTCTTGCTGCATTAGTGCTTTTGAGGTTCTGAGAGTAGTATTGGGTACAATATAATTTCAAGCAAACATCTTCCATCAAACGTCGCTATACCAGTAGCCTATATAGGCTACTGTACAAAGTTGTTTGAATTGTCACGGGTTCATTGTATTTGCTAATAAATTATTTGCTTGGCTTATCAGTGTTTGCTCCGGCGCTCCTTAAATGTGTGACGTTTTAATAGGGCTTATAAGAAAACCTTTTGTGATACAAATAAACCCAGCAGGGAATCCGATGTAGTTAATAATGAAAATTTTTCAAAAAAAATGTTTTTGACATTGTGGTCGTTTAGCTCTATTGAGAGAAAGGGAGAGAAAGTCTGATAACTTGTGTTTTTGTGGTGTCTACAGTAGTGTGTTTATTTGTAATTTAGGCGAGGACTGGGAAGAAAGCAGCCGTGGCCTTAATTCAAAAACCCCCCAGCATTTGCCTGGAGTAGAAGTGGGACCACGGAAAAACACTACCAAGATGGTAGCAACAGAAAGTACTAATGAATTGTAATTTTGGTCTGCCAACCACAATATGCTTTGCCAATAAGTCCCTGTATGTACATGCCATATGGTGAACGCATTTCAGAAAATTAGGCATTCAAAATGGCGGCTGCATATTGTGTACTGTTCCACCGTTTCCCTGATATTTTACACAAATATCATCGTTTTTCAAAAATTATTTTTTAATTGTATTCACTAATGCAGTAGCTAGAGATTGACCTAGAATCATTGGAATCTATAAAGAAAATGAAAAATTGGAGCTTATATTAAAGTGGATCTCTTTTGCTATTATTTAACTGAATAATTTAAATTAAATCTTGCAATTTTTTAACTGAATAATTAAAATAAAATATTAAGTAAGCTATGTGCAGGTCATATTGTTCTTCCCTATAAATTTCACTTCACTATCGTGAAGACTCTGGCAGTTACTAAGGAAACCGATGTGAATATTCCTAGTTACGGAAAACGAGCAACAAAGTACCAAGGTGTAGGAAAACTTCTAAAACTCCCCTGCACGTATTTGGTCATACCTTTAAATGTATGATACATATCAAAGAAATTGCTGCAGTGATTTGATGAGGAAGGATCTATAAACATGAAAAAAAAACTGAAAAATTACAAATTTTTATCCTTACAAGTGTAGGCAACGACTGCCTCCTACCTAAATCTTTGCCCCCACTTACACACACTATTAAAGACCGGACAATAGAAGCCAATAATGCTAGCCACTACGCCACGAAGCGGACTTGGGAGTTGGAAAAACAATACGAATTGAGCAACGGAGGTCGATAGGCAAGATGGAAGAGAAGAACCGTGTACAAATAAATATATATAAACTTTCCCACTGCACTGGAACAGCTGCCAAGGCAACATGGGATGCGTGATATTACATGAGTGTTGGTATCCTGTATTGGCTTTCACGGCCAGTTAATTAAAACTCAGCAATATTTCTAGGTTTGTGCCGTGTCTTGTGTGGTGCTTCACCTAGGACACCAAGCTGGCTCATCAGCTGGCTCTTGGTGTCCCTACCCAGACCCCCACTGCGCGCTCCCTTTTTATGAAGCGCACCTGCGCCTGTTAACTGCGAGAACTAAAAGCGCAAGCAGCCAAAACCTCCCTATGAAGGCCTCCATAAAGGTGGTATATTGGCTTTCACGGCCAGTGAATTACACCTAAGCAATTTTCTAGGTTTGTGCCATGTCTTGTGTGGGGTTTGGCCTAGGACACCAAGCTGGCTCATCAGCGGGCTCTTGGTGTCCCCGCACGTGGAAACCATGCCAGACTCGGCTGAGGCCCGGTGGTCGCCAACTTACAGTACTGGAACTATCAAAACAGCACACAGGACGAGTGACATTATACAAGAGTTGAGTCATGCACTCGAGTTGACGAAAAGTAATCGATATAAAGTAGCTGCTAACAAGAGCTGTGACAGGGCGATGACGTGCTTCAAGATGAGATCTGTTGGGGCTAATGACAGCAGTCTGTAAACATGACCTCATGCCACCTTATCGCAGCTGAGCAATCCCGCCCGAGACCAAGAGACGCATAATACTGTACAACACTTTTGAAAGTTAGGAATTAGGATTGCTGACAGGTTGGTTGGTTCTTAAGTTTAGGGGCTGCGACAACGCGGTTATGTAGCCCCGTGTACTTTGGGTGTGTGTAAAATCTGTCTGATAACCGGTGTTAATTGTGATGACTGTATTAGTGTGTGTATATGTATTAATTCAAGTAAGGACTGCAGACGATCAATTTTCAAGTAGTTCCTACTTTTGCCGCCAAACGCCACCGTCAACGACTACTAGTTCAGAACTTAGCTACCAGACGTCACCGCAGTCGGCTCATGGCAACGAACGTAGGAACCTAAGAGCGTTGTTTACATTCTTAACCTATACAATTTAGCTTCACACAGGTGTAATTAGTGGAAGGTTCTATAACATGCCATAAATCTATGACATGGGACCGCCGACTTTACTTCCCCTCCGAAGGAAGGCATACTGACGGATTTTTAACGCTCTTAAAAAAATCCGACGACTTCGGTCGGATTTGAACCCCCGAGCTCAGCATGCTACCGACTACGCCACCGAAGCCGCCGGATTGCTGACACATGGCAGATAATTTGCTTCTTCAACATTGCCCAAATGATTCGATTTCCATCGTAGTTGCCTCGCAGAGTTTGCTGGTACACAGTGTTGCCAGGTCTACATATTTTAACTCTTTTATGGGATAGTGGTCTATAAATTAACCACCTGTCATAAGGACAGTTTATGCTTTCAAAAATGAATCATTCAGCCAAATTTCGGAGATTGTTCATGCCGAAGTGCTAATATTTCTAAAAATCAAAAATTATATACGTATCTACTTTACGTAATGTGTTGGATAAATTTAAAAAAAAACTAAAAACATCAACAATTAAAGTGGAAAAATAAAAGATAAATATAGAAATAAAAATCATAAAAGTAAAATTACAATAATAAAATAAATATATAAATTAAAATAATAAACATAACTATCAAAAATTATGAAAATAATTGTAAATATCAATTCGAAATTAGTTAATTAATTCAATAAAAATAGCAAAATTAAATCTATAAGAACATAAATTGAAATTTAAAAATAAATATATAAACATTAAAATTAGAGAAACAAAAAATAACAATTAAAAGAAATTAAAATGTAGAAACACATGAGAGTAAAAATGAGTTTAATAATAATAATGTTATTGGTTTTACGTCCCTTTTAACTACACTGGTTTTTAGAGACGCCGGGGTGCCGGAATTTTGCCCCGAAGGGGATCTTTAACGTGCCAGTAAATCTACTGACACGGCTCCCTCGCATTTGCGCACCCTCAAATGCCAGCTGATTGCGCCAGGTTTCGAACCTGCAACCTTGGGCTCAGCAAGCGAGAACGTTACCCCTAAAAATAAGTTTTGCCCTGTATAAAGGGTCCAAGGAGTTTGCCTAGTTATAGCCAGTGGCGTCTGGCGGATCATTGTTCTGGGTGTTGCACTACTTTCATTGGGGGGGGGGCAAAAGACTGCTTGATTCAGAGAAAACTAACAGTATTTAATTTCGCGGTAAAACGAATGAACCTCATTTATCACGAATACCGCAGTTAAAAGAACATCACATTCTCATCGAAATTAAATGGATTGATGATGATGATGATGATTGTTGTTTTAAGGGGCCTAACGTCGAGGTTATCGGCCCCTGACGAAATGAAATGGCTTGAAATGAAAGGATGAAGATTAAAAAAACAGCTCACTGCTATGGATGAAACGAAAATGGTTTAGATAAAATAGACAGTGAGCCCCAACAATTATGCCTTATGTAGCAGGAAAAATACTTACAAAAAGGAACTCAGATTGCAACTACTCACCAAATGGAGAACGGTAATACGTACAAAAGGGAATTTCGAACGAAAATACTCAAAAAAGGAATAGATTGAAAAATACGCACAAAATGTAGGTTAAGTCCAAAATACGTACAAAATGCAACGTACAGTTGAAATACTTATAAAATGCAAGTGAAATCAAAATACTTACAAAATGCAAATGAGATTCAAAATACCCACAAAATGCAATTGAGAAGTAACTACTTGAACAAAGCGGGGTAGGTTGAAAATACAAAATGCAATTGAAATTCAAAATACTCACAAGAATACCCCCCCCCCCCCTATATTGAAAGTCTTACTAAAAAGCAATTTTGATTGGCAATCCGTACAAAATGCAAGTGAAGTTGAAAAAAACTCACAAAATGCAATTTAGATCGAAAAAACTTACAAAATGCAACGTAGATTAAGAATACCTACAAAAAGGTGCGGGAATCTTGAAGAGAAAAGGAAATATAATGAAAGGCGGAGAGGAGAGGAGAGAGGAGAAAGTCCGCCCCAAAGGTAAGGGACAAAAGGGGGAAAACGGACCTAGCTCAGGAATCCCTCGGGGTCGCCAACTCCCGAACTCACCAGCCGTGAGCCCCTGAGGGTGTAGCATTATCTAGGGTGCACCAGAAGTGGTGGGGCTACATACACCCTGCCTCCTTGAGGGCCTTGAGCACAAGGCAGGAGGGAAAAGGAAAAGAAAAAGAAGGCTGACCCCTCGCAGAAGGAGGGAATCAGAAAAGATGAGAAAAGGGCCAATTAAGTCGGGAAAGGAAGAGACTCCCTAGGCCTCGGATACCCTAATACCGTCGGGGTCGGAAGAGAACAAGAGTTGACCAAATGAGGTCGATAGGAAAGAAGACGGAGAGAAATGCATTATAAGTTAGTCTACATGAAAACCTTTACAAGAACAAAACAATTTAAGCTATACACGAGGACGAGAAAGAACCATGAGTGTCATATTACCCGTTTAACATTTGATTGGCGCTGAGCCTGGCTGCGCCAGTGTTTGTTGTTGATTGTAGCAGGAGCCCCGCGGGACGAAGCGGGGAACACAGCGATGACAAGAGTTCATTCTGCACATAAGACAAGCAGCATTGCGCGTCACAGGAGCTCATGTCACCACGGACAGTCAAACGATAACTGAGGCTATTGGAGCTGAGTCATATCCTACTCGCGCAACTGTACCTGTCAACGAAGCAGGCTGACGTGTGACACAAGTAAACAAGGAATATAGTTCCCAAGGGTAATAACTACGCGCAAATTACATTGCGAGACTAGGGTATCGACATATGGTGGAGCATCTCGGATGTCTTCGTCCACCCCTCTACTTCCTTGATGCTATCAGCAGGGAACGACCAGCCGAGTTACAAGCCGGAAGTTTGTTTTAGATGATTGCCCTTGACCTTGAAGGTTGCGGGTGAGCCTGCACCCAGTCACTCTACCGCTCTTTAGCTTCACAGTCTGATGTAATGAAATTCCAGACTTTAGCATGTGACGACACCACCGTGGAAAAAAGTACAGTCCACGTCGAAGTATTGTGTGACGCGGAGTACACGTTACATACAGAACGCCATTATATTTGCCAATGACTATACTTCAGCAGGAGCGTGCGATAGTTTTGTCCATCATCGAGCCGCAGGTGACAACAACACAGGTACCGTAGAAACTCGCCTCCAGGCTTCCATTATGATTTTTCCACTCGTCTAAAACAAACGTAACTGTTAGGATAGGACTTACTCGGTCTAGCATCACCGCCATACCTTCCACTATCAAGATCTGGTCGGTGCTATGGCTTGACAACGACCAAACGGAAAACGCTTCTATACTGTTGGCGTCCTCCGCTTTCTCAAACACTTCACAGTGCTACAAGATTTCTTGAATTATTACAGAACAAAACAATGAATTCCTATTCACCTAAACTAAACGTACAGCTTTAATTGCTAAAAATATTAGAAAGGTATTAATTTTTGTACTTCAAAAAGATTATTCGATGTGCAACACTGCACCCTATTACCGGCCAGGGGCAGATAACCTCGTTATTCCGCCCCTTAAAACTTCAATAAATAAATAAATAAATAAATAAATAAATAAATAAATACATAAATAAATAAATAAATAAATAAATAAATAAATAAATAAATAAATAAATACCAGCCGCCACTGCTTTGAACTGTCTCTACGTTTCTATTCCAAAAGGAGAAGAAACATGAAAAATCTCCTTATTTTAATGTTTCTTTAAAACGTAGTTTTTCTTGTTTCTTTTCTCTCCAATTTTACATCTTCTCATTTTAAAACACCGTACACAAGGAATGTAGCTAAAATTTAAGCCGAGGTAAAAATCAAAATTAAGTTCGGTGCTAAGACATTGAGCTATCACCCACGGCTTAGAAATACAGCGTTAACATTATTACATTAACGTTACTAATGGGAGCTTGTGAGTGCGGGGTGAAGCGGAGAACGAGGGAAAGGGGCTCTGTACACTCTGCCTTCCTTTCGTTGCTATGGCAACCTGCTTACACCTCGGCATAATATATCGGCCCGTTACGCACTTAGTAGGACGAGGAGGCACAGTTCGGAAGTTATGGCGCAATGTTTTTAGGAAAGCAGATACCTCTGACTTTTACTCAGACGAGGCACCACGTTCTCGGCGGCTACATTCAAATAAGCGCCCATTGGTTCAGCGATCGTTTCTCTTACTTGCCAACATTCTCTTTCACATACCATAGAAACTTTCTCAGATGTTTGTCCACCTGAACCTCTGAGGAGTTCTCTGGTATGCGCTATCCACTTACAGTTCCTAGTAAACTAGCATAGTGATCGTATTACGTACATCACAAGAAAAACCTTTGTAAATTTGAAGAAGTAGCTTTGTGTTAATTATTACGTCAGTTATTGTTGTTTTAAGGGGAAGAACAGCGAGATCATCTGCCCCTGTAGCTGTGTGAATTGCAACTTTTCTTTCGGTAGGCTACTCCCCAAATAATGTGGCGTAGGTCTTCCCTCTCGCTCCACACTAGCTCCGACGCACCGACAGACAGGAAGATTTGAGTTTTACGTGACCGTTAATCTCGAGATCATGAGCCACGGAGCCGACATACAGATGTAAACAGAAGAGAGCGCACTCACTTCGGAACGGAAATGACGAATAATAATAGTAATAATTAGAGCTCGGATTTTTAGGTGCTAAAAATCGATAATTTTTTTTTAAAATGTATTAAACATACCTAAAATGTGACAAAGCAAAAATGTGCAATTATAATTTAGATTATTAATGAGAATATAAGCAATATGCACTATTCACCAATGCTATTTATGCTATGCATCACCGTCTGCTGAAGAGTTACAATATACAACGAGATACATTGTGGCAATATTTTCTTGCCCTCGAGGTGTTGTGTAACTTGAGATCGCTGTTCAGCTTTGATTGCTTTCCCACATGGTTGGTAGAACAGAACGCCTCATCAGAAGTAAAATTATCCTTAAATTCTGCACCATACTGCTGAAGACGATAACTTGTAGTTGCATTTACTTTAGGCATCTGCATGTGAGTGACACTGGTTTCAGATAGGAGGGGCGGGGTCGTGCTAATAAATGAAAAGGAGGCATTTATGTAATTATAGAAAAAATGTTTAAAATATATATTTACATAAAAATATATTTATTTACCTAAAAATCCGAGGCCTAGTAATAATAATAACACTGGCCAACAAAAAATTCAAGTTGCCAGGGAAATTGCAACGAATATGGGGTAGTTTGGTGATGCTGAATATGAATCTTTCTTTGATTTTTATAGATTGGCTCTAGTTTATAAGATAAACAAGGTGTTCATTAACTTAACCTTACATTCTGACATTACCTGTATCCGCTGACTTATGGAGGCGAATATTCTTTTTAAAATGTATGTTTGATCGTTTATTGGCATGTAACATTATACAGTACAACCCCTGTAATCCATCACCTTTGTGACTGAGGGTATGGTCGGAACGCAAAAAAGGGTTGGATTATCAGAAAGTTCAGAAACATGCGGATTTACATTAAAATAAACAATCTCTGAACTCAAGATATCGGGGTTCCTTTCCTTCTTTCTTGGTAGAACCACATCCACAATGCGTTGACAAGCAGTTCAAGTTTAGGCTTTTTCAATGTTTTGCGATTCTAAAGGGCATTTTCACCATCTATCGTCTCTGTAAACGATTCAATGTCTCTGCGATTTCTTCACCAAACTGTTATTGTCGTATTACCCATTTAAGATTTGACTAGCGAACCCGCGCGAGAAATCTCGCATGTTCATAACCACACTTTCCCCAATAGGTTTATCATGAGAGACTTAAGGAGAAAGGTTATGTTTTTATAGAACACTATTTACATTTCAGGATAAAGGAAAGACCTCAGAATGTTAATATGACATGAAACAGGCGTCACAGTGGCCCGTGGACCCGTGCGAGAAATCTCGCATGTTCATAAACCACACTTTCCCCAATAGGTGTATAATGAGAGACTTGAGGAGAAAGGTTGATAGTTTTAAGGTTTTAGACGACAACTCATAATTGCATCATGTTACAGCAACAGTATTTGCAAATCGCACACTTCTTATGTTTCGAAATTAGAATGCAGAAGAAAAACCTGTAAAAGAATTAAAATAGTTTTATGTTCGACCCTGACTATTACATGTCAGAAAACTGTAGTCTACTATAATGAGGCTCATTAGACACTATTTTTCATTATGAAACAGTTTCTCCCACCAGTCAGAGCTCAAGAAACAGTTGTTTGACCAATTAGATAATTAGATGCGACAGTTCCACGGCCTTCTAATTTAAATTTCACTGTCTGGCCTAGTGTCATAGTAGGGTATTCGAGGAGGCCATGGTCAAATACAAGGCATTCTCTGCGTCTCATTCGCTCTGTTCAGTACATAAAACTGGCGAAATCTCGACAGATATAATAATTATCGTCGAATATAAACCGTCGTATGCTACTCGCCTATAATGGTAATTAAGACACTAGTATGGAAATTAACTCGCATACGCTCGTTTTATAAACATACTCGTGTCTTAATTATTGCCATTATAGGCGCGTTGCATAATGTAATATAAGGTTTTAGACAACTCATAATTGCAGCATGTTAGAAGATCAGTATTTGCAAATCGCACACTTCTTACAAAAATCGATATTTATGAAATTAGAATGCAATTCGTCACTGCTAATGTCATTAGTCATTTGTGTGCAGAGTCCACGCATAATGATAAAGGAAAGGCCTCAGAATATTAAAATGACATGAAACAGGCGTCACAGTGACGAAAATGTGAAGTGGACAGCAATTATGGATCGTATTTTCCTATAGCAACAGTATATGCAAATCGCACACTTCGTACATTTTTTAAAGTAATTATAGATCTTTATGAAATTACAGTGCAATTCGTCACTGCTAATGTCTATTCTCTTTCATTTGAATGCTCATTTGTCACGATCGGTCGCTTGTGAGCGCCGCAGGAGGGATCTATACTACTGAAATAATATATATGATGATTGCCGCTGAGCGTGGCAGCGCCAGTGTTTTGTTTATTGTAGCAGCTGCCCCGCACAGTGAAGCGGGGAGCACAGCGATGACAGAGTGCATTCTGCCACATAAGCAGCACTGCGCGTCACAGGAGCTCATGTTACCATGGACAGTTCAACGATGACTGAGGATATGGGAACTGAGTCATATCCTACTCGCGCAACTGTACCTGTCAATAAAGAAGGCTGACGTGTGACACAAGTAAACAAAGAATAGTTCCCATATCGACCGCCGGCAATCAATTCGTGAATGGGTAATAATGCCAAATTGAGTTCATGGCAATTTTTTGGAGTGATTCCCCTTTATCCTGTCTTCGTAGCACAGTTAATATTTCATTTAATGAAAACATTTATTTTTTGTACGTTTCACTGCCGACATGTTGAAAAAACACACGTAACTATACAGTGAGCACTAAAAACTTCACAGTGCATTATACGTGCTGTACAAAACACGAACGACAGAAACGATACGAGAGATGACGGAGCACTAAAACGGACAAGCGATAACAACAAGTACCTGTAAACAACAATGACGCGACGGGTAGTAGTCACCGCTAGAGTCGAGACAAGTACGGCTCGAGCACGGTCGGATAAACCGGAGCGGCGGATCAGCCGAGGACGTACAATACGAGAGGGGTTCTACCGCATTATGTCAAATTAAACATTAATTTTACATTTTTTGTTTGTTGTAGTGAAATATAAAATATGAGTTCTTCACGACGAGGTTGTGTGAAGTAGATTATACTTTTTATATTTGCTTTCGTGTTTTTAAAATATTTACCGGTAGGACTTTCAATATCTCAAAAACTAGAGCCAATTGAGCAAAACCGTTATCATATTCGGAATCAGCATCCGAAAGTCAACCTAAAATTACTCTGATCTGACCGACACCAAAATGGTTGTTGAACAGTGTAATAATAATAATAATAATAATAATAATAATAATAATAATAATAATAAATCTAGTATCTAGTAATTTGGCCTGTTTGTACTGAAGGAATTTGGATGAAAAGGAAATCCCAGGAGCTTGATCAGCATTCGGAGAAAATCTCGCACACAATCGGCAAAATAAGTTTTATGGGCATATTCCCAGAATGATCACAGCCTGACTAAAAGAATTTTAAATCTTACTCTCTCAATGAAAACTAAGAACAACTGGCTGCTTGAAGTTGAAAAGGGATCTTCAGGAAATATACATCTCAAGTGATATTGTACTAGACAGATCTAAATTAAGAGAACTAGTTGATAATCATCAGTTTTCAGACCACCGGGAGTTTCCGCCAGCACAAAGTTCCTCATTTCTCTACTAGAAAGCGCTATTGTGTTCAAGGAGATTAGATATCTAACATCTAACCTCCTTGACTTTCATAGTCAAGGAACTACGAAATTCGACATGCAAGCTACCCTCTGGGTGTCAAATAGCAAAGCTTGCACCAGGCACCCGAGGCCATACGATATTATTATTATTCAGACCACCGAAACATTGTATCCAAAAGAACCTGAATGGAGGAACGCAGAAAAAGCCATAGCGAGAGGATCAGCTGATAGGTTCAATCGCGCTTCTTAGAAGGGCATAACGACGTAAACAAAAACTAGTATCATCAATCATCATTTTATTTTTCAGTAGTATAGATCCCTCTTGCGGCGCTCACAAGTTTTTTTTTTTTTGTCGTGTGGCCTCCTGAGAGGCCGAGTGCAGGTCTTTCTATCCGACGCCCGTGGGCGACCTGCGCGTCGGGATGAGAGATGGAATGGATGAAGATGAATGAAACTGGGCAAGGATGTGGAAGGAAGCGGCCGTGGCCTGTCAGAAGGTACTGTCCCAGCATTTGCCTGGTGTTGAAAATGGGAAACCACGGAAAACCATTTCAAGGACAGCCGACGGTGGGGCTCGAACGCACGCGTCTACCGAGTCAGCAGAGAGCTTGGCCCCATGGCCTAACGCAGCGCTTTAGCCCGCGTAGCCACTACTGTCGGTGGCGCTCACAAGTGACCGATCGTGACAAATGAGCATTCAAATGAAAGAGAATAGACATTAGCAGTGAGGAATTGCACTCTAATTTCATAAATATCTGTAATTTATTTTATGTTCGACGATGTCTAAATGTAAGCATTATGTGTCAGAAAACTGTATCATAACGAGGCTCATTATAACACTATTTTTCATTATGAAACAGTTTCTCCCACCAATCAGAGCTCAAGAAACAGTTGTGTGACCAATTAGGTAAGGATACCTTCGCGCATGCGCTCAAAATCCAACATGTCTATATAAATTACCGAAAGTGCACCGTCCATATGTTCGCGTAAATAAACTGGCAAATATGAGACAAGAAATAGCACTGTACCTTAATATCCCCAAATCCAATTTCTACACAGCACATTGCTTTCAAACGACTTCGGTGACAGTTTTACTGAATACTGGTGCACAATCTGCACATATGGCATTGAAGCACACAGAGCGCATGCGTCGGTCGGTCAGAGAGCTTGGAAAACAGAGATATCCTACCCAGCACTGCACTCCGATCACAAAATTCGAGTGACAATCTCAACAGATATTTATGAATATTTATGTTAAAACATAATAAAGTTATAATTATCGTTGAACATAAACAGTCGTATGCACTATAATAAATTACTTTTTTTAAATGTGCGAAGTGTGCGATTTACAGATACTGTTGCCGTAGGAAAATACGCTTCATAATTGCTGTCCACTTCACATTTTGGCCGCTGTGATGCCTGTTTCTGAGGTCTTTCCTTTATCATTTTGCAAGGATTTCAGAAACAGTAAATCAAAGGAATGAATACTCAAATCGTATAATTTCATAAATATCGTATAACTGGTGAGTGTTATAACGATCCAATTTTCAGTGATTGCCTTCTTAAGTTAGGGAACGTAGAACTTGGAATTCTATCTGAAATGGGTTCTATAATCATTTGGTTGAAATAAAAGCATAGCAAACTTTCTACTTAACTTATGAACATGCGAGATTTCTCGGGTCCGCTAGTATTATTATTATCTCTGTATACTCCGTTTCCTTACTAGTAAAATGGTTTCAGTGATTTATACCCGCGGATACGGACAAAAACACGCTGATCTGGAGCGTAATGCGGACAACGACCAGAGTATCCGCACTGGTCACTACCACGGAACACGAAGGTCTCTTTCTGATCAAGTGTTGCCTTCTCCAAGAGTACACAGCACCCTTCCGTCTTTATTTATATTGACTAGATCCCCAGGGGACGTGACGTCATGTCTTGCCTGATTGGTCACAATTACTGCTCATTTAGGTTGTATCCCACACTAGACTAGCGCGATTGAATCGTCCTTGGGCTGACGGAGTGAGAGCATGCATTATTATGATGAGGTGTACCGTAGCGACTGTTTGGTGCAGTGAAAGTAGACCGGCTTTTCATACCGGACTATTCGCTGTTCTAAATAACATAACGCCCGATCAGAACACTGAAATCTTAAAACATCTGCAAGACGACGCTTGGTTATTGGTCAGTACATGGAAGTCACATTGTTACCATGTAAAACAGACAAATCACTGCAGGTGAACCTCAGGTGTGACCTGGCGCATTTGTTTTGATCGAACGTCAAGTTATTTGGAAAATAAAATAGCCGAGCCTAAAGTACCAATAACGGCAATAACTCAGCAAAGAAGAGTTATGAATCATGTCTGCTTCCAGTATTTCCACACTGGCTCCAAATAAATGCTGCCAAGATACTTTGAATTACCATCCTCAATCCAAAGTTCCAAACGAGATTACGAGATTACAATCGGACTATTGAGTCAGGAATTCTGAAAACATTCATACATAATCATAAATACCGACTGCACATAGTTCTCTTGGTCTGCCCAACAACACGTCAGTTTTTGGCTGGTCAGCCCCGGTTGCGCAGTCGTACAGAGGACAGTCGGCGAGCCTCCGGTAGGCCATGTGCAATTGATACGTGAATTGCCAGTTGCGCGGAAAGCAAACTGTTCTGGCACGTTTGGGGCAAAATTCCGTGACCTCTGCGTTTCTAAACGCCACAGTTGTATTATAATAATTATTATTATCATTAATCTCTGAGTTGTCACCACGCGGAGTAGGAGTAGGTGAGTGCATCAAATAGTTCACCAGGACCGCGATGGGGAGCTGCAGCAAGTCGGGAGATCGGAGGTTCAAATCCCGACGCTAATAGCGTCTATCCTGAGTGTGCCTTTTCCCCGTCAGTTTTCACATCTTCTCCAGGAAAATGCCGCGATAATACCTTATTTCAAGTCCCGGGACACCTACCCTATCCCCGACCCTAAAAATTACATGTACACGCATTAGTACAGTCACCATAGAAATAAAGGTTATCAGACGAATTCCACATGTAGCCTACCCAAGTACACGGGGATGATGACAAAAGATGTCCCAGACCTCAACAACGGTTGTCGACGAGAGAAAAATATGTTGTTTGTTATTGTCTTTTTATACGAGAAGCTTGGACGTAGTGGTCATTCAGCCCCATGTACTTGGGTGTGTGTGAGGGGGGGGTCTTATAACTTGTGTTATTTTGACGGCTCTAAAAGTGTGTGTATTTGAAATTCAGGCGAGGATTGGGAAGAAGGCGGTCGTGGACATAACTTAGGATCCAACCCGGCATTCACCTGAAGTAAAAGTGAGGAAACCACAGAAAACCACTTCCAGGCGAGAGAAAAAAAAAAAGAGAGTAAGTCAAGAAATACTGTATATCAATCATAACCTAAATAGAAACGATGGCAAATGCTTTTAAATGATCCATTTCGGACAACCATTAATGGTAATACTTTATCCTGTATAGCTGCTAAAGTTGGTAATAAGGTTCGGATGTTAATGGCAAAGTCATTTTTTTTCCCGAGCTCATTTTACCCGAAATCTGAAAAATACGTTTGAATGACGGGTCCCTGACCACGTTTAAAGCAATTTGATGTTGCCTATAAATGCATATTTCGGCAATTTTTATTGTTTTGGTCATATTTGGTCATATTTTAGTGATATAAGGTCATATTTTGTTATAATTTCAGCATTTTTAGCCTATTTTCAATTTTGAAAAAATAGGCTTATGAGATCACCTTTTGTCCGTGTGTGTGTGTGTGTGTGTGTGTGTGTGTGTGTGTGTGTGTGTCCCTAATAAAATCTAAACGGCAGAAGCGATTTCAATGAAACTCGGAAAGTTCATAGCACTAATCCCGGCGACCTCGACCGTGCCCTTCAAATTTTGTTACGACTCACCAATCCAACATGGCGGCTGTGCGAAATATTTCACCAGCATTCAATATCTCCGAAACTATTACCGATATTACCCTGACATTTTCTATGGTGATAGAGGGAACTACTATAAGTTCACTTATGTGACATTTGAAAACCTGGTAACTACAAAACCAACATGGCGGCCAAGCGAATTTGCGACTTTTAAATAGACGTTTCTCGCCATTTGACCAACCAAACGCAATGAAACTTGGTACAGTGTATGTTTATATACATTGTAATGCACCGACATCTAACTTCGTTCAATTGTTTACATAATCACAAGATGGCGGATGTGCGAAATATTTCACCGGCATTCTATATCTCTGAAACTATTAGCGGTATCTCCCTAAAATTTTGTACGAAGATAAAGGGCACTACTGGAAATCCATCTATAAGACCTTCAAAAACCGGTTAACTACAAAACGAACATGGCGGCCAAGCGAATTTGAATAATTTAAATAGACCTTTCTCGCGATTTAATGTTCCAAGCGCACTGAAACCTGGTACAGGAAATATTTATACACATTGTAATCCACTGGTATCTAATTTAGTTCAATTGTTTACATAACCTCAAGATGGCGGCAGTGCGAATTTTAAAATTAAGTTTTTATTTCTTGTGATGTAGTCATGCGATCGAAGTGAAAGTTTGAATAATGAACCTACGCAATAATTTTCCTTTAATGGTACATGACTCTATGGCCTATACAGTTAACAATCCAACATGGCGACCATCCGAAATATTTAGACGATACTGAATATCTACGAATCTATTTTAGCAATCAAACTGCATTTTGTAATGTTCATAGGGGCTATGAACTTAAGTTCACCTATAGGACTAAATAACCTGGTGATCACAAATCCAACATGGCGGCGACGCGAATTATAAATATTCACATGGACGTTTCTCGCAATTTAACCATCCGCGTGCAGTGAAACTTGGTACAGTAAATCCTTATACGAATGTTAATCCACTGGCATCTAATTTATTTCAATTGTTTCCATAACCTCAAGATGGCAGCTGTGAAATATTTTTAAATCTCCTTGTTTTTTTCTTGTGTCCTAATTATGCGATTGAAGTTTGAATACTACACGTTCACAATAATCTGCATGTAACAGTACATAACTCTAGGAACTACATACATAAAATCCAACATGGCGACCATCCGAAATATTTTGTCGGTTCTCAATATCTACGAATCTATTACAGCAATCAAACTGAAATTGTGTATGTTGATAGTGGCAATTAACATAAGTAGGATGTATGAAAATAGGCTGTATAGTTCTTCACGGAACTACTTGTTGTTTAAATTGAGGCGTCGTTTGCTAGGTACGTGTTATCTGCGTCGAGTTTCAAACACAAGATTTCCGAATAGTGTAGAAGATATATTTTTCTTTCTTTTCCCGGAACAGGCAGATAGCATGTTTAGAAGACCTGATTCCAAGAAGGCGTCCTCTACGGACGTCATTTAGCATTTACTGTATGTTAGTGATAACCTATCCCAAAAATTCATGTCATATTTCATAGTTTTTAGGTCATATTTAGTTTGTTTTAGAGCATATTTGCTTGCATATTTTGTACTTCTTTATGTCTTAAACTTCCGAACCCTAGTAATAAGCGATGTTCTATTAATCGATTAATGTTCTTTCCAGTAACAGTGAAAGGACAAACATCAATCAAGTAGGGAAGGATTTAAAAAAGAGAAAACCAAGAGAATTCTTGTTCAATGGAAAGCGATTTCTATTCGGACTAAAGTACGACACTATCAAACAGTAATTTAATCAGAGTGCATGTATGCTTCGGAATGCCTAGGATTAACTACTAAAAAAGAAATTGAAGAATCTGAAAAATTGAAAGAGGAACGGAAAATGTTAAGAAAAATCCTCGGACCAAAATAATGTGCTGACACATACCGATTACGCAGTAACAAAGAAGTACTGTATATAAAACATGCAGTAGAATCTCAGATACAATACGAAAAAGAAAGGCAAAATTTTGCACATGTTTCAAGAATGCCTGACGACAGACTCACAAAGAAAATTTTTAACCACTTGAGCAAGCCCAACAGAAAAGGCAACTGTTATGAAAAATGGTTTGGTAACACCAAGAAGGATCTGCAAGAAATGAACATCACTGATCAAGACATGCACAACAGAACCACTTTCAGAAATAAGTTGCACATATTTGAGGGGTTCCTAGAGCCAGAAACAGTGACCAAGAAGAAACAACATTGGACAGCTGAAAAGAAAGATGCAGAGAGCAAGAGAATGAAGAATACTAGCGCCGAAGAAAACTGACATCATGAAGAGTTATTTACGTGCTCCTTAGTTTGTCAAAATCGATTATGATGAAGGACAGGAACATTTTTGTTTTACTGTTTATTAATCTTAGTTTTCCCAAAGAAGGTATATTATTTAAAAATATACGATACAATATATTTTTATTAATTAAATGTATATTATTTATCTGTAAGAGCTTAGTGGAAGGAGCGAAGTAAGCGACTAAACAAACAATAATGTAACCATTGTTGATTAAAGGACCAATAAAACGCACAATAGATTAATCGTTATTTATTGCAATTAACTGAAATTATTCTATTAAAAGTACCAGCCCTATCAACTACTCCAGTTTGTAATGAATCCTGATAATGTCACATTTAAAACGAGTAGATACATTAATCACTACTCCAATTGTGGCTATCGCACGATGTGACCTTCAGTCCCAATCAATGAATGTTATCGTACATACCCCGTTACAGGCAGGCACTGCTAACTGCTGATTACTTTTTTGTTTCTGCAGTCACGTTCGATATAGGTGTGACGTGTAGCACGAAAATATAAATTATCTCCTTCTTTCAGCTGTTATTTAGGAGCTCGGGCATCGTGGTTATCAGCCCCGTCGTGTACTGTGTGTTCCTGAGATGTCAGCCCCGTCGTGTACTGTGTGTTCCAGAGATGTCCGCTCATGGACAACCGCGTGTGCTCCTTCCCCCTCCATTTTTCACACTTTCTGCGGGTAAATCCCCGGATGATAAGTCCCGGTAAACCTACCTCAATTCTAGACCCTAATAATTACAAGTATTATTACAGGGCCCGGATAATTATGTCCTTAACTTTTCACAAATGTGTATTTATTTATGTGCTTAAAAGTGAAACGTATGTGATTAAGTTTCAAAAATATGTTCTTTAATTTGTATCATACTTATGTCCCCCAGTTACTCTAAAACTAATTGAAACGTCCAGCTGCTTGAATAATCCATAACCCTGTCTACGGTACAAATTTCCCCACATAATATGCCGGGCCTTATTACCCATTTAGGATTTGATTGCCGCTGAGTGTGGCTGCGCCAGTGTTTGTTGTTTATTGTAGCCGCTGCCCCGCGGGGCGAAGCGGGGAACACGGTGATGACAGAGTGCATTCTACACATAAGTCAAGCAGCATTGCACGTCACAGGAGCTCATATCATGACGGACAGTTAAGCGATGACTGAGGCTACTGAAGCCGAGTCATATCCTACTCGCGCACCTGTACCTGTCAACGAAGCAGGCTGACGTGTGGCACAAGTAAACAAAGAATAGTTCCCATCTCGACCGCCGGCAATCGATTCGTGAACGGGTAATCCTGCAGATGCACGGTACGAAATCATGTATGTGTTGTTTCCAAATTTCATTCTAAAGAACAGAAGAAAAGGTCACATCAAAAACTTGCATAGTACTCTGTCAATTCTCACAAGTTTCGCAGACCACCGTAATTTCAAGTAAACTTCTTGTCAAGGTGAGGACTATTGGAGGCTTAATGAGACTGTTGACTCCAGCCCCATGCTTTACATAATGGCCGGGGATTTCCTGTCTTGAAATACTACTACAATACATAGCCCAGGGTGCATTCGCGAAATAGAGAGGCAAATTACTGGAAATGCCAAGGGTTGAAAATGTGGGCTGCAGTCATCTAAGGAGAACAACATACCACCAAACATAGGAAATACCTACTTATGAAGTAATACTTCAGAATATGTATTTATTTACAAAAACGGCAAAAATATATAAAATAAATAGAAAATATTATGTTAAATAAAAAATATTTAAACACATAACTAACCGGGCCTTAATTATAAATAATAATCGCATAAATCAAATTGAAAATGCCTATCATGTAACAAAAAATGTCTACTGCACAACAAAAGATCTACAATGAGAGCCTTCCCTATAGCACCGATGCTTTCTTGGCGTCAAATCAAGCAAGTCATTACTAGAGCTGGGACTTCTTATGTAGTATCAAGTGGCAAAATATGTATATAAACATGCAACAAAAAGCATCAAAATATGTAGAATGGGCAAAATATGTAATATCGCATATTATGTGATATAAACTTACCATTCAGTCAGTTACAATTTACAAAACACAATTTATATCAAATTTTGTAGCAATAAATGTTTCATGTTCTCTGGAGTCATATAACAATATATCACACACATAATCAATACAAAATGATCATTGTTTTACTTTCAACACTAGAAGCACGTTTACACATTAAGTTTTGCAGCACAGTGAACAATTAGGCTACGTATGTTTCGATGTTCTCTGTGGCCATTTAAAGGAGTTTGTCACTCAGAATATTGTTATGTGCAGACAAAGATCTTTCGACGTAACATGGTGTAACTGGGGCAAATTTCACGAGAGGGTGTTTTGATTTTAAAATGTCCTAGGGTGGATAAACATGGTTTCTTCTTAAAACTTGGCACACATTGTAAAATGTTGAATAGCTAGGATTTCTCTTCAAAACATTTTGCGATGTATTCAATATTCTTGCACCTGTTTCCCCATGCATAGCACTTGGTTTTTTAATAGCATCCTCTATGACAGCAATAGAATCTTGCAGTGGCAGTCCTGATATTTCTACACGTTTGATGCTTTTTGGAAGCCAGCTGAAGTTGCTGCTGATGAAGGCTATTGAGGAGACCGCGTTAAAAACCCTAAAAGCAGTTTGTGATTCACAAAAGGATACAGCACTTTCAGGAACAAATGAAACTACAGTTTTACAGCATCTAGATCAGTGCTTTCCGAACAGGGTGTCGCGTGCTACCATCAAGGGTGTCGTGAGATTCATCGTACTTATAAATTCAGGATAGAAAACAAATCAAGAACCTGTGAGAAAATAGTTAATTTGCTTCCCCTCGTTCGGCGTATTAGCCTGGATGGATATTGTCCAACACTAAATGTAAACCAATATGACAGCATAAGAAATCCTTTTGCACCCTCCAGCTATTGTGTACTTCTACTTATCGAAGAGGAGGAACTTGCGGAACTTGAAAACAAACAGACTATAAAACTTAAGTACCAAGAATCAGAATTAGGACAGCTTCTGAGTTTCTATTCAACAAGATTTTCCTCACCCGAGTTTTCTACGACATATTCGTGTGAAAGTGTATTTTCTATTATGGCTAATACAAAAACAGTTAAACGTGAAGTTTGAGAATGTTAGATGGGGAAATGCGTGTGAATTAGTCCTGCATCCGACCCGATATAAAGCAGATTTGTAATGATCTCCAAACCCATAGCAGTCATTGAATTGACCATCAAGGTGAACCTTTTTTTTTAATCTATGAAAAGGGTGTTTAATCTAGCCTATTCTACTAGGCAAATCATATATAAACTATGAAAAATTTAAATTTCTTAAAATGAATCTCCTTTGTTAAAATAGTCTGTCTATGTTTATAATTAAAATAATTACATGGGTGCCATGTAGAATTGTGTGTGCTAATAGGGTGTTACCATGATAAAATGTTTGGAAAGCTCTGATCTACCGTAGGATGCTCACTAAAGTGCTAAAACATGTAATTTAATGTAATTTCACTAAGAATATGTAGAATACTTACAAATATGAAAAAATATTTAAAATGAGATTCAGTTATAATAACCATAACATAGTGGAACATCAACAACAAACATTTAGCAGAGGACCTCCTACCAACCCTGATTTGAGTTGGCAACACTGACGAAACTTGTCTTAATATAGACGTCCGGAGAGAATCATTGCAGCAAGTGCATTTAGAATATCATAACCATTATTATTCTAGTCATTAACTAGGAACCTTGAAGAACTCCCACGTCGCAAAAGTACAGACTCTCTTCCGCTCAAGGTCTTTGCTATTGCCCGTGTGAATTCAGTTCCGGATGTGTGACGTCACAGGGAAGTAGTTAATGTGCTGAGACATGATTTATATTCCACTACCACAAGTGCCGGCGTTTCGATTCTGTAACATCGCTCGTTCACTCCGTATGAGACCTGACAAGCTTAAGGGGTTCTCGACAGCATTAAATCATAGCCTACTGTACTAGCTGTAACTTACGCCTCCAACTGGGTTGTCTCCTACCTTTAAAATCTAAATTATGCAGTTGGTAGAGGACGCTAAACTGGAGATGTATATACTGTTCAAATCAGTGCCAAATGTTTTAACATGCATATGTTTTAGGGCTAGAATCAATCCAAAATATGCGTAAGACAAAAAGGCCTCTAATATGGTTACCAAGGCAACAAGTATTCATCATCTAAATCTGAAGAAAAATGCCATCTAGGCCTCCAATATGGTTACCAAGGCAACACGTATTCATCACTTAAATCTGAAGTATAAAAGACTATCTAGGCTTCATATATGGTTACCAAGGCAACAGTATTCATGATCTAAATCTGAAATGTTAAGGCCATCTAGGCCCCCTATATGGTTACCAAACCACGTGGTGATATAGCCCATGAAGGGCGTACCAAGCGATTGCCACCAAGACATTTGGCCTGCAGATTATTGGGCGAGGCGTGGTTAGTGCGTCGGGTCCCTTCAGCCATTAATCTTTGTCTCCGTGACCGGGATGAATTACAGCGAGTGTACCAAAACTTCCTACATTGGTGCAATGTATGCTTAGGAAATGAAGGACAGCATTTCTAGCAACTACTCCGAAATTCATGTAAGTAATGATGATTATTATTAAATACGTTAAAAAGTGTAAATGTGTTAAACTAGTTTGGAACTACGCTGCTGCTAGCGCCAGTGACTCGCTCGACAGGGTGCTAGCCATAGTGCCCCAGCCGTCACACGGCTCCTGCGTGGTTCCGCTCTGTAGAAAATGCTCTCACTGTAAATTCTATTATAATGGACACAAACGTTTAAGAGGACATAAAACAACGAATCCAGTTGTCAAAATGTCACTCCCTGAGTCCAGGTATAAATCTAAGGCCCAATACTTTCTATCTAAGGTAGAAAGAACACAAACAAAGAAAACGAGTTCATTAATTCCACCCTGTAGTAGAATATACCGGAAATATCGTGAAGAAGTCAGGTCACAGTTCCAGTTATGACTTCCGATCTACTACACCCACAGCTCAATCACTGGCGCGTGTCTCCGCACTGGAAAACACACGCACACACAAGAAGAAGATGCGTTGAACTTCTCTCTTAACTCCTGTGGTTTTGGGGGAAATGCACTGACACTGGTGTCACGCATTTAAGCCGACCAATGGATGATGATGATGATGATGATGATGATGATTATGATGATGATTATTGGGGTTTTAAGGGGCCTAACATCAAAGTTATTAGCCCTTAATGGTTTGGTAAAAATTATTATTGATATGAACACTAAAACTTAACTACTAGCTAATTAATTATAATAGATTTTGCCTGAGATATAAGCTGAAGAAGACTCTATCGAAGGGTCGAACTTGCCCGTTGAGTGCTTCGCCCGTCTATAAACGGTGCACAAGAACTTTTTATATACAGGGTGGGTATAATTAAACTTGCGGTACTTGCGAGGGCCCCCCGGACAAACGAGTGATCGTAGCACAATGAAACAGTGTGGGAACCTTTGGCAGGACATGCGGAAGAGACATAATGATTAAACCATTGAAAGGAACACATTTTAATTTCCACATGAGCGGGTAACAGGTGTTAATGGCGTGCCGTGTTGACAGTCGAAGCTACAGACGATGCTCAATGTGACGATCATCGTCAACCTGGAGCCGCACTAGCGAGTGCTCCACCACTGCCCGTAACATCTCAGGTGCTCACCTTCAAACGCCAACATGTGTCAGTGTCCCGTTGATACACCCTGTCCTTAAGGTAACCCCACAGCCAGAAATCACACGGGTTCAAATCTAGGGACCTTGGTGGCCAAGCAGTGGGGGAATGATCGGCCGATCATCTATACCCTAGATCGCGGGTTCAACTCCAGCCGAAGTCTTCTGATTTTAAGAGCGTTAAAATCCCTCAGTATGCCTTCCTTCGAAGGGGAAGTAAAGCCGCCCATGTCATAGATTTATAGCACTTCCACTAACTACAATTGTGTGAAGTAACATTTGTAGGTTAGATCTGATTAACGCTCTAAGTTCCAACGTTCGCTGGCAGGTGCTGGTTGCGGTGGCATCTAGTAGTGGCTACATGTTGTTGACGGTAGTATTTGGTAGCGAAAGTAGGAACTACTTGTAATTGATCGTCTGTAGTCCTTACCTGAATTACAGGTAACACACTAATACAGCCATCACAGTTAACACCGGTTATCAGACAGATTCTACACACACCCAAAGTACACGGGGCTACATGACCACGTTGTCGCAGTCCCTAAACTGAGGAACCAACCAAGTATTTAGTTTAATTTTTATTTTTGAGTCATGTTTTATATGTCATTATAATTGCCCAGGCTTCCTGTATCCTATGTTATTAGACGTTTACACCCACCACAACGTTCATATATACATTTCTCGTTGAGTTGTATTATGTCAGCTAGTCACATATGGAATGGCTCCTCAGGGGAATAAAAGTGACAACTCAGCCTCCCACTCGGTTCACTTGTATGCAGCCTTTTGACATGCTGATTGAATAGAGAATTATAATAATAGAACACGTATTTTCACTGACGTACCTGATGTAGATAACGGTGGTGTGCTTCATGGCGATCGACAGAGAGGCAAGCCACAGACTGCCATTATCAACTAGTTGAGCCTACTCCCATCCTCATTACAACTCACTGACTGGCAAATAAACTGGCACTTGGGACGTCTCCAACATGACCCAGCTGTTGACATCCTCCGGGTACGTTTCCTTATAGTTTTCTTACGCATTACACTTTAAGATCGTCACTTCTCGCACCCACCGTTACTAAGACCCTCAAGTATAGAGTTCTACTGAGTTCTAACAGCAGATAGCCTACACGGCCGAGTACAGTAATAGGAACAATATGCTAGAGCCACTTTTGTTCCAACGGTACTTCTTTATTCGATAATACAAGTAGCATATCGGTATATTTTGTTGAAGGTCAAGTTTCCAGGCAAAGCGAAACTGCTCCACCCGATACTATAGTCTGTATTATGAAGAACGTTGATAGCTGGCGAAGCCAGCACGAGGGAAAATACCGCGTTGCCACTGTAACACAGACCCAGGTATTTTAGACGAGAAAAATACGTTTCAGCGTTACCTACCAGATACGGAAGGCCGGCAAATACGCGCCAGGACTGTGGGGCACTTGTTCATGTGAACTTGCGCCGCCAAAATCGGATTTATTGTCTGTTCTTAGCCAATGCAGCCGTTAACAGTTCACTCTTGAAACATTCAAACGGTCATTTCTTAAACATTTATAGACGAATAGGGAAGATTTTGCACTGGTGTAATGTGTATACTACCACACCATTATTGATATTACCTTCAAGTAGCAAATCAGACTTACTTACCTGTAATGGGCTGGAAAGTTTGCAGTGAGTTTTTTGCCAGAGTATTCAGCATCATAGTTAATTACGGACAATGGTTGTCCGGAAGAGAAAGTCTGGACAAAGTTTGAGAAAAAAGATCAGTCAATTAAAGCAGAGGTCGGCAACCTTTTCACACTCGCGGGCCACATAATCAAATCTTTAACACATCGAGGGTCTTGAAGATCTACAGCTAAATATTTTAGAGTTGTTCAATAAAAAGTAAAAGACATCAAAAATGTAATTTCATATATCATTGATACTGTTTAACAAAGAAGCTTAAGCCCAGGATAATATTAATTGAAGAAACACGCTAATAATTTTTACAGGCTTGTTAGGCTAAGCAAAAGAGAGAATTTATAATTTATACTTTTTTTTCCTTTTAAGCTTTCCCTCCTTAGGTGCAAAAATAAAATTTAAGAACGGTACGTAAATCGAGAGTTCCCTTAGTGACCTTGTCCTGCCTATTTTGAGCGACGTTTTTGCCCGACTGTTGGCCGGAGAAGCCAAGCGTTTCGTCAAACCTTACAAGGCGCGCGAACGAAGTCTTATTAGATAATTTAAAAATAAAATAAAATTTATTAGAATTGAAAAGGTATCAAATCTTCATCTCGATTAAATTACATTTCCTTTGGAATATTTTCAATTTTTTTAAATATAATCTTGCATGTTTTAAATATTTTGTTTCAATGTTGGTTTTTTCTTCAGTAAACATTATCAGCCTCGCAGGCTGCAGCTCACTTCTCGGTACTGTACCTCATAAGCGGCTGCTAAGACTTCTACCAGTTCTGCGCAGCAGAATAAGGACGGAAAGAACAAACATTAACAACACACAAAAAAAAACTGCACAGTGCTGCAGAATAAAAAATTGCGACCGGAAAACATGATAGGCAGAATTACCGATTCGTGCATCCAACGTGTTTTTTGAAATTGTTGTTTGTTGTACCGATAAGTAAAATTAAAATCGAAGTAAGTTTTATTCAGTAACTTATATCATGCGCAAAACTGGTATGGCTTCGCAGTCTGCGGGTTCAGACTCCTGCTTTAAAGCAGGAAAATACGCTATGCGTGTTAGACTTGAGCGGGGATAGAAGGAAATTCACTGAGTATATTAATTCATGCCGAACAAGGTAAACCTGCGCTTATTTTAAATATTTTTTGTAAATATAGGGGCCATAAATTGACACAAAATAAAAAAGATTCGTGGTCTCTTCCTGCGAACCCGTCATTTCACACGTAATGCATGGATATCCAGAGCGCAGGGTTAAATACAGGATGTACAAAAATGTACGGCACAAAATGCAGGACACATTCCTCACACGTAGACGTAGAAATTATGTGATATGAACATGGGTATGGAAACGCTTTGTTTCCACGTTACAACTCATTAATCATGGGAAACACACGAGGACAAAACATTAGAATCATGGAGAACATGCACTCTTGGTTACGTCTGGTTACGTTGTCATTATCGTAGGCGCACCGCCTGGGTTTTGTTTTACATGGTCCTGTTGCCAGGCGACTTACGGCTTTGCTTGTTCACAGCTGTGTGACAAAACATGTACTTGCATGATGGAGCACCTCATTTCAGTGTCACCTCAATTTAGTGTTAATGTCCGTCAGCTTCTAAATAACAGATTCGGTGACAGATGGATAGGTAGAGGTGGACCAATTGCCTGGCCTCCACACTCTCCGGACCTTAAGCCACTGGACTTTTATTTGTGGCGCCAATTGAAAGCTCTTGTGTATCGAACGCCAGTACAAGATGTTCAGAGTCTCCGTGCCCGTTTTATAGAAGGAAAGGAAAGGAAGGAAGCTTGTAGTTTAACGTGACCGTTAATCTTGAGATCATGAGCCACGGGACCTCCTTTTTACGTGGAATCCGAACCACAGGACATGGCATTTCACTTCGAAAATCTCATATGCATTGACCGGGAATCGAACCCGGACCGCCTTGGTGAGAGGCATACAGCTAGACCGCTGAGCCACCACGCCCCCCTTTTATAGAAGGCTGCGAAACCATACGCAATACGCTGCCGAAGTGACGCGCCTAGCAACCGTATGGGCGCAGCCACATTGGACCCAAACAACTGGTTGTTAGGTTTTTTATACATAGGAAGCTGCATTAACGCTGCGCAGTGTCTTGAATTTTGTTGATAAAAAGATGTAATATGCGTGAAATAAGGCAAACGCCTCCCGTGAAGATCATCCACAATGTTGGAGCTACAAAATAGAAGTGAAATTTTATTCATAAAGTACGAGAATTTTGCGAGATAATATGAATAAAGTCGACCTCATTCCTGAGGCAAGAATTGCATGGCGGGTTCTACAAATTATAAATATGTATTTATAACATCATTTAGTGGATACAGTATATCTAATATAGAGAGATATTTGGGACATATATGTCACATAGAGGGGTTTTTGGTTCATGTGGGCAGTGTAGTTGTAATTAAATATGGTTTGTACTATAAGTATTATAAACGACAACCTACATAACCTTACATCTGATTCACTAACAGCAATAAATTTTCTCCTACAACTTTTCTGAGTAGTGATTTTTCACTTAATTTATTTAAGCAGTGAATTGTTTCCAAATAACAATTAGGCCTAATCTCGACTGAAAATGTCTGCCTAAATACCGTATTTTATTTTTTGCAAACTGAGCATAATATGTGGTCTGTGGAAAGGTTTGAAGTTGCTAGTAGAAAGTCCTATTCAATTTGGTAACTGGAAACTGTGTGAGCCATCTAGTACCATAGCACATGGATCATCGTTATGGTACCGGAACTAGCATTTCTCTACATCAACTCTTTGGCCCACTTCATAGGCTACTTGTACCACTTTGACTGTCCAGCACATATTGTGTGAATGTTTGCTAGGATTGCTCATGAAGATGCAGGGTGGCTTTTTTTGTTGTTGTTCTAAATCTCTATATACCAGCTAATTCTATTTAGCTCTTTTGTGGCACACCAGCTAATGTGTAACATTAATCAGTGTGATAATGTGGTCATCAGCTTGGTGTAGGCCTACTTATTGGGTGAGAGCCTCGGATATCTTCATGTCAGTTTTAGTGGCCTAATATTTAGAGCTAGGATAGGAAAAGTGCCCCATTATTTAGAACGAGGTAGGACGATATGCCTTAATTGTAGACTTCTCTAACCTGTTATTGAGCACACAGGTTAGGCTTTGTCAATTTGTTTCGTTTTCAAACAAACGCGGCGTTGTGGTAAACACATAAATTGTATTGAAATGCAGTCTTTGTTTCTTCTATAGCCGTTGATGAGATTTGGCCTAAACTCTCATCCAAATATTTTAAACTGTTCCCTTATGCATTGATAGACCTTAAGTTCATTTTCTTCGTCACTTACTGGCAGAGCCTACGATACTTTAATTTCCATAGTATTGATCATACGGGACGTGATTCACAATATCCAGAAATGTTATATTTTCATGTTTTCACTTAATTTAGGCAAATATCTTAGGCCACATCTCTACGACTTATGCTCTAAGACTTAATGTACATCTCGTACGCAATATTTTACAACTTTATTGGACAACTATGTTAAATTACCGTGGAAAATATACTTTTCTATGCTTTCTTGCCTCTGGACATCCATGCGTGTACAGTTTTATACGATACAAATAGGAAATAATGACGGCTCAAAGACTGAAGCAAGCTACAAGGGAGCCATGATGTATTGCTCCAGTTGCTTAGCAACGGAGCGGAAGTGACGTCGACTTCGGCAGCGTATACTCCAGGGATACATCAGCGCATCCGAGATTCACTACGACGGCGGGTTGAAGCATGTATCAATACGCACGGAGGGCATATTGAACATCTCCTGTGAGAAAGAGCTGCATGTTGTATGCTGGTACATTCTGTTCTTGTGTTTTTCCCCATGATTAAGGAGTTGGAGACAATAAGGCGTAACGTGGAAACAACGAGTTTCTGGACCCATGTTCATATTACATAATGTCTTCATCTACGTGTGAGGAATGTGTCTTGCGTCTTGTGCCGTAAGTTACATTTTTGTTACACCCTGTATATATATATAAGTTATATATATGAGGAGCCTCCGTGGCTTAGGCGGCAGCACGCCGGCCTCTCACCGCTGGGCCCGTGGTTCAAATCCCGGACACTCCATGTGAGATCTGTGCTGGACAAAACGGAGGCAGACAGGTTTTTCTCCGGGTACTCCGGTTTTCCCTGTCAAAATTTCATTCCAGCAACACTCTCCACTATCATTTCATTTCATCCGTCATTCATCTAATCATTGCCCCAGAGGAGTGCGACAGGCTTCGGCAGCCGGCACATTTCATATCCTCGCCGCTAGATGGGGGCTTCATTCATTCCATTCCTGACCCGGTCGGAGACTGGAAGCAGGCTGTGGATTTTCATTTCATATATATGAGAAAATCGTTGGTCTAGAGTAGCCTACATTAAAAAAAAAAACATTAGTATCGACAATCTCCGACCTGCAGTTCCCCATTGCAGTCGTGGAACGTAACATAACGCAATTGGCTACGCTGCTGGGTAATGAGATCACTTACGCTATTATATTACTTCTCCCTGGGAAACACTGCTGCACGAATAGACCATAATCACCACGCAAGAAGCCCGATAGCTAGTTCCTTCACAACAAGTTGCAGTGGTCAGCATACGAGATGAGAAGCAAGTTCGTTAAGATTCACACCTGCGGTATAATTCAATGAACGCCAACTATACTTGCTAATTTCTGCCTGGCAGAGGCACAAGTGGCGATAAGTATGGCTCTGGCTATGGCTAACGGGAGAGGAGTGGTCCACACGAATGTTCCATATAATAAACAGAGGTTCTTGCCCTTAAATTTCGTCAGCAGACTACAAGGGGTGGGCAGTCTTTGCACGCTCGGCGTGCCAGCTATGCTGAGCCGGACGCTGACAGGCTGGCTTGTGCCTCTCTTGGCTGGGTTGCCTGCCCGATTACGTGCCGAGTGCGACCGTGCCGGATACGACCCAGTAAAAATCGTGGCTGTAGCGACCCTGCTAGTAGCTTACAGTGCCCCATGTGACCGATTGTTCGAGAGAAGGATTGAAGATCTTATTTCCAAAGTGATGTAAGTTAAATCCATGAAATGCAGAACTTCAGAAATCGCGTATTTGTACTGTATCTTCGTATAATTACATTCAGATATGATTATGAATATAATGTAATTTCATTCGTTACTTTTATGCACATCCTGACACTGTGTTTTAAAAATCTCCTATCAATGGAAATTGTGGTAGTCGTCTCCTGTAAGTTGGAGTTAGTACGTTTAGGAAATAAATCATATATTGACATACGCTTTGAGTGGTATTTATGAACATTTAAATGGTTTAAACACAACAAACACAAACTGTTGCTCTACATATTCTTCTAAGTTAGCCAACGGATTGGTCAACATGGTTATGAGACACATTGGAAATAAATACCCGTTGGAGTTACATCACTTTGCAAATAAACTTAGTTCTTAGATTTCTGTTAATATGGGATATACGCTGTATTGCGACTTAAAACCTTTGCTATACGCTACGTTGAGAGAACCTATAAACTTGCTTATGAAAGAAAGAAAAACTGAAAAAACGTCAATTTGGGATTTACGTCACTTCAATTTTTACGGCGCCTAGCCTAACCTAAGCGCAATTTTAGCAGAGACAGATGTGTTAGAAATTCCCAGATTCCACCGATACATCAGTGCTTGGGTCACTAGTGGCACGATCGCAAATTGGTTGGTCGCTTGCGGCACGGGTCGCATCCGGCATGGTCGTATCCGGCACGACACCGCCTGCCGTGACTGCCGGCGTGTCGGATCGAGTCAAGTTGGGATCGCCTTCGCACCGGACGTATTGTAAACAAACTGTTCGTCCAATGCGTTGGTTGTCCGATACATGATGTGTTTCGCGAGTTTCTCCGCGTACCGGTACTTGAAGATTACTTGCTTAGCATTAAAATAGTCAGAAATATTGATAATGTATCATGGGAGTCATTTAAGACATAGCAATTTCATTTTCCTTGTTTTCATATTTACAATATGCTCATTGTTCGGTAAGATTGTTTGAAAAACAATCAACCGGAGGTTGTTTCGCAGGTTATTGTCAGACATCAGAGCGCGATGCCGTGATTTTGTTAAGTTTCAATGGCAGCTTCGGTGGCGTAGTTGGTAGCATGCTGAGCTTCTATGCCCAACGTCGTGGGTTCAAACCCGGTCGAAGTCATCGGATTTTTTTAAGAGCGTTATAAAGCGTAAGTGGTAATTTTAGTAACAAGGCAGGATTGGATAAGATGAGAATCATTGTACTCAATAGCATTAACCGACAGAAAATTTGTTTTAAAAATCACATATCTACTTTTGACAATGATCTGTTTCTTTTAAAATGAAAACATATAGACTACACCAAGTACACTCGGGGGCGGTTCGAGTGGGGGGGGGGGGGTGTCTCACCCCCCTTAGATATTTTCCCAGTCGACAAATACGACATCAGTCGGCAGTCGGCAAATCCTGAAGAAGTCATAACATTTCCCAAAACAGCATATAAGAAAGTAAAACGGGACATGGCCTTATACGATTTGGTCAGATTTCTAAAAAAAAAAAATACTAACAGTCGGCATTTTTACCGACAGTCGACACAAACGGACGCAGCAATAATTTCGTGCAGCCAGGCAATAGCTCAGTGCGCCAAGAGGAAGAGTTGGCAAAATAACCATTTTAAAAGTTTCACTTCCAGTCCTCGGTGCACCGGCTGCTACTTGCCATTTCGTTTCTGCGTATGGAAACTGAAGAAAGAATTTATTTATTTAATCGTATCGTAATTTATACAACATACAATTATACATAACAAGCTATATTAAAACAGATGAGTAATATGGGACCATGGACAAGGAATGAACTCATCGGCACGTTCCTGGGTGGGAGTAATATCCCGCGTTCATTATGCAGAGCGACTCAGCTTCACAGCGAAGCGAGCCCAGCATCTGTGCCACGTGGCTAGACAAAAGGTGTTGGTGAGCGCATTGATAACTTCAGGTCAAGCCGATTCATTGTGATGTTGTCGGAGGAATGTTATGACCTGCTACCGTTTGTCTCGGCGCGTCCTCACATATCCGCGCTATTGTGACAAAATTGACAGGTTTATGGTTCCTAGGTTCCTCAAGGGGTAGAGTGCTCACTATGATCAGTGCAGTGGTCACTGAGAATGAGCGAAAGCAGTCGTTCTTGAACCAGCAACTTTTACAGTGATAACTAGGTGCAAATACAGTTGCAGTGGGACGTGAGTTTTCGCCGGCTCGGAACATTTTCACGGAGCATCGCGTACCCATGAAACGTACGTAATAATAATACAATAAATACATGCATATTTTCAGCCATGTTTATGTTTAATGGTGTTATCAAGAAAAAATGCCCGATAAATCCATAAAAGTCTACCTTTGTGGGGGGGGGGGGTGTTCTATTTTAAACCATCTTTTTTATTTGAATAAAACTTACTGACAAGGGAACGGATCGCGGTGTAAAATTCTGATCTGTTTGAAATTTAGTACATAATAATCCTACAGAGTTGTACAATGACGTAGTGAAAACCGCAAGGGCCGATTTCAATTTTGAACGCCAATATTGAACGCCGAAAATCTGCCGGACGACGGCATGAGCGAGGAGGTGAGAAGAGGTAAAGCTGACCTTCAAGCCTTGCAGCACGCGCCGGCTCCCGGCCACTAGGCAGCAACCTGCCGTGCTGCGATGCATTCCACACATTAAACGTTCCCCTCACACATCTACCCTCTCAAGGCGGACCGGGTTCGATTCCCGGTCAATGCATGTGAGATTTTCGATGTGAAATGCCATGTCCTGTGGTTCGGCTTGGACGTAAAATGGAGGTCCCGTGGCTCCTTCCTCTCGATAAGAGTATAAAATGCAACATATTGTGATGTTTTGCACTTGGCCATACTATAAATAAATAAAACAACTTTTTTTTTTCTGTTTTACTCTTTGTAATCCTTGCAATAGTGAATGCTTACAAAAAATTGGTCAATACAAAGAGATTGCTTGCACCACGCGTACCTTGCAACACTTTCTTTTATACATATATCGCAAGCATTTTGGATAACATCATCCTTGAAACAAAATTGAACGGGGTTCGTAAAGCAAGCGGCTACTTCGTAGTACAATGTTGTACAATTTGCACAATGACGTAGTGAAAACTGCACGGGCCACTTTCAGTTTTGAATGCCAAAAACCTGCCGGGCGGTGGCATGAGCGAGAAGGTGGGGAGAGGTAAAGCTGACCTTCAATCTAAGCAGCACGCGATGGTTCCATGCAGGACATACGGTACATGTAAAGGGAGACAAAAGAATTTTCGCAGAAGTGCAATCGTTGAACTCATTAACACACAGCTATACAATTCAGTCTGTAATATCTGCCGATGGAGAACTGTTATCTAAACTGTTAGTTGTGTTAAAAGAAAAGGACGGTGAATTTGGCCCTATTGTTAAAAGAACTTTGTTTACAGCAGATGATTTATTTGTATTTTCGTCCCCGTCCGGAAAGTTAACTAAAAAGCTACTTCAAAAGTGGTTACAAGATGTTTATTTTCAAACTGTACCAGACGACAGTTTTTTACTCTTGGATTCGTGGACAGCTCAAAGTAAAGTGAAGCAAATATATTAGCGTCAAAACCCGCCAACAAAGCTATCATTGTTAAATCTATTCTCCAGAGAACTACTGGAATGATTCAGCTGTTAGATGTGCTTGGTTTCCGGATATGGAAACTATTTGTTCGTTATTTTTATGACTTAATTATATTATACAATTTCGACATTAACATTCATTTGCGCAATAATATTTTAAAAACCCAATCATTGACCCACTACCAACTATCTTCTCCGCGGTTTCGTAACATGTGGAAATACAGTTGGTACAAATCTGGTTATGTTGAAACACTGCTCGCTTGCTTTGTGAACCCCGTTCAATTTTGTTGCAAGGATGATGCTGTCCAACATGCTTGCGATATATGTATAAAAGAAAGTGTTGCAAGGTGCGCGTGGTGCAAGCAATCCTTTTTCATTGACCACTTTTTTTTGTAAGCATTCACTATTGCAAGGATTACAAAGAGTAAAACAGAAAAAAAAAAGCTGTTTTATTTATTTATAGTATGGCCAAGTGCAAAACATCACAATATGTTGCATTTTATACTCTTATCGAGAGGAAGGAGCCACGGGACCTCCATTTTACGTGCAAGCCGAACCACAGGACATGGCATTTCACATCGAAAATCTCACATGCATTGACCGGGAATCGAACCCGGTCCGCCTTGAGAGGGTAGATGTGTGAGGGGAACGTTTAATGTGTGGAATGCATCGCAGCACGGCAGGTTGCTGCCTAGTGGCCGGGAGCCGGCGCGTGCTGCAAGGCTTGAAGGTCAGCTTTACCTCTTCTCACCTCCTCGCTCATGCCGTCGTCCGGCAGATTTTCGGCGTTCAATATTGGCGTTCAAAATTGAAATCGGCCCTTGCGGTTTTCACTACGTCATTGTACAACTCTGTAGGATTATTATGTACTAAATTTCAAACAGATCAGAATTTTACACCGCGATCCGTTCCCTTGTGAGTGTTTTAAAACCCAGTGACAAGAAAACCGGGGCGGGGTGGAGGAGACAAGTCTAAGTAACTTTGTCGATGGAACGAATAACCGGAAAAGCACCCCTGCGACGCTCGACCTCTTCAAAGGGTTGAACTTAATGCCCATCGGGTAGTTAAGGTACAATTAAAATCAAAATCTACCGTTGAGCCATCGTCCACCGTTGCGCCATTAGCCACCGTTGACCATCGCCCATCGTTAGCCATCATTTACCGTTGAGCCATCGTGTACCATTGAGCCATCGTGTACCGTTGAGCCATTGACCACCGTTGCTCATCACGAAGCGTTGAACCACCACTATCCCCCAACACATCTGACGTTCGCAAGTTACGAGCAGCTGGAACTTCATCGGATGCCGGTTGTAGTGGCGACGGTCCTACACCGCGTAGTAGCGAATTTTCGTGGATTGTTTTTTCTGGCCAAGTTAGTGAGTTTATAACGAATTTCAAAAGAGTTGAAGGTAGTTTGAAAACAATAAAAGAAGACGCTATTCCGAACACAAAACTTTTCATGGTAGAAATGATAAGACTGCTTATCCAGAATCCACGATGAAAGCAGTCAGTTGCTTCAACGAGAAAGTGAGGAGGGAAATAACATGCGTGCAGACGCAGTACCCATTCAAGCGGGCGATTTACCTGTTAATCGCGATCCTGCAAAACGGAAAATAATTATCACGGCAAACGAACGACTGTACCTGTACCTGACTTCACTTGGGGCCTTCCAGCCAAAACATAGTGTATGTCCAGCAAATCCAGACATACCAGAAAATAAGCAGCATCGATTTAATCCAGCCTGGTATACGGATTTTCCCATGTTGAAGTACAGCATTGAAAAAGACGCGATGTTTTGTTTTGCCTGTGGCTTATTTCCAAACGGACGAGGAAGGGCGTCCGCAAGTGATGAATGGTCAGCGTACGTCAGTGGCACAAATTGAAAAGTCGCGGAAAGAAGATAAAGGGCAAATTACAAGAACACTTCACTTCAGAAGCTCATCAAGCAGCTATGACAGATTTGTGCCACTTTGTCATTGCAAAAGACCACGTAGACGTTCTCCTTGATAAACATTTACGGACGATCAGAATTGAGGAAGAACAAGAAAAGGAACTCCACAAAAAAGTTATCCAGATACTTATTGACACTGCAAGAACCCTTTGTCGGCAAGGTTTGGCTTTCCGAGGTCACGAGGATGGAATCACTCAAGATGGAAACTTCACGCAAATTGTGAAGTTACTTTCACGGCGGTCCGGTCATGAATAGGTGGTTGGAAGAAGTGAATACGTGGAAGCACAAGGTTACGTATATGAGCAACGACTCTCAAAATGAATTCATCCGTCTACTTGATGATGATGATAATTGTTTTAAGGGGCCTAACATTTAGGTTATCGGCCCCTTATGATCTGGGTGATAGCGAAAATGGTAATGAAATGGAAACCAGAACGAAAATTAAGTGAGACGGAAAATACGTACGAAAAGGAACTCAGATTGAAACAACGCACAAAATATTCTTACAAAAGGGAATTTAGAACGAAAAGATTCACAAAAAGAATAGATTGAAAAATACCCACAAAATATAGGCTAGGTTCAAAATACATACAAAATGCAATGTAACGTCGAAATACTTACAAAATGCAATTGAAATTCAAAATACTTACAAAATGCTAATGAGATCAAAATACGTACAAAATGCAATTGAGGTTCAAAATACTTACAAAATGCAATTGAAATTGAAAATACACAATGCAATTTAGATTGAAAAAGGCCGGTTCAGATTCAAAATACTCACAAAGTGCAATGGAAATTTAAAAAACTTACAAAATGCAATTGAAATTGAAAATGCTTACAAAATGTACGGTAGATTCAAACGACTCATGTGGATTGACAATACTTACAAAAAGCAATTTAGATTGAAAATACTTGACAAAATGTAATTTAGATTCAAAATACCCACAAAATGCAATTGAGAATCAAAATATGTGCAAAATGCCCACCAAACAAAATTCAATTTAGATTCAAAATTCGTGCGAAATGCGGTTTTGGTTGAAAATACTTACAAAATGCAATTGAAATTCAAATTACTCACTAAAAGGCCCGTCTACCTGCATTGAAAGACTTACTAAAAAGCAATTTAGATTGTCAATCTTTACAAAATGCAATTGAGGTTGAAAACAATCGCGAGATGTAATGTAGATCGAAAAAACTTACAAAATGCAACGTAGATTAAAAATGCCTTAAAAAATCGCTAAAAGGGATTTTAGATACACGGTGAACCAATTAACAAAAACAGTGCGGGAATCTTAAAGAGAAAAGTAAATAAAATGAAAAGAGGAGAGGAAAGGAGAGGGGAGGGGAGAGAGGAGAGAGGAGAAGGTCCGCCCCAAAGGTAAGGGACAAAAGGGGAAAACGGACCCAGCTCAGGAATCCCTCGTGGTCGCCAACTCCCGAACTCACCAGCCGTCAGCCCCTGAGGGTGTAGCATTATCTACGGTGCAGCAGAAGTGGTGGGGCTACATACACCCTGCCTCCTTAAGGGCCTTGAGCACAAGGCAGGAGGTAAAAGGAAAAGAAAAAGAAGGCTGACCCCTCACAGAAGGAGGGTATCAGGAAAGATGAGACAAGGGCCAATTAAGGCGGGAAAGTGAAAGACTCCCTAGGCCTCGGATAACCTAATACCGTCGGGGTCGGAAGAGAACAAGAGTTGACCAAGGGAGGTCGACAGGAAAGAAGACTGAGAGGAGCCCGGCACAAGTAAGTGGAAGCAATGCTGGACTCAGCTGGGGTCCCGTGGTCGCCAACCCACGCCCCACTAGATGTGAGCCCCTGGGGGGCATCCGTCTACTTGGAGGGAAAACTCGTGAAATAATTGCAGAAGAGATCAAGAACGCCGGTATGTTCTCCGTTATAGAAGATACTACTCCCGATATGTCACATGAAGACCTCCTCACGTTGAATATCCGATACGTCGTCGAAAAAGATGAAGAGCTAGTTCCTGTGGAGCGTCTTTTAAAAATAGACGCAGTTTTAACAAAAAAAGACTGGAGAGGAGTTGGCTGATTTTTTTTTTTTTAATTTAAATTCAGAAGAACTTTTACTTCCACTCGATAAACTAGCGTTTCAATCGTACGACTTTGCTAGTAACATGTCTGGCATATACAACGGCACTCAGAAAAAGCTATCAGAGAAGAGCAAAATATATATTCCGTACGTTCCATGCCAAGCTCACAGGTTAAACATTTTCGTAGAGACAGCTTGTAATGCTAGTGCACTTATCCGAGAGTTTTTTGACACTCTTGAAGCATGATAGTTTTTTTTTTGGGTAGCACAAAACGAAATTTAAGCTTGCAGAAAGAGCTGGATAAAATTGAAATTCACTTCAACTTAAGAATTTATCAAAGACAATGTGGACTGCGCGCGCCGAATCGATGAGATCTGTTTCTACGTCTTATGAAGAGATAGTCACAGCATTGGAAACAATGAAAACCTAATTCGATTCTGAATTTGACAGTAAAACCCGAACTTTTGCGTCAGGCTTGCACAAAAAGCTTCTACTTTGATTTTATCTGCGGCATGTACTTTACCAAAAACATCGTGTTTAAAATTAAGAACGTAACCGAGCTTTTAGAAGCGGAGGAGCTGAATGTAGTAGACGCGATGCAGCTGATTCAGAGCGCTTTGAAGTCTTTTGAAGATATCAAGATACCCGCTGATAGGAAAAACTGCACCATCGAGCGCGTCCGATCTATAAAGCAATCATACGTGAAAATCATCCTTCACGATGAAGAGCTTGTGCTGGCTGAGCTTGAAATCCTGCTCGATACCAGTAAACAGTGCTCATCTTTTAAAGAAAGCGCAAAAGTTGCTGTTAAATTAAAGAGGATTATCCAGTGTGGTTAACAAGTAGTTCGACTGATTTTAACATCCCCAATGTCTTCTGCTTCTTTCGAACGGTCCTTCAGCAAGTTGAAGCTCATTTACAATCATTTGCGGACATCGATGGGTGACGACCGCTTAGACTCCCTCATGATGTTGTTTTCAACGAAAGATAAGGTCGACGACATTGAAATTACGGAGATAGTGGAGAAGAAGTCCTTGTTAAAACATCGTAGAGTAGGGTTTTAGAAAGAATAACTAGATTTTTTTAAATTCTTATAATATTTAAACACTTATTTTGTTCATTTATAAAATTTCCCTGCGATTCAAAATTCGGGAACTAATAAAGTATCGTTTGCGCCCCCCCCCCCCTTTTCTCCCTTTCCCTCCCGTTGCTCAGTTTTTAAACGTATAGTCGGCAATGTTAAACAGCCAGTCAGCATTTTTTAAATTCTCACTCCCACCCCCTCCCTCCCCCTAGATGTACAAGGTCGAACCGCCCCTGAGTACACTGAGTGTAATCAATCTGCTTTAGATGGTTTACTAAAACAGCAGTGTTTTAGTTCGAAATACTGTATATACCTCAATGCTAAAAATTCTACTGTTAAAATTACCTACGTTTAATACTTACTATTATTTTTCACCCATATTGCCAAATAGATATTTTCACCAATTTTCAAACTTCAGCTATTCCGTTAATTCAGTACTGTACTTCTTGAGTAAATTCATTACTAGTATCGGCAAGACATCCATGTATAAAGGCTGCCTGAAGCTGTACAATCTTCGCATACAATAAATCCATTCTAGTATAAGAGCTAAAGCAAAGGAAGCCATAAACTGATGCGTTAACATGTACCAGAGAAAGACGTTCATGCAAATACAATTGATCCTGAGAAAGAGTAGAAGAATTCCTACCCGTTCCTATTCTCTCGTTGTACTAATGTCTTCAATCAACATAAAGAGGATTATTCATCACATGCAAAACACAATGTGTTCATTAGCGTTCCTAGCGAATAAAACGAGAGAAGCGGAGACAGCCAAGCGCTCACGGATGCTACTACTTTTTCTTCAATACGGCAATGTTCTCATAAAATCTCACTCAACACATGCTGATTTACCTAGTATGATGGCAAGACTGCGGAAGATGAGCCAGCACGAATTCTATATCGCAGGTGTAATTAACGTCTATGACAGAGGTGTTACATTTCTCTTCGTAACAACACCTCAGCGCTTCAGCGAAGAAGACTGAAGATAAAGATAAAAATAAAAGGAGCTTTGCGACATCATGGTCACATGGCCCCGTGTACTTGGGTATGTGTGTGTGTGTGTAATTTGTCTGATATTTGTGATGGCCCTACCAGCACTCACATCAGAATTAAATTTCTTGGCAGAGCCGGGAAATTGAACCCGGACCTCAAGGGTGACAGTTAAGATTGATAGCTACATTGCCATGAGGTGATCGACACAAGAAAGACAACAAACAAATAGAGGATGAGGAAGGTTTGGGAAGATACGAAGAGCAAGATAACCATTGATTCTACATGCTACTTAGAGGGCTAAAATAATAATAATAATAATAATAATAATAATAATAATAATAATAATAATAATAATAATAATAATACATTACAGAAAGTTTACAAAATTAGCTGGTCCACTAAAATAAAACAAGATGTTCAGTAAAGAACATATAGCCTACTTTCTCCTAAAAGCATGGGTATTGTTATAACTCTTTGTCCTTTTCAAGGAGTATAATTGAATGTTGGTTGTAGTAGCTTGTTGAAATACAACGTGCTATACGGATATTAAACATGAATATGAGGTGCCGTTTGCTAGTGCTACCTCTGCACCAAAGTTCGTTCAATTCGGTTTCACCGTGTTTGAATTGATAAGGGTAATCGATTTGCACACATACATGGCCGCCATCTGAAAACTATTGGACTGATGACCTTTTAGTTTGGTCAAAAGACGCTCGCCATACGACTATATGTAGTTGCAAAATTTGGTAGATATCGGATGATTAGTTTTGTCGTAATTTGATTTAAGCTTTGAACATTTGGGTGGCCACCATTACGTTTCCGTCAAGATGGCGGCGATATAAAACATGACACTGAGGTGCCCTTTGCTTGTTGTACCTCTGTACCAAATTTCTTTCAATTCGGTTTCACCGTGTTCGAATTGATAGGGGGGGGGGGCGGGGGCACAGACATTCAGAGTACACACACTCACTCACACACACACACACACACACACACACACACACACACACACAGACTCACACAAGAAGAGACAGACACACATTTTTTGGCCCTGTAGTGATCTCATAACTCTACTTTAATTTTTTGCAAAAATCGAAAGTAGGCTAAAAATGCATCTCCACGGCTGTGAAATTACGACATTATAAAACGGTAGTCTTGCCGGAAGCCTTATACGCATCAGAAACCACAAGCACCGAGGGAATGGCCAACATTATAAAGACATTGAAAAACAAGAAAGGAAAATTCTGAGAAAAATTTACGGCGCTGTATTCAGAAATAATTTCTGGCAAAATTGACCAACAGAAGAATCATACAGAAATACTGAATCTATCACGACACTCATCAGAAAACGCAGAGACAAGTTCTTTACACATATCGCCAAAATGAGCGACACCAGAATAACTAAAAGAATATTCAACATAATTTCTACGTCGAAATTGGGTACTTCTTGGCACAAAGGAACTATGGAAGACGTACAACAATTACATATCACCATAGAAGACATTCACGACCGCAGCATTTGCAGAGAAAAAAAAACAGAAAACAGAAATTTGAATTTAGATCACAACCCAAAAGAAATAGGCGTAAATGAACAGATGAAGAGAAGAAGGCACACAGTGAACGGATGAAAGGTTTTTGTGAAGATAAAAAGAAGAAAAGAGCCACCACCAAAAGCTAGATTGTTGTGTTTTTAGCGCTCTTCTTAAAGGGAATGTACGCAAATGATAATAATAATGACCCCACAAGATGTGATGCGGACCGCGCGATGCAGTTCCACGTGTGAGGCCAATTACCACGTCAGCACAGGCAATCTTGAAGTCATTAGCATGCAAAGCGCTGAGTGCATCAGTTTCCAGAAGGTTCAACGCACTCCCTTATACGTCCACAAATTGCCAGTGAAATTAAAAGCAGGACGTTCTACTGGAATTTGAGATCATGTGCGTGTGGTGCGTGCTCATAATCTATCTCATGTGACAGTCTTTTTAAATGTCACAAGTCACGCAAGTGAATGGTTCGGCCGCTACCAGTTCTCCCTTCGTTCCGAGGAATATGTATTAGCATGCTGCTGTATTTATCTCTGTAGTGCTGAACCTCGTATGTGCGATGTGTGTACCAAAAACAATCACAGCCAGAGACCCCAAATCCTCAAAACAGCACTTAAACCCACCATTATGTCAAAATCAAACGCTGCTGCTCATGGCCGTACCTGAAAATAGCTGTATGTTACTTATCAGACCAGAAGATGACTGGATTCTCAAAAAGCACCCACTTGGTTTTATGGATAGAACCCCCCCTCCCTCACAGTACTTATCTGTGATTCAGTTAAGAACTGCAAACGATCAATTTCAAGTAGTTCCTTCTTTTGTCACCAAATGCTGCCGTTAATGATTCTAGCTGTGAATTTGAATACTAGATGCCACCGCAACCGGCACCTGACGACGAACGTTAGAACTTAAAGAGCGTTAATCAAATCTAACCTACAAATTTAGCTTCAGACAATTTTAGTTTGTGGAAGGTTCTTTTACATGCCATAAATCTAAGACATGAGCCCGCCGGCTTTACTTCCCCTCCGAAGGAAGGCATACTGAGGGATTTCTAACGCTCTTAAAAAAATCCGACGACTTCAGCCGGGTTTGAACCCGCAATCTTGGGCATAGAAGCTCAGCATACTACCAACTACACCACCAAGCCGCGCGATAAACATACTAATCATAGACAAATTTCGAAGTTTTGAAAGAAATTTGGTAATATTTCCCGTATAGAGTAAAAACATGATTAGCCTATATATCTAAAATTAAGCTTAAGTGTTCATATTATATTCAGTTTCCCAGTTCTATACTATAGGCCTACCTTTATAATCAAACCAACGCAGTTCAAGCGTAGTTCCGTAAATAGTCGCGTGGAGTACAGTTGTAATTCAAGTTATCTTCTTATTAGTACACCACTGACACGCTAGTGGTCATTGATGTAATATTTCATGGTGATTGTAGTGGGGAGACCTTCTAGGAAAGGTACTGAACAGTATGTACCAAAATATAGTGAATTATGTTCGCAGATATAACTACAATAGTAAACCACGCGACTAACGGAGTCTTATTCCACAGTAATTTCGTTGTTCAGAAATTATATCAATACAATATAATCCGAAACCACATGATGGATTTCTAGGGGGCGTGATGCTACTTTCCTCTCATAAAGGAGGGTCGAGTTCCATTCCCGGCCAATGCATGCAACATTTTCGAAGTGATATACCACGTCCTGTGGTTGGGCTCAAGATCGCGACATTACCAGTCACGTAAAACATCAAGCTTCCTTCCTTCAGATGGATTTCTCGAAGCTGAATATGGCACACGAGACAGGTATGAAGTTCGCCAACGTTTGAAGAACTTAGGACATTTTGGTCATCAGCCCCGTGTAGTTGGGTATGTGTTGAACTTTTCTGATAACCTGTATTTCTGTGATGACTGGAGTAGTGTGTGTAACTGTATTAGGGACGGGGGTGGGGTTTGTGCATCTGGACTTGAAGTAAGGTACTATCCCGGCATTTTCCTGGAGGGAGTGTGGAAAAACACACCTAGGATAGCCGCTGTCAGCGACGGGATTCGAACCTGCGATTTCCGAACTTGCTGCACGTGGTAGACGATTTAACGAGCACGGCTACGCCGCAGAGCAATTAGATAATTCAGGGCACGTAGTATGCGGAAATCCGGGGAGCGTGATGGCGCAGTCTTTCACCCGAACGGTCAGGGTTCGAATCCCGAAGACTGCGGGATGGAATTTTCACCTGAAAAATCACGAGGCGTCAGGAAGGGTATCCGGCCTTAAATTCCCGGCCAAAACCAAAATGAGGGTTGGCTCCTTCGACCCCAATTAATTGGGAAAAGCCGAAGAAAGTAGAGTAGTTTGCGGAAAGCCGCCATTGACTTCACGTTGCAATCCGTGTATCACCTTAGTTGAAACAAGCGAAGCAAAGAATGAAATACGCCCAGACTACGGAAACGAGCTAACCAACAACAGCCGAGACGGCTGATATCTCCATGTGAATAAGTAGCAAGGTAATTGATCTTATGTAACTAACTACTGTAGGAGTCATTTAAAGAGTCACGAGAGGCCATGTTCTTAGGCAACTCACATCACTGCACGCAACAGTGGAAAACAGCTCCCGTTCCATGAAACGAGAAACTGGACGCCGTCATAATACAGGCAGGGTTGCCAAATTGCGAACTCCTTCCCCAGCTAAAATTACGTTAAACAAATGCAGTGGCAATAATACTAATAATAATAATAAAAATAGACTCCATATATACTTCGAGAAAACGGAATTTAGAACGACCATTAAGTCAGCACCCAACGTGCTAGAGGTAGGAGAAGGGGAAATCAAACGAACAGGGAAATGTAATTGCCTTGGAGAGTGGATAGATCCCAACACCTCGGAGAAAGAAGCCCTTGAATTACAGATCAGAACAAGATGTTCAGGAAAGAACATATAGCCTACTTTCTCCTAAATGTATGGGTATAGTTATAACTCTTTGTCTTTATCATCTCCTAATTTCTTCCAATTCGAAGTGCAAATTGGCACACTGGATTTGAGGAGTGGCGTTCAAATAATTTACCCCAGCATTTTGCAATTTCATCAGTAAACACTCCAAACAACGTAGGTATTCAGTTTATTAACACAGACTACTTACAATAATTTAAACTTCGTTGCTCTAAACGTATCACTGGGAGAAACATATTTAATATAACTAATACACAGCTAATTTGTAATCGCGCACGGCTAACGAGAAAGACAGGCCATGGCGCGTAAACCAAACCCTTCTGTGACGTAGGCAAAGTACCGGTACTGCTTGATGATGCTTGTACGTTTAAGTCGAGAGCAATTCATAAGCAGCAGAAATGCAATATTTTATATCAATCTTCATAAAATGGACGCAGTTTAGATGTTCCGTGTGTTTTCAAACACGATAAATTATACTGTATAGGTTTGCAAAACTACGCCTATTGAAGTTACTCCTTACAAAAATCCACGCGAACTAGGATTCAAGGGTTCGTTGTGTCTTTAATAGCTGCAACGAACAGGCTACATTAAGCCGAGTTGTAGATTCTGTGACCTTCGTTGTGAGTTAAATTATGTGCACATTAGTATAATTAGAGGGGCAGATGACCTCGTAGTTCCGCCCCTTAAAACAACAATAACTAACTAACTAACTAGTATAATTAGATCAAATAATCTTGCAGCACAGTATAGATATCATTAACTTATTGTTGTTTCAAGGGGCGGAACATAAATTAATTCGTTTATAGAAGAGATCTGCGGAATACACTACCCACCGACTAACGACTTGTATCAATACCTTCTATGAAGACAAGTGATAAATGAATACCAACGTTTATACAGGTTCAATGATGTAGACAAGATGACTAGGTACCACACCGGCAGTAAAACGAAGACCAGGCAGTGGTGCAACAGAACTACATTGCTGACGTCACGAAAACTCACCAGAGCCAGTCATTCTCGTTGGCCGTGATAATCGCGCCTTATCTTGGGGATGTGTACCCTCTATCGGCAAAAATAATAACCTTCGCAATTATACTGTAGACATGGGTTCACTAACTGGCCGGTAGAGAGCATAGCTCGCATCTAGAAGGCTGTGGTTACCAATAACATAGTTCAAGTAATTACTCTTAGATGTCACTCCGGTGGTGAATGTTGTTTTAATTAAATATATATTTTCCATTTCAAAATGCATCATATAATGCTTTATTTTATAACGTCTCAGTACTCAAGAAATAATAAATATTAAAAAAATCAAGAAAAAAAGTCTAACTCTGATAGGATTTGAACCACGGCCAGCCTGATGAAAGACTAACGCGCTGACCACTCGGCCAATCGTGCACACTCCAACAGATCATTAGGAACCAATACATATACCACGTTATAGCAAATCATGACTTGGACTAAACGTTTTCTTTACTGGAGTATATTTTAAACCGAGTTCATTTCATAGAAAGTTCATATATTTGTTACCACTAGCCTATATTGCATGCAACATACTGAAATTAATAAAATAAAGGTCAGAACGAGAGATCAGCTGCCATCTTGTCAAATAACCGAGACGACTCAGCTTTTTAAAATCACTTCTAGACTATAATATTAAAATATAAACTTTTAATTTCAAACGGGCCACGTCGTTTCAAACAGATTAAACGATTCTTGGTTCGATAGTCGGAACTGGTGGGTCCCATGTTATGGATTATAAAGTTTGCATAATTCACACGGCCGCCATTCTGAAATGGTACGGTTGATGACCTCTTAGTTTGGGCACAAGACGCTCCTCATATGAAGGAACGTTGTTACCAAATTTGGTAAAGATCCGATTATTAGTTTGGTTGTAATGCATGATTAAGTTTTGACCATTTGAGTGGCCGCCATTAAGTTTTGGTAAAGATGGCGGCAATATAAAACATGACACTGAGGTGCCCTTTGCCAGTGCTTCCTCTGTACCAAATTTCGTTCAATTCGGTTTCACCGTGTTCGAATTGATAGGGGGGGGGGGGGGCAGACATTCAGAGTACACACACACACACACACACACACACACATACTCACACACACACAGACAGACACACAATTTTTGGCCCTGTAGTGATCTCATAAGTCTACTTTCATTTTTTGCAAAAATCGAAAGTAGGCTAAAAATGGAAACGGCATATCAACTAAGAATGTCTACAAGACATTAACGCCCAGATACGACATTAATGCACAGTAATAAGACCGGGGACTTTATATGGTGCCGAATGCCTTGCTATGATCAGAAAGGGTATGACTGAGAAGATAGAAATGAGAGAAAGACAGATCTCGAGAAAAATCCTAGGTCCAATCAAAGACAATGGTGAATTCACAAAACAACACAATCATTAAGTTAACTCTATTCACGTATAGAAAAGATTCGTAAGACAAGGATAGTTTTCAATGGCCACATGCTCGTACGAGTTCTACAAGGTTGAGCAGTAGGATCTTCAGGTTTGTTTTTTTTTTTCTTAACAAGAAAACCAAGGAGGCGTGGCTCTCCGCGGTAGAAAAAGACCTGTGTGAAGTGGGGATAACCCAGGAGGATATCGAGAAACGTGTTCAACCAAAGTCGAAACTCCAAGAGCAACATAGTTTCCAAGAAAAGCCAAAACTAAAAACTGGCAAAACATGGACTGAAGCGAGGAAGGAACAGCCTGAGAAACAAATGCGGGAATACTGGGCGAATGTTAAAAGCCCAGGCACAAAGACATGAAAAGGACAGTTGAAAAAGCGTGATCCGTAGATGGCCGAAACGACAGCAAGAAGAATAGTTGTAATAATAATAATAATAATATATACAGAGTCTTTCATATAAAGTAAGAACGGTGAGCGCCGGCTTTGTTATCCGCTGCTGCAGTGGCCTTGGCCGAGCTTGTGGCGTGCTACGCCCCCCTGCTGTAGTATTGAAAGCGCGCGCATAGTATATACTGTACTCGACCTTGCAATAAACGTGCAGGTGTTCAGTCGCCAGTCTGAACCTCAGATGTTAAAGAGACAGTTATCATTACAACATCGTATTTTTGTATGTAAATCTTATTTTAAGTACGAGTCGGCTCGGCGGGTACGTGATGCATTTGTTCAGCAATTTCCTGATGAAGTGCCATCTTCACTAGCACAGATTCACGTAATTGTAAATAAGTTTGACACTACTGACTCAGTGCTCAATAAAAAGCATAAAATTAAATATCAGAAACATTACAGTGGCAGAACTCACTCGCGTCAGCCAGAATATGGTTACCAGATACAATGCCTGTATAACCCAGGAAGGACGACACTTCCAGCATTTTTATAAGGTAATATTTCATATAGGATCGTACACACGCTTAAAGCAGGGGGCCGTGGCGCGCCACAAGCTTGGCCGAGGCCACCACAGCAGCGAATAACAAAACTGCCGCTTGCCGTTCTTAGTTTATATGAAAGACCCTGTATCTATCCGTATTATTCCCGCTTCTAAGGGATCGGGAACGAGATGCAACAAATATCTACGAGGCCCATCTAGAAATCCGAGTTTTTAAATAAACATACGTGAAAACTTTCTTTGCACCAGATACAGCAATATTTGAGCTATTCTTTCGACATAATCACCACCAGAAGTCGGCCACCGAGAAATGGAACCAGCGTTTGACATTCATCTTCAGCTCTTCGTCAGAGTGAAATTGCTGATCCGAGGAGACGAATTTCTTGAGGTGCTAGAAAATATGGAAATCACAAACAACAATCATTGCGTTATTCGTTCTGGTTTTGATTTCAAATCTTATTAGAAGTAGAAAAAAAATTACAGTCAGTCAGAAAGACTAGACGTTGTATCATTTCAAATGACGCATGCTACAAATGCTACACGTGTTAGAAAGGCTCGGGAGGGCTCTTTCAACAGACTCCATCACCCATTAACTTAGGCTTCCCGCGCGGGCACCTCTTTAAGGGTCACCCTGTATTGAGTCTGATATCGTCCCTCCTCTGGCAAACTAGCGAAAGTGAAAATTCTTAATTTTACAGGAGAGCTAAAACAAGTTTCAACTACTTGTATAAAATCCAGTTATTTTCTTTTTCAGTCACTTTTAATACTCAGTAGACTCATTAACCAACATGTTTATAGGGTGCATTGATGTTAGCTCTTGTCTTAATTTTAAGGGCATAAATGCCAGAGTGATTTTATCTTAATATCTCTAGTATTACTGTTCCAAAGTATCGAATCTGCAATACAATTACAAAAGAAACAATTATTTGAATTAATTTTTAGACCATTAGACTTTTATTTAAAGGGGAAAAAGTCGAAATTCCAATAATTTTCTTCAAAAATTGAACACAATAAAAAAAAGAAGTTCCGTGACGAACTAAAGAGCCTAATTTTCTTAAAATTTACGATTCATGCCAATGATTAAAATATATGGACCTATATAGAATAATGACGAAATTAAGTTGGTAATATCGAAATTTCTAATTAGTTCGAAATATACCTGGTATAATGTAGCCTAATAGAGCAGTACAGTTGGCAGTCGTGGTGACTGAAAATATTTTAGGTCCATCTCTTAAGGTAGAGAATACCAAATTTGGTTGAAGTCCAATGGATAGCATGGACGTTACATGCAGTTAGACATTGGATCTATCAGCGCGCCTAAAATCATGTTGGCAACAATGTCGTGATTGTGTTGGTCAGAAATAATCTGAAATATTATGATCTCTTGTTGTGCCAATTTTGGATGAAATCCATTTGCTAGTATAGAAGATACATGTATTTTAAAATTGGACCTATCAGCAGGCTTAGAATCATGTTGGCAGCATTGGCGTATATTAGTTGCTCCAAATTAATCTAGAATGGCAGGTATTATACATGTGCAAAGTTTAGAGCTGTTGGCTCACAAACTTCCTGATATATTGATAATAGGGTAAACAAAATTGGAGGCAGCATGTATTAACAGTTGGCAGCCCTGGTGGCTCTTAAGAATACGCTCAGTCATATCTGTTTATGTACACATAGTACATACGAAATTTGGTTGAAATCCAATTGATAGTGTAGAAGTTAAATGAATTTAAAAATTGGGCCTATCAGCAGGCGTAGAATCATTTTGGCAACACTGCCATGTATGGCCTCCTGGAAATTAAACTGAAATATTATTAGCTACATGTGTGCCAATTTTGGAATAACACCCAAGCATACCTTCCAAGATATCCAACATGGAGATCAAATTTCAATTGCGGTTTTTCAGCAGTTGGTAGCACTGACATCATTTTCACATATGGGCTGGAGATATTCAGATACTCATACCAAATTTGGTTTCAATTGCTGGAGCCATTTAGGAGTTGATAGGAGGGGACACACACACAGAGACAGCCAGACATACATTTGCCGGGATCGATCTCACAAGTCTACTTTTTCCTAATTTTTGAAAAATGTGAAAAGTAGGCTAGTAACAAATAAATTAATACATAAATTAGCATACCACAATCTACTCAAAATCTGATTCTTCTGAAACATTCGGTTCGGGGAGTGTATCTCTCACCGTTTCTGATGACGGAAAGGTTTCATAAAATGCATGATAAATCTTTGGAATTTGCAGGTTATAGCAAAGTTTTTTCTGATCCTTTAATTTTGCACCGGAGATGCAGAATCTTGGAGGGTAAGGTTTCACTACTTGACAGTCCGATTGGCGGCCTCTTCGATTCCTGAGAACGAACCTACTAAACATAGCATCTTCATAAGCAGTCTTTATCTGAACTGTACCTGGTTTGTCCTTTGTTTATCAAAACCAAACAGCTTTTCGGAACGGCAAAGGATTCTTACCTTCAACCGACATAAAACTGTTCTTTATCGGGTTGAATTCAATAAAGTCAGTGTGCACCAATGAAGAAACATTGCAGGGCGATGGATTCTTGCGTGCATTTCGTATCTGTTGAACCCATCCTTCAGGAGTGTACACTGGGAGGTTCTTTGCAGACATTATAATTTTTGAAGAATAGAATCACATTCCAATAAACTGTGCCCTGGCTCAAAATAAATGTGATCAATCTGCTGGAGCTTTTGGTGTTTCTTGATTGTTTCTAGACACATACAAACCAAGTTCGCATTTTTTTGTTGTCCCTCGCAGCTATCTGACATTCTCAATATCAAGCGAATCTGACACATTCGTTATTTTGCTGTAGTAAACTTTGTTGTATACTATTGTGTTGACTGCGGCAAACTAACCAAAGTGCAGATTCGCTACTTTTCCATTGTCAAAATCCCATTGTATGAAGTTTCGTAAATAAAGAAGAGCTAATTGTTGCCAAACGGAACGAGCTACAGATACAATACTTAGCCAGACTGTAGATCTTATATTAATAGTAATTCTATGATATAAATTGCAGATTCGCTATTTTTGCACTTTCGCTAGTTTGCCAGAGGTGGGACGATATCTTTTACAATTCTTTAAGAGTCACCCATTATTTGAATCTGATATCTCGCAAACCTCTTTAAGGGTCACCCTGTATTTGAATTGAATCTGACATACTGTACACCTCGTTAAGTGTCACCCTGTAATTTGCTCTGACATCCTGCACACCTCTTTAGGAGGCACCCTGTATTCTTATATGGCATCTTGTATATCTCTTTAGAAGTCACCCTGTATTCTTGTGTTCGCTTCGCTCAAAACCCCAGGTCGCTCGACGGCCCAGGACTCTTCCAACAGACTCCAATAACCATTAGCTTATGCTTCCCGCGTGGCTGCATGACGTCACCTCCGTCTCCGTAACGCAAACGTTGGACCCAAGCATAACGACGAAGTCGACAAGATCATTTGAAATGATAAAAAGTCTTGCACCATGAAAATGTTTTTCGTTCTTCAAGAACATATCGCCTTAACGTTGATCTCGATGATGATGATAATTGTTGTTTTAAGGGGCCTAACATCTAGGTTATCGGCCCCTAATGGTCTGGGTGATAGTCAAAGATGAAAGGAAGGAAGGAAGCTTGTAGTTTAACGTGACCGTTAATCTCGAGATCATGAGCCACGGGACCTCCTTTTTACGTGGAATCCGAACCACAGGACATGGCATTTCACTTCGAAAATCTCACATGCAATGACCGGGAATCAAACCCGGACCGCCTTGGTGAGAGGCATACAGCTAGACCGCTGAGCCACCACGCCCCCAGTAAAAGATGAGATGGGAATGGTAACTATAACTAATACTAACTACAAACGTACATACTAGAAGGAGAAATGGGAAACAAATAAAGGATAAGGCAAATAAAGGACAGGAAGAAAATAAATGCCCTTAACCCTCGGAGAATGAGGCTTGAGAGACTTGGAAGGAGAGCAATGAAAGGCAGACAGAAAAGGGAAAGAGGAGAGGGCCCGCCCCAAGGTCAGAAGAATAAGGGGACAAAACGGACCCAGCTCAGAAATCCCTCGGGGTCACCAACTCCTAAATTCACCAGCCGTGAACCCTTGAGGGTGGAGCAATACCCAGGGTGCACCAGACGTGGTGGGGCTACATACACCCTGCCTCTTTGAGGGCCTTGCGCAGAAGGCAGGAGATAAAATGAAAATAAAAAGAAGGCTGACCCTTCGCAGAAGGAGGGTATCAGAAAAGATGAGACAAGGGCCAATTAAGGCGGGAAAGGAAGAGACTCCCTAGTCCTCGGATACCCTAATACCGTCGGAGTCGGAAAACAACAAGAGTTGGCCAAGAGAGGTCGAAAGGAAAGAAGACTGAGAGGAGCCCAGCACAAGTGGAAACAATGCCGGACTCAGCTGGGGTCCCGTGGTCGCACCGACGTCCCACTAGATGTGAGCCCCTTAGGGGAACGCTGATATCAACACCCACACGAATGCGTAAGTCAGCGACGTTCACGCGCCTATAACATGGTGTAGTGTCGTATAAAATATAGATTAACAAAACATGTGGTGTTATAGCAGTAGTTATATCCGCGCTGGAAAGGTAACCAAATGCTGTGCGGTTTGTTCGGATCATCTATTTATATTTTCCATGTTTACTGTGTTGGTAGGCCTACAGCACTCCAGCAGCAAGGTTAAAATAGTAGTCAAAGCAGGCAGATAACGGGATAAAAATATTCAGCAACCAGAACCAAGCACGCCAAGCACGCAGCCACAAAACCTATGTTATGCGGCACAACATATTCCGTATTCATTACATAGCCTATTTGTTTGGAATGCTCCACAGATCAAAGTCTAGGGTCAAACTTGCGACTTTATCGTAGCGTCCGAAACGCTCGGTTCTGTTGGTTTTTTTTTTCCAGCAGCGATAAGTCTCAACGGGCAAGCTAGATCGACTCTCAGCGACTTCCTTCTATTTCAAATTTCGTAATGTCAATATTACCATAATGTGGTAACTTATTTAGGAGGTCGTGGTCAAAGACAATGCATTCTCAACCACACGATTATATTTTTTATGTAGTAACTAACAACCCGCCCCGGCTTCGCCCGGGAACAGTTATGAATGCATTACGTGATAAACGCTTTTTTTTTTCGATGTCAATGTACGCTAGCTAGACTGTAACTCGGGTGATAGGCTCGCCCCCAGCTAGCTCGTAAACTGTCGCCTCAATAATTGAATGGATATTGTTGGAAGAAATGAAAACGTAAAAACACTTATAGTGGAATATCTATTGAAGATAGAGATATGCTCTCGGGGACTTTTTTGTAGAACTTTTCAAGCTGAACAATTATTACACTCATGGTATACTGATAGTTTTAACGGTTTGACCAGCGTAAGCTTATAAAGCGCACGGACGCCAGGTTTCTTTTTCGACCTTTCCACTAAAATCTTTACTGCTTGGCTTTCTTTGATCAAAAATAAATTATTTTCTACAGGAACCTTCCTCGAGATATCCTTTACAGAATGGTTAAAACCGCATCAAAATCCATCCAGTGGTTCTCGAGATTACCCGTGACATCCAAGAATGGGGGACTTGGTTTTATACTAAGTAGAGATTAAGGAAGCTTGTATTTTTACGTGACCGTTAATATCGTGATCATAAGCCACGGGACCTCCATATTTACGCGAAATCCGAACTACAGGACGTGATATTTCATTTCGAAAATCTCACATGAATTAACCTGGAATCGAACCCAGTAACTCTTGTAATTTCCAGAATCATACAATAATTAAAAAACTGAATATAAGATCATATCCGCAAATATAACCAAAAGATCACCTAATATCATACAAAATATGCGCAATATGACCAAAATAAATTAATATCATTAAATATTCAAATATATGACAAAATATCTCTAAAAGTAATCAGAAAAGTTCAATTTTTATTTAATTCAACACTACGACTGAAATGAATGCCCGGAAAAAATATAGGGCATGTCAAACATCCTACTAATATATTAATGATAAAAATGCTCTACTATCGATAGGATAAATTGGCTGTGCCCTAACTGCAGAAATCTTGTCTTCATGGAGTAAGAATGGATTATGAAACCACCAGTTTTGGCATCCCTGGTGAAAATGAGAAGCCACGTAAACACATTATTTCAAGGATTGCAGATTATGTAATTTGAACAAACCTGTCGCCCGAATACAGACTTTGACGCACTGAGCAAACATTGGCTTCTTTTAGTCACCTCGTTAGATAGGCAAGGTAGACTTCATGGTGAGTGTAACCGCAGGGGTGATGCAAACATTGGAGCGATGTTAAGCAAGCAATCAAGAGATTGCTCCCAGTGCGGCAAGTTTACTCTGGAACCACATAGATACACAATAACCAACGTTACAACCAATCAGCAGAGTTACATGCTCACCTAGTGGCACGTAGGGGGATGGAAGGTTAAGTAGAAGGTTCCATTTTTCCCTTAACCCCTGGTATAATTCTGAGGATGAAGATGTATTGAACACCTTCACAAAAAAATAGTTAAATAAAAGTCTCTGGTGGATAATCCATACTTACAGTGTGCATCAACGACGAGGACAATGTTATATCAATAATAATAATTTTATTGATTTATTAAATACTATTGATATTACATTAATATGATGTCTTAGGAATCTGACGGCAAATCCAGTACAGATTATCTGTAGAAATATTAATTATTGTTTACAACACACATACAGATCGTGTTTCAGTACAAGAGTGCGTGCAAAAGATTCTTTTTTTTTCCTTTCATTTTTTTAAATATTTATATATTTCAATTATAATTATCGTTTTTTTTTAATATTTTGTTGTGTTTTAATATTATTTCTTTTTCTTTATATGTAGGCTAATTTGATTTAACATGTTAGGTGATAATGAGAAAAATATTAATGTAAATAGTTAAATACACAATTGGTACATTATGCAACGAGCCTATAGTGGCAATAATTAATACACGCGTATGTTTATAATTTCCATACGAGTGTCTTAATTACCATTATAGGCGAGTTGCATACGACTGTTTATTGTTCGACGATAGTTATAACTATTTTATGTTCGAACATAAATATTCATAAATATCTGTCGAGTTTTCACCAGTTTTATGTACTGAACAGAGCGCATGGGACGCAGAGAATACCTTGTATTTGACCATGGCCTCCTGGAATACCTCACTATGACACTCGCCACGCAGTGACACTTAAAATAGGGGGCAATGGAAGTGAGCGCAGGTGCGATGCTGTCTGTCTGTTAGGTAGTCAGCCCGAAGGCTGGTTGGATCCTCAAAACGTACCGCCGTTACGTTATGTGAGTAGATACCCACAAAAACCCAAGGCAGCGCTATTTTGAGGCGTTCTAGGCAAGAAGAGGAGGTGCGATGCTATTCTCACCTAATTGGTCACAACAGTTTCTTGAGCTCTGATAGGTGGGAGAAACTGTATCATAACTAGGGCTAGGATTTTTAGGTGCTAAAAATCGGGAAAATATTTATTTTTTTGTATTAAAAATACCTGAAATATGTGACAAAAAAGAAAGAAATATTTTATCATAATTTAGTTTATTAAGGTAAATATAAACAATATGCAGTACTCACGATTACAATTAATTCTTTGTCTCACTGACTGCTGAAGCTTTACAATACTCAACGAGATACATCGTCAGGTTGTCCATCACAAATGACCGACGATTATCGCGAAACACTTATTCTGAAGGTGCGAAACTGCGGCGATATATTGTGTAACTTGAGATCGCTGTTCAGACTTAATTGCTTTCCCACAACAGAACGCTCCCATCAGAACTAAAATTACCTTTAAATTGTGCAACAGACGGTTAACTTGTAGTTGTTTTTACTTTAGGCATAGTAGAACTTCACAGTGCCAGAAATGAACTGCAAGCGAGTGTCACTGGTTCCAGGTAGCTGGGGGAGGGGGTCTATCACGTGGTGCAATATGGCTATGGACAAGGAAATCCCAGACTTCCACAGCGAGTGGCACGGGGCGACAAGATAAGAATAACACAGTTGAAAGCTGACATATGCTCTGCATGAAGATTAGATAGCTCACAGGTTCTTCCCCATTGAAGTAACACAGAACAAAAGTGCAATCAACTGAAAGATCTTGCATGGTGATTTTAAAAATGTTAATATTATGTCTTTTGATGTGCTAATAAGTGAAAAACAGGAATTTATGCATTTATAGAAACAAATCTTAAAATATGTATTTACATAAAAATCCTAGCCCTAATCATAACGAAAACTTATACTATAATGAGCTTCATTATAGTACAGGTTTCTGACATATAATATTCACATTTCGCCAGGTTCGAACATAAATATTATTGTAGTAGTTATAATAATAAGTCTATGTTATAAGTTAATGTTTATTTAGGTTAGTGTTTAATGCGACGTATAGCTAGTTGTTTGCTGTTCATGTTCGACAATCCAGGAGGTAGTTCATTAAGTAGTGATGGTATAATATAATTTAATCTCTTGAAACCTATTTATACATAAAGGTTTTACATATTTAGAACTTGTTATGGCTCTTGTTTGTAAGTTGTGAAAGACCTTATGCCTGAATCTTGTATCATGGTAGTAGAGATTCAGTACAGCAATTTGAAACAACTATTTATTATTAAAATAAGGGATACCAGTGAAATATTTAAAGGACCTGTTTTGGCTATCTTGCAGATTATTAATTAAAGTTGTGTTTTGGTTTCCCCAAGCTGCTATGGCACATCTAAATTTGCGTTTAATCAGAGCACTATAATTGGTTTTGTAAGTATTTTTAGCCTATTTTCAATTTTGAAAAAATAGGCTTATTAGATCACCTTTTGTGTGTGTGTGTGTGTGTGTGTGTGTGTGTGTGTGTCTAATAAATTCTAAACGGCAGGAGCGATTTCAATGAAACTCGGTAAGTTCATAGCACTATTCCGGGCGACCCCGACCGTGCCCTTCAAATTTTGTTATATCTCACCAATCCAACATGGCGGCTGTGCGAAATACTTCACCAGCATTCAATATCTCCGAAACTATTACCGATATCACCCTGGAATTTATGACGGTGATAAAGGGCACTACTAGAAGTTCATCTATGTGACTTTTGAAAACCTGGTAACTACAGAACCAACATGGCGGCCACGCGAAATTTGACTTTTAAATAGACGTTTCTCGCGATTTAACCAACCAAACGAAATAAAACTTGGTACAGTATATGGTAATACACATTGTAATGCACCGACATCTAACTTCGTTCAATTGTTTACATAATCACAATATGGCGGATGTGCGAAATAATTCACTGGCATTCTATATCTCTTAAACTATTAGCGGTATCACCCTGAAATTTTGTACGGACATAAAGGACACTACTGGAAGTTCATCTATAAGACTTTCAAAAACTGGTTAGCTGGTTAGCTACAAAACGAACATGGCGGCTAAGCGAATTTGAAAATTTTCAATAGACCTTTCTCGCGATTTAATGTTCCAAACGCAATGGAATCTGGTACAGGAAATGTTTGTACACATTGTAATGCACTGGTATCTAATTTAGTTCAATTGTTTACATAACCTCAAGATGGCGGCTGGGCGAATTTTAATTTTTTTTGTGCCGTAATCAAGCGATCGAAGTGAAAGTTTGAATAATGAACCTACGCAATAATTTTCCTTTAATTGTACATGACTCTATGGCCTATACATTTAACAATCCAACATGGCGACCATCCGAAATATATAGACGGCTCTGAATATCTACGATTCTATTATAGCAATCAGACTGATTTTTTTTTTATGTTCATAGGGTCTATGAACTTAGTTCACCTATAGGACTTTAAATAACCTGGTGATCACAAATCCAACATGGCGGCGACGCGAAGTATAAATATCCACATGGACATTTCTCGCAATTTAACCATCCGAGTGCAGTGAAACTTGGTACAGTAAATCCTTATACGAATGTTAATCCACTGGCATCTAATTTATTTCAATTGTTTCCATAACCACAAGATGGCAGTTGTGCGAAATTTTAAAATCTCCTTGTTACTTCTTGTGTCCTAATCATGCAATTGAAATTTGAATGCTACACGTACACAATAATCTTCATGTAACAGTACATAACTCTAGGACCTACATATATAAAATCCAACATGGCGACCATCCGAAATATTTAGTCGGTTCTCAATTTCTACGAATCTATTACAGCAATCAAACTTCAATTTTGTATGTTGATAGTGGCAGTTAACATAAGTAGGATATATGAAAATAGGCAGTATAGTTCTTTACGGAACTACTTGTTATCTACAAAGAATCAGAGATTGTAGATGGTGTCAAGGTTTGCTCTTAGGATTTTTATTATGTTTACTGTGTATCTGTCGTGTCACAGTAGAGTTCTGGTTTCATTGATGGGTGGCGGGGCAAACAGAACGTCGAAAATGGAGAGTGGATCACCAAAATTGCTCAAACTCAAAGAAAAGTACACCAGGTAGTAAGGGCATATTATTATTATTATTATTGTGATTTGGAAGTTTAAGACCTGCAAAATATGCAAGCAAGTATGCCCTAATACTAGCTAAATATGGTCTGAAAAGGGGAAGATATGATGACATATACATGTTAGGTAGGCCTATATGTATCAAGTATTGGAGTAGTACTAACATGAAATACGACCATACAGCAGACACGTTTAATCATAGAGCTACAATACCTACACTTAAATTAACCTCCACCAGTTGAGTGTAGATAGTGATGAAGACAACTGCTCTCACCAGGACACGCAAGACTCAATCAGATACGTAACCTGTACAATACAACCTGAATCGACAATTTAACTACAATCACATATTCACTCTAAACAAGCAAGTTTGGAGGTCAATAGCAGCTTCGGTGGAGTAGTTGGTAGCATGCTGAACTGCTATGCCTAAGATAGTGGGTTCAAACCCGGTCGAAAACGTCTGATTTTTTTACGAGCGTTAAAATCCTTCAGTATGCCTTCCTTCGGAGGGAAAGTAAAGCCGGCGGTCCCATGTCATAGATTTATGGCATGTAAAAGATCCTTCCACAGACTGAACTTGTATGAAGCTAAATTTCTAGGTTAGATCTCGTTAGAACGCTCTATCAAAGTTCCAACGTTCACCACTAGGTATCATTGACATCTGGTAGCGAAAGTTGGAACTACTTGAAATTGAACGGAACTTGTAGCTCACCCTATGGGTGTGCGCTTGAAGCAGCTACAGTCTCTGGCGAGCCGCACATGTCCTCGGACATTCCCGGCACTAAACGCCATGCGATAAATAAATTTAAAAAAATAAATAAATAAATAAATAGAGGTCAATGACCACTTTCAGTATTTCAACAAAACATCACATAGACTATAACTAACAAATATTGACGAGTTGAACTATCTCAAGTAATAGCGCAACTATAGAAGTGTACATATTGTAAATATTTTCACCCATAGGCTACTTTCAGATAAAAAAAATTGTGGCCTAAGTGTAATGGATCTAATTACGATCGCTTGACGATCGAAACTGGTCATCCAAGTGTATTAATCTCATGTACATTTTTTTTCAGGATTGGGGAATACCCCATCTCATTTGGGTACAATCGTGTTGACCAACTGAAAAGCATCAAACTTTCGTTTACATAGGCAACACTGAAAATGGATTCAAACACCATAACTTTCGATATTCATCAGTACGGTAGTAGCATAGCCTTGTGATGCAGTTCTCACTCGCATTTCCTATAAAAGAGAACAAAACAAAACCGAATTATTGGCATGCTTTTTGGAATCTGTTGGCGTAAGTTCCGAACAGAAACCACACTTCAGGTGACATAATTGACTTCACTGCAGTGCTACGAGTGTGACCAATCTGTTCAAATACGCTGGTTGTGAAACGGGAAGGGGGACGTAACGCGACCTGTCAAGCGCCAGATTGGGCCTAAGATAACACGGAGTTTCCTCGTTTACTAATTGCTCTGCTGGGGTGGCATCTTACTCCATGAGACATTCGAGAAGCTTTAACTCTGAATCAGGTCTTCTAAACCTGCCATCTGCCTGCTCCGTGAATATAGCGAAAATATATCTAGTGCACCATTTAGAAATCCAATGTTCGAAATAATTATGACTTTTCCGTAACTTCCGAAACTTAATTATTGTTATCATTGTTATCATGACTGAGGTAAGGTATTAGCCTCATGACATAACGTAAATTATTTTTAATAATCTATCACTTCATTTTGTGAAAATAAATATCCAACAATCAGTATCGAATGTACTGCGCGACGGTAATGTACTGTAGAAGTCTTGCAGCGTCTTTGAAATGAAGGAAGATCGAGGAGTAATAACGTTACCGGTATTGGATTTACGTCCCTTTTAACCAAGTGCAGCGGCTTTTAGAGATGCCGAGGTGCCAGAATTTCACCCCGAAGGAGAGCTTTAACGTGCCAGTAAATTTACTGAAACGGCTCCCTCACATTTACGCACCCTCAAATGCCAGCTGACTGCGCCAGGATTCGATCCTGCCACCTTGGACGCAGCAAGCGAGAACCTTACAGCTTGTGAGCCACGGCAAACTGTGTGGCGTGACGAAGTGGTAAGATTTTTGACTGTTTTGCATAAGTTGTTGAATCGAAACCTGCCGCGGTCAGTTGGTATTTGAGGGTGCTTAAATACGAGACTCCCGGGTACGTTAAAGGTCTTCTGGGCAAAATATGACAATGGGCGTCATTTAAGTTGCATAAGTTAAAACGTACGTTGAACCCTTAATAATAATAATAATAATAATCTTATTATATAATACGCTAAGGTGTATGATTCACAAAACTCAAGCACCTAAACCAGAGGGAGTTAGGTGTGGTTTGTACCAAAATCTTCAAAAATGTCTCAATAGTACAGGAAAAATCACGCATTTCTTGAAAAGTCAACGGAAATATATTTATTTGTTTATAAAGTGCAGTAGTCTGTACACATGGGGCGCACACAACCCATTATGCGAGAATTCTCGCACGGGTCCGCTAGTAATAATAATAATCATTCGCTATAGAAAATTGGTGGTAGAATAATAATAATATCGTATGGCCTCGGGTACCTGGTGCGAGCTTTGCTAATTGACACCCAGAGGGTAGCTTGCATGTCGAATTTCGTCGTTCCTTTGAACGCTATGAAAGTCAAGGAGGTTAGATATCTAAACTCCTTGACACTACAGCGCTTTCAAGTAGAGAATGGTGGAACTTTGTGTTGGCGGAAAATCCCGAGATTAATTTTGCCATTGAACACGGCCTACTGAATTCAAATGGGTTCTTTAACATGCCAACAACGTATGACATGAGTGTCGTGATTTTTGTCGCCTTTCAAAAATCACTTACCATGGCCAGGGGCGAACCTGCAATCTTGGGGTTGGTAGTCCGACACTATAACCACTCACCCACCGTGGTGGTAGAATGATGGGCTATTACAACTTTTATACGTTTATTATATGAACGTGTCAATGATGAGTATGAGTGCTAATTTTAAATTAATTACTCACCTGATGATCGAGTTCCCGCCAAACAAGTCGTCGTGTTAGAGCGTCATCCGTTAGCGACTCACAACAAGAACCCAATTGTCTCAGCATTTCCGATTATATGACATTGGACACTAGATCACATCACACTCACTAATCATGAGCGGCTCCTTTTTCTAAACAGACTTGTCTGATCGCGGTTCAATGGAGTGGAAAGGAAGCAAGCGAGACCCTCCCACAATATTGTGCCGGCTGCACTGAATATCACACACAGTCAACTACTCACTAGGCGACACGGCGCATGCGTCCTCTGCACCTGTCCTGTCTGAGTCTGTCTCTCTGCAATAAACACACAAGACAACAGGATGGGATGGGATGGGAAGTCCTAGATCGATCCCAGCTTAAACAGGATTAATATGCTATTTAGGAATTATGTTTCAACCCATCACACAAAGAGCCTGCGCGCTTAATGGAAATTACGGTCTGTTCTGAATATAGAAAATAATTAATTTTCTCTAGCCAGAACTGAAGAATAATAATAATAATATCGTATGGCCTCGGTTGCCTGGTGCAAGCTTGGTTAATTGACACCCAGAGGGTAGCTTGCATGTCGAATTTCGTCGTTCCTTTGAACGCTGTGAAAGTCAAGGAGGTTAGATATCTAAACTCCTTGACACTACAGCGCTTTCAAGTAGAGAATGGAGGAACTTTGTGTTGGCGGAAAATCCCGAGATTAATTTTGCCATTGAATACGGCCTACTGAATTCAAATGGGTTCTTTAACATGCCAACAACGTATGACATGAGTGTCGTGATTTTTGTCGCCTTTCAAAAATCACTTACCATGGCCAGGAGCGAACCTGCAATCTTGGGGTTGGTAGTCCGACACTATAACCACTCACCCACCGTGGCAAGCTAACTGAAGAATAATAATAGCAGTCTATACCACTTGTACTCTAAGCAACAGGTGTATTACCAACAACTTTGGTTGGTTGGTTCCTCAGGGGCTACGACAACGCGGTCATGTAGCCCCGTGTACTTTGGGTGTGTGTAGAATCTGTCTGATAACCGGTGTTAATTGTGATGGCTATAGTCTATTGGTGTGTGTTATCTGTTTTTTTTTCATTCGAGTAAGGACTGCAGACATTGATTTTTTCAAGTAGTTCCTATTTTTGTCACCAAACGCCACCGTCAACGACTACTAGTTCTGAACTTGGATACTAAACGCCACCGCAGTCGGCTGCTGGCGACGAACGTTGGAACCTAAGAGCGTTAGTCAAATTTAACCTATAATTTAGCTTTAGAAAAGTGTAATTAGTGGAAGATTATTTAACATGCCATAAATCTATGACATGGGACCGGCTTTACTTTCCCTCCGAAGGAAGGCATACTGAGGGATTTTTTAACACTCTTAAAAATCCGATGACTTCGGCCGGGTTTGAACCCGCAAATTTGTCGAGGGTAGCAAGCATTTCCTGCGCTTGTCTTTAACTTCCCATATTCATTTTTTGGCCTGTTCTTCTTCTAGAATGTAAGTTAATTGTAAGTCAGTAGCTTGTTTTAGATAGCGTTTTCCTTCCACTGTTAGGGGTAGATGACCTAGATGTTTAGACCTTTAAGAAAACAACCCCCACCAAGGTCCTAATTTTATAGCCTCCATTGGGCACCCATTTGGTTGACAAAAGATCTTAGTCTGCAAGAACATCTATTATTATTATTATTAATAATAATAATAATAATAATAATATTTCATATGAGGGCTTGGGCAATGTGGTCATTTAGCTCCGTGTATAATTTTCGTCCGATACCTGTGTTATTGTGATGGCTGTTTTAGGCCTACTGTGTGTACGTAATTGTAATTCGGGAGTAGACTATTAGGAACCATCACGGCATTTGCCTAGAATAGCAGTAGGAAGCCATGGAAAGCCACTTCCAGGATGGCTGAGGTGAAGAATCGAACCGGCCTCTTCTCAGTTTTGCCTCATGAGACTAAGAGAGTAGTCTACCCCGTTCTAGCCCCCAGACCAGGTGTTTTTTTTTTTTTTTTTTTTTTTTTCAGAGCCGGGAATCGAACACCCAAGGCGACCTTGGTATTAACAGCCCTGTTGGTTCAGGTCTTATGAACACAAGTTCAGAAAACTATTAACTAACACCGACAGAAGGAGAATTCACGCCAGAGCTATGCATAGACCAATTGCGTTTTGGTTGGTGGTTGGTTCTTAAGTTTAGGGGCTGCGAAAACGCGGTCATGTAGCCCCGTGTACTTTGGGTGTGTGTAGAATCTGTCTGATAACCGGTGTCAATTGTGATGACCGTATTAGTGTGTGTTATCTGTTTTTTTATTTAAGTACTGCAACTTAGAATTTTTCAAATAGTTCCTACTTTTGCCGCCAAGCGCCACCGTCAACGACTACTAGGCCATGTTCAGAACTTAGCTACTAGACGCCACCGCAGTCGGCTCTTGGCAACGAACGTAGAAACCTAAGAGCGTTGTTTACATTCTTAACCTATCCAATTTAGCTTCACACAGGTGCAATTAGTGGAAGGTTCTTTAACATGCCATAAATCTCTGACATGGGACCGCCGGCTTTACTTCCCCTCCGAAGGAAGGCATACTGAGGGACTTTTAACACTCTTAAAAAATCCAACGGCTTCGGCCGGGTTGGAACTTTTTAATTTCAAATTGCTTTCATTCTCTGCGTAAGCCATGCCTCGACATTATGCAGAGACGATAAAAGGGTGATGATATTGCACTTCAAGGAACTGGCTTATAACCCTGAACGAATGCCCGCATGTTGAGAGGAACAACTGCCATCAGTTCCAGTGAACTGCATGAAGGCCAATTGTTGTCATCATGCTCTTTACCTCTTGAATGATGCATGTTCAAGTACTTACGTTATACCACAATAAACAACGATAAATGTCGCAAGACACTTTAAAGGATTGATCATACATGCTTGTTTCTGTGTGCCAAAACACTTGTGCGAATCGTGCTTGCCAGAGTAACTCAACATTGTCAGCCGAGGAAAATAAACAACACATCAATCATGGCCTCCCAGATCGCTCGCTGAACTTCTTTTAGTCTATTGTGACGGGAAGCGGCGCGGGATAAATCATTCGCTTTTCAATTTAAACATTCTTCGGAGAGAAATTCTTTAAATCCCAAACGTTTTCAAATCATAACAAAGGGGTAAAGAGAAACAGATACCTCCAAAACAGGCAAGTACACGAAGTGGGTTACAGGAACAAGTTCCATGAATCAATCACATCCGTCCGATGTGTGCCTGCCTGCCTTCTTTTATTGCCCGCGTTCAGAAACAAGGCCAACTACTTACACGGCCACTGATAGGAACGGAAACATACACTAAGTCGTGACAAACATGCGAATTTTATTCACCTGATCGACATTTTCCACTAACGGGCGTGGCAGAAAGCAACCATGACTCATTCCGAAGGTGAATAGCATGTAATTACAATACTACAAGCTTGCCACGGTGGGTGAGTGGATAGCGTGTCGGTCTACTAACCCCAAGATTGCAGATTCGCTCCTGGCCGTGGTAAGTGATATTTTTTTGAAAGGTGGCAAAAATACGACACGCATGCCATACGATGTTGGCATGTCAAAGAACCCATTTGAATTCAGTAGGCCGTGTTCATAATGGCAAAATTAATCTCGGGAGTTTCCGCCAACACAAAGTTCCTCATTTCTCTACTAGAAAGCGCTAATGTGTTCAAGGAGCTTAGATATCTAACTTCCTTGGCTTTCATAGTGATTCAAGGAACGACGAAATTCGACATGCAAGCTACCCTCTGGTTGCAAATTACAAAGCTTGCACCCGGCACTCGAGGCCATACGATATTAGTATTATTATTATCATTATTATTATTACAATACTACTTAACTCAGGTAAGTAGGCGAGTGATGGACTTGTGAGTACTTCCCGCTCTCCTCTATGGAGCACAAACGTGGTCAATAACTAAGAAGCAAGCTTCGAAGTTAGAAGTTTTGCCAGAGGAAAATGGAGAGAATACTCTTAAACATTACATTATTGAACAGAATTAGAAACTAGGAAATCAGGAAGAGGGCAGGACTACAGGATGTCATCACGAGGGCCAGGAAACTGAAATGGACATGGGTAGGCCATAGATCACGCGAGGTGGGCCTACTAAACTAGTGTGGGAGCTCAGAGATGGAAGAAGAAACCCCGGCCGTCCGAAGGCCAGATGGTCAGACGAGTTCCAGTCGACGATCGAGAAGCGGTGGATGAGAGCGGCAGGTCAACGGATTTCGGTGGAGGACTGTCGTCGAAACAGTGTGTTCGAAACATCCTTAGACTCATCGCCAGTTAAAACTTAGGGTAATAAAAACTAGGTCTAAGTTCTACCAGTGAAAATGTTTAATACAATACGATCATATGTGAAGATGAATAGGAGTGTAAAAAGTTCAGTACTACTAGTTACAAGTTAAAGTTTAATAAAAAGTTGAAACAAGAAATCACAAAAACATTCGTCACAACTGAACAAATCTCCACAGTAGAATGGCGAGCTCCCTGTAGCTTTACCTTGGCCTTGGTAGTTTTGTTTGGCTGTCAGCCGCTAAGTAGAAGCAATAACTGAGCCAGAATTGGGGTACCCGGTTTGAACCCGACTACCCGGTTATGGCCCCACTTTCCCCTACCGGTATCGTTATAATATTGACGACAGAATATAATAATGAAAACTGAACGTCGATGCAATATACATTTCGACCACTGTAGATGTAAACAAAGTTGCGAGCATGTCTACTGTGCCACCCACGCAGGCCGCCGACACACTGGGTTCACTCAACTGTGGAAAAGCATGACCGCGACAGCGATAAGAGCTTTACGATCGATTAATGGGGCATTTTATTTTATTCGACTGCGCTCGACCACAGCGCTCAGACAGATGCAATTATATTTTATATCAAACACGTAGACTCCAAATACACTACTGTCGACCAAAATATTATGTGCACTCGAGTTTGAAGGTTGTTTGTGAAGTAACCAATAGACATACATAACATCCAATGACATCATTATTTTCGCCTTCTATTTTACGTTAGTTCATGTAGGATTGGAATTTTTAATTTCTATTTTAATATTTTTTTATCGCAGTAAAAACACAAAAAGTGCCCGTTTTTAAGCGTGTTTCAACATTAAGAATTATTATCTCACAAACCCGTTATCAGATCGAATCCAAATTTTAACAAAAGATACATTGGAATGTTGTATAACTGGTTTATTAATTTCAAAATTTTGTGTGTTCAAGAACGAAAGTTATCATTTTTGTAAGGTAACTTTTTCTCGGCTCGGGGTCGTTGGAAAATGTAGTTCTTGGTTGCGTTGTAATCCTTATACATCAAAAAGTTATGCTGTATGACTGTGAAATACGCAAATTAATTCACTTATTTTATATCGGTTTGTATTTGTACGGGGAATTAAGACATGGTTCACCAGCTATAGCCGCTCCAAGAAATGCTGTACAGCGTTGCTGATATGGAGCCCATCACTTCCGCGCTAGGCGCGCCATGACGCGTGATGGAGCCCATCTTGGCAACGCTGTACAGCTTTCACCGGACCGGCTAACTGGTGAACCATGTCTTTAATTCCCTGTACAAATACAAAACGATATAAAATAAGTGAACTAATTTACGTATTTCACAATCATACAGCATACCTTTGTGATGTATAAGGATTACAACGCGACCAAGAATTACATTTTCAAACTACTCCGAGCCGAGAAAAAGTTACCTTACAAAAATGATAACAACTTTGTTTCTTCGACACACAAAATTTTAAAATTAATAAATCAGTTATACAGTCAGCCTCCGTGGCTTAGGCGGCAGCACGCCGGCCTCTCACCGCTGGGTCCGTGGTTCAAAACCCGGTCACTCCATGAGAGATCTGTGCTGGACAAAACGGAGGCAGACAGGTTTTTCTCCGGGTACTCCGGTCTTCCCTGTCAACATTTCATTCCAGCAACACTCTCCACTATCATTTCATTTCATCTGTCATTCATTTAATCATTGCCCCAGAGGAGTGCGTCAGGCCTCGGCAGCCGGCACAGCTCCTATCCTCGCCGCTAGATTGGGGCTTCATTCATTCCATTCCATTCCTGACCCGGTCGGAGACTGGAAACAGGCTGTGGATTTTCATTTCAAATCAGTTATACAACATTCCAATGTATATTGTGTTAAAATTTGGATTCGATCTGATGACGGGTTTGTGAGATAATAATTCTTAAATGTGACGCATGGTTGAAACACGCTTAAAAACGGGCACTTTTTGTGTTCCAACTGCGATAAAAAATATTAAAATATAAATTAAAAATTCCAAACCTACATGAACTAACGTAAGATAGAACGACGAAAATGATGATGTCATTGGATTTTATGTAGGTCTATTGGTTACTTCACAAACAACCTTCAAACTCGAGTACACATAATATTTTGGTCGACAGAGGCGGCCACGGCCCTAAGTTAGGAAACATCCCGAGATTTGTCTGGAATAGAAGTGTGAAACCACCTCTTCTCGATCTTGCCAATTAGTGTACCCCATTCCGACCGAAATAGAGTTCTCTTGCAGCAGGACAATGCGAGACGTCATACTGCACGAGCAACCATGTAATTGGGAGGAGTCAAACTGCTACCACATCCAGAATACAGCCCTGATCTTGCGCCTGCAGATTACCATATTTCTCGATCCATGACCTATTTCTTGCGTGGAAGAAATTTCGAAAACATTGAAGCTGTGGAAGTGGGTCTCGCCTAATTCTTCGCATCAAAACCCAGAAATTGGTACCGTAGCGGGACAAGAAACCTCGCTGAAAGATGGCTCAAGGCCATAGAATTTTGTACTCTGAAGAATAGTTAAATTTCTTGTCAGAAACTTTCCAAATAAAATTTTCTTAAAAAATCGACATTCCTTATGAGTCATCCCCTGTAGTTTTGTTCCCTCCAAATAGATAAATATTAGCAAGGATAAAATAAAAGCAAAACAAAGCCACTGACTTTTCAAAGCATTTGCATATAATTATCTTCTCTATTATTCGAAGATAAGTACGTTTAAAACAACTTAAGAAAAATTCAGCCGGAGACTCTGGTTATTTTATTGCTATCAACAGTTTAATTTAAATAGTTCCATCCAACAAAGTTGTGAAATACTTCTTTTCTGTCTTAGTTCTTGCCAGATATTTCATGGCTGAGTCGACATGCACTTAAAGAAACTTTTCTAATGGAATAACAAGGTTCCCTGGAGACGAACTTCTTTCTTCGATAAAGTTGGTCAACATTTTGCATTCTCCAACTCGTTACAAAACCACAGAATATTAAAAATAATTGGCAGTCTTGAAAGCGGAGGAAGAGAAGGAGCGGTGGTATGATCAATAACTTCTCAGAGTATTTACTAAATTTAATTGGTTGATACAGATCTGATCTCTTTTACACAATAATGAACATGAATAGTTACAAAAGAAAAGACAAAAAAAAGCAGTTCGATTCAGCGACAACTTAAATACAGTAAGCGCCTTCTGCACAAAACGGAACTACTCATGCGCCGCCTGACGGCCAGGGCACTGGCTAGCCGCCTGTCGAGCAAGACACTAACGCTAGCAGCAGCGTAGCGCCCAACTAGTTCAATACATTAACAGTTTTTATAATAATCATTACTTACATGAGTTTCAGAGTAGTTGCTGGAAATGCTGTCCTTTATTTTCTAAACACACATTGCACCGAAGTAGGAAGTTTTGGTACTCTCGCTGTAATTCAACCTCACTAATATTTCGTATCAGTGCAGTTATTTCGATCTCGAGAGCCTCCAGAGTACGCGGATTGTTTCTGTATACATGTTATTTTAAAGTAAAAATCGCACGGCGCTGAAACTTACGAACACATTTTCTGAAAGACTTCTTCTTACCAAGTGGCCACATTGGTAGACTATAAGTTGCTAAACACACCTACCAGGACAGTAGGAGATTCGGGTTCGAATTCCAACTGCTAATATTGTAGCTATCAGTCGGTCAACACAAAATCATTCCAATTACTGGTATATGTGGAAAAAGAAACTGCAATAAATTACAAGTGATTGAGAAATATATTGTTACGGACTATTAAAGAAAAAGAAAACTAAGGGATGACAGGTTCAATAGCCCGTAACAATTTACATAAATGTTAATCACGTCTGATTTATTTCAGACTAACAACCCACCCCGGCTCTCCCGAGAACAGTTATGAAGGCATTACATGATAAACGCTTTTTTCTTCGATGTCAATCAACTACGACCTATATCCGTTTTACGTCTCGGCATGATGGTTTAAAATCACTGTGGACTAGCTTGCCACGGTGGGTGAGTGGTTAACGTGTCGGATTACCAACCCCAAGCTTGCAGGTTCACCCCTGGCCGTGGTAAGTGATTTTTGAAAGGCCACAAAAATCACGACATGGATGTCATACGTTGTTGGCATGTTAAAGAATCCATTTGAATTCAGTAGGCCGTGTTCAATGGCAAAATTAATCTCGGGATTTTCCGCCAACACAAAGTTCCTCCATTCTCTACTAGAAAGCGCTGTAGTGTCAAAGAGCTTAGATATCTAACCACCTTGACTTTCACAGCCTTCAAAGGAACGACGAAATTCGACGTGCAAGCTACCCTGGGTGTCAATTAACAAAGCTTGCACCCGGCACCCAAGGCCATACGAGATTATATTATTATTATTATTATTATTATTATTATTATACTGTGGACTATTAATTATATTATCATAGAGATCCATGTGCAACCAATTCTTGTCAGGCGGAATTTAAGAATGGCGAGGTGCATGCAACACAAATCCCCCTTCCGTCCAATCTTAACTTGATTGTGTATTTTGCGGAACGAACAGTTCACAGGCGAAATGAAGAAAATCCGAGTTGCACTTTCAGGGAAACTCCAAACACAACCACTCTTCTCTGAAGTCTTAACTCAACACGACTCAATAGTTTGCTTCGGGCCGTATCTGGGGTAATAGGCTCGCCCACTAGCTATAGGCTGTAACTGGGGTGATAGGTTCGCCCCTAGCCAGCTCGTAAACTGTCGCCTCAGTAATTGAATGGCGATTGTTGGAAGAAATGAAAACGTAAAAACACTCATAGTGGGCGATGTATTCAAGACTTTTTTGTAGAACTTTTCATGCTGAACAATTCTTACACTCATAGTAGCCTATTTTGATATTTTTGGGGAGCGTGATGGTGCTTAGCTGCTCGTCTTTCACCCGGACGGCCGGGGTACGAATCCCGGTGACAGTGGGGTGGAATTTTCACCTAAAAAATCACGTGGTGTTAGGAAGGGCATCCGGTCTTAAATCCCCGGCTTAAACCATAATGAGCCTGGTTGGCTCCGGCGACCCGAATACATTGGGAAAAGCCGAGGAGCCGAGGAAAGTTTTTACAGTATAGCCTATTGATATTTTTAACGGTTTGCCCTGCGTAAGCTTAAAAAGCGCACGGACGCCAGGTTATTTTTTCGGCTTTTTCACTGAAATAGTTACTGCTTGGCTTCCTTTTATCATAAATAAATAATTTTCTACAGAAACCTTCCTTGAGATATACTTTACAGAATTGTGAAAACCGAATCAAAATCCATCCAGTGGTTCTCGAGATTACCCGTGTCATCCAAGACTCAGGGATTTTGTTTTAGACTAAGCAGAGATTAATTTTTCACATATTCCAGTAATCGGAATGACTTTTGTGGTACCGACTGAAAGCCAAAATATTAATTGTTAATAAGACAACACTGCAAAATTGTTTCAAAGCTATCTTTAATATTGCAACTGCTGTCATATTTCATCTTTACTCAACACACATGACCGCTGCAAGGGGTAGTAGCATATGCCAAAAAAACATCTCTATCTTCTTTATCTTCAGTTGTATCTGTTAGTCTACTACAACTCGGCTTATTTTAAATCACCACACACAGAATACTCACTTCTGAAGCAACTAAATATGCAAATCGGTGAGACAATCCCTGGTAGCAGGATCAAACGAATGTGAAGCTCGACTGACTCCATCCATACAGCCGGTAACTAACGGAAATGGACAACGATGCATACGTGAAACAATGCATAATCGATGGGTTCGAGCGAATAATTCAATAATTGATACGACCAGAGTTCATTTCCAAGTTCAGGGGGCACAACTACAGAGTCGCTAGGCGGAAAGGTCAGAGGGTGAAGCACGGTGGAAACGGGAGGAAGGTTAGAGGTGAGGTTATAAAATTTACACATTGAACAACTAATTTTTCAGTGTCGTAATTCTGCCAATCACCGGCCCCGTGGTGTTGGGGTAGCGCTCCTGCCACTCACCCGGAGGCCCAGGGTTCGATACCCGGCTCCGTCAGGGATTTAAGAATCGGACGTGGAATGGGGTGCACTCAGCCTCGTGAGGACAATTGAGTATCCGTCTGACAGTGAGGCAGCGCCGCGGTCACGAAAACCAAGGGAAACGACCTATGGGGGCCGATACGTTGACCACGCGTCACCCCAATATCTGCAGGCCAAATGGCTGGGCAGCGGTCGATTGGTAGGCCTAGGCCCTGTAGTGCCAGGGGTTATTTATAATTCTCCCAATCAGTGGCGGCTCATGGCCTTCAATAAAGGCGAAGCTGTGATGGTATTGAACACCAAAATAGAGGGGGGGGGAAACTAATTTTGTTTTAATCTTTATGTTCGACCCTGACTATTATGTGTCAGAAAACTGCATCATTATGAGGCTCATTATAACACTATTTTTCATTATGAAACAGTTTCTCCCACCAATCGGAGCTCAAGAAACAGTTGTGTGACCAATTAGATAAGGATAACTTCGCGCATGCGCTCAAAATCCAACATGTCTATATAAATTACCGAAAGTGCACCGTCCATATGTTCGCGTAAATAAACTGGTGAATATGAGACAAGAAATAGCACTGTACCTTAATAATATCCCCAAATCCAATTTATACACAGCGCGTTGTTTTCAAACGACAGTTTTACTGAATACTGCTGCACAATCTGAACATATGGCATTGAAGCACACAGAGCGCATGCGTCGGTTGTCCAGAGAGCTTGGAAAACAGAGATATACTACCCACCGCAGCACCCGATCACAAAATCTAGTGACTGAACAGATATTTATGAATATTTATCGTCGAACATAAACAGTCGTATGCAACTCGCCTATAATGGTAATTAAGACACTCGTATGGAAATTATAAAACGAGCGTATGCGAGTTTTATAATTTCCATACGAGTGTCTTAATTATAGCCATTATAGGCTCGTTGCATAATGTACTACTATAATTGTGTATCATAAAATCATAATAATAATAATCTCGTATGGCCTCAGGTACCGGGTGCAACTTTGTTATTCGACACCCAGAGGGCAGCTTGCATGCCGAATTTCGTTGCTCCTTGGAACGCTATGAAGGTCAAGGAGGTTAGATATCTAAGCTCCTTGACACTATAGCGCTTTCTAGTAGAGAATGGAGGAACGTTGTGTTGGCGGAAAATTCCGAGATTAATTTTGCCATTATGAACACGGCTTACTGAATTCAAATGGGTTATTTAACATGCCAACAACGTATGACATGCATGTCGTGATTTATGCGCCTTTCAAAAGTCACTTACCACGGCCAGGAGCGAACCAGCAAGCTTGGGGTTGGTAGTCCGACAAGTTAACCACTCACCCACCGTGGCAAGCACATAACATAATTAAAATCCCTCTCGGCACGCCTGCAGACGGAGGTAGATTTCACCGGGCAAATTTGCCAATTGTTGTACACCTACAGAACTTCCACATGTTCAGCATGCGAGAAGCTCGATCTTCTTATAATTCGGAAAACAGTTCGCTCATCCCTTGGCGTAAGAGTGGGTCATAACAATAATTCTTTCAAGTAAGAAGTTTTAGGTAAGTTTTAGAGGACTATTGACCATTTTAAACGATTTTGATATTGTGCCTATTAAGTGTGGTATGATTTTTTTCCGCGAAAAATTCCATTTTACCCACCCCTTGATCAATGGTTGGTGTTATAAAAAACAAGTAGTTCCGTGAAGAACTAAATAGCCTATTTTCATATATCCTACTAATATTAATTGCCTCTATCAACATACAAATTGAGAGTTTGATTGCTGTAATAGATTCGTAAATATTGTTACGGCTGTGAGTTTGTTTCATCGCTCGCCGCATGAGTCACAACTGCCCCAGGGCTGGGCTGTGCTCTGCCTCAGTGTATTGCATGCGCCTTATGCAACATGCCTACTAGGACAAAGGGATGCTCCAGAATATTCGTGACTCAGCCAGCGATGGAAACCTCGAGAAACCGTGAACCCTGGATGGGTCTAGAAGCATTTATTGAGTCACCGGCCTGCTATATAAGAGCGACCTGTCAAGCAGTGCGTGAGTGTTTTTCGAGCTAGTGCGAGCGTTTATCCTGAGCGACGGAAGTGTGGTGACGTAACTTGCGAAACCCCTAGTGAAGCTGAATCTCTTGACAGCGAGGGAGTGAGAAGCATACAGGGGACTGCCTGTGTTTTGAGCGAGTGTGATTTCACTGAGCGACAGAGGTATTGTGGGGAAGTGCCGTGCGTGTTACGAAATCCAGTGACATTGTTTCCCAGCTCCTGAACAGCGAAGCAGCGTGTAGCAGGTTATCGTAAGTAACTGTAGTTTGTGTACATAAGGAAGCGGTGCAGGCATTCCACGGGTCTCAGTAGTAGAGAATTAGCTGCATGACTAAGTGAAAGGGGCAAGAGCGCTCAAGGGAGAGATTTGAGGAAACTGGAGTAAGGTTCTAATTGCTTGTATTTGCTGTTGAGTGGTGTATCTTTCTGGCCGCAATAAAGTTAATTATTTCTTTAAAGGAACAATCTGTGTTGTGCTTCAACCCACCGTAATCCAGTTAACAAAAGTGCCACTAGGGGGGTGGCACGTAACAATATTGAGAACGGTCTGAATATTTCGGTTGGTCGCCATGTTGGATTTTCATATATGTAGGCCATAGAGTTATGTACTATTAGATGATGATGATTATTGTGAACGTTCGTTATGCAAATGTTGATTTCGATCCCATGATTAGAACACAAAAAATAAAAACTTAATTTTCGAAATTCGCACAGCCGCCATCTGGAGGTTAGGTAAACAATTGAACTAAATTAAATACTATTGCATTACAATGTATATAAACATTTTCTGTACGAAGTTTAATTGCGTTTGAATCATTAAATCGCGAGAAAAGTATATTTAAAACTTTCAACTTCGCTTGATCGCCATGTTCGTATTGTAGTTAACCGGTTTTTGAAAGCCTCATACATTAACTTCCAGTAGTGCCCTTTATCTCCGTACAAAATTTCATGGTGATACCGGTAATAGTTTCAGAAATATAGAATGCCGGTGAAATATTTAACACAGCCGCCATTTTGAGGTTATGTAAACAATTGAACGAAGTTAGATCTCGGTGCATTACAATGTATATAAACATATACTGTACAAAGTTTCATTGCGTTTGGTTGGTTAAATTGCGAGAAACGTCTATTTAAAAGTCGTAACTTCGCCTGGCCGCCATGTTGGTTTTGTAGTTACCAGGTTTTCAAAAGACACATAGGTGAACTTCTATTAGTTCCCTTTATCACCGTACATAATTCCAGGGTGATATCGGTAATAGTTTCGGAGATATTGAATGCTTGTGAAATATTTCGCACAGCCGCCATGTTGGATTGGTGACAGGTAACAAAATTTGAAGGGAACGGTCGGGGATGCCCGGAATAGTGCTATGAACTTACCGAGTTGCATTGAAATCGCTCCAGCCGTTTAGAAGTTATTAGGGGGACACACACCATCACACACACACACGCACACACAGGCAGACACACGGACAAAAGGTGATCCCATAAGCCATTTTTTCATAAATGAAAATAGGCTAAAATACTGAGAAATGTTTTTGGCCCTTATCCGAAGAATTGTCTGTTGGCACAGGCTAGAGAAAAATGTGGCTTTTCACCGATGTCTTACAAGGGAAGTATAAGGTAAGACAGGTCGAAACCTATCTTGAAACTTTGTGGACGTAATCGTTGTACTATAAGAGGACAACGTGCGGAAAATCAGCCGCCAGATTGAACTGCAAGGCTCCGAAATCATGTGGCGAATCTCTCATATAAATCAATGGGAGGTAGCGAGCACTGTATATGTTGGAATGGACAGCCCTGACCGCCCAAGCACTCAAGGCCGGTGGGAAGGAGCCGCACGCTCTCACTACTACTCCGAGTGCCACAGGGATGTCCAGCTCCTCCAGCCACCATGCCTGCATACAAGGATGTCAGGTGCGATTTCGGAGCCTTGCACATGGTGTCCACTCAAATCGGTCAACGATTTTCCAGGAGTTTTCCAGGATATTTCCAGGAGTAATTCTCATTTTCCAGATTTAAAAATAAGCGCGAGTGCGGGGGGCTTTATCGGTTGCCTACATCAAGACCAAAATAATGCAGTTGTGTTTGGTTTACTTACAAAGATGTTGACAAAAAAATAGTGGCGATTCAGTTATTGATACGCAAGCCTACACACAAATGATTTAATTGTTGTTTGAAAAAAGCCTTTGTGACTCAAATATCCGCTTTAAAAAAAGAGAAAAGAATGCCGCCAGCAATTATATTGCGGTGAAGTTGTCTATACTCAATATGTTTTACAAAAATACTATCGCGTGTTCTAAAACACAGAAACAGGTAACCTGAGAAAGTTTCTTTCGTTAACGATAGAGTGTTCACCCAAAACTGCAGCGGGAGTATGATTTAAGATGGAAAGATTTTTATAATTAATTAACAGTGGCTATTTTCCAAGAGTTTTCCAGGATTTTTCCAGACCTAATAAAAATCCAGAAGTTTTCCAGGATTTCCAGGAGTAGTGGCCACCATGCTTGCAGTTTACTCTGGCGGTTGATTTTCCGCAAGTTGTCCTCTTATAGTACAAAGATTGCGTCCAAAAAGTTTCAAGATAGGTCTTACCTGATACTTGCCTTGTCAGTCTCACTCATGCCTGTGATTATATGGAAATTACTGAGGTATGGGTGGTGCTGAGTAATGGCCTCAGGGCACAGCTAATGCATGTGAGTGTTGTGAAAGGTTCTGCTCATAGGGTTAGTACAGCTGTACTGACTCAGTGAGGAAAGCAATGACAAACTACCTCACTCCTCAGCTTGCCTAGTACGCCTCATTACAATGCCGCCTCGGTTTTGTGGGTTTCTACCACATAACCTATGGTGGTGCTTTTTGAGGCTCCAACCAGCCTCCAGGCTGACTACCTAACAGACAGATCTGAGGAATAGTACGAACTTTGAATGCGTTCGATTTTTGATATATAGCGAAATATATTGGTTTTGGTATCTGGGGTATTTGAAACGCGAATATGTCGACATTTTCAGTAAGTTGCAACATGCTATTATTACCCTTTCACGAATTGATTGCCGGCTGTCGAGATGAGAACTATTATTTGTTTACTTGTGACGCACGTCAGCCTGCTTCGTTGACAGGTACAGTTGCGCTAGTAGGATATGACTCAGCTCCAGTAGCCTCAGTCATCGTTTATCTGTCCGTGGTGACATGAGCTGCTGTGATGCGTAATGCTGCTTGACTTATGTGCAGAATGCAGTGCACTCTGTCATCGCTGTATTCCCCGCTTCGCCCCGCGGGGCAGCTGATACAATAAACAACAAACACTGGCGCAGCCACACTCGTTGTTGTTTGAGTCTTCAGTCTTTTGACTGGTTTGATGCAGCCCTCCCTGTCCTGAGCTAATCGTTTCATCTCTACATAGCTACCACACCCTACATCCAAGGCAATCTGTTTAACATATTCTAACCTTGGTCTACCCCTACAGTTCTTGTCCTCGACCCTTCCTTCCATAACTAAGCATGCTATTCCTGGGTGTCTTAATATGTGTCCTACTAACCCATCTCTTCTTCATTAGCAGTAGCCAGAAACACCTCTCCTCTGCCACTCGTCTTAATACCTCTTCGTTTGTTACCCTATCTACCCATCTGATCTTCATCATTCTCCTGTAACACCACATTTCAAATGCTTCAATACTCCTCTTTTCTGCTGCACCAATAGTCCAAGTTTCACTTCCATAGAGCGCCACACTCAGCGGCAATCAGCGGCAATCTACCTAAAATAGGACTAACTAAGACAAGGAAATGAAAGATCCTAAGCGTCTCATTGGGGTAGAAGAGAACAACAGTTTTATCAAATGAGATCAACAGAAAAACGAATTAGAGGAGCTTTGTACCAGAAAGTGAAAGCAACTACAGACTCAGCGAGGTCTGCAAGGTTGCCAAACCACGTCCTACGCGTTGTGATCCCCTTCTAACGCCATCAGAATCAGACAGTGGAAGTATATATAATGGCGGAATCAGATTGGGATCTCGATAACATTACAACACGCCCCAAAAATTGTGAGTTCGATCCGGTCCTTTTAGCGGCTTAGGGACTATCGTTGCCAATAATAAACTGTCCTGAGTTTATCTTTCCAGAAAGGAATTGTATCATTAAACAGACTGAGCGAGGGAGGGAGTATTTTAACAGCGCCGCGCAGAGGCTTGAGATCAATCCGGTCGCCAAGGGAACGTCACGACTGGTCTTGTTGCCGGGTAACGGACAGGCGTGGCGAGGGGAGGAGAGGCAAAATATTAATAATGCACGCTATCTTCCGTGGTATGCATAGCAGACATCAGATAAAATTCCGCGATAGCAATGATTCAGTAGCAGGCGAACAGGTATGCAAACACAGGTCTTGCAGGTATCGGAGTAATACCAACAATTCAATTCGGCGAGATACAGGCAGTCTCATACAGAATACAATATGTTATTACTAGTAATATTATACAGTAAAACCTGTCTAAACTGGACCTTTTATATACCAGAAACCTGGACAAACGGAAAACAAAATTCTGAACGGAGGTAGCATATTTCCTATGTAAAATGACGCTGTAAACCGGAAAACTGCCTAACGCGGAAACTGAAAGAAATTCCAGAACTGTAGGCGTAAATAACCTGACTAAGATTATCTTATCCATAATACAAAAATATGTGCCGTATTAAATTTTGAGCGCGACTGTACTTGCACCCCAGTTCTAGGAAACATAACGACTGAAGACATTCCAAGTTCAGCTGATAGTGCTGCCGAAAACAGCATGTGTAAAGTCATGGAAGAAATGGACGACGATGACGTTGAGGGCAACGAAAGGGAGGCAAAAATACACAGTTTTGAAGAAGCACTATCTGTTATGAGTGACCTTCAGGAATTTGCAGTTTCCAAGAATGATCCAGAACTCCTGTTTTCAAAACAGGATGCAAAGGAGATTGTGGAGGCCATGAGCGAAGAGCTCTTTGGAGGCCTTAAGAATCCTTGATTGATTCTTTACTCTGGGCGAGTTTTGTGTGCTTTTCTTTCTGTTGGCATAGAAAGATTGCAAGAAAGAATCAAAGGTTTCCTAGTCGCCAGCATCAAATATAATTTATTATATTAAAGTATCTAGATAAATAATCCTAGTACTTAAATTGGTGACCCCGACGTGATGTCGTGCAACGAGGGAGAAATACCAGGTCAGTCATTACAGAGGTACGTCCAGTGTCTCAAAACGACGCGGAGATAGCCCATGTCGCAGTAAAAATTCCTCCTATCTGGCGCAAGAATGTCAAGGTTCGGGCCATGCAAATAGAAGCGCAGTTTGCTAGAGCAGGGATAACGGCCGAACTTACCAACTTCAATCATGTGCTAGGTGCGTTACATGTCGATGTAGCTGAATTAATATATGATTTTGTGTGCAAGCCCCTGTCCAATACGCCTTTCTCCGACTTGAAAAAAACGGCTTGTCCAAGAGTTCGAAGAATCGGAGGGACGTCAAATTAACAAGCTTCTGACGGAATTAGACTTAGGAGACAAGAAACTGTCCCAATTGCTTAGGGAAATGAGAAATTTGACTGGAACACAAGTTAAGGACGATTTCTTACGCACGATATTTATACAGCAGCTATTGCCTAGTACGCCTCAATATAGCACTGCTTTGGGTTTTTGTGGGTATCTACCCACATAACCTAACGGCGGTGCTTTTTGAGGATCCAACCAGCCTTCGGGCTGACTACTTAACAGACAGACCCGTCAATGTGCGTTCTATATTAGCGTAAAGTAGTGATATGTTGGACAATTTGGCAATAATAGCCGACAAAATAATGGAATTTTCAGCACCCACACACAACATATACAGTACCCATGCCACGCAGCAAAATAGAGACCAACCTAATCCTAGTACCTAAGAGAGTGTGTGGAGGCCTTAAGATTCTTTGATTGATTCTTTACTCTGTGCGAGTTGTGTGTGCTTTTCTTTCTGTTGCCATAAAAAAATTGCAAGAAAGAATAAAAGGTTACCTAGACGCCAACATCAAATATAATTTATTATATTAAAGTACCTAAGCCTCCGTGGCTTAGGCGGCAGCACGCCGGCCTCTCACCGCTGGGTCCGTGGTTCAAATCCCGGTCACTCCATGTGAGATCTGTGCTGGACAAAACGGAGGCAGACAGGATTTCTCCGGGTACTCCGGTTTTCCCTGTCAAAAATTCATTCCAGCAACACTCTCCACTATCAGTTCATTTCATCTGTCATTCATTTAATCATTGCCCCAGAGGAGTGCGTCAGGCCTCGGCAGCCGGCACAGTTCATATCCTCGCCGCTAGATAGAGGCTCCATTCATTCCATTCCTGACCCGGTCGGAGACTATGCGATAATACTGTATATATTTGTAGTGTATTTTGTCTTCTTAACACAACCCTTTGTAAAACGGAAACTGTGAAAACGGAAAAATAAATCCTGAACGATTGCGTTCCGCTTTCGGCAGGTTTTACTGTATTATTATTATTATTAAATTGTTCCATATAATGCATTTTGCCAACATAGATAAACTCTTATTATTAGTAAGAGCCATCATGGGGTTATTCTTCTACATTATGCTTAATATTTATTCACCGAAATCTTTCTTAGGGGGCCGTAATGGCGCAGATGCTAGGCCTTTCACCTGGACGGCTGAGGATCGAACCCCGTGACCGCAGGGTGGGATTCTAATCTGTGACTCCACGTGCCACCAAGAAGGACATACTCCATGAAAGAAGAAAAAAAACACGACTGATTGGCTCTGGCGACCCTAAATAATTGGGATAAGCTGACGGGATTTCATCGAGGTTGTTCCAACTTTGGCTACCAGATGGCATTGTCAACACCCAGCGGCGAACGATGGAACTGATAGAGCGTTTAGAAACCAAATAACCTATTCATTTAGCTAAATACGACCAATTGTAGTGGGTAAGTTCTTTTCCATGCCATAAATCTATGACATGGGCCCGCCGGCTTTACTTCGCCTCTGAAGGAAGGCATACTGAAGGAGTTTGACGCTCTTAAAAATCCAACAACTTCGGCCGGGTTTGAACCCGCGACCTTGGGAAAAGCAGTTCAGCATGCTACCGACTACGCCACCGAAGCCGCTGCGCATACAAATGTAATAAACCTAACAAATAAGTAGGATCAATGGACGCAGGAATTTTACGTTGGAGTATACAGATGCTACTTCGTGCCTATAGTCCGCGTCGTTATCTAAAATAAGTTACTAATTATTCATCCTTACGATGTGTCCAATACAAACATGGTGCTGACAGTTTCAGTATTATGCAATAGGTCTGCAAACATGGTGACGTTGAAACATGAGTGATAACAGTGAATACAACCCTGATTCAACCTTAAAGCAAGAAATATTACTATAAATAATGATTCATTCTCCGCCTGAAGCCACAAACACGACACTCGTTGGCATGGAAGCTTCTACTAGTACGGCTATATACGATGGTATAGAAGCGTCTATTACCGTGTGATTTGCACCTTCCATGCTAGGTTCTGCCTTCCATACAACTCACGGAATTGAACAGGTGGCATTTTTCGCGGCAGTTTGCATTCAAAATTGAGTGCAAGAACCAATCGGATTGCTTTCCTCGTTCTAGTAGAGATCCTAGCGGTTGATCATTTAAATCGTTCTCGTACAGTAGATCATGTGAATAAAACTAAGTTGAAAACTCTCTGTACGAGGTAGGGATGATATGATAAAATAATTTTAGAAAAGTGAAATTTACCGCCTGGAACCCGGAATCTTTAAACCAGTGAACAGGGGCGATACCACTCGCACACTTCCCCGATGGACTTGGGAGCTAATTGTTTCACAACTTATTAGGTGCGCATGATAAAATATCCAATTATTGCAGTTAGTTCCGATTGGAATGCATTCATTCAGTACCTGGCATGTTTTATAATTTACTTAAAGCAAGTTTCACGACAGCTAATGCGAATCAACTGCAAATATCACCCTCAAACGACAACCCTCATCCAGGTTGTATTTCTTACAACTTGACGCACGATATGCTACCGTGTGATATACAGTACAGTAGAGCTTCGAAAATCCGAACTAATTGGGATTGGGGGGGTGTTCGGATTTCCGATTTGTTCCGATGTTCGAACATAACCTAAATGGTAGTTTTTCCCACTCCATAATGTTTTGACAAAGACGAGCCACTTTCACCTCTTGCAAGTCTGTTTAATATTTCAAGTTTAGTTTCTATAGTTAGAAATCTATTTTTCCTCTTCAGTGTCCCTGATGACGCCATAATACGACACTGCGCGGCCAACGAGAAAGACAAGCCATGGCGCGAAAACCTAATCCTTTTGTGACGTAGGCAATGCAGTGCTTGATGGGCTTGTACGTTGTCGAGAGCAATTTATGAACAGCAGAAATGCGATATTTTATATCAATAATCTTGAAATGGAGTCAGTTTAGATGTCCAGTGTGTTTTCAATCACGTAAATTATACTGTATAGGTTTACAAAACTACGCCAGCTATAGATAGCCTATTTACATGCTGAAGTTAGTCGTAACAAAAATCCGCGTGAACAAGGATTCGAGGGTTTGTTGTGTCTTTAATAGCTGCAACGAGTACAGTAAGTTGAGTAGTAGAGCCTGTGATTCGTTGTGAATTAAATTATGTGCACATGAGTATAATTAGATCAAAGAATCTTGCACTGAAAGTATTACTTAGTTACTGTTGTTTGAAGGGGCGGAACAGAAATTAATACGTTTATAGAAGAGATCTGAGGAATACACTCGCCACCGACTAACGACTCATATCAATACCTTCTATGAAGAAAGTTGTAAATGAATACCAGCATTTATAAAGGTTCAGTGATGCAGACAAGATGACTACTACACCGGCAGTAAAACGAAGACCATAGAATATTATGTTCGCGAATATCTTTCTATTACAAAAACGTTTGATACATTTATGTATATCGTTCAACTATCAGGGTTATACGCATACATTGTTCGGCAGTATTCATATCTTTTCATAACCTTACTGAACGCTTTCTATCCGTCAAGTAATTCCTCATAATTAACAAGCAACCGCCAGGGAAATATAACACACCTCTGAAAAGTATTACCTTGTGATCAACTACAACGATTAAAGATAAGTGATCTACTGGTTCCACTTAGAGTAATGAATAAATAAGTAAATTGTGGCTCAGTATTGGACTTCATAAGATTGATCAGTGTAAGACTTGAGTTGTAATTACCAAGTATGTTTTGCCAGAAGCAATGGTTATATTGGGTCAATGCTTCTTACAGCATGTTTTATGATATGATATGGGTTAAGTACGATGTTCTGATTCTGTGATTTCAGCAACTTGTAGACAATACGGTTTATGTTCCCGTCACACATAACCCTACCGGAAGTGGTGTAACAGCACTACATTGCTGACGTCACGAAAGCGCACCAGGGCCAGTATTTCTCGTTGGCCGCGACGACACTGTACAAGGCACACACACACAGTACTGTAATAAAAATAAAAATTATGTAAGCACTACGAACCACAACATGCAACTACACTCCTGAACAAGTGAAACAAGTGAACTGACAGGGTTAAAATAGACTGGCCCGCTGGAGTAAGGAGTGGATGGTTCAAAACAAACACTCCCAAGGTCATTGTTCTCTCACAGCGCCGTGCAAAATACAGTTCACATGTTTAAAGCAGGCGTTCGGATTTTTGACACTCTACTGTACTTCGGTCATAAAAGCAGGTATACTGACGAGGATATACAGAATACAACAGCTTCCTTTCCAGCGAGTGTCATGTGATCGTGAGTTTCACGACTAGTAAAACAATAAATGCGTAGTGACCAAGTCCATACGAAGTTTTCGATCTCCCCCTCACTGAGGCTCTGCGAGGTTCTGAGTAGACAGACGCTCCCTGGTATGAGTTTACAGGTCTGAAAATATTAAAACGACGGACATGCTGAGAATAGGTAAGAATCTAGATCTTCCACTGCACGCTCCGAGCATTGCAAAATAGCCACACATTTCAACTTACGGTATAGTTCTCGTGCACGAACATGGAGGACGGAAGTGATAATAAATTGCTCGTAGTTTCAAACTTGGTCTCCATTGCTGGAACACTCACGCACAGCTCCAAGAAAATGGGGAGGACGCCAAAGATTTAGGAGCACGGTTAGAGTAGGGTAACAGCTTTTAAAAGGGGTGGTGAAGAGGGAGTACAATTTACTCTCCCCTAGAAGGTGGTGACAAATAGCTCCTAGCAAGCGACTAGATGCAAAAATTAACAAAACATGAGCTACTTGGGGGAGAAAAGAGGAATAAAAACACTTTGCTGGGGATATGCTGAGGGCAGACTTGGGGAAGGTAATCAAAAATATTAAAGTCAATAGCTGAAAATAGTAGCTAATTAAAGCTGAAAGTTGAACAATGTATGTATTTTTTATTGCCAGACAGATATAATCTACGTGTGTCAATATAATAATTATCAATAACATTTAAAAGTACCGTATAAACAAAGCAAAAAAACACGAACACGAATAGAAATAAACATATCTATCATCAACCACAAACATCCTGGTAGAAAACTACTTCTGTTTTTCTTTCTTTCTTTCTTTCTTTCTTTCTTTCTTTCTTTCTTTCTTTCTTTCTTTCAATACCAAAAGTTTAAGAAAAATTAAAATAATTATTTATAGAAAACTAAAAACTATCTACAGTACACTAAAACGGCAAAACACACAAACAAAATGATGGAAGAATACGTCCAGGAACTGGAAATACTACTGCTAGGAGTCTAATAATAATAATTGGCTGTATGCTTCGAAGACCATTCACTTTGAGTACACAAGGAGAAGTCGATATAAATTATTGAAACGATAACGAAGGACATTACCGAAGATTTTAGGCAACAGATGGGTTGATGGGCAGGTACGATTGAGACCCACTGAAGTATGTTAAAACCAACAGTGTAATTCATAAAAAGGAAAGAATGCTATTCTACGGGCACATCTTCCGTTTGACTATGACTGACGGACTAAGAAAATCTGGAATTTCACAAAGTGAAAAGCAACCAAATGGAGATGGTTGCAAGAATGTGAGAAAGAGCTGATGCAAATTGGTTTACCAGAAACGAAAAGCCCATGACAGATTTGAATTTCGACAAATGGTTAAAAAATTATCAACATTTTAAAGTGGAATCTGAGCCCAGAAGACGGAGAGGGTCTCTATCAAAAGCAAAACATAAAATATAGTCATTAACAATCTCGATTGAGTTCATTAATGGGCCAAGGAGGGGGGGGGGGGGGTTCAAATAGGCTAAGTGAATAACTTGCTTAGTATGTGAAAATCGAATCGTTTCAAAGTTCATACTAATATTCGGATAAAGGCCAAGAACTTATCTCAGTTAGGTATTTTGACAACACGAACCATTGACCAAAGAGGTGGGAAATATGAAGTTTTGAGAGAAAAAATATCATAGCTCTCTTAATAGACACAATATGAAAATCGTTTGAAATGGTCAATAGACCTCTAAAAATTAACTAAAACTTTTGTCTTTTTTTTTTATATGTCCGAGGACATGTTCGGCTCGCCAGAGGCTGTAGCTGCTTCTAGCGGACACGCATAGGGTGAGCTACAAGTTCCGTTCAATTTCAAGTAGTTCCAACTTTCGCTACCAGATGTCAATGATACCTAGTGGTGAAAGTTGGAACTTTGACAGAACGTTCCAACGAAATCTAACTTAGAAATTTAGCTTCACACAAGTTTAGTCTGTGGAAGGATCTTTTACATGCCATAAATCTATGACATGGGACCGCCGGCTGTACTTCCCCTCCGAAGGAAGGCATACTGAAGGATTTTAACGCTCTTAAAAAAATCCGACGACTTCGGTTGGGTTTGAACCCGCTATCTCGAGCACAGCAGTTCAGCATGCTACCAACTACGCCACCGAAGCCGCTACCCACACTTACACTAAGGGATGAACAAAATGTTTTCGAAATTATAACAAGCTAAACATATGGAACTTTTGTAGATATACAATATTGGCAAATTTAGTGAAATCATTTTTATTTTTCGTCTTTTTCCGGTAAAATCTACCTCTGCCTTCCGGCGTACCGAGAGGGATTTTTCTACCTATTAGCAGCTTCTTATACTGCGGGCGTATCTAAAATCCCATTCACAGCGGCAAGAAGGGAAAAAGCCCTGACCCCTAAAGAGAAAAAGTGGGCTCTTGGTTATAAACCAAATCGGCTGAATAAGGCGGGAACATGAAGACACTATTATTATTGAGGTCGGAGAAGAAGAACAAACCAAGGGAAGTCGACAGGAAAGAAGAAAAGGAGGGACCCAGCACAAGTAGAAGCATTGACGGGCTGAGATGTAAGTTCCATGAGAGATAAGTTCGTAAATCGATTCACAATTAGATGATACTTCGAAATAGAAATTACAACAGAATAGAAGTTTGATTTCATTTTTGCGTCTACAGGAACTATTTGGCGATTTAAATTTTTAGCACTCAAACTCAAGACTTCAAGAACGTTAGATGCCAATGATTAAGTGTAAGTGCCTGTAAACTTGACTGCCAGTGACTGGAATCAACGAAAACAGAGAACGACATTTCAAGTCACGACTCAGATTTGCCAATTTCTATACATACACTCTCTGTGCCCGTGAAGCTTTAATAAAATAGGCATGAAAAATTTAATAACACACTGCACGCTTCCATGTTTAAAGTTAACGCCAGGTGGTGTACACATATGAAGGTTTCTGGGTTGACGGCGGCGTTTAGGAGTGGGGAGGAATTTAGAATTATTGGTTCTAAACGGATCTGACCGAGTTCCACTTCCTCGTCGGAAGAGTAAAATATACTTGACAAGAACCGGCTTCCTCTACACAACACATTTAAAATGGAACATTACAGCGATGCTGACATCCGGTTGTTTTTGTGTTCTATGAATCATTCGTAAAGCAAACCATACCACGATTTCTAAACATCTCCAATGACTAGTAGAGATCAATGGTTTTGCCTCTACTTCGGAGTATAAAACCGACCTCCATAGTTCGGCGTGTTGAAACGCCACGCCTCTCAAAGGAACAAAGTATTCTGTACTCGACAAACAAATAGGTTCGAATCCCATCGTCGGCCATGTATTTCTACTCTGCTGTAGGCATATAAATGCTGGAATGCTGCCTTATTTTTATAAAGGATACAGCCGCTTTTTTTTTTACCAATCCTAGCCTTAATCTACCAGCACAGACTCCATTCTATAACAAGTTATACACACAATACATGACACCTATTACATAACTTTCAGTCGATAAATACGTATTTATGCCCTTTAATATTAGTCGGGAAATACCAGACTATCTGAAGAAAAAATTGCAAGTCTAGAAGTCGGTAGATCTAAGGTTCCAATCCAGAGCCATTCTGAATGTGATTTCCCCCGGTTGTTTTCACAGTTTCTCCAGGCAAATGCCGAGATGGTACTGTGGATGCATAATGTAATTCATTTATCCCGGCAACCAACATGTTTAAAAATGCTACATGTATTTATACAGTGTCCATAGTCACACAGTTTGTTATAAGCCACGAAGAACAAAGATGCCCCCATGATGCTACACGAAAGAATACATAGACTACATTTTACACTTTTCACCTATACAGTACACTCTTTGGTCGACAGTCAAAAGTCACCACAGTTTCTTATGAGTCCCAGAGCACCTACCCAAATCCCAGACTTTAAATTATACAGAACATATGACTGCCTATCAGACAAATTCATCACCATACAACATTCAACATACACCCAAGTATATGACCAATAATAATAATAATAATAATAATAATAATAATAATAATAATGGAAAGAAGACTGGGTCGAAGCGAAGCATATTTGGCCCAAGGACAGCTGAAACATAATTCAACAACGTTAACGTTATTGGTTTTACGTCCCTTTTAACTAAAACATAATTCAACAGGCCACGACCTAACAAAGAAATAATATGTAGAGAATGTAATACAAACGATGCGCAAAAAAAGATTGTTCTGTTTTTTAGACACTTAAATAGAATGAATAATGACAGGCTGATAAAACACATTTTTAATATAATGTTAAAGCTTAAAAGTACAACCAGCGTGGTTTACAGAGACATTGAATGACCTAAACGAAGCTAACATTGACATTAAGGATCACATAATAGGGATTTATTTAGGGACGATCTTTTAAAAGTGATCTTCAGGGAAGAACAAGAAATAAAAAGAAAGCAGCCACATAACATCGAACAACTCAGGAAGCAGAGATCAGAGAGGATGAAACGAATATGGGCAGAGAGGAAGAAGACATTTAGCAAGAATTGAAGTACGGTAGAGCGTCAATATACGGAACGTCAAAAATCCGAACGCCCGCTTTAAACAAGTAAAGTGTATTTTGCACGTCGCTGCGACAGAACAATGACCTTGGGAGTGTTTGATTTTTTAATCCCCTTCCCTTCCCTTCCACCCCCCCCCCAATACCCAGCGATTTTAGTGATTTCGTACAGTTGTGTTTATTTTTAGTGTATACATACTGTACGTACAGTACATACATATGTAAATTTGTAAATATGTAGTGAATTGTTTTTGTAAAATGAGTGAATTTTTCTGGATTTAAAGATACAAATAAATCTAATTGTAAGTACATTATGTAAGTACATAAAGTGTTTATTTTTATTTATCTTAACATTTTTAGTGTAACTAGGAATTTCTAGGTTATGTTCGAAAATCCGAACAAATCGGAAATCCGAACCCCCCCAGTCCCAATTACTTCGGATTTTCGACGCTCTACTGGTAATGAATTAACGTGCTCTGTAAAAGTGCTATTCAATTAAATAATAGTAATAATAATAATATACTAATAATAATAGCGAAATAGAAAAAGACCATCAAGAAATTGGGATTAGAGAAGATCGACTGTAGTTCAGAACATTAATCAACAACCATCATTTCTCTGAGAATAAGACTACTAGGACCAAAAAAAAACATGGACTGAAGAACGGAGGAAGATTTTCAGTGGCCAGATGAAGAGATTTTGGGAGAAGAAGAAAACATTATTAGTTAAATAAGTTCTATCGCGCTCCACAGATGGGCATAACGATGTAAAAAGATAACAATAACAACAATAATAATAAGTAGCTTTACAGATTTCCTTCGAGAAGACAAGGTACATGACAAACATCAGTGATGAACCAGAATGGATGAAAACAAACTAAAGGAAGATTAAACGTGTAAAGAAATTTAAGTACCTGGGTGAGGTCATCCAACAAAATGGCCTAGAACAGGAAGCAATTAATCTTTCAATCTGGAAATTAGACCGAGCCTATCATCTGACGAAAAATCTCTATAATAAGAAGTCACTGAGCATTGGAGCCAAATTAAGACACTAGCCAAATTAAGACACTACAGCACGGTTTTCAAACCTGAAGCATTATACGCTTTGGAGACTGACTATGAACAGACGGAGACTAGTCGACCAATTAGTCAAAAGAGAACGCAGGGTATTGCGAAAAATTTAGGTAAAAGATCGGTTGATGGACACTTACGTTTGAAGTCAAACGAAGAGTTATATAGAAAGATAGAACCAGTCACGACAACAATAAAAAGGAAAAGGTTGTTGTTCTATGGGCACATTTTCAGAATGTCCAACGAACGTCTAACAAAGATAATTTGGAATTTCGTGAAACCAAAGAGGAAAAAATTGGCATGGTTCGAAGAATGTAACAAAGATCTTATAGAAATTGGTATTCCGGAATGCAAAATTATGAACAAGTGTGAATTCAGACACCTAATCAAAAATTACCAGGGATTTAAGGTAGGGGCAGAATCCAAAAGATGGAGGGGACCTCTTTCAGAAGATCGGAAGAAGGCGCTGAGTGATGGGCTCAAGAGATACTGGCAGGACATCAAAGCTGGCAGACGATCTAGAACGAAATATTAATTTTGATTGTTACTCCGTAGTCCATAGTGGCTCAATTCGAATGTAAACTAAATAAATAATAATAATAAGTGTTACGTCCCTTTTAAATACTCCAGGGGTGCCGCAATTTTGCCCTGGGCAAATTTAATGACGCAGCACCCTCTCATTTACCCACCTTCAAATGCCAACTGACTGCGCCGAAATTCCATCCCACACAACCTTGGACGCAGTACGCGAGAACATTATCGTTGCGCCACGCAGTCAGTCGTGGCCAAGATGTACTAAGCTCTTAAAAATAAACTATCAATCTTGTGTGTAACGAAAGGTTGATAACCTAATGAAGTGCCTCTTGAAAGGACCATCACCAGCATCATTACAGCTTTCACTGTCCCTCCTCAAGGAAGCTCCCGCGCGCCAGCATGATGCAGACCGGCGGGCGATCTTCATAACTCCACGGAGGTATCACAAGAGGGTCATTGACCTGTGTACCTGGCGGATGCGGCATGTAGTGCGCGCTGGAACCAACACGAATTTTAACTCTCTCGCCGGGGATATGAATACAGCTGACTATCCCGCCTTAATCGTGACAATAATGAGTTGACGCAATGTTCATTCTTTTGTTTCTTAATGGCCGCTCGAGATTGTCATCTCATTTTGTTTTGGGTAGTTTTTGAGAGTTGTCCGACGTAGCAATCATTCTGGTGTCTCTTCTAAGTTATTGTTTTTGCTTCATGCAGGGGGTTAGGACATCTTAGTCATCATACCCGTGCACTTTGTGGATGAATGTGTGGAGAGTTTTTGAGATAACATCTAAATTATAATAAAAGTTATATAATCATTAGTCAATATATGTTGTATATTAAAACCGTACCAGTTTCAGTCACATTGTGATCTTCCTCAGCGTAATTTAAGACATGTAAATATGCAAGAACATACACTTAATATAAATTCTGCCATAACAGAGGATTCTAAAAATATTCTTGTTCCAAGAGCTCACAAATTAAACAGATCTGTTACAAAATGTGTTAAGAAAAACATGAAAAAGTCTTGATAAAAAAAAAGCGTGGAATGGAAGAGATGTGGATGTGTAACTAGATAAGTTGAAATAGTTAGGTTAACTGATAGTTTGGTATGATTTGCGAGGTAGAGAAATAATGGAATGAAAACGTTGGAAAAAAGTGTTACGAGGTAATGTTGTGAATGGGCAAGAAATGTAGCCTATTGGTTATTTAGTTGCCAAGCAACTAATTGATTGATACCTCAAACAAAGTAAGTTGTGTTGAAAAGTAGAATTAATACTTAGAATTATTGTCATACAAATACGGAAAAAAGATGATCTTAAAAGATATCCATACTGAAATTATGTTAATTTATATTCGGGTTGGACATTAAACCGGTGTACTTGGGTATGTCCAATTTGACTGGTAACCTGTGTTTGTGAGTGGTGACTGTAGTAGTGTGTAACTGTAATTATTAGGGTCGGGAATGAAGCAGGCGCCTCGGGACTTCCCGGAATTTCCATGGAGGGTGTGGGGAAAACCGGGGAAACCCACACTCGATAATCGCTGTCAGCACCGGAATTCGAACCACAGAACTTGCTGCAGATCCCCAACGCAATTGTGCTGAGCGATTTAACACGCAAGGCTACGCAGCGAGTGCACTTTTAGAACGATTGGATTAGGTGTGGGCTCTCGGATTGCCATGAGTCGACGAGAGATTTACACTTAACAACCGTGGCCGTCATAAAACAGATCACAATGCATGTAAGGAGGTGGGTTCGATTTCCACCACAGTCATTGTAATTCCCGGTAAATATCTGGACGATATTTGACATTGTATGTACAAGGACATTCAAAATCCCACAGATAGAATGCATAATTCACGCAACAGATAACCACGACGTTGCATGCTCCTAAATGGAAATGAAACAACACTCTATTACTGAAACATTCTTATGGCCTTGAGAGTTGGAATAAAATCTACGGACGGAAAATAAAAACCATTTATAAGTTATATAAACAATTCATGCTTTTGGGCTAATGCCGTGTGTATTTTTAATTTAAACCATACGTTTCGGAGAAACCTCGCCTCCTTTTTCAATGGAAATAAACAATGTGGCCAAAGAAAGTATATCAATGAGATTACAAAAAATATAGATAAATTCCTCTGTTCGTCACCAGAGAGCAGCTGCCAGAAATTACTGTATGGACCCTGGTGGAACGGCGGACAAAGAAGTAAGTAACTAGAAGGTAAAGGGGGCGGTGTGAAAATATAGAAACTCCTTGAAGAATGAGGAGGGGGGGGGGGGAGGGTTTCTCCGAAACGTATGGTTTAAATTAAAAATACACACGGCATTAGCCCAAAAGCATGAATTGTTTATATAATAATCCGGGCCGTGAAAGCCTTAATATGCATTTATAAGTTATATCAAAAACAGGTCATGACTTAAAACGGATTTGGCGGCTTCTGTGGCGTAATTGGTAGAATGCTGAGATTCTATGCCCAAGATCGCGGGATCAAACCTAGCCAAAGTCGTCGGAATATTTTAAGAGCGTTAAAACTCCCTCAGTATGCCTTCCATCGGAAGGGAAGTAAAGCCGGCCGCCCATCTCATAGATTTATGGCATGTAAAAGAACCTTCCACTAACTACAATATTGTGTGAAGCTAAATTTGTAGATTAGATTTGTTTAACGCTCTATTAGTTTCAACGTTCGCCACAAGGTGCCGGTTGCGGTGGCCAAGTTCACAGCTAGGTGTCGTTGACTGTAACATTATGGTAGGAAAAGTACGAACTATTTGAAATTAATCGTCTGCAGTCCTTACCTGAATTACAGATAACATACATTAATACAGCCATCACTATTAACACCGGTTATCAGACAGATTTTACACACATCCAAAATACACGGGGATAAATGACAGCCTTGTCGCAGTCCCTAAACTGAGGAACCAACTAACCAAAACGGTTTCATAGACAAGAGATGAATATTTGTACTTAGAATCATAGGCATGTCCTAGTCATCAATAAAATTATATCAAAATATACATCCCATTGTACATAGTTTTATAGTTTCCTTAACAGTTCAGAAAGGTGACTTAGTGCATTTGAAAAGAAACCACCTCACTTTGATTACATTATGGCGAATTAGTTATGTTAAGTTCGCACTGTGGTCCATTGGTAAGTTGGCAATCCTGGTATATTGACTGGCTGAAAACAGGGAGGAGTCTTCCCTTCAACCGAGATTAACAGATAATCAATTCTCCACGGCAATACTTTATCTCCCCGAGTATTCCGAGCAGTGGAAATCTCAATCAAACTACAGCTCCAGCACAGGGAAAGCGAATTTTAGCACGTGAATCACCAGCTAGTCCCCACTCACAACTTAATAAATTACTAATTAAATAATTAGATAACTTTTCTAATTAGCTAAATAAGAGTAAATAAATTTAAAAAAAAATATATCTCTACATAGTATAAGACACGGTCCCCGATTCTTGGATGTAACGGGTAATCTCGAGAACCACTGGGTGGATTTTGATGCTGTTTTCACCATTCTGTAAAGGATTTCTCGAGGAAGGTTTCTATTGACAAACATTCATTTATGACCAAAGGAAGCCGAGCAGTAACGATTTCAGTGAACTGAGTCAAAGAAAAACCTGTCGTCCGTGCGCCTTTTAATCTTACACTGGGTAAACCGTTAAAAATATCTATATACTATGAGCGTAAGAATTGTTAAGCATGAAAAGTTCTACCAAAACGTCAGCGACAGCATACCTCTTACCTTTAATACATCGCCCACTAGAAGTGTGTTTACGTTTTCATTTCTCCGTTCAGTGGAAATTTAAATTACTAGTTTCGGAGCGAGTTTGGTTGGTTGGTTCCTCAGTTTAGGGGCTGCGACAACGCGGTCATGTAGCCCCGTGTACTTTGGGTGTGTGTAGAATCTGTCTGATAACCGGTGTTAATTGTGATGACTGTATTAGTGTGTGTTATCTGTTTTTAATTCAAGTAAGGACTGCAGACTTTATGAGCTAGCGAGCCAGCCCAGCTTCGGCCAGCATCAAACTGTCGAGTCGCGTCGAGTTAAGACTTCAGAGAAGAGTATATGTGTTTGGAGTTTCGCTGTTCACCTCTGCTTTTCTGAATTGCGTCGGGGACCTGCTGTCCATGCGCCTTTTAAGCTTACGCTGGGTAAACCGGGCGAAGCCGAGGCGAGTTGCTAGTAAATAATTAAATGAAACACTCTGCATTATGATACAGTAGACTATTATGAAAAGCGTTTTCGCACCCATTTTAATAATGTTTGTTTAACCAGACGAAAATGCAAGAAAGCGCAATAGCACAGAGCTTTTACTAAAATATTTGATTGTGTTAAGAAAAAAGAAGCTTTTTGTAATAAGTTGTTCTTGTTGCTGTTGTTTTTGGTAGGGCTTGGCACACAGAGATCATAAGCCTCATGTAAGTTACTGTCTGCGGTGACTGTACAATTCCAATGCAATAATGAAAATGTGTCACCACATCAGGCTTCAATATCAAGTAAACTAATAATAATAATAATAATAATAATAATAATAATAAGGTATTGGTTTAACGTTCCATTTAACTACTGCTGCTTTTAGAGACGGCATTGTTTCAAAATTTAATCCCAAAGGGTATCTTTAACGTGCCAGTAAATCTACTAACACGGTTCCCTCGCATCTGCGCATCCTCAAATACCAACTGACTAAGCAGAGATTCGATCCTGCAACCTTGGGAACAGTAGGCGAGAACGTAACCACTGCACCACGCAACCAGTCTGATGTAAACTCATGTAGTCCAATACACTGTTGCAAAATCTTTGAAATTGACACCACTTGGGTGACTTGTATTTCGATGATGATGATGATGATGATAATTCGTGTTCTATGTTATCGGCCTCTAAGACTTGTATTTCAACGATACCATTCGAGTACCTCTGACAGAGCCAGGAATCGAACCCGGGCCCCGAGGTGGGAACCATCAATGTTACAATGATGAAGCTGGCTTCAATGTCTATCTTAATCATCCTAGAACTGATTTCCCTTGGTGGTTTCCCCTCTTCTATTCCATGCGAAAGCCGGGATGGCACGGAAAGGTAAAGCCTCCTACCCAAATCCAACCCTTTTTACACACATTTACCACAGCCATTGTACTGACACAGGTTATCAGAGATTCCATACACCCCCTACAACACAGGGCTATATGACCACGATATTTCAAAAAGCCCTCGAATACAACAACATAACATGTAGTCGCTAGCATTCTTAACCGTCACCTTTCATTCCATGCACCTTCTCACTGAAACCCAAATATCTCAGAGACAATGGATATAGAAATACAGAAACGTGTGTCCTAATGAGGCCAAAAAAGAACAAAGCTATTTCTAAGATTTCTAAGTGTATAAAATCCCTTAATTTTCTGTGTGAAGTCAGTCGCATGCGTGAACTAGGTGGTGATACGCGAAAAACTCTGCTTGAAATGAATGTCGGCAAAGCATGATTAGCGCCGCTAATGAGTATCCCACGAGTTGGCAAATATACGTCCTTGAGCCTCAAAAGATAGTACGTATAAAGAGAAATTGACTAAAAAGCCCGAATTAAGGACAAATCAGAAAATGTATAGTTAGACAGGCCTAATGGTATATGGCTTCGAAAATGCCAAAGATTCTCTAATGGCACATCTAGCCCAGTGAACCAAGTACAACGGATGAAGCCAAGACTTTTTCCTCCGACACATTAACCTACTTGCGTGCCATTCACAAATACCGACTCATCACGAATGAATGAAGAACCAGCGGAAGAAGACTGAATTAGGCCACACCAATGTCAGCTCATGTTACGCACTCCACATGTTTATGTCTACAAGAAACAGGTGTTCGTTTCCAAGGGAGCTGATAACTATCTCACCAATTAGCACCATGAAAGTCGCACAGTGTTTTAAGAAACCAAAAGATAACCGACTTTCGCTCCTACTCATAATTATATGGTCACGCATGTGTACGAAGGTTGGCTGGCTTCTTTTCAATGTGATATACGAGGAGTGTATAGTAGTCTAAGTAAAGAGACTGATTTTTAAAATCTGGTTTTAATCAAATATAATTACAATTCAACACCGTCCGCTTCAAAGTAACTGCCTTGGTAAGCCACAAAGCGCTGGAGACTGTTTTTCCATTCCTGATAACAGTGCTGGAACTCTGATACTGGAATCACTTTCAGCTGGTCGGTTACAACCGATTGAATGGTGTCCAGTGCTCTCAAAACTATGTCCCATTATGTGTGTTTTCGATCTTGGGAAGAGAAAACCAAGCCAAAAGGACTCAAATTGAGCGAATAAGGCTGAGGCACTACAGGAATGTTCTTACTGGCCACATACTTGTTCACTGAAATCGCTGTGTGACAAGGCGCATTGTCGTGATGTTCGATGTTTGGTCTCACATGCGAAGTCCTCCAAGAACCTCTCGGTAAAAGTGTCACTCATTGTCAGAACGCACAAGCAAAACCTGCATCACTAAAATAATCGCCACGGACAACCAACGTGACTATAATTATAGCGAGGTCCAACTCACAGTAATGGCCTCCCCTGCAAGTACCGCGTCACCAGTGTTGCCCGATCGCACACTCAGCTACAAGTTTCATAACTGCACGGCGGGACGCAGGGATTACGTTAGTTAAATGCAAAGATAATTTTGTTTACTTATAAAATTAGCAGAAGACTTTTGTTCAAAGAATACTTCTATTCAGATTAACGAGGTTCAACAAATATTTTTAATGAAAAAAAAAAAATGTAACACCTTCATTAATAGACCATTGATCGTACATTTCTTGTGTTGATTTTTTTTTTGCTCCCGAAGCACCTCGGTAAATAGCAGCGTAATATTTTTTTTAACGGTAATTGATGTATTTGACATTGTTTCTTATTTCATTTATTAATACGGAAAATCATGAAATGCATTAGGTATTGCTTTGTGATTACGTAATACAAAGCGATGATAACGCGGGGGAGAGGTCAAAAATCAACCCAAAAAAAGTGATTACGGTATATATGAAAGGCCCCTCTAGTCAGCCTCTTTCAGCGCCGGGATTCAAACTCCGATCACTGAACATAGTGCATCTCCCCATCGCGGTCTTGAGTGATTTAACGCGCAAGGAGAATTAAAACACATACAAATGGGAAATCAGTCTAACTATATTAATCGTGTGAGAGAATATATTTTCGAAATTCCCACTGGGTGATGGACATTCATAAGCGCTTATAAAATAGAGCGACAATGTATCAGATTGTCAGCTGAACCGTCATATCAGAGTAAAATCAATAACCAGAAAAACATACAGCCGATAATGAACAGTTTGCGTCAAATATTAGCAGTAAGTGATGATTTTCCGTTCAAACGAGGTCACTGCACACTCAAACAGCTGAGTGCCGCAGGCAAAACGTAAACGAGCAGTGGTCCAAAATTAAATTGCAACCCTGTCCAATAACATTAACGGCCTTTATACAAGATTGTGGGTTGTTTTACGGGGGTGAGGATATCTTCCTCTCGTAAAATACATTATTACTTTCAAGAGTAATGACAAAGTAAATCGAAAAATGAAGTTATAATGGAGAGAATGTCGTTAGACAAGATTTTGTTATTACAGTTTATTTTTAGTTATTCTTGCGGTGTGTATTCAACTGATTGACCGACGTTTCACACTCTACTCTGGATGGCATTTTTCAAAGAAGGTGACAGAAGTTAATGACGGCATTATCTTACTTTCAGTGCATTCTCTGAGAAGATGTGTTGCATCCGTTACTTGCCCACACAAGAGGCAATGGTCCTCTTTTCCTTCTTATCTCAGTGCCCTATACATTATACTTTCCTATTAACCACCAAAGTATTACCCAATTCTCTTTCCGCTAATCTTTTAGGCTTTTACTCTAATAGTTTGCTTTATTTATTTACCACACTTTTCACTGAGTATCTGCAATTCTAGATCCTTTAGACACCGTTTTGAACATCGTTTCCTCCTCATACTACACCACTATAAAGACAGTTTTCCAGCGTTTTGAATGGGTTTGTAAATAGATTGGTTGATTGATTCGGTAGGCTGCCGGTCAAGAGAAGTAGATTCGCGTAGTCCACTGGCCTTGTTCAAGTCTTGACACGACTTGCATGTAAACTAGCCTATATCGGTCCAGGTCCCAAACCAGAATTAGGCTACAATTTCATGGGAGAACTAAGAAGAAATCAATGCTTATGTTTTCTTTTGTTTTCAAACCCTTCCCTCGTTCGAGGGCTGTCACAAGGACAAAATGTAACACACAATATTCTGTTTGTTTTGTTAGTTAAAACTGTCTCATGTAAAGTTTAAAAAAATAACAGATAGTTTAAGTTCCTCTGCTACACCGAGAAACATCGAATCATATATATGTTTTTGGTCCTTTACCCCAGCGGCGGTGTGGACAAAGTGTACCACAAGCCGGCTGAAGAACCTGACTTTGTGCACCTCCACGAAACCCCACAACATACATGGCCAAAACCTAGAATATTTCGTGGAGTTTGATTTCTTGACCGTAAAAGCCAATATTCAATCTTTTGGTACCTATATAGGGAGGAGATTTGTTGCCTTGGTAATCATATAGGAGGCCTAGATAACGAATACTTGTTGCCATGGTAACCACCGTTTCGGAAATTATTGTACACGTTAATCAGATATCGCCGGCCCTAACACATATCCATGTTAATACATACACCTATAACCACAATTAGTATATTTTTACTCTATTAGTCACGCGCTTTCTTGTCTGTTCTGCTACATCACAAAGCGTACCAGTCCTTGCAGTGAGCTACACGAGAAAAGTATCTTAGAAATAAAATAAATACTGGTTCTAAAATGTACGGGGGAAAGTTAAAAACTCACATCATGGCACTTCGAAGCGTCAATTTCCAAGCTGTGGGTTCCTGATAGCTTTATTCGCTAGGTCTTACCTGAAACAAAAGAAACACACAATCAGAAAAAACGAAATCATAACAACATATTAATTTGCTTGGGCATTATGTAGTATGAAAACCATCCAATATAATGTCCTCAAACTCAAGATATTAACAAATTTTATGCAACGTTTTGTAGGTGTACATATATTCTCATTCAAACTAAAATGTAAAATATGCTTTCAATGCATAGGCTATAATAATTTAAAGAATAATTTTTTTAAAAAAGTAAACATAAATGTAATACTCTAAAGCAGTTGGTGGCATAAAATCAAGCCTGACATTTATCGTTCTTGGTCACTATTAAATGGGGCTTGAATCATTTATGATATTAGCATAACGAGTAGAATAAGAAGTGTGATCTCTTCTCCCTCAATAGCACGTAATGAATACGGATCGGGTTGGCACTCGCCGCTACGCAGCGCTTCAGTCGATTTGTGATTGTTGATTTCTACGTATGTTTGTGTGTTTATGTGCGATATATAAGTATTTAATCGGTCGGAGTGTTTTGGTGGTGTTCTGTACATACTTTTATTGATATACAAGTGCTTACACAATTATCTCATAGTATTAATACCTGAAATGCTATTGTAGGAAGCATTAACTGAGAGAGAATTTAATTTCTTGTCGTGTGTTGAGGTTATCTTCGTGTGTTAATTTTACTGTTATTTAATGCAAGTAAACAGCAGTTCAGCCCTTACATTTTCATGAGTGCTTAATGTGAGTAGTGAAGATGCCTTGTTGTTTTGTACCAGGATGCAGATCTGGCTATGGGGACTGTAAAGAGGTAAGACGGTTTTTCAAACCCCCTAAAGATAAGGAACGTTTTATCAAGTGGAAAGGGGCCATACCAAGGAAGGATAGGGAACTTACTGAAAAGTCCTACATCTGTGATGCTCACTTTTCAGATGATTTAATTGTTAAATTTGACAAATTTGAGATAGAAGGGAAGGAAGTATTACTTCTCCCAAGAACCAACTGGCGATTGAAAGACTATTATGTTCCACATATATTTCCTAATTTTCCTAAGTATTTGTCCAGTATGGTGTAAATAAAAATGCTCTTGATGCCATTAAAGACTACTTCTGTGAAGAAAGGGAAGAGAATAAAAAGACAATGAGTTAAAAAACATATATGTACCGTAATGCTGAAGGAGGCGTGATCAGTTTTAGACAATAGCCTACTCTATGAAGGGGTTATGACTATGCCTTCTATGTCTGTTTAATGTTAAGTTCTTCTGAAATGATGGTAGTTTACTGATTTAGGTGTCTGTGGAGTGAAATTTATGGTTATTATTGAATTTTATAGTAATCTACGGTGAAGTTGAAAGTTGCGTTCGTACGGCTTCCTTTTTCTTTTCTGTGTTGCAAGTCTGTTAAGGGAATGAAAATGTGTAACAATGTGAAGAAATCATTTCTGATATCGAGGTTAATTTTTCCGTTCTTTTTTTTATAGCTGGCAAAACTAATTGCATTTTGAACTTGCTCTCTGTCTTCGCTTATTGTCGAAACTGGACTATTACAGGAGACGACTTATTAAATTATAATTGGGCACAGTAAAGTAAGTGTAGATGTCGAACTTATTAGCGCCTATGAGGATATCTTGCGGTGTTTTAACATATAAAACAGGTCGCAAGGTTTTAAGTCTCGTAAGCGCCAATGCTAACTTACATCACAGATCAGAGCCAGCGCTGCGCTGCGGTGGACCAGGCGTACTAGGCCAGTGCTATCACTTCTTATTCTACTCGTTATGATATTAGTATAGGCCTATAACACAGACATATAGCCTAAGGTTTTCAAATATAGCTCAGTATCTAACGGCAATGCATGGGATATCATGCAAAAGAGCAGTACCGTATTAACAGCCAGACATTTTTAGCCTACTTTTCACATTTTGCAAAAATGAGGAAAAAGAAGACTTATGAGATCGATCCTGGGCAAATGCGTGTGTGTGTGTGTGTGTCTGTCTGTCTATCTGTCCGTCCTTCTGTCTGTCTGCCTGTCTGTGTGTGTGTGTGTGTGTCCCTATCAACTCCTAAACGGCTGCAGCAATCGAAACAAAATTAGGTAGAAGTAAAGATCTATACCTGAGTATCTCAATGCCGTATTTGAAAATAATGTCAGTGCTACCACTGCTGAAAAATCGCAATTGAAATTTGTGCACCATGTTGGATATCTTGGAAGGTATGAATGGGAGCTATTTCAAAATTGGCACACGTATAGATAATAATATTTTAGTTTAATTTCCAGGAGGCCCTACATGTTAGTGTTGCCAAAATGATTATAAGCCTGATGATAAGACCAATTTTTAAATGCATATAACTTCTACTATCAATTGGAATTCAACCAAATTTCGTTTGTGATATGTGTACTGTACATACACAGATATGACAGCGTATTCTTAAGAGCCACCAGGGCTGACAACTGTTAATAAATGCTCTCAATTTCTTTTATCCAAATACCAATATATCAGAAAGTATACAAGCCGACAGCTGTAAACTATGCACACGCATAGTACCTGACATTTTAGATTATTTTGGAGTAACTTATATACGTCAGTGCTGCCAACTTGATTCTAAGCCTGCTGATATGTCCAATTTTAAAATGCATGTAACTTCTATACTAACTAATGGATTTCATTCAAAATTGACACAACAATAGATCATATTATTTCAGATTATTTCAGACCAATACATGTATGTCATTGTTGCCAACATGATTTTACGCGCGCTGTTAGATCCAATGTTTAACTGCATGTAACGTCCATGCTATCCATTGGACTTCAACCAAATTTTGTATTCTATACCTTAAGAGATGGAACTAAGAATATATTCAGTCACCAGGGCTGCCAACTGTAGTTCTCCATTAGGCTACATTATGCCAGGTATACAGTATTTCGAACCAATTAGAAATTTCGATATTACCAACTTAATTTCGTCATTATTCTATATAGATCCATATAGATTAATAATTGGCATGAATCTTAAATTTCAAGAAAAGTAGGCTCTTTAGTTCGTCATGGAACTTTCTTGTTGTTTAATCTATAACACCCCTATCTATCTATCTATCTATCTATTGGATTCATTCAGGTGTTTGTGACATCGTGTCAATTTAGCCACTAATTATGTCCAATTTATCTTACAACCTGTATCATTGTAATGGCCGCAGTAGTGAGTGTATTTGAAACCAACTACGATTGGGAAGGAAGCGGCATTGGCCTTAAGTGAGGAATTATCCAGGCATTTGCCTTTGGGTAGAAGTGGGGAAACCACGAAAAACCACTCAAGATGGCTGAGGTGGAATTCGAACCCACCCCCTGCTAAGTTCTGCCTCACGAGGCTAGTGTACCTCGTCCCAGCCCTCAAGAGTAGTTTTTTTTTTGCACAGCCGGGAATCAAACCCGGACCTCAGAGACGACAGCCAAGAATGCTAGCCACTGTACCACCAGATGCTAAGACTAAGTAGCCTATCTATAGGCCTATAGCCTATACGGAAATACACAATCAAAGCTTAGTCCTATAAATTAGCTGCCGAGCAACACTGCAGCGAAGGAGTAGTTCTGCGCTAGAAGAAATCTTCTGATAATTATATTTTAAGCGTATCAGATTATCACGATATGAATCTCGTGTTTGCTCGCTTTCTACATACCGTACGTTTTTTGTGCCGTGACGAGTGAATTGGTCTGAAGACCTTCACTGAGAACACGCATTCCTTTCCACACAGATGATGATGATATCGCGGAGCCTGTCAGCCAGAAAACTATTGCCACGTGCGCTACTTCAGAGAAACAACATAGCGACTTGCATTCACACGCGACGTGCATAAGTTGACAGTAGTTATTCGATCAATTGAAAATCCACAGCCTGCTTCCAGTCGACCGACTGGGTCAGGGAATGGAATGAATGAAGCCCCCATCTAGCGGCAAGGATATGAACTGTGCTGACTGCCGAAGCCTGTCGCACTCGCCTGGGGCAATGATTAAACGAATGACAGATGAAATGAAATGACAGGGGGGAGTGTTGCTGGAATGAAATTTGTGACAGGGAAAACCGGAGTACCCGGTGAAAAACCTGTTTGCTTCCGCTTTGTCCAGCACAAATCTCACATGGAGTGACCGGGATTTGAACCACGGACCCAGCGGTGAGAGGCCGGCGTGCTGCCGCCTAAGCCACGGAGGCGCATCCGATCAATTAAGATAATTAATAATGTTATTGGTTTTACGCCCCTTTTTAAGACTGTGGCTTTTTAGAGACGCCGGGGTGCCAGAATTTGACCCTGAAGGATGTCTTTAACGTGCCAGTAAATCTACGAACATGGCTCCCTCGCATATGCGTACCCTCAAATGCCGACTAACTGCACCGGGATTCGAACCTGCAACCTTGAGCACAGCAGGCGAGTCTTGGGGATTCTTCTCACTTGTGGTTAATTACTCTGGTTCGAGGACAAGAGGACCTGTGTTTGTGACGTCTTCATAATGAATTTCATTAAATTCATCCTCATCACGACTCTCAGATCGCGCACGAGCGTCAAAACAAAAGACCTGCATCAAGCCTTCTCGGAGGACACAATCATGTCATTATTGTGGTGATAGAAGCCATTTTTTCAGTGTTGCATAATTCTATTTAAGATAGTTTTTTATCCAATTAAGTAGGCACTTGTACATAATAGAGTGTTAGTTATTGTTGTTTTAAGGGGCGGAACTACGAGGTCATCTGCCCCTCTTAACACAGATTAGAGTATACAAATTTGGAATGGAATTTAAAGTTTGGGGGTGGACACCTTAGCTTGAAAAGACCGAAAATTAATAAAACAAAACATTAAATAAAACTAATAATTATAAAAATAAACAAAAATTACGAAAAAGCAAAGAAGAACAAGTCTTTGAGTCAATGTACACTGGAAAATTTAGATTGCTGGCCCTAACCCACTCTCACTTATAAAGAGGATAACGCGATCAGCAGCCACCGCGTCATCGGCTAATATACGTTTGAGAGTCATCTGCAAACCAAGATTTCTTCGTAAGTTAGCAAGATCCACACACTCGGTTAAAATGTGGGCCACGGTGAAAACGGCTCCACCGGTACAAAGTGTGTGTGTGTGTGTGGGGGGGTCTTCACTTCTCATTAGGTACGAGTGGGTAATCTTGTATGATCTATCCTTAGCCTACACAAAATGACGGACTCCCTCCGTGACTGGATAGAGCTCCGCCACACGCAGTTTGTAGGGTATGTAAATACTTGTTTTCCGCCTAATGTAATTGGCAACTCTAACACTTGGGGCGCTGCGGTCGGTCTGGATAAGTAGGGTAAAAATACTCAATAACACGCGTTTGATATGGAACACTTTTTATTTTTCGGTTTCAATCAGTAAATGTGGTCCCTAAAATAATGACAGTGTTATTTTCAATTGTATATATGTATAACTGTGCGATACACGTGATCTAATTTGTGTGATTCACTGGATTTTATGTGTCAATTGCATATTATCAAGCATCGGTTGTCTGCTGGTATTTGTTATTGTGCAGTTCGAGTCATGGCGCTGTTACGTTTAAAAACTATATTTGAGCTTGCACACTGTACCATAGACTCTAGAAATTATTTGCTGCTTGGTAGGGTGAAGGGATGAGTTTAACTTGTATTAAAACTCGGGGTGGACAGGAATTGCTTGATTTGGATGGTAGGTATTAATCCTGCGAAGTCAAATTAGGCCTATATGACTCGTAGTGGAATAGCTCTGATGTAGCAGAGCTAGGTGATGGCGGTTGGTAGGGTTATTGGAAAAGAACTAGGGAGCGGGAAAGGATACCTGACAGATGAAGCTTGGCTGTCCACGGCTGGTGTAGGCTTGGCTGTCTTGGTACGGCTTGGCTCGGCGAGACTGTGCTTGGCTGTCTAGGTGCGGCTTGGCTCGGCGTAAGTGAACAACCCGTCCTGTCGTCAGTGAGTTTAGTGGTGAGTGGTCCAACCCGCTCTTTTTGCCCGTATTTATTTGGTATCGTCACCTTTCGGCTATTGCTATTTGCATCTTTTGGAAAGTGATGTAAGCGTATATCCGCAGCCCTCTAATACATCGACTTACAGCCGTAAACTGAGCAATATACTTTGCTTTTACTCATTTTGCACTCTTATCAACGAGTAAAACTTATTACTTATGTATAAACACGAAGCATTTACCACGATCTGCTTACCAATACAAGAAACCATATACAAATAGTCACCACGTGACAAATGTACCCTACTTGGTAAGTTTCTCATTTTTACCGCTAGATGTCATATTAGATAGCTGGAGTAATTGGGCACAATTTGTGTTGACCGACTGAAAAGCTTACTTCAATACATGTAATTATGTAATCATGTTGACAGGTTTAACATGCGCAATTATAGTATAAGGAATTGCTGACCAAGACGCTTGTAACTCTACGAAACAACAATGTCGACTGAAAGACAAAATTCATAAGAGTTTCAATGGAAATAATTTCAAAACAGACATTCTTTTGTTGACAGTATTAACTTGTCCTTCACCTTTTGTGCTATGCCTCATTATTGTTGATCAATCAGCGATGTACTTATGTCGGCACGCCCAAATGTCTATCAAGTACGTGAGAACATGTGAAAGAAAATACGCCCGGCTTTGTTTTTACTCTGGTGGTACATTGTACAAGAGTGAATTAGATGTGACCACAGATAAACTAACAGCAACTAGGTCTTGATATTTATTCTCAGGTTCCTAACAGCTCTGGGAATTCTACAGACCACAGACGTTCTGTTTCTAGCAGACATGAGAATGCCATCACCTGTAGGCTATATGTGGCATTTTGCTTGAAAATCCTATCTTTTTTTTCTTTTTTATGATGAAAGAATCAGTTTTCAAGCATAAAAGAATAAAAAGGACAATGGTCATCCACATGATCTGGACTGCTGGTATTTACTAACCAGACGTTCTCTTGTGATATCACAGAATAAGTATTGTTTTCTCCACAGTCCCTTTTCTATCCGCAAGATATCAAGAGGACGTAATTTGGAGAAAGATGTAGGGTAGAGCGGGGCTATTCCGCTCATTTCAAATTGTAAACATTATAAATAAAAAACTATTCAATTTTCTAAAATGGAACCAACAGCAAAGCACACCTTATTTATTGCTTATTACATACGAATGTTGTCAAAATACAGTTATAACAATATACCGGCTTGATGAAATAAAATATAAATCAAAGCAAAAATGACGAATCACAAATTTAATGGGGCTATTACGCCCATGCTAGGGGCTATTTCGCTCACTGTAATAATGTCCTTTCCTCAACGGCATTTACCACAAATGAAGTTTTTCCTTCCTGTAGCCCCAACATACATGTCATGATACCAAGTTTCACAGTCTTTGCATTGAATCCAACCACCCTTTAATGATGACTGAGCGGTATAAAAAGTTACGCCACAAAATCCACATGGTGTTTCTTCCTTGTCAAAGTCTTTTGGTCGTACGGATTGAAGGTCCCGGTCATTTGTCTTGCAAATGTCTCGAAAATGTTTTTGGCAACCTTTCCTTTATGGGTCTTATCAAATTTTATGCTCTGTTTTGCCCTTCGAATCTGTTCTGGTGTGCATCCAAACCCCCTTGCTGCCAAGCATTTTAGCCGGGAAGCTAACTCCGTCTCCTCTTGCATACTAAATGCTGTGGGATGACCCGGTGGTTTGTCCACTATGATTTTCTCTAAGGGTCCTTGTCGTTTACGCAAATGAACACGATTTTAAGTGTTGAATAAGGCACATTGCAAAGTCCAGTTGCACCTCTCATGCTCACATCGCCTCGTAATACACTGGACATTGCTCGGTCAATATCTTCCTCAGTCCATTTTCGAACTGGCCCTTTCCTTTTATACGTCCGTAAAATCTCTAACGTAACAAGAAAGAGATACTAATCTGCTATCTGAAATAATTTGGTTGCAATATTACTACAAGAGAGAAGTCTTGGCTGAGCGGAGTAGCCCCCATATTTCTGGGCGGAGTAGCCCCAATTACTGGAATTTACAATAGCGTGTCTTGTGATAGCTGTGACCAAGGGAACGCGCTACCTGCTATGTCCAGATGTAACTTAACCTTCAGACTGCCAGGCGCCACACTTCCGGGAAAAGAAAAGCCGCTACTGTGGACACTAATCCTTAAGTTGCAAGCTCAAATTCTTAATGACGACAAATTCCACAACATAAACAATGTACCTGGCAGTATTCTTCCTTTGTTTTACTCAACACTCAAGCTGTCACTCTCAAACAAACGATAGATGTAGTAGCACAGAGACCGAGGGTCACACTGAACACAAATGGCGATGTCAGCTGAGAAGGGTGGCTGTTCAGTGCAACGTCAAGCTTATTTTGAGCGGGAAAGCCCCGTGGGCGAATTAGCCCCGCCGTACCCTACATACAAAAAAAAAGTCAACCCCTGGCACTATCCAGCCCATGACGGGCTAAGGCCGACCAAGCGACCGCTGCCCAGCCATTTGGCCTGCAGATATTGGGGTGACGCGTGATCAGCGCGTCGGGTCCCCTCGGCCGTTAATCTTGGTATTCGTGATCGGGGCGCTGTCTCACTGTCAGACAGCTACTCAATTGTCCTCACGAGGCTGAGTGCACCCCGTTCCAACCCTCACGTCAGTTTTAAAATCCCTGACGGAGCCGGGGATCGAACCCGGGGCCTCCGGGTGAGAGGCAGGCGCGCTACCCCAACACCACGGGGCCGGCCGAAATATGTACATATCATGTACCAAACCACACACGTTTAATTACAGACTGAAAAATATATTGTTCATTTTGAGGTTTTAAGTTAATTTGTATTCCACCAATTCTCCACGTTTCTCTTAATTGTGACTCTTTTTAAAACTTATGGAACACTACCCCGAGTGCCACTCTGCAAAGAGAAGCTCACATATCGTGACAAATCGGGGGTAGCTCAAAATTGGAGAGCATTGGTTAGGAAACCTAAGGGCTCAGGTTCGATTCAAAGCCTCTTCGTTTAATTTTCTGGTCAATATTTAGGCTATATTGTTTGAACCTTCCCCCATCATCGCTGCAAGGCCGTCCGCATCAGAAGCATGCCAGCGCGCTCGGCGTGCTGTTTGTACACCTATGATCTAAAGGAAAATTATCCTCAAGTCTGGGCACTTAAAAACGGTTGTGTATGGAAAATTACATCACTAAATCATCCGCTAGTGTCAAGGGTGAATTTCTAATTAAATATCTTGAATTTTTGCTATTTCTGACGAAGTACCCAGTGTCCTTTAACGTCTCGTAATATTTCATTGGTCTGATTCTAAAATGATTTACTGAGAACAACGGACGTGTCCTGCTTTTATGAGCTTGGAACATACATTCTGGTCATTCAGTCCAGTTTGTGTGTTGTATTCGTCTGCTAACGTGTGTTATTGTTAATACTGTAGGCTAGCAGTGTGTGTGTTTGCCTGTAATGTCTAGGATTGGAGCAGGTGACTCTGGACTAGAAATATATACTGGCTCGACATTTATTTATGGCACTAATTAACGACTTACCGAATGGGATTCGAAGTGACTGCCGATTGTTTGCGGATGATTGCGTAATATACCGAAAAATGCATAGATCACAAGACAACGCTGAGTTACAAACTGACCTCAACCTAGTTCATAAATTGGCAGTTGACAACAAACTGAAGATAAATACGAGTAAATGTAGGTTGGTTGGTTCCTTAGTTTAAGGGCTGCGACAACGCGGTCATGTAGCCCCGTGTACTTTAGGTGTGTGTAGAATCTGTCCGATAACCAGTGTTAATTGTATTGGCTGTATTAGTGTGTGTTATCTGTAATTCAGGTAAGAACTGAGACGATAATTTCAAGTAGTTCCTACTTTTGCTACCAAATGCTACCGTCCACGACACCTAGCAGACTTGGCTACTAGATGTCATCGCAGTCAGCATCTGGCGGGGAACGTTGGAACTAATATAGCGTTATCAATTTAACCTACAAATTTTGGCTTCACACAAGTGTAGTTAGAGGAAGGTTTATTTTCATGCCATAAATCTATGACATGGGACCGCCGGCTTTATTTCTCCTCAGAAGGAAGGCATACTGAGGGATTTTTACGCTCTTAAAAAATCTGACGACTTCGGCCGAGTTTGAACCCACGACCTTGGGCATAGAAGCTCAGCGTGATACCAACTACGCCACCGAAGCCGCCTAAAGAGTAAATGTAGTCTCATGAGAGTAGGGATAGGGCGAAGGCATGGTTTTCAATATAATAACGGCTCAGAAATACTTGTAGAAGAAGCATCGTGCAAATATTTGGGCATCCATGTAAGGAATATATGAAATGGAGTACTCATGTGGGTTGTGTCGTCTCCAAAGCGTACCAATCACTTCATTTTGTAATGAGGGTATTAAAAGGCAATAGTTCCACTGCAAAAGAATTAGGATATTTGACCCTGGTGAGGCGAATCTTGGAATACGGCTCACAAGGGGAGGATACGATGCATGGGTCACCGATTCAAACCATGTTTAGTACACGTGTAGAGCATGACCAGGCGTATACCAGGTGCAAGTAGTAAGGTGCGCTTCTCAGCCGTTTCCGAGAAATCAATTAATTGCAATTACAGTGCAGCGTCTATGTGCGTTGTACGCTAGCAAGAACCCAATGAGCGTGTGGTGCAACTGTAGGAGCCCTGCTTCGTGAGCGCGGGATCGCTGGATCGAATCCCACCGGTGAGCCTTTGCAGTGTGTTGTGTTTCTTTTCTTTTTAATCATTGGCAATTTCCAACCAATACCCATAGCATGAGGCACTGCTTACGGGGTACGGGGTGGTCTGATGGTTCACGGACATGCAATGAAGAATGAACGGAACAGACGGGGCCTTCAATGTATAAATCTATAGCCTACATATAATAGAATACACCTGACCGTGTATAATACCAATGTATTTGCAATGCCGATACTGTAGATGTAATGTCACAAACGTTGACCGCCATACGATGATTTCAGAATCTGTTTTCCCGCTCACATAACACGTTATTACTAGGGCTCGGATTTTTAGGTGCTAAAAATCTGGAAAATATTTTTTTTTTGTATTAAAATAGAGGAAAGTCGCCAAATATGGAATACCATTTATATTTTTGCTGATATTGAAATAATTGATTGAATTAAAAATGTTTTCAAATGTGTACAATTTCTAGGAATTACTTATACAAAGAATGTCATATAATGCTAAGCTGAATATATTATGTGGAAGTAATTAGAAATATTTTTGTAAGAAAGTTACATTTTATATAATAAACAAGACGGCTCCAAATATGGAATACTTAATGAAGTTCATGAGATTAGTAGTTTATTTACAGAAATCACACACAAATCGCAGCAATCACTTGAGGGACCTTCGACTGGACGATCGACAGACCAGTCTCATCCACACTGAACACCCTATCAGCAGCATAATGATGTTTATCGAACTCATGGTCCAGTATGTCAAAGAAATATAACACAGCTTCCTTATTAAATTCTTTCACTTTGGCAAAAGATGTTCCTGTGGGTGTTCGTAACGATATTTCGTTTCTATGGCGAGATAAAAAAGGGTTTTAGCCATTTTTGCCCACTATTTCTCGTTCCTTGGAAAACGGATGTGGTATGTTGTTCGCCTGTGCTAGTTGAAATGCAAGTTGTTTCACGTCACTCCTAGAGAGATCAAAAATCTTGCGCCCATGATTTTCAGGTACTCTACGAGTTGCTTTTCTATACTACGTGGAAGAATCGGACGTCTTCCAAGTGCGGTCCGTACTGCATCCTTGGGTTCAACATCCTTCACGGAATACAGCCTGAAGAAAGTAGTTCTAGGTACTTTGAATTGTTCAGCTGCTTTTTTAAATCCCATTCTCTTTTCTCGTACCGCAAAAATAGCTTGTTTCATGTCATCCGAGTTCGACCGTTTCCTCTTACGTCTTTCACCTGACATGACCTAGAAAAATTGTACAAATAATTGATAAATATTCATACAAATAAAGTGACAGGAATGAGGAGCCAAATATGGAATACTATTCCATATTGCGGACCGCATGTATTCCATATTGGGAACTTTGCCATGTTGATTTAAAGGATGCGCAACGGAAAAGAAAATAAACGTAAGGATTAACAACTACATATAGCTAATAGCGTAGCATATACACTATAATTTGCCTGCTAGGATAAGAATAATACCCGATAATAAAGGCATACAATAATGCAATGAGTGCATACCTCACAAAATCTCAAAGACGGAAGATTCAAACTTCAGCAGATAACTAACCAACCAAGCTCAGCAGAGTTGTCTCTCTCAGTGACCTCGGGAATACAATGACGTCACACGCAAGCACTGACAGTAAAGGGAGATCTACCAACCACACAATTCGAAATATTACGGTATTCCATATTAGGTGACTATTCCATATATGGCGACTTTCCCTGAAATATGTGACAAAAAAGTAAAAATATTTAATTACAATTTTGTATATTAATGTAAATATAAACAATATGCAGTACTCTTGAATGTAATTTATTCTATGTCTCACTGACTGTTGAAGCATTACAATACACAACGAGATACATCTTCAGGTTGTCCATCACAAATGACCGACGATTATCGCGAAACACTTCTGACGGCGCGAAACTGCGGCAATATGTTTCTTGCCCTTGAGGTGTTGTGTAACTTGAGATCGCTGTTCAGCCTTGATTACTTTCTCACATTGTTGGCAGAACAGAACGCCCCCATCAGAAGTAACATTATCAATGAATTCTGCAACATACTGCTGCAGACGATAACTTGTAGTTGCTTTTACTTTAGGCATCGTAGAACTCCCTTACACTTCCCAGGGCCAGAAATGAACTGCTTGTGAGTGACACTGGTTCCAGGCAGCTTTTTGGGGGTAAAGTCTAGCACGTGGTGCAATATGGCTGTGGACAAGAAAATCCCCGGCTTCCACAGTGAGTGGCACGGGGCGACAAGTAGAGAATAACACAGTTGCAAGCTGACATGCGCTCTGCACGAAGAATAGATAGCTCACAGGTTCTTCCCTGTTGAAGTAACACAGAACAAACATGCAATAAACTGAAAGATCTAGCATACTGATTTTTTTAAATGTAAATATTACCGTATGTCTTTTTTGTGCTAATACGTGAAAAGCATGAATTTATGTATTTATAGAAAAATGCTTAAAATATGTAATTACATAAAAAAATATTTATTTACCTAAAATTCCGAGCCCTAGTTATTACAATTGACTGCAAAATAAACATTATTCACGACACCTACAGTTGTACGAATTGTCAATGTTTACAAAGAAAATACACAACACACTGTAAAAGCTCACCGGTGGGATTCGATCCAGCGATCCCCCGCTTACGAACAGGGCCCTTACCGCTGCACCACGCGCTCGTTGGCTTCTTGCTAACGTACTATGCACATAGACCCCGCTCTGTAATTGCAATTCATTAATTTCTCGGAAACGGCTGAGAAGCGCACCTTACTACTTGCACCTGATATGCGCCAGGTCATGCTCTACACGTGTCCTAAAGATAGTTCGAAATGGTGACCCATACATCGTATCCTCCCCTTGTAAGCTGCTGAGTGGAAGGGGCGCTATATCGCTAAACGTGGCTCTGTAAACATTCAAGTGCAGGAAGGAAAGAGAGCATGGATCATTTAGAACACGACATCAGAACCACCAACTCCTTATAATACGAAAGAAAACCTTAAAAACCGTCACTGGGGCTGGAGAAATTTAAATTCAAGGAAGGCAAGTACATAATGAAACGACATTCGAAACCAAGCAGGCAGAAAAAATAAAGCACGGCATGAACGACCTCAAGCACGTCTGTCGGTGAGTGGTCACCGCCGCGCCGGTTTCTCGAAATTCACTGAATCCCGCCCACTTCCTGCGTGTTAAAGCTTGGTGACGGTCAGGTAGTTTGTCAGCGTACCGTGACGAAGGGGGATCAGTGGAGCGAAGAGGGTAACAGGACCTCTATTACTCGCGGTCTGACCCTGCCTCGACATTCACAAGAGGTGACGTCACAGACATGCGTGGAACCGCTGCAACAAACATTATTATTACAGATTTCTGACGTATAATATTTACATTTCGACATCGTCGAACATAAAAAACTAAACATTAAGTTACTAAAATTTAAATCTCTCGCACGCAGGGGAATATTCATTGTCGCCACATCGGGGGCGTGGTGGCGTAGCGGTCAAGCTGTTGATCTCTCACCAAGGTGGACCGGGTTCGATTCTCGGTCAATGATGTGAGATTTTCGAAGTGAAATGCCATGTCCTGTGGTTCAGATACCACGTAAAAAGGAGGTCCCGAGGCTCACTAAAACTAAAACGCGTCCTTCCTTAGTTTCCACGCCATGCGCACGAAGTTGTGACTGGTGGTGACATAGAGAAACACTCTGCAATGGCGAGAAGAGGTTAGCACAAGGAAAAATATTTGTTAGCATCAATAAGCGAGTGTCCATTTCGTATTTTGATGGGTAATAATCTTATACTTATCTTATAATACGCTAAGGTGTATGCTTCACAAAAGTCAAGCTCCTAAACCAGAGAGAGTTAGAAAGTGTGGTTTGTACCAAATTCCTTCAAATCGTCTCAATAGAACAGGAAAAATCTTGTATTTCTCGAAAAGTCAACGGAAAAATATGTAATTGTTTATAAAGTGCAATTAAACAGATAAACAAGACGATAACACCTGGCAGAACTGTGTCGCGTACAGCCCGCATAGCACTAGAGCCGGCCGGGTAGTCTGTACACATGGGGCGCACACAACCCATTGTGCAAGAGTTCTCGCACTGTGATTTTGCAGGTTATGTTCGAATGATTGAACTTTTTTCATCTGTTTATCATATTTTCTTTCGTTTTCTCAGTTCCAGTTTTGATCGTTACTGAAAAGATGACTGGAAGAAAGAGACTTACTGGGGATCAGTATCGATCTTTGGTGAAAGGGAAACGAGAATAAGAAGCATTGAAGAATAGGTCATTCTTTGGCTACGCTCGCGCCTTCTGTCAGCGCAGCTGGGAAGCCGCGTAGAGTTGATTTTTGTTATTTATTAAAGTATTACGTAATCATAAGCTTCAACCCCCCCTTCTTCGCGATAACGAATGTAATATGTGGACGACCCCCTTGTATCCAACTTACTTAAATAGTCGTCAATATACAGTATTGTGTCTCTACAGATGAGGTGGGGTCCCGCTCGGCCGATACAAACTGCGTTGCGAGACCTTAAATAAACCAGTAATCAACGCACACCGCTCCATTCCCCCCGCAGCATGGCTGCTCTATCAGGCAAAAATAAAGAGATTTCACTAGTCTAAAAACATAGTTATCAGCAACCTTCCACCTGGGTTTGGAATCATAAATACGATTTTCTTCACTCCTTTTCTAAACCAAAATCTCTCCGTATATTATGAGGTAGGTATGCAATTCCACTGGAGGTTGGTATTAACACTCATCCCCGCGGTTGAATCTGACCCTGCTACCTACCTCAGAATATTCGATTCGAACCCTGTGGCTTACTATTTGAGCTCTCTAACAAGAAATGAACTGCAATTGAACTTTCCACGTCTCAAATGCAAGCAGTAACACGCAACAGGAAGAAGAGACCACAGCAAGCAAGATAAAAACAGAGATTCCACAAGAAAATAGTATCTGAGAGAGGATGTTTCTTTTCGTGCTTAAGAAGTCATATAACGGAGCTGACGCGATAAGAACAATGTTATTCCACGCTTTGTTCATTGGTAGTGGCAACATTCACAACCTCAAACAGTGACGCAATCCCTAAACAGACTTAACAGTAGAATAGTCTAACGCTTGAAATTTTAACTTTCAGTCGGTCAACACAAAATAATTCCAATTACTGGAATATGTGAAAACAAAAATAACCTAAAATACATGCTACTAGACTATAAGCTGTTCTAGTCTAGTATGATTCGCAATTGAATCCCGTTATACGTTAGGTTGGTTTTGTGTTACAAGGTTTTGTGAATTTCATGAGTACAGGCCGGACGTTTGTTTTAGACGATTGCCCTTGACTTTGAAGCCTGTGGGTGAGCCTACACTCACTCTCTCTCTCACCCTATCACTCCACACTTGTCACCACCGACCTGATGTAATGGAATTCCAGACTTGAGCAGACAGTACAGTCCACTTCGAAGTATTGTGTGACGCAGAAGTACACGTTACGTAGTTACGAACAGAACGTCATTATATTTGCCAATGACTGTACTTCAGTAGTAGTAGTGTGAAAAATCTTTGTCAATCATCGGACCGCTTGGGGCAGCAGATAACAACACAGGTACTGTAGTAACTCGCCTCCAGGCTTCCATTATGAATTTTCACTCGTCTAAAACAAACGTCCGACCTTTTTTTTTAACGGTGTGTAAGCGCGTGTATACAATTTAGAATATCACACTGTAATAATAATAATAATAATAATAATAATAATAATAATAATAATAATAATAATATCGTATGGCCTCGGTGCAAGCTTTGTTAATTGACACCCAGAGGGCAGCATGTCGAATTTCCTTTGAACGCTATGAAAGTCAAGGAGGTTAGATATCTAAGCTTCTTGACACTACAGCGCTTTCTAGTAGAGAAATGAGGAACTTTGTGTTGGCGGAAAATCCCGCGATTAATTTTGCCATTGAACACGGCCTACTGAATTCAAATGGGTTCATTAACATGCCAACAACGTATGACATTCATGTCGTGACTTTTGTCGCCTTTCAAAAATCACTTACCACGGCCAGGGGCGAACCTGCAAGCTTGGGGTTGGTAATCCGATACGTTAACCACTCACCCACCGTGGCAAGCGTCACACTGTAATAATGAAGGAAAGAAGCAATGAAGGAAATTGGAGAAAAATTTCAAGTGGGGGTGAAGATTCAAGGAGAAATAATTTCAACTCTGAGATTTGCCGAAATCAGTCATCTTGGCCAACACGCCTGAGGATTTGAATGGCATGGACTCCGTCTTGAGGAAATAATTCATGATGAAAATTAATAAATGCAGAACAAAAATATTGGAATGCAGCGGAAATAAATCAGGAACCTCTATGGACATCAAATTGGCAAGTGAAAAACTAAAGGAAGTAGGAGACTTCTGTTACTTAGGAAGCAAAATAACCAGTGATGGACGAAGCAAAGGGGATATAAAAAGTAGGTTATCTCAGGGAAGAAAAGCATTTCTACAGAAAAGGAATCTGTTGACATCGAATATAGATTTTATTAGGAAGCCATTTTTGAAGGCCTTTGTCTGGAGCGTTGCACTCTATGGAAGTGAAACTTTGACTATTGGTGCAGCAGAAAATAGGAGACTTGAAGCATTTGAAATGTGGTGTTACAGGAGAATGATGAAGATCAGATGGGTAGATGGGGTTACAAACGAAGAGGTATGAATAATTGCGGGGAGGAGAGATGTTTCTGACGACTGCTAATGAAGAGAAGAGATAGGTTGGTATGACACATACTAAGACACCCAAGAATAGCAAGCTTAGTTATGGAAGGAAGGGTCGAGGACAAGAACTGTAGGGGTAGACCAAGGTTAGAATATGTTAAACAGATTGCCTCTGATGTAGGGTGTGGTAGCTATGTAGAGATGAAACGATTAGCTCAGGACAGGGAGTTAAGTGTACATTATAATTAGGCTTTTTTTCTAGTGCATGCTAAAGTTTGTTATTTGATTTACTATTATTACAGCGTGATATTCTAAATTGTATACACGCGCATACACACCGTTACTCACGAAAATAATCATCTAACGACGTGCCAATGAACCACAGTAGTGAAAAATTAACTTTAACACAGTGATCATGATCTGACGATGGCCACTTGAGGGGCGAAACGTGTAATCCTAATTTTGCACATTTATGTGTGACAATTAACTAATAGACTACAATCATATAATTTTTTCCAGGAGTGTGTTTACATATTTATAACTTGTACCCCACTCAATACATTGGGCGCGAGTGTTGACCGACTGAAAAGCTGCAAAATATAATTTGTATAGGCAACACTGAAAAAGAAAGCTTGCCACGGTGGGTAAGTGGATAGCGTGTCGGTCTACTAACCCCAAGATTGCAGGTTCGCTCCTGGCCGTGGTAAGTGTTTTTTTTTTTTTTTTTGAAAGGCGGCAAAAATACGACACTATGTTGGCAAGTCAAAGAACCCATTTGAATTCAGTATGCCGTGTTCATAATGGCAAAATTAATCTCGGGAGTTTCCGCCAACACCAAGTTCCTCATTTCTCTACTAGAAAGCGCTGTAGTGTTCAAGGAGCTTAGATATCTAACCTCCTTGACTTTCATAGTGATTCAAGGAACAGCGAAATTCGACATGCATGCTACCCTCTGGGTGTCAAATTACAAAGCTTGCACCCGGTACCGAGGCCATACGATATTATTATTACTGAAAAAGAATGGCTTCAAATCTCTACATGGTGCCTTAAAGAAAGTCTGCCTCTATCACAGCCACTTTCTTCTAACCGATACACTCCAAAATGAAGGAACAACAATTTACAGATCCGCTACATACCGTACACAGAGGAAGATACTTTAGAAGGTGCGAGTGAAGCATGTACAGTATTACACGGTACACGCTGGAAGGAATGTGCTGACGAACATGTCTGCATTCATCTTCACGTTGTAAGCACGAACAGGATGCGGACTTATCGACATTCACGTACGTCAGAGAAGTTTACAGCTTGGGGATATGTAGCAGACATTAACATGCCATGAAGCCAGTAAGTAAAACATAAGCACTAAATCGATTTAAGTTTCTTGGTAACATTTAAGGACACGCTGACCTACCATCCCAGCATTTGTTTGGAGTGAGTATGGAAAACACCAAGAGGAATTCGCACACATTGTGCCGGTGGGTTTAAGCGCCTGGATACGAACTTAACACTTGAGAAGTGCGTGGAAAAAAATTAAAAAAATAACACGATGACTGGTGCCGGGTCATTTTGATCCATAGTTTTGACACCTGGTGTCTTCCTATGAACTATTAATTCCCAATATAGAATAAGGTTTATTTATATTTTTCAAATTTAATATACAGAAAAATGACAATTATCGTAACAGCTTATCATTGGCCTTGATAGTGGCGGTAAAGCAGTTATCTCGAATTGTTTTGAACAAAGGAGCTTATGACCAAGGTGTCCCTAGACTCTAAACAGGGATCAACAAGAACGTGGGCTATGGTAATGTGCTGCTCCAAAATAGTTTGATTTTTCCCTTTGTTTTTTACAGATTGTCCCGACTAACGTAAGCCGAAAATTGCCACGTAAGGACTGGCGCCAAGGGTAAGTCTGACCCAACCGTAAATAATATAAAAATAACATGAGTGTACAAAAAGCTAAGGACATGTTTCTTTTGAGGGGTGAAGTTCAAGGCTAGGAGGGAAGGTACAGTAAGCGACAGGGAATTGGGGCTGACCAAAACGAAAATTTAGAGCTTTATTTAAGGCTCGGGTCAAAAATACCCATGGGCCAGTCGTCGCGGGTTCAGATACCATCAATTGCACCAGAGAAGGGATCCCATCAGAAGAGTCAATGAATGAAAATCCACAGCCTGCTTCCAGTCTCCGACCGGGTCAGGAATGGAATAAATGAATGAAGCCCCCATCTAGCGGCGAGGATATGGACTGTGCCGGCTGCCGAGGCCTGACGCACTCCTCTGGGGCAATGATTAAATGAATGACAGATGAAATGAAATGAAACTGGAGAGTGTTGCTGGAATGAAATTTGGACAGGGAAAACCGGAGTACCCGGAGAAAAACCTGTCTGCCTCCGTTTTGTCCAGCACAGATCTCACATGGAGTGACCGGGATTTGAACCACGGACCCAGCGGTAGAAGAGTCAATGAGAGAATAAATTAATATGAATGGAACTGGTCACGGAATTGGAAGGAAGCGGTCGTGGCTATTACAAGGTACCGTGTTGGCTTTTGCCTCCAGTTGAAAATGGGAAGAAACCATGGAAAACCATTTCAAGGAAGGGTTACAAATAAATACATGCATACTGAATAAATTAACAAATCAATATTATTATTGTTATTATTATTATTATTAATAATAATAATAGTTTCGTTTTGGCCAACTAAATACCACGTCATTTCAAATGTTTCATTTTAGCTATAAAATTAGCCCAGTGTTCCTTCATTCGTAAACGGTGTTGTTTTTTTCCCTCTTTTGTCCACGCCAAGGCTTCATAACTTAACATAACGAAAATGGTTGTTTGGGTAGATTACATAACAAAATGGGTCTTGGTCACATTGTGGTCGTTATGTTTCATACCCGGACGTCATTTGTAACGCATGGTAACGTTATTGGTCCTTATAACGTTATTCTGACATTGGTTATCGTAGAAACGATATAGTATTGTCCGACAGAAATAACGTTAATTGAATAAGTCTCTCGAAAAATATCCCCTAATACCGTTATTCGGACTAATAACCTTATTCGGATATCGGTTATTGCAGGAATGAAATGGTAGTGCTCACTAGAAATAACGTTATTTGAATACATCTCTCGAAAATTATTCCGCCAATACCGTTATTCGGACTAATAACGTTATTCGGATATCGGTTATCGCAGGAACGAAATGGTAGTGCTCACTAGAAATAACGTTATTTGAATAGATCTCTCGAAAAATATCACCCAATACCGTTATTCGGACTATTAACGTTATTCGGATATTGGTTATCTCAGGAACGAAATGGTAGTGCTCACTAGAAATAACGTTATTTGAATAGATCTCTCCAAAAATATTCCCCCAATACCGTTATTCGGACTAATAACGTTATTCGGATATCGGTTATCGCAGGAACGAAATGGTAGTGCTCACTAGAAATAACGTTATTTGAATACATCTCTCGAAAATTATTCCACCAATACTGTTATTCGGACTAATAACGTTATTCGGATATCGGTTATCGCAGAAGCGAAATGATAGTGCTCACTAGAAATAACGTTATTTGAAAACAACCTTCAAAAAATTGTCCCCCAATACCGTTATTCGGACTAATAACGTTATTCGGACACCGTTCATATATTACAAGCGGCATCATCGATTGAGAATGGCACCATTTTGATACATTTAGCGTTGGAGAACTCCATAGAGTAGAAAGAGTGGAAGTGTCACTTAGCGACCTACGTCGTGTTAGGTTCTGAGTTTAGCCGCGAGGTTAATAAATACTCGGAAGTGCTTACCGTATTGGGGTATTGTAATTTTAGCCTACTTTTCACATGTTGCAAAAATGAGGGAAAAGTAGACTTATGAGATCAATCTGGGCAAATGTCTGTATGTCTGTCCTGTCTGTCTGTCTGTCTGTCTGTCTGTGTGTGTATCAGTCTATCAACTTCTAAACGGCTGAAGCAATCAAAACCAAATTTGGTATGGGTAAAGATCTATACCTGAATATCTCAAGGCCATATATATGAAATTGATGTCAGTGCTACCAACTATTGAAAAACTGCAATTGAAATTTGAGCTCCATGTTCGATATCTTGGAATGTAGGCCTATGCATGGGACCTATTCCAAAATTGGCACATATTATATAGATAATAATATTTCAGTTTAGTTTCCAGGAGGCCATACATGGCAGTGTTGCCAAAATGATTCTAAGCCTGCTGATAGGTCAAATTGTTAAATGCATATAACTTCTACACAATCAATTGGATTTCAACCACATTTCGTATGTACTATGTGTACATAGACAGATCTGACTGAACGTATTCTTAAGAGCCACCAGGGCTGCCAACTGTTAATAAATGCTCTCTCTATGTTTCTATCCAAGTACTAATATATCAGAAACTATGCAAGCCGACATCTTTAAACTATGCACACATGTAGTACCTAACATTCTAGATCAATTTGGAGTAACTAATGTACGTCAGTGCTATCAACATGATTCTAAGCCTGCTGATAGGACCAATTTTTAAATACATGTAACCTCTATACTATCAATTGGATTCCAACCAAATTTTGTATGTACTATGGGTACGTAAACAGATATGACTATGCGAATTCTTAATAGCAACCAGGGCTGCCAACTGTTGATAATGGCTGTCTCTATTTTTTACCCTAATATCAATATATCAGAAAGTATGCAAGCTAGCAACTTTAAACTTTGCACGCGTATAGTCCCTGCCATTCTAGATTAATTTGGAGTAACTAATATATGTCAATGCTGCTAACATGATTCTAAGCCTGATGATAGGTTCAATTCTAAAATGTATGTAACTTCTATACAAACAAATGGATTTCATCTAAAATTGGCACTACAATAGATCATAATATTTCAGATTATTTCTGACCAACACATACATGACATTGCTGCCAATATTATTTTACGCGCGCTGATAGATCCAATATCTAACTGCATCTAACGTCTATGTTATCCGTTGAACTTCAACCATTTTTTGTATTCTGTACCTTAAGAGATGGAACTAAGAATATATTAAGTCACCTGGGCTGCCAACTGTAGTGCTCTATTAGGCTACTTTATGCCAGGTATATTTCGAATGAATTAGAAACGTTGATATTACCAACTAATTTCTTAATTAACGTAGATAGTTCCATATAAATTAATCAGTGGCATGAATCTTAAAGTTTAAGAAAAGTAGGCTCTTTAGTTCGTTACGGAACTTCTTGTTGAACTACTGAAAAGGCGAATGTCCGAAAAAAAACTAGTAAATGCGATTTTGAAAAAGGAACAACAGACCGACACCTCTTGAAATACATAGGCCTAGGTGGATAGCAAACGACCTGAAGCTTAATAGAGATCAATTCTAGCGAATCAACTAGACAACACCGACAGTAGTGGCTACGCTGGCTAACGCGCAGTGTTAGGTCATGGGGCCAAGCTCTCTGCTGACTCGGTAGACGCGTGGGTTCGAGCCCCACCGTCGGCCGTCCTTGAAATGGTTTTCCGTGGTTTCCCATTTTCAACACCAGGCAAATGCTGGGACGGTACCTTCTGACAGGCCACGGCCGCTTCCTTCCACATCCTTATCCAATTTAATTCACCTTAATCAATTCCATCTCTCATCTCGACGCGCAGGTCGCCCACGGGTGTCAAATAGAAAGACCTGTACTAGGTCTCTGAGAAGACCACACGAAAGAAAAAAAAACTAGACAACGGGGAAAATTCAGTGTACATTAAATTAGTGTCCACCTTACTGTATGAAAACATATTATCTCGACATGAAGGTGTGAAATCCTTCCGGCTAGCTAGCGGTAACACCACAAAGACTGTTTGACAAAACGTGTGCTTGTCTGTTTAATCTACCTCCCGAAGTCAACAACGAAAGGCTCTCCCGCGTGCTTTCTACGTATGGAGTTGTCAAGGACATACGGACGAGTGCTGGAATGAAGTATACGAATTTTCTGCTGTAAATAGACTGTCTAAACAGAAGGAATCGCCCAGTACTTCATGTCAGACAACAAACCTACAGCACGGTGCTGGGTGAGTCTGATGGGAGTAGTAAGCTAAACAACACTACGGACATGGAAACTGCAGTACTTTCCCCTGAATATCCAACCATATCAGAGGCTCTTGATTACAGGCCCCATTCTACAAACACATACAGCATTGCGGAAGTAACTCAACCATCAAATAACGTAGCTGAAACATCCATGACTACTTTACATAGCAATCAAGAGGGAACTGTGACGTCACGATCGGACAGCACGGGTAAGACACACACCAGCCAGCCAACACAGCATTCTGTGCAGCAGCCAGATAACATTAAGGCTAAATGTCCCGATTTTTAGTTTGTAATTATGACACCATGTAGCAGCACCAAAGTGAGACAATTTCTTTTTTAAGTTTTCTCTTGAATGGAAACTCGTATTTGCGATGTGAAAACCACTTTGCATACTAGAGTGCAATGAAAAAAATGAAAATCCATAGCCTGCTTCCAGTCTCCGACCGGGTCAGGAATGGAATGAATGAAGCCCCCATCTAGCGGCGAGGATATGAAGTGTGCCGGCTGCCGAAGCCTGTCGCACTCCTCTGGGGCAATGATTAAATGAATGACAGATGAAATGAAATGATAGTGGAGAGTGTTGCTGGAATGAAGTTGTGACAGGGAAAACCGGAGTACCCGGAGAAAAACCAGTCTGCCTCCGTTTTGTCCAGCACAGATCTCACATGGAGTGACCGGGATTTGAACCACGGACTCAGCGGTGAGAGGCCGGAGTGCTGCCGCCTAAGCCACGGAGGCTTAGAGTGCAATAGAATTGATATTAATTCAATGCATTTCCCAAAAAATGTGAAAAACAAAAACGTTACTAGCAGTTTTTTATATTTCTGCTTAAAATATGAAAAAGACCTGGTAATACGAAAACGGAGATTTAGTTCCTGATTCCAATGCATTTTTCATAAATAAAATCGGGTGAATGGAATCGTCAGCATTAGTTTGGGAATCGTTTTTTTTAAGGGTGGGAGGAGTAGAGGCGCCGCTTCACAAGATCTCTTGCGCAAGGAAAATGATGAACACGCCGAATTGACGAATACCGTATTGTAGTTCGGCGAGTTACATGTACAAGTGCCTAGGCGTGGAACATTATCTGAGCAATAAAATAATAGTAATGTAACGTATACACAATGTGTTTGTACAGATACTTTTCTTACTTCCTCAAACATTCTTTTTGTTGTTCATGTTGATAATAATACATTGTAGGGACTTGGGACATCTTGATCATCAGTCGCGTGTAGTTGACTATGTGTATTACTAGATTCCAGTGGTCTTGGCACGATCCCCAGCTGTGCCAAGATATTTAATGCTGGTCTGAGGGCTGTAGCCGGTCACACTCTCTTCGTGAGGCAATACTGAGAAGAGGTGTGTTCGATTCCAACCTCAGCCATCCTGGAAGTTATTTTCCCTGGTATCTCACTTCTACTCGAGGCAAATGGCGGGTTGGTTCCAAACTTAAGGCTGCGGCCTTCTCCTTCCGAATCCTTGCCAGAACTACAAATGGTCACACCAATACAGCCATCATATTAACACAGGTTATAAGACAAATTCTACACATACACAAATACACACGGCTAGATAACCATGATGTCTAAGCCCCTGAGATGAAATAACAACAATACTAATCATTATGCATATAATTTTGTTCGAGTGGGAATCTCGTCATACGTAGCCTATTTTCAATATTAATTGTAAGACGTTTCAGTATACTATGATATGTAATTGTTTAATCCAACCATTGTACCTACGCTATCAAAGGCACGGCACAAGGTATTAAGGCCAAACTGTCTCCAGACTGGAAAGATAATTGAGTTCGAAATCCACCGTTAGGCTTCCTTGAACTGTTTGTCTATTTTTAATTCCAGGCAAAAACCGGAACAGTACTTCCAGGGAGTAGGATAAATAAGGCGATTCTGGCGCAGGGGCTAATGGGCAAGATGGCCGCCGCACGCACCCAGCCCTATGTTATTCTTATGGAGGGGACAGACATAGCTGGCGCAAAGACTAATGGGCAAGATGGCCGCTGTGGATGACGTCACAGGGAGAGGTCATTGGAGTCAGGGATGGGGCAGGTGCCCTGAGTCTTCAAGTAAGGTACTATCTCGGCATTTACCTGGAAGGAGTGAGGAAAACCCTGGGAAACACAAGACAACTGAACTTCACGTGCAACCACAATGGTAGGTTAAGGAATTTCTGAATGGCAATAAACATCTGCTGTAAGGAACATTGTTTCAGTTCCTTACCTTTTCTTTCGTTCAATACGCCAATACACAAGCTCTGCTGGGACTTTTCTTCGCTTTCTGTGGGTGTACAAAGGAAGTGGATATTTATGCAGGACGCTTGCACCTAGAGAACATGGCACTTGACTGTCGTCAATATTTACGAAGATCAATTTTCCATTTTCACAATGGCTACGTCTTACTTTTCCACACAACGCATTGTTTCCATTTGAATTCGAACTTGCTTCTCTGAAAAAAGTTGTCACTGAATAGTTCGTGCTCTTGTACTCTTACACTTATATATTGGAAGTTTAAAAAAAGACTAAACCCGTGGCGCGACAGCCGTTGAAGGGCCTAAGCCTACCAAGCAACCGCTGTTCAGCCATGTAGCTTGCAGATTGTGGGGTGACAGATAAAATATCAGTGAAATCAAAACTGCTCAGTACTTAACAGATTCTCTAATGCAAGCGTAAAGAAATATATAATTTGAAATATAAACTAGGGGAAAAAATCTTATGTGTGTGTACAGGTTTTTTAGGGCCTGGCTTCCTTTTCTTGGTACAGTACTTAGTCGCAATCCCCCTGGGATTTCGTGGTATGCCCTTGAATCAGGGCTGGCATGCAAAACGAAATGCATGGCTGTGTGGCCGAATATATTTGAATTTCGCCATGAGCGCGATACTCGGGAGCGAAATGATAATGATCGTCGGCGGGAAATAAAATCGAAGCGAAACTTAATTCGAAGTGAAATGACATAGCGAAATCAACGCGAAACTTAATAGCAACGCGAAATTACATTGTGCAATTGAATAAAATTTCACTCCCGGCGCGAAAAGAAATTCGTTACAATCTTTTAATTTCGCTCCCGGCGCGAAATACAATTCATTACAGACTTTTAATTTCACTCGCGGCGCAAAATAAAATTCAATACAGACTTTTAATTTCGCTTCCGGTGCGAAATAAAATTCGTTGCAGTCTTTTAATTTCACTCCCGGCACGAAATACAATTCATTACAGACTTAATTTTGCTCGCGGCGCAAAATAAAAGTCAATACAGACTTTTAATTTCACTTCCGATGCGAAATAAAAATTCGTTACAGACTTTTAATTTCGCACCCGGCATGAAATAAAATTCCTAAACGGAATTTAGTTTCGACCTCCGACGTGAATTTAAAATGCATGGAACATTTCATTTCGTTGTTGAAATTAAAATGTATTCGTTTCGAGAGTTAAATTATGTTCGGTGCGATGTTCAAAGTCCTGACGTTGGCAGCAGTAGCAGTCTTACCGTACACCGCCTGCACAATCTGTCGGGCTGCAACAGCAACGTGAGTTATACAATGGTCATCACTCCAGTGTAGGAGAAAGTCAGTGCTATGGCATCAACATCACCATCGTCGTTGACTGCACCTCGGACTCGTGGCTGGCTCTCCCTGACGTTCATAACGCAATACTTTGAGTACAATGGGGCAACAAGTACCTCTACTTGTTCCATAGCGAACAAGAAGACGAATGTGCTGTGCGAACAGACATTCAAGATAGGTGAAGAACTCGCATTACAATACAAATTATCAGTTGTAACTCTTCAGTCAGTCAACACTAATTTGCCCAATAACAGGGCGGGGTACAATGTACAGTACATGTAATTAACACTCATGGAAAACTTTACATGTACAGTATTAGTTTATGGTCACTATTATAATGCAGCAATTTTAGTGATCTTAAATCTAATACATGTAATCATTTCCAGGAGTGTTACTTACATCTTATATACGATGTACCCCCACCCAGTTATTAGTCCAGTCAAATTAGGATTTTTTGCTGCATTAAATCATGTAGTTCCAAATATTTTCAGGAATGTGTAGGGGGAGGTCCCCTGAACAACACCTAATAAAGTCCAGTCAATTTCAGGTGCCGCAGGGGGGGGGGGCTCCTAGCCCCCCTTTTTTAGATTTTGGCGTATAACTTTAAAACGGTGCGTCGCACACATATATTTATACTTTTCAAACATAAAGGAAATTAAATGCCCTAAAAAATGGTGTATTCATATTTAACTCTGTATGTTATCGTCTCCGAGATATGAGCCGGTGAATATAAAATATTTGCAGAAAAATGTGAAGCGCCTCACGTTTCTCGTCTAACTTGCCCGGACCCGTTTGCCTTCCATTTTACAGGAAACTCGCGGGGAAGGAAGTTGTAGAACATTAAATTTCCTTCCAGAATATATGTACGTATGCTAATTTATCTTCGACCAGTCAAACGTTAGAGCGCTTTGACTTAACGGGGTCGGTTTCGAGATTTTGCTAGTGAACTGCTCATTATTTTACTTCCGTTTTCAACAGCTTTAACACTCTGTATCACATTATTTATTGATTATGTAAACATAGATGGTATTATCAACCATATAACTAATAATATATAGCCTACCTAGAAAGTATATGAACGCAGTGGCGTATATAGGATTATGTTTCGGGGGGCCCAAAATTTCGGAAAACAATTTCGTTTTTATGGGAATGAAAACATGATCAAGATCTAATAATTTACAGTCCAGCCCATCGGAGTATATATATGTTCTGAAAAGTTTGTTATATTTCGTTGTTTATATTCTTTTAAAAATTATAAATTAGAAGTGACATTTTTTATTTTTTTATTAACAGCATTGTTACCCTCTTAAAATAAACATAAATGCACTTGCTGGACAAATTTGATGTTCATTAACAATTTGTTGTGTTGAACCTGTAGAAACACACTGCACGAGCTATATAGAACAGGTAGGTGGCAATGAAGACAAGTTTGCTTTCATCGTGGCTGACGATTTGACGAAGCACATCTACTGTACGTGTGAATAGAACATAAGAGAATAGAAAATTTATTTATCAAACAACATGCTTCAACGAAGTTAGTACATGCAACACAAAATGAAATGTACCTGTGATAATTGAGGTCATACTCGTGGAGTGGTGTCGGATACATCAGTAGGAACATATTTTGTTCCCTAGCTTCATTGATGTCTTCTGGCGTGGACGTGGAGCCATAAAACTTCAGTGATGCTTTCGGTTTCGTTAGGATACCGCTCCAAACATTTCATTTGCTTTACATTTCCCAAAATTAGTGGGGTGGTATCACATCCAGTGAAGCCATGGATTAATAGAATGTACTGGCAGAATGGCAAGGCCTGAAGTTGTTGGGAGGAGTAGAGTCTGTCATCTGCGTTGCCTCGTCCAGGCTCCAGGAAAAGGGCATTCGTGTCTCGTGGTGTGAGTGCCATGAGTAAGACGAGCAGGTCTACGTCCTCGACAACTACCACCACAGTTGAATGAGGGGTATTTTGTAATCCACGCCTGACAATGCTGCAGTCAGCGTCTCCTTTGGCTATGGTGAATTGTATACATTTTGCATCCCATGCAACATAGTTATCTGCTTAATTTTGTTCTGTTCGTTGGAAAGGAAGTTTTCCTGCTTAACAGTAGCCACCATGTTCTCATCAAAGTCTGTTTCACTGATATTTTACTTGATGCTCTTCGATGTTGTTCGCCTCTTTTCGTGGAACATGTGTCTTCATCAACGTCAAACACAACAGCAGAGTTGTAACAGTAATGGTTGATAACGTAAGACACATATTGGCTGCAGATAAAGGCGAACTTAGTGTCGTTCCACTTGACCCTATGAAGAAGAAAGCCACCATCGATTACCGCAAAACAGATCTTCAGGTTGGTTATTTGACTACATGAAGGAAAGGCATCGTAGAGAGCGGACTTTTTCGTTTTCCTCATGATCCCTTCGTCAAAAAGAGTCGGGGGATATGGGGCTAACTCACACTTCAACAGTTCCTCCACATCCCCTTCAGTTCTCTTGTTAATTGAGGTTCTCTGGAAAATCATTAAAGGCTCGACCATCAATACATCATTGTCCAGTTTGATAATGTTGCTCATAGCAGGCAAAGGGACTTCTGGGTTTTTCTTACACTGTTTAATTTATGCAAAGTTACTTCCAACAAAAGTCCCCTTTGTAGGGGTTCCGATTCCCAATGGTTCCAATGTTGCTGGGTACTATTACTCCGGTTGAAAGGGACATCAAAGAATCACGTACAGCAAAAGGCGGGTGATCAGCCAACTACTGTGCAAGCTATCTTCTGGCTTGGTCATCCCTGCTCATTCGTGATGCTCAAAAGTTGACATGCTGTTCTCCACTTACAGATGGGACGCCGGCAAACTGCTCTAAGCTTAGTGAAAATCCACAGCCTGCTTCCAGTCTCCGACTGGGTCAGGAATGGAATGAATGAAGCCCCCATCTAGCGGCGAGGATATGAACTGTGCCGGCTGCCGAGGCCTGACGCACTCCTCTGGGGCAATGATTAAATGAATGACAGATGGAATGAAATGATAGTGGAGAGTGTTGCTGGAATGAAATTTTGACAGGGAAAACCGGAGTACCCGGAGAAAAACCTGTCTGCCTCCGTTTTGTCCAGCACAGATCTCACATGGAGTGACCGGGATTTGAACCACGGACCCAGCGGTGAGAGGCCGGCGTGCTGCCGCCTAAGCCACGGAGGCTTTCTCTAAGCTTAGTGAAGAACATAATATGGCTGTACCTGTACGAGCCCCTCCAACCCATTTCGCCAACACAGAATCACTCGTGCCTCTCCCTCGTGTTAGTCCCCCTTCACTTTTCAGATCACACATCAGTGTTACTTCAATCGCCATATCAGACCACACTTCAGCTATTGGTGTATCAGTTGAAATAGGCACGATCTATGAAAACCTCTGGAGTTTTCAACCTTACCGGATTGGGAAAGGGATCAGTCACTTAGGCATATCCCATGGTATTTCATATTCCAGAAGATTATTTCCTTTCCTGGGTCGTCAGATATCTCGGAATATTATTATTGCTTCCGTTTAGGTCGTCTGTTGTCCACGATTGACGGTTTTTAATTCGATGTTTCGCCGTCTCTGTCTTTACTATCTCCCAGTACGGTATCAATTCTTTCCTCTACTTCTTTCTTATATTCTTATTTGTGGGAAATCATAGGATACAATATCATAATAAACTTAGGCTTACGTACCTTAATATTATGTACACAGTGTATTAAGTACATTCTATTTCAGATGGGGAGGGGTCTTATACATGCATATTAAAAGGATATGAAAAAAAATATTCGCCGTTTGAAAGGCCTAAGCTAGGTTTTTAGTGTTTATTAGTGTTGCAAATTAACAGTTGACACACATACTATGTTGCAAAACCTAGGCCAATAGGTTTAACAGAAATGCATGTTAAGAAACGAGGCCCTGTCAACGCTGTAACTACAAGTAGCGTGGCCAGAAACAGCTCGCAGGAACTCGGCGCTCTGCCGGAGCTTTATCTGTACATTCCGATGCACTGCAGGATGTGACAGTGTCGCCAGATTATCGTTTTCATACTTGTGTTTTCAAACAGCACGCGATCCGATTTTGCTATTGCAATTGCAATTGGATGAGGAATCGCATGCCGACCTCCAAGTGCGGCATTTTTTGTTCACCCTGTATATATTATATATTAGTTTTATGGGTAATAAATACCATTTATGTTTGCATAATCAATACATATCGTAATACAGAGTGTTAAAGCCGTTGAAAACGGAAGTAAAATAATGAGCAGTTCACTAGCAAAATCTCGAAACCGACCGCCATACGTCAAGACGCTCCAACGATCGATAGATCGAAGAAAAATTAGCATACGTATATCTATTCTTGAAGGAAATTTAATGGTCTACAACTTCCTTCCCTACGAGTTTCCTGTAAAATGGAAGGCAAACGGATTGGAAGGGCAAATTAGACGAGAAACGTGAGGCGCTGCATATCTTTCTTCAAATGTTCCATGTTCACTGGCTCATATCTCGGAGACAGTAACACATAAAGATACATATGGTTACACCATTTTGTAGGGCATTTAATTTCCTTTACGTTTAAATAGTATACAAATTTCTCTGCGATGCACCGTTTTAAAGTTATGCGCCAAAAACTAAAAAAGGGGGCTTTGAGCCCCCCTCTGTCCCCCGCGGCACCTGAAATTGACGGAACTTTATTAGGTATTGTTCAGGGGACCTCCCCCTACACATTCCCGAAACATTTGGAACTACATGATTTAATGCAGCAAACGCATCATTTTTGGTCTAATTTGACCGGACTATATCGGGCAAATTAGTGTTGAATGACTGAAGAGTTACAAATAACAGTAAATCGTCTGTGATAGTACCAGCGGCGTATATGGAGTTCTGTTTCGGAGGGGGGTTACTCGAACAACAAGGGTGAGGGGTCATTCCTCTCATTTCTACATTCTTTATTCTAACACATCCGGAAATTTCGGGGGGGGGGGGGCTTGTCATTCCTTACTACTTCCTTCTTACCCTCACCACATTTATACTGACCATGGCACGAAATCAAACCCCTGTGCCACGTACAGTATTTCGTTTCGCACTGCAATTTGTTTTGCGTCGCTTTTCACTATGTTATTGTGCTTTGAATTCAATTTTGCTTCCATTTTAATTTTCGCGCTGAAAATCAATATCATTTCGCACCCGAATATCGCGCTCAAGGCGAAATTAAAATGTTAACGCGTCCACAGCCATTTTGTTTCGCATGTTAGAACAGATTTAATTTCAGTCATGAAATGAAATGTTCCATGCATTTTAAATTCACGCCGGGGGCGAAACTAAATGCTGTTTGGGAAGTTTGTGTCATTAAAATAAACCGTGGCACTACAACCCATGAAGGGCCTAGGCCTACCAAGCGACCGCTGCCCAGCCATTAGGTCTGCAGATATTGGTCAGCGCATCGGGTTCCCTCGGCCGTTAATCTTGGTTTTCGTTCACCCCTTTCCAACCCACACGTCCGTTTCTAAAATCACTAACGGAGCTGGGAAGCGAACCTGGGGCCAGCAATTTTTGTCATACCAGGAGCAAAATTAACAGTCGTTAAAAAATGTTATTTCGCGCCGGAAGCAAAATTAAGAGACCGTAACGGTTTTCATTTCGTGCCAAGAGCGAAATCAAAAGTCTTTTAACGAATTTTATTTCACGCCAGGAGCAAAATTAAAAGTCGGTAAAGAATTTTATTTCGAGCCGGGAGTGAAATTGAAAGTCTGTAACGAATTTTATTTCGTGCCCGGGGTGAAATTCTCTGCAATGTTTTTTTTATTTCGCGCCGGAAGCGAATTTAAAAGACTAACGGTTTTTATTTCACGCCAGGAGCGAAATGAAAAGTCTTATAATGAATTTTATTTCACGCCAGGAGCAAAATTAAAAGTCTGTTAAGAATTCTGTTTCTAGTCGGGAACGAGATTAAGAGTCTGTAACGGATTTTATTTCACGCTGGGAGCGAAATTTAAAGTCTGGTACGAATTTTATTTCGCACCGGGAGCGAAATTTAAAGTCAGTGATGCATTTTATTTCGCGCCGGAAGCGAAATTAAAAGACTAAATAATTTTATTTCGCCCCTGCAGCAAAATTAAATTTCTGTTAATAATTTTATTTCGCGCCAGGAGTGAAATTTTATTCCTTTGAACAATTTAATTTCGCGACGTTAATTTAAATTGATAATACATTTCGTTTTGCATGCCAGTCCTGCCTTGAATCGGTTTTGGTGATGGCTCCATTTTTCACCTTAAATGTAAAACTAACTGCACTTGATGACCGTAATGCTCTCCATCAGTCGTACCTATATGTACATCGTACATGTAGGCCTATCTTTTCTACCAGAGATACTGTCCCAAAAATAAAGTGCCGAAAATAGAACACTTAACCTCTTCAGGCCGTAGGTATCATATATGATACTCCGGGTCTTTATTTTTTTACAGCGCTCTGCCGCGCTCATGACTCGCGCGACCTAAGGTATCATGTTGCGCAGTGTGTGCGACGCGCGTTATTCACTTGTTTCGGCTTCCTGCATTACTCGCTAGGTAGAGACAGGCGGATATAAACAGAGGGAAGTCTGCTAATCAGCATGGCTGGAATAAACAAAGGTAAGTTGCGGAATATTTTTATTTATTTCATGTTAGCTCTTGTTAAATATGTTACATAACCCATTTGGAGTAATATAGAGATATAAGTTTAGTTTAAAAGGTTAATTTCTAGTGATGGTGACAAGTTTTATCCGTGGTATCACACATGATACCTACGGACTAAATAATGATTTTCCTGGAATTCACATATTTTAGAATAAAATGTATCTCACGGAGTTAATACTCTGTCCGGGCAAATAATACATTAACGTAGTGTTTTCACGATATTTTCTCCACGATTTTAGTTGCAGTAAACACAGTAAGTGCTACGTATACGTTTCTTCTTTAGTAGTTTTTAATGTTTTTATTATTTTTAACCATTTTAGGGCTGACTCAAGTACAGATTGAAGAGTTGGTTACAATTGATCCAAATGATTCTGAAGTAGAGATGGATCTGCAGGATGATGATAGTGATGGTGAGGATGACAATGTTATTGCTCCACTACAACCCCAGTTCGCTGATGAATCTGATGCAGGTGACAGTGAAGAGGAGCTTGCGCCCACTCAGGCATGTCGTAAGAGGAATGATGGTTGGCGCCACAAAAATGAGTAAGTTACTCCCTCCAAATATGTATTAATTTAGAGACTTGAAGCCATTCTTTAGGTGTTGCTAATACAAAATTTTCATTTGTAGCTCTTCAGTCGGTCAACCCGATTTTGCCCATTGCATGTGCGGGGTACAAGATATAAATATACAAATATAAAAAATACTCCTGAAAAAAAAATTACATGCATTAGTTAATTATCATTCTTAATTTCCCCATTTAACAGTGAGCAAAATCGTGTTGACCAACTGAAGAGCTACAAATGACAATGTGTTATAGGCGTAATTGCGTATGCCAATAAATATCATGAACAATTTTGGTGTAGGTGGGTACATCATGCTACAGTAGCAATATGCTATCTCAGAAGTTCTGTGTAGCCTCATTTTGATTTATCATTCTTCCAGTTTTCATCCCTTCCGGACGGCCTCTGTGAATGATGCTCCACCCTTTGATCAGCATCCTTCTGTGCATCCTCCTTTCGAGTACTTCAGTCGCTACATCCAGCCATCATTCTTTCAAGATATGAGTTTGAACATGAATATCAGGCATGTTTTAATTACAGGAAGGTCATTAGATTGCACTGCAGATGAGATAAGAAAATTCTGGGGAGCTAGTCTTGTTTCTTCTCTATTAGGCTTTCCAAGGTTGAGAATGTCCTGGGAAAGGAAAACTAGATATCCATTAATTGCCGATGCTATATCTAGGGACAGGTTTTACTACCTAAGAAGTAACCTAAAGGTATTAGATGATAATTCCGTTTCAGAGGAGCAAAAGCAGGATAGCTTTTGGAAAGTTAGGCCAATGTTAAATCAAATAAGGAATGCTTGCTTGGAAAATCCCAGGCCCAAAGATGTTTGCATTGACGAACAGATGATTCCCTTCACTGGCAAGGTTCGAATGAGACAATATGTTAGAGGGAAACCCCACCCAGTAGGTCTGAAAAACTTCGTTATGGCAACTCAAGAAGGATTGCCCTTAGATTTTTTATTGTACGAGGGCAAAGGAAGGGAAATAATTTCAGAAAAGGCTCCCTTACCAGACAAACTTGACATAGGTGGTCGAGTAGTGCTAAAGTTGGCAGATACATTACCATCTGGTTGCTCAATCTACATGGATAGATATTTCACTTCAATAGGATTGTTAGACAGCTTGTTGGGTCACAGAAGTATTCTGGCTTGTGGCACAATAATGGTTAGTCGTCTGCCTCGTTCTATTGAATTCAAGAGAGACGTGGACATGAGGAAGGAGCCCAGGGGCTCCCATGATCAGGTTGTAAGAAAGGACGATAAGATCACAGTGGTTAAATGGTTCGACAACAAAGCTGTCTTCATGGCATCAACAGAATTTGGTGTGGAACCAATTGAACAATGTCGACGTTGGTCAAAGAAGCATGGTCAGTTCATTAGTGTTCCAAGACCACACTTAGTGAAAATGTACAACCTTAAAATGGGTGGGGTTGACTTACTGAACAGGGTTATTGCAAAGTATGGCATGAAGTCTCGAACAAAGAAATGGACTGTAAAGGTAATCCACTATTTCTTCGATTTTGCTATTGCTGCATCATGGTTAGAGTATCGGCAGGCTGCAATAGAACAAGGATGGAAGAGAAAGGATATCCTGACATACTACCTATTCAAGCTGGACATTGCAGAAAATTTGATTTTCTTTCAACAGGAAGAGAATGACAATGAAGAAAGTGATCCTGAAAATGAAGAAGAAGGTGAAGAATCTCCCCAAAGGAAGAGGCCAAGGACCCCAAATGTCTTGCCTTCCCCTAAAATGAGAGTGTACAAAGCACAACATTTACCCCAGATGATGGATCAGATTCAGAAAAACAGGTCCAAATGTAGGAACCCAGGATGTAAAAGTTTGACTTTTGTGCAGTGCGAAACATGTAAAGTGTTTCTGTGTTTCACAACTGCACGTAATTGTTTCATGGATTTCCACAAGAAATAAGTTGTAATGTGTTGTAAGATCAGTCAATTTTCAAGAGTTTTCTATCATAGTAGCACTGTACTAATGAAATGTTGTATTCAATTTGTACACTGTACTTGATGTTTTCATCACATCTTCAACTAGTAATTTGAGTAATTTGTTTCTTGTTTTCTATGATTTATTTTATTCTTCTAACTAATGTAAATATATTGTTACCTGTTTGACTGCCTGTTACATTTTTGTTTGAACTCTTCTGTGTGTTGTACTGATGATATAACATTTTCTTCGAAACTAAAAATTGCAGCTAATTGTTGATAATTTTGTCAGTTTTATCTATTTTTTGTACTTAGCCAAAATTTGTGTCTTTACTATTATACTTTGATTTGATAAATAAATATCTTGTGTAATGCTATTTAGATAGTCTGTTCAATATTTAGTGTTTAAGATACAATATATACCTAAAGTGTAATTTTCTGGTTATTACCAAATTAACCGAGTTGAGTCCTGAAGTATCACATATGATACCTACTATAGAATCTATAGTAATATGGTAATAATTTTTCTGAACCAATTTCTCCTTACTTTAGGTCCTTAACCTGCCTAGAAACCTAATCTTTTAGAAAGAAATTCAAAAAATGCATTTCAGGACTGAAGAGGATAACGAACACTAAAAATAATACTGTTGCAGGTAAAATAAATTAAGTAAAATGTAATTAAAGGGATCAATGAACTAAAAACAGGATAAACAACATAGAAAACTAGAAGTAGTAATTACAAACAGGTAAGATATCAAAGGATCACTCAGAAATATCCAGAACTGGACAATAATTCAGAACTAGCCATCACAGTCACAGTCAATCACAACATCGGACTAGATGCTGAGGATTCCATACCGTCAGGTAAGGTCATCGCTCTCTCACTTGACTTTCGTTCCCCTCCACTCCACTTCCTCCCGTTCTCGCCGACCTTGTTCTACTAAAGGCTACCACGCCTTTTGTTCCAAGTACAGTTACACTCTTATTCACAAATTTCCCCAAGTGATCCCGACGATTCTATTCAACCGATTTAGGTTTTCGATACGGCTTTTGAATCAGTGAATAAAACTCAACTTTCTTATTACCCGCTTTTTTTAAATTGTAATGAGATATTTAAAATATAAACAGCAACTTTTCTGTTTTTGAAATTAAAAATTTAGCTATGAATTAATCTCAATTCTCCTACTAGACAGAGTACATAGCAGTTTTCAAATCGCAGATCAGAGCTCCCCTTCAAGAAAAAAAAAATCAGCTTCGTTTGTGTTGACACCTGTTGAAATATTTTCTTACCAAAATGTCGGGACATTTAGCCTTAACGAACCTGTCATTAATGACGTACCCAAAACCCAATTTACGTGGTCGGAAGACATGGAATTTCAGGATTCCATACAAGAAGAAAGAGAACACTCACAAGTAATAGGCTACAACTCTCTCAGTACATTCGAAGCACCCTCCATCTAACGATACCTTTCGCTCCTAATTACTTCACGCACAAAGCACAGACATAGTTCAGGAAACCCTATCTACAACATTGGGGGCAGAGTTTACATCCACCTCTGATGCTGCAATCAGTTTCAGTAAAAAAAAGTCACGGACGTCAGTGGAAGTGCCCTACCTCCACAAACAGGAGCTAACCCCATGGCCACAGATAAAGCCAACATTAAGGAGACCCATGCTCTTCACATGAAAACTGTCAACACAAACAGTGCGAGGGAAGAAGTTAAATCATATTACACACAAACACGAAACGCATCACGTAGTCGCCGTAAATCTCTGGAAGTACACACCAGTAAAACATCACTCCAATGATCCCCTCAAATAATTGCTCATCGTCGTTTAAATGCACTCGAACATACTGATGCATGTCATCGTCATCCTTTTGTTCTTGCATATGAGTGTCTTGCGTTGTTTTGCCACATTAAATATCAATGGCTTCATAAGTTTGACGACGCGTTTTCTACTTCAGGATTTTTGCAGGACTTATGATATTGACAAGTTATTGCTTCAGGGAGTAAATGATCCAAACGTTGACTGGTTGAGTGGGTACGAATACATAGCAAATATTGGCCCATCTCTCCGAGGCACAGCTGTTGTTTACAGATCAGGGTTAATTGTTTCGGATGTGGAGTTACACCCGAGTGGCAGAATAATTACTCTGCAATGTGAGGATCAAAAATTGTTAATGTCTACGCCCCTTCTGGATCACAAGGTCGTCTGGCAAGAGAACATTTATTTGAAATTGACATCAGATACTTTCTCCAGGGCCCGATCAATAATATAATATTAGCAGACGATTTTAACTGTTTTAAACACTCGAGATCAAACCGGCGCTTTCAACAACTGCCGCAGCCTCAAAAGTCTCGTAGACGGATTTAACCTCCATGATGTGTGGGAACTTAAACATGGAACAGACGTTCAATTTACTTTCTATCGTGCCGGATCAGCATCTAGAATAGACAGGACACATATAGCATGAGGAATGAGAGATAGCCTGCATAGTTCCACAGTAGTGCCATATCTTTCAGTGGTCATCACGCACTGTATTTTCGATATTTAACTACGTCACGACCATCTATATATGGAACCGGGCATTGGAAACTAAACGCATCCCTCCTTCACGACCAAGATGTGCGAAACAAATTTGAAACTCTTTGGATGAAGCTGCGCAGTAAAAGGTCGCAATATCCATATCATATCACTTGGTGGATCTAGGTTGTAAAACCTGATATAAAAAAGTTTTTCCAGCAAATTTCCAAACAGCGTGCCTGGGAGAGGCGAAGTACTCTAAACTTCTATTATGAGGTGGACTATTATTTGAACTTCAGCAAAACAGAGCAAATGGCGACGATGTCCTTGGCGAAATGAAAGAGGTTAAGCATTCAATTTTAAATATTCAGGTAAATGATTTAATTGGTGAATGTATTCGAGCAAAGATTCCCTCAGTCATAGAAGAAGAACGTTCATCACTGTTCCATATCTTACCAGAAAGGCGTAAAGGGCAGCGAAAGACCATTACTAAACTTCGGGACAAGCATGCACTCAGTCGAACATGGATGATATCCTTTAAATTGGTGCAAAGTATTTCACAACATTTTTCTCCGACGTCCTACAAAATAGTGAGCAAAGACATAGGAGCATACATCAAAACCTACCCAGACTGACCGCAGAGGATGGATCTATGCTGGCAAGTGGTATTACTGTACCTCGGCGGAGATTTTCACAGCACTGCGCCATACTCAACGTAACCGGTCCTGATGGAATACCATATGAATTTTATCAATTAAATAGCAATAGTGCCCGGCTTCGCCCGGTGGATTTGTTTGTTTTACGGATGATAATGAATACTACTACAGAACTGGCATATAATACTTAAATTAACAGAAAAACATATTTTAAAAATATAACTTTTTGTGGTAGTGATGGGGGTGATAAGTAGTACAGTATACTGGGCGTAAAATTCAGGTCATTTTCCCATAATGATAATGACAATAATGAATAGGGAAACGGCTATTTACTAACTACAGTACTGACACATGTAATTTACAAACGAATTGAAAAATATGATTGGAAAGAGGAGTATGTGACATAAAAGACACTGCCTAGGGCCTATATCTCATTGGCTGATAGAAAAGTAGAGATATATAGTGTCGTCTTTTGTCACATAGTGCCATAGGAAAATAATCAGAGCACTTTAGAAAACTTCGGCTGTCCCGAGCTACTGAAGTAGCAATAGTGTCATTTATCGCCACATACCGCTCAAGAATAAGGATCTGAATAAATGAAAGTAAATTTGAAAGCACCAACGCTTATTGCTGCTGATTACCTCTAAGTACTGCACCAACACTATCGCACTTATACAGAGGCATAATATTTTCATGATTATAACTGTTTTACGGGGCCTAAGAAATCTTCTTGCAATAATTACTCCCAGTGACTCCAATTTATAAGCAGCGCAAGTTGTAACTATTTTCGCAACTCTGGTATGGGCAACGTGATGCAGCTCGCATTGCCAGCCAACAATTGACTTATTAAAATAATCTTACAGTTACACTATACGGACATGAATGGTTCTAGGACCTTGAAACGTAGTTTTCAAGTTCATTTTGTCTGTTGTTCTAAATGTAGGGAATGGAGAGAGTTGTTCAAAATATCAAGTGGATAGTGTTACCCGCAGGGTTTCGAAGGGTAAGTACATTAAGTGTGGTTAAGATCGGAGAAACGATTTAGACTTGTGCCAAAGGGCCTAAATGCAGGGAATGGAGTGATCTGTCTGAAATTTCACGTAGACAGTGTTACTCGCAGGTTTCCAAAGGGTAAGAATACTCATTTTGGTTCAGATCGGTGAAACGGTGTAGATTTGTGCCAAAGGGCCTAAATGCAGGGAATGGAGTGGTCTGTCCGAAATTTCATGTAGTGTTACTCGCAGGGTTTCAAAGTGTATGTATACAAATGTTGGTTCAGATCGGTGAAACGGTGTAGATTTGTATAAATAACAGACAAACCAACATTGAGCTTTATACCGTATTTACACATGCTAGTGCAACAGTCACAATAACGCAGGTTATCACATAAATTCTACACACACACGCATGTACACGGGGCCACATGACCACGATGTCTAAGCCCCGCAAATGAAATATTAACTGTGCATACAATAGCATAGAGAATACTACAGTTCAATACAATCCTTGATTGTCAATCGGTCAGTTTTCTCATGTGTCCTTTAGCAAATTTTACCGGACTATCATGATACAGAGTAAATCGTTGTTGCCTAGTGACAACCTGTCCATCAATGGTGCGGCGTTGACTATCATGATACAGTGTTAGCCGTTGTCGCCTAGCGACAATATGTCCGTCAAGTTATTAGATCGATGAAACGGTGTAGACTTGTGCAAAATGGCCTAAATGCGGGGAATGGAGTGGTCTGTCCGAAATTTAACATAGCCTAAACTATTCCTCTTGAATCAGGCTATTATATACACAAAGAATTTTTCGAATCCGACTGGTAGTTCCAGAGATTAGCGCGTTTAAACACATAAACACACAAACACTCAAACTCTTCAGCTTTATTATATTAGTATAGATATGGAATATACTAGGAGAAGATCTCCTTAAAATTTACCAGGAGATTAGGGGAAACCCACAAATCATAACTGAAGAATTTACAGCTGGAATTATTATTGTAATTCCGAAGATCAGAATACCACTTGGAAAGGAGGATTTCAAACCTATCACACTTCTCAATACAGATTGCAAAATCTTTACAAAAATAATAGCATCCCGAATCAAACCGCAACTGCTACCAATTATAGAGCAGTGACAATCCTGTGCGACTCCAGGAAAAATTATCATCTCGAACTTGTTGGTGTTAAGCAATGCGATTATTGTAAATGAGAAAACTTCACCTAATCTTCCTCCTACGACACTTGTCAGTCTCGATTTTCAAAAGGCCTTTGATAGAAAAAAAACATTCATTTCTATGGTCTGCAATGCGAACCTTCGGGTTTCCTATCGGGTTGATTACATGTGTTGAGTACAGCCGTCTCGATCACTCGACAGCCATTTCGATTGCTCGCTCTGCAGCGCTCGACGGGAGACGAGAAAACTTTTGCGTTTTTTTGGCTTCCAGTTTTTTGTTGTTGTATGTGTGTGTACAGTCCGTAATGGCAGTAAATGTTCTAGTACAAGACATGTCTTAATCTTATTTACAGTCCACTTATTGGTGCTCTCCTGTTTTTCTGGGGACCCTAATGCACAACTTTATTCATGGTCCTCGCGTACCGGATATTCGCGTTGGAAAGACATGTTCTCTGTACGATATAACAGAACGCGGACAAAGCACATGGTCACCTCGTGGCGAAATGGATTCTTCCAAGTATGAGACGACATCGTGCATACTTCGGACGTGTAAAACACTAATCGTTGGAACACAACTCTTAACGAACGTCTAGAAATGCAACTCGTGTGTTTTACATGTTACATACGTAACATAACCTACAACACATACCACGGCACGTGTTCAGCTGCCGGTCTTATAGCTCCAGTTTGTGTGGTCATGCAGAACATAGACAGTGTATTATTCAGCTCATCCTGGATGACAGTGGCGGATCCAAGATTTATCTCTGCATAACAAGTAAGTTGAAACATTCTTAGACTGGCACCTTAGATTATGCTCCCAACCTTGATCCTATTGGTTTATTCTGTCTCCTTGCGCCCGTTATGCTCAAGTACTAAGGATCACATTCTTAGTTAATTATTCTATAAGCTAGCCTTCCTTGTTTTCACCCTTTTCGAACCTTTTGTACTCGTAACGCGTCTGCAGCAATGGAAGAACAAACCAGGAAGCAACTCGTACAGCAACGAGCCGTTGCCAAATCAAGTTTAACACGAATGTCAAAGTATATTACTGAATTCCAGCGTGAGTCAGAAATTCAATTAGTAATTGTTAGACTGAAAGAATTGCCTAACATTAGAGATAAATTTGAAGGTGCTCAAACGCAGTTAGAACTATTTGAGGGTATTGAAAAGCATGCAGCTGAAAGAGAAACCTTTGAATCAGCATACTTTGATCTCGAAGCTGCAATGAATATCGAGATCAATCGTGATAATGATCACAAGGCTGATGGTAGTATTACTCCACCTCACTCACATTCTAGTACACGGAATGCTATTAGATTACCGACACTACAACTTCCCAGCTATGATGGTAATGTGACCGGTTTCAAGCATTATATGGACACCTTTGATAGCCTAGTTGTCAATAATGACCAGTTGGACAATATTCAAAAATTTCACTACTTGCTGTCTACACTCAAAGGTGAAGCTCATAAGTTAATAGCTAATATCCCAGTTTCTAGCAGTAATTTTGAAGTTGCTCTGCAAACTATTCGCAGTCGTTATGATAACATAAGACTGATTACTACGGCACACTTAGGTTACTTATTAAACTTGCCGGTTGCTCACAAAGATTCTGTTAATGAGCTTCGGGCACTAGTTAACCAAACTCTGAGTAACCTAAATGCTATTAAGGCCCTAAATCTAGCAGTGCCATTGGAAGACCTACTGGTTTCGCAGTTGATTTTGGAGAAAGTGCACGTGTCCATTAGGAAAGAATTTGAAGATACTGTAGACTCTGAAATTCTTCCTACTCTTGAAGATCTTATCAAGTTCTTAGAAGGTAAATGCAAGGCTTTAGACATAGTGAACTCAAGCAACCTCCTCAAGCCTTCAAGCAGCTCAGACACTAAAGGTAAAGAACCCTCCAATCGTAAGACAACACCACATGCTCATCAGACGTATGTTACTACAACTGTAAACTGTGTGTACTGCAACGCTCCACATGCTTTGGCTAGATGTAGAGATTTTAAGCAAGTTCCTACTCTAGAACGTAGAGATTTTGTCAAGCGTAATAATCTCTGTTTCAACTGTCTACATGCTCAACACAGAGTCGCCCAGTGCAAGGCTGGTAACTGCCAAACATGCAGGAAGAAGCATCACACGTTACTGCATATTGATGTGTCCCAGCATTTGTCAAACGTAGATAAGTCGGAAAACGTCCCTAATCAGAACGTGACTCAGGTGCAGCATGGTGCGAGTAGTTACTGTACTCTCAAGATAGAACCACGTCAGTCCATATTGTTGTCCACAGCCTTGGTGAAGGTCAAGGATGCTCAAGGGATCTGGCAGACTTGTAGAGCCCTTTTAGACAGTGGCTCGCAATCTTGCTTTATTTCAGAATCCTGTGTTCAGCGATTAAGGCTGCGCAGATCTCATGATCGTAAACCGATCCAGGGTATTGGGAATACGACGTCAGAAACCAAGCATAGTGTTTTGGTGCAAATAGGCTCGCGTATAAATGATTTCGTGACCTCAGTCGAGTGCTTAGTTCTACCTAAGCTTACTGAAGATCTTCCTGGCGAATACATTGATAGCAAGGAGTGGAACTTACCCAAAAATCTGCCATTTGCTGATCCGAAGTTCAACGAACCGGGTCACATAGACTTGTTAATTGGGTCAGAGGTATGCCCATACATTCAGCTCGCAGGAAATCTAGCTAGGACTAAAGATTATCCTATTCTGCAAGAAACAGAGTTAGGTTGGGTACTTGCAGGTAAATATACAGATTCCAGTAAGCCCCTACATGGACCACGGCGGCCGGTAGTATCTTACTTTGTACAATCTGCAGGCTGCATCCAACAGCAGCTACAGAGGTTCTGGGAAATCGAAGAGCTACACCATACTCCAAGAACTAAGGAAGAAAGGGACTGTGAAGCTCACTTCAAACGGCACGTCTCGCGCAACTCTTCTGGCAGATTTGTAGTGCGTCTTCCCTTCAAAGAAACCCCAGAAAATCTAGGAGACTCCAAGCAGATGGCAACAAAGAGGTTTCATCAGTTGGAAAGGAAGTTGACCAAACATCAAGGACTGAAGGAAGAATATAGTCGATTTCTTCAAGAGTACGAAGATTTGGGTCATATGGATATTGCTGAAGATACCACAGCACGTTGCTACTATATGCCACATCATGCAGTGGTTAAGGCAAGCAGCTCGACCACTAAGACTAGAGTAGTATTTGATTGTTCTGCAGCATCCAGCAACGGAGTATCATTGAATGACCTTCTACTCGTCGGCCCAACCATCCAGCAAGATCTCTACTCTATTATCTTAAGATTCAGAAGTCATGCCATTGCTTTCACTGCGGACATAGCAAAAATGTACCGTCAGATTCTGGTACATCCCCAAGACTGTAGATATCAAAGGATAATATGGAGAGAGAAATTGACAGATCCTGCCAAGGAGTATCAATTGAAGACTGTTACGTATGGCATGTCATGTGCACCATTCTTAGCTATTAGATGCATTCAACAACTGGCCAGTGAGGAAGCTCATGCCTTTCCGAAAGCTCAGAAATCATTGATGGAAGATTTCTATGTTGACGATTGTATCTCGGGATGTGCGACCGTCGAAGAGGCTCTTCAAGTGCAACAAGAGTTGATAAACATACTACAGAAGGGTGGATTCTCACTACGTAAGTGGTGCAGCAATCACCCAGGTATTCTAGAGAATGTCTCACCGGAGCTAAGGGAGGCTCAGTTACCACTACAGCTGGACAAGGGTGAAGTTAGGATTGGTATGGCACCCAGCTGCTGACCAGTTTCAAGTTATTAGCAGTTTCAAGCCAAAACCCTATCCACATGGTTTCACAAAACGCCTAGTTCTATCCATTGTTTCCAGCATTTTTGACCCTCTAGGCCTCATCAGTCCTATAGTAATTTTATGCAAGATATTTCTTCAGAAGTTATGGCAAGAACGGCTATCTTGGGACCAGCCTTTATCAGAAGAATTGGCTGCAACTTGGACATCACTCTATAATCAGCTCCCATGGATTGATGAAATCTACATTGATCGCAGAATTCTAGGTGACCGCTCAGTAACTGTACAGCTTCATGGGTTCTGTGATTCATCGGAAGCTGCGTTTGGAGGGTGCTTGTATGTACATTCCACAAACAAGGATGGAACCACTTCTGTAAGACTTCTTTGCTCCAAGTCCAGGGTAGCACCATTGAAGAAATTATCTCTTCCACGACTGGAATTATGTGGAGCATTGCTATTATCTCAATTATTGCAAAGGGTAGTCAAGTCCTTGAATCTTACATTTGCGAACATATTCTTGTGGACAGACTCTACTATTGTATTGGCATGGCTTTCGGCACCATCATCAAGATGGAAGACCTTTGTAGCCAACCGAGTAGCTGAAATACAGGAAATTACAGAAGGTGCTACTTGGCGACACGTTTCTTCACAGTTTAACCCCGCTGATCTGATATCACGAGGTGTACATCCTAAGGATCTTAAGGATAATAAGTTATGGTGGAATGGACCAGCTTGGTTGGGTGAAGATTCTAAACACTGGCCTACATTAAACAATCTCCCAGAGCAGCAGGAACCACCAGAGCAGAAGATTAAGCCTGTATGTTACTTAATGACTACTCCCGAGGATGGACTCGTCACAAGATTCTCTAGCTTATCGAGATTGCAACGAGTTGTAGCATACATCTTTAGATTTGTACATAATTGTTCAAAATTGAAGACAGAGCGAGCTACTGGACCTCTTTCTTTAAAGGAATTGCAGAATGCTCTGACAACATGCATTAGGCAGGCTCAGGAGTTAGCATACCACATGGAAATCAAACAGCTGGAATCAGACCAAGAAGTTCATTGTAAGAGTCACTTGAGAAGTCTACATCCTGGTTTAGACCTCAACGGGCTGCTCCGAGTTGGTGGACGGTTAGAACGGTCTAATCTGCCATATGAGCAAAAACATCCTGTGATCTTGCCACCTCATCATCACATCACCAGATTGATAATTGAACATGAACACAGTCGTCTCTTGCATGCTGGCTGTCAACTTCTTCTGGCCTCCCTTAGGCAGAAATACTGGATTGTGAATGGTAGAACGACAGTCAGACGGATAATTCATAATTGCTTGACATGTTTCCGACTAAGAGCAAAATCTTCAACTCAATTAATGGGCCAACTACCACGTGTTCGCGTTGAATTAGTTCGACCCTTTTTAAACTGTGGGATAGACTATGCAGGGCCATTTCTTGTAAAAACTGGTTCTCTCAGGTCAAAAACAAGAGATAAATGTTACGTAGCACTATTTGTATGCCTAGCCACCAAAGCTGTACATCTCGAAGTTGTTAGCAGCCTTACGACACGAGCTTTCATGGCAGCATTGAGTAGATTTGTATCACGTCGTGGACGTTGCCAAACTATCTACAGTGATCATGGCACTAACTTCGTGGGAGCCAAGAAGGAACTTCAAGAACTTCTCGACTCAGAAGAAACGAGAACTGAGGTACAGAATTTCACCAGCAGAGAAGGCATCGAGTGGAGCTTCATACCTCCAAGAGCACCTCACTTTGGAGGCCTGTGGGAAGCAGGTGTTAAATCTTTCAAGCATCACCTCAGACGTGTTATGGGTACGTTATGTCCTACCTTTGAGGAATTAACTACTTTAACCTGTCAAATAGAAGCTTGTCTGAACTCCAGACCACTCCTTCCTCTCTCCTCCGATCCTAATGATATTGAAGTTCTCACTCCTGGCCATTTCCTTATCGGCACTGCCTTATCAAGTTTACCTCAGCCAGATCTAAGTAATGTGAAGCTTAGCTTGTTGTCCAGATGGGAGATTCTGCAGCAACAACTTCAGATATTCTGGTCCAGGTGGTCCAATGAGTATCTACACCACCTGCAGCAGAGGGCTAAATGGTCCAGTTCTTCCCCAAGTGTGAAGCCTGGGACGCTTGTCATTGTGAAGGAAGACAACCTACCTCCTCTGCACTGGAAGATTGCAGTGATCGATCAAGTTCATCCTGGAGATGACGGACTGGTTCGTGTGGCAACCATACGCACTACCAAGGGATTGTTCAAACGACCTATTGTGAAATTGTGTCCTCTGCCTGAAGCAAGTGCAGTGTAATTAATGTACCATAGCACTTCAGTTCTGTTTCTTTTGTTTCAGTGTCATTGTATTGTATATAGACTTCTTGTTCAAACAGACATGTTGGACTATAGTGCAGTGATTGATTCGATGCAATTCGTTTGTTATGTTATTTGTAGTGTTAAGAAAGTAAGTATTTCTTGGCGGCCGGTATGTTGAGTACAGCCGTCTCGATCACTCGACAGCCATTTCGATTGCTCGCTCTGCAGCGCTCGACGGGAGACGAGAGAACTTTTGCGTTTTTTTGGCTTCCAGTTTTTTGTTGTTGTATGTGTGTGTACAGTCCGTAATGGCAGTAAATGTTCTAGTACAAGACATGTCTTAATCTTATTTACAGTCCACTTATTGGTGCTCTCCTGTTTTTCTGGGGACCCTAATGCACAACTTTATTCAACATGCATTACAGGACTGTACAGAACAGCACAATCTAGAGTAATCATTAATGGACATCTCACTTCGAATATACTCATCCGTAAATCTGTTCGTCAAGGATGCCCACTTTCTATGATCCTATTCATCCTTCTTCCGGAGGAGGACGATCAATGAGAAGAAAGTGGCAGTACGAGCATATGCCGATGATGTATGTATTGTCCTCACAGACGAAAACGATGAAGACCGTATGCTGACTATCATAACGAGCTTCAGGAAACATCTGGATCCCAAGTCATTCCAACATGTTTCAGGGATTTTTTTCTGAAATCTTCAGTGAAATGCTTTTCAACTGACCTTTGGTGGAAATAAACAGGAGTTCACTGGTCTTGGGTCGGTCACTGAGACATCATTGCGTTAGTCGCTGATCCTAAAGTGAAACATTCCGTGAGACTATCAGTGATATTATATGGTGCACTGAACATCATGTGTGCTTATTGCCATAGCCTTCACTGAGTTATCAACATTAGCTCAATGGAAACAATATGGCCTGCTTTCCAGTTCGATTCCATGAATCTACCCACAGATCAAAGTTCAAACCCTGCCTGGGGCATCGTGATATACTTCTATTTTTTTCCCAGTCTCAACCTTAACCAAATTGATTATTAAGGCGTGTACATCTCTTTAAACAAGGTTATTTATTACTATTATCGTTAGTTTACTGGAAAATCGGAAAAATATTCCCGGGAAAGGCGAGTAAACTTTCACTGAAAACTTCAGTGAATTTTTACTGCTGGAAAGGTCCGTGGATTTTCACTGTAATTTTCAGTGAAATTCCACTGAAGTCAGAACTGTGAACTTCAGTGATTCATATGGCCTTTAAGCCACTGATATAAACCGATATCTGAATAACGTTATTAATATGCATTGCACGATTAAGGTGCTCTTTTTTACGAGCGAAGATTTTATTTAACGTCCTTTCTGGTGGGTGCTACTTTGTTGTTTCTACCATAACCGATATACGAATATTAGTCCAAGTTACGGTATTAAGGGATATATTTTTGAGAGACTTAATCAAGTAACATTATTTCTGGCAACACTACATTTCGTTCCTGTGGTAACCGATTTTTATATGTGTAGGCCTTATTGTTAGAGTTATGTTCTATTACATGAAGATTATTGTGTAGGTGTATTAATCAAACTTCAATCGCTCGATTAGGCCACCAGATTTTAAAATTTCGCATAGCCACCATCTTGTGGTTCTGAAAATAATTGAAATAAATTAGATGCCAGTGGATTAAAATTTGTATAAGCATATACCGTACCACGTTTCACTGTGCTCGGATGATTAAATCGCGAGAAACGTCCGTTTAAATATTCAAATTTCGCGTCACCGCCAGGTTGGATTTGTGCTCCCCAGGTTATTGAAAGTTCCAAAGGTGAACTTATGTTTATAGACTCTATCAACATACAAAAATTTCAGTTTGACTGCAGTCCTAGATTTTGTGAACAATGTAAATATTTCGGATACTCGCCATGTCGGATTGTATTAGGCTATACGTAGGCCATAGAGTTATGTACTATTAGAGGACTATTATTGCGTAGGTTCATTATGCAAACGTTGACTTCTATCGCATAATTGGGACACAAGAAATAAAAAATAATTTTAAAATTTTGCACAGCCGCCATCTTGAGTTTATGTATACAATTTATTAAAATTATATGTCAGTGCATTACAATGTATATAAACAATTGCTGTACCAAGTTTCACTGCGTTCGGATGGTTAAATCGCCAGAAAAGTCTATTTAAATGATCAAATTCGCTTGGCCGCCATGTTCGTTTTGTAGTGAACAGGTTTTTGAAAGTCACTTAAGTGAACTTCTAGTAGTGCCTTATATCATCGTACAACATTTCAGGGTGATATCGGTAACAGTTTCAGAGATATAGAATGCCAGTCAGATATTTCTCACAGCCACCATGTTGGATTGGTGAAACATAATAAACTTTGAAGGACACGATCGGGGTCGGCCAAAATAGTACTATGACCTTACCGAATTTCATTGAAATCGCTCCAGCCGCTTAGATTTTATTAGGTGCGGAGTGGGGGGGGGGGGGGGGTGGACACCAAGATCCTGCGTAGATAGTGCCTGTAGTATATTCTATCCTGTTGCACCCTTGTACTTTTGCTTCTAACACGAGGAATACACGAAAACATGGATCGCGTAACATTTCTGAAATGTTACAGATGCATCTTAGATCTATGTCGGTGATTCCTAACTTTTGAAGTGAATTCCCTTCTTAATTATGGTGTTTGAACGTGAGCTAGGTTATCAGACACTCCGCAGTGTTTGCATCATACAGTCTCACACAAGAGCAACCTTTGCCTCCACCTATTTGTGCTTGGATACTCCCTTTCATGTGTACTTATGGATAAGTTATTCTCCATAAAATATGGTGATTAGACACTTTCGCAATCAACCAGCAAGATCATTTTGTTTCTTCCATACATCCGCTTAAGCCTTAAGTCTCAGGTATTCCTTTGGTTCCTAACTAGTAAATCACCGTCTTCATCGTTACCACCATCTTCATCATCATCATCATCACCGTAATGACAACCTCATTCGTTGTACAAACACAAATTACGCACCATGTCACCATGCCTTCAAACAATTCTTGCACTCTCTGTATATATGTGGCACGGTCTCTCTACAAGATGATTACTATACTTTGGATGTTTATTCACTGATAATTGCGGAATTAGCTTTGAGGTTTTCCTATGCCCTGAACATAGAATGCTATGAAAATCAAATGGTCTTAAATACGATGTGTGGATTACATATAAATATGCAATTGGATTAACTCACGATGGCTACTTGTAGCATTGGCCTTTGAGAATATTTTACGGAAGCTATTCTAACAACTCGACGAGGTGATTTTCTCTCAGAGTAGCCATATGAATGTTCGAATTGCAGAATAAGAATGTAGAAAAAAAAGGAAACACGTGCCCATTGACCTGATGCAAGTCCTCGAAATGAACACCCCCTTGATGACTTACGTATCATCGATAACATTTCAGTACCTCAAACCGAAATTAAATTTCTTGGCAGGGCCGGGAATCAAACCCGGACCACCCGACAGCCAAGAATGTTCGCCGCTACACCACAAGATGATCTCTTTCATTGTCAGCGCAATCTATTACACGATGCCATGTAATTTCTGCACGAACTATAATAGTATATATTCTTCGTACTTTTGGCATTACATAGCCCCTGGTAAGTTAGAGAGATGGTTCGCATACCATAACCCAAGAGCTGAATAGTTCCAATAACCAACAAACATCCGAAAGAAATACCGACAAGCTGGTAGAAAGACAGACAACATATTTTGTAATTTTCAGAGCAAAATTGTTTTACAATGAATAGCACTCTTGGTCTCCATACTGTTGAAATAATGAAAATTGTCCTAAAACTTCAAACGTTAAAACGATTTCATGTCAACTTGCTTATTTTGCCGTATATCTTATGTGTAGGTAAATTAGATGAGTTATTGTTTCAGGCGATGTTGAAAATACGAATAAAAGACTGTAATTACCTCAGATGCGACGGAATATTGTTCAGTTTAAAAACCTGATAAATGTACTAACGCACGTTTCTCGAATTCACATATCCCTGAACAGCACCAATCTAATCCAGGGCCATCCAGACAGCGCTCCCCGAGCGCTAGCGCTCCGGCCGCTCTCTAAGCCAGTGCTCCGAGCGCTTTGTTGGAAGGTAGTTTCAAAAGTGGTGGGAGGAGCTTGGCTGGCTGAGCACGCAGAAGTGTGCAGCCGAACCATCAGCCGCCAGTCTAGTCCAGTGCGCTTTGTTGACAGCGTGTAAGTAAATCAGTTTCGCAGTGGTCATGACTGAACAGCATACAAAAAAAAAAAAGAGTAGTGAAACAGCAGTCTTTAAAGCAGAATGGGAAATTTCATTTTTCTGTACAGCTTATAAAGGGCATGCCAAATGTTTAGTGTGCAACAGAGATGTTATGTGTTAAAAATAACACACTTTGTTGTTGAATTTTCCTCTCTAATATGTTCACATTTCAGTTTGGAATAAATCACAATACTCTTTACTTAACACTTGTGTTCGTTTCCTTCACATTCCATACATCGGCGTACCATTCGATTTGTGTATGCGGTATATTTGTCATGACAAAACAGACCTATTAATATGTCACAATTCCACAAGAGCCGTCGGCCGCACGACTGTACGTACGTTTCTAGTCAGCGTGGTCCGAACATCGTCCGTCTCCTCGCTGCCAGAGTGTAGTGGAGATACGGGAAGGAGCGCTAGTCTGACTGCCCAGTGCTCCCCGAGCGCGGCCTCTCTCCCGGAGCGCTATGATGACTGGATGGCCCTGATCTAATCAGTTGGTGAATTCAGAATCTTGTTATTGAAATAGACTATAGCTTTATAGTCCTAATGTAGTTTTTTGTTCTACCCGTAATTATTTCGGTTGCTATGTGGTAGGGGATGTGGTGAGTCAGTTTCCTTGTGGGAATGATATTACGGTTAGATGCCCTTCATGACGTCAATCTCATGAGGGGATTTCATGACAAATGAAATTAATGAGGTAAGACATGAAATGGCTGTGTGTGGAGTTTCGAGTTCGGTGTAGACTGACCATGCACGTTAGCGTGTGTAGCTACCTCGGCTGGTTTGTGACATTATGTCAACAAATTAAAACATGTATTTTAACTCTCCAGATTCCATACCGGCCCCTGTTACTGTCACATGCATGATTACCAATATGCTTGAATCCTTTTTTAGGATTATTATATTTCGCTGCACCTGCTGTATCACCAAAAAGTAGGGGCTGATGACCTCGTAGTTCTGCCCCTTAAAACAACAATAACTAAGCCAAAATGTATGCAACTTCCTGTATCCTTGTTGCAAATCTGGTTCATGTACGTGAAAATATCACTTTCTATACGTCTTCGGTGTGTTTCTTTAATGTGTGACTTTCCCACTATGATATTTTTGTGCTCCCCATGCACAAAAGACGTTATGAGCACTGCAGACCACACGCATATGACAAAATGTTGGCTCTAGTGCGCCTAGTGTCCAGGCTCTGCGCACAGAACCAAACGTATTGCAACACCTCGTCAAATGGGCGGTGCTTGTGCGACTAAGCGCTACAGTGCTAGTGTGACGTCGTGATGCACTGCTCAGAAATAGGCAGAATAGGGCTGCGCCTCACCGGCACGAGTACTAAATTTCTCGCTAGCACTGCTTCACCTTGCTCATTGCACGGCCCTGGTGCACATACACGGACGCACAAACACACGGACAAAAGGTGATCTCATAAGCCTATTTTTAGCCTACTTTCGATTTTTGCAAAAAATGAAAGTAGACTTATGAGATCTACACAGGGCCAAAAATTGTGTGTCTGGCTGTGTGTGTGTGTGTGTCTGTGTGAGTGTGTGTACTCGGATTGTCTGTCCCCCCTATCAATTCGAACACGGTGAAACCGAATTGAACGAAATTTGGTACAGAGGTAGAACTAGCAAAGGGCACCTCAGTGTCATGTTTTATATCGCCGCCATCTTGACGGAAACGTATGGCGGCCACCCAAATGTTCAAAGCTTAAATCAAATTACGACTAACCTAATCATCCGATCTCTACCAAATTTTGCAACAACATATACGGATATGGCGAGCGTCTTTTGACTAAACTACAAAACTACAAGGTAATCAGCCCAATAGTTTGGAGGTGGCGGCCAATTATGTGTGCAAATCGAAATCAATTAAAACACGGTGAAACCGATTTGAACGAAATTTGGTACAGAGGTAGCACCTAGCAAAGAACACCTCAGTGTCATGTTTTATATCGCCGCCATCTTGACGAAAACGTAATGGCGGCCACCCAAATGTTAAAAGCTTAAATCAAATTACGACCAACCTAATAATCTGATCTCTACCAAATTTTGCAAAACCATACCTTTGACCAAACTACAAGATCATCACCCCAATAGTTTGTAGATGGCGGCCATATATGTGTGCAAATCGAATCCCCCTATCAATTGAAACACGGTGAAACAGAATTGAACGAAATTTGGTAGAGCGGTAGCACTAGCAAAGAGCACCTCAGTGTCATGTTTTATATCACCGCCATCTTGACGGAAACGTAATGGTGGCCACCCATATGTTCAAAGCTTAAATCAAATTACGACCAACCTCTACGAAAATTTTCAACAACATACCTTTATGTGAGAAGCGTTCTTTGCCCAAACTACAAGGTCATCAGTCCAATAGTTTGCATATGGCGGCCATGTATATGTGCAAATCGATTCCCCTATCAATTCAAACAAGGTAAAACCGAATTGAACGAAATTTGGTACAGCGGTAGCACTAGCAAAGGGCACCTCAGAGTCATGTTTTATATCACCGCTATCTTGACGGAAACGGAATGGCGGCCACCCAAATGCTAAAAGCTTAAATCAAATACGACTAACCTAATCATTTGATCTCTACCAAATTTTGCAACAACATACCGTTCTGTGGGAAGCATCATTGACTGAACTACAAGGTCATCAGGCCAATAGTTTGCATATGGCGGCCATGTATGTGTGCAAATCGATTCCCCATATCAATTCCAACACAGTGAAACCGAATTGAATGAATTTTTTTTACAGAGGTAGCACTAGCAAAGGGCACCTCATATTCATGTTTAATATCCGTATAGCACGTTTTATTTCAACAATCTATTACAACCAACATTCAATTATACTCCTTGAAAAGGACCAAGAGTTATAACAATACCCATACATTTAATATCAAGTAGGCTATATTTTTTTACTGAACATCTTGTTTCATAAATGGAAATAGGCTAAATACGAGATTTTAAATTTCCGCACAGCATGGTTATGAAAACAATTCAGTTTGGTTGCTGTTATAGATTAGTTGACTATGAGAATCGTCTAAATATTTCGGATGGACGTCATGCTGGATTTTTATATACTTTGTAGACCATAGAGCTATGTACGATTAGATGACGATTATTGCGTACGGTAGGTTCATTGTTCAAACGTTGGCTACGATCGCATGATTGGGACACAAGAAAGATAAAACTTAATTTTTAAATTTCACACAGGCGCCATCTTGATGTTATGTAAACAATTGAGCTGAATAAGATGTCAGTGCATTACATGGTGTATAACATTTGCTATACCTTTTGACGGCGCTCGGATGGTTTAACCGCGAAAAAAAAAGTATCAACTTCGCTTGGTCTCCATGTTCGTTTTTTACTTAACAGGAATTTTGAGAGTCCCATCTAGCAGTTCATTTTATCACCGTACAAAATGTCAGAGTGATGTCTGTAATAGTTTCGGAGATATGGAATGCCAGTGAAATATTTCGCACAGTCGCCATGTTGGATTGGTGGTAATAAAATTTGAAGATCACGGTCGGGGTCGGACAAAATAGTACTATGACCTTACCGAGTTTCATTGAAATCGCTCGAGCCGTTTATATTTTATTAGGGGGGACACACACATACGCACACACACGGACTAAATGTGATGTCATAAGCCTATGTTTTCATAAATGAAAATAATAAAAGAAAGCTTTTTAACACGAATTTCGTGTTGACCGACTTAATAGCTTTTTTCATTAGAAATAACCATCACTGAAAAATGGCTTCTATCACTACTAAATGTAAATAGGCTAACAAGTAAACGAAAAGCAAGAACTGGCGGTTTCATTTAGGAAAGAAATACTCTTATTGGTCAAAAAGGAGTGAAAGTTTGGTGTGTAGGTTACACTCTGCCTTACATGGCAACACTGCGAGATGGTGAGTTCGATTCCCATCTTAGTCATCTTAGAGTGTTTTTCCGTGGTTTCCCACTTCTACTCTAGGAAAATGCGTGGATAGTTCCTAAGTCAAGGCCATGGCCAACTCCAAAAGTAACAACGATTATCAGACAAATTCCATAAACACCTCAACTACATGGGACTGATGACAATAGGCTATGTTCCAAACCCCTATATGAAGCAACAACAAATATTTCGAATCAATGGGATCCATCGTATTGATTTTAGGAAACATGTTTCTAACGTAGGCTACAGTATGACCACGATCGAAACGAGCAAAGTACCTTGCCCTGTCTGATGGGGCACGCGCTCAGACTGAAATCTCTATGTTGAATAACATTGATATTTCAAGAAGTAATTATCCTATGTTTGAATAAATAATTGGCCTGGAATTACGAGTACATATGGCCCAGCATCGTTAGAGTTCACGGTCACCTTCCATGCTTGTCCGGGTAGCGAGCAAATAGACACTTCCATAACGTTATTGACGAGAATATTTTCTGAAATAATGGAATCAATTTCTCCGCTTAGAATAACGTTACTGATAGCGCATAGCTATTAAAAATCGCCTGTATACCGTTACTAGACTTATAACGTTGTTGGTGGGTTCTCATTTCGAAATAACGGAATTATTTTTTCTGCCTTGAATAACGTTATTGATAGCGTATAGCTGGTAAAATTCGCTCGTATACCGTAACTAGACTTGTAACGTTATTGGTGGGCTTGCATTTCTAAATAACGGAATTATTTTTCAGCCATGAATAACGTTATTGATAGCGCAAAGCTCGTAAATATCGCTCGTATACCGTTACAAAGCTTATAACGTTATTGGTGGGTTCACATTTCTAAGTAACAGAATTCATTTATCTGCCCTGAATAACGTTATTGATAGCGTATAACTGGTTAAAATCTCTCGTATACCGTTACTAGGCTTATAACGTTATTAGTAGGTTTGCATTTTGAAATAACTGAATCGATCACTCTGCCTGAATAACGTTATTGATGGCGCGCAGCGAGTCAAAATCGCTGTCATACCGTTACTAGACTTATAACGTTATTAACGGGAGCGCATTTTAAAATAACGGAATCTTTTCCTCTGCTGGTTATAACGTTAATAGCACAAACCAGGGAAAATTATAACCCCTTATTTCGTTGCCGCACTAAAAACGTTATTCATATACCATTTGTTTTGGGTACGGAAGCAGTAACGTAACAAAAAATAATTCGTTATTTTTGACAATTCTGTTACGTTATGAAGCCTTGGACCACGCCCTCCAATTTTCAGCGTCGGTTTAGGTAGGAAACCCCGATGTTCGACGAGTTTTCCCTTAAGCTCGCCACGCCCCTGTATATTTTCACATGAGATCCCAATCTGGTGCATATACTTTTGTATCTCACTGAACCAGGCCTTTCTCTCTTGGAGGAACTTAAAATGTGGAAGCCTGGAGGCGAGTTACTACAGTACCTGAGATGTTAGCTGCCTCATGCGGTCTGATGATGGACAAAACTATCGCACGCTACTGCTGAAGTACAGTTATAGGCAAATATAATGGTGTCCTGTTCGTAACTATGTAACGTGTACTTCCGCGTCACATAATACTTCGACGTGGACTGTACTTTTCTGCACGGTGGTGTTGTCACATGCTAAAGTCTGCAATATCATTACATCAGACCGGTGGTGACAAATGTGAAGCGAGAGAGCGATAGTGAGAGTGTGTACAGGCTCACCCGCAAGCTTCAAGGTCAAGGGCAATCGTCTAAAACAAACGTCTGCCTGGAATTTTCCCCACATGTGTATATAAATACTGGTTATGTCGTCTTCTAAACTCACCATTCTCTTTAACCGTAAATAAGATTGTCCTTATTATCTTCTTTTCCTTGGTTTCCAATTTCTCCAGGATAGATCGCGGGTTCAAATCCGGCCGAAGTCGTCTGATTTTTAAGAGCGTTAAAAATACTTCAGTATGCCTTCCTTCGGAGGGGAAGTAAAGTCGGCGGTCCCATGTCATGGATTTATGGCATGTTAAAGAACCTTCCACTAATTACACCTGTGTGAAGCTAAATTGTATAGGTTAAGAATGTAAACAACGCTCTTAGGTTCCTACGTTCGTTTCCAAGAGCCGACTGTGGTGGCGTCTGGCAGCTAAGTTCTGAACTAGTAGTCGTTGACGGTGGCGTTTGGCAGCAAAAGTAGGAACTATTTGAAAAATCCAATAGTCTGCAGACCTTACTTGAATTAAAGAACAGATAACACATACTAATACAGTCATCACAATTAACACCGGTTATCAGACAGATTCTACACACACCCAAATTACACGGGGCTACATGACCGCGTTGTTGCAGCCCCTAAACTTAAGAACCAACCAACCATTTCTCCAGGATCCCTGTCTTGTTCATGGCGAGACATTCCGCTGCATACAATGCTTCTGGCCGGATGACAGTGCAAGAATGTTTAATTTTTGCATTCAAGGATAGGCCTATAGATCTATTGTTATAGACATTTTTGCTATTATTATTATTATTACTCGCATGTTCGCCATATCACTGGGTACAATACACCATTCCATCGGCAATTATTGTTGCAAGATGGAGTGGAGTTCCTTATGTTGGTAGGTAGAGGAACGAACGAACTATGGAACAGGTCTCTAAAATGACTTCTTTCTGCATACTGGTATACAGATTATGGTGGAGCACCAGTTTATCGAGGTTGGCCCTCAGCTATTTTGGTATGATCCCAGTGTAATAGATTATAACAGAATACGTATATATTAACCATTTATTGTGGTAATGAGATTATGATAGGCGTTACAGCAATAAATTCCTTTCGATACATCTGTAGCATCTCTCCAGCCAGAGGGATGCACATGTTACTTTCTAAGCATAAATTTGTTGGATATTAACTTATGCGTGTTAGGGATGATTATTATGTGCGAATGAACCCAGATGGATCACGCAGTACTTTTATGATTCGCCTTTCTGATCTTCCATATAGCCCTCATTCTCTCTCTGCGGGCCATCTTCCTTCACTCAGTCCATTTGGTTCCTGGTCACTTTGGAGCGTCATTATCTGGGGTTACTATCCATCCATTTACCCTACATCGGAATAGGTTCCTGTCAAAGACTTCCACTGTTCTTACTTGGGCCTTCTCCAAATCCTGTTTGACTTGCTGAATCCATGGTATATTCTTCAATTTTTCGGCGTACGTCATAAAAAATAAAATAATAAAACTCACAAAACACATTGATATTGATCATAAAATGATTTAAGGTAAGGCTAGTCGGTGGAAGTCTTTGAGCATGTCCATAAAACTTCAATCTTCGTTTTCTGATGTCCGCCGCAAGATTAGATAATTTCTCAGTTGCTTTACGAGATTTCAACCTGTATCCATCTTCTGTTCTTTCTAGGCCAAGAATTTTCCTCAAGATCATTCGTCTTCCTTTTGGATATTTTCCTAGTCACCCTTCCTGTTAAGCATTAGAGTTTCACTTGCATACAGAGCTTCCGGTTTGATCACCGTGTTGTAGTGTCTCATCTTAATTATTATTTTTATTATTATTATTGATTCGTTATGACATGACAAACTAACGAGCGCGCTAGACTTATTTAGCACAATGTTTCCATCTGAATATCTCCTCATCCATTCATTCATTCACTCACTGTGCACTCCTTTACGTTATCATGTCCATACTGTATTATTCCCTGTAGGTTACTACTTAGCAAATGTTTGTAGGTTGATAACGGTTCTAAATGTTGTTCTATAGTGAATGATTTATTCGTTAATACTAACTTCTTGTAATTTTTGTGCTATTCTTTCTTTCTTTCTTTATTTATTTATTTATTTATTTATTCGTTATGTCCATTATAGACCACGTTGGACCTTGTTAGTTTGCTTGATGTGCTTCTCCTCCTCCCAAAATCTCTTCATGAACGGTCGCTGTGTTGCTTCTTGCATTCATCCATCTTGTACCAGTCCTGCTGCTAGATTTCACCCTAAATGTGTGCTTTCTCACAGAGGTTCTGAAGATTTCTCGGGTTTTCATTAAGTTTTCTCCGATGTTCATATCATTCAGGTCCACCCTCGTTTCCTCCAGTCAATTAATATTTTTGTATTAATTATATTGATTAACCTATTTTTAGTCAATTGTTGTCAATCCTAAATACGTGCCCAAAAAGTTTCAACAGTCACCTGCGTACAGTATTAGTGAAACTGTCTGTGAGACTATAGAGATCTGCAGTTAGTCTCTTGATCCAAATTCAATGTTCTTGTGTAGGACCGAATATTTTTTTAAGAATTTTGCGTTCTTGCTTTTCTATGTCTGAAATTTTTGAATGTCCTCCTAACGTTATGGTTTCTGATGCATATACAACTTCTGGGATGACAACGGTGTTGTAATGCATGAATTTTGCATTACATGACTCACCCCTTTATTGTGTTATATAGGCCTATATATAATTCACTGGGGCCTTCTTCAGAGCCCAGATTTCCCTCATTCTTCGTGAGTGGGCCTGCTTACGCTCCTCTGTCCAAAGGGCAACGTGTCTTCTCTTAGGTTGCTCGCCTCGGTTTAGCCCGTCAATATTTTCTTGTGGAAGAGATATCTGTTAAGGGCGTCTTCAGCTGAGATATGTAGCATTTGCAAGTCTTCTTTTGTAGGCTATATCTAAACCAGTGAATTGTGGTTTTGGGGTTTGAATCAGGTGGCCGTAAAATCGTGCTCGTCTTTTTCGGATTGTGTCGGTAATTATCTCTAGTTTGCTGTAGACTTCCTTGTTGGATCTCTTTTGATGCATTCAATTTTTGTACTTTGATCCCAAGATTCCTCTCACAATTTTGCGCTCTTTTTTCTCCAGTTCTTCAAGGAGACCTTTGTTGGCATTTAGAGATAGAGTTTCGGCGGTCTTCAGAACTATTCCATAGTGACGTATCTTGGTGTATTGGGAAATGCTTTTTTGTTGTAGATTGTGCGGGATGTTTGGTAGGCTATTTCCAGTTTACATTATTATTATAATATAATTATTATTAGCACCACCAGGGGCAGTCGACCTCATAGTTCCACTCCATAAAACAACAATAACTAACTAACTAACCAACCATCATTACCACCACGTGATCTACTCATGGTTGCTTGGGGAACGATTGGAACTAACACGCCCCTGCCCCTGAGGGATACTCCGCTGACATGGTGAGCAGTGAGCCACTCCCTAGTTTAAGACTGGACGAATCTTATCGAACTGCCCCACATCGTGACATGATCGCCTGCCTTTCCCTGGCAGTGCAGGCGGGTCTGGCCCGCTATTCCCACGCACCCTGACCTCAGCGTCCTTCAGGCAACTAATGGGACCTCTCAGGCATATCACCAAGCACGATGTGCTCAATAAAATTCCTTGCATTAATTATATGAGTACATGTCTAGTCGGAGTCAGTTTACGATAATGCTGAGAGAGCTCTTGCCTCCCTCAGCAAATTAATAATACGACGTCCTTTATAGTAAACTAGCAACCCACCCCGGCTTCGTCCAGGAACAGTTATGAATGCATTACGTGCTAGCTCGTAAACTGTCTCGAACCTAGCAATTGAATGGAGATTGTTGGAAGAAATGAAAACGTAAAAACGCACCTATAGTGGGCGATGTATTGAAGATAGAGATATGCTCTCCCGGACTTTTTTGTAGAACTTTTCATGCTGAACAATTCTCACACCCATAGTATACTGTTATTTTTTTAACGGTTTGCCCAGCGTAAGCTTAAAAAGTGCACGGACGCCAGGGTTATCTTCGACCTTTTCACTGAAATCGTTACTGCTTTTCTTCCTTTGATCATAAAAAAAATATTTTCTACAGAAACCTTCCTCGAGACATCCTTTACAGAATGGTGAAAACCGTATCAAAATCCATCCAGAGGTTCTCGAGATTACCCGTGACATCCAAAAATCGGGGACTTTGTTTTATATTAAGTACAGATAACCTGGAGTCCATAAAACCATAAATCTGACCCAATCCTAGCTGGCACGTGCTCCCTGTTAGTGGCAATGCGACAAAGGCTATGACAAAGAACCGCACGACATGACGGCAGTTATCATAAGTAGCAACCCCTCATAAACATGTCACTATGGGTGGCTGGTTTCAGGCCAAAACACAGAACCATAGGTATGTTTTTATTCGTATGTTCATATTGTATCGCGCACGCTTCAATGAGTAGAAACTACTGTATGTGCGAATGCGGATATCCGCAAATAGTTTCGCCATGCGGATATAGTTTGCATGGCTGTGGGAATAGCGGATAAGCTGCGGATAATGTTTGGAGTAAATTTGCGGATAGTTTTTACAATACAATCCGGACTTGTTGACCCGGATGTTTGAAATAATATATTTTTCCGTTAGGTATTTTTTCATGACAAATGTAAGATGATGATTTACGCTAATCGCATTCAAATTATGTCATTAAGCATAATACACTCCGAACTGAAGTGAGCTTCAATTCTGATTGTATAACATTCATTTTAAACATAGCACATGGCATACATAGCCTAAGGGACGGCTTCTCCTTAAACGTCGAAGTGTGTTGTTTAATACTTCATCTGATGATGATGATGATGATGATTGTTGTTTTAAGGGGCCTAACATGTAGGTTATCGGCCCCTAATGGTTTGGGTGATCATGAAGATGATAATGAAATGTAAACTATAACTAAAACTAACTTATATACTAGAAGACGAAATGGAAAACAAAAGGTGAATAAGGCAAATAAAGGACAGGAGAAATACCCTCAACCCTCGAAGAATGCGGACTGAGGGACTTGGAAGGAAGGAGAGCCATGAAAGGCAGATAGGAAAGTGAAAGAGGAGAGGGTCCGCCCCAGAAGTAATGGATAAAAGGGGGAAAACCAGACCCAGTTCAGGAATCCCTCGGGGTCGCCAACTCCCGAACTCACCAGCCGTGAGCCCCTGAGGGTGTAGCAATATCTAGGGTGAACCAGAAGTCGTGGGGCTACATACACCCTGCCTCCTTGAGGACCTTGAGCAGAAGGCAGGAGGTTACATGAATAGAAAAAGAAGGCTGACCCCTCGCAGAAGGAGGGTATCACAGAAAAGATGAGACAAGGGCCAATTAAGGCGGTAAAGGAAGAGACTCGCTATGCCTCGGATACCCTAATACCGTCTGGGTCGGAAGAGAACTTGGCCGAGAGAGGTCGACAGGAAAGAAGACGGAGAGGAGCCCGGCCTAAGTAAGTGGAAGCAATGCCGGATTCAGCTGGGGCCCCGTGGTCGCCAACCCACGTCCCACTAGATGTGAGCTCCTGGGGGGACTTCATCTAATTAAAATATTATTGTAATGCCAGTGGATTCGGATAACAAACGTGCGGATGCGGATAACGTTTTGTTTATCCGCGCAGGGCTCGATGTGCACCCCGCACTTGTTGCCGTTTTGGAAGAATTGCTTTTCAGACAGTCAACAAGAGTGGACCCAATTGGGCCGGGATTAACAATTAATTCCATAGTATTTGAAATAAATACGGGAGTTAATTCTGCAAAATAAAACACTTTCTTGGATGACTAGTTTCGTTCGTCAATCGAACATTATCAGATCGGGTTCACTTGGCTTAATTTAGTTTCGGTGGATACGTATATAGGCCTAACACTTAAGTACAACAGTATTTAGAATGATTAAACTACAGAGTTTTTTAGTTAAACCTGCAACTGTCAGCAAATTTTTCAATTATTTGTTATTGCTTTTGTGTTTTTTGTTAGTACTTTTTGTGTGTTTTAAGTATGAAAACCATTTTTTTTGAATCGTTGACGTCTACCGTTGCAAGCTTTTAAGTGATAGCGTTCTAAGGCAGCGTTTCCCAATCTTTTCTCCCCCTCCCGTACCTTTTTGCACATATTTATCTAAAATAGTATCCCCATTTTACGGGAAATATGTAGGCTACATAACTTAATAAAAACATTAATAATAAAAAATAAAAATAAATTTATTTTTTATAACACAGTATAAATAATAATATTTTTTATTTTTTATTTGTTTGCTTTTAGTATGCATTTCATTTCAATAAAATACTGAACATAATTTACAATTTTACTTTTATTTACTTGTGCAAATGAAGATGTGCAAACATTTAGCTGAGGAAAATAAACAATTATACAGTAGGCCTATATACGATTTGTTAATTTTACTGAAAACTAATTAATTCTGGCGATTATTTTGGCAAAAATAGACAAATCAAGACAATAGCAGTGCAGCGGTGAAAGTGACTGGGGTTAGGGTAGGTTGGGTTGTCGATGGGGAGCATTGACCTTGAGGAGCGTGAATAAGACGGCACGTGCCTGATTTGTTAGGTGCCACTGGAGAGTGGTTTTCATAGAGCAAGTCTAGCTAGACCGCTCTAGCTAAACTGACTGCGTGTACACTGTAGAGTAATTTTCCCTAGGTAGAGCATTCGTAGAGCGGAGATTGGCAAATCTACCTAGAGCACTCTCTGAACCTGTGTACACTGTCAAACGTAGGTAGAGCAGCGCTAAAATATTCTGAGAGCAATGTGAGTCTAGGTATTTGCGCTGTGTTGTGAAGTTAAAATGTCTTCAAGAGAGCGTTTAGCATCTGTGGTGGTTGTGTGTGCCTTGTTAAAAAAGAAAACTATGAAGAGGAAGAAATGGAATTGGATAGTCTATCAAAAGGAGAATACGAGGGAATGCACGCTAAATTATTGCAAGAGTTATGTTCAGAAGATTATGAAACGTACAATAACTTTTCATGAATGAGCATAAATTACTATGATTATATTTTGGCCAAAATTATTCCCCAGAATCAGCATAGTGCATCTCATGGCTTCTGCTATAACCCGAAATGACTGTACTTCCTAATTAATTCTATCACGGTATTCTTTCAGAGTACAATTCCAAGCTTCTGGATGGGCTTCAATGTGTTCAATTAATGTTGTTTTTTCGCGACTCCACACAAATTCAGCCATATTGAAACACTATAGCAATAAACAAATAACCACAACAATCCACCAATGATTCTACGTATAGCACTTTCCAATATTCAACCGGATGAATGGAGCTAGCTAGACTGGTCTAGCTAGGGCACCCAAATACTCTTTGCACCGTAGATTCGGCAATCTTGAGCTAGAGCTTCGAGCGGTCTCCGCTAGAGTTCTCTAACACTTGTGTACACTGGAGAGGAGCTTAGAGCACCCTAGCTAGAGCTACTCTACACTCTAGATAGGGCAAAAGCTCTCCAGTGCACAGGCATCTTTAAATCAAAACTTGCGACGGACCCGGTACGAGCTAGCAGCGCTGGGCGCTATGCACTAGATTGATTGGCCATATACACATACTCTTGCTGACAGGGAAGCTAAAAAGAAACGAGATTTCCGGTAATTGATGTTTCCTTGACAGAGCCTGCCTGCTTCCCTGACTCGTATCGACCCGACAGAAAGCCGTATCAACTCCTGCTAGGTACTGTAAGGTCGGGATTATCCCAGCACTGGCTTCCCCTAATATTATTGTGCCATTCACTACGGGCTCCAGACCATCAGCTAACACGGTAAAACTTAGGATAGGAATCATTCTTATACATTTAGATGTCTCTGAAGAGAATGCCTGTCCCAGAGCTGATGGTGTGAACAAAATCCTTATAGGCTATAGTAGTTAATAATATTGTATTTATTTTATTTCATTATTTATGGCCAACATAGGACCACAACAATCAATTGGCTTATAGAAAGACAATTTTTATTTTTGTGATTTCCAATATTTCCTCTTTCTCTAAGATTCCATAAGCTTCCTTCAGTGGAGAACACTCTTCCATTTGCCGCTCTATTTACCGGTACATACTGTATTTTGATTTGGCGTCTCATATGTGAGGCGTTTAGAATCTTAATTTAACCTGTTCTATTCTTGAGAATTATTATTAGGCCTATTATTAATAATAATATAATAAGAACAATAACTAGCGGAAACTCTCGCATTTGTATAAACCACCCACTCGGCTGGTATGTGGGCTCAACGCGACACAGTTTCCGTTGACTTTTCAAGAAATGCAAGATTTTTTCTGTACTATTGAGACGATTGGGAAGATTTTGGTACAAACCCGCACTCCCTCTAGTTTATACCTCCAAAATCGGGAATCGAATCAGCGATCACCTTAGAGTTTATATATATAGGCTAAACTAGCAACCCATCCCAGCTTCGCCCGGTATCTTGAACGGTTTATCCAGCGTAAACTTATAAGTCGCACGGACGGCAGGTCCCAGACGCAATTCAGAAAAGCCGAGGTGAACAGTGAAACTCCAAACACATATACTCTGCTCTGAAGTCTTAACTCGACACGACTCGACAGTTTGATGCTAGCCGAAGCTGGGGGGATAGGCTCGCTAGCTAATCGTAAACTCGCTACGAAGCTAGTAATTTATATTTCCACTGAATGGAGGTTGTTGGAAGAAATGAAAACTTAAAAAATACGTACACGATATACCGTATTAAAGATAGAGATATGCTGTCACGGACTTCTTTTGTAGAACTTTCGATGCTAAACAATTCTTACACTCATGATGTATAGATATTTAACGGTTTTCCCAGCGTAAGCTTAAAAGGCGCACGGACGGCAGGATTTTCTTCGACTCGATTCACTGAAATCGTTACTGCTCGGCTCCCATTGGTCATAAATGAATGTTTTTCTACAGAAACCTTCGTCGAGAAATCTTTAACAGAATGGTGAAAACCACATCAAAATCCATCCAATTGTTCTCGAGATTACCCGTTACATCCAAGAATCGGGTTCTTTGTTTTATACTATGTAGAGATATATAAATATGATGATAATAATAAGGATACCAAATGGATATGCTCAGCTATATAGGCCTACCTGGTGTAGAGATCTATTGAGTTTGAGTCATCATGCAATCTACTCTCTGATTTCGACCTTCCGCTGACACGACATCAAAACCAGGACTTGATTGGGCGACCGGCGGCTGAGAATCAGCTATGTCGTAGTTACCAAATGTAATGCGAGAGATCTTCTACGTGCCAACATTACACGACTCTGATTGCCGCAGATTTTTGCCACCCTCCAACAATCAAACTTCCTAGGTCGGGAATCGAACCAGCGACCTTGGAATTTGGAGGCAGAAACACTACCACCGTTGAAGTTACACAATCATATGTCTGAACCGGAATTGAACTCGCAGTCTTGGATTTTGATGGCTAGCGCTTAATCGACAGCGCCAGAGAAGGGACTTATTACTTATTGCACGAGAGGTTTGAATTTCCTCAGAACTGAGAAAGACATGAATGAGAAGATTGCACAAAAAAGAAAAGAGGGGGGAAAGGGTCTAGTTATATGGAATATTTTACCTCCGCTGCGTAAGAACCGCGAGGGAGCGGGACTAATTTAAAACATCGTCTCCCGCAAGGAACACGCAGAGAGAAGAGTAGTCGTAAATAGTCCCTACTTGACAAATTAAAACGAGCGTATCCGTCGACTCTCAGCAGATGATTACATGGCTCGCGGAAAATGTGCCGACAGATGTGTAACCTGGGTGTATTTTACTCTCAGCCATGTATACGGCTTCGCCCGGGCTAACTACCCTCGAGAATTGTATTACCCGGATATTTCCATAAAATGGAAGCAATTATACGCTATAAAATGTCAGTAGAATGGCCATGATTCTTGGATTTAGGAGGTTAAGAATTAGTAAGAAAAGTCAGCAATTTCTTAATTAATTTCATAGACTTCATATTTTTAGTCCCGGAACGGACGATGTGTCTTTTGTTACGTCCCTCCTAAAGCATCTGAATGGCAGCTCCGAACATAGTAAAGTTTTGTAAGGCGGTAATATTTTTGTATCGACATCACTATCTCCAACTGCTAGTTATACGGAAGGTGGTACCAACCTTCCAGTTTCCCTCGCAAAGGACTAGCCGCATATTCTGCAACTTTCGTATTAAAATACTACCAAGACACAATCTATAAAATTTCATTCCACTCAAGGGTTGCCAACGGTTCGTAGGCTATTAGGAGGTACCGTACCAACCTTAAAATTCGTTACTCTTTACGACTAAGAACTCGCAACTGACAGATCCTATTTTGGACAAACATTTGTACGGGCATCCAGTAGTACACCCCAACAAATACACAATGTTGTAAATTCCAGGTCGTGCTATCAACCATTAGCAATAGATGGTATCAAATTAACAGTAACTTATCTTTGAAAAACTCGCAAACGATTGACCTAATTCCAACTAATCCCGGAGCGATGTTGAAAGCAAGGGTAGCAGGCTCAGTAATGTCAGCCTAGTTTTAAATACCTCAGTGCAACCATATGCGTGTTGAGTGAATTTGTGTTATCGGCTGCGATTGATATTTTTAGTGTATTTAAAATGACTAAGTTAAAGCCATCTAGGGCTGTTCATTTCAAACAAATATTTTCGGGATTCGGTGAGGATTTTTTTTCTTCCGATGGGGAAATTCTTCTCTGCAAAATATGTGAAGTGAAAATCGCAGAGGATATGAGATTTATAAGTCATTTTTTAATGTTATCGGATCATTTTATTTTAATTTTTTCAGTCATATTATAAGTTAAGTCATTTTTCAAATATAAGTCATCAAAATCAAAATCCGTACCCTGATGGTGATACACTCGCATACCTGGTTACCAACTGGTGGCAATATTTCTTTTCACACTGTAGGCCCTACCCATCATTTAACTTCACTGTTTATTGATATTTATGATGATGATGATGATGATGATGATGATGATGATGATCTAGTCTACTTATTGTTTCAAAGGGCCTAACATGTGGGTTATTGGCCCCTAATGGTTTGGGTGATAGTAAAAATGATCAAGTATTGGAAACTAGGCTAATAACTTAAACTGACTAGAGACTTACAACTAAAACTATGAGCTTGGATAGGCTACTAGAAGAAGAAATGGAAAATAAAAGAAGAACAAGGTAAATAAAGACAGGAGGAAAAGAAATGCCATCAATCCTCGAAGAATGAGGATTGAGGGAATTGGAAGGAAGGAGAGCCTTGAAAGACACAAAGGGTAGGAAAAGGAGAGGATCCACCCCAGAGGCAATGGAGAAAAACCGGACCCAGCTCAGGAATCCCTCAAAGTCGCTAACTCCCGAACTCACCAGCCGTGAGCCCTTGATAGGGCAGCACTATCCAGGGTGCTCCTTAAGCGGTGCGGCTACATATACCCTGCCTCCTTTAGGGCCTTGAGCAGAAGGCGGGAGATATCAAGAAGAGAAAAGAGGAGGTCTGACCCCTCGAAGAATGAGGGATGAGGGAAGATGAGACAAGGACCAATTAAGGCGGGAAATTGAAATACTTCCTAGGCCTTGGATACTACAGTCGGGGTCGGAAGAGAACAAGAGTTGACCAAGGTAGATCGACAAGAAAGAAGACAGATAGAAGCCCGGCACAAGTAAATGGAAGCACTGCCGGAATCAGCTAGGATCCCGCGGTCACCAACCCACGTCCCACTAGTCGTTAGCCCTTGGGGAGCTAGTGATATTGAAGTACAGTACATAAGCACGAGTCCTTTTCATACTATAAAAACAGCGAACTCGGGGGCTGAAAGAGAGTTCATCAGCAGAACAATACGGCGGCCTTCACCCGCCGGCTATCAAACAAGGAAAAAAGGTCACTAGATTTTTGATTCGCGAGGCATGGGATAGGATAGCTTGGCGTGCTTTATTGCAACATGACATGCGCAGTCGCAATACCAGCCCAGGGCGAGATTAACTTGAATGAAAGCAGAACAATATATCACCACTAATGGTCTTTTTCATTACAGGATAGCCCGAACCTTTGTTTATTTCATCGTCTGCAACAGCTGGTTGGATAACTTACACAACGGGCAGGCAGTTAAGGCATGTTCAGTGAACCATTCAAGAGATGTAGTGTTACATTACTCGCGATTCTTCAAACGACGGGCAAGCCTCTAAATCAATGCTAGTCTTTGTTTTTTAAGTTTCATACTGACCGCGGTAGCTGCGCGTGCTAAGACGCAATTCCATGGGATCAGGCTGCTCTGGACACGGAGGGGTTCGAGCCCCGCCGTGGGCAGCCTTTGAAACGGTTTTCCGAAGTTTCCCCATTTTTTAACTTCGGGAAAATTATGGGACGGTACTTTCCAAGAGTAATGATAGCTTTGGAACCATTTCTCAGTGTTGCCTTATTGACAATTGATATTGCAACTTTGCAGTCGGACAACAGAAAATAATCCCAATTACTGGGAAATGCGAAAAACAACCTGAAAAACATTAGGCCTGCGTGTTAATAGTAGACTATTATATAGTATAGGCCTACATAGTGCATCATAATTAATAGCGCAAATTGAAACAGCTGTAAGTACCGTACTAAAAATATGATACCGGTATGTCATCCATCCGGGTCCTAATAATGATGTTAAACAAGTTCGGATTGTATTCTAAACACAGTCCACAAATTGTCTCCAAACATTATCCACAGCTTATCCGCTATCCACACAGCCATGCAAACTATATCCCCATAGTTCTCAGAATACAATCCGAACTTGTTTAATATCATTAGTAGGACCCGGGTGTTTATGAATTATGAGATTATGATAATCATATTTTTCCGTATATTGTAGTCTATATATTTTTCACCTGTATTCTCAAATATAGATGTTATAGCCTAAGTGTAATGGATCTGATGATGATCGCTTGACGATCGAAACTGGTCATCCTAGTGTATTTATTAATCTCATGTAATTTATTTAATCTATTTAATCTATTTGGGTACATTCGTGTTGACCGACTGAAAAGCACCAAACTTTTGTTTACTTAGGCAACACTGAAAAATGGCTTCAAACCTTACAATGATGATTTAAGCTAATATCATTCAAATTATACTAAGCATAGTTAACACTCCAACCAGGAAAGGATTGTAATTCTGGTTGTATAACATTCATTTAAAACATAAGCACATGGCATACAAAGCCTACGGGAACTACTTTTTCCTCAAATGTCAGAATATGTTGCTATTTATGCTTTATCTAATTAAACATTTTATTGTAATGCCAGTAGATTCGGATAACAAACGTGCGAATGCGGATAACAGTTGTGCGGATGCGGGCCGGATGTGGATACGTTATGTTTATTCGCGCAGGGCTCCTACAGGCCTGCCATATATTTCGAAAGAAAGAATGTGAACCTATTTGGTTGAAGCGATATAAAATGCATTGAATTGAATACTGGTGATTAAGGTAGCATGGCTTAGGAATGTAATGTATTTCTTTATCTGAATGTACTCAGCGCTGACTCAAGATCGATTAACAAAATAATTTACGTATTATTGTACTGATTGAATGTGCGATTTTTAGCCCAGTGTACGGTATTATTCGAATCAGCTGATTTAAAAACTCGGCAACACAGCTCAGCTGCCACCATATCCTTCACGTTCATTATTTCGAAATAAAGATTAAGCCAATAGTCCTGCGCGGTTAAACAGAACCTTATCCGCATCTACCCCGCATCCGCATGTTTGTTATCCGTATCCGCTGGCATTTCAATAATACTTTTAATTTATTACATTAAGTATTTAAACAACACATTTAGACATTTGAGGACAATCGTTCCCTTGGCCTAGGCCATGTTCTATGTTTAAAATGAATGTTGACAGCCAGAATTGCAACCCTTTTCAGTTCGAAGTGTTAATTATTATTAATGACATAATTTGAATGCGATTAGCATAAATCATCATCTTATATTAATGGAAAAAATATGATATATCATAAACATCCGGGTCGTAGTAGCCCTAATGATATTCAACAAATTCGGATTGCATTCTAAAAAAATCCGCAAATTTACTCCAAACATTATCCGTAGCGTATCCGCTATCCGCACAGCCATGTAAACTATATCCGCTTGGCGAAACATTTTGCGGATCTCCGCGGGTTTATCCGCGGATATCCACATCCGAGCAGGGCTTTACCTATCCTATAGTATAGTTTGCCGTTTATGGACAACACGGTACCGCAAACATTTACCTAAGATATGCCGGTATATAGGCTAGTGTCCGATTGCCGTTCAATGTGAGCCTTCACTTTCTCAAAATTCAGTGTATCTCCTCTCTCTCTCTTAGCCTACTGTATTAAATGTTGCACTGTAATCTGTTTAAAATTACTGAATTTGTTCTGCATAACGAATTATTGATAATTTTGCATAAAATAAAATGTATGCCTGTAGTAGTTTTGCTAAATTTGATCCGGACTAACGGAGTTACTACTAGGCCTATACTCTGTTCTCGATTTGCCATCCTCGAATACTTAATGAAACATAAAGAGATAGGATAGCTCATTAACGTGATCTATTTGACATGTTCCACAGTTTATTGCCCTAGGCTACTTAAAACCAAAGTCCTGTGATCTGTCGCGGCACGTGTCATGGAGCCCGCCGCCAGCCTCAACAAATATTTATTTTCGCTCTTATCCTCAATTCGGTGACTGGTGGGTAAATCGAACATTATGAACGCCATACAGTCAGTCATACACCAAGCAGTAAGCAGTAAATCGTATTTCAACCAGTATCCCAAGAAATCATTATCGTCATATTCACTCTGCATCACTATCAATTTATAGTTTTTCAACAGGTCAACACGCTATTGCCCAATAAGATTATGCGGGGTATAATACACTCACCGATAAAATAAAATAAAAAAGCGCGAAACACTATGAATTTAAGACTAAACTCATTGTTGGATCGTTCCAAACCTTGTATTAATCAAATTATATGACATTATCACTAGGGCTAGCTTGCCACGGTTGGTGAGTGGATATCGTGTCGGTCTACTAACCCCAAAATTGCAGGTTCGCTCCTGGCCGTGGTAAGTGATTTTTTTTTTAAAGGCGGCAAAAATACGATACGCATGTCATACGATGTTGGCATGACAAAGAACCCATTTGAATTCAGTAGGCCGAGTTCATAATGGCAAAATTAACCTCGGGAGTTTCCGCCAACACAAAGTTCCTCATTTCTCTACTAGAAAGCGCTATAGTGTTCAAGGAGCTTAGATATTTAACATCTAACCTCCTTGACTTTCATAGTCAAGGAACAACAAAATTCGACATGCAAGCTATCCTTGACTTTCATAGTCAAGGAACAACAAAATTCGACATGCAAGCTACCCTCTGGGTGTCAAATAACAAAGCTTGCACCCGGCACCCGAGGCCATACGATATTATTATTATTATTATTATTATTATTTTTATTATTATACCACTAGGAACACTATAATACGGTGATTAAACCTGAAGTGCTGTATGCAAGTGAAACCTTGGTACTTAATAAGAAAGGTGATCTGGAAAATATCTTGAAGGAGGAAAGAAAGATCCTGAGGAAAATTCTGGGCCCAGAGATAAGTGAAGAAGGGTATAGACTCAAATCACGCAAAGCCACGGAAAAACTATCCAACCTCGCCGCAGACATCAGGAAACGAAGACTGAAATTCTATGGACACGTTCAGAGACTCATCTTCAAGGTTAACTCACAAGATTTTGACACTCTGGAAAAATGAAGAACGTATCTTGGATACAAGATGTTAAAAATGACCTGGAAAAGGCCCGGATAGAAACGTCAGAAATACTAGACAGAAATGTCTACCGTCAGAAGATAAATAAATGGGTGGTACAGCCAGAGAATGAAGTCCCCAGAAGATCGGGGACTAAGTGGTCAGAAGAAAGGAAACAAGCGCACAGTGAAAGAATGAAAGCAATATGGTCTGTTAGAAAGGCGAATCATAAATGTAATGCGTGATCCAATAGGGTCCATACGCACATAATAATAATTATTATAGCACTAGGGCTGGTACCTTTAATCGATTAATTTCAGTTATCGAATGATCGATTAATCGATGCAGAAAATCGATTATTCCCTACAAACTAACATTAATGGATTGGTTGTCTAATATATTAATAGGTTGTTCGAATAATTGTTTTATCGATTAACCAATATACTACACTCCTTTCACTTCACTCTCACAGAAGCAAAACAGACATTTTGATTAATAAAATATATTGTGTCATATTTTTAAATAATGTGCCTTCCTTTTGAAAACTAGGCTAAAACGAAGTAAAATAAAAATGTAAATATTGAACAAGAATTCAAAATCTTTGCTGAAAACTATCAGTTTTTTTTTTTTTTTTTCGAGACCCTTCCCAATTCGATATTCGTCCTTCCACTGTCACTTATTCTTATTTGGTTAAAGTTAACATAAAACAAAAAAGGGACACTTCGTATATTTAGGCAAAAAGTAACTTTTAGATATTTATATTTATCATTCAGAAAATAAGCGTAATTCAACTTAAGCGATGACCTATTATACAGGGTTTTTCAGAAATACTTTTACAAACTTTGGGGATTGGTTCCTTACGCCAAAACAAGAAAATAGTTCAGGTACACATATGTCCCAAAATCCTTAGTTTTCGATTTATTAATGAAAGAACATTGTACAGTGACACATTAATTGACAGCCTGTTTGGAAGTGTTTAACACATGAACTCATTAGTATAAACAGGTTAATACGGAACCAGAATGAACCTTATAAGTTCTAAAATCACACGAACTCGTCAAAAAAAGGTTCCTGACACCGATAGAAGGAAAAGCTGTCATATGCACAGGTGTCCCAGAATCCTTTGTTTTCCCGGGAGGTACTGTTGAACACATTGGTACACTGATAACACTTCACCACATACAGCTCAAAACAAGTGCTCGAAATGTCGTCTCCTTGCGTCGAGACATGCATGAACACGTCGCATCATGGACTGCCGGACCCGTTCGAATTGTTTGGCAGGCGTCCAGGATTCGTCGATGAAGAGTTTCCACATCCGGGATGGCTACGGCATACATCAATTGTTTCAGGTGCCCCCACAGATAAAAGCCTAACGGATTGAGGTCTGGTGACAGGGCCATGGAACGGATCCTCCTCTGCCCAACCATCTGTCCTGGAAGATCTCCGTCAGTGCAGTGTGAACAAGGTGACTAAAGTGTGCAGGAGCCCCATAATGCATTCACCACATACGTTGTCGTATTTGCAGGGGCACATCGCCGTGTAGTAAGTCTGGAAGGGTGTTCTGGATAAAGTCTCTGGAGACAGCACCTGTAAGACGTGCTGGTAGAACGTATGGACCTACCAGACAAGTCACCTACAATGCCAGCCCACACATTAATCCTAAACTGGTGCTGATGGCGACCCTGTCTGGAACACCTGTGCATATGACATTTTTTCTATCTGTCGGTGTCAGGAACCATTTTTGATATGAGTTCATGTGTTAAGCACTTCCAAACAGGCAGTCAATTAATGTGTCACTGTACAATGTTCTTTCATTAATTCAGCGAAAACGAAGGATTTAGGGACATATGTTGAACCCTTCAGAAAAGCAGTGTTTAATGTAAGAAATCTTAATCAAGGGGTCGCGCTCAGTTCCTATGTGATGTTTACGTTCGCCAAACAACATGCTCTACTGAGGTAAGGGTCATAGGATATAAACTATAAATTAGAAAGAAAGGTGACAAGATGTAAAATAATAACATGATTTAATGACTAATAGTGCATAAAAAGAAATAAACAACAATAATAATATAAAACAATCCTCCCTGAATTTCCCATGATAGGAATAACTATCAAATCTGAGGAGTCAGACGGATCTCCCCTTTATTTAAAATGTGGATCCTGGTTCCACTACCTTGCAATTTGGGTTTTATGTGCGCGTAATGACTAACTACGAGGAATGAGTACTTTGGATGACTGTTCGTTTACAACGGGTTAACAGCCACGATGCTTACGAACAATCATCTCGTAAATCAACGTTTACGGATATGGAACACGACATTAATAAAAACCCTTAAAAAGTAATGCTGACACACGCACTAAATCTACTATTTACAGGAATCTCTCTCGGGACCCTCATTAGCGCGAAGACGCACTTGACTTTGAGCTGCCAACACTGGCCAAATTGCTCAACACAAACAAGGAAATACAGCATAGCACATGACTCACGGGTCACTGAATGGAATATAAACATGGAATAAACCAACAACAACAAAAGCCTGACTGGCTGACATTACTTTATATGAACAAAACTGCATGTTAAGCTAACGCTTCGGAGATTATCGTGATTCGTAGGCAACTCCCATTTATTAAAACAATTTTTATCATTGATCAGTTCTTAATTCTGTATAACAAGTTATTACTGAGCCACACAGGCACTCTCCCTAATGACCTGGCTGGCAACCTTCAGTTCGTCTTGTGAAACATCTCCCCTCTTCCTCAATTACCTGTCATCGTCCCACTCCAGTGTGTATAAATATAACTGACCAGCTGTGCCGTGATCTCAAGGAATCAACAGCAACAAACTCAACCACTATGGTCAGACATTAATCAAAATATCCAGAATTGCCCTCGCGAGATCACAATATGGATTTGTCATCAAGCTGCCAGAAATCAGTCTACGCTGAAATTCCCGCTTGTAATGACATAAATACACACACTCACATACACACATCTGGGAATGACAATACTTTTTTCACACAGATCGGTTGAATGGATGCTCGCCCAATCAATTAAAAATAAAAATATTAACACCTACGATAGAGCTGACTGCTCTTCGTCACAAATCACATTGCTCCAAAGGCAATAATTTCACTGAATCTGATCAATAATAAAACAAAAGAAATTAATTACCCTCCAATCTACTGTATAATTATATTACTTCAGTCCTACTTCTGAAACACAACATATCTCCGAGAGACGTTTTTAACCGCATTGCGTAGCATATGCAAACACGGTCGTCCACATAGCTACGTTAGTTAAAACAACAAACAAGAAAAGAACCTTCTACTAATAATATATGCGAGCTGTTTCCATGCAAAAAGGTGTGTCAGACCAAAACTAAATAGACTACGTTAATCACACAAGCAAATTATTTACAAAACAAAATATGTCCCATACACCATAAGTTAATTTATCAGATAATAATAAATATTATTCAGTACTCATCCTCAGTCAGCCACCCGTCAAAGAACATCCGCAGCCATCTCCCAACTGGATCCTTCTTATCTCATCTCAACCATCTTGATGGAGTCTTGATATTTCCAGGCTTCCTCCATGGTCAATGATGTCATCTCTCGTGCTGATTCAAAAATTAAATTATTATACACTTGATGTCTGACTACTAAATTCACCGTTCGGGTACTTCTTTCCCCAAAACAGTCTGTTGGCGAATTATCGAAGATACTGCCCCTACAAATATAGTACTGTGACTATCTAACACTGAATTTAACACTTTTAATAATAATTTCTGTGTCCTTCATGACACGCAAAGTATAACTGTCAACGTCCTTAGACGCGCAAAGTATAAAAGCCTGTGTCCACTGACACACAAAATAATAAGCCTACGTCCGTAGACGCACAAAGTAATAGTCCTGTGTCCACGACACACAAAATAATAAGCCTACGTCCGTAGACGCACAAAGTAATAGTCAATGTCTTGGCTCTTCACACCACTTATAAATGAACCAGCCCTAGGTGTAGATAGAGGGGGAAATTAGATAAAAATTTTACAAAATAATAGTGATACAGGAATGAAATAAATATCACTAAACTCGAAAAATAGCGCAGGTCAAGAATATGCCCATTAATCCTTGAATCGATCGTAGAGATGTTGTCTAGGCGATCTCCCGCGTGAATGCTAGCCGAGCGTGCCCACGCTAGACCTGCCGCGCTAAATAGGCATTCTTCTCCCATTGGTTCCCACATTTTCTGTATCTTGGCGGTTTTTATCAGCCCTTGGCTTAGTAGAGTGTCCAGCATGTACATCAGCCACTCACGTTACTGCATCATATTTCTTCTAGGCGCGAATATTACAATGAACATACCAGAACCATGTCTCACTGCGCGTCGCTTCTATTTTTGAGGTGGCCAACACCTGTCCTTCTGACACATCGCTAGGCTATTTCCTTTCACAGCTAAAGTATTTAGCCTTTTGTCAAACAGCTTCAGGTATGTACCCGCTGTCTCCAACAAATGCTTGAAATTTCCTCATCTCCGTCTGGCTACTTTCATGATGCTGGTGGAAATATTTATTAATTGAAGAAATAAAACATAGAATCATTTATCCAACAGAGGATAAAGGGTTCACAACTCTCCCACTCACAAAATTTCGAACTTAGGAATAAAGTCGATAATTTTTAAAGACTTCCGTAGGCCAACTTGTTTTATTTCAGAATCACCCCTTTTCTATTACTTGGTCTAGCCGCTCTTGTCTTGAATGGCATTTACTCGTTTTCATTTCCTGCTTGTATCTCCCCTCTCAGTCTGCTTGCATGACCCGCTGATGCCTGAGGCAACACTCTGCTCGTCTCGTTAATGTTTGTCAACACCAACTCTACTTCCTCCTTCACGTGCCGTACTCAACTGCTCCCCGTCAACTTTGTTGATAGTAGGACGTCCATATATTCAAACTGCATCGTTATTTCGGCGCTCTCATGGATCGCTTCTACGATACTTTTTTAAGTTGGCTGCGTTGTAAACCGACATTGTTCCAGTGCTTAACTCTTTCACTCTGTAAGCATTATTTCCAAGGTTTCTTACGATAGAATAGGGTCCTATGAACTTTTCGCAGAATTTACTGAAGATCTTCTTCTCTGGGTCCGATATAGCAGGTCGTTTCACCAAAACAAGCTGGTTGATTTCAAGATCACTGTGAAACCTCTTATTTCTTACTCGCCGTAATCTGCGGTCTGCTTGTTTTCTCATGTAGGCTCTCGTCCTCTCAATTCGCAAGTCAGGTGCTATCATGGGATCTTGTGGACAGTTAATGATGCTTTTCCACGTTCTCACTGGATACTCGTTCTTGTGTAGGACCATAGGGATTTGTCCTGTTGACTCGTGCCTGGTAGAATTCATGCATGTCTCTACATCCTTAATTTTATCCACCCATCTGTGATGTTCATTTGGAATGAAGATTCTCAAATATGATGTTACACATTTAATTGCTCTCTCACTTGGATTTGCTTGAGCATGTCGGATACTGCTTAAAATGTGTTTTATACCCATGTCCTCCATACCTTTCTTGAATTCGGCGCTTGTGAAATAGCTGCCATGATCTGATAATATAAATTCTGGTTTTCCAAGAATTGGAATAACTCTATTTCGAATACGACTGAGTACCTGTTTTGAAGTAGTTTTCTGAATGGGGCATAATACGACAAACTTCGAAAATACATCAATGCATACTAGTAAGTGTCGGCAACCTCGCCTTCCCTTCGGGATTGGACCGAAACAGTCGAGTGCCAGTAGCTCGCATGGTTTTTGAGGTAGCAAAGGTCTAGGATACTGCCTCATTAAATAATTATTTGGCTTTGTCCTCTGACAAGGATCACAAGTCGTAATGACGTCACATATAGTTGTTCTCATACGTGGCCATGTAAATGTCTCTCCTATTGTTGCTTCGCACTTATCTACGTCCACGTGACCGTAACTTTCGTGCGTATGCCATGTCAATCCTCGTTGTAAAGAAGCAGGTACTAATATGCGTAACTTGGTGTGGTCATTATCTACCCATTTGTGCAGCAAATTGTTGACATAAACATATCTTCCTTCTTTGGCTTTCGCTTCTCGAAATGCAGGTGTTCCTGTAGGTAGTTGCTTTCTGAAGTATTGAATTAATAGCATCATCCATGGTTCCGCTTCTTGTTCTCGCTGTATCTCACGTAACTCCTCCAAGAATTCCCGGTCCTTCGGTGTTAACTCCAAGTGTTGTACCATCGCTGTTTCCTCATTATCAGGTTCAGGGTTCCTGCTGAGTGCATCCGGAATCACGTTCATCTTCCCTGGGCAATGTTCAATCTCAATGCTAAACTGCTGAATATATATAGACCAACGTGTCACACGTTCGCTTGCCATCGACGTCTTAAACAAGAATGTTAATGCCTTGTGATCAGTCCTGACAACAATGGGGTAACCATAGATTATTCTTTTCCATTGTTGAAGCGCATGAAGGATGGCCAACAATTCTAGTTCCGTTACAGTATAATTGCGCTCGTGCTTACGCAATTTTCGGCTGACAAATGCCAAATATGCTTTATGCTGCAGGTTAGCTGGATCCTCTTGGTAGAGCATAGCACCTATACCCACCAGTGAAGCATCCGCTTGGATTATAAATTTGTGCTTGAAATCTGGATATCCTAATTTAATGCAGTTTTCCAATAGCTGTTTTGTTGCTCGGAATGCCTTCTCACACTCCGCATTCCATAACCATTTATTATTATTCTTTAGCATTTCCTGCATAGGGGCTACAGTCTCCGTATAACCTGGACAGTTTTCCTTAAAGAATCCCGTTACGCCTAAGAAAGCCCGAATGTGCTTGACTCTCGTTGGTGTAGGGAAATTCTTTATCGCTTCGATCTTAGCTGGATTTGGCTTCACTCCCTCCTTGTCAATGATGTGACCCAAATATAAGATCTCGCTCTTGAAGAAATGCGATTTCTTCAGGTTTACTTTGAAATTTGAAGCATTCAGGTTGCCTAATACTTTATCTAAATTTTCCATGTGAGTTTCAATGTTGTCGGATGCCAGCAAAATGTCATCAATGTAGCGTACCGTCATCTCCTTAACTTCCTCGGTTAGATTCCGGTCCAGGGCTCGGATTAAAGCACAGCCCGCTGTTTTGACTCCAAAGGGCATTCGAACGAAGCAAAATGTTTGGTTATCGAATAAGAAGCCAGTTAGAAGCTGTGACTTCTCATCCAATTCAATATGGTGGAACGAGCTCGTCAGATCAACTGATGAATAAATGCTTTTGTTTTTAAAGCCTTTTAATACGTCTCTGATAATTGGCGCTCTGTCATACTCAGGAAAAATGAGTCTCGTGTTGAGATTTCTGGCATCTAAACAAAGTCTAATAGATCCATTTGGTTTTGTGGCTGCCAAAATCGCATTTAGATAAGGTGTCGGTGTCTTCCTTATCACTCCAGCTTGTAACATCTCATCTATAATGACCTTGACTTGACAACGATATTTTTCAGGAATTGGATACAACCTACTTTTGAAAGGTGACCAATCCTCGACTTGCATTGAATATTTGAAATTTAGTATTTTCCCAGGTACTGTATCAAATACTGTTTTGTGCTTCCTTAAAATCTCTTCCAATTGCTTTCTGTGTTCACCCCCAAGTTGAATGTCATTGAGCCGCTCCTGTAGTAACTCTTCAAATTGTGCATCACTGTCGTCTCCTTCCGTTAATAAAGACCATATCTCCTGGGATTCACTCTCGTCTAGTTCCACAACAGCTCCTTCTATGATGTTATCTTCTGCCTTTCGTACCTCCTCTTCCGTCTCTTCCGATATTGCTTCCAATGCCCAAGAATTTACATCTCTTCCGGTGGTGATTTCATCCATATGCAATCCCACGTTCTTCAGCTGATCATACTCTCTAAAACTGACAGTATTCTTGTGCAAATCTATCACTGCTTGATAGTCACAAATAAAATTTGCACCAAGAATTATATTGAAATTCATCTTTGCCATGATAATGAATGTTTGCCCAAAAGTGTGTTCCAATATGTTCAGCTCTAAGTATGCCTGACGTTTACAAGTGACGGTGCGTTCAGGAATAACACCCCTCACTTTGAGCTGTGGTACGGGAATTACAGGAATATTTTGACTCCGTCCCAACTCTCGAACCAAGGCCTCCGATACCAGACTGATCTGTGACCCCGTATCCAATAAACATCTTATATTAATTCCACCAATCCTTGCGTAAATAATGGGTAGCTGCCTAATTTCATCGTTCCGTGGTTTCACCGTCTCCTCCAGGCAGTCTTCTGGCAAAGCAATCCATTCTTGTATGTTCGCTACTATCCATCCCTCTTCAACTTCCGACTGTTGCGTTTGTAGGCTGTCTTCTTTATCCAAATTTAGCATTTTTTTTTAGCTCCAGTGCGACCCCCATCATCCGTTTGTCGCCGATGCCCTTGATATTCCTCTTGTCTCAGTAGACTTCCAGCTTCCTCAGTATGTGTATCAGGATTCTTCATGTTCCCAATGGCTTTTTCCCATCTTCCTAGCTCTCCACCTTGACTAGCGTGTAATTCCTCTAGGTAATTTTGTGATTGAGCGTGCCTATCATCCCAGTCAATTCGATAATTTCGTGGCTCTCCTTGATTTTGGTCTCTTCTTCTTTTCCATCTTTGATTAGCATTGTAATCACCGTATCTTCCATAAGGCCTGTCATTTCTTCGATTTTCACACCAATGTTGATATCCTCTCTGTTGATACCTATTGTTGCCTTGATATGACCTATTATTGTAGTTATTTTCGTTACGCTGGTATGGTCTGTTTTCTCCTTCCTCCTGGTTTCGCCTAGGTGTGGATGTGCTTGTATTAGTACCCTGCGTTTTGGTGTTTGCCTGTTTTGGTTTTATGACCTCTGTGGTATTGACTAATTCCAGCTGTCTTCCTCCTCTATAATGACTATGAGATGTAGTCTCATCGATCTGACGTAATATCTGCTCTGCATGTAGGGCCGTACTAACGTTCGCTGCGACTAGGACTGGCAATTGCCTCGCTATAGTCCTCACCAGATCTGCTTCATTTAAAGGGTAATCAAGGTCGCGAAATTTTAGCATTTGCATGTTAAAGAAATCTGAGTATTTCGTTTGCTGGGTAGTTTGGTATTTTCTAGAGTATAGCTCCATCCTTAGACTCTGTTGTATTGCTGGCGACCAGTACTTGCGCAGAAACGCTAATCTAAAATCTGACATGGTTCCAAATGTATATTTGAAGCTTAAAAACCATGTAAGGACATTTCCTGATAAAAATCTCTCCATCATCCTCAATCAACGTGCCTCAGGTACCCCAGTGTCATTGAAATGGTCTTCAATCTCTTTGATAAAAGCTTTAGGCGTCACCCCTGAAGTTTCCGTGTACTTCTGCGGTTTATAATCGCTCGAGCGAATTACTTGGATAAGTTGTGTAGGCTGATGACCGTCTTGTGGTGTTGAGCTCCTATCGATATTCTTGCGAAACCCTTCCGTGTTTGTTGTTAATGGGCTCTCCGCCTGAGTCTGACTTCCTGCTGTGCTTGCCTCCGGGCTATTTGAGTCGTCCTGCTTGTCCTTCAATGTTCCTGTTCTAAATATCGACGATTGCTCTAATGACCTGAGTTCGGCTTTAATGATCCTGTCCGTCTGTTCTTTAAGCTTGCTCTTCATTTCTTGCTCTAATGCTTGAATACGAGTGTGATTTTCGCCTACTGTTTTAAGAATGGTGGATCTTTCCTCTTTAGAATCGATATTCATTCTTTTCCAATCTTTTCTTATCTGCTCTTTAATTGTGCTTACTTTCTCTTCAATCTGGCTTTTAGTGTCGTCTAATGTACTCTTTAATTGCTCCTGATCCGCTTCTAGGCTTTTCCACTGCTCTGCTGATTTTATTTCGAGACGGTCCATATCTTTAATTATGCCGGATATATTCTCATCTATCGCTGATAATTGTTGTTGAATTACTTTGCCGCTCTTTTCCATCTCCATAAATCGTCCTTCTAACTTCTCCTGAGCTATCTTGACCTCGCTTGTATTCATAGTGCACGCTATTTCAATTTGCTCTAATTTAGCTAACACCGTTTCATCCAAAATGCCAAGTTTTTGATCAAAAATACTTTCCATTTTCTTAATCTGGTCTAATTACTTTTCATTATTTTTACTAACATCTAGGGCCAGTAATACCATCTGTTGATTAGTGTGATCTTGCATCTCTGCGGTTAACGAAGCTAATTGGTTCGTGTTTTTAATGTTCTGCGCTTCTAATTGTGAATTGATAGTGTCATTAATTTCACTTTTTAATAATCTAGCTTGTTCCGCCTGATATTCATTTTGTTCAATTCTATTGTTATTTAATTGTGTCCGCAAAGCTTCACTTTGTTCTGATAATTTGTTTATCGACTCACTTTGTTCTAACAAACTATTGTTTATTTGTTCAGATAATTTTGTTTTTAGTGCTTCACTTTGTTCTAACATACTAGTATTTAATGATTGACTCTGTTCTGATAATTTAGCGTTTAATGCTTCACTTTGTTCTAACATACTATTGTTTAATGATTGACTCTGTTCCGCCAATTTAGTGTCCAACAATGCCTGTGTTCTCCTAGCTGCACTCTCAATGATTTCTTGAATCTGTTCAACCGTTGCCATATTACACACTTTATATGAGACATTAGGGAAATGGCATAAAGCAATGCCCTGTGACACACACATAAAATCCAATGCACATTTAGTTTCTTTACCCTACTCAGTTCATTTATTTTTACATTTAATCCCACTAGTCGATTGCATCTCTGAGTAGTTCTAATTTTACTCAACTTAATTTAAACCCAAACACATATTCAGTCATTAAATTGTTATCCTGATCTGATATTAACACTGACTAATTAACAAAGTATTAATTGTCATTTAAGGCTACAGCCTCCTAACATTTTCATGAGTTTGACTTTCTATACAAATCTAGTTTTTATTTTAATCATTGGGCGCCCGGTATCACATATTACCTTTTACTTTAATTCAATAGACAAAAACGTGAACCGTATTTTATATTGCAAACTCCTGATTTTAATTTATATTTCACACATTTGGCGGTATCCTCTTCGCCTCACTTACTTTTAATAAAATATCACTTCCCGGTGATTAAAATACTGCCATATCTGCCTGCACTTGCGGCATGTCAGTTTTACTCCAATACGCCACTTAAATGTGTTCCAGCAGCGAACCAGCAACAAAATTACACCTTCATTGTTGCGTCAGTTTGAAAACCCAACTACGCTTACATTGACATGTGCAAAATCGTTGCCGTTACACCACAGTGAACCGCCCCACGCTTGGCCGCGCCAGTTTACTCCTATGAACCCTTCAGAAAAGCAGTGTTTAATGTAAGAAATGTTAATCAAGGGGTCGCGCTCAGTTCCTATGTGATGTTTACGTTCGCCAAACAACATGCTCTACTGAGGTAAGGGTCATAGGATATAAACTATAAATTAGAAAGAAAGGTGACAAGATGTAAAATAATAACATGATTTAATGACTAATAGTGCATAAAAAGAAATAAACAACAATAATAATATAAAACAATCCTCCCTGAATTTCCCATGATAGGAATATCTATCAAATCTGAGGAGTCAGACGGATCTCCCCTTTATTTAAAATGTGGATCCTGGTTCCACTACCTTGCAATTTGGGTTTTATGTGCGCGTAATGACTAACTACGAGGAATGAGTACTTTGGATGACTGTTCGTTTACAACGGGTTAACAGCCACGATGCTTACGAACAATCATCTCGTAAATCAACGTTTACGGATATGGAACATGACATTAATAAAAACCCTTAAAAAGTAATGCTGACACACGCACTAAATCTACTATTTACAGGAATCTCTCTCGGGACCCTCATTAGCGCGAAGACGCACTTGACTTTGAGCTGCCAACACTGGCCAAATTGCTCAACACAAACAAGGAAATACAGCATAGCACATGACTCACGGGTCACTGAATGGAATATAAACATGGAATAAACCAACAACAACAAAAGCCTGACTGGCTGACATTACTTTATATGAACAAAACTGCATGTTAAGCTAACGCTTCGGAGATTATCGTGATTCGTAGGCAACTCCCATTTATTAAAACAATTTTTATCATTGATCAGTTCTTAATTCTGTATAACAAGTTATTACTGAGCCACACAGGCACTCTCCCTAATGACCTGGCTGGCAACCTTCAGTTCGTCTTGTGAAACATCTCCCCTCTTCCTCAATTACCTGTCATCGTCCCACTCCAGTGTGTATAAATATAACTGACCAGCTGTGCCGTGATCTCAAGGAATCAACAGCAACAAACTCAACCACTATGGTCAGACATTAATCAAAATATCCAGAATTGCCCTCGCGAGATCACAATATGGATTTGTCATCAAGCTGCCAGAAATCAGTCTACGCTGAAATTCCCGCTTGTAATGACATAAATACACACACTCACATACACACATCTGGGAATGACAATACTTTTTTCACACAGATCGGCTGAATGGATGCTCGCCCAATCAATTAAAAATAAAAATATTAACACCTACGATAGAGCTGACTGCTCTTCGTCACAAATCACATTGATAAAAGGCAATAATTTCACTGAATCTGATCAATAATAAAACAAAAGAAATTAATTACCCTCCAATCTACTGTATAATTATATTACTTCAGTCCTACTTCTGAAACACAACATATCTCCGAGAGACGTTTTTAACCGCATTGCGTAGCATATGCAAACACGGTCGTCCACATAGCTACGTTAGTTAAAACAACAAACAAGAAAAGAACCTTCTACTAATAATATATGCGAGCTGTTTCCATGCAAAAAGGTGTGTCAGACCAAAACTAAATAGACTACGTTAATCACACAAGCAAATTATTTACAAAACAAAATATGTCCCATACACCATAAGTTAATTTATCAGATAATAATAAATATTATTCAGTACTCATCCTCAGTCAGCCACCCGTCAAAGAACATCCGCAGCCATCTCCCAACTGGATCCTTCTTATCTCATCTCAACCATCTTGATGGAGTCTTGATATTTCCAGGCTTCCTCCATGGTCAATGATGTCATCTCTCGTGCTGATTCAAAAATTAAATTATTATACACTTGATGTCTGACTACTAAATTCGCCGTTCGGGTACTTCTTTCCCCAAAACAGTCTGTTGGCGAATTATCGAAGATACTGCCCCTACAAATATAGTACTGTGACTATCTAACACTGAATTTAACACTTTTAATAATAATTTCTGTGTCCTTCATGACACGCAAAGTATAACTGTCAACGTCCTTAGACGCGCAAAGTATAAAAGCCTGTGTCCACTGACACACAAAATAATAAGCCTACGTCCGTAGACGCACAAAGTAATAGTCCTGTGTCCACGACACACAAAATAATAAGCCTACGTCCGTAGACGCACAAAGTAATAGTCAATGTCTTGGCTCTTCACACCACTTATAAATGAACCAGCCCTAGGTGTAGATAGAGGGGGAAATTAGATAAAAATTTTACAAAATAATAGTGATACAGGAATGAAATAAATATCACTAAACTCGAAAAATAGCGCAGGTCAAGAATATGCCCATTAATCCTTGAATCGATCGTAGAGATGTTGTCTAGGCGATCTCCCGCGTGAATGCTAGCCGAGCGTGCCCACGCTAGACTGCCGCGCTAAATAGGCATTCTTCTCCCATTGGTTCCCACATTTTCTGTATCTTGGCGGTTTTTATCAGCCCTTGGCTTAGTAGGAGTGTCCAGCATGTACATCAGCCACTCACGTTACTGCATCATATTTCTTCTAGGCGCGAATATTACAATGAACATACCAGAACCATGTCTCACTGCGCGTCGCTTCTATTTTTGAGGTGGCCAACACCTGTCCTTCTGACACATCGCTAGGCTATTTCCTTTCACCGCTAAAGTATTTAGCCTTTTGTCAAACAGCTTCAGGTATGTACCCGCTGTCTCCAACAAATGCTTGAAATTTCCTCATCTCCGTCTGGCTACTTTCATGATGCTGGTGGAAATATTTATTAATTGAAGAAATAAAACATAGAATCATTTATCCAACAGAGGATAAAGGGTTCAATGTGTATATGAACATTTTTTTCTTGTTTTGGTGTAAGGAATCAATCCCCAAAGTTTGTAAAAGTAATTTTGAAACACCCTGTATGAACTTCTTTTCTTATATCAACTAATCAATTAGACTAATCGATTTATCGGTTGGCCGAGTAATCTATTATTCGGTTAGTAGATTAATCGAAAGAACGTCTGTCGATTAATCGTTTTCGATTATTTTTAAATTATTCGATTATTAATCGATTAACCAGACATCGCATATTGCCAGCTATAATTACAACAATATGGCAATATGATGATTCCATGAATGTTGTAGACAAACTGTAGGCTAATGTCAACAAAAATACGCGGCACAAGAATTCACAGCAATAAACCGTAAGACTTGTTATTACTGTTGTTTTTAGAGACCTTGAGTTTATGGTTATTCTTGTCCAAAGGCGGGAAACGGTAAAATTGGTGTTGTAATTGTCACGATCAACCCGGAGAGTGTACTGTATATAACACACTATTCCTGAAGAAAAAAAACTCGTAGTCGCGAATTGTTTTTCAAAATTGTTCTTTTCAATAGTTATAGGAGACAAGAAACCCCTACTAAGTAAGGATAAGAATTCAGATGCAGGAACAATAATAGTTGCTGCTGTTATAGTTTGTTTTTGAAATTTGAAAAAAAAAAAAAAAAAACGATTAGTAGCAGTAAAGAGTGGTGGTATCTAATCATTGAAATATCGTATTCTGGTCGTAAGCACTTTGTACGTGTGTGTGTAAAATTGGTCAGAAGACATATGTTATCGTGCTGATTTAATTGGAGTTAAAATCAGGAAGGAGGCGATTATGACCTGCTGTAGGCTACACCCCGCCAAACCACTTCTAGAATGGTCAACACAGAATTTTCTCAGTTGTCCTCTCACGAGGCCGAGTGAACCGAGTTTCATAATAATAATGTTATTGGTTTTACGTCCCTTTAATTACTGTTGTTTTTAGAGACGCCGGGGTGCCGGAATATATCCCCCCCCCCCATCTTTAACGTGCTAGGAAATCTACTGCACGGCTCCCTCGCATTTGTGCACCCTCAGGATTCGATCCTGCAAGCCAGAACGTTACCGTTGAGCCACGCAGCCATCCGCACCGCGTTTCACTCCTCATACCAAAATTACAATTTTCTGCGGCACAATCGGAAATCGAATATGGACCATCTCTGCGTGGAAAGCCACCAGACAAAGATCGGGGCAGCAGGACTTCGGTAAGCTTAATAAATAGGACTCTTCGATATGGGTTACAGAATATTTTTCGAATGACGCACCAGCTCTTCCGTCATTTCTACGACAACCAGCGCTGACGACAGTTATAAATTATCCACATTTCCTAATAACCAACAAGACTAGCCTATGTCAACATTCTACATGCTTTCCAAATACAAGAACGCCTTGAGTCTACCATAATGTTGACTTAATGATTTCAGTCTGTGTCCGTATGACTTCACACACCCACAAGCTGAAGGAAGCTGCAGTCCCCAAGGCCTCTCAACCATTAGGTTCGAGCCTGTCTGCCGTTGCTTCTCGAGCTGTTTCATTTGAGGGACTTTGACATCGTGGCCATTTAGCCACGTGTACTTGGGTGTCTGTGCCTGATAACCTGTGCCACTGTGATGGCTGTGTGTGCATTTGTAATTAAAGTGAGGATTGGAAAGCCATGACCTTGAGTTAGGAACTATCCCGGCAAAAGCCTGGAGTAGAAGTGCGAGACCACGGAAAACTACTTCCAGGATGGCTGAGGTGGGAATCGAACCCACCTCTTCTCAGTTTTGCCACTCGACGCTGAGTGTACCCCGTTCCAGCCCACAGACCATAATATATTTTCTTAGCAGAGCCGGGAATCGAACCAGGATTTCTGGAGCGACAGCTAAGAATACTAGCCGCCACGTCACGAGGTGGCCAGCTATATGGGCGAGTGACATTTACAAACGAAAGTTAATTCATTTCAGGGGCAAGGGACATCTTGGTTGTCGGCCCCCATGCAGTTGGATGTCTGTTAGGTTTCTCTGATATACTGTGTTTCTGGGGTTGCCTGTAGTAGGCTGAAAAAAAGTCTCTTGTCTAGCTAATGATGTGTGGTCTTTGCTTTCTTCGGAGCAGGTTAGTCCATTATTAGCTTGCCACGGTGGATGAGTGGTTAACGTATCGGTCTACTAACCCCAAGCTTGCAGGTTCGTACCTGGCTGTGGTAAGTGATTTTTTGAAAGGCGGCAAAAATGCGACACGCATGTCATACGATGTTGGCATGTCAAATAACCCATTTGAATTCAGTAGGCCGTGTTCATAATGGCAAAATTAATCTCGGGAGTTTTCGCCAACACAAAGTTCCTCATTTCTCTACTACAAAGCGCAATAGTGTTCAAGGAGCTTAGATATCTAACCTCCTCGACTTTCATAGTGCGTCAAGGAACATCGAAATTCGACCTGCACGCTACCCTCTGGGTGTCAAATAACAAAGCTTGCACCCGGCACCCGCGGCCATACGATATTTTATTATTATAATTATCACTCCATTATTATGAAGTTGTCTTGGACTTACCTATTTCTCTGATAACAAACCGTCTAACAAAGTATGCTTCGTCGCTCTGCAGCGCGCTACGCGATCCGAGCCGAACTTAGCCGAGTCGCACCGAGCCAAAATGCTGGCACGATGCACGGTGCACAGCGCATGTGTGCCTCGGTTTGCATGGGCGATATTTCACACGTTTGAGAGGCCGTGGTATATTGGATGGCTGCATGGCGCAGTGGCGACGTTCTCCCCTTCTGTATCCAAAGTTGTTGGATCAAATCCCGGCGCAGTTAGTTGGCTTAAGTGGGAGTGAGCCGTGAAAGATTTATTCTCACGTTATAAAGGATTCTTTTCCGGACGAATTTCCGGCGTTTCTAAAAGCCTCGGAAGAAAAGAAGAAAAAAAGGACGTAAAACCACTCACTTTATTATATTATTATTATTTAGTAAATACCTGCACGGCTAAGGGGATGGGCTATGTTGGGTATACCCCCACGGGACTCAACAGCAGTTCTTCAAGACCAGACTTCAAAGGTGAGTGTGATTCAGCTTTTTCCTTACTTCCATCCCCCCAAACCTCACACCTTATCAGCCCCGTTACTCAATTGCAAATTAACAGCCAAACACTTAGCCTAAACAATGTGTTATGTTAAGGACACCCAGCCTTCACTCTCTTGTTTTCACTATACACGCAACCTCGCAATCCCCTCAATTGATCGGGTCGCCTTCGTACCGTACGGATATGTCACTCAGATTATGATAAAACACATATCTAGTTCATACAATAGCTACCAGGTGCGCGAGGATCGCCAAACATTAGGCCGTTGAGCTTTCGGCTTTCCCTGCATAACTACTCCATTTCTGTGTGTTCGGAGGACCAAATACACGCCTTACACAAAACTAGTTTGTTTGACCACGCAAGCGGCCTGACGTAACCGGATTACCTCCCAACAAGATTCCCCAACATTCGTGATGCAGCTTTGAAGTCCATTTTCATCAAAATATACATCAGTCCTAACTTCAGGTAATAACCAAGCCTCAGCCTCGTTGGAGCTGAAATAGTAAACCGTCAGCTTCAACCTAGTTAGATGTCAAAAGTCGCACTTCTACAGTAGTTTTTGTTGTTATGGCTTGGACATCGTGGTCATGTCGTCCCGTGTACTTGGGTCTGTGTAACATATGTCTGATAATCTGTGTTATTATCATTTTAAACGATTATGTCGACTTCGCTGGGTTCTGGCGTTACGTTACGGTGACGGAACGAAATGACCGAGGATGCACTGAGGTGTGTGACGTCATAGTACTGCTTGAGCTTCCTCCTTTCCCCGCGCGCTCCGGTGAGCGTGACGTCATCCAGCCAGCTACCTCCTTTGACCTTGGTTTTCACTTGCGCTTTTTTACGCAGCATTTGTAGCATTTAATATGATATAAAGTCTAGTCTTTCAGACTGACTATCAGTGTGGTTTTTTTAATGTCTGTAGTAGTGTGTACAGTAAAACCTGTCTTGAACAGAACTTCAAGGGATCGAGAAATATTTATGTTATAGACAGGATTCTGGTTAATACAGGTGAAAATGAAGTGTGTGTGTAAATACAATAATGCGGTTCGGTACATGCGTCTTGTTAATAATCCAGCTACAGGTTTTACATACTAAACTAGCACAAACAGCAAACTACACAAATTGTAGTCTACTTCATAATCGGCGTCATCCTCTGTCTTCTTTCCTTGGCTGTAATGCTCGACCATTTCCGCGATATTTTCTAACGCTGTCTTCGATATCTTTAATTTTAGTGTCTCTACTTAGTATAAAACAAAAAGCCCGATTCTTGGATGTCACGAATAATCTCGAGAACCACTGGTTGGATTTTGATGCGGTTTTCTCCAATCTGCAAAGGATATCTCGAGGAAGGTTTCTGAACAAATTAATTTATTTATGATCAAAGGAAGCCAAGCAGTAACGATTTCAGTGAAAAAGTCGAAAAAGAAACCTGGCATCCGTGCGCTTTTTAAGCTTACGCTGGGCAAACCGTTAAAAATATCAATATACTATGAGTGTAAGAATTGTTCAGCATGAAAATATCTACAAAAAAGTCCGCGAGAGCATATCTCTATCTTCAATACATTGCCCACTATGAATGTTTTTAGATTGGACGGAAGGGGGAGCTGTGTTTCATGCGCCTCGCCATTCTTAAATTACGTTTGACAAGCAATTCGTTGCACATTCATAACTGTTCCCGGGCGAAGCCGTGGCTGGTTGCTAGTTTATAAAGCAACGCACCTTTTCTCTTCCTTCCTTCCTTCCTACAATTAGTCAATGAATCACATTAAATAGGATTTTTTCAGTATTGTGTGAGAAGCAGTTCAAATTTGATCTTTGGACCTGACATTGCTCCTCATTACCCCTGTACGTTAATCCTCACAAGAATGTGGGGCATTCTCTTGTGAAATGAGGGTTGCACAAGACTTGAGAAATCTCACCAAGGGCTGTCCAAACCAAGTAAAGTGAATATAAAAGGTAGTCGAATGAGTTCGTTAAACATTCCTGTTCCTTAAATGGATTTATGTTAAACACATAATTTTCCGGTGAATAAACTAATTTGGTTCCGTTTTCGGGTGAGACAGGTTCAGCTACATACAAGTAAATTGACAGGAATAATAGGTCATAATTCACCGGTGATTTTATCCGTTGTGGACAGGATTCCGCTTATTAAAGGTTCCGTTAAAGACAGGTTATACTGTATTTGTAATTCAGATGAAATTGGAAAGGAGGAGGCAGTGGTCTTAAGCTAGGAACCATCTCCGCATTAGTCTGGAGTGAAAGTGGGAAACCACGGAAAACCCCTTTCTGGTTGGCTGACTTGGGAATCTAATCCATCTGTTCTCAGTTTTGCCTCAATGTTTTGCTGAATGTACCCCATTTCAGCTCTCAGACCAGAATTTAATATCTTGGCAGAGCCGGGAATCAAACCCACAACTCAGGGGTGACAGCCAAGAATGCTAGTGACTGGGCCGTGAGGCAGACACTTTTATTTAAAAGGGCTGGAATACCGAAATAATCTGATCCTCATAACAAAGAATCGTACACAGAAAAAATAATGAGTCCCAACCCTTCACAAAATTAGGGTATCTGTATCGGGACATGGAATGTGGAAAAACTATTGAGACTCCCAAAGTCTCGGATTTCCTAAAACCGTCGGGGTCGAAAGAGAAGAAGAGTTGGCCAAGGAAGGTTGAACTGAAACAAAATGAACGTCTGACAAGTGGAAAATCGACTCGCCACAGATGTCATGTTTATTCAATATCCATGCTATATGCAGCCCCTTCAAGTCGCGTTCTAACCGACTGAGAAATTGGCCATGTTTTTATTATTAGTCTATTATTGATCATCATCATCATCATCATCATCATCTAAAGGCTAGGCCTTGTCACTGCACCACATTTGTCTCTCATGTGCTGAACGTTTTAAGTCAGCATACTGTTTAAATTGAAGTCCAAGCATCACAGAATACAGATGAGCCTTCTGCGGTCTTCCTCTTCCTTTCTTCCCCAAAACTTTTCCTTCCAGTATGGTGGTCAGGAACTCATTATGACGTAGGCTGTGGCCAACGAATTTTTTCTATAGTAGTGATCAATTTTCTCGTTTCGTCCACTTCGTTGAGGACCCATTCGTTAGTATTTTTCTCCGTCCAATTTAATTTCAGCGTCCTTCTCCACATTCACATTTTCGCCGCTTCTAGGCGTTGTGTCCTGTTTCCTTAGAATACAAATTTCGCATCCGTATAACAAAACACTCCAGACAAATGTTATGATAAACGATTTTCTAGTTTTCTATTATTATTTTACTTCGTTATGCCCAACCGTACAGCGCTAGAATAGAACTTATTTAGCTAATGATGTTTTTATCATTTCAAAAGATTTTGTCGACTTCATCGTTATGCTTTGGTCTACCGTTATGCGTTACGGTTACGGCGTGTATGACGTCATCATGTTGTTCAGTGCATATGCACCGAGTCTGAGTTTACTCCTGGGGTCTGGCGTTATGCGAACGGAGACGGCGAGTGCTTGACGTTATGCAGCCCCCACGCGGGAAGCCTAAGTTAAAGGGTAATAGAGTATGTTGAGTCTGAGTTTACTCCTGGGGTCTGGCGTTATGCGATACGGAGACGGCGAGTGTGTGACGTCATGCAGCAAAGTTCAAAGAGTCCTGGGGCTTCGAGCGAAGCGAGAAGCCCTCCTGAGCCTTTCTAACATGTGTAGCATTTATAGCAAGCGTCATTTGAAATGATATAAAGTCTAGTCTCTCAGACTGACTATATCTTTTTATTTCTTTTCTTCATCAAGCCTACCAAAATCTCTTCATCTGGGCACTGAAAATCTTCCTACGTTGTTCAGTCCATGACTTCTTGGTCCAAATCGTCATTTTCTGCGAAAGGGGCGTGGTACCGCAGCGGTCAAGCTACTTGCCTCTCACCACGGCGGACCGGGTTCGATTCCCGGCCAATGCGTGTAAGATTTTCAAAGTGAAATGCCATGTCCTGTGGTTCGGATTCCACGTAAAAAGGAGGTCCCATGGGTCATGAATGCGAGATTAACGGTCATGTAAAACTACAATCTTCTTTCCTTTTCCTTTCATTTCTGAGCAAATGGTGGTTGTTGATTTACGTTCTGAACTGGAGTCAATCTTGTATAATTTCTTCTGTAATACCAATTGCTTGACGATATATTATTATTATTATTATTTATTTTGCCCTTGGGCTTACACATTCTCAGCATATTTGCTGGAAAGAAAACATTTACAATCCCAGATACCTTAGGCTACATATCATAAGGAGCAAATTCCTGGTGACTGCATTCAGTAGTAGCTTTACACTTTTCCCTCACTCCTTCAGGCCTGATTGCCCAAGAACAGCCTTACTACGCGACACGTAGAAAGTATGACTTGTTTTCTGCATCAGTTTGAAAATGCCTGGGTCTAATTTCAACTCTGTGAAAGATTCCTTTAAGTTGATGGGAATCACGCCAGTACTGGAGATTATTATTATTATTATTATTATTATTATATTTAAAGCTAACTACGGATGTATAACAGAATCGTATATTTTGGTATTTCTCCGAAATCAGCCATAGAGGGTTATGATAGTAATAACAGTACGTCGTATCTAACCCATAGCATTTTCAGCAATATTTGATTTAACAAAATCTGATGGTAGATTTTGTCTGAATGTTTAATACGTTAGTTAAGATTATATTTTTAATCGAAAATACCACCAAAATGTACGATTTTTTACAGTGAAACTGGATCTCTGAGATAAAAACATTATCAAAGGTTCCAAGCAGAGAATGGAGGACACCGGATTCAGTACTATTTTTAATCAGCGGAAGCAGTATGAGTAAAGGAATGAAACATGCAGCGGAGATTAATGAATGAATCAGCGCACATGACACACTTCACCATACAGTGGGAACAGAAAGTATTCATTCGCTACATCATTCTTGAAATCTGCTCTCAGATTGATATTAGGAGTAGCACATCACTTCAACCATCACAGCCGAACAGAAGCATCGCTAGAATATTTTTCCTTTGAGGACATAAGATGTTGCAGATAATATACAAGAGATGGTGGCAGATATTCAATGGTTTTATGTTAGTCTACTAATTTAGTAATTTTGAATGTAAAAGAAGGACAAAAATGGAAAAATTGACCTTGGTTATCAACATTAACGTTGTACGGTAGCCTCTCGACGTATTAAAAATATCAAGGTACCCATGTCGACTCCCCTTCCACAAATGATGAGCGCCGGAACAAAAACCGGTAAATTCCACATGTTATCTTAGGGGCTTTGAGATGATGATGATGATGATGATTATTGTTGTTTTAAGGGGCCTAACATCTAGGTTATCGGTCCCTAATGATCTGGGTGATAGCGAAAATGGCAGTGAAATGGAAACCAGAACGAAAATTGAGTGAGACGGAAAATACTTACAAAAAGGAACTCAGATTGAAACAACTCACAAAATGTTCTTACAAAAGGGAAAAGATTCACAAAAGGAATAGATTGAAAAATACGCACAAAATGAAGGCTAGGTTCAAAATACGTACAAAATGCAATGTAGAGTCGAAATACGTACAAAATGCAATGTAGAGTCGAAATACTTACAAAATGCAATAGAAATTAAAAATACTCACTTAAATGCCCTGCTCCTACATTGAAAGACTTACTAAAAAGCAATTTAGATTGTCAATCTTTACATAATGCAATTGAGGTTGAAAACAATCTCGAAATGCAATTTAGATCGAAAAAACTTACAAAATGCAACGTAGATTAAAAATACCTACAAAATGTAGTGTAGATGAAAGAAAGAAAAAACAGTAAAGGGAATTTAGATACACGGGGAGCCAAGTAACAAAAACAGTGCGGGAATCTTAAAGAGAAAAGGAAATATAATGAAATGAAAACAAGAGGTCTGACCCCTCGAAGAAGGAGGGATCAGGAAAGATGAGACAAGGGCCAATTAAGGCGGGAAAGGAAGAGACTCCCTAGGCTTCGGATACCCTAATACCGTCGGGGTCGGAAGAGAACAAGGGTTGACCAAGTGAGGTCGACAGGAAAGAAGACGGAGAGGAGCCCGGCACAAGTAAGAGGAGGCAATGTCAGACTCAGCTGGGGCCCCGTGGTCGCCAACCCACGTCCCACTAGATGTGAGCCCCTGGCGATGGGGCTTTGAGAGATCGTGGTCATGTAGCCCAGTGTATTGTAGAATTGTGTGTAGAATTTGTCTGATAACCTGAGTCACTGTGATGTTTTGACAAGTGTGTGTATTTGTAATTGAGGTAGGATTTGGGTAGGAAGCGTCCGTAGCATTAAGTCAGGTACCATCCCGGCATTTGCCTGGAGCAGAATTGGGGAAACCACAAAAAACACTTCCAGGAGGGCTGAAGGAGCCAGTTTTGCTTCATGAGACTGAGTGTACCCCGTTCCAGGTCTCAGACCAGAATTAAATTTCTTGGCAGAGCCAGGAATAGAACCCGGGACTCGACGGTGACAGTCAAGAATGCAAGGATGAAATATTATGAGCAATGGTGCTATTAGCCATCAATATTAGAAACTAAGTTGGATATCCTCGGATTTCAATGATTACCTACGCTAAGCCTACTCTGTATATTTTTCACAAAAATCACGAAAATGGATTGAGTCAGCGCAGCGTAGAATTGTGTAAGATCTTCCCTGTCTTCCACTTCTGAATGCTAAAAGCGTGCTAGACAAGGTTAGTGACAAGGAAATTGAGATAAATAGGCTGCGAGGGTGATTGAGAATTTAGCATGACAACTAGAGATTGCGTGCCGTGCACGTGGGGCCATGATCTTGTCACCCTATTACTCCTCATTGGCTGTTAGTTCTTTTAGAACTTCGACGTACATCCGGTGGTCCATTATATCAGAAATTACCAGAAGATTGCTTACACCGGATGCACTCAGGGAACCCCACTCTGCTGTAATGTGATTTTTCTTTCTCTCCATACTTTATAGAGAAAGTTACCAACATTATCGACAAACGGCAGCCTCATGACATATCGAGGTACCCCTGTATACTACCCACCCGAACGCCGGAACAAAAACCAGTAAGTTCAGCATAGCATTATTAGAGAAATTTGGTGTCATTTCAAAAATATTTAAGGTAGATTGAGTGGCTTTAGATAGAAGATGTTTGTAGAATCATATTTCAACATATTTCACCGAATACTTCCCCCAGATTCACAAAAGCAAGAATGTAGCAAGAGTTTTTTTTTTTTGTTCCGATGCTCCCCAAATATAAGAAAACCCATAACCTTCGTTAGAGTTATTAATGATTTCACTCGTCCTTACTAAAAGACTACTAATCGGATTTTTTATTATGGATACTCGAGTTTAGGCCTTAATTACAACCAAACCAACAGACCTATTGAAAAACGAGTTATACAAATATTTTCCATGTTTAATTCTGCGTTAGACTATATAAGCCAATTATTTTCAAGTTTATTCATTATTTATTTATTTGTGGTTGTATGAAAAATTGTCCGTGTTTTTTGACGTCTTTACTAGGAACCGCCCACTTAAAACTATATACATGGAAAACTACTTGGCTGAGGGTAATGACATTTTTATATGTGATAGGCACAAGTATTGGTAGTGCAAATCTCAAGTTTCAATTTTTTTTCAACTACCAAATAAAAAGCTTTGGTGCCCGTCTTCGACGGGTTCAAGTTCATAAAATAAAGGAAGGCGGTTCATGGGGAATAATTATCGCCGTTACCGATTAATGGATAGTATCGGTAGTTGCTTTATTTGAAGAGCTTAGACATCGTGGTCATTTAGTCCCATATGCTTGGCTATGTGTATGGATGCACGCAGGCGTAGTATTTGTCTGATAATCTGTGTTATTGTGGTGCATGGATATGTAATGATGATGATGATGATGAGGATTGGGAAGGAGGCGGCCGTGGCCTTAAGTTAAATTAATTAATTCATTAATTAATTAATTAATTAAATAAATAAATAAATAAATAAATAAATGGTTACCACACATGCCTTCGAACCCAGATGATTAAAAAGTTTCGTTCCTTCTTTGGTTATTGTGTCGTAGATTCATTAGTAGGTTGAAACCTTGACTGTTTCTGTATCCATATCAACAAGTTTCAGTTCTCAAAAATCACTAGACTTAGTCATATCGATTTTCGAGCAAGCCACACACCGACGACATGAATCAATGGAGGAATAAAGTTCCTCTAAACAAAACAATATCCCTGTTGGGTTGAAAGCCCACTGTATTGTTCCCAGTTAGTACAGTTCCAAGCGGAAGAGCCTGTTTGGCGAAATTCCACACAATGGGTGCGGAGGAAGATGAGTCATCGCGAAGTTTATGGTCGATATTCAAGGATTGGTCACCCATATACGATGGACACAATATGACTCACAATCAGAATATTAACTCCTCCAGTTAACTTACATGAAAGGAAAGACAACGTCAACAGCGAAAGATGAAACACAGACTTCATATAATAAATGAACCTCCTAACATCTGCCTGTAAAGGCGAACCAAGCCCTGCCTGTTGCTATTTACTGTATGCTTCTTAGAAAGTAGTAGTGAGCCTCCGTGGCTTAGGCGGCAGCACGCCGGCCTCTCACTACTGGGTCCGTAGTTCAAATCCCGGTCACTTCATGTGAGATTTGTGCTGGGCAAAGCGGAGGCAGACAGGTTTTTCTCCGGGTACTCCGGTTTTCCCTGTCACAAAATTTCATTCCAGCAACACTTTCATCTGTCATTCATTTAATCATTCAGAAATGAATATATTATAAATTTGCATTTTACAACATATTTTGGCGGCTTCGGTGGCGTAGTTGGTAGCATGCTGAGCTTCTATGTCCAAGGTCGCGGGTTCAAACCCAGCCGAAGTCAGATTTTTTAAGAGCGTTAAAAATCCCTCAGTAGGCCTATGCCTTCCTTCAGAGGGAAAGTAAAGCCGGCGGTCCCATTTCATTGATTTATGGCATGAAAAAGAACCTCCCACTAACTACACTTGTGTGAAGCCAAAAGTTGTAGGTTTGAATGCTCTTAAGTTCCAACACTCGTCACCGGGCGCTGGCATCTAGTAGTAGCGAAGTTCACAGCTAGGGGTCGTGGACGGTATCATTTGGTGGCGAAAGTAGGAACTACTTGAAATTATCGTCGCAGTCCTTACATGAATTAGGGGTGTGATGGCGCAGCGGTCAAGCTGTTGGACTCTCACCAAGGCGGACTGGGTTCGATTCCCGGTCAATGCTTGTGAGTTTTTCGAAGTGAAATGCCATGTCTTGTGGTTCGGATTCCACGTAAAAAGGAGGTCCCATGGCTCATAATCACAAGATTCACGATCACGTAAAACTACAATCTTCCTTCCTTATTTGAATTAAAAACGATAACACACACTAATACAGTCATCATAATTAACACCGGTTATCCGACAGATTCTACACACACAAAAGTACACGGAGCTACATGAGCGCGTCGTCGCAGCCCCTAAACTAAGGAACCAACCATTTTACAACATACAAGTCGGGGGGAAATTAAATTATTCTGATCAAAATTAGAATTACCCCGCGGACCCCCTGAAAACCTATCTGGGTCCCTACTGTCCTAGAGCAGTCACCGAGCGCAAACCAGAGTTGATCAGTAAAGAACGAGGAAGGTGTGGGTGGGCTGATTGAGCTCACGGGTTGTAATCGGGGAGGATTTCTAGAATGCGCATCCCGGACCCAAGGCCACAACACCGATTAACCTTCCTTCACGTCCGGCCAGCTGGGAAATGCTGATGATCATTCCAGTTTAAAGCTGTTTTCAGATCAAGATAAAAGTTAAAAGTGGAATTACAGAGACAGCAGCTGCCGGATGCCCTTCGATCACCAGTGAAGGATGTAAAATGCTGTTCAGAGGGTATTCATGTATATTGAGACATCTCGATCATCAGTTCTGCTTACAAGTATGTGAAATTCGTTAGTAAAGCTTAACTGTACGCTTTTTTTTTTTTTTAAGGAGTTCTGCGGCTTCTTTTATGAATGTGTACTTTTGTTTAAGTTGCATCATAACTTGTGCCACTGCGATGTCGGTACTAGAGTGTGTACTTGTAATCGAGAGGTAGGAATTGAACCCGTCTCTTCGCAGTTTTGCCTCATGCGATTCAGTATTCCCCTGTTCCAGCCCTCAGACCAGAATTAAATTTCTTGACAGAGCCGGGAATCGAACCCGGGCCTAGGCAGTAACAGCCAAGAATGGTAACCACTAAACAACGAGTAGCCTACGACTTTTAGGATTGGGATAAATGATGATGATGATAATTGTTGTTTTAAGGGGCCTAACATCTAGGTTATCGGCTCCTAATGGTCTGGGTGATAGCGAAAATGACAATGAAATGGAAACCATAACGAAAACCAAGGTAGATTGAAAAGAATCACAAAATGTATTTTAGGTTCAAAATACTCACAAAATGCAATTCAAACTGAAAATACTTACAAAATGCAATTGAAATTGAAAACACTTACAAAAAGTAATTTAGATTCAAAATACTCACAATATGTCGGCACGCAATTAAAAATACTGTACTTACAAAATGCAATACAAATACTTACAAAATGCAACGTAGATTGAAAATGCTCACAAAAGGGAATTTGGATGGAAAAAGACTTACAAAAATGTAATTCTGTAGATACACGGGGAGCCAATTCACAAAACAGTGCGCGAATCTTAAGGGAAATGGAAATATAATTTAAAAAGAAGAAGGCTGATCTCTCGAATTATGAGGTATCAGGAAAGATGAGACAAGGGCCAATGAAGGCGGGAAAGGAATAGACTCCCTAGACCTAGGATACCCTAATACCGTCGGGGTCGGAGGAGAACAGGAGTTTACCAAGAGAGGTCGACAGGAAAGAAGACTGAGGAGCCCAGCACAACTAAGTGGAAGTAATGCCGGACTCAGCTGGGGTCCCGTGGTCGCAACCCACGTCCCTCAAGTTGTGAGCCCCTGGGGGCAGAAGTTACTTATGTGAGCCAAGATCTATAACACTGAAAATAACAATCGAACAATTCGAATTTGATAGCCTATACTGTAATGCGTTTGTTACGGGGTTTCACTTAGTCTATTCTCTAACCTCACTGTAGTTAGGTTCACTAGCAGGCTGGTATATAGGCTTTCACGGCCAGGAATTAAAACTCAACAATTATTTCTAGGTTTATCCCGTGACTTGTGCGGGGTTTCGCATAGGAACACCAAGATAGGCTCATTTGCGGACTCTTAGTGCCCGTGCCCGGTCCATCTTTTTGGAAGCCTTTATATTGAGGTGAAAGACTTCTTGAGCTTTTAGCTCCCGCAGTAAAGAAGCGCTGCGCTTCATATGAAGGAAAGTAGCACGCAGTTCGCTAGTGCAGTGTGGGTTAAAGTTAAAGACTACATAATGTATTAATTGAAAATCAACCATTAAATAAGCACAGAGTTAATGCGCGGTCGTAAATAAAGGTCTCGTTATTGGATGTCAAGACACCCATTTACAGATGATCCGTTCAACCTGTTCTTTACAGCCTAACGAACAGATAGCCTACATGTGATCAAGGTGTGCATAGCGGGAAATATCCCGCGCTATGTTCCAAGCACGTACTAACATGTGCTAGTTCTGAAAGTGAGAGAGGGCGACCTAGTATTGTATCTCCTGATTTATTAGAAATCCCTGAATTATATATAACTTACCTCCACGTTCTCTCTCGCTCTTCCTGGCAGAGCGTGGAATCGAAACCGTTACTCCGGTATGGTATCCAATCATGGTAACCACTACACTTTCATAATGTGAATCCTTAGAATAACAAAGGCAGGTTTTTGGTACACCTTGCATTACGTCCCTTATATGAAGTGAATTGCATCGTACTTCTTTGCTGGAGCTCCCGCAAGGTTTACTATTCCAGTGGGAACCAGGTAGGTTGTACCATAAGCCTGCTGATGAGCGTAACTTGGTACATCCTTCTAGGTCTGGGATAGGTGTTTTGGGCCTTAACTATGGCAACAACAAAAAAGAGACAAATTGTGTAGAACTTCGCCGGGAAATTCAAATTAATTCTAGATATCGAAAATTTGAGATAGGCCTATAGTTCAAAGTTTAAATTATACGCCAATCAATACTTACACAAATATATAAGTTAGCCTATATACTGTACATGTTTCGACCTGACATTGAGGTCTTCTTCAGCTCATTAATAATTAAATCAATTATGAATAAAAATAAAATACTATAGATGTACTTTAGTACATTAATTGTCTATATTTTTGAATTTGTAATATAAAGCCCAATATTTTATTTACACTTACTATAGGGTCTTTCACTCAAAGTGCTGCGCAGCGCCGCAGCTTGAAGATCGAGCTGAATGACAGACGAGCACATGGCAACACGGAGCTGAGACAGTTGTGACGCATGATTTGCCTATTTTGAGTTACAAGTGTTACAAGTTTATTACGTGTTTAGGAGGTTATTGTTTAATTGTTATGTTTCAAAATGGTATAACATTGCTAAGTGTTAAATCCTATTGCTTCAATTTTTATTGATGGAGAAAATTGAAAAATAAAGTTCATGCTCAAACCCTCACACTCTAGATGAACTCCAACAAAATATCATGAGAAAAATTGAGGCTATCTCTGTAGATGAACTAATGCGTGTGAATGAAAATTTCCTTAGACGATGCCAGAAATCAGGTGGAGGATATTTTCAATATCTTCTGTGACAAGTAGCGTAATGATTTTACTTTGATTATGTGTTATTATGTGTGCTTGTTATTTATATGCAATTCGTATGGGCGCTCTCTCGACCCGAAACTCAGCAAGTTCCCATCTGCTCGTCCGACCCTCTACCCCCCACGCGCCTCACTTTGAGTGAAAGACTCTGTATTACAAAATTCCTTATTTTTCTACCTGTATTTTGAAAAATTGAATGCGAAGCCCAATATTATATTTTATTTATTTACAATTAATATTACATTGTAAGGATATCCATTTTTATTATTTTATTTCATTCTTTTAATTACAATTTATCTCAAACATTTTTCACATCAAACAAACATTAGGCTTAAGTACATCTATAGTTAATTCATGTTTTTTTGGGATAATGCCGTGTGAAATTAAATTAGAACCATACGTTTCGGAGAAACCTTGCCTCCATTTTTTAATGGATTTGCCCAAAAAACATGAATTATTTATATAGTAATCCGGGCCGTGAAAGCCTTAATCTACACACATCTATAGTATTTTATTTTTATTCTTAATTGATTTCATTCTTAATTGAGCTGAAGAAGACCTCAATATCAGGTTGAAACATGTATATATAATATATATATATGTGTGTAAGTATTCATTGGCGTATTGAATTCATCTATCAATACGGGTATCTACAAACATTTGAGCTATCAATGGCAAATGTATTTGCATTCTATAAGATATAGAAATTAGACTGTAATTAAAGCTACCTTAGCATTTTTAAACATCAGCCCATTGATTCGCCGAGTGAGAAGATGAGATCTTTTGTAGCCCCAACCACAAGCTATTATAACGGAGAGCTTCTGTCCGTGACGTCATTGCATCCTGCAGCTGTGTTGTTTGGTGAACGAGAAAAACATTACCTCCCTGTGAGTGAGGAGGAGTGGGAATGTTGGTCGCCCTCAGTGAAATGTCACACAAGGATTTAACTACTTCCTGTTTTAGTGTATGATGCTACTGTAATTGCCGTTGGTGCATAACAAAACTATACAAGTGCTTTCTCTGTTACAGGGGTATAACTTACTGGTGTGGTGCGATTCGCGGACGTGCTAGTTGCGGACAAGGATCGGGAATCCAGCCGCCTGGGTTATTCCCTGGGGATTCCTAGGAGGTTATGTAGCCCTACTTAAGGGGTGTCGTGCCGTATGCGACCGTTTCGGTTGCGACCCGTGCCGCAAGCGACCCACCAATTTGCCATCGTGCCACTAGCGACCCTAGCACTGACGTATCGGTGAAATCTGGGAATTTCTAACACATCTGTCTCTGCTAAAATTCCGCTTAGGTTAGGTTAGGTTAGGCGCCGTAATAATTAAAGAGTTTATTTCCAAAGTGACGTAAATCCCTAATTGACGGTTTTTCAGTTTTTTATTTCATAAGCAAGTTTATAAGTTCTCACAAAGAATAACAAAGGTTTTAAATCGCAATACGTCGTCTATCCCATATTAACAGAGATCTAAGAACTAAGTTTTTGCAAAGTGATGTAACTCCAGCGTGTATTTATTTCCAAGGTGTTTTATATCCATATTGACCAATCCGATGGCTCTCTGGACATCACGTGACAAATCAAGGCCATGGCTAACTTTAAAAATACGGTGTGTTTGTTGTGTTTGTAGTGTTTAACTCATTTAAATGTTCATAAATGCCACTCAAATCCTAGCGTATGTCTTCATAAATGCCACTCAAAGCGTAGCATATGTCAATATATGATTTATTTCCAAATCGTCCTAACTTCAACTTACAGGAGATGATTACCACAATTTCCATTGATAGGAGATTTTTAAAACACAGTGTCAGGATGTGCATAAAAGTAATGAATGAAATTACATTATATTCATAATCATATCTGAATTTAATTTTACGAAGAGACAAAAACGAGATTTCTGAAGTTTCGCATTTCATGGATTTACGTCACTTTGTAAATAAGACCTTCAATTCTTCTCTCGAACAATGGGTCGCATGAGGCACTGTAAGCTACTAGCCGGGTCGCTACAGCCACAATTTTTACTGGGTCGTATCCGCCGCGGTCGGACTCGGTACGTAATCACTTAAGGCCAGGTGTATGGGTTGTTCCCTGGGAACTCCTAATAAGATGGGCTAGTGACTCTAAATATCATGACGAAGGTTTAGTAGAATTTTCCCGGATATAAAATGTAGACTACAAATTAAAAAGTAAAACAAGACTTGAAAATATAAAATATTAAAAAAAAACTTTAAACCGCATATGTACCAGCACTCCAGGGGGACATTGTCCAGTCCCAGCCCCGGATAAGCGCGAGGGAAGTTTCATAATAATAGTATTTTTAACTAGGTTTAGTCTATAACAAATTAAATTTCCAGTTAGAGCGTGGAATCGAAACAGTTACTTCGGGTTGGTAGCCAATCATGGCATCCTTAGAATAACGCAGATAGCAAGCCACTTTTCCAGACCGGTGTTAAGTCATTTTTTTTTTGTCGTGTGGTCTCCTGAGAGGCCGAGTGCAGGTCTTTCTTTCTAGTCGACGCCCGCGGGCGACGTGCGCGTCGGGATGAGAAATGGAATGTATGAAGATGAATGAAACTGGGTAAGGATGTGGAAGGAAGCGGCCGTGACCTGTCAGAAGGTACCGTCCCAGCATTTTCCTGGTGTTGAAAATGAGAAACCCACGGAAAACCATTTCAAGGATGGCCGACGGTGGGGATCGACCCCACGCGTCTGCCGACACGGCAGAGAGCTTGGCCTCATGACCTAACGCTGCGCTGCGCACCATGTATCGACAAATATAAAAATCAAGCAGTTCACTAAAATGGTACAAGGTTAATCCAGTTCACCGATTATCTAAATAACTGGAAATATTTTAAAATAATCCGAAATTAATGATCTTGCTCCCAGCGATTTCCACCTTTCCTCACACATCATAATATTCCTGGCTTCCGGTCAGTATTTGCACACTGCCGAAGAGCTGAAGACGAATATCACGCCCGTTCACAGACTTCTATAACACATGACTACAAAAGTTGATACCACACTATAACAAGTGAGTCAATTCGTTTGGTGCCTGTGTCGAAAAATATGATGATGATGATAATTGTTGTTTCAAGGGGCCTAACATCTAGGTTATCGTCCCCTAATGGTTTGGGTGATAATGAATGACGAAAATGAAATGTAAACTATAACTAATAACTTATATACTAGAAGAAGAAATGGAAAACAAAAGAAGAATAAGGCAAATAAAGGAATGTAAACTATAACTATAACTAATAACTTATATACTAGAAGAAGAAATGGAAAACAAAAGAAGAATAAGGCAAATAAAGGATAGGAGGAAAAGAAATGCCCTCAACCCTCGAAGAATGAGGATTGAGCGACTTGGAAGGAAGGAGAGCCATGAAAGGCAGATAGGAAAGTGAAAGAGGAGAGGTTCCACCCCAGAGGTAATGGATATAAGGGGGAAACCGGACCCAGCTCAGGAATCCCTCAAGGTCGCCAACTCCCGAACTCACCAGCCGTGAGCCGCTGAAGGTGTAGCAATATCCAGGGTGCACCAGAAGTGGTGGGGCTACATACACCCTGTCTCCTCGAGGGACTTGAGCAGAAGGCAGGAGATAAACGGAAAAGAAAAAGAAGGCTGACCCCTCGCAGAAGGAGGGTATCAGAAAAGATGAGACAAGGGCCAATTAAGACGGGAAATGAAGAGACTCCCTAAGCCTCGGATACCCTAATACCGTCGTAGTCGGAAGAGAACAAAAGTTGACCAAGAGAGGACGACAGGAAGACGGAGAGGAGCCCGGCACAAGTAAATGGAAGCAATGCCGGACTCAGCTGGGACCCCATGATCGCTAACCCACGTCCTACAAGATGTGAGCCCCTGGGGGGGGGGGGTCGAAAAATAGTTGACACATTGCTGTATCTGTCATCAATAACGTTTTGCATAATTATAACTATTCTGTTTCTTATTTTCCCCCCTAGGGAAATTTACTTTTTGGATGCGCCTCGTAGATAAATTAGGCAGCACTGAAAAATGGCTTCAAATATTTCAATACATCCAAACTTAATAAATGCTTACCAACACTATCCCAATGTTGAAATAAGGATTGGATTTCAGAAATAATCTGTATTAACTTAAACTAGCGGACCCGTGCGAGAACTCTCGCATAATGCGTTGTATGCGCCCCATGTGCACAGACTACCCGCCTGTCTCTAGTGCTATGCGGGCTGTACGCGATGCCAGGGGCTATCGTCTTGTTTATTTGTTTAAAAGCACTTTATAAATAAATTAATATATTTCCGTTGACTTTTCAAGAAATGCAAGATTTTTCCTGTACTATTGAGACGATTTGGAAGATTTTGGTACAAACCAAAACTTCTAACTCCCTTTGGTTTAGGAGCTTTAGTTTTGTTAAACATACAACTTAGCGTATTGGTATTATATAATAAGATTCGTGTTGACCGACAGGATAGCTCACTTTAATACTGCCAACAGTGTGGTTTCCATAAGAACATTCTCCTTCGTACACAGTCGAGGCTATAACGCAGCAGGTGCAGAACGTAACTAATCTCTGCCAATCCCTAAGAACAGACCGCATTATCGGCTCTCCCTGATGCTATTCTCCTGAGGTATTCGCGCTTTCTCTACATGGAGGAATGCGATCGTTCGAAAATGCCGAGCACCACGCTGCGCTGAGCTGGCAAGGTGACAATAGCCACTTGAATTCTGCAAGGCCAGTAGAGCATGAAATGGTTCAGCTAGCTCTGGGAACTTACAGGTACATAATATCAACCAATGCATTTCCCGGCATTATAATAATCCTAATCGAAGAAAAACAAGAAAATATAATAACAATTAGGAAAAGACGTTTACGTTTCTATGGACATATGGTTAGAATGGATCCAACAAGAATAAATAAACAAATGTTTGATAAAATATACAATCTGAAGAGACGAGGGGGTTACACCAAGCAGTGATGAAGGAAGAACTCTGGAGGCTAGGAATTACAGATGACGACTGTCGAGACAGAACACAATTCAGGGACATACTTTCTAACATAAAGGTTCTTGTGGGAGAAAAGAGAGAACGCAGAGGAGGAAGATGGGCAGCAGAGAGAAAGACCCAACACGCTGAAAGAATGAAGGAAGTGTGGAGGAAGAGAAAGGAAGAAAGAACTATGAGAAGGAGTTAGTTATTGTTTAAAGGGGCGGAACTACGAGGTCATCTGCCCCTAAGTTAAATGATATTTGCGTGGTCCTTAGTTTTGGCCGGTTCGCATAATGTAATAATAATAATAATAATAATAATAATCAGCAACAGGCCAGACATTATTCTTATTGATAAAGTGCAGAAGAAAACTCTTCTAATAGACATCGCAGTCCCTAACTCGCATAATATCCAACATAGTTGAGAAAGTGACGAAATACATGCCTCTGGCTGAAGAGATCCGACAGATGTGGCGACAGGAGTTAGTCACTGTATTGCCTCTCATAATCTCTTCCACAGGGATCATACCGAAGTCGCTGAAGGCCAACCTCGATAAACTGGGGCTCCACCATAATCTGCAAACCAGTATGCAGAAAGTAGTTATTTTAGAGACCTGCTCCATAGTTCGTTCGTTCCTCAACCTACCAGTATAGAGAACTCCACCCCATCTTGCAACAAATGCCGATGAAATGGTGAATTGTACCCAACGATATGGTGAACATAATGTCTTGTTTGGTAGTCAGCCTGGAGTCTGGTTGGATCCTCACAAAATGCCACCATAGGTTATGTGATAGAAACCCACAAAACCAAAGGCAGCACTATATTGAGGCGTACCAGCCAAGGTGAGGAGTGAGATAGTTTGTCCTTGCTTACCTCACTGAATCAGTACAGCTGTACTAACCCTACGAATAGAACCTTTCACAACATTCACAGGCACTAGTAGTGCCCCAAATGTCATTAGTCATTACTCAACACCATCATTAACTCAGTAGCTTCCAGCACAGCCATGAATGAGACTTGAGACATCGGTGAAAAGCCACATTTTACTCTAGCCTGTGCCGATAGACAAATACAAAAATACTATATCCAATAATAGTAGTAATAATAATAATAAAAATAAAAATAATAATGATGTAGAAGGTCGTAAAGAATTGTGTAAGGATGGTGTAGAGAATGGGGTCAGACTAGGTTGTAAGAATAAAAACCTGACAATCGATTGTTTAACTTTCGCAGGTGATGTTGCAATTTTCTCTAATTCTCTTGACACGGCCACACAACAAATCAATCAATTACAGGTGCAAACAGCAAAGGCAGGTCTTCAGATTTCGTTTCAGAAAACGCAGTTTATAACGAACAACAAGTCAGACCCAGAGAACTTATGGTGCATGGAGGACAAATAACACAGGTAGAGAAATTCAAATACCTGGGTGAATGGATTGAGCCCAACATTCGTGAAAAGGAAGCCTTCATGGCATGGATTAAGAAAATGGAAATGGCTTACCATTTAACCAAAGACATTTACAAAACACGATCAATGTCCTTCAAGGCCAAACTGAGGCACTACGTTACCGTTATTCGCCCGGAGGTGTTATATGCATCAGAATGCCTGGCGATGAAAAAGAAAGGCCGGCAGAACAACTCGAAACCAAAGAGAGGAAGATTCTGAGAAAGATCTTGTGCCCGGTCAAGGAACGAGGAGAGTATAGAAGACGACACAACGATGAACTTTATCTACATGTGGAGAACATAACGGACACCAAGACTCTCCTTTTATAACACGAATGAACTCTGGAAGATTGTACTATCGAATCTGTGCCTATTTTGTGGGAAAGAAAACCAAAGGGATCTGGTTTACAGAGGTGGAAAAAGACCTACAAGAACTGGGGATATCACATGAGGACATCTTGGAACGTGACTCTTTGAAGAAGAAACTTGGGAAGATACAGAGTTTTCGGCCAAAACCTATATTGAAAACCGGCAAGAAGTGGACCGAAGAACGGAAGGAAGCTCACCGAAGAAGAATGAGCGGATACTGGGCCAATGTGAAAGAAAGAGGGAAAAGGCAGTTGAAATAATGTGGTCCATAGACGACCGAAACGATTATATAAAAAATGTAGACTACCCTACCACTACGGTTCGTCCGCCTCCTGTCGTACTGACAAGTATTCTTAGTAATTACCGTGGAGATCCCGGTTCGAACCCCGGCTCTGCCAATAAATTAAATTCTGGTTTGACGGTTGGAACGAGATGCGTTCAGTCTCATTAGACAGACCTCAGAAGTGACTTTCCGTGGTTTCGCACTACTACTCCAAGAAAATAGCGGGATGGTCAGTAACTTAAGCCAGCTCTGCATCCTTCCCAATCCTAGTCCCAATTTATTGCAAATACACACAGTACTACAGACACGACAATAACGCAGTTTATCAGACAAAATCACACTCAACCAAGTATACGGTACTACATGACCACCATCAACAACCAACGTTTTAGGTTGGTTGTTAATTCATTAAGGCCTTGGGACATCTAGGTAATCAGCACCGTATATTTGCGTGTGTGTTAAATTGTCTGATAACCTGTGTTTCTGTGATGACTGCAGTAGTGTGTGTAGCTGTATTAGGGTCAACAATGGGGTAGGTGCCCCAGAACTTGAAATAAGATAGGCTACTTATCACGCCATTTGCCTGCAGGGACTGTGGGGCGAAAATGGGACAAAAATAAACACTCAGGATAGCCGTAGTCAGCGATGAGGCTCGAACCTCTGATCTCGGAACTTGTATCAGTTCCACATTACGGTCGCGGTGAGTGATTTAAAGCGCACGGCTACGTAACGGGATAAACAGCATATTATACCACGTCTCAAAAAAGAAACCTCCCTCCTCAAATGTAATACCTGAATGTTTCAACGCTGTATGAACGCTGATGTCTGTCAAAGTTAGCACGTGGGGAAGTGCTGCGTTGCTGTTGACAAGTCATGACTCATAACTAAGGCCCGGATTTTTAGGTGGCTTAAACCTTCACTTTAGGTTTCTTGTATTCTAAAAATAGATTATTTTAGTTTTTTCTTCCAGGATCAATACAGGCAGCAATAATTTTTCTGCTTTTCTTATTTCTGTGAAATTTATTTCTGAACTTATTTCACAAAAGTTTACATTGTCACTTGTGCCGTGCTACTCTCCGTCTTCCTTCCTGTCGGCCTCTCTTGGTCAACTCTTGTTCTCTTCCGACCCCGACGGTATTAGGTTATCCGAGGCCTAGGGAGTATCTTCCTTTCCCGCCTTGTCTCATCTTCTTTTTCTTTTCATGTTATCTCCAGCCTTCTGCTCAAGGCCCTCGGGGAAGCAGGGTGTATGTATCCCCACCACCTCAGGTGCACCCTGGATATTTCTACACCCTCAGGGGTTAACGACTGGTGAGTTAGGGAGTTGGCGATCCCGAGAGATTCCTGAGCTGGGTCCATTTTTCCTCCTTTCCCACTGACTTTGGGGCGGGCCCTCTCCTCTTTCCCTTTCCCATCGGCCTTTCTCCTTCCTTCCAAGTCCCCAAATCCTCATTCTTCGAGGGTCGAGGGCATATCATTTCTTCCCGTCTTTTATTTGCCTTATCCTTTACTTGTTTACCATTCTTCTTCTAGTATGTACTGTAAGTCTAAAGTTAGTATTAGTTACAGATTTCATTCTCATCTCATCTTTCACTATCACCCAAACCATAAGTTGCCGATAACCTAGATATTAGGCCCCTTAAAACAACAATTATCATCATCATCGTACTGCATTTAACTGTAGTAACATGAACTATCTCCGTCCTATTGCTTGTAATCGCAGTGGAAATAATTTTACGATGCATTTCAATGGGGAAATAACATTCATTATTAGAAAAAGGCAAAACAGCTATATAGGTTATTTTAGGTGTCAACCCCTCATTTAGGTTTTTTTCTTAGGTGAAATAAAATTCACATATTCTGCTCCAGGAAGTGTGAAACGAACATATATCTTGAAATTTGTGAATTATATTCGCCACGCGTCCACGGTCTTTAATAGTTGTAGATCTTCCTGTATGCAATAACATTATTCTTATCTAGACTTGGCAACGTCACACAAATAAACATGTCACTGACCTCAGAACGAACATTGTAACAAAAGGGGGAGAAAGGGAAAAACCAACCTCGTCCTGTTAACACCCGGGTTTAGTCGACTATAACTGGTACCAGAGTGAACACGAAACTGCTTGAAGTCCCAATTAGGAAGACTACCGGATAAGTATCAGCCTGTATTATTACAGTATAACCATAGTTGATTTTGTATAACCATATAATCACCCCGAACAGACAAATTCCGGATTTTTATCACCATTTTAGAATTTCACCTAACATTAGATATATAGATAGGCCTCCGTGGCTTAGGCGGCAGCACGCTGGCCTCTCACCGCTGGGTCCGTGGTTCAAATCCCGGTCACTCCATGTGAGATCTGTGCTGGACAAAACGGAGGCAGACATGTTTTTCTCCGGGTACTCCGGTTTTGCCTGTCAAACTTTCATTCCAGCAACACTCTCCACTATCATTTCATTTCATCTGTCATTCATTTAATCATTGCCCCAGAGGAGTGCGTCAGGCCTCGGCAGCCGGCACAGTTCATATCCTCGCCGCTAGATGGGGGCTTTATTCATTCCATTCCTGACCCGGTCGGAGACTGGAAGCAGGCTGTGGATTTCATTTCATTAGATATACCACATTTAGCATACACTGACAGTTGCATTACCAACACTGCAACTGAATTATTGTACATATTGTATATATTTTTCACCTGTATTCTCAAGCATAGATGCTATAGCCTAAGTGTAATGGATCTGATGATGATCGCTTGACGATCAAAGCTGGTCATCCTAGTGTATTTATTAATCTCATGTAATTTATTTCAGGATTAGGGCATAACCCAGCTCTATTTGGGTACATTCGTGTTGAAGGGCTGAAAAGCGCCAAACTTTTGTTTACTTAGGCAACACTGAAAAATGGCTTCAAACCTCACAATGTTCAAATGAAAAGTAGTCATAATTTTGTGCATATTTTAGAACCAGGACAAATATTATCCCAATTCTTTCTGAAAATTAAACTTTGAAATTAACTTGAAAATAAATGAATAATATATTAAAAAAACAATTTTTTTTCCTTTCAATGAAAAATTACAGTTATAGCTGAAAATTGACAAATCTATAATTATTTTTCTCATACCTATTTGAATTCTACATACCCTCAATGAAACATAACGAAGGAGAATCAGGAGATTTTATATAGCAAGAAAGAAAACAGATTTATTTGGATGCGATTGGACCGATGGCGTGGTGGTGTTCGCAAGACATTGTTGTGCCGCTCTGATGTCAAGTCCACTCATTCGTTAAATCAGGTATACAGTGTTTGGCACATTATAACTTATATGGCAGAAAATACAAGTGATTTAGCATTAATCATAATATTCTTTTAAATAAGTCTGCAAGTTTTCTATTTTTTTTCTACAAATTTTATACATTGTTTTTAACATGTGCATAATTAAATGTTTGTATGTTTTTAGGTAGATTTCTTTAGAAAGCTAACTATTGCAATGGGTTCCATGTTTCGACTTCCGGAAAATGTCGACATATCTTCGCGTTTCACATCCCCCAGACCCCAAAACCACCGTCAGTTCAAAAGTTTATATATAATTTATGTATATATATATATATATCAGTTTCTTGTGGACACGATAACTGCCGTAATTTTGCACCAATCACTTTGAATTTTTTACATAATATGTATCCCTATAAAATCTCGGTCGAGTTAGTTAATGGGCAAAATCGGTCAAAGGGGGTAAAAATGGGGGGCTTTTTTCGAAAAAGTGATATATCGCTATAACTCTCTTAATACATGAAATATCGAATCCCTTCAAAGTTCATAATATGTGTCGGATAAGTGCCAAAAATTTATGTCAAATAAGTTTTTTGATAGCACCAACCATTGACCAAAGGGGTGGGAAAAAGTGGGTTTTTCGGGAAACATTAATCATATCTCTGTTGATAGGCACAATATCAAAACCGCACAAAATGCCAAGTGCCAAGAGAGGTTGCCATGACAACTTTACTTTTAATTGATAAGGGATGACCATCAGCAGTTGCTATGACAACGCCACTGCACGAGATCACATTCAGTTTTCATATGTCAGTGGGAAGCGACTTCGGTATCGGAACTGGTAGCATGCTGAACTTCTATGCCCAAGGTCGCGGGTTCAAACCCGGCTGAAGTCGTCGGATTTACTAAGAGCGCTAAAAAAACTGAGTTTGCTTTCCTTCGGAGGTGAAGTTCCAACGTTCGTTGCGAGTTGCTGATTGAGGTGGCATCTAGTAGCCAAGTTCACAGCTAGGTGTCGTTGACGGCAGTATTTTAGGTAGATTTCATTAGAAAGCTAACTATTGCAATGGGTACCATGTTTCGATTTTCGGAAAATTTCGACATATCTTCGCGTTTCACATCCCCCAGACCCCAAAACCACTGTCAGTTCAAAAGTTTATATATAATTTATGTAATATATGCATATATATGTATATCAGTTTCTTGTGGACACGATAACTGCCGTAATTTTGCACCAATCACTTTGAATTTTTTACCGAATATGTATACCCATAAAATCTCGGACGAGTTCGTTACTGGGCTTAATCGGTCGAAGGGGATGAAAATGGGGGACTTTTTTTTTTTTTTCGAAAAAATGAAATATTGCTATAACTCTCTTAATATGTGAAATATCGAATCCGTTCAAAGTTCATACTATGTGTCGGATAATGCTCAGAAATTTATGTTTGAAACGTTTTTTTGATAGCACCAACCATTGACCAAAGGGGTGGGAAAAAGTAGTTTTTTCGGGAAATATTAATCATATCTCTGTTAATAGGCACAATATCAAAACCGTACAAAATGGACAATATTCCCCTAATAATTACCTAAAACGTTTGTCTGAAAGAATTTTTGATATGAGCCACCATTGCGCCAAGGGATGAGAAAAATGATTTCGGAATTATAAGAAAATGCCAAGAGCTATCAGTGGTTGACATGGCAACACTACTAAATTGATGAGGGATGAGCCATCAGACGTTGCCATGACAACGCACTTGCGAGAGATCAGATTCAGATTTCCATCTGACTAAGTGTGAAGCGGCTTCGGTGACGTAACTGGTAGCATGCTGAACTTCTATGCCCAAGGTCGCGGGTTCAAAGCCGGCCAAAGTCGTCGGATTTTCTAAGAGCGCTAAAAATCCCTCAGTAAGCTTTCCTTTGGAGGGGAAGTTCCAACGTTCGTTGCGAGTTGCTGATTGAGGTGGCATCTAGTAGCCAAGTTCACAGCTGGGTGGCGTTGACGTTAGTATCTGGTAGCAACATTAGGAACTACTGCTTGAAATTTAGCGTCTGCATTCCTTACCTGAATTACAGACTAATACCGCCATCACAATTCACACCGTTTATCAGACAGATTCTACACTCACCCAAAGTACACGGGGTTATATGACCGCGTTGTCGCAGCCCCTAAACTGAGGAACCAACCAACATCTCTGCGGGAGATATAATTTTGCGTGAAGAAGTAACAGACCGTTACATAGTTACACATCAGTGTCGAAACCTTGCATAAGGACAGTGTGACCACAAGTATAACAAGTAGTTCCGTGAAGAACTGTACAGCCTATTTTCATATATCCTGCTCATGTTAATTGCCTCTATCAACATACAAAATTTCAGTTTAGTTGCTGTATCAGATTCGTAGATATTGAGAACCGTCTAAATATTTCAGATGGTCGCCAGGTTGGATTTTTATTTTTGTACTATTATATTAAGATTATTGTGTAAGTGTGGTATTCAAACTTCAATCGCATGATTAGAACACAAGAAGTAAAAACGAGATTTTAAAATTACGCACAGCAGCCATCTTGTGATTATGCAAACAATTGAAATAAATTAGATGCCAGTGGATCAACATTTGTGTAAGCATTTAAAACGTGCAACGTTTCACGGCACTCGGATAGTTAATTCGCGAGAAACGTCCATTTAAATATTTATACTTCGCGTCGCCGCCATGTTGGATTCGTGCTCACCAGGTTACTGAAAGTCCTATAGGTGAACATATGTTCATAGTCTCTATGAACATAAAAATTTCAGTTTGGTTGCTGTAAAAGATTCATATATATTGAGAACCGTCTACATATTACGGAAGCTTGCCATTTAGGATTGTTATAAGTATAGGCCATAGAGTTATGTACCATTCAAGGTCACTTATTGCCTAGGTTCTTTATTCAAACTTTCACTTCGATCGCATGTTTACGACACAAGAAATAAAAACTTAATTTTAAAATTTCGCACAGCCGCCATTTTGAGGTTATGTAAACAATTGAATTAAATTAGATGGCAGTACATTACAATCTGCAAAATCATTTACTGTACCACATTTCACTGCGCTCAGAGAGTTAATTCACGAGAAAAGTCTATTAAAATATTTCAAATTCGCTTGGTCGCCATGTTCGTTTTGTACTTTACAGGTTTATGAATTATACATAGGTAAACTTGTATCAGTACCCTTTATCGCCGTACAAAATTGCAGGGTGATATCTGTAATAGTTTCGGGGATATAGAATGTCAGTTAAATATTTCGCACAGCCGCCATTTTGGATTGGTGAGACGTAACAAAATTCGATGGGCACGGTCGACGTCGCCGGGAATAGTGCTAAGAACTTACCGAGTTTCACTGAAATCGCTCCAGCCGTTTAGATTTTATTAGGGACACACACACACACCTCACACACACACACACACTCACGGACAAAAGGTGATCTAATAAGCCTATTTTTTCAAAATTGAAAATAGGCTAAAAATGGACTCCAAATGACAAGAAGGTTACCGTCCCCGTAAGACAATAAAATGTTTAAAATATGATTAAAATGAAGAAAAACAAAGTTAATTAATCTCCAAAGTAGTGGAGTACTAGGAGTTCTGCCCCACTTCAAAACCCCCCTTGCTCTACTACTAAGCCTCAGCCATGTTAAATATCTCTTGAACGCATGGTCCGATTTTGACAAATGAGGTATTGTTGGACTCGGGCTGACGTCCTCTTTGCTATGGACCACTCATTATATTTTTCAAAATTTTTTTGAAAATTTTTGTTTTCGAAAATAGGCGATAGTTTGAAAACCAAACAGGATAGAACGTTGTGCCATGGCTCAAACGAACAGTCTTTATGACCTTTATTTTTTGTAATAAAAAATTTTTATTTTTTATATTTTTTGAAAACACTCGAATTTTGAAAATCCTATATTTTGGAAACTAGGAACTCTACAAAAAAAATTGTTTAACGTAAATCAATGGTCCCTACCCCCTCTACCCCCAAAATAAATTTAAAGTCTCTAGAATGAAAACCTGCAGTAGTGTGGTAAGGACAGAGCTGCTTATAAAAGCAAGTGGTGAGCCCCTGCGACCTTGGAATGGAAAGAGCCATGCTAGGAGGGCGTGCTTGGATTCGTTTTTTTCGTCTCGTTGTGCTCTTTACGGGAATGTCGGTGTCGAAAAGGTGAAAATCTGGAAACACAGTCTTTTTGGGGTAAAAACGTGATTTTAGACTTTTTGCTATATCTCGCGAACCAATCATGCTAGAGGCATGTTCGACAGGTCCAAGGACTCGGGGTGACGTCCTCTCTGCTATGGACCACTCGTTATAATTTTTAATAAAATTGGAAACTCGATTTTGGGGTAAACACATGCTTTTTGTGATTTTGCCGATATCTAACGAACCAATAACGTTAGAGGCATGTACGACGGGTCCAAGGACTCGGGGTGACGTCCTCTTTGCTATGGACCACTCGTTGTAATTAAAAAAAAATGGGAAATGCGATTTTGGGGTAAACACGTGTTTTTTATGATTTTTGCCGATATGTCACGAACCAATAACGCTAGAGACGTGTACGAGGTGTCCTAGGACTCGGGCTAACGCCCCCTTTCAAATGTGGTAGATATTTTTTTTCCAAAAAGATAATTCACAAAGGGCCTAACGCCATACATGTTGAAAAAACGTTTTCTTTTTCTTTACCTGTTTATAATTTTCATGGAGCGTGGTGGTTGAGAGAGACGATACTGCTGGATGTGTGTGTTTCAACGAACCTGTCGCTGACCAAGGTGGCTGTGTTCAATAGATCAATCGCTATTTCGGCGGGTCGGTGTATGACAGAGCGAGGGTGCGTTTTTCCTGATATTTTACCTTTAACGTGTAAACGGGGATGAGAACTAGGTTCTATGTTGGTCGAAGCGAGTAGAGAAAATAAACTTGCCGACGAGCAGGAGGTGAATGTCATTTGAGCTTATTGGAAGGCTCCGATCTGACTTGACAATAGGTGCAATGGAAAAAATGACCAAGACGCTTGAAGGTGAAATAATCTGACCATCGTGGTGGCAGGGGAGTGTGAAAGGCATGCACACACATTTGTGAAACCACATGTAGGCTAAACCAGTGACATCCTGTCTTGCTTCGTACGTGACAAAATGCAAGTTCAGGTGACATTTGATCTACCTCAGGTGTTCACCTGGGACGTTATCTGTCCACGTGCCTGATAACAGAATGGTCAAAGCGTGGAAAAAAAAAAAAGATTATACATGCAATGTAGCATATATAAAGACATGTCGTTATCATTTCCACGCTCACTTAGGTGACTACCTTTGAACACACTGCGTTTATCAGTTTTGGTGTTGGTGGAAAATACTTAACCTTGTTGTGGGGTAGGTATATATTTATTCATTTATATATTTATTGATTTTATATAAATACATGCAATTATTTATTGATTAGATAATTAATGATTTTATTTATTTATTTGTTTGCAGATAACGTGTATAGCCTACCTGTCGTGTGTCTGTGGGAAATATATTAAAGAAAGAGAAAGACAGACAACTAGAAAAGAAAACCATTTCCATACTAGCCCACGAGACGGGAATATAGAAAAGCATTACACGTCAAGGTGAGATTTGTTTTTTTAAATATATAACCTGTTTGATTTTGTTTTGTTTATGAAATGCATAAACTATATGGAATGGATATACTTATGGTGGTTTATTTTATTTCTTTTTAGAGTGTTGGAAAACGCTTGACCTCTGTGAATAACCAGGAACGTGTCTGTTTTTTGGATTATTGTCAGACAGTCTACATTTCTAAACTCAGGTGAGTGTGTTCTTTCAAAATAATGTCTTTTACTGCTGCGGATACGTTAACTTGGGAAACCCTAAACAGTTGTTTCAAATCGCGTGTGTGCTCTGGCCGCATAGTGAATGTTAGAAAAAGTTCGATTCCCAAAGAATTTTTAGAATCTTGTTTTGAAATTTTTAAAATTGAAATTTGTACAGCGCAAAGGTTGCATATGGCTTTAAAGGTGAATACAGAACTAGTGTGCGATTTCGTATATAAAAAGAAGGATGTAGAGCATAAAGAGACATTCTATATTTGCAGTAAAATGCAAGAGCTATTCATAGCCCATAATTTGGAACAGTGGTATGAAACCCACGTGGTGAATGCCTTGCTGTCAAAATTTGATAAACTGCAACAAGGACCGAGTGGTCTAGCCTTAGACAAAATTCATCATTTACAAATCAACATTTGTCATTTCAACCCGTTGAATGCTGGGTCTAGCTATATTAAAACACCTCCAGCAATAGCTTCGAAAAAGGCTGTGGTGAATATTGAGAACCATGACAATGATTGCTTTCTGTGGGCTGTGGCTGCGTACTTGCAGCCAGCTCAAGATCGTCATGTTAACAGACCAGGAATGTACAAGGCCAAGTTTGTTGAATTGAAACATACTTTAAATTTAACTCGAGTGACGTTCCCTATGGACTTAACCGAGATCCATAGGTTTGAACGAGACAACCAGGACTTTTCGTTCATGGTGTATGGCCTTGACGGTGATGAGATTGTGGGTCCTCTTTATGCCACAAAAGAACCGAAACGACATCACATTCATCTTTTATATTTATCTGTAGGAGAAGTGAATCACTATTGCCTCATTAAAAGCCTGAGTAGATTGCTAAGCAGTCAAATGTCCAAAGCACATGGTATAAAGCATATTTGTGACCGTTGTCTCCAATACTTTTGGACGCCTACTTCTTTGGAACGTCATAGGGTAGATTGTGTTACTCAGGAAGCGGTGAGATTGATATTGCCACAAGGGGACAAGGCTGTGTTAAAGTTTAAGGACATTCATAAGCGTGACACTGTTCCCTATGTGGTATATGCAGATTTCGAAGCTCTCACCACACCCATGGCGGGATGTGAACCAGATCCCTCCATGAGCTCAACCACACCCATTCAAAAACATGAACCCTTTGCCATAGGATTTAATGTGGTGTGTGCCCATGACCCCACACAATCCGTTTACAAATACCGTGAGGGGCCAGATTGTGCCAAATGGTTCTTGGATGAACTTGTCAAGTTGGCCGACCATGTACAGGAATTACTGGACCACCCAGTACCCATGAGCCTATCTCCAGAACAACAGCAGCAGTATGAGCATGCCATGACATGCCATATTTGCGAAAAGCCACTGATCAATGCTGAAGACACCGTTCGTGATCACTCGCACTTTACGGGGGAGTTTCGTGGAGCTGCGCATAGTAAATGCAACTTGAACTTTCCAGCTCCTCGTTTCATCGGTGTCTTTTTCCACAATCTGGCGAATTATGACATTCAGTTTTTGATTCGTGAATTGGGCCATGTTAACAAGGGCTCGTTTACCATTATTCCCCAAAACCATGAGCGTTTTACAGCCCTGACATGGTGGTTGAGCAACTTTAGCATTCGATTTTTGGATTCCTTTAAGTTTATGGCATCCTCGCTAGACAGCCTTGTGAATGGCTTGAATGAGGAGGAATTAAAAAATACTAGAATGCATTTTAATGATCCTGAGCAATTTCAATTGTGCATTCGGAAAGGTATATTCCCGTATGATTTCTGCAACAGCTGGGACGTGTTAAAGCAAAGAAAACTCCCTCCACAAGAGAAATTTTACTCGAAACTAACACGCAGTACCGTTTCCGATGAAGACTATGCACATGCATGTCAAGTTTGGCGAGTGTTTGGCATGAAGACGCTAAGTGAATATGCTTTGCATTACCTAAAACTGGATGTATTGCTGCTCACTGATGTGTTTGAAAAATTCCGTAACTTGTGTCAACACATTTACGGTCTTGATCCGGCTCACTATTACACGAGTCCTGGACTCTCGTTCGATGCCGCTTTGAAATACACTCAAGTGGAATTGGATTTACTCACTGACGTAGACATGGTTCTATTTTTTGAAAAGGGCATTCGTGGCGGCTTTGTGTCACTTAACCAACGCCATGCTGAAGCGAACAATGTCTACATGTCTGATTATTCACCAGACAAACCAGAATCGTACTTAATGTACTATGACGTGAATAATTTGTACGGTTACGCCATGAGTCAGCCTTTGCCCTATGGGAAGTTTGCTTGGCTGACAGAGAAACAAGTGTCAGAATTTCATGTGAACATGGCTAGCCAAGAAACAGGCCGTGGATATGTGCTAGAAGTGGATATTGAATATCCATCATCCTTGTATGATGAACATGCCGATTTCCCATTCTGTCTTGAGCAAATGGTTCCCCCTGACAGTAAAGTGAAAACTGAAAAACTCATGGGCACACTTTACAACAAAAATCGGTATGTGCTACATATCCAAATGTTGGTGCAATGCCTCGCCCAAGGCTTGGTGTTGAAGAAAGTCCACAGGGGTATTTCTTTTGCTCAAAAAGCATGGCTTGAGCCATACATGCGACTCAACACAGAGCACCGACAAATGGCAACACAGCAGTTTGAAATTAATTTTTTTAAATTAATGAACAACTGCATCTATGGCAAGTCTATGGAGAATGTCCGCAAATACCGTGACATTAAATTGATGAATGTCTGGGAGGGGCGGTGGGGTGCCCGGCGGTACATTGCCAAGCCAAATTTCAAATCGATCAAAATTATCGATGAGGATTTGGCTACTATTGAAATGAGTAAGACCAGCGTGACCATGGATAAGCCCATTTACTTGGGTCAAGTCATTTTAGACTTTTCTAAATCGGTCATGTATCGATTCCACTATGAGTTTGCGAAACGCCATTTTGAGGACGTCTCTCTTTTGTATATGGACACGGACTCATTCATTTACCACATTCGCCACTGCAACCCCTATGACGTCATGAGGCAACATAGTGACTGGTTCGACACCTCTTGCTATAGTGCTGACAACGTGTTTCAGCTGCCCATAAAGAACAAGAAGGAAATGGGCGTTTTAAAAGATGAATGCGGTGATTCCATTATGACGGAATTCGTAGGTTTGGCTTCAAAAATGTATGCTTACCGCACACTCGACTGTAAGGAAGCCAAGAGAGCAAAAGGTGTAGGTAGGGCAGTGGTAAAATCGCTACGTGTAGACGATTACTTAGCGGTTTTACGCACTGGCAAAGCTATGTCTCATACACAGTGCAGGATACAATCCAGCAACCATCATTTGTATCTTGTGGAACAGAGAAAACGCACCCTCGCCTCCATGGATAACAAGCGTGTGTGGGCTGATGACCTGCTCACTAGCCTGCCCTGGGGTTATGATCGCAACGAGGAGGAGGTGTGATTTCACTGTTTAATCGTTTATGGGGCATGGCTTTTTGTAACTTGTAGATTTAGAATTTTGTAAATATTGGTTTCTGTCATTGTAAATAGTAGATTTTGTAAATAGTGACAATTCACTTGGACCTTTTGCTCTTTAAAAAGTTGTGTGCAACCTTATTTTTTAAAATTTTTTTGATTGGTAAATAGTGTGATTCTTTTAACGCTGTACAAAGTTGAGTTTTTTTTGTAAATATGAAATAAGTAAGATTTTTAGTAACTTTAATAACTAGTATTTAATTATTTTTCGTAATGTAAATGATAAACTAAAAAGTTCTTTTGGAATGAGTGTGCATGTCGAGAATGTGCTTTTGGGAATAAATAAAGTGGTTGTGTTTGTTCCCAAAGACAGGTGTGAATGTATGAGTGGAGAGAGAAAACTGGTGTGTATGATTGACCAGAGCAAACACGATGAGGTAGAGTGGGTGGGTGGGGTGGGGGTAAATGGTCACTTATATATTCATTTTGTTTTAAATAGTTTCGTTTTTTCATTGAAATGTGACAGTCAAAAGACATTATTTTTGTAAAAACAGTCTTACCTGCAGTAGTCGTAGACCTCGACGTTTCTCCAAACACACATCAACACATTGCAGTATTATCAAGGTCAAGCACTCGCATCAACATCATTGTCAAATCTCAACTTTCGACATACACCAAATGGAAAAAATATGAAAACAGCAAAATGGAAATTCCATGTTTCCATATCACCAAAACAGCAAAACTTAAAACGGACATTTTTAAAAACTGGAAATGGCCATGTGTGAAATTTGAAAATTCAAAAACTTCAAACGGACATTGTTTAAAATGTGTCATCAGCAAAATGGAAAAATCCATATCATCAAAAACGTTAAACTTGAAACGAACGTTTTCAAAAACTGTAAATTGCAAAATGATAAATGACAGTGTGTGGAATTCATCATGTGTGAAATGTGTAAAATGAAAAAATCAGCCATCAACATCACGATTTCTTAAAATTAAAAATAACAAAACATCGTGCTCTGGAAAACTTTTGTTTTTATTTCATAGTCATAGTGAATTGACAAAAGAAAAATAGAATACAAACAAATCCCAATTCCTCACTCCTCAATGTTTATGTCCATGCATCATCAACTTTCCTTTCATAGCACTCATGACAATTAGGGCTGCCATCCTTTCACCTACTGAGGCATCACTGGATGTGAAACGTTGTTTAGCTTTCTTCAATAACAATTTATCTGCCACATGTCTTAAACCAGAATGACTATGGCGATAAGAAAGGTCATGTTCCTTGCATGCTTGATCCAAAAGATTAATGGGTACATCACCACGTTGTAAACGTTTTTCGAGACGAGTTCCAGGGCCGCAAAAACGATAACCTGGAAGATGGATTTCGTAAGGTAAGTATTGAATCACTTTGTCAATGACGCCATTGCCAGTACAGGTCTGGCATATCCTTTTCCATCGATGGTAAAAAGGTTTGGTCTTCCTCCTCCTCTGTGGACGATGTTTGTGTTTGTTGTTGTTGTTGTTGCTTTTTCTCGCCATGACACTCGTGGAATGATTCAACAAAGTCTTTACACGGACTTTTATGACCGTGATACAGTTTCACTAGCTGGCAAGTCGCACACTGACGCATAGACGGTATTTTTGCCATGGCCACTTGCTTATGGTGATCGTAATCCGTACAGGGTTGCAATTCACTCAACACAGGGTCTTGAGTCCATGATTTTGGTACATGTTGCCAGATTTCTTTGACCGCGTTGGCGGCCACATAATAAATGAACGACTTGGGCAGTGCCAAGAGTTCCTCTTTGGTAAAACTGTCTAGTTTCTTTTTGCACACAAAGAACTTGCCGATGGCTTTGTCCGTAGCATTGCCTTTCTCCATGGTATCATGTGCTGTAGATGTTTACACGTCGCTAGTAGAAATCTCACTGACGTCATTCACAGGTAAATCTTGAGTTATAATTTTGTTCAACAACTCCCAGCAGGCATGAGTGGTTAACCAATGAAAGAGATGCCACGCATGCGATAGGGCTGTATGGGTAATGTTGCCACAGGAACAAGTATCCATGAGCGTTTGCAGGGAGGGGCAGCCCAACTCCATGAGGTCGATACATTGACAGTAAGACGCCAAAAATGGTTGCAACCATTGACGTTTTTCATTACCTTTCACAAATACCACATTGGCCGAGGACAAGTGTGCTTTCATGACCACGTCCAAATATTTATAGGAAATGGTTCCCTGATTCCAGTCTAGTTGCCTATGATTTTCAATCCACTGGGTTTGTTTACGGTCTTTTTCACACAACAAATCAAAAGCATGGGGTGGTTTAAATAGCAAATGCGTAGCTTGCGATATCCAAAACGTGGTACAATCGATTATGGCCACTTGTTTAAATATAAATTTGTTGTCACCAATTTTAAACCCTTGGCAATCCACAATGAGTGTGCGCAACATGTTGACGCTTGCCTGGACCAAGTTCAACTGACGACTGACTGACGATCACGTGTGATCATGGCATGGACTTACCTGCCATGCTAGTTTCAAAAAAGAAGGTTAGGGTAGGACAGGGGGACATGCAAAAATAAGAATTTAAGAATTACATCATTTTATTATCATAACACGTCTTACAGGCTTTTCTCATTTTAGGATAAGGACGATAGCAACTGATACAACAAAATAGTCTCTTGTGTTTGTAACGTCCATAACACCGATGATGTCCCAATGTCTCTAAACTAGGCGTTTTTGATGGTGATCTGCTCACCGAAGCACCATGGATACCATACGGCCCACATGTATCATAACTTGTATTTTTTTCATCACCCAGAGACACAAGTGAGGGATAGCTTGAATGACAGGGTATATTTCCCACTTTCATTCTGCACAGGTAGGGGCAGGTGTGTGACCAGCGCTGATGTTCCTGCATGGGTTCATCGCCCTCCTGCCATTGGTCTATGATGATGGGACAAAAGGCACATTTCACTTCATCTCTTGTTTTTAAATAGTAGAATCCAGCAGCCGCCAAGGCTTGAGGGTTTATGAAAGGCACTGGCCATGTGGCAAAAGTCTTGAAACGTTGTTCCTCAGAGTTTAAATTCATGGATGTAACGTCTCTTGAGGCTTTAAAGCAAGACATGACTGAGCGACTTAACGTGGGTTGAGCTGTTATTTATACACTCGTCACTTGGTTGGACAGTGGATAATAGTTGACTTGTTTGTGATGAATAATCAGACAGTAGGCTGTCGTATTGGCTGGTACATTGTCATGCGTTTCAAAATCTAGTCGAATGTCGATATTGGATGGCTTGACAGACTCTTCCAGGTAAGAACAGTCAAAAACAATCAGTGGTGCTCTTGCCTTAAACGCTTGGGGTAGTAGCATGGGACCGTTCTCTTTTTGATAATACGACCATCGAAATTTAGAAAACAAGTCGTACAGGGGGCCAAACTTATTTTTTGAAAAATCCAAATCCAGTCCTTCATAGGGAAACACAGCTCCGTTGAGGAAAAGACGTGCATTTCTCAATTGCAGGTGATCAAATTGCGTGGCATCTTTGGTTTGTTGATACTTGCGATTCGTTTGAAAACCCACGATCAGGTAGAGAGGTCTCTCTGTATAGCGAGCTGTTTTTACAGACCAACTGTGTGTGTTGGTGGTGGGCAATAGCGGATACTCATGGAGTGCCCAGCTTCTAAATTCCATGGGTAGAGGCATATCTCTCTTTACCATTTTGAGTATGTCCAGTTTTTTGCTATCGTTAAGGGTCACATGAGGCACTTTCCATAGCAAGCGTTGTAGTTGAATTTTTGAATCGATGGGGGCATTGTCGGCCCCCTTGAGTGCATTGTTATCACTCCTGTCTCTCACTAGATAAAGCACTTGCCTTGCGTTAACCACAATGCGTTGGTGATCTTCGGCAAAGCCTAGAACCAGTTTAAGAGGTAAATATCCAGTAAAGGTCCCATCGGTGTGTACCATCCAGTCATTGGTCGAGTCAGGGCACCAAGCTGCCATGCAAAGTGTTTTACCTTCTTCCTCACTATAAGAGGGGTATAGTTTCATGACACTGGAAATACCCACATTTCGAGTGCTATCCACCACGATATCGTTAATGACATAACGTACTTCAGAAAACAGAAAGGCTAAACCATGGTTGGCCAACTTGGATGTAGTGGGTGTAGAGCCATCGGCTTTGGTGAGCCGACCTTCAATCTGAATAACACTTTCATGCGGTAGGGTGTAAATATCTTGGTTGTTGATAACAAATTGAATTTCATCATTGTTATTGAGTCCAGGTGTTTGAGCTTGATAGGAATGGAGATCAATTCTTACCACTCCTGGTTGCTCCTCGATGTGGTTCGCTATCTCTAGGATAGAATTCATTATAAGGGTTGACGTGGTAACCCAAATGCTGTAAAATCTGCTTGCCTTGAGATGTTAACGTGTATTCACGCGGCAAACAACTAACACCATTCCTAGACGGTGTTGTTGCTTTATACACAAATTTCATAGTGGCTTTAGCACCAACTTGTAAGTCACTGGTGTAGTGGAATCTAGATCAATGAGTTGTTGATCTCTATTGATCAGTCTTAATGTTATATTACTAATACTATCAACAGCCACAGCATGAAAAAGCACCACTGGAGGGTTTTCACGAATAATATACCCATTGGGCGATGTCACAATAAAGTCATAAAGCGAATGCGATGGTTCTTGATTGGTGTACACTTGGCTAATAATATTACACGTCACCGACACATGATGGTCCTCAATGAATTTCACTTCATGGTCCGATTCATGTTTTTTGTTGGGCTCCAACACACGTGGTTTAAATCCGAGTAATGGGCCAATGGAATCGGGGTGTGTTTTAAAGTCAATGTTGAAGGTAGAGAAAATACTGCAGCGATGAGTGTTAGTATTGCCTACAAGTTCAAACTTGTGCGTTCCGTCGAGAAATGACTTTAAACCATACTGATTGATCAACACCACATAAATGTGTTCATAAATATCATCGATCGTGTATCCACCAGAGTTCAGGGTGAGCACAGAATCATCATAGTAAAACTTGTTGTTCACATTTTCACGTATGTTGTATATTCGATTGTACGTTTCAAGAGAAACAAGTCCTAAACCATAGGGTTTTTCACTCAATTCGATAGGCGGGTAAAAGTCTAGGCTGACTTCAGGTCCACGTCCATGCACTGTAAACGTTTTACTTTCTACCGACATACTGGTGGCGTTTTTGCTTATGCTGCGTCTTATATAAAAAAATTAAACACAAACGTCCACACTGTTGGCTGTTAAACGTTTGCTCACGTTTCACATTATAATATATCTTGATCCTGTTTCCAAAATAGGTCACTAGTTCCATGGGCGGGGGCAAATTCCCAAAACTGTCAAAGTACCATACCGTGGATCCCTCTTTGACATAAGCTACATAATGCGTTCCTGGTCCTCGGTGATCATCCAAATTGACAACAGCACATTCCTGTTTCCAGGGTCGTGGGGGTAATTGGTTTCGCATAAACACACCTCGAAAATGAGAAAGCTTTAGTTGTTTAGCATAGCTTTCCACTTGTTGATGCGTCAGGGCATGTCTCGCTATGGCTGAGGTTAAATTTTTTTTTTTTTAATATTTCGAAATGGTGAAATCCCAAATCCTTGTTGATAAAAGGCTGGCTTTAAATTGGCATTTCTAGCCCCCATGGCAATCGCTTCCATCGTTTCATTGTGTCGCTGACTTTCTTTGAGTTGTTGCTTGCCCTGCTGCGCGGCTTTAATGGTTTTCGCCACTGCACTGGCACCGCCCAAAAGTGAGCCCAGAGCAGCCAAACCAGCAAATAATGCAGGTAAAAATCCCGCTCGTTTGGGAACGGGAATCACTCGCCCTTGGTTTGAAACCTGTCGCCGACGTTTTGGAATAACCTGTCTCTGTGCTGCTCGAAGGGCTTTCCTTATGGTCAATACATTATTTTTTCTTTTTTTCTTTCGCAAGGGCTTGTCCTCGAATGTTGTAAGCCCTGGCTTTGCCAAGGACAAAGTCCTTTTTTTAGTCTTTCTCACTGCATACCTTTGTTTCACCATGATGATAATGACCCACAACCTTTCACAAGAAAGTTTAAATCACAACTAACGTCAGATGGTTATTTCATGGCTGTATATTCCAATTCCACATAAAGTGGGAAGTCGTTTATGGTTTTTCCCGCTTGCTTTTCATCCCATGTCAACATGAGATAAAAGGATAATTCGTCACCTGCATTGACCATTTCATGGTTATGAAGCAACATCCTATGACCATTTATCTTTATTTGTAAATGGTTCTCATCAGGTATGGCATATTTGATGTGAATGGTTCCATCATAGTGTAATCGATAGTGGCTTAAACCCGAAGCAAGCGCATAGGTCAAGTGCTGATCATGGACTAGCGGTAAATGGTTTCTGTCATTCACAGGTTTTTCATTTGTCAGATACACTAAAAACACAGATGGGATAAATTTATAAAGCCTTTTCATTTCATGGGTCACGTAACGCTTGGTACAAACATCGTCTTCGTCTTGTGGGTCTTCCACGTGAATAATCCGATGGTGATTAGCGCTATAGCCATTCACCATAAGCTGGGGCACTTTGTCATAAAACTCATACACTTTGTTATCCACATACTTTTTCGTAGTAACGTCTGTAGACACTTGAGGATGTTTTACATGGGTTAACCGCTTTCCCTTAAAGTCATAATCTCCCTGTTTTGTGCGTGGCACTACTGACCTATCCACATAGTGTTTATTAGCAGGATCTGTTTCCTGTTTAGGATCATGTATGGGGACAGGCCTAGCTTTGGCCATCAACGCACGTCCAAAGACATCCATCGTCAACCTGTAGTACCAGTCTACTGTTTCTATGACAAGGCTCGGTGTCCTGTATATAGACAGCCTGCTAGCCTTTCTAAGCCTTAGTTGAAATGAAGATTATTAAGCAGCAAGAGTCATTCCCCGTGGGGGACATGGTTTCCCATCTCTGTCCCACATCACGTGAACAACGCCATGGTTCACTGTTTCCATCTTCCATTCGCTGCATCATTGTGGGGCCTTCCGGCTGTGGAAAGACTAATCTTTTGCTAACGCTCATTACAGCGCCCAATGGTCTGCGTTTTCAAAATATTTATATTTTTGCAAAATCTCTCTACCAACCCCTCTACGTGTTTCTGGATCAAGTCATGTCTGGATTACAAAAAGAGAATATGGGTTATTTTACATTTTCCATGCAAGAAAATGTGATTTCACCGGATGAGGTAAAGCCTGATTCACTCATGATTTTCGATGATGTATCCACTGAACGTCAAGGCATCATTCAAAGCTATTTCAGCATGGGTCGACACAAACATATCGATTGCTTCTATCTTGGGCAAACGTATTCTAAAATGTCCAAACAGTTGATTCGTGACAATGCCAATGTCATTGTTTTATTTCGTCAGGACGAGAGGAACAGTCGTCACATTTATAATGAACATGTGAATCCGGATATGACCTTTCAAATGTTTACAGAATTGTGTGCCAAGTGCTGGAACACTCAACGTCATGCCTGTTTAGTGATTGACAAACAAAGTGAACTCAACCAAGGACGGTATCGCTTAGGGTTTGATCATTTTATTGCTATTTAAGGCCCTGTCTCATTCGCCATCAAGTCATTTGTCAAGACACCATGGCGTTAGCAGAGAGTCAATTGAAAAAGCATATTATTAGAGCAAAAAATACTATTCGCCAAAAGTTTCGTCAATTGAAACAATCACGTGCCAATCATGCTTTGTTTATTCAGCAACATTTAGCACCTCCACTAAAAGCCATGTTGAAACCCTCTTTCAAGCCATCTGAAACGCTACCCACCGTTTCACAAGCCACGCAGACGCTGCACGAGGACCCTGAGGAAGAGGAAGTGGAAGATTTGACTAGTGATAGTGAAGTTGAGGATGAGGAGGAACAAGTGTTTACGCCTCAAAAAAAGGCCGCACCCCTTGCAGAGTTTTTGAGAAAAAAGAAATCCTTGGCCATGGTCGAAACACCTTGCCCTTCCAGAGCGTCTCCGTTTTCACAACTCTTGGCCACCCCTCAACATAAAGCTCAACTGAAAACCATTTTAATAAAATATTATGGATCAACATTGGAACCCTATTTCACCGATCTATTTATTGGAAACACAGATACCACGTATGGTGTTCGCTATGAGGATGATAGTTTTAAAATTGGCGATTCATCCATTAAATTTGCTCGTACTAAAGCTGTCATTAAAAACATCAACTATAAATTAACGCCAGGACTGTTAAAGCTGCTCTTTTCTCGGACCCCCTCTTCCCATGATTATACGTCAGAGGACCTTGACAAATATAAATCCATTTTATTGGATACCCATGCTCACAAAAGACAGTATGATCCCACGCAACAAGTGAATGCCAATATATCTCAAAAATATAAAACCATCATTGCAAAAATGTTTCCCACCAGTCAAAGTACTCGTCGTAAAGTGTCCGCTTCGGGAGTGACTTTTAAACCATTAAAACCACTTGTGGATGTTACCTACTGGCACAATCCCAATAAGCTCGTCCAGCGGCTACAGTTGTTGCATGCCTCACGTCAAGCTGGCCATACCGGTCACGATTGGGAAATTCAAGAAATTGAACAAGAACTTCGAAATGCCAAAATTATTGTTTAAGCCCTCACCCATTAAAATGGGTATTGCTCACGAGTTGCATCGCCCAGCTAGGCGTCACTATCCGCGACTCAAGGTGATTTCACGAGGTGTGGATGAACTTTGGCAGGCTGACTTGGTTGAAATGATACCCTATGCTGGCGTTAACGACGGTGTACGCTATATGTTGACCGTCATTGATGTCTATTCCAAAATGGCCTTTGTTGAACCTGTGCGTCGCAAGTCTGGCCCACTAGTTACCAAGGCCTTTCAACATATTATTCAACACTCCAAACGTCAACCTCAGCTGCTACAAACCGACCAGGGGAAAGAATTTTTCAACAAGGATTTCTCCAGTTTTCTCAAATCTAAGGATATTCACCATTACACCACGTACAGCAATCTGAAAGCCAGTGTGGTCGAGCGGTTCAACCGAACATTGAAAACCCATATGTGGAAAGCGTTTACCGCTCAGGGCACGTATCGCTGGTTGGACATGTTACCTGAGCTAGTATCACGTTACAATGACACCAAACATAGAACGATTGGGACCAAGCCACGTCTCGTGACTAAAAATATTCAGCGATTGGATAAACTGTTTAACCCCATAAAAACAGCTGATCCTAAACGTCACCGACTGAACATTGGGGATTTTGTTCGTGTAAGCAAATTTAAGTCTGTCTTCAATAAGGGCTACACGCCTCAGTGGGGGACTGAACTATTTCGAATTCGTCGAGTCTACTTGGACAGTCCAGTCACCTATTTACTCGAGGACCTCAACCATCAACCCATAAAAGGTAGATTTTATCTCCATGAACTTCAGAAAACAGCATTTCCTCAGCATTATCTTGTGGAAAAAGTGTTGAAACAAAAAGGAAATAAACTCTACGTCAAATGGTTAGGGTTTAACTCTACGTTTAATTCTTGGATCAATAAACTACATGTTGTGTGAACCTGTGTACTTTTTATTTATTCACACATGTTGTACACCACCTATAGCTCTATGTGTACAGCGCTCCGCGCTTCATGCATGTTCATACATGTTTGTCTTTCCCTTTCCTCCTGTGTTCTCTCATACATCACCCCCTCCCCTCTCCCTCCCTTCACCTCCCACCACTGCTGTTTGCAGCTCTTGCCTATCTATTGGTTGTGACATTATTCCGACAAGTTGCATTATACTTTTTACTGATTCAGCGATTCCCACGCTTTGAACATTCTCTTATCGTGCACGTGGACAGATAACGTCCCAGGTGAACACCTGTGCCGGATCAAATGTCACCTGAACTTGCATTTTGTCACGTACGAAGCAAGACAGGATGTCACTGGTTTAGCCTACATGTGGTTTCACAAATGTGTGTGCATGCCTTTCACACTCCCCTGCCACCACGATGGTCAGATTATTTCACCTTCAAGCGTCTTGGTCATTTTTTCCATTGCACCTATTGTCAAGTCAGATCGGAGCCTTCCAATAAGCTCAAATGACATTCACCTCCTGCTCGTCGGCAAGTTTATTTTCTCTACTCGCTTCGACCAACATAGAACCTAGTTCTCATCCCCGTTTACACGTTAAAGGTAAAATATCAGGAAAAACGCACCCTCGCTCTGTCATACACCGACCCGCCGAAATAGCGATTGATCTATTGAACACAGCCACCTTGGTCAGCGACAGGTTCGTTGAAACACACACATCCAGCAGTATCGTCTCTCTCAACCACCACGCTCCATGAAAATTATAAACAGGTAAAGAAAAAGAAAACGTTTTTTCAACATGTATGGCGTTAGGCCCTTTGTGAATTATCTTTTTGGAAAAAAAATATCTACCACATTTGAAAGGGGGCGTTAGCCCGAGTCCTAGGACACCTCGTACACGTCTCTAGCGTTATTGGTTCGTGACATATCGGCAAAAATCATAAAAAACACGTGTTTACCCCAAAATCGCATTTCCCATTTTTTTTTAATTACAACGAGTGGTCCATAGCAAAGAGGACGTCACCCCGAGTCCTTGGACCCGTCGTACATGCCTCTAACGTTATTGGTTCGTTAGATATCGGCAAAATCACAAAAAGCATGTGTTTACCCCAAAATCGAGTTTCCAATTTTATTAAAAATTATAACGAGTGGTCCATAGCAGAGAGGACGTCACCCCGAGTCCTTGGACCTGTCGAACATGCCTCTAGCATGATTGGTTCGCGAGATATAGCAAAAAGTCTAAAATCACGTTTTTACCCCAAAAAGACTGTGTTTCCAGATTTTCACCTTTTCGACACCGACATTCCCGTAAAGAGCACAACGAGACGAAAAAAACGAATCCAAGCACGCCCTCCTAGCATGGCTCTTTCCATTCCAAGGTCGCAGGGGCTCACCACTTGCTTTTATAAGCAGCTCTGTCCTTACCACACTACTGCAGGTTTTCATTCTAGAGACTTTAAATTTATTTTGGGGGTAGAGGGGGTAGGGACCATTGATTTACGTTAAACAATTTTTTTTGTAGAGTTCCTAGTTTCCAAAATATAGGATTTTCAAAATTCGAGTGTTTTCAAAAAATATAAAAAATAAAAATTTTTTATTACAAAAAATAAAGGTCATAAAGACTGTTCGTTTGAGCCATGGCACAACGTTCTATCCTGTTTGGTTTTCAAACTATCGCCTATTTTCGAAAACAAAAATTTTCAAAAAAATTTTGAAAAATATAATGAGTGGTCCATAGCAAAGAGGACGTCAGCCCGAGTCCAACAATACCTCATTTGTCAAAATCGGACCATGCGTTCAAGAGATATTTAACATGGCTGAGGCTTAGTAGTAGAGCAAGGGGGGTTTTGAAGTGGGGCAGAACTCCTAGTACTCCACTACTCTCCAATTATAAAATACTTTCACGCGATAAATGAGGTCTGATCCTTCTACGAAAACCTGCATATTCTGCCTATTTTCGCCTATCTCCAAGTTTGTCCGGTGAAATCTACCTCCACCTTCCGGCGTGCCGAGAGGACTTTTTTTTTAACCTAGTCAGACATTATTAAATTAAATTTAGATAATAATAGGTGTATAATTTGTACCTAAAAAAATACTTTCGATATCAGCTGCGGATGCTGAAAATACTGTTTTCCAGCCTAGAACGGAAAAATCAGCTGCATTCAAGAATTCACTCATGTGCTGCATAAGGTGTTTGACCCGGTCCTTGGTATGCGAGCAGGAGGGTTATGACATTTGTTTACGTGATTGGGAATAACCCCTTTGCCGACCCCTTGTCAAAGCCTGAGCGGAGTTGAACTTATTTTTGGGTCCCTTGGAACACCGAGTGGAATTGAGGTAACTCTGGCTACCTGACTGGAATTCCCGAGCGGAATTGATGCCCGCCCCTACTAGCAACTACAAAATATTTCATTTATTTTCTCTACTTGTAGAAGCAACAATACGAGTGCTATGTTAAAGAAAAAATAATAACTCGTGCAATAGCACGTAGGTCAGAAAGACTCACGTGTCATCTAGGGTAACACGTCCGATTGTGGCTTCATCTTACCTGCAACAGAAAAAGAATGAAACATGAGATTGAGAGCAGAAGGGAAAGCACTGAGTTATAATAACAAACAAACAAAAAAACAAAAGAATTGAACACTTGCAGCAACAGGAAGTAGACACAAACTGCGTGCATACCATACAGGTCCGCTCTTTCCGGATGAGATTTCCCTCAGTCAACATTTGAAGTAAAGACACACTAAAAACCAAACCAAGTGTACTGCACAACTGTCTTCCCTGGGGCAGTACTGAAAGTCACGTGGCCAACTTGACGACTAACCTAAGGCAAGGATATTCAACGAGGTCTGCCATTCTCTTTTGTAGTTCCCAATTTCCGCGATCTCTCGCGGTTTTCGAACAGAATAGTCTTTGAATTAGAAAACTTTTATATATGAATATTCATTTTAGGGAGTTAGGACATCTTGGTTGTCAGTACTGCGTACTTGGATATGTGTTGAATTAGTCTGATAGCTTATGTTCTTTTGTTGTGACTATAATAGTATGGGTAACTGCAATTGGGGCAGGTGCGGCAAGTACCATCCCGGCACTTACCTGAAAGTAATGTGGCGAACTCTGGGGAAAGCCACACTCAGGATGGCCGCTGTCGACGCCAAGATTCGAACAGTGGATCTATAGCTCCTAATTGGAGTTGCGCTTGCGACTAAAGGCACATCGACGCTCCGGGATTTCACTTAGGCTAAATAAGCTTACATGATCAATAAACCTTAGTTACTGTATTTAAACATCTTATTTTTTAAATTTTATTAGCGGCTTCGGTGGCGTAGTTGGTATCATGCCGAACTGCTGTGCCCAAGATCGCGGGTTCAAACCCGGCCGAAGTCGGATTTTTTTAAGAGCGTTAAAATCCTTCAGTATGCCTCCCTTTGGAGGGGAAGTAAAGCCGGCGGTCCCATGTCATAGAATTGAAATAAACAAATGAAAATCCACAGCCTGCTTCCAGTCTCCGACCGGGTCAGGAATGGAATGAATGAAGCCACCATCTAGCGGCAAGGATATGAACTGTGCCGGCTGCCGAGGCCTGACGCACTCCTCTGGGGCAATGATTAAATGAATGACAGATGAAATGAAATGATAGTGGAGAGTGTTGCTGGAATGAAATGTTGACAGGGAAAACCGGAGTACCCGGAGAAAAACCTGTCTGCCTCCGTTTTGTCCAGCACAGATCTCACATGGAGTGACCGGGATTTGAACCACGGACCCAGCGGTGAGAGGCCAGCGTGCTGCCGCTTAAGCCACGGAGGCTTTTGTCATAGATTTATGGCATGTAAAAGATCCTTCCACTAACTAAACTAGTGTGAAGCTAAATTTCTAGGTTAGATTTTGTTGAAACGCTCTATAAAAATTCCAACCTTCACCACTAGATGTCAGCGACATCTGGTGACGAAAGTTGGAACTACTTGAAATTGAACGGAACTTGTAGCTCACCCCATGGGTGTCCGCTTGAAGCAGCTACAGCCTCTGGCAAGCCGAACATGTCATCGGACACTCCCGGCACTAAAAGCCATCCGCTAAATAAATAAATAAATAAATAAATAATTTTATTTTTAATATTGGGGTGGCAGTTGCTACCTTGTGCCACCCCCGATTTACACGTATGTCATGTGAGACGGTATCCAAACTGTCGACTGCTGCTCGGTTCTTTCATATTCTTCCATAGCAGATGCGCGTAGTGTGCCTGGGAAAAGCTCGCCAATGGAAGAACGTGTGACACCTTACCTATTCAGTTATATTCCACAATGCACTATTGTTGACTGCACAGTGGGAAAGAAAAGAAAGGCAATACAATTTGAACGCCAGATCTTTTATGCAAAGGAAAAAAAAAGAATCACTGCAAGCAAAATTCACTGCTTGCTTTGGAATTGATTTTTAACGCACGACTCAGCATGTTCAACACACAAGTTGCTTCATTTTGGGGCTACGAACATCTTCCGTCAGCGATTGTGTGCATGTCACTGATAGCCTGTGTTATTGTCGTATATGAACGTCGCGGTAAATCAATTATTTACCTGTTAATTTCATTTGGTATGTTCTAATTCAAGATTACATACATGGTGGCCACTCAAATAGTTCAAAGATTTTCCAGGAGTTTTCCAGGAATTTTCCAGGAGTAATTCTCATTTTTCCAGACTTAAAAATAAGTGCGAGTAGTCGGGGGGGGGGGGGGGTTGCTTTATCGGTTGCCTACTTCAAGACCAAAATAAAGCAGTTGTGTTTGGTTTACCTAGGCTATACAGATGTTGACAAAAAATCGTGGTGATTGCGTTATTAATACGCAAGCCTACACACAAATGATTTAATTGTTGTTTTATAAAAGCCTTTGTGACTCAAATATCTGCTTAAAAAAGGAGAAAAGAATGCCGCCTGCAATTTTATTGTGGGGAAGTTGTCTATACTCAATATGTCTTACAAAAATACTATCGCTTGTTCTCACACACAGAAACAGGTAGCCTGAGGAAATTTCTTTCGTTAACGATAGAGTGCTCGCCCAAAACCGCAGCGGGAGAATGATTTAAGATAAAACACGGCGCGTAAATTTGCGGTTAAAGATAAGCAGGGTTTGCAGAGGGACCGCTACATGGCCCTTGCTACCCCATCTGCGATATCATGACGCCGAGGACTATAAGCGGACTGGGAATTTTAGTAGTGGATGGAGAGATTTTTATAATTAATTAACAGTGGCCATTTTCCAGGAGTTGTTCAAATTTTTCGTCATTTTCCAGGAGTTTTCCAGACCTATTAAAAATCAAGGAGTTTTCCAGGATTTCCAGGTTTTCCAGGAGTAGTGGCCACCATGTACATAACTAGTGACATCCAGTTTAATGATTCCCGCATAAAAATTCCGTTCGATTCTATTGGCAACTCCAGCTATCTGATATGACATCTAGCGGTAAAAATGAGAAACTTACGAAGTAGGGTACATTTGTCACGTGGTGACTGTTTGTATATGGTTTCTTGTATTGGTAAGCAGATCGTGGTAAATTCTTCGTGATTATACATAAGTAATAAGTTTTACTCGTTGATAAGAGTGCAAAATGAGTAAGAGCAAAGTATATTGCTCAGTTTACGGCTGTAAGTCGATGTTAAAGAGGGCTGCGGATATACGTTTTCATCACTTTCCAAAAGATGCAAATAGCAATAGCCGAAAGGTGACGATACCAAATAAATACGGGCAACAAGAGCGGGTTGGACCACTCACCACTACACTCACTGACGACAGGACGGTTGTTCACTTACGCCGTGCCAAGCCGCACCTAGACAGCCAAGCACATTAGCCGATCCAAGCCATACCAAGACAGCCAAGCCTAGGCCTACTGCAGCCGAGGACAGCCAAGCTTCATCAGTCAGGTATCCTTTCCCGCTCCCTAGTTCATTTCCAATAACCCTACCAACCGTCATCACCTCGCCCTGCGATATCCGAGCCATTCCACAACGAGTCATATAGGCCTAATTTGACTTCGCAGGGTTAATACCTACCATCCAAATCAAGCAATTCCTGTCTACCCCGAGTTTTAATACAAGTTAAACTCATCCATTCGCCCTACCAAGCAGCAAGTAATTTCTAGAGTCTATGGTACAGTGAGCAAACTCGAATATAGCTTTTAAACGTAACAGCGCCATGACTCGAACTGCACAAAAACAAATACCAGCAGACAACCGATGCTTGATAATATGCAATTGACACATAAAATCCAGTGGAACACACAAATTAGATCACGTATATCGCACAGTTATACAAATATACAATTGAAAATAACACTGTCATTATTTTAGGGACCACATTTACTGATTATAACTGAAAAATAAAAAGTGTTCCATATCAAACGCGTGTTATTGAGTAATTTTACCCTACTTATCCAGACGACCGCAGCGCCCCAAGTGTTAGTTTGAGTTGCCAATTCCACTCAGAGGGAAAGGAATTTAAAGCTCTCGGAGACATCTGGCAATAAAGCACCTTCCATTTGTTACGCGTTATTGGTATACAGTTATCCTGACAATGAAGGCAGGTAATAATGTCCATAGACGATCATAATATTGTTGTTTCTTCATATAAGCACGTGCGTCATCATAGCAAATATTATGCTGTAGAAATGCTACACATTCCAGCCTTTTACCAGCTGCTGTTTACTAGCAACAGACGGCCACCTGATGAACGTCACAGATCTGGTCCGCCTACCACAAGCAGGCCCACTCGAACCCAGTAACGGTACCCTGAAGCAACAGGGACATATATCAAAATAGTCGCTGCGCAATTTATCCACTACCAACACACAGGGCAAAGAAGATCAGTGAAAATGATACCTTTATCACTGTGTGAGTCACGATTATTACAATCCAGTATATATTTTTAAAGTTGTCACGTCCACATTTAGAGATTTCTCTACAGCCCGTCGCCCACAATACGTACACCATTTACGTCTCCCGCTTCCAAATACACACCCGACAATATTATTCTCCTCACCACAATTAATTCCTTCTCTCTCTTCTAAACTGGTCAGAAGAGGTAGCACTATAATGAGGCGTACTAAGCAAGATGAGGAGTGAGGTAGTTCGCCATTGCTTTTTTCACTGAGTCGAAACAATAGCACTGCCCCTATGAGTAGTACCATTGGCAGTACACACAGACACTGTCGACCAAAATATTATGTACACTCGAGTTTGAAGGTTGTTTGTGAAGTAACCAATAGACCTACATAAAATCCAATAACATCATCATTTTCATCGTTCTATTTTACGTTAGTTCATGTAGGTTTGGAATTTTTAATTTATATTTTAATATTTTTTATCGCAGTTGAAACACAAAAAGTGCCCGTTTTTAAGCGTGTTTCAACCAAGCGTCACATTTAAGAATTGTTATCTCACAAACCCGTCATCAGATCGAATCCAAACTTTAACACAATATACATTGGAATGTTCTATAACTGGTTTATTAATTTCAAAATTTTGTGTGTTCAAGAACGAAAGTTATCATTTTTGTAAGGTAACTTTTTCTCGGCTCGGGGTCGTTGGAAAATGTAGTTCTTGGTTGCGTTGTAATCCTTATACATCAAAAGGTTATGGTTCACCAGCTAGCCGCTCCGGGAAATGCTGTACAGCGTTGCTGATATGGAGCCCATCACTTTCGAGCGAGCGCGCCAATGACGCGTGATGGAGCCCATCTTGGCAACGTTGTACAGCTTTCACCGGATCGGCTAACTGGTGAACCATGTCTTAATTCCCTGTACAAATACAAACCTATATAAAATAAGTGAATTAATAATCATACAGCATACGTTTTTGATGTATAAGGATTACAACGCAATCAAGAACTACCATACATTTTCCAACCACCCCGAGCCGAGAAAATGTTACCTTTCAAAAATGATAACAACTCTGTTTGTTGGACACACAAAATTTTTAAATTAATAAACCAGTTATACAACATTTCAATGTATATTGTGTTAAAATTTGCGTTCGATCTGATGACGGGTTTGTGAGATAATAATTCTCAAATGTGACGCATGGTTGAAACACGCTTAAAAAACGGGCACTTTTTGTGTTCCAACTGTGATAAAAAAAATATATATATATATATAAATTAAAAATTCCAAACCTACATGAACTAATGTAAAATAGAACGATGAAAATGATGATGTTATTGGATTTTATGTAGGTCTATTGGTTACTTCACAAACAACCTTCAAACTCGAGTACACATAATATTTTGGTCGACCAGTAGTTGTGCCCTGAGGCCATTACTCAGCACCACTCATACCTCAATAGCTTCCATATAATCACAGCCATGAATAAGACTGAGACATGGGTGGAAAGCAACATTTTACTGTATCCTGTGCCAACAGACAAATGCAAATGTACTGTATTCATCAAGAGATGGTAAGCAAGCTAAAAACTGAAATCTTAATCGCTGGTGTGTTCAGTGGCGCCGAATCTTTTTTTTTTCAGGTCTAGCAGACACCCACCCCTCTCGTTCTGTGGGACCCCCCCCCCCCTGTTAAACCGGACCCCTACCCCAATAATTACGTTTTACAGCTTATTTCGCACAGTTCTCCCCTTCCCTTCTCTCTCCCTTCTTTCCTTTCCTCTTTTCCTTCTATTTCCCTTTCCTCCTCTATCCGTAACCTCCCAACGGAACCCAGGACCGGGAGACCCACCCCCTCGTCAGGTCTAGCGGTCGCTAGACCTCGACCATGGATTCGGCGCCCCTGGGTGTGTTCCAAGTTTTCTCTGAAGAGGAGCACCTTCCTGGATGTCTTCAAACGTGATCCCTACTTCTAGAAGATCTCTTTCAATCTCTGTGAAACAAGATCCCTCCGTTTTCTTGTTTACAAACTAGGAAAAGATGCAGTTGGTCAGTCTCTGAGAGTTCATGCGTGTTATGTGGCCATAGAAACGTATCCTCCTTTTCCTTATGATGTCTGTTATCCTTTCCACACTTAGATTTGTATAGCCTACTATCACCATATAGATATGAATAAATCATCCCGATGGCCGACTTTTCTTGCACCGCTTATTAGTCCCGTTTCTACGAGGTCGGGTATGAGGTGAGAAGTTTCAATGTGGGGCTTGATTTTACGGACATATGCCCTTCCTGACGCCAACCTTATGAGACGAGATAATTAAATGAATGGAGATATTTTTCTTCAAAAAGTGAAATTCCACAATAATTATGATAGATTTAGGCATGTTGCTACCTACCACAGCAAGATGCTAGAAGCTTAATTATGTCAACCCCTTATTATTGCCATTTTCAACGGAGTCGGGGATTAGATGTGATCAAAGTCAATGTGGCGGATGGTTTATACGGCCGGATGCATTTCCTGACACCAACCACATGAGATGATGAATGAAGATGAATGAAACTGGGCAAGGATGTGGAAGGGAGCGGACGTGGCCTTTCAGAAGGTAACGTCCCAGCACTTGCCTGGAGTTGAAAATTGGAAACCAAGAAAAACTATTTCAAGGACGGCCGACGAAGGGGCTCGCAGAAAGCTTGGCCCCATGGCCTAGCGCTGCACGTCAGCGAGCGTAACTACCACTGTTGGTTGCTAGAAGCATAATGAATACTAATTATGCTCGATTTAGTTACAAGATCTGAAACGCTGCTCCTGTTCATCAATTTGTTATCTGACTGGCATAGTTACGTCACTGCTAGGAGTCTTCTAGCCCAGAGAACATGAACATGTTTCTAGGTCACGCGCTTTACATAACGGGATGGTACGGCAGGCTTGGCTATTGCTCTATCGGCTGGAACAACGGCCACCTTTACGCTCTCCGCACTCGGAATTAAAAACATCGAGTTTACACAGCATCCAGAGCACTCTCTCCACTACATCATATCAATACTAGGGCTCGTATTTTTAGGTAAATATTTTTTTAAATGTAAATACCTATTTTAAACTTTTTTTTCTATAATTTCATGAATTCCTGCTTTTCACTTATTAGCGCATAAAAATACCTAATATTTACATATTTTTTTTACAATCAGTTTACTAGGAGCAAATCAGTTTACTTGCATTTTTGTTCAGTGTTACTTAAACGGGGAATAACTAGTGAGCTATCTATCTATGTATCGATCTATCTATCTATCTATCTATCTATCTATCTATCTATCTATCTAGTTATCCAATGTCAGCTTGCCCCAGTGTTTTTCTTAACTTGTCGCCCCATGCCACTCACTGTGGAAGCCGGGGATTTCCTTGTCCATAGCCATATTGCACCACATGCTAGACCTTCCCCCCTAGCTATCTGGAACCTGCTATCTGCAGTTCATTTCTGGCACTGAAGTGTAAGGCAGTTCTACGATGCCTAAAGTAAAAGCAACTAAGGATTATCGTCCGCAGCAGTATGTTGCAGAATTTGAGGATAATTTTACTTCAGATGGGGGCGTTATGTTCTGCTAACCATGTGGGAAAGCAATCAAGGCTGAACAGCGATCTCAAGTTACACCACACCTAGAGGGCAAGAAACATATTACCGCAGTTTCGCACCTTCAGAAGAAGTGTTTCGCGATAGTCGTAGGATATTTGTGATGAACAAGCTGAAGATGTATCTCGTTGTATATTGTAATTCTTCAGCAGTCAGTGAGGCATAACATAAATTAATTAAATATTTTTCCTTTTTTTTGGTCACATATTTCAGGCATTTTTAATACATAAAAAATAAATATTTTCCCGATTTTTAGCACCTAAAAATCCAAGCCCAAATCATTACCATGACATCTTACTAATAATGTTATTACAGTATCATGATGATCGTATCCATCCATCATCAGATATACATGCTGAACTGCTATGCCCAAGATAGCGGGTTCAAACCCGGCCGAAGTCGTCGGATTTTTTAAGAACGTTAAAAGTCCTTCAGTATGCCTTCCTTCGGAGGGGAAGTAAAGCCGGCGGTCCCATGTCATAGATTTATGGCATGTAAAAGATCCTTTCACAGACTAAACGCAGGGTGTCTACGACCCGGGAAAACCGGGAAAACCGGGAATTCTCAGGGAATTATGAATTTCTGGAATAATCAGGGAAAAATCAGGGAATTTCTTTGTTAATCAGGGATTTTTCTCCATTTGTCTATATCCCGTAAAAGTGGAAGCAATACTTTCGAATTTCGCGGGAAGTGATCGCTCGTTACTGATGACCAGGGTGTCTACCGGTAACGAAAGTAACGAATTTTACAAACGGGTGACGAAAGTGACGAAAAAGCAACGAATTTTACAAACGGTAACGAAAATTTTCTGTAGGCGGCTTGAATCATTTAAACTCGCGCCGCTAGGCTCAGAGATTGCGATGGAGCGAGTTTCACGCAAGCGGCGCCGATTGCATAAGCTATACTTCGCCGTGCCTGAACTAGAGGAAATGCATACTGTGGACGCCTTGTGTGGTATAGGCTACATCAATTCAACGTACATTTTCGGCATCAAGGATACTTTCTAGTTTTGTGTGAAATATTTTTCTGTTTTATTAGGAAACCTGACTTTTCTCGAGACGTTTGTTCGCGAAAACTTCCGAAACTAAACAGAAACCTCTCATTTCAGTTATCGACCTCTAAATTTTGAGTCAAATTGAAGTTCAAAAATAACGTGAAATAATTTAATGTTGCTATCTTGCGAAATGTTACCGTTTCGAAACAAAAAATACCAAATAGCCTCGAAATACATAATAACCTACCGGTATTTTAAAAATCTGTCTCGTAAATTTGCGACATCCGGTATGGTTAATTCGAAATTCAGTTATATGTCGATTTTTCCTTCGAACTTTGGTTCCATCGGATATATAATCTAACTGGTTATTTCGATAACTTGTATAATTCGTGATTCGCATTCGAAAGAGAATGTGCCCTCTTGTCCTATTATTCGTGCAATCCTCTCAGAATAATTCGTAATATTCGATACGGTCCCTACTTCGAACGTTCATCCTCCAAAATCACATCCTCAAGAAGACTGGCTGACCTCATGACTTGCCTGCGCGAATCTCATCAAACGGACCGAGATCGACGTCAGTTGCGTAAAATGATAAATCCCGTCCCCTATCGTGAACTTGTGACCACGAGGGCTGCGGGAATCCTGTCAAAGGTGATTGGGCATTCATCACGAAACATTCCGAAACCTACTCGCCACTTTTACCATGACCGTATACTTAAAAGCGTACGGGGAGCGAGAAGTGCATCAACCCACTTAGAAATGACTGCTTACGCTGCATCGCGATACTAATTTTCCCTCGTGATCCACCCTGAACTTATGAACTCCCAACCACAGCATAGGGACTGCGGGAATCACGGCGCCGACCATACAACATGTCCATTACTTTTCGTGAATTTTAACCATGCCCAACCTTGAGCCTGCCTCCACCATTCTGTCAGGGCAGATAGGCAGGCAATCGTTGAACGGCTGGATGCAGCGCCGATTGCATAATATCGCGAGGACAACGTGAATCTCGTAAAACGGCCGACAGCGGCAGCGATTGCGTTACATCGCGATATTTCTCCGCCTTCAATGACTAGGACAACTGGATTCTTGTCAAACGGACAGCAAGTGGCGCAGATTGCGTAATAATGCTACATTCTCTCGTGCCCGACCTCAAGGACAATGGAAATCTCGTCGAATGACCAAAAGTGACATCGTTTATCTAAATCGCGATTTTTCTTCGTGTTCTATCGTGAAAACTGCGGGAATCTCGTCAAACGGCTGAGACCAGCGCCGATTGTGTAACATCTCGATATTTCTCCATACTTGACTGCAAAGTCAGAATTTGGCGACGATCACGTAACGTCGCATACAATTCTTCGTGATCTACCGCGGGGACAAAGGAAATCTCGCCAAACGGTAAAGAGCAGAGCAACCTCTTGATATTAAAACAACGTATTGTGCACAAGACAACATATTAGCTGAAACAACTAATTTGATAATTAATATATAGTATTTTTTTATTATTTATTTTATTTACAGCTTTAAACACAGTTCATTGTTGTTTATCTTCACCGCGTGATGAGCCCCTTTGCTTGCAGACCACAGACGTATCTTGAATTAAAAGGTAACTAAAATTGACTAAAAGGTAAGTAAAAAGTAACTAATTTTTACTTCATCCTTACAGTAGACACCCGGATGACAGTGCTCAGCCAATGAGCAGTGCCTTCTCAAGGTCAACTGAACGTATGATGTGGCAACTTTTCCGTTCGCTTTCTGCGCAGGAGCCAACTACGCCATTTTATTGGGCCTTGAGCATTTTGTTCGTTGCGATCAGTATCGCCAATTTAGCGATTTTGTCGGTAGATATAGCAACTATGGCGACAAAATATTTTAAATTTAGTATTGTTTATAAATATACTCTGTGAGCTGCCTGAATAGGATTGACATTTCAGCGGAAATTCCACGTCACTCATCACCGCTCTGCCTCTTGACCAATCCATGTTCGCATAGTTGATGTCATAATACTGTGTGTTGCAATATTACCGCCCACGTGCCTCAGTGCCTGGTCAGCTTTATCTCTGGCTTGTACAGTTTGGCAATCTCGTTCTCAGACCACATGGAGAGACGAGAACTGTCAATCCTATTCTGGCAGCTCACAGAGTATAATATACTAGCTTCGCCCGGAAACAGTTATGAATGCATTACGTGACAAGCGCTTTTTTTTTTTTTTTTTTTTTTTTTTTTTTTTTTTTTTCGATGTCAATGAACTACGACCTAGGCCTATATCCGTTTTACGTCTCTGCATGATGGGTTGAAATCACTGACTGGACTATTAATTATATTATCATGGAGATAGCATGTACAACGAATTCTTGTCAGACGTAATTTAAGAATGGCGAGGTGCATGAAACTCAAATCCCCCTCCCGTCCAATCTAAAAACACTTATAGTGGGCGATGTATTGAAGATAGATATATGCTCTCGCGGACTTTTTTTTTATAGAACTTTCCGTGCTGAACAATTCTTACACTCATAGTATATTGATATTTTTAACGGTTTGCTCAGTGTAAGCTTCAAAAGCGCATATATTGTGGTATATTGTCTCGATAGTGCTTTCGGTACAGGAAGTGAGGTTTTACCGTGTGTATTGTCATGTCAAGTGTTAGTGCGCGCCCGGGCAACATGTGTTAGACCTGGTTTGACAATACTGTTTGCGCGGCTTTTCCATCCCGGTATTCTTTGATTATTGACTGCTGTAGTTCTACTGTTAATGCTTTAGTGTGCTGTTTGAAGTTTACGAAAAATATAACATTTGTGCCATTGTGTGCTAAATCTATAGTGAAAACTTATGGTGTGCAATAATTTCCAGGGTGTTCTTGTGCTGCTGTGGATATATGATTTAGCCCCTAAAATACGTAGTCGTTCAAACACGTGGTTGTGCTACCCCCTATTATATCGTGTGCTATTCGATCTGTGTCTACTCTTGTGCATCGAGGCAAATAACCTCTCGCTCTGCTTACGAATATTTCATTTGTACTTTATACTGTAGTGATCAAAAGGCTTAACGGAAGCTCATGATCACTATGAGGTTGTTAATGTGATCATCTTTACCTTGTAGATGCTGTCAGTTATGTTCAGGCTGGTTCACGATTGGCCCGGGAATGAGAACGGGGGGCTCTGGTTAACGACTGGAACGGGAACAAGGAAAATGTTTGATGTTTATGTAATATGATGGATATGCCTAGAGCCCTTAAATGCATATTTATTGCTCCTACGTTCCTTGGCTAGGCTAGAACTTATGTCCTATTTTGTTTTTAATTGCGCCCAGGAAATGTGTTTGTAACACCTTTCAAACTCGGCCTTGTATTATCAGACTAGGTTAAATTATTTTAGACTGATAATGGTGTGTTCTGGCCTGTCGAAACATCATTCATAATGATTTCCTTCATTTAAATGTATTTATAAATTACTAAATTGACGAAATTAATATTATATAAACAGTATTTCATACCAATTGTAACATATGGACTGGAAACACTGGTAACGAATAAAAGGCAAAATAGTAAGATACAAGCAGTAGAAGTGAAATTTTTAAGAACTTCAGCTAAAAAGACAACAAGGGATAGAATTCAAAATATTGAAATCAGAGAAGAATTAAATATGGAACCGTCAAATCAGAAGATACAGAAAGCAAGGTTACGTTGGTTCGGACATTTCAAAAGAATGGGTAAAGAAAAAGTAGCAAAAAGGGAATTAGAAAGAGAAGTCAAGGGTAAGAGACCAGTTGGAAGACCAAGAAGAAGGTGGTTGGACCAAATTTTGAAGGACATTGGAGAAGCTGGGTTGGATGTGGCAGAAGTGATGGAACAGGAAAAATGGAGGGACAGAAAGGAGTGGAGGAGGCTTGTAAACCACACCCGGGTGGCTGGAGTGGGACTTGGATGATGATTACTCAATTACATCAGTCATGACGAGGTGGACCTAATTCAGAGTGAAAACTTGGAATATGCCTCCCTTCGTCCCTTGGATATGTGTAAATTACTGTATAGGCTTATATTCAGACTTATGCTACCGAATATCATACCTGCGACGTAGATTAGTGATTTCAATGGTAATGAAAGGTTTTACAAATTAAATATTGGTCTAAGATGATTCCACTCATATGGTGACACCTTGATGTGTGTATTCAACCTTCCTTTGTCCCTTTTATTGGAGGCATTTACTGTAGCATGACTTAATAGACCTTGTTTATTTTACTGGACAACAAGTTCACTTATTGAAATAAATTTATTTTCACAACTGTTTCCCTTGTGCCGCCATTGCTCACATCTGTTTGGATCCTGGAATTTCCGAGAACAGAAAACATAAAACTTAATTCTATTTTCCTTTTGCTTTCCTGGATTACATTTTGATTGTTCCTGGAGAGCGCTTAAAACCAACCAAAAATAGCGTGCGTTTCATCACACTTCCCGTTCCCGGGCGAATGTTTAGCATTCTTTACTCAGGGAATTCTCTCATTAATTCTGGAAAAATCAGGGAATAATCAGGGAATTCTTTTAAGATGAGTTGGTAGACACCCTGGTAAACTTGTGTAAAGCAAAATTGTTAGGTTAGATAGATTTCGTCAGAACGCTCTATCAAAGTTCCAACGTTCACCACTAGGTATCATTGATATCTGGTGGCGAAAGTTGGAACTACTTGAAATTGAACGGAACTTTTAGCTCACCCTTTAGGGTGTCTGCTGGAAGCAGCTACAGTCTCAGGCGAGCCGAACATGTCCTCGGACACTCCCGGCACTAAAAGCCATACGATAAATAAATAAATAAATAAATAAATAAATAAATAAATAAAATTATTATTATTATTATTATTATATTATTATTATTATTGATGATGTTGCTTCATTTAGGACGGCTCCGTGTTACAGGAGAATGATGAAGATCAGATGGGTAGATATAGAGTAAGAAATGGAGAGGTATTAAGACTAGTAGGAGAGGAGAGATGTTTCTGGCGATTGCTAATGAAGAGAAGAGATAGGTTGGTAGGACAAAAACTAAGACACCCAGGAATAGCAAAACCTAGTTATGGATCGAAGGGTCGAGGACAAGAACTGTAGGAGCAAACCAATGTTAGAATATGCTGAACAGATTGCCTCGGATGTGGCAGCTATGTCGAGATGAAACGATTAGCTCAGGACAGGGACGGCTGCATGAAACCAATAAAATGACTGAAGACTCGAACACACACACCACGGTGCAGAAGTTAGTGCCCTCTCGCGGGCTCTAATCGAACACGCGAAATGCAGAGAAACGTCTCGCATTCCAGGACAGGAATAAAAATTTAAAAAAAAAACAATCATGATCTTATTTTATTAATGCAGCCAATGGCCATTTATTTTCTTTCTAGGACAGGTCAGGGAAGACATTTTGGTAGGATCAGCCGCGGACCTATTGAAAGGATCCATCCCGGCATTTGACTGGTGGTGAAAATGGGAAACCACGAAAACCATTGTCAGGTCGACCGAGGTGGGATTCGAACCCACGCTCTCATGATGCCAGCCAGGCACGAGGTAGCGCGTTAACACGATCTTATTGACACCGCTAATAAGCTTGCATATCCTTGACAGATTCCTTCAATTCCAATACCACTATCTATTTGTCCTCTTAGGAATGTTTATTGAAGTGGCGAGCCCTCATTAGGATATCGTAATGACAAGCGAGATATTGCCGCATCTCCATTAGCCTGCTTTATGAGCTCACTTGAAGGGAAATGAAACGATATCCTGTTCTACAACTTGACTGGCCGCCTCTGGAATATCATCCCAACAAGATAAGAAGCATAAATCATGGCAGATTCCCTCCTTTAGTAGAAAGCAAATTGTCATCTCTTATCTCTATACGCTGCCGAAGTGACGTGCCTAGTAACCGCATGGGCGCAGCCACATTGGACCCAAACAACTGGTTGCTAGGTTTTTTTTATACATAGGAAGCTGCATTAACGCTGCGCAGCGTCTTGAATTTTGTGGATAAAAATGTGTAATACGCGTGAAATAAGGCAAACGCCTCCCGTGAAGATCATCTACAGAGTTGGAGCTACAAAATAGAAGTGAAATTTTTTATGGATAAAGTGCGAGAATTTTGCGAGATAGTATGAATAAAGTTGACCTCACTCCTGAGGGGAAGGTGGGCCACAGTGAGACAGAAAAAATATATTTTAGTATACTGTCTTATTTTTTGATATATGAGAATGTCTTTATATACTGAAATATAAGTTGATTGTTGCTCATCAATTTCATACCCTTAGAATTTCCAAAACATCCACACGTTTCTGTAAAAATAATAAATTGTGAACATGTTGCAGCCGTCTCACTGTAGCCCACCCGTGGGCCGCACTGAGACAGATGATGGTCCACACTGAGACACAATGAAAAGAATTTATTTTGACTGTTTAAATACATAGATAAACACTAAAACAAATAATTAATGCCAGAAAACACTACAGCACATTCAGATTCCCAAAATTTACAGAAAATTTGAGATATGACTTTTGTCTATTTGTTTTGCCATATGCACAGGAAACCGGCCACAGTGATCTGTTGCCTTTCGCGGGGACTGAAGCAATATCTGCACCCTATAGGTAAAAAAAGAACTGCCTATCATTTTTGCTCTTTTTCTTAAGAATTTTACTTAATAATTTTCATCATCTAAATCTCATTTCACTTCCCCGATGCAAAATCTTGAGTGTTTCCCTGAAAACTCAACCAGAACGAAGTCACCTTCCTTAGGTTTGCGAGCAAGTTGATGACATGTTAGGAGCTCGATTTCTTCATTATCTGATGAGCTGTCTGAATTAGAAGAATCATCAACATCATCATCCATGGAAATGTCTGTAGCTAGGGCTGCCTTTGGCTGAACAAATTCTTCTTGCACTTCTTTAGATTTTTTAATTTTTATTTGTGGACTTAAAATCAAGTTTTTATTTCTTGCTGGGGTGTGAGTTGGAATGAAAGATCTCCCCTTTTCTCTCCTAGAAGTTGACTCTGCCCTCTCATCAGCTTTGGGGTAACCCCGTATATCTTTCTCACTGTCTCACTGTAGCCCACCCTACTGTCTCTCACTGTGGTCCACTTGCGACATGTAAAAACAATTATGTCTACTATCTCACCTACAATACTGAACAAGCTGACAATTCCAATAATTATTTAGTAATATGTATGTATTTCGACCATATTATATTCATTAATGTACAATGATACACATAACTATAAAAAAAACGAAGAAAATTTTACTTTTCTTACCTCAAAAACGAAGATGTTGTTTATCTCCTACATAACATGCTTCTTTCAAAGAGTAAACAGGATCAAAATGTCTGCTACCAGGAGAGCCAACCTCTAAGAAATATTAAAAAATGTCCCTCTTTCAAAAAATAGGATTTAATGAGCTTGTCTCACTGTGGCCCATGTCTCACTGTGGCCCACCTTCCCATACTACAAATTATAAATATTTATAATATTTATCATTTAGTGGATAGAGTATATCTAATATAGAGAGATATTTAGGACATATATGAAGCCTCCGTGGCTTAGGCGGCAGCACGCCGGCCTCTCGCCGCTGGGTCCGTAGTTCAAATCCCGGTCACTCCATGTGAGATCTGTGCTGGACAAAACGGAGGCAGACAGGGTTTTCTCCGGGTACTCCGGTTTTCCCTGTCAAAATTTCATTCCAGCAGCACTCTCCACTGTCATTTCATTTCATCTGTCATTCATTTAATCATTGCCCCCAGAGGAGTGCGTCAGGCCTCGGCAGCCGGCACAGTTCATATCCTCGCCGCTAGATGGGGGCTTCATTCATTCCATTCCTGACCCGGTCGGAGACTGGAATCAGGCTGTGGCTGTGGGTTTTTGGTTCATGTGGGATGTGCAGTTGTAATTAAATATGGTTTGTACTATAAGTATTATAAACGACAACCTACATAACCTTACAGCTGATTCACTAACACCAATAAATTTTATCCTACAACTTTTCTGAGTGGTGATTTTTCACTTAATTTATTTAAGCAGTAAATTGTGTTTCCAAATAACAATTAAGCCTATCCCAGACTGAAAATTTCTGCCTAAATATTTTATTTTTTGCACTTCCAGAAAACAATTATCATGTAGGCCTACCAGTAGCCTAAGCCTATACCCTGCAAGAAAGTTACAGTACCGTATAGTGACATTATTCAAGCCAATGAATACCTGTACTGCTTATTTCTGAAGTGATGGAGTGGCGAGTCTTGTTGTGATTATATTTAGAGCTAGGATACGAAAAGTGACCCATTATTTAGAATGACGTAGGACGATAGGCCTTAATTGTCAACTTCTCTAACCTGTTAGTGAGCACACCGGTTAGGCTTTGTTAATTTGATTCGTTTTCAGACAAACGCGGCGTTGTGGTAAACACACAAATTGTATTGAAATGCAGTCTTTGTTTCTTCTAAAGCCGTTGATGAGATTTGGCCTAAACTCTCATGCAAAATATTTTAAACTGTTCCCTTATTATTGATAGACCTTAAGTTCATTTTATTCGTCACTTAGGCTACTGGTAGGGCCTACGGTACTTTATTTTCCGTAGTATTGGTCATTCATACGGGACGTGACCCACAATATCCAGAAATGTTATATTTTCATGTTTTCACTTAATTTAAGGTAAATCTCGTAGGCCACATCTCTACGACTTATGTTCTAAGACTTAATGTGCATCTCGTACGCAATATTTTACAACTTTATTGGACAACTATGTTAAATTACTGTGGAAAATATACTTTTCTATGCTTTCTTGCCCCTGAACATCCATGCCTGTACAGTTTTATACGTTACAAATAGGAAATAATGACTGCTCAAAGACTGAAGCAAGCTACAAGGGAGCCATGTTGTATTGCTCCAGTTGCTTAGCGGAAGTGACGTTGACTTCGGCAGCGTATTGTGAAACGCATCTGCCGTCTCTAGTGGATTTAATCAACATGTGCAGGAATTGCGAACAATGAGTTAGTTAGTTATTGTTGTTTTAAGGGACGGAACTACGAGGTCTGCCCCGAACAGAGTTATTTAAACTGATTATAGTAGTAGGATATTACTTTGTCTGCCATTGAGCATGATGGGGTGCAAAGCGGATGTTAAGGTGTAGGTAATTAATGCTGTTATGAGTTTAGCGTACCTTTTATTTGCTGCAACTTAGGAGATGTGGTACCGCGGTGTTAGTATTTTTCCCTGAAGAAGATATTTGTGGTTCTTCTATTTAAGCACTCTAAGATGAAGTCGACTGTGCAGAAAGGCGCGAGCCTTGCCCAGACGATTTACGTGGCCGACGAGTGAAGTACGACATCGTATATACTACTGCCAGAGCCTTCTGTCATCGCTTGTTTGACCCATTAATAAAGCTATCAAAATTTCTCTAAATCTTCGTTCCCACGCCTGCCAAGGACCTTGCTCATTGTTATTCTGAAATCTTTTTCTTCCAATCAATGAATTAATTTTATACTGCTAGGTGATGTCCCCTTTACGACACAATAAGGAGGATTTTTAACTCCTCGAGGATCGAAGGTATCAATAGAAGAAGCATCAAGACCAAAACATTTAAAAAAAACAGAAACTAAGCACATTCTAGCCCTCGAATAATAATTTTAAAAAGCGTAATGAGTAGAAGAGAACGAGAGTTGACCACATAGCTCCAGCAGAAACATTGGAAAAGAGATGCAATCGAAAAGCCAAACACAGCTTGGAGTCCCATGGACACTGGCCAGGTCCGATAAGTTCATGGTGGCAGCGTTTTGCTGTATTTCACTCATTACAAAAGTTTCGAATGAATTAATTAATCACATGCTTTTAGTGCAGATATCTGACTAATTTATTTATTCCAATGGTCAGCATCCAGGTGTGTATGGGAGCTATTTTGAGAAAAAATGGCACCTGTCAGATATCGTGTTGGATGCCACTTTACAGTTTTGCCTAGGTAAATGAAATTTAAATGCTTTTGAGTCGGTCCACGTCAGTAGCAAAATTACAGGAGATTAATGCATAGGCCTATATAATTATGTGTAGGCCTAAGTTTTTTTTAAGGTTTAGGAAATAACACCGTTACAATTTGGAGGCAATTGTGTTGACCGTGTAGGCCTACCATATAGCCTACTGTACAGCAACATTCTAGTATGGATAAGAAAACCAGAATACAAATACCAAAAATAGGCTTAGGGGCGTTTTCACCAAGTCTTTATTAACGATTAGTTAGTACATTCCTATTTAACTTATGAGGAGAGTTAATGCATGGTTATCGTTGATTAATTTCACGACGCCATTCGGATTCGTAATTACTTAAATACGCTTTACGACTCTCGCGCATGCGTGGACTAAGTTTCACCCTGGATAAACATGGCGGACAGATCAAGAAGCGTGTAGCACTGGTCGTTGTTTGCGATGCTTACTTGAGAATTCTGGAACATAATTATAAAGGAAGGGAAATAAAGAAGGTTAAGGCATACGATGATATGAACAAAGTATTTGGGAGAACTAGCAGTTGTGTGTATACATTGTTTACTTTGCTTGCCACGGTGGGTGAGTGGTTAACGTGTCGGTCTACTTATCCCCAAGCTTGCAGGTTCGCTCCTGGCCGTGGTAAATGATTTTTCGAAAGGCGGCTAAAATTACGATACCATGTCATATGATTGTTGGCATGTCAAAGAACCCATTTGAATTCAGTAGGCCGTGTTCATAATGGCAAAATTAATCTCGGGATTTTCCGCCAACACAAAGTTCCTCATTTCTCTACTAGAAAGCGCTCTAGTGTCCAAGGAGCTTAGATATCTAACCTCCTTTCTTTTGGTATTCTTCTTTCTTGGTACTGTATTAGTAGTCTAGCAAGCATGTATGATCTTTTATAATTTTCATAAACATATTATAGGCTATATTCATATGGATGTAAGTTCGTGTGATAGTCGGAACAAATCAATTCTACCGCCATTGCAAAATGCGTTTCCCCGTTTCCCTCCACTTAAACGATGCTTTTGAAAGTTGAGTGGTCAGATTTGGCCATTTAATGTATTTGTAAGTTAACGAACGTTTCTGTTTGATGAAATGATCGTGCATAGTTAAATAGCCTTTAATGATGAATTAAGATATAATTTACGTTAGTGAAAACGGGCCTTAGTAACAGATCTGAAGCAAAACAGTAAAAGAAATTTGCATAGACTAATAGCCATCTAGATTTTTAATGAACTTGTTTTTCCTTTCATTTTTAATGTTTCCTGACACCAAGTCTAATGCAAGATTGTTCAAATGTTTTATGTTTGAAAATGATTACTGTATTCACAAGGATTTACTGTTCTTTTCCAACGACCATTAAACAAAACCTGCAAAAACAAACTCTCGGTAATGACTAATTACAATTGAAGTTTCATCGACGTGTTTTATGGATTCTCTGAAGTGCTTTGCGTCCGATCACATCCATCTTCGCAATCGACCCTTGGTTTATACGGTATCTCAATCATGATGATGTTTGACAGACAGAAATATGAATACATTCTTAAATATCCCTCTCCTCTCCTACTTTCCTTCCTTCTTCCTGTTTGTTTGTGAGTTATACACCTTGCCCAGTATCAAACCAGGGACTATGTTTCCGCAGTGTTTCAACTTGTGAATCCCTTTATTATTATTATTATTATTATTATTATTATTATTATTATAAAGACAGCTTGCCACGGTGGGTGAGTGGTTAACGTGTCGGTCTACTAACCCCAAGCTTGCAGGTTCGCTCCTGGCCGTGGTGTTTTTTTTCTTTGCAGGGCGGCAAAAATTACGACACGTATGGCATACGATGTTGGCATGTCAAAGAACCCATTTGAATTCAGTAGGCCGTGATCATAAGCCTCCGTGGCTTAGGCGGCAGCACGCCGGCCTCTCACCGCTGGGTCTGGCTGCGTGGCTCAGGGGTAACGTTCTCGCTTGCTGAGCCCAAGGTTGCAGGTTCGAAACCTGGCGCAGTCAGCTGGCATTTGAGGGTGCGCAAATGCGAGGGAGCCGTGTCAGTACATTTACTGGCACGTTGAAGATCCCCTTCGGGGCAAAATTCCGGCACCCCGGCGTCTCTAAAAGCCAGGGTAGTTAAAAGGGACGTAAAACCAATAACATTATCATATCTCACCGCTGGGTCCGTGGTTCAAATCCCGGTCACTCCATGTGAGATCTGTGCTGGACAAAACGAAGGCAGACAGGTTTTTCTCCGGGTACTCCGGTTTTCCCTGTCAAAAATTTCATTCCAGCAACACTCTCCACTATCATTTCATTTAGTCATTGCCCCAGAGGAGTGCGTCAGGCCTCGGCAGCCGGCACAGTTCATATCTTCGCCGCTAGATGGGGGCTTCATTCATTCCATTCCTGACCCGGTCGGAGACTGGAAGCAGGCTGTGGATTTTCATAGGCCGTGTTTGTAATGGAAAAATTAATCGCGGGAGTTTCCGCCAACACAAAGTTCCTAATTTCTCTACAGAGAAAGCGCTATATTGTTCAAAGTGCTTAGATATCTAACCTCCTTGACTTTCATAGTGCTTCAAGGAACAACGAAATTCGACATGCAAGCTACCCTCTGGGTGTCAAATTACAAAGCTTGCACCCGGCATCCGAGGCCATACGATATTACGATATTATTATTATTATTATTATTATTACTATTATTATTATTATGAAGACAATGTGGAAATTCACCACAAGTCGTGTGCATGACTTGAAGAATGTAACCACTTCTTAGGGAGCCATCTATTTGTCATCAACCTTAAGAGACACTGGGACTGAAATTTTAGTGAAATATGTGAAAAATATCGATGGTCGGTTTTTTCCATATTAATACACCCCTATCCCCTGCGGAACAGATAGCAGTGTTTTTTTTAAATCCGAATTCCGCCATTTTTAAAGCCCTGGCATAGCTTTTAAATGCATGGTGTGTCCTTTAAACGCCCCCAGCACAGTAAGTGTCCTGAAGGTTCTGAGTCTTGGTGCTTCTACAATCGAAGTATCGCAGCTGGTAAAACACCACAAAGTCATGACAAAATCGCTGTAAAGCTTTAAGAACCCTTAGTTGTCAAGATTATGCCTGTTTATCAAAGGCTGGCATCAGATGAACTACTATCCAGATGCATCCGCGGTGCTACTGAAAATCAGAATGATTCTCTGCAATCTGTTATCTGGAGGAAGTGCCCAAAAGTGATTTATATTTCACGGAAGAGACTTTAAATTGCTGTCTGGAATTCTGTAGCAGAATTCAACATGGGGTGTACTGCAACAACAGAGTTGAAATCAGAAATAAGACAAACTTCAGTATCTCATGTCCCAGCATAACACTTGAAAGATGTGACAGTCGCAGGAAGTATGAAAGTCCGCGGTCATCATTAGAGAAGCGAAAGGCATGTCGATGGAAGGTGAAACAGACAGAAATGAAAAAGGAGGCTGCAAAAAAGAAGAAGGAGGGTGTCACCTATGCTGCAGGACAGTGCTAATGTCCTTGGTGAGCTGAAACCTTGTAAATTGTGTATCATTTTAGAAAATTGCTGTTTTCTCTGATTCACTTTTTCAGGCATTCAAAATGTTACTCGCGTCATAAATCTTATGATAATGCTTTCAAAATGGGCATTTATTATCTTCATTGCAATGACTATAAACCTGCGGATCGATTTTTAGATTGCACTTATTGTCTGGCTGCAAAAAAAATTCAAACTGGAAAAATTCAAGATTTTTTGTAGAAAAAAACTTGGATATGAAAAAAAATTAATTTCTTCACACACATTAATGCAATTCAAAAACGGATCCGTAGGTTTCTTCCAATTGCTATAGTGCAATAGAATATTACCTAAAAGTTACACTATCTTGATTTTTTCAACGCGGCTGACCTTTATAAAACTTGAATTTTTAGCACAATTAATGTACAAAATAATTAATATCTGAGGAACTAATCAACTTACAATGCTCACATTTCCCACAGTGGTTTAGAATATGACTATTCATAACCATATAAAATTTCAAAGCTGTACTTCAGTTTATATAGAATTTGAAAATTTCAGTCCCAGTGTCCCTTAAGTAAAACACCTTGTAACAGTATAAGGGCTTGCCAAACCTTTCTCGGAACAGCCAGGTAGAAACGATGCTCCTATTTCCTGGTCAACAGGAAATGACTATATAGTTTTAGTAAAAATGAATGTAATACCATTAGAGGTTTCTCAGAATAACTAGGGAGCAGACGAGCCTTGTCAACAAGAGGAAGTCCTTTGAAAAACATATATCATATCCCCACCACTGTTTTATTTAAAAGCATTGTTTCGTTTCCAGGGAATACTGGAATATGATTGGTTGAGCTACGGGCTTTTTCTCACTGGACTGAGATCAACACGCCCATGAAATAATCTTATTTAAGACTTAGCTCTCAGAAACGAAGAGCTGTTATTCTACAATCTGTCGCCGTGTCATGATTGAATGACATTAACGTCAAGCCACATCTATTTATTTATTTATTTATTTATTTATTTATTTATTTATTTATTTATCGTATGGCTTTTAGTGCCGGGAGTGTCCGAGGAAATGTTCGGCTCGCCAGAGGCTGTAGCTGCTTCAAGCGGACACCCATAGGGTGAGCTACAAGTTCCGTTGAATTTCAAGTAGTTCCAACTTTCGCTACTAGATGTCACTGATACCTAGTGGTGAACGTTGGAACTTTGATAGAGCGTTCCAACGAAATCCAACCTAGAAATTTAGCTTCACACAAGTTTAGTCTGTTGAAGGATCTTTTACCTGCCATATACCTATGAAATGGGACTGCCGGCTTTACTTCCCCTCCGAAGGAAGGCATACTGAAGGATTTTAAGCCAGAGGGCTTCTGTAACAAACTGTATATAATACTGTATGTTCTAACTAAATAATTATCTAGTATTCAACCAGGTTGAACTTCTGCATATCTATTGAATACGATACTACTCGGCGCGTAAAGAATCCGAGAGGACCATAGCTTAACAAATAAAACGAGCTAAGTACCCATGTTAGGCTAGAAACTTAACTTGTGTACTGGGAAGCAACAGTACTCTGAGGGGTTCACCTGGGGTCGGCTTGAACTGTCTTCGATCGTGAACTAGTTTTTTTTATTATTTCGGAACATTCTGCCTCCCCAACTTGAACGGAAAAATCCCCATGTATCCGTCGGTCGACCACGTCCTTTAGATGGTCTATGCTCATAAAATGAAATTTGGTGCTCTCGTGTTACGAGTCAAAAAGTGCTCATGAGCACAAGCTCCCCTGATATCGATTCTTAAACTCAAATTCTATTGCCCAAACCGGAATAACAGTGTTTTCAATACAAGTTTTGTCTGTCAGAAATGTTATCATTTTGTGAAATAGTATTTTTTTAATCTGAAGTAAAAATAATCGGACATTCCTGTTTTATGAGTAACACGAAAGATTCTGATTAGGCTCGACTGTCCACACGTAAATGTACCTTATCCGCATGAGTCATGCAAGCAGTTACAGCATGTCTGGTGAGCGGTGAATCCCTAGCTATTTTAGCACTTCAGACGGAGAGAGAGAGGCACATGCTTGTTGCACTATTATTATTTCTATTAGATATTCGATTTAATGGTGCTCGGGTGAGAGTGGAGTCTCAAAAAGGTTGAGAATGCCTGGTCTATGTGGTTTGATCTCATCACGTGGTCACACCAACGGAACTTTTTGTCCTAATGCATGTCATTTAATGGAAGAAAGCCGAATATCCCACTCATATTGCTGAACATTTGAATATGGTCACGCAGAGTCAAACCAACTGACCATCTCAACATTTGCGTTTCAGTCGCGAGCAACAGGCCCTTACTTTCATACTGCCATTTATTCCGAATGAAATATTAAACATTTTAAAAAATATTAGAGAAATAAAAAATGTAAACATAAAAAAGTGAACAAATCTACAATATTTAAATTTTAAAATTAAAATTTGAATAAAATAAAAAATATGATATAATAAAAAATAATTAAATTAAAACCAATCCAAATTAATTAATTTATTGAAGCATCTTAAAAAGCCTGGGGTTGAGACTCTCTGTGCATTTACACACCGCATTCATTATTCGTGATTTGTGTAATCCTTTCCAACTCTTTAACGTTCTCATAATGCGGGTAATTTAATTAATTGATGATGATAATCTTGTTTTAAGGGGCCTAACATCTAGGTTATCGACCCCTAATTAATTAATTAATTAATTGCAGCAAAGTAAAATCCCTGGAGTTGAGACTCCCTGCAAGGGCGTATATAGAAAAAAAATCGGGGGGGGGGGTGACTATCTTGGAAAATAGTGAGTATTCTCAGGGGATTGTCACCGCAAAATACCCAGAAATGTCAACCAATACCTCAGAGCATATAACTTTGTGTAATTCTTTTAGATAAGATTCAAAGTTTATATAGCCTGCAATTACTGGCAATACAAAAAAAAGTTGTAAAATACAACACAACACACAAATAAAATGTTATACTTAATGAACTTTCTATTATGATCTATGGAGTATGAATGGCATATATCTAAATATTTGCCAATTTGCTAAGCAGAAAGGTAAACAGTTTTTTTACATGTATTTATCAAAAAAACATACTGTGGAATTCACAGCTTTACCTCACAAGGCTGAGTGCACCCCGTTCCAGCCCTCAGACTAGAATTAAAATTTCTTGGCAGAGCCGGGAATCGAATTCGGATCTCCGGGGCGGCAGTGAAGAATGCTAGCCACTACGCCACCAGTTAGTATAATTTCAATTTTAATATTGTTTATAACTTAGCCGATAAGTTAAGATTAGGGTACAACCAAATTTACAATTATTTTATGCTCTTACCAAAGCAGCACTTTCTTAATTTTTATTGGCTTTTTTCGCGGGGGGGGGGGGAGGGGCTGGAGCCCCCTCAGCATCCCCCTTATATACGCCCCTGACTCCCTGTACATTTATCCACAGCATTATGGGTGTTTTGTGTTTTGCTTTCCAATCCCTTTAACGTTCTCATAATGCAGTTACATAAAACTGAGTAACATTTCTCGTATGCTTTGAACTCACAATCCCGCATGAATTCCAAGAACAAAACGTGTCAGGATTTACGGTCGATATTCGATGCCGGCCGCTACACAAAGGTGCCACACACACACACTACCGTTGCCAAGACACGCAGCGGAAGTAGGGCTAATATACGATACAGTGTTGGTTCATTCCCAACTGGAACTAGGCTACTCTGGAAAATGTTCACAAAAGCTCCGCTCAGCGTCCAGTTGCTGAAGACGCAAAATGTTATTTCATGATCACAAGATTGAGGGTTTGATTCTCGCTCCAGGAAATCGAATTTTTGAAGGGCAGAAAGAATTGAAGGCAATGCGCGAGTCGTACGATGTCTGGTTGTCAAGATCACGGAATCACATTTGGTGATTACAGTTGTTTCATTTGAGGGGCTTGGGTGTGTGTGAAATTATGTCTGATTTGTAATTCAGGTAGGGATGGGTAAGGAGGAGGCCGTGGCCGTAAGTGAGGAATCATTGGCATTGACAATGCGAGACCACTTGTGGCAAACAGAACCGCCAACAAGCTCCGGTCATTTCACTGGGAGAGTCTGGACCATCCACCAACAGCCCGGACCTCGTCCCTAGTTATTTCAACGTTTTTGATGATGATGATAATTGTTGTTTTAAGGGGCCTAACATCTAGGTTATCGGCCCCTAATGGTCTGGGTGATAGCAAAAATGTCAATGAAGTGGAAACCAGAACGAAAATTAAGTGAGAAGGAAAATACTTACAAAAAGGAAGTCAGATTGAAGCTACTCACAAAATGGAGGGCGGTAATACTTACAAAAGGGAATTTAGAACGAAAATACTCGCAAAAGGAATAGATTGAAAAATACGCACAAAATCTAGGTTAAGTTCAAAATACGTACAAAATGCAATGCACAGTCGAAATACTTACAAAATGCAAGTGAAATTCAAAATAGGCTACTTACAAAATGCAAATGAGATTGAAAATACGTACAAAATGCAATTGAGGTTCAAAATACTTACAAAATGTAATTGAAATTGAAAATACACAATGCAATTTAGATCGAAAAATGAGCATTTCAAATTCCAAATAATCACAAAGTGCAATTGATATTCAAAATACTTACAAAATGCAATTTAAATTGAAAATGCTTACAAAAGGTATGGTAGATTCAAACTACTCAATTGGATGGACAATACTTACAAAATGCAATTTAGATTGAAAATACTTACAAAATGTAATTTAGATTCAAAATCCCCACAAAATGCAATTTAGATTGAAAATACTTGCAAAAAGCGGTTTAGGTTGAAAATACAAAAATGCAATTGAAATTCAAAATACTCACAAAAGTTCCAACCCTATACTGAAAGACTTAGGCAATTGAGGTTGATAACACTCGCAAAATGCAACGTAGATTGAAAATACCTACAAAATGGAGTGTAGATGCAAAAAAAATCGCTAAAGGGAATGTAGATACACGGGGAGCCAATTAACATAAACAGTGCGGGAAACTTAAAGAGAAAAGGATATATAATTAAAAGAAAACAAGAGGTCTGACCCCTCGAAGAAGGAGGGATCAGGAAATATGAGACAAGGGCCAATTAAGGCGGGAAAGTGAAAGACTCCCTAGGCCTCGGATACCCTAATACCGTCGGAGTAGGAAAAGAACACGAGTTGACCAAGGGAGGTCGACAGGAAAGAAGACAGAGAGGAGCTCGGCACAAGTAAGTGGAAGCAATGCCGGACTCAGCTGGGGTCCCGTTGTCGCCAACCCACGTCCCACTAGATGTTAGCCTCTGGGGGTTTCAACGTTTTTGGTCCGCTGAGCAAGTTCCTGCTAGAAAAGCGCTTAACGTGTACAGGCCGGACGTTTGCTTTAGACTAGTGAAAAATCGTAATGGAAGCCTGGAGACGAGTTACTACAGTACCTGTGTTGTTATCAGCTGCCCCAAGCGGTCCGATGATTGACAAAGCTGTTTCACACTTTTGCTGAAGTATACTCATTGGCAAGTATAATGACGTTCTCTTCGTAACTACGTAACGTGTACTTCCGCGACACACAATACTTCGACGTGGACTGTACTGTCTGCTCAAGTCTGGAATTCCATTACATTAGATCGATGGTGACAAGTGAGAAACGATAGGGTGAGAGAGTGAGTGTGTGTAGGCTCACCCGCAGGCTTCAAGGTCAAGAGCAATCGTCTAAAACAAACGTCCGGCCTGTAACGATGACTATGACAGCAGTCCGACGATGGTTCTACAGTCAGCCGGCTGAATTCTACCACAAGGGCATCTCAAATTCAGTGCTGCGATGGGACAAATGCCTGAACAAATGTGGAGACTATGTGGAAAAGGCACGTACAACAGTATCTATATTTGTAATTACCTGTAGCCTATGTATTTTCTTTTTTGGCAAATACTCTTCGATCCGCCCTCGTAGTTTCACGTGTTTTCCGCAGCTGCATTTTCCTCTCTCAAAACTGCTTCAAAATTAAGAGTTCTATTACAATTTTATCAAGATTTGTCCATTCTCTATTTATTATACTGGTGACTGTCAGATATTCCCTTCGACCGTTTCGACGTAGCCTATTCCATGAACTCTTTCAATAACATCTGCTATTCATTATATTAACTGAGCTGCTCCCATTCTAACACGCAGCATTTCTCTTTTCCTATCTCTTTTAGAGCCTTGTAGACTATAAGAAATCAGTACATCTGTTGTACTGGACCCCATCGATCATACCTTTCAAAGTGCAGAATCAGAAAAACGTGATTAAGAGTCGCCGACACCTTTCACTCGCCGGGACTCGTAGTTCACAGAGATTTATTGCAAACTGGTTTTATTCCTTGTTTTGGCGGCTTCGGTGGCGTAGTTGGTAGCATGCTGAGCTTCTATGACCAAGGTCGCGGGTTCAAACCCAGCTGAAGTCATCGGATTTTTAAAGCGTTAAAAAATCCCTCAGTACGTCTTCCTTCGGAGAGGAAGTAAAGCCGGCTGTCCCATGTCATAGATTTATGGCATGTAAAAGATACTCCCACTAACAACACTTGTGTGAAGTTGAAATTTTGTAATTTAGATTTGATAACGCTATATTAGTTCCAACGTTCGTCGCCAGATGCTGGTTGCGATGGCCTAGAAGCCAAGTTCATAGCTAATTATCGTGGACGGTAGCATTTGGTGGCATTTGGTAGCAAAAGTAGGAACTACTACTTGAAATTGATCGTCTGCAGTCCTTACCTGAGTTACAGATAACACACGCAAATACAGCCAACACAATTAACACCGGTTATCAGACAAATTCTACACACACCCAAAGTACACGGGGCTGCATGACCGTATTGTCACTGACCCTAAACTAAGGAACCAACCAATCCATCCGTGTAAGGGTAGTCCCTTAGGAAATCCATCTCTCCATATACAGTAGTGATATAGTACATCATAGAACGCAATTTTGCAAGCACTATGTGGCACGGCGACGGTGACGGAGAATGATAGTTTCCTTCTTTGAACAAAACCGAGTTCGAAAATAGTATATTATGCAACGAGCCTATAATGGCAATAATTAAGATACGAGTATTTTTATAAAACAAGCGTATGCGAGTGTCTTAATTACCATTATAGGCGAGTTGCATACGACTGTTTATGTTCGACGATAATTATAACTTTATTACATGTTTTAACATAAATATTCACAAATATCTGTTGAGAGTCAGCCACTTGAATTTTGTGATCGAAGAGCGAGCGCTGGGTATATCTCTGTCTTTCAAGATCTCTGAACGACCGACGCATGCGCTCTGTGTGCTTGCAATGCCATATGCAGGCCATATGTTTACATCAGCCGTCCCTCAGCAATATTGTCACCGGTGTCATTTGAAGACAATGCCCTGTGCAGAAATTAGCGTTGGTGATTTTAAGGTACAGTGCTATTGCTTGTCTCATATTCGCCAGTTTATTTACGCGAACATATGGACGGTGCGTATTCCATGTCGGTAATTTATTATAGTTCGATGTTGTGTTTATGACCGACATGTTGGATTTTGAGCACATGCGTGAAGGTATCGTTACCTAATTGGTCAATGAACGAGCTCGATTGGCTGAAGAAACTGTATCATAATGAAAAACAGTGTTATAATGACCATCATTATGATACAGTTTTCTGACACATAATAGTGAGGGTCGAACATAAATACCATTATAGGCGAGTTGCATACGACTGTTTATGTTCGACGATAAACTATTTTATGTTCGAACATAAATATTCATAAATATCTGTCGAGATTTCGCCAGTTTTATGATCTGTCGAGATTTTGCCAGTTTTATGTAGCCTACTGAACAGAGCGCATGGGACGCAGAGAATGCCTTGTATTTGACCATGTCCTCCTCGATTACCCTACTATGACACAAGGCAACGCAGTGAAATTTAAATTAGAAAGCCATGGAACTCAGCGCAGGTACGATGCTATCCTTATCTAATTGGTCAAACTACTGTTTCTTGAGCTGTGATTGGTGGGAGAAACTGTTTCATAATGAAAAATAGTGTTATAATGACCATCATTATGATACAGTTCTGACATATAATAGTCAGGATCGAACATAAAGATCACTAAGTAATAATCCATCGAAATACCTAAGCACACCCGTTCATTTTTGTAACATCACCTCCATTAAACTGGAAGAGATTATTCCTAATGCTGAAAGTCGGCCACAGATAAATCAGAAATAGCACACTCAATTTCTGACAGAATTCACAGAATTATTTTATCATGAGTTAGTTATTGGAGTTTTAAGGAACGGAACAGCTAGGTCATCTGCCCCTTTTATTAAGAGTATTTCCAATGTATTCACCAATGACATGTCTTGACAATGTTGATATCTAACGATGTATAAGGTACAGGACCGTGATGTTGATATGTTGGGAATTTTATTTTATATAACAAATTTTAACAGTTTTCCTACGTAGCTCCATAACTCGAATCTTCGATAAGTCGAATTTATTTTGACATCCCCTAACGATTCGAGATATTGAAGTTGGACTGATATTATTTATTTTATTTAAGAGTATTCTGCCAATAAATGGAAGACGTTAAGCAAATAGCCCAATCAACTTTATTTTTGGTTCTTCTTGCTGTTCCAATACACTTTCATTCTTTCCGATAAGGCTTGTTTACGTTCTCCCGACCACTTTGGTCCGTACTGTTTATGTTTTGGTTGCTCTGAAGTAACTTCCCATTTGTTTACATTTTGTCTGAAGGTGTCCCTTTCTGAAATGTCTGTTGAACTTCTGTTTGCGTTTCTGAGGTCCTTTCGAAGTTCTTCTAGCCAAAGTGTTGAGTTTTTGAGTTAGGTTACACAATCTAGTATCATTTTCGTTACTCGATTTCCTGGTTGTCTAGTGAGATGACCAAAGAATTTAAATCGTATTTTCTTAATATCAATTTCGATGTTTGAATACTGTTCTGTTGTTTTGATTGATTGTAGTCTGTAACCATCTTGGGTATATCTTGCTCCTAAGATTTTATTAACATCAATAATAATAATAATAATAATAATAATAATAATAATGAAATACAGTTCGCTTAATTCTGACCTGGGCTTACTCTTAATATTTCATACATCGTCGTGGTGTGAAATGTCTTGGCCTTGAGTATAGATGGGTCGGTCATTCGTGGCCGGTCGTAAGTGCGTGAAAATAATTCTTCTTAAAGCCCGAGTCAATGTGACCACTGAATATGCACACGTGCTGCCTAGGACACATTGCGTACTTTATTCGCACTGAACACAAAGGTATGAAGGCTCACTGTTCGTGGAGACACTACTGCACATGTACCGGTCAAGAAGGAACGGCCCACTTATACCTATTAAGCCATAATTTACGTGATATTTCCATGATAGGTAAGACATTAACGACAAGTGCAATGAACATACAGGTGAGACGGAAGTAATTGTTAACAGCTTCTCGAGTTCACAATGTCAAGTTGGCGAACAACACAGGGCCATAAGGTTACAACTTCCGTTGCTGCGCCACAACACAATAACAGGCATTGAGCATACGACAGAGATAAGGCCGTCGTACATCCTGTCAGCCTCTTTATCTTACAGCTTATTTTAGCAGACTGCTTCATCCACTCCCACAAGAGGGAAGGTCTGCACTAAATGTTTATACCTACTGGCTACTGAAGAACGCCCAGTACAGTTACTTTGAAAAGAAAACATCAGAAAATATCGAAATGTAGGTCGGAACCTTGTGTATTACACACAATCAACATCCTTGACATTGTGTGTTTGAATACTGATTTAGTTCGAGGAAAGAAATAGCTTGATGTTAATCTGTAATGACGTTTTTGATAGCTGGCACATCTTGATCATCAGCCCTGTGTAGTTGGGTATGTGTTGAACTTGTCTGAATAAACCTGTATTTTGAGATGGCTGTAATAAATTTAGTGTGTAGGTGCCCCGGGACTTAAAAGTTATGTACTATCCCGGCAATTTGTAATCAAATGATAATGATCTAAAACAGTGTATTGGTGTCTGCTAGACTGTCTGTTTATATGCTGTGCCTCATCTACTGGAGCGTTTTGGATTTGGTTTCCATTAATTAATATATCATTTTATTTTGCCGCCTTCTGCGGTAGCCTACGTCTTGAGACTCCAGTCACTGGGGTTCGATTCCCGCCTCTTAGATTTACATTTCATCCCCGACCGCGATGAAAGCTGAAATAACAAGCGGTAGAATTACAATATTATTTATAATTATGTATAATATAATTATTTATTTATCGTTTGGCAATACAAGATTTCAGAGAAAGTTACAAAGAAAATCACTTTAAAATCTACTGTACATTATTTCTACTGTTTACACTATTATTACAGTCTCAGGTCTAATGAGTCTATCCATTGGACCACGTCAGGTGTCGCCAACAGGAAGTCGATCCAGTCCCCTCCATATGCCCTCAGAGGACAGTCAGTTGTAATGTGTTGGATGGTTTGATTAGGAGCACCACAATCACACTGAGGAGACAAACATTTTCCCCATTTGAACAAAGTTCCATTGCATACTCCGTGGTTTGTCCGAATCCTATTGAGAGTTGCCCAAGCCCTCCTAGGCAGATCGGAACCTGGAGTGGATGTTCTTGTATAATATAATAATAATAATCATAGATGTCTGAGGCGACAATCGAACACATCTTCTTTGTTGTCCACACCATGCTAATGAGTTCTCTAACGGGGGAAGTTGCCTGAGACGTGTTTCACTGCCCCCCACCCCAAACTGGACATGGAGGAATATTTATACAGTATTTTTGATGTGTCAAACTGGTCTGATCTTCAAGATGTATTCCATACTACTCATTAGCAACTTTTAGTTTCTTGAGTTTCTTTAGCCTTGCAGTTGATAAAGATAAGGTTTGGTCATTTTCTTTGCGTTTCACGGGTACTATTCAGATCTCCACCTTGGTAAACATGCAATTTATAGCCTGCACTATGAGCTTTAAAATGATATCGAGGGAACCAAAATGGTCATCATATGTATTCATAGGCTATGTATTCTGCATTTCTTGTTGGAACACCTCCACTTTTGGCCCCGGTGTGACAACTCAAACTTACAACCGAGTTTCCTATAACTCTCAATCTTTCACTTCCTTGACTGTATATGCACATATAACGTGTTAGCTGCACTGATTATATCTACAGAAACTCCAGGAGGTCCAAGTGTACGTAGTTGTCAGTCAAATCATGGCTTACCAACATTTCAGGAGAGGTTGCATACCCCCACTCTCTTCACAAACCCATTAGCGTAAGCTGACTGGACTATATGGGTTTAACCTAATTAGCACAGTTCGACCATCCCGGACGCCACAACGCTGAGTGGACTTCATTTCAGTCCTCAGACCAGAATTGAATGCCATATCAAAGTCAAGTAATAAGAATACAGAACCACATGCGACTTTTTACGACTTTGCCACTTCCGTCCAACAGGTTTCAGGAGGCACGTGTTAAAAACTTGATTTCAGACTCCAAGTCTGGTAAAGTAGTGCCAAAAATGTACAAACAATCGTTTATGTAATACTGTAGAAGTATTAGTATTATTCTTTTTTTTTGGGGGGGGGGGGTATTGCCGTGTGAAAATAAAGAATTTAAAACATCCAATAGGCTACGTTTCGAGAGGACCTTGCCTCCTTTTTCAATAGAATTAAAACAATGTGGAAAAAGAATGCGTGGTGTGCCAATGAGCTTCTACAAAACTAGAGAAGTACCTCTGTTCGTCACCAGATAGCAGCCAGAATATCTACTTTATGGACTTTGGTCGAAAAAAAAACGCGCCATATTAAGTAGAACGGCGGAAAGAGTAGTAAGAAACAAGGAAAAGGGGCGGGGGAAAATTGCGACTCCTCGAAGAATGAGGATGCCCAAATAACAGTAAAGGGGGGGGGGGAGTAATGGATATAAGGGTTCCGTACAGATAAACTTCCCCTATTGTTTTGTTTTCCCCCATTTTCCCCGCCCCCCTTTTCCTTCTTCCTTACTACTCCTTCCGCCGTTCTACTTAATATGGCGCGTTTTTTCGACCTAGGTCCATACAGTAGCTTCTGGCTGCTATCTGGTGACGAACAGAAGTACTTCTCGTTTTTTTTGTAAGCTCATCGGTACACATTCTTTGGCCATATTTTAATTCTATTGAAAACGAAACCAAGGTCCCTGGTTGGTTCTTAAGTTTAGGGGCTGCGACAACGCAGTCATGTAGCCCGGGGACTTTGTGTGTGTGTATAATCTGTCTGATGACCGGTGTTAATTGTGATGACAGTATTAGTGTGTATTATCTGTTTTTCTCATTCAAGTAAGGACTGCAGACTTTTGAATTTTTCAAATAGTTCCTACTTTTGCTGCCAAACGCCACCGTCAAAGACTACAGCTACCAGACGCCACCGCAGTCGGCTCTTGGCAACGAACGTAGAAACCTAAGAGCGTTGTTTACATTCTTAACCTATACAATTTAGCTTCACACAGGTATAATAATTAGTGGAAGGTACTTTAGCATACCATAAATTTATGACATGAGACCGCCGGCTATACTTCCCCTCCGAAGGAAGGCATACTGTCCCTCTCGAAATGTATAGGAAATGTTTATTTTTATTTTCACACAGAACAACCCACAAAATGAATAGTATTAATAGACTACTATTCTGGGCCGTGAAAGCCTTAATCTACACACTGTAGAAGTAGTTGCGCCATTTGCTAGGATAGCAAAACCCTCTGCGCGACTCTTTTCAAGACACAGAATATCGGAAGAGGGTGTTGCGAATACTAACCTTCGTATTATTGCGATTAGTGCGTATCATATCACAAGATTAGAACCTTATACAGTATACTGGAGTCACGTACCGGTATAACATATCAGAAGCAGCTGCAACACTAGCATTCAGCATAGGTCACAAGTGACCTCAATTTCCCGCACAATTGAAAATTCACGTGGCGTTTGCCGTGGGTGTGCATTCCAGAATATTCTGAACACAAAAAAGGAAATACTATGCTTAATAAGGAGAGTACTGACTCGCTACCCACGTCAACCGTTAAAAAGGACGGCACTGTGCAGGCTTCGACCCAAGCTCATTGGCAGCCTCGTCATTTCGTTAAATATGCTAGCACGACTTCCAACATTCCGGCACGTCATCTCTAAGAGTACCAGAATTCAGACCGAGAGTTTGTCCAGACACAAGGCACCGAAAACAATCACATCATTTGCAGATGTCAGGTAGGTCAGTAGGTGTCAGGTAATAGTGATTATTCAACTGATGGCGTTGTCAATTTTCAAGTATGCTCAAAGGGAGTGAAATGTAAAAAGAAATTTCAATTTGAACAACATGCCAAAACGACTGCACTTATTACGGCAAAGGAGGGAAAGAAGAGTGAATGATACGTCTTTCAAAATTTTAATGCATATTTTCTACATTTTTAGAGCATAATTGCATACATATTTTAATAGTTTTTAATGCATAAATGTCCAGTCCCTACTGATAACCTGTCTTATTGTGATGTCAGTAGCAATGTGTTAATCAGACTAGGAGTGGGAAGGAGTCAGCAAAGGCCTCCCGGCATTTTCCTAGAGTAGGTATGGGAAAACTCGCACAACTACTTCCAGGATGACTGAGGTGAGCATCCAACCAACCTCTTCTCAGTTCTCCCTTACGAAGCTAAGTGTACCCCGTTCTCAAGGGCGATAGCCAAAAATGCTACCACTGTAAAAATCGTACGTCCTCAGATATACAGGGTGTTTCAGAAGGAATAGTAAATATTTTAGGAGGTGGTAGTATAGATGAATTGCAATAAAAAATTCCATATAACATGTGTCCTATTTGTATTGCCCTGTACGAGCCGCAATGTCCCGGAACGACAGACCCGCCTCCCGGAGCCCAAGCACTCTACCCTGTTCAACCGCACTCACATGCTGATAGTCCAGCCTGTGAAGCCGGCGAGACATCGTTGCACTTGCTTACACGTTTCCACTTGGTATGACGGCCCCACGCAGACAAAGCTGTGCGGAGCACTGACCTGTCCGGTCCCACGACAGAGGGCACTGGCGGGCCAATGTGCACGCCATTTCTCTGCGATCTCAATCACTTAGTAGTCTATGGTACCGCAGGCCTACACGACCCCTGTTCTGGGAGTGTCTCTGACCATTTCTTCTGGGTGTTTCACTTTCTACAAACAGCAGTGTAGATATATTTACCGATTTACCCAGCGAAAGCTTAAAACGCACACAGACGGCAGGTTTTTCTTCGACTCGATTCACTGATATCGTTACTGCTCGGCTACCTTTGGTCATAAAAGAATGTTTTTCTACAGAAAAATTCCTCGATAAATCCTTTACAGAATGATGAAAACCGCATCAAACTCCATCCAGTGGTTCTCGAGATTACCCGTTACATCCAAGAATCGGGAACTAATTTTTAAACTATGTGAAAATGATTTTAAAGCGGCAGAAACCCGGACTTTTAGGGCCTTGAAATTGAGTTTTCCACTGAATGCACTGACTGAATTGTAGTTGGAATATAGTGGTGGGCGGTCACATGGAATTATTTGAATATTAGATCATTGATGACAGGGTATTTTAGGATGCACAATACTGCTGCTAATCCTGAAACTCGCACGGATAACATGCTTATTGAGCTCCTACCAACCTGTCCTATAGTAGCCCGGGCGATTAGATCATGAGCAAAACATGTTATGTTGTCACAAGCATAAATAACACGGCAAGGCTGAGTGCAGGCTGATCCGGCAAGCTCGTGTCACACTGTAAGCTGTGTTCAATGAAACTTTATAATCACTCCTATAAGCCCCGTCAGTAACTCGCATTGCATTAAGTCTCATATTGCACGTACAGTTAGAGCCCTGCGCGGATAAACAAAATGTTATCCGCATCCGCCCCACACCCGCTCGACTGGTATCCGCATCCGCACGTTTGTTATCCGAATCCACGGACATTACAATGACAAATGAAAATCCACAGCCTGTTTCCAGTCTCCGACCGGGTCAGGAATGGAATGAATGAAGCCCCCATCTAGCGGCGAGGATATGAACTGTGCCGGCTGCCGAGCCCTGACGCACTCCTCTGGGGCAATGATTAAATGAATGACAGATGAAATGAAATGATAGTGGAGAGTGTTGCTGGAATGAAATTTTGACAGGGAAAACCGGAGTACCCAGAGAAAAACCTGTCTGCCTCCGGTTTGTCCAGCACAGATCTCACATGGAGTGACCGGGATTTGAACCACGGACCCAGCGATGAGAGGCCGGCGTGCTACCGCCTAAGCCACGGAGGCTGACAGTACAATAATATTTTTAAATTTATTAGATAAAGCGCAAAGTACTAAAGCAACACATTTAGACATGACAGGCGACATTCGTTCCCCTCTAAGCTATGTGTGAATCGCAAGACAATGTTGACGTCAGTTTTGTCCCTCTGAGTAACGGCATGTCAAAAGCGAGAGGCTAATTTTAACACTTACAAATTATTCGTCGGATATACCCACGCATGCAAGCCCAGGTATAAAGGACTTTGGGGCGGGATAAGTCAACACTAATTGAGGGTATTTCGATGATTGACTTCCCTCACTACTCTATTATTCTCAAACCAAGCGAAAGCAAATAGGAAAATAGCAAGAAACGTGAAATACTCAGATCTTTGCAAAGACTACAATTATAAAAAAAAAACAGTTCAGCATTGTATTCTAAAAAACGATTCGCAAATTTACTTTAAACATTATACGCAGATTATCCACTATCCGCACAGCCATGCAAACTCTTATCCGCAAGGCGAAAAAAAATGCGGATATCTGCGGGTTTATCCGTGGATATCCGCATCCGCGCATAATACAAGGCTGTTTCTAGCGGTACTATGGAGATACCGGTATGGTCAGTGGCATAAGTTATCCTACCTTTCCAAGGATGGGAAGCGATGGATCATGATGTCCTGCAATCGTGGTCACGGGCCTCGTGTACTTAAGTATGCATTTTGCTTCGATAGGAAGCGACCGTGGCCGCTGTTTTCATATTACCCTATGAATTAAATAGAGGGGCTTGTTGGTGGTTCTGGTTGCTACATGTGGTCTCGCATTGTCATGGTCCGCTGAAGAAGTTCCAGGCAGGACAGCGATTCACGTGCAACGATGACGCCAAGACAGCAGTCCGACGACGGTTCCACAGTTAGTCGGCTGAATTCTGCCACAGATGCATCAGAAATTTAGTGCTGCGATGGGACAAATGTCTGCCATGCATTTTGATGATGATAATTGTTGTTTAAAGGGGCCTAACATTGAGGTTATCGGCCTCCATGAATTTTAACAGCCATCATAATAACTGGCGATATAACACTGTTGATGGCGATGGTGAGGCATTATCACAGTGGGTTGAAATACCCGATCTGCATCTAGTTTTTGATGCGAAAGACAAGGGCACTTTACATTCTGCTCGCTGGAGATGAGACTTCAACCCTGACATTTGTGCCCAAGGATTGTTTTGATCAGCCTCTCAGTATCACGCGTACAACATTGTCGAGTTTCCCTAAACAGCCAGCAACGACCAGGTCTGTTGGAAGCAGGTATGAAGATACCCCTGATGACCTCAGCACCCCATCCCAGCATTTGGCACGGAAAACCACTTCTAGGATGGCTGAGGGTGGAATCGAACCCGCCTCTACTCAGTTTTGTCTCACGAGGTTGATTGTACCCCTTTCCAGTCCTCAGACCAGAATTAAATTTCTTGGCAGAGCCGAAAATCGAACACGGGCCTCATCGGTGTCAGCTAAGAATGCTACCCACTACGCCATAACAGTTGACAGAGAATCGAAGTGAATATCAGCAGCACTTTTACTCTCGGTCAAACTGTATGTTGACTGTTGGTAACATCTGATTCTCAATCCCTGAAGACATTACGTCTCTCGTAAAGCAAACTCTTCAATTATGCAGCCACCAAGACTAGAGGGAGTAGCAATATAAGCTTAAAATATTCAACGTGAAATCTGTCACACCATTGTGGGATGGCTTCCACGAATTGCCTCTATTTAATTCATAAGGTAATATGAGAACAGCGGCTGACGATATTATCCGAAGTAAAATATAGCATAAAGAGCACAGGAGAAGAGGAAATCTTCCCGACCTAGCTCTCTGGTAATATCTTGGCAGAGCAAGGAAGTGAACCTGCTTCATACTAATAAAGTCTGTCCAACGAGAATTGGGATATGACGTAATACGGCCATATCTTGATATTAGTGCTCGGCGTTGCCACAATCCCGTTCGCTGCTCCTGTCAGTCAAGCCACTTTCCCTAATTGTTCAGGCAACTCTTCACAATCTACCTCTTAATAAAGAATAACACATGACATAAATGTCTACCTAACCAGGGGCGGCTACACCTTATGTGCTGAAGTGCTGCAGCACATTGTTTTCATTGAAGATTAATTACTTTAATAATATTACGTAGGCTATCTACAATCAAATATAGCGCATTAGAAGAGACGTCGGCCAAAGAATAGACTTAAACTCCCCTTACAACAAGGTATCTATTCGTGTGCTCCACTCTGCGTCCGGCACTGGCTGTCTAGATCGCAGCTGAACGAGATTGTCTACTTCTATTGCCAGCGAACATGAACTCTGCCTTTTGCGCATGCGTGCCCAACTTTTCCGTTGTGCTGCTGTGTCAGCAGCCAAGACTATAACCTCATCCACGGAATCTTCGAAGTAGGTTTGACCATGACGTCACACAGAGGAAGTGAAAAGAGAATGATATGGGTGGAGCTTGACAACCCAGCCGTTGCGAGAGTTGTGAGTTATAATAGTTATTGAGGTTTTAAGGGGAGGAACTACGATGTCATCGGCGAGAGTTCGTTGAAGCCAAGGTCGCGCCTCCCTCCTGCACTTATTATACAGTGGCATCGCGCCTCATTGGCCAGTCAGACGAGTCTCTCCTGTGCGCAGACTACGTGTTTTCACACTGGCTGGCACTTCGCAGATTGCTTGGACGGAGTTTAGAACCAAGACATCACAACGATTCTTCGTTCGACCACAGAGCGGCAGCACTAGTCACACGAAATGAGAACGTGAATATTTTGTCATTGCAGGTGTTATAGTGTGTTTTGTTAATTCTGGATGAGGAATGTGTTGAGTTTGTTCAGAATGGAAAACTCAGAGGAGAACCTGAACGTGTTTCTATAAATTATGTTTCTAATTATTTTTATTATTTTATGGTGGGCAGATGGGTTACAGCACACAACTGATTTTCTGAACCAGCCGCCACTGTACCTAACCGTCCATTCATTTTTAACCTGCTACCTAAGCTATCGAACCGAACGTGATACATCATCATATTGAAGATACGAAATGTCATATAGGCCTCAGTTAAAAATATGAATCAAATACAGAGGCAATCTAAGAAATTACTAATGTGAGTTCTTGTATCTGAAGCTAGGTTTGGCAAAGAGTGGTCCGTGACCTTGATTTAAGAACCATCCTTGTACAAGGGCGGATCGCAAAGTCTTTGCCCCTATTTGTTTTTAGCCAAACAAAATTACATACAGGTAATTACAAATATACGTACTGTTCTACGTACCTTACACTATTTTCCCACATAGTCTCCACATTTGTTCGGATATTTGTCCCATCGCAGCACGAAATTCGAGATGCCTCTATGGTAGAATTCAGCCTTCTGACTGTGGAACCATCGTCGGACTCCTGTCTTGGCGTCATCGTTGCAACGTGAATCGCTGTCCTGCCAGGAACTTCTTTAGCGGATAAAAAACGTGGAAATCACTAGGGGCGAGGTTCGGACTGTTGGTGGGTAGTCCCGACTCTCCCAGTGAAATGACCGGAGCTTGTTGGTGGTTCTGGTTGCCACATGTGATCTCGCATTATCATGGTCCGCTGAAGATGTTCCTTGCAGGACAGCGATTCATGTGCAACGATGACGCCAAGACAGCAGTCTGACGATGATTCCACAGTCAACCGGCTGAATTCTATTACAGGGGCATCCGAAATTTAGTGCTGCGACGCGACGAGTAGATAGGCCTAATATATCACCCACAAAGCCTTGCCTTCTGTGATATAGATCACAAGTATTCTTCCACTACTCTACTGCAGGCGTTCCGGTGCTCTTGTCATACGAGCCAAAAGGTGCTCGCGAGCACAAACTCCCGTGAAATCCATTCTTCAATAGACTACAAATTCTGTTGCACGAACCGGAATAATAGTGTTTTCTTTACAAGTTTTGGGGGACGACCGTTGCTCACGCCCGCAGGACCTTACCTATTGATTGCCCTGCACGTGTCCCCTGGGTGGTGCTAAACGAGCAACAGCGACATAAGGTGATACAAGTGAATGACATAATGTCTCAAACTTTTGGTAATATAGGTTCATTTCAGAACCAATCAACGATAGACATTGGACCTTCAGTCCGTATTTTACAACTAAATATTGAAGGCTTAAGTCGTGCCAAGTATGAATGTCTCAAAACAGCTGAACAACTTTGATATTGATATAGTCAACATTCAGGAGACGCACACCACACATGAACAGGACGAATTTTGGGCCATACCCGTGTCGAGGATACCCACCATCAACAGTATGGGATTGCCAAATCCAGTCTTTCAGGAGTTCAAGTTGTTGAGTCAAGTGTCAAGGATCCCATCTTCTCTATAGTTATACGGGTTAATAACCTAACAGTTGTTAACGTGTACAAACCTCCTAGCATTTTGCCAACCTTGAGCTGTCCCTACATTTACACAGGAGTTTTTAACAGCCATCATACTAATTAGCGATATGACACTGTTGATGACGATGGTGAGGCATTATCTCAGCGGGTTGAAATATTGTCCTTGTTAGACAAAAACATAATAAGAAATGTGTCTGAAGGAGACTTGGGAAACACAGATAACCACTTTTACTTTAGCTGAGGTGGGAATTGACCGCATACTCTACTCAATTATCCTCACACGGCTCAGACCAGTGTACCGTATATGGACAGAGCAGGGAATTGTAGCCGGACCTCAGGAAAGAAACTGCAAGGGTCTCAAAAGTGTAGCAGTGATGGACCAACCACAATAAACATTATTATCGTATTAACCTGGGATCACAATGGGCCGAACACTGTCCGGCGTGCATCAAGCCGTAAGAAGTCTCACAATTATCACCTGTGAGAAGAAGACCAAAGGAAATAAAGCCAGTCACTCGGCAATGACTCATTGGAATTCCACACGCGGCAGGTTCTATTCCGGGAGGAAATACAACAGTACAAGGCCTGGAGAGGTACAATCATCTCCAAATGGACACAGAACAGCTGCAATTGAGATCGTTGTTATACCAACCGAGGTTACCTCCAAGTTCCTTACAATGATTTATTGCCTTGCCTCACCATGCTACTGTTGTGAACAGCCTAGTTCATAATGTTATAGGTAAAGCCCTGCACGGATGCTAATATCCGCAAAATGTTTCGCCATGTGGATATAGTTTGCATGGTTGTGGGGATAGCGGATAAGTTACGGATAATGTTTGGAGAAAATTTACGGGTAGTTATTAGAATACAATCCGAACTTGTTTAATATTATCATTAGAACCCGGATGTTTATGTCATATCATATTTTACCGTAATGTTTTTTTTATGACAAAATAATGTAAGATGATTTAAACTAATTTCATTCAAATTATGTCATTAAGCATAATTAACACTCCCAACAGGAAAGGGTTCCAATTCTGGCGTATAACATTCATATCCAACATAGCAGATAACATACGTAGCCTAGGAGAACGACTTTTTCCTCAAATGTCTAAATATCGCTTTAATAATTTATACTTTATCTAATTAAAAATATTACTGTAATGCCAGTAGGTCCGGATAACAAACGTGCGAATGCAGAAAAAAGTCGTGCGGATGCGGATAACAGACATGCGGATGAAGGGCGGAAGCGGATCACGTTTTGTTTATCCGCGCAGGGCTCTAGTTATAGGCGTAACGTCCCTACCAACTGATGTGGTTTTCACAAGAGGCCGGAGTGCTGAAATTTTACCCTTTAACGTGCCAGTTGATCTATTGACAGGAGCTGTCATAAGCTCCTGTCAATAGATTTACTGGCACCTTAAAATGCTGTAAGTCAGGTGGGGTCGAATTGTACAAAAGAGGGGCTGGGGGTGTAAATGTACACAATGGACTGACAGACAACAGGAGTAAATAGCTTGTTTGTTCTGCTTCACGGAGAAACAGCACGATGTATTTAGACTAAACTCTTAAGTGTCCACCCGTTCAGGAGCATTTCTTAATGTACATAAAGGACCACTCAACACTCGGAATTTCAAATTTACTTGTTCGCAATCTGGAAACAACATATTAGCCTCCACTAATATTACCTCAAAAACCGTTCAACCCACACTAAAAATCACCAAATACTGTCTGTATCTCTCCTACTGTAGCCGTACTACAATTGGAGTATGGTACGCCCTAATTTTGACAATCTCCATGAAACCATATGATACCCTAACCCTGGATGAGTAAGGTTACAGCACTATGAGTAAGGTATACGAACCCCACTTATTAAAGTTTAAATATGAAAATCCACTGCATCCAGTCGACCGACCGGGTCAGTGAAATGGAATGAAACCCCCATCTAGCTGCGAGGATAGGAACAGTGCCGGCTGCCGAAGCTGTCGCACTCCCCTGGGGTAATGATTAAATGAATGACAGAAATGAAATGATAGTGGAGAGTGTTGCTGGAAGGTAAGTTGTGACAGGGAAAACCGAAGTACCCAAAGAAAAACATGGCTGCCTCCACTTTCTCCAGCACAAATCTCACATGGAGTGACCGGGATTTGAACCACGGACCCAACGATGAGAGGCCGGCGTGCTGCCGCCTATGCCAAGGAAGCTCTGAAAGTTTAAATATAATGAATGGAAACATTTTGAACTTTCCATAATACATTGGACAGCTGAAAAGAAAGAAGCTGTGAGCAAGATAATGAAGGAATACTGGCACCAAAGAAAACTGAAATCATGATGAGTTATTTACGTGGTCCTTAGTTGGCCAAAATCGATTATGATGATGACATTGAAGTTGTAGTTAAAAATAATGTTATTGGTTTTACGTCCCTTTTAACTACTGTCGCTTTTAGAGACGCCGGGGTGCCGGAATTTTGCCCCGAAGGGGATCTTTAACGTGCCAGTAAATCTACTGACACGGATCCCTCGCATTTGTGCACCCTCAAATGCCAGCTGACTGCGCCAGGATACGAACCTGCAACGAAGTTTTAGTTACTAACCTAATATTGTATTATCAATTTAATACAAAGAAATTGATAGCTTTTAATAATTCGAGTCAGCATAGAACATACAAGAAAAAACTGGTTGGTTGGTTCCTCAGTTTAGGGGCTGCGACAACGCGGTCATGTAGCCCCGTGTACTTTAGGTGTGTGTAGAATCTGTCTGATAACCGGTGATAATTGTGATGGCTGTATTAGTGTGTGTATCTGTTGTTTTTTTTAAATTCAAGTAAGGACTGCAACTTTGAATTTTTCAAATAGTTCCTACTTTTGCCGCCAAACGCCACCGTCAGCGACTACTAGGCCTAGTTCAGAACTTAGCTACTAGACGCCAATGCAGTCGGCTCTTGGCAACGAACGTAGGAACCTAAGAGCGTTGTTTACATTCTTAGCCTATACAATTTAGCTTCACGCAGGTGTAACTAGTGGAAGGTTCTTTAAGATGCCATACATCTATGACATGGGACCACCGGCTTTACTTCACCTCCGAAGGAAGGCATACTGAGGGATTTTTAACGCTCTTAAAAAATCCGACGACTTCGGCCGGATTTGAACCCGCTATCTTGGGCATAGAAGCTCAGCATGCTACCAACTACGCGACCGAAGCCGCACAAGAAAAGACTGTTTCAAAATAATGTTATAAAATATGCTTTTCATAAAAGAGGTTATTTTCACACCTTTCAGCCAATTCCAGGTGATCACTATGTGTTCCTAACATCCAGGTCTACTACAAACACCACAGAAAAGTTTGGTTTTGCGGTCTTTATTACCCGTTTACGAATTGATTGCCGGCGGTCGAGATGGGAACTATTCCTTGATTACTTGTGTCACACGTCAGCCTGCTTCGTTGACAGGTACAGATGCGCGAGTAGGATATGACTCAGCTCCAGGTAGCCTCAGTCATCGTTTAACTGTCCATGGTAACACGAGCTCCTGTGACGCGCAATGCTGCTTGACTTATGTGTAGAATTCATTCTGTCATCGCTGTGTTCCCCGCTTCACTGTGCGGGGCAGCTGCTACGCTCAGCGGCAATCACATCTTAAATGGGTAATTCTTGGACAGGCATAGCATCTTCCTTGTGATCCAAAAGGCCACTGATTTGAAGCGCTGAGTGGAACTTCCTTACCTAGCTACTCGGCAAGTGCTGTCTTGATAGATTTAGGGATAATTTCAATCAGAAGTCATTTCTCCATCCATGGAACCATCAGCGGCTCTCCCAATGTTAATAAAAATGCGTCTCGTTTCGTTGAATTTTGACCTCCCGATGTATCTCATTGAGTAAGGTGGGGTGCTGCGATACCACCCCCAGGCTGTGTCCAGGCAACTGATAAATACGCTGACCAAAGGTCACAGTGGCAGAGACAAACAAAGTCAGGAGAGGTATGAAAGAAATCAATGCTACCAACTTCAAAACATCCCAGAATAAAAAGTACTCTAGGGTGAGCATGCACCCCACCTTACTCATCCAGGATTAAGTCACGTGATGCCACGAAGGAAAAAGTGAGTAGGTCGAAGGAATATAGATTTTTAATTTTGAAGGCTATGTGTTTGATGTGTCATTTATACATTCTTTTGGTATCATTTTTCTTGTAATGATGTATCAGTATAGAATTGAAATATACAAATCGCTTTACGATAAAATAACAACTTAAAAAACATCAGAATTTGATTGGGCATCTACAATAGGTAACGTTACGGGGTGGAAACACGACCAGTCCTAATTCCCTGTCGTTGTGTGTGTGTGCAGTCAGTAGGTGTGCAAGTGGACCTTGTACCTGGTTACCAGCCGCATTCCCAATTGCTAGGCTACCGAAATATCAGAAGCCATTTTTAACCTATTTTCCTTTATGAAAAATAGCTTAGGAAATCACCTTTTGACCGTGTGTGTGTCCCCCTAATACAATCTAAACGGCTGGAGTGATTTCAATGAAATTTTGTAAGGACATAGTACTATTTCGTCTGACCCCGACCGTGCCCTTCAAATTACATTAAATCTCACCAAACCAACATGGCGGCTGTGCGACATATTTCACCGAAATTCTATATCTCCGAAACTATTACTTGTATCACCCTGCAATTTTGTACGGTGATAGAGGGCACTGCTAGAAGTTCACAACTATTACTTGTATCACCCTGCAATTTTGTACGGTGATAAAGGGCACTGCTAGAAGTTCACATAATTATGTGACTGGTTTTCACGGCACAGTTCGCTACTCCTGTGGGGGTCCGAGCGGGGAGCAGCAAGAGCCCGCTGATGAGCCAGCTTGGTGTTCCTAGGCGAAACACTACACAAGACACGGGATAAACCTAGAAATATTGCTGAGTTTTTCAAAACCTGTTAAGTACAAAACGAACAGGGCGGTCAAACTAAGTAGAAACATTTAAATTGACTTTTCTCGCGTTCTAAACATTCAAACACAGTGACATTTGGTACGGTAAATGTTTATACAAAATCTAATCCAATGGCATCCAATGTAGTTCAAATGTTTACATAACCTCAAGATGGCGGCTGTGCGAAATATTAAAATTAAGTTTCTATTTCTTGTGTCCTATTCATGCGATGGAATTCAACGTTTGAATAATGAACTTACGCAATAATCATCATTTAATAGTACATAACTCTATGGCCTACATATATAAAAATCCAACATGGCGACAATTCGAAATATTTATACGGTTCTCAATATCTACGAATCTATTACAGCAATCAAACTGTATTTTTTATGTTGAATGAGGCAATTAACATAAGTAGCATATATAAAAATAGGCTATTTAGTTCTTCACGGAACTACTTGTTCAGTGTTGCCTACGTCATCTATTAAAGAATATATATTAAGGCTCTCTTAGTATTCCTTTTGTTTTCTTCTGTTACTGGGATAGGCCTACAGCCCTCCAATCTCCTTTCAGGTTGTGCTACAAACCAAGCAACATGTTAAAAGGGCCAAATGACAAATTAGGGCAAAAACCGTTACACAGATGCATGAATATATTTACGCTTAGTACTGAGAGACAGCAGGAGTAATAGCTTGTCACTAAATTTCTGCAAATAAACAAGATTGGGTTTTATTGGTCTTGGCATTGCGAGTCTGCAGTAATGTAATTATCTAGTTCTCGGCGTCTTGTCTATTGCGTTTTGCAAGGCTTCTGCAGACAGACGTCGGGCGGATCTGCTTGTCAAAATCAATATTGCCACTTGGAAGTTTAACATTACGACAACAACACAGCTCAGACTGCACCAGCTCGCAGGCTACTGAAATTGACACTTGAAATGCTTATTGTTGCTTCATTAGAGGGGCTTTGACACAGTGGCGTAGCTACGAGGGAGGGGTAATCGTGGGATCAATTCCCCCCAGAACCAAATAATTAAAAAATATGAATGTCGGTGAAGTTTATAATTTTTACTAAAACCAATCTTTGGATTGATTGATGATTGGATTATATAAGTTTACTTTCTCTGGTGTATTTTTTTCAGCGTAACTCTATAACTAATAACTAGGGCCCGGATTTTTTAAATGCATATGCGCATATGCAAATGCATATTTAGAATGTTAGTGCATATTGTGAACGTTAGTGCATATATGGATATATTTTTCTCTCGTGTGTGATAGATTAATCCAAGATTTCTGAACGAAATGAAACATCAAGTGAAAGATGTAGTTACAAGTATTGACGATAGTCATACTGCGTGTGTTCGTGAAGCAAAGTGTGCATTTGAATCTGAAACTGTATATCAAGATAGGCTATCAGTTTCATCCATGTGCATTATTCGTCACTTTCGAAGGCGATTAAGGACCTAGAAACACGCGGTGCACTCCTACACGAATTCCTTCAGTTAATTCAAAACACCATTACTGTAGTTCTTTAAATGGTGTCCCTGGTGAAACTGGAGAAAAGATGAAAAGGAAACTCAGTGCGGTGTTGTACTCAAATCCAGAACTGAAGAAGATTCAATCCATAAGCAAGCACATAAGTGGAATCCGGCAGTCTTTACCAGATGAATGCCCAGAGCAGTCAGTGCCAGTGTACAAGTATTGCCCAGTTACGTCCGTCGACGTAGAACGATCATTTTCAGCATATAAATTAATTCTGTCCAACAACAGAAAGTCATTGACCTCTGAAAACATTGAAAAACTATTGATAACCTACTGCCATGCAACATTTTGCAAGGAATGAAACATGTGTATCAATGTAAAGCTGAGTTAAAATTAAATAATACGTTTGGTAAGCGTGTTTTATTTTTAGTGCATATTTTCGTGCATATTTTCAACATTTTTAGCGCATATGTGCATGCATATTTTTGTAGTTTTTAGTGCATATGAACCCGGGCCCTACTTATAACTCTTATTGAATGAGCATAATGATCAGCTGTTATGTTAGCCAGACGGATGGAAGTGAGATTTTCTCTCCCCTTTCCAAAAATACTTGTCAGTTGCCACCCTGTTAGTATGAGAGTACCAGTGTCATTTTGGAAATTGACTTTTTTCGTTAAGTTTTATTGTCTTAAGTTGGAAACTTTAGTTGGAAACTGTGGTTTAATAATATTTACACAATGTCGGAGAATAGAAAGGGCCAGATTTTTTTTTTTTCGTGTAGCCTCCTGAGAGGCCGAGTGCAGGTCTTTCTAGTCGACGCCCGTGGGCGACCTGCGCGTCAGGATGAGAGATGGAAAGGATGAAGATTAATGAAACTGGGCAAGGATATGGAAGGAAGCGGCCGTGGCCTGTCAGAAGGTACTGTCCCAGCATTTGCCTGGTGTTGAAAATGGGGAAACCACGGAAAACCATTTCAAGGACAGCCGACGGTGGGGCTCGAACCCACGCGTCTACCGAGTCAGCAGAGAGCTTGGCCCCTTGACCTAACGCGGAGCTTTAGGTCAAGATGACTTCGCGAAGAAAATTAAACTTTATTAATATCAACACAATTGTGAATTGAAAGGTGATAATACAACGGAGGCCGATCAAGTGCTAATGAAATCGAAGTACGAAAAATAAAACGTAGATAACTTCGAGACGTACATTTTCTTACATTGATTATGTTTCATAATGAAAAAAAAAATGAAAATCCTCAGCCTGCTTCCAGTCTCCGAACGGGTCAGGAATGGAATTAATGAAGCCCCCATCTAGCGGCGAGGATATAAAGTGTGCCGGCTGCCGAAGTCTGTCGCATTCCTCTGGGGCAATGATTAAATGAATGACAGATGAAATGAAATGATAGTGGAGAGTGTTGATGGAATGAAATTGTGACAGGGAAAACCGGAGTACCCGGAGAAAAACCTGTCTGCCTCCGTTTTGTCCAGCACAGATCTCACATGGAGTGACCGGGATTTGAACCACGGACCCAGCGGTGAGAGGCCGTTTTGCTGCCGCCTACGCCACGGAGGCTCGATTATGTTTCATAATAATAACAATAATAATAATAATAATTTAATTTAATTTATTTATTAAATACTATTTATGTTACATTATTGTGATATGTCTCACGAATCTGATGACAGTACAGATTATCTGTGAGACATATTAATTATTATTTACAACATATATATAGATTATATTTCAGTACAAGAGTGCATGCATTTTTTTGTAATGTTAATGATAAAATATTAATGTAAATAATTAAAGATACAAAAAATTACACTATGGTAGTTATATTAATACATTTATTTTATGAGTTAATGTTTGGTTAAGTAATATTTTTTAATGCGACTTATAGCTAGTTGTTTGCTGTTAATGTTTGTCAGTCCAGGTGGTAGTTCATTAAGTAGTGATGGTATAATATAATTTAGTCTCTTGAAACCATAGCTATTTATACATAAAGGTTTAACATGTTTAGTACTTGTTATGGCTCTTGTTTGTATGTTGTGAGAGACCTTATGCCTGAATCTTGGATCATGGTAGTAGAGATTCAGTACAGTAATTTGAAACAACTCTTTAATATTAAAATAAGGGATATCAGTGAAATATTTAAAGAACCTGTTTTGGCTATCTTGAAGATTATTAATTAAAGTTGTGTTTTGATTTCCCCAAGCTGCTATAGCATATCTTAATTTGCTTTCAATCAGAGCACTGTAAATTGTTTTGTAAGTTTTCCTATCTACATAAAATCGGAGATTGTAGAAGATGTAGAGATTTGCTCTTAGGTTTTTTATTATGTTTACTGTGTGTGTGTTCATTTTAAAGTGTTCATCAAGGGTAATTCCTAGGTATTTTTGTGTCGAAGTACTATTTATGAAGGTGTTACATTTGCAACCTGCCAGGATGTTTTGGTGTATGCATGATAAGCTGTGGTGCGTTAGTTTGTATTTTTCTTGTGTGAAGTGATCAACTCTGATGTGCATTATTTTAGATTTGGTTGTATTTATATACAAATTATTGTCATGACACCATCTTGTGATGTTATTGAAGTCTTCTTGAAGTCTCTCAAAAGCTGTTTTAGAGTCTTTATGTATGGTATATATAGTGGTGTCATCAGCATAAATAAATATTTTACTGTGTTTAATGGCTTCATTCATGTCGTTTACGAACAGGTTATATAGTGTAGGTGAAATAATGCTGCCTTGAGGGATACCTTGTGTTCCTTCTACTGCGTCACTGATAGTGTTATTGACCATAACTGCCATTTCCCTGTTTTTCAGATAGCTTTCAAATAGTTTGTAAGTCGTGCCTCTTATTCCAATATCGTGTAATTTAGCAAGTAGTTTATTGTGATTTATTGTGTCAAATGCTTTAGAAAAGTCAAGAAAAAGTACCATTATGTGATTGTTCTTATTTAAGGCATTATTTATTACATTGGAAAATTCAGCCAGGAGTAGTTCAGTACTTTTCCCCTTCCTAAAACCGTATAGGTGTCCCTTTAAAATATCATATTTATTTAGGAAATTCTTCAATCTCTTATCCAAGCATTTTTCCATTCTTTTGTGGAGGATTGATAAAATGCATATTGGTCTGTAGTTGCCAAAGTCTAAGTGATCGCCATTCTTATATATTGGTTTAATAATTGTGTATTTCAGATATTTTGGTATTATGCCTGATTCGAATATCTTGTTTATGAGATGTGTTATGATTGGTATAGTTTTTTTGGGTGTTGCCTTTATGTCTTTCAAGCGTATATTGTCTACCCCAGGCGATTTGTCTGTTTTTAATTCCTTAATTATGTTTTCTATTTCATATTCATCAGTTTCAAGTAATGTAAAGGAATTCATTAATGTGTTTCTATTTGATTGCCATATGTTGATACTACAGTTATGAGCTAGGCTGTTTATTTTTTCACTAAAGGTATTGATGAATTTATTGACTATCACTTCGTTAGTATAATGTAATATTAAATGTTTGTTTATGACTTCATTGACAGTTTGTGTTTTCCGACCTGTTATATCATTAATGACTTTCCACATTCCTTTATTATCGTTTTTGGAACTATTTATCTTATTTTTAAAATATTGATGTTTTGTTTTGTTTATTAGCTTATTTAATTTGTTTCTGAAAGCTTTGTATTCATTTTTTATTGTAATATTATCCTTGTTTCTGAGCATTGTTTTGTAAAGTCTGTCTCTTTCCTTACATTGTATTTTTAGGTCATAAGTGAACCATTGTTTGCTTTTCCTGTGTTTACGAGTTGTTATGTAAGATGCTTTTTGGTAGATTTCCTTAAATTTGGTTGTTATATTGTTATATATATCATTAGGATTTTTTAATTCAAGGCAATCTGTCCAGTCTGTGTTGTTAAGGCTTGTGTGTATTATAGTATCGTTCATTAGCGTAATGTACGATTCATTATCTTGTAATTGTGTCTTATCATTTTTTGGCCAAATACCTGCATATGTTATGTAGTGGTCAGAGATATCTGATTGTATGACTGCAGAAGTATATTGATCTAGTCTGCTACGATAGTTTATGTGATCAATACATGTTCTCGAGTCTAAATTTGGATCATAACGAGTACATTGAGTGATAAGTGGTAGGAAACCATGAGTTGCCATAATATTTGTATATTTGATAGCTGATAGACTGATGTCATTAGATAAAGTATCAATGTTGATATCTCCTAAAATGGCGTATTCGCTGTACTTACTAGTGTGTTGTGTTATATGTGTCTCCAGTTCATCAAGAAAGTCATTTATGTTAGTGCTAGGTGGTCTGTAAATGCATGTTAATCCAATCTTTTTGTTCATGTGAAGTATTTCTATTACCATTGATTCATGAGTATTGGAAATGTATGAATTGTGTGTTCTAATAGCCATGTTGTTCTTTACATATATGGCTATGCCTCCTCCTTTACGATTTGTTCTATTACAAAATACAACATTAAAATTATCCAAAGTAAATAGGTAATTATTAGATTCAAGTATGTTAATTTCTGTTAAGCAAATAATATCCAGATCATTAATTTTCTTGCCTAAGGTTATGGTTAAATAATCCCAGTTTTTTGATATAGATTGAATATTTAGAGAGAGGATATTGATTTCAGCATTATTTCTAGTCTTATTACCATTTTCGACGAAATCGGGTATATTGAGAAATGTGAGTTCATTTTGTATTCCAGAAACATTTATATTGTTATCCCAACTGTTCATAATATCAATTAATATAATAATTCAATAATAATTCTTTCTTTTTGGCGGGGGGGGGGGGGGTTACCTAATTTTGTTAATGTCTTCCTCACGGGAGATTCTCAATATACCAGATTCGTCGTTTTTTCGCGCAAGTATTTTGCCGTTTTTAACCCAAATGAATTTCCAGTTATTTTCTCTGGCCTGATTTTTAGTTTTCCATAGTAGCTCCCTGTAAAATGACGTTAGACTTTCGTTAATGAAAAACCTAGATTTAGTGTTCCCATGAGTGAGGAAATTTTGTCCTTTTCTTTTCTGTAAAAATTCATTCTTTTTGGATATGGAGTTAAATTTTACCACTATTGGGGGGATTTTGTTCTTTCTTTGCAGTGGGGGCCTGTAAACTTCCTCTACATCAAACATGTTTAGATCTACTTCTAGAGTCTCAGCAATTTTGTGGACGATTTCATCCAGGCATTCGTCTTTCGCGCGTGGCACTTCACATATTTCAATGTATTGTTGCCTACCGTTCTGTTCCATTGTGTGCACTTTCTCGTTTAGATCTGATATTATTTTGTCTTGTAGATTCTTTTCGTCTTTTAGGGTTTTTATTTCTGCTGTAAGTGATTTCAGAAGAGTTGCATTTGACTTAGTTTCCTTAATCAACTCATCATATTTCTGCGCAATAAAGTCGGCACTTTTAACACTTTCACTCACTTGGTTTTTCAGTTCACTAATCTGCTTCTTTAATTCTAAAAACATACCTTTGATATCCGAAGCGTGTATTATCTCCGTGTCCGGTGTTGAAGGTGGAGTCGCTGTGTAATCAGTGTTGGCAGCAGCTGGTAGGGTCATCGTTCCACCGCTTGCGACAACAGATGCTGACGTTGTCTTTTTGAAGCTACGGCACTGTGGACACCGCCATGACTCCTTAGCTTGTTTTGCCATACCTTTCCACGTACGTATTGTGACTGATGTACATTCATAATGATATTTCCCTTTGCATCCTGTGCAGTATACATAGTCACCATCACTTGGGAGTCCTTCTTGACAGCGGTCGCAAACCATTTCCTTGCTATACTTAAACTTTTTGCGGAGCACTCAGGCACACGTCTACTTCCTCCGGTGTCTCACTTTCTTATAATAATAATAATAATAATAATAATAATAATAATAATAATAATAATAATAATAATAATAATTTTCTACAGAAGACATGGCAGACAGGAGCACATACAAAGAAAAAATCAGACAACAGAAGTTTGAGCAAACTCCCAAAGAGAGACAACCGGGAATGAAGTGGACGGAGGAGAGAAAGAGGAAGCACAGTGTGTATATGAGAGGTTCTGGGGAAAAAAGAAGAAAGGGCCAGAATAAAACATGAAAATTAATTGTGTTGTAACGCTCTCCTTATGGGGAATTAACGAATAAATAAATAAACAATAATAATAATAATAATAATAATAATGAGTGGTACCCATCCTCCCGAAGAGTGCAGAATTGTACGAAGGCCAATGAAACGCCCACCAGAATACATCGCTGGATAAAAGGATTATCACCACCATGGCCTAATAAACCTAATAATAATAAACCAAGCAATATGAGAACAAAGGGTTGGAATGCTGGCAATATTAAACTAGGAATGTTCTTGATGGAGGTCAGAGAGGAAGAACAATACCAGTCACACAATTAGGTCAAGCACGATGCTGTGTGGGTTAGCCTTGGCTCTGTCGCCCACCCAAGTTCATTCAAATGGGCCGCGACAAATTTCCTGGTCAAGGTGGAGCCATCTCCACACCTCGAAGAGTCGCTCACGTTTCCGTCCATAGAATATTCCAGAAAATTGAGTGCAGTTCCCACAGGAGCACATTCCTGGACCCAAATAAAACTAACCCTTTCGAGACAGCAGCCAAGCCACTTGGAAACACCCAAGCTCGGTAATTAACCAATATTACAGCATACCGTTGACAGCCGACCTTCCTCAATCTAATGATAGAGTTGTACGAAATGTCTTGATATTTAGAATACTGAAGAGTTAATAATAATAATAATAATAATAATAATAATAATAATAATATCGTATGGCCTCGGAAGCCGGGTGCAAGCTTTGTTAATTGACGGCCCGAGGGCACCTTGCATTTCGAATTTCGTCGTTCCTTGGAACGCTATGAAAGTCAAGGAGGTTAGATATCCAAGTTCCCTGACACTAGGTATAGCGCTTTGTAGTAGAGAATGGAGGAACTTTGTGCTGGCGGAAAATCCCGAGATTAATTTTGCCATTATGAACACGGCCTACTGAATTCCAAATTGGTTTTTTAACATGCCCATAACGTATGACATGCATGTCGTGATTTTTGTCGCATTTCAAAAATCACTTACCACGGCCAGGACCAAACCTGCAAGCTTGGGATTAGTAGTCCGACATGATAACCACCTACCCACCGTGGCAAGCTGAAGAGTTCATGATTTTATAATACATCACAACTACAAGCTACCTACGTCATTTTAGTAGTAGACCTAGCTAGCACCTAGGCTACTTATAAACAAATTAAACATACATTTTAAGGTACAGTACTAGGATGATTGTTCCTACAAATGAAACAGAGCTACGACAAATTACAATACAAAAATAGCAGTTGGCACAGAAGACAATTGAAGGATAGAAGTCGATCCACAAGTGGCACACAACTTGGAAAACATTTGCGCCCTTGATGTACGCTGTTTGAAGACACATTAATTGAAGGCTATAATGACCAGGGATGTATTTACATATTTTTTATTACACAGATAAACATATTAATTTAACTTGTCTCAATCGATTATGATTCTCTCTATTCAAATTAAACAAATTCACTTAAAAAGATGGTATATTGGCTTTCACGGCCAGTGAATTAAAACTCAGCAATCTAGATTAGAGGACTTCTTGAGCTTTTAGCTCTCGCAGAGAAGAGGCTCAGGTGCGCTTCATAAAAAGTAGGTAGCGCGCAGTTCGCTACTCTGCAGGTCCGCGCTCGGACACCAAGAGCCCGCCGATGAGCCAGCTTGGTGTACTAGGCGAAACCCCACACAAGAAACGGGACAAAGCTAGATAGATTGCTGAGCTTTAAATTTACTTAACTTATTTTTCCATATTTAGTGATTATAATACAATATTTGTGTGTGACGAAAAATATGGCAACACAGGACATTTTTACAGTTATGTAGTCCTCAAAAATTGATTTTTGAGCAAAGGAATATTTCTTAGGTAACTTATGTGGCTGTAACAATAGCAAGCATCCCTTTGAGTCAGGTACCAGTGCTTATAAAAATAGAGCTGGATCTTGAGATGCCCAAGTTTTCAAGAAATCAAAATTTTGATTAAATGTGTAAAGTAAAAGTAACATCAGAATATATCTCCTGCTGATACAGTGAATTTCATTTTATGCACCAATGATAGCAGGAATAATAATCAGTGAATGAATGAATGAATAACAAATAAATAGTGAATAGAAAAAAAGATTAATAATTTAATTTATGAATCCAGTATTTTTAGAGTATTTTTGTAGACTCTAAAAGTAACAAAATGCAGTATTTGGTGGTTAATTTAGTTGTCCATATTTTGCAAAATATATTCACAAATTATACAGTAGGCCTATAATGTAGATATTTTGACAATTTTTAGTGCATATAAATTCTAACCCTGTTTTTGATGTTTAGGACCTAATGAAACGAGAAATATGCCCTAAAAATACTGAAAACGATCAAAAAAGGTACAATATGTTCGACGATGTCGAAATGTAAACATTATGTGTCAGAAAACTGTATCATAATGAGGCTCATTATAACACTATTTTTCATTTTGAAACAGTTTCTCCCACCAATCAGAGCTCAAGAAACTGTTGTGACCAATTAGGTAGGGATACCTTCGCGCATGCGCTCAAAATCCAACGCTCTGTTGGCAAGTGAATGGTCTCTGCTTTCGGAGTGCCTTGACCCACGCATGCGCTCTGTTCAGTCAGCAATGCCAGCGCGCCCTGTTCACTAACTGATTTAACTGAATCCCACTGATATTTATGAATATTTAAGTTAAAATATATACTATAGTTATAATTATCGTCGAACATAAACAGTCGTATGCAACTCGCCTATAATGGTAATTAAGACACTCGTATGGAAATTACATACATGCTTTCTAAAAACAAGTGTTAATAATGTATTGAAATGTTATTTTTATTATTAATTCTACATTCAAACCTAAAACATTGTTAAAATCTACGCTAATTTCATGAATAGGCCTACGGCAAAAATGTTTTCCTCAAATCTCTATCGCAGAATGCTTCATGAGACTCTGAGAAAGCAATATATTTTTCACCTTCCCTTGCGTTAATAACTACGATACAAATGAAATTTCCTGGAAGAGAGAAAGAAAATTCCCCAAGTTAAAAATACTACCAAGGTTAGTTACAGTTAAATATTTTCTGATCGTCAGCAACAATTGGCAGTTTTTTTTAAATTTCTAGCGCCACTAACGCACAGAAACCTTGCGGCGGCCAGCGGATACCATATTTTAAGTCCACCACCTAACCCTAAAAACTTATCGAAATATGACCTTAAAACATTAATATTGATGACACATCACAATAACTATGAAAATGACCCAAATATGCATTTACAGTACATGCTCCATAAAACCCACCTAAAAAGCATCAGGAATATTGAACTCCTGCTTAATTAGAGATATTTAATGAAAATGTAGTCCAAGACAAAAAATTACATTAGTCATCATGACTAAAGACAGGTTTCTGCATTTAACAAATTCCTGCGCCAACCCGAATAGTCTTATGTTGACAAGGGAAACATTTGACTCTCTAAATACAAATAGTTACAGCCTACACTTCCCAGAGGCTGAACATTTGTAGGTCTTCTAGAGTGAAAGACACCCCTCTTCCGTGTTGGAATTCGTCTGGTATAAATAGCATTCTCTATTTACAGTGAGAGGACAAGAAAGGTGTATCACAGCACCTGGCAGGCTCTTCTGGACATTCCGTAACTGAAGGGATTTCCAAGATTCGAGGGGTAAACAATGCAAGGAAGACACAAATACGACCACGCCAGATAGGTCCCATTCTGTCACGCAGAATATCAGAACGTGAATATTAAGAAGAAAATCTTACTCAATAGCAGCTCAATTTTATATTAGAATTAAAAAAAGGATGGATATTCCAAATTCACATCCATTAACTGTTGGTTGGTTCCTCAGTTTAGGTCCTTTAGGGGCAACGCGGTCGTGTAGCCCCGTGTACTTTGGGTGTGTATAGAATCTGTCTGATAACCGGTGTGTATTAGTGTATGTTATCTCTAATTCAGGTAAGGACTGCAGACGATCAATTTCAAGTAGTTCCTACTTTTGCTACCAAATGCTACCGTCAACGACACTTAGCTGCGAACTTGGCCACTAGATGCCACCACAGCCGGCACTTGGCAGCGAATGTTGGAACTTAATAGAACGTTAATAAAATATTCACACAATTGTAGTAGTGGCAGGTTCTTTTACATGCCATAAATTATGACATGGGACCGCCGGCTTAACTTCCCCTCCGAAGAAAGGCATACTGAGGGATTTTTAACGCTCTTAAAAAATCCGACGACTTCAGCCGGGTATGAACCCGCGATCTTGGGCATAGAAACTCAGCATGCTACCGACTGCGGCACCGAAGCCGCCACATGAACAGTCAACGTACGTGCATTTGCTTTTAAAACCAGGAATGAACATAACGTTTTTAAAGCTTTAGGAATTATTATTATTATCATCATGAACAACGAAACTCGAGAGACGTCTCGAGGTAGTCCACTACATTAACACGCTCTCATCTGTATCAAAAGAATATCAGTTGATTTGTATACCGTACATGAGTCATCAGCCCTGTGAGTGTGTGACAATTTTCTTTTAATTTAAGGGTTTGGGGCATCTTGGTTATCAGCCGCGAGTACTTGGTTGTGTGCAGAATTTGTTTGATAACCTGTTTTCCCGCAACTACTATAGTAGTGTGTGTTGTCATATTAAGGTACAAGGATGGGGTAGGTGCCCCGAGACTTCAAGTAACCCTGGGATTCTACAGGGAGCAATGGATTTATCAGACAATCCTGATTGATTGGGAGTAAGTTCTACGCAATTTGCAAGGAGGGAGTGTGGAAAAAAATACAGGACGGAAAACCCTGGCCACTAACAGTAGAGGGATTCGAACCTTACATCTCAGAACCTCCAGCTTCCCCAACGCTCAAGGCTCCTCTGAAACGCATAGCATTTTAAGACGTATCTGCACTGTACACCAGAGTTTCTCCAAGTCCAGGGCACAACGGACCGCCCACCTAAAAACGTACAGACTTGGCGAACACCAATGATACATACCGCTCACATTACTGACTTATAGCGAATGCACATAAGCTACACCCTGCCTGCTAAACGCTGCGATTAACTCAATGTCATAATTTAGGAACCATATCTTCTACTATCGCTGCACCGGATTTCACAACCCACATCGCTTTTAATCGTACGGGCCAAAACACACAAAACCTCCCATTAATATTAATCTTCATAAATTCATCACACTGTACGTTTACTGTGGTCGTAGTTTCCGATAATCACGAATGAGAGCTTCAAAATGAGGCCAAGTTTCCTCCTGTACGTTTATCCTGGGCTGAGAAAACGGTAGGTATAAAAATGTCATTACCCTCAGCCAAGAAGTATTCCATGTATACAGGTTTAAGTGAGCGGTTCCTAGACAAGTCGTCAAAAACCCAGACAATTTTTCATACAACCACAAATAAAAATAAAATAATATATTAAAGAAGGAAAATATTGGTATAACTCGTTTTTCAATAGGTCTGTTGGTTTGCTTGTAATTAAGGCCTAAACTCGAGTATCCATAGTAAAAAATCCGATAGCTACGCTCGCTAAAGCGCAGCTCTAGCCCATGGGGCCAAGCTCTCTGCGGACTCTGTAGACGTGGGTTCAAGCTCTACCGTTGGCCGTCCTTGAAATGGTTTCCCATGGTTTCGCATTTTCAACTCCAGGCAAATGCTGGGACGGTACCTCCTGACAGACCACGGCCGTTTCCTTCCTTATCCTTGCCCAGTTTCATGCATCTTCAGTCATTTCACCTCTCATCAACTCCTCTCCTGCGGTTGGCGTCAGGAAGGGCATCCGGCCGTAAAACCATTCACAACCTAGCATTTCATCGCATCTCAACTCCGACCCCAATGGAAACGGGAATAATAGGGGGTAGACATACATCTTCTAGCGACAAAAAGCCTTCACCTTGATTTTTACCTTGGTTTGTGAATTATAAGCAAAATGTATCTTTTATTTAGGGACATTTTTGTAAAATATTTCGAATATTTTCAGGAAAGTCACGGACCCCTCTGCTGTACAGTGTGCGCACAAAGTCCGTATACCTCTACTAATTATGATTATTTCTATTGTCAGTACATATACTCATGGAGGATGTTTTAGATTCCTAAGATGTAAGTACAAATTTACCTATAGGCATATGCACTGAGAATAGAAATAAACAAGATGTTCAGTAAAGAACATATAGCCTACTTTCTCCTAAATGTATGAGTATAGTTATAACTCGTTGTTATTATCAAAGAGTATAATAGAACTATTCTTTGTTGGAGGCCATAGAAACGATTTACCTCTACCAAACGCCACAATCTAGATAAAAACTGCTACCATCATTGAAGAAAGAAAGATAAGAAGTATCTCAAGAATGTCATGGATCTGGACACATAATAGACCGGACTGGCTGCGTGGCTCGGCGGTAACGTTCTCGCTCGCTGGGCCCTAGGTTGCAGGTTCGTATCCTGGCGCAGTCAGCTGGCATTTGAGGGTGCACAAATGCGAGGGAGCCGTGTCAGTACATTTACTGGCACGTTAAAGATCCCCTTCGGGCCAAAATTCCGGCACCCCGGTGTCTCTAAAAGCAGCAGTAGTTAAAAGGGATGTAAAACCAATAACATTATTATTATTATTATTATTATTATTGTTTTAATGTGCTAAACGGTTCCAGGCTAGTGTTCAGAAGTAAAGGGGGAGTTTTAGTCGGTAGTCTGCTACTCAGCAGCAGGAGCCCGACACTCTGTGCGTAAATGCATTTCTTGCCCTAAAAAAAAAAAAAAAATAATAATATATATATTATTATTATTATTACATATACGACCTGCCGTGGGCAACATCCAACTTTGAGTTGAGGCATGTCTTTACACGTCTGGTTGTGCAGGGTTTTCACAACCCTAATTGAAAAAAAAGGAAGGAAGATTGTAGTTTTACGTGGCCGTGAATCTTGTGATTATGAGCCACGGGACCTCCTTTTTACGTGGAATCCGAACCACAGGACATGGCATTTCACTTCAAAAATCTCACATGCATTGACCGGGAATCGAAAACCCTAATTGAATTAACAAATCTTTCCATGACCCTACAGGGACGTGTGTATACAAACTATGTGGATATTTTCGATTGCTATTTGCCTGAAATAAAAGTAGTAATTAATACCTGAACTAACACCAACGGCTTGAACTCAGTTACTATGTGAAATCGTTTTGTTCTTTACTTCAAATAACATTTTCAAGTAACGCAAAATAGGCTGTTACAAACCCTTTAAAATAAAAAGTAAAAATGTATCGTAGTATCATCTTGTCATTCTTCAAATTCGATGCGCATAGAATGCCAATGGTATATTAATCAATGGAGCCCCACGTAGACTAGTCGTGACTTCTAGTGGTGAAATATCGAACAATATAATCCTAACAGAGCGAGTGCATTCTAGCGGCCAGAAGAAGAAACTTTTCAAGTATGTATGTCGGCGTGCAGTTACCTTTTTGGCAGCTAGATGTCTCGAGTAAATCTGCTGGCGAATTATATTATAATTAAATATATATTTTACACCATAATATGCACAATATAATGCTTAATTTTAAAACATCTGAGTCATTACAAAACAATAAACATATAACATTTCAAGCAAAAAATCTAGCTCTGATCGGGTTTGATCCATAGGCAGTTGAGCGATATGCTAACGCTCTACCACTGAGCTAATTGTGTCAACGAATATCGTTCTATATAAAATGACTTACATAGAACTTGTTAGCAAATAATGATTTATACTAAACGATTTCATCACTGGAGTATATTATTTATACATAAAGCATTTCATACAAAGTTTATTTATTTTGTATCAGTACGCTATATTGCATTCAATACTCAAATTAGTGAAATATAAGTCAGGCACAAGATATCCGCTGCCATCTTGTCTTATTACTGAATCAGCTCAGCTTTTTAAAATCACGTCTGCACTGTAGTATTACAAAATAAACTTTTAATTTCGAACGTGCCTCTTCCTTTAGAACAGTTAAAACGATTCTCGGCTCGATAATCGGAACTGGTGGGTCCCATGATATGGATTATAAAGTTTGCATAATTCGCACGGCCGCCATCCTGAAAGGGTATGGCGGACGACCTTGTAGTTTGGTCACAAGACGCATCCTATACGAAGGTATGTTGTTACCAAATTTGGTAGAGATCGGATGATTTGGTTAGTCGTTATTTGATTTTACGTTTTGAACGTTTGAGTGGCCGCCATTCAGTTTTAGTAAAGATGGCGGCGAAATAAAACATGACACTGAGGTGTCCTTTGCTAGTGCTACCTTTGTACCAAATTTCGTTCAATTCGCATTCACCGTGTTCGAATTGATAGGGGGGGACAGACATTCAGAGTACACACACTCACACACACACAGACACACACACACACAGACTCACACACACACATACACACACACACACAGACAGACTCACACACACACATACACACAGACAGACACACTTTTTTCGCCCTGTGTTGATCTCATAAGTCTACTTTCATTTTTTGCAAAAATCGAAAGTAGGCCAATAATAATAAGTATGGGTAGACCTATACGGACTTAGTGCGCACACTGTATAGGCCTACCCAAGGATCATAAGAGATTCGTCACTTATGGTTAAAGAATTTCCGAGAGAGAACACCCATCGCATGAGGCTATGGATTGTACTTGCAAGCCTGGCAACATAAAAAGTAAAAAGCCATATGAATGTAGCCTTTATTACACGTAATTGAACAGTACGTTCTGCGATGAGTTATTGATTATTGATGAAAATAACACAAACATAACTGCGCCTTTCACTATTCGCTGAAATATACGTCCAGATAGGAAAATAATACATTTTGATATATATCAATGTTGGCAATAGATTTGTCACGAAGGACACAGTTATGACGTTCTAGAGCTTAATTCACCTTTAGGCTAATTAAAAATGCTCTCCTACTCTACAGAATTGTTGGGATATTCGATGAATATAAAGAAAACTCACCAAATGCACACACTATATTGCCATAACCTCACTTTTTGCCTAGCATGCCGGCTGCCACCCACCCCTCCTCGTAGCCCTAAACCACAAATTTCATTGCAGTGCAAAGGAGAATGGGTAAGAAAACAATCAAGAGATGAAATGCCCACATTTATTCTCAATATATTTTTATTCGAGAGTAGTCCATATTGCCCACTAGTTTAACACATGGTCAACACCAGGCAGATGAAAAATCCCGTATTGTTCTTACTATCATTATAATTCTTACATCCCGGTGCTTGGCAATTTTTCCTCCCTTGCAGTGGCATGATTGACTCTCAATTCAATTCAAATAAATAATCAAAATACTGAACAAATCAAAACAACCAACAACACCACGAGGAAAATCAATCAAAACAGACTATTCCCGCTTCCGCCAGTCGGTTTGATGTGAGCGTTCACGAGTGCCAACTACGGAACCTTAGTGCGAAAATTAATTCTTCATGGTTGGCAGAACATCCAGTACAGGTCATTCAATACACAGAAATTCTTGCGAGTGAAATGTGAACAAACAACTGACACCTTGACATTCCAACAGCCTCCTTATCGTAGCCAGTTGGAATAAATTGTTTTCTGCAAAATGGTACACCACTCCAGTCCTTGGAAAGCAAGAAGAGAAGGACACGTTTTCTCTGTAATTCAAGCTACTTGTGCCAACCACAACTCGAGTCTGAATTACTTTACATTAGCTCCAAAAGCCAGAGCACGCACAGGTAACATTTCCAGTTATCCAATTGAATTCAGTAATCTCATGGTTTTTGTTTTCAGGATTGGGTAACCACTCATTAAAATTGGGTACAATCGTGTTGACCGACTGAAAGGCATTACATTTCGATTGCTAAGGCAACTGTGAAAAATGGTTTCCAACACGATTAAAAAAAACAGAAATATGTACAAAATAATTCTATCATCAGAATTGCTTTTCAGTCTGTCAACACAAGAGTGTCCAAGTAGATTGGGCTGCAATTAACAATTTTTTATCACCCGACTGTCTAAAGGAAATGCTAAATGAATTATTTATACACTTCTCTAACGAAAGGGGAGGTTTCGCTCGTCAACCAAGCATCATCAGATCAAATATATGCAAGACAAAACGTGTTAATTGCAAACAGTTCTGTCCAGTCTCGCGGCTTGCTCTCTGTGACTACGGTGGAGAGTTGACAACGGTGTGCCTCGAGCTGGGAAAGTTCTGGCTATCCGCAGACGTGGAATGTAAACATATCAGCCAAGTTAGGTTTCAAAAAAGAGCAGATTGTTAATGAAGAAAGTCGGAACTATACTAACCGTCGGGACAGCCCTCCAAGCAATATAATCGTTGCCAACCCATAAAAATGTAAGGTTTCTTTAAGGTGACACGTGCTATACAACATAATGCTGCCTTAACCAAGATTCTTATTTAAGTATCAAACTAATAAAAATAAAAAGATTACTTTGTAACAAGTTCCTTCCCATTGCAACGAAACCTCTCTCACAACATTGCCAATGACAAAGGATATGGACATCCCTGTCTACTTGATTGACTGAAGGGGGAACCGCAGTCCAGATGGTAGCGTGGGCGCATGCGCGAGTTTTCTAGGGTTTCGTTTCCTCACAGAAGACTATTTATAGACTGTAACAGAGAAAGTGCTTTTTAAATAGTCTGGGCCATAGGAAAAAAAAACAAAGATGCTCTGTGATGCTGTACGCTAACACCCAATAGTATTTCTTTTGTTCATTTCACATCTGTTGCCTGAATGGCCATTCAGTTGTTGTTAAGACTGTCTGAGAACGAGCCTTATTAGTCTACAGATTATTTCGTTATTATTTTTATGACCCAGAACAAACGGCACCATTGTGAATAACGATTAAAATATTTCGTTAGTAAGTGTTCCCGGTATTACACTATAAGATATGAGATTACAGATGCAAGCTATCATCTTTATTATTTTGGTTTGTTGGTTCCTCAGTTTAGAGGCTGCGACAACGCGGTCATGTTGCCTCGTGTACTTTGGGTGTGTGTAGAAGCTGTCTGATAACCGGTGTAAATTGTGAAAAATGTATTAGTATGTGTTCTCTGTTTTTTAATTCAAGTAAGGACTGCAGACTTTGAATTTTTCAAATAGTTCCTACTTTTGCCGCCAAACGACACCCTCAACGACTACTAGTTCAGAACTTAGCTACTAGACGCCACCGCAGTCGACTCCTGGCAACGAACGTAGGAACCTAATAGCGTTGTTTACATTCTTAACTTATACATGGTGGCCACTCAAATCGGTCAACGATTTTCCAGGAGTTTTCCAGGAATTTTCCAGGAGTAATTCACATTTTTCCAGATTTAATAATTAGCGCGAGTGTGGGGGAGGGAGGCGGCTTTATCGGTTGCCTACTTTAAGACCAAAATAAAGAAGTTGTGAATGGTTTACTTATACAGATGTGGACAAAAATTAGTGGTGATCGCGTTATTGATACGCAAGCCTACACACAAATGATTTAATTGTTGTTTTAAAAAAGCCTTTGTGACTCAAATATCCGCTTTAAAAAAAGAGAAAAGAATTCCGCCTGCAATTTTATTGTGGGGAAGTTGTCTATACTCAATATGTTTTACAAAAATACTATCGCGTGTTCTTCCACACAGAAACAGGTAGCCTGAGGACATTTATTTCGTTAACGATAGAGTGCTCACCCAAAACCGCAGCGGGAGTATGATTTAATATGGAAAGATTTTAATAATTAATTAACAGTGACTATTTTCCAGGAGTTTTCAAATTTTTCGTCATTTTCCAGGAATTATCCAGGAGTTTTCCAGACCTAATAAAAATCCAGGAGTTTTCCAGGAGTAGTGGCCACCATGCTATATAATTTAGCTTCACACAGGTGTAATTAGTGGAAGGTTCTTTAAGATGCCATAGATCTACGACATGGGACCGCCGGCTTTACTTCCCCTCCGAAAGAAGGCATACTGAGGATTTTAACGCTCTTAAAAATCTGACGACTTCGGCCGGGTTTGAACCAGCTATCTTGGGCATAGAAGCTCAGCATACTACCAACTACGCCACTCTTTTATTATTTTGTCTGGTGATTATTTTATCAACATTAGTCAACATATTAGTCATATTAGACCACCACAATTACAGTATTTTGATGTGACATGAGCCGGAATAAGCTTAATTTCTCCATTTCTATCCAGTCTTCCCCACCCTACATTCCCCGCTCCACATATCTATCTATGTTCAACCCTTATTAATCCCATTTCCAACGGGGTCGGGGATGAGATGAGATGAAATTCCACGTGGCTGATGGTTTCTACGTCCGGATGCCCTTCCTGACACCAACCTCACGAGGGGAGTTAATGAGGGATGAAATGAATGAAGATGAATGAAAGTTCAATTTCAAGTAGTTCCAACTTTGTCTACCAGACGACACCGTCACCCAGCGGCGAACGTTGGAACTTGATTGAGCGTTACTCACCAAATAACCTACACATTTAGCTACACACTACCAATTGTAGTGGTAGGTTCTTTTTCATGCCATAAATCTATTGCATGGGCCCGCCGGCTTTACTTACCCTCGGAAGGAAGGCATACTGAAGGATTTTAACGCTCTTAAAAATCCGACGACTTCGGCCGGGTTTGAACCCACGATCTTTGGCATAGCAGTTCAGCATGTTACCGACTACGTCACAAAGCACATCTCCCCGCTCCACATATGTATACTCAATATTAATATTCTTATTCACCTTCGTTATGCCCATTCAAAAAACGAGTTTGAACTTGTTAGTTGGCTTGCTGGTTTTGGCTTTCTTATGCTCCCAAAATCTCTTCATGAATAGGCATACACTGTGTTGCATCTTGCGTTCTGTCAACCACTTCCTACCAGTTTTCTTTTTAGGTTTTCCATGAATTTGTGCTTGCCTACTATTGTTCTAATGGTTCTATGATGTCGTCTGTGATATTCATTTTTTGGAGGTCCGCCTTAAATTCATGTAGCCTGTTTATTTTGACCTTCTTTGAGTTGATTAACGGTACTTTAAATAATCTTTTGGTTAGTCTGTCGCTGTCCATTATATAGATGGGCCATAGAATCAGGAGTCTCCTGTGTACGGCATCAGCAAACCTGTCAGTTATGCAATAGAGATTCATTCCCAAGAACATTTATTCACATGCATGCAAACCCAAGGAAATTTACCATTTACAATTTGCAATGACTAGGAAATAAATACTAAACATTTAACGTACAAATAACAAATTTATACAGCATTGTAATGAAAAAAAAAATACAATTTCAGGAAGGATAAAAAATATAAAAATAATAATTCCTCTTTAACCACATTCCATTTTCTCTAGTGGGACCACAAATTATCCGAAGAATGTTCCATTCTTGCTTTTCAATTCGTATAGTTTCAAAGTAGCCACCAAGGGATATGGTTTCTGAATTAATATTATTATTGCTATTATTGGATCGGTTCGACCAATTAAAGACTATACTATTACAACTGTTTCCTTTGAACTTAAATGCTGGTCCAGTGTTCTTCCATTCGTAGACGGAGTTGTTCCTTTTTCTCTTCTGTCCACACCAGCATCAGCTTTGGCAGGGAACTCTGGTGTTCTTGGAGTTTTCTCATAAGCTGGTCACGCCCCTAGATATTTTCACACGGGATTCCAGTCTCCAGCAGATTTTTCTGTACCTCACTGAACCAACAATTGAACACATACGTGTCTGATAAGATGTGGCAGAATTAAATAGGAATGGTTTATTCAATAATAGCAACATTAGATATCCATACATGTGTTTCAAACCTGATTTGGGGTTTCAAAAATTGCTCACTGGAGCATGCATTGATGGGAGTAGGCGACATGGAAATAACTGGAGATAATTACATTATTAAACAAATTTTGTTAACGAAAGGGAAAGAAAGAGCGATGTGCTGGCCACCAACACTCATCTACTTAACCCCCCCATCGCTCCCTCCTGTTGATATGGCACTCGCATGAGCAAACAGGTGCGTAATATACTCGTACAAATGTGGTCCTCATTTCGATACTGCTGAATAATGCATTTCTACTGAAGTCGTTGTACCATATCTCAATCATATCAAACACTTTGAGTGCAAAGGGATTAATTCTGGTCTGAGGGCTTGAACGGGGTATCAAGAGGCAAAACTCAGAAGAGATGGGTTCGATTCCCACCTCAGCTAACCTACTCGTAGAAGTGGCTTACCGAGACTATCCCCTCTCTTAATCCAGATAAATGCCAGAATGGTACCTACATTACGGTCACGGCCTCCCCCTGCTCACAAGTCATCAGATTCCACACCCATGCAAATACGTGGGGCTGTACGTTATTATCACAATGTCACAAGCCCCCTAAATGAATCAACAACAACTTTGCTATGTAGAAGTGTGTAACTAATTATTAGTAGATTATAATAATAACAGCAATAATGTAATTAGTTTTACGTCCCTTTTAATAATTGCGGCTTTTCGAGACGCCGGGGTGACGGAATTTTGCCCCGAAGGGGACCTTAAAACGTGCCCTCGCAATGGCACACCCTCAAATACCAGCTGACTGCGCCAGGATTCGATCATGCAACCTTGGGAACAGCAGGCGAGAACGTTACCGCTGAGCCACGCAGTCTGTCACTAATTATTAGGCTTTACGATTGGGGTAGATGCCACACCGACATTTCCGTGCAGAGAGTTAGGAAAACCACACTACGCGGAAATGGCCACTGTCATCACTGAGATTCGAACTTTCGACTTCCTGACTTCCAGCCCTTGCAATCATGTGCCAATTAACGCGCGCGACTACGCCGCAGGTTCCTTTAATACGAACAAGACTCTTCAATACAATTTTTCGCAGATCTAATTTTGCTATGTTGGTGAACAAAATCTGGCAGAAACAGGAAATGGGTCCAGTGTCTACAAGCCCCAACCAGAGAGAGGGCTTCTCTCCCCTCGTGTGTGGTGTGGGGAGAGATGGTGGGGGACGGGGGAGAAGAGAAGCTGCGTGTGCCAGACTGTATTAGCTAATTTCAAGCCAGACCCAAATTGAGTTTTCACACATATTCGCAAGCTAAACGAGGGTGGAAACATCGATATTTCACAACCTGCCCTTTCCTCCAATCCAAGACTCATACCAATGGACGAACATACAGTAGCTATATCTTGACCCGCAGTTTGTAGACACCTAATAATAATATCGTGTGGCCTCGGATCCCGGGTGCAAGCTTTGTTATTTGACACCCAGAGGGTGGCTTGCATGTCGAATTTCGTTGTTCTTCGACTATGAAAGTCAAGGAGGTTAGATGTTAGATATCTAAGCTCCTTGAACACTACAGCGCTTTCTAGTAGAGAAATGAGGAACTTTGCGTTGGCGGAAACTCCCGAGATTAATTTTGCCATTATGAACTCGGCCTACTGAATTCAAATGGGTTCTTTGACATGCCAACATCGTATGACATGCATATCGTATTTTTGCCGCCTTTCAAAAAATCACTTACCACGGCCAGGAGCGAACCTGCAATCTTGGGGGTTAGTAGACCGACACGGTATCCACTCACCCACCGTGGCAAACAATGTAGACACCTTATAAATGCTGATTAAAGAGAGATGGATGGTTTGGGAAGTATCGGATCACCGCAAATCCACATTCATAAATTAATTGTATTAAAAAAAGGCCAATCGACCCGATATTATCTATCTCAATAAAAGGAACCAAAAGGCCTACGTTGCAGTCCCACTTAGCCAAAATATGCTAACTACCCAGGTTCAAAAAAACGAACAAGACAGTAGCCTATGCACCGTTGGCTGAAGAAATATGAAAACTATGGGGAATAAACTTCGTGTGAATTCTGCCAGAGGTATCTCTTCCAAAGATGTTTTTAATGGCTTTGGCGGAACTGCAAATGAAACACCTGATTGCCAGAATACAGAAGCCAGTGCTGCTGGATGTCTTGTCAATATTGTTATAAGGCTATTTTTTTTTATCACAGTAAGATTTACATGATACTTGATTGTGAAATCCGTACCTGTGTAGACTGAGTTGTACCATATTTATGAGAAATCAAAGACAATAATAAAATAATAATAATAATTACTATAATAATAATTCGTTGTTGTGGAACGGCAATTAAATTTTCAGTATGAAGGCTATTTGAGCGACAAAATCCCAGTATTCCTTAATGATAGCGGTATGTGACTATTCATACAAGAGTCGGATTATCGAGCATCTTTCCCTAAGTCTGTTGAAAACCAAAAGTGGCAACAAGGCTGCTGATTTTTCATATTCTATGGATTTGCTTAACGAGAATTGACTTCCTGTGCAAAGAATTCAACTTCTTGTAACTTTATTCTTTGTCAGCAATTCTTCTAGGTTTGTGCCGTGTCTTGTCAAGTGGTGCAGTTGCACCTAATATAAAGGGAGGTGGCGCGCAGTTCGTCACTCCTGTGGGGGTCCGGGCGGGGACACCAAGAGCCCGCCGATGAGCCAGCTTAGTGTCCTAGGCGAAACCCCACACAAGACACGGCACAAACCTAGAAGAATTGCTGAGTTTTAATTCACCGGCCGTGAAAGCCAATATACCATCTTTTATTATTTGTTCTTGCACTTCATCCATATTTAATATTTCGATTTAAAATGTAGCCTATATATTTTTGACACGTGCCACAATGCATTATATCCAAGAGACAGCAGATTGTATTTGGTTCCGGGAGGTTGTGTCAACGACATGCACCTCCTCGCAGCAGAATTTATGTGGACAAAACTATTTCCATAATCTAGATATTCATTTAACTTATAAGACAAACTTATCTAATAGCTACCACCATTATTCCTTTGTGGGTTTAAGGTTGGCTAACCTGTTACTAAATAGTATTAAGGGCCAGTGTGACAGCATTACGCAAACACGAGGTTGGGACCAAAGTAATTAACTACACAAATTACACGTTAACAAGTAACTTCCCACGCCAGTGCACTGCTGACGGTTGCTACAATTCTCTCTCCAGCTACCAGACTCCAAATGGCTTAGGAACTTTTAACATTCCCCCTACGTCAATTACACAAATGTATCATTCCCTTCTAACAATACAGTGTTGTAGGTCCAGTGAGTGAAAAGTTAGTTGTTAATGTCCGATCGTTGCGATGTGTGGTGGTACGTCAGGAGACAAAAGGCTCTACAAAGACAAGATATACTCGTCCCCTATATTATTATTGCTTTAAGGAGCCTAACAACAAGGTTATCGGCCCCTAATGATATGAATGATACCGAGAAATGGAATTAAAATGAAACTAATGTTGGTTGGTTCCTCACTTTAGGGGCTGCGACAACGCGGTTATGTAGCCCCGTGTACTTTGGGTGTGTGTAGAATCTGTCTGATAACCGGTGTTAATTGTGATGGCTGTATTAGTGTGTGTATCTATTTTTTTTAATTTAAGTACAGACTGCAACTTAGAATTTTTCAAATAGTTCCTACTTTTGCCGCCAAACGCCACCGTCAACGACTACTAGGCCTAGTTTAGAACTTAGCTACTTGACGCCACCGCAATCGGCTCTTGGCAACGAACGTAGAAACCTAAGAGCGTTGTTTACATTCTTAACCTATCCAATTTAGCTTCACGCAGGTTCTTTAACTTGCCATAAATCTATGACATGGGACCGCCGGCTTTACTTCCCCTCCGAAGGAAGGCATACTGAGGGATTTTTAACGCTCTTAAAAAAAATACGGACTATTAAGTAAAACTAACTACTGACTTGCATAGTACTAGATGAAAATATGGAAACAAACGAAGAATATGGAATAAAAAAGACAGGGAAAAGTAAATGCCTTCAACCCTCGAGAAATGAGGTCTGGGGCGACTTTTAAGGATATAGAGCCGTAAAATGCAGATAGGAAACGGAACGTGGTAAAAGTCAGTGGTAAAAGGACCGAGCTCAGGAATCCCTCGGGAACGACAACTCCCGAACTCGCCAGGCGTGAGACCTTGAGGGTGCACCACCATAAGGGGAGAGTCTACATAGGCTACACCCTGCCCCCTTTAGGGCTTTGTTCAGAAAGCAGGAGATATGAAAAGAATATGAAGATGACTCATCCTTCGAAGAATAAAGGAATGTGATGAGACACGGACCAATTAAGGCGGGAAAATAAAAGACACCCTAGGCCTCGGATACCCTAATACTGTCCGGGTTGAAAGAGAACAAGAGATGATCAAGCGAAGTCGACAGGAAAGATGACAGAGAGGAGCCCGGCAAAAGTACGTTGAAGCAATACGGGAATCAGGTTAAATTCCGTGGTTGCTGACCCACGTCCCACCAGATGTGAACCCCTGGAGGACCGCCATTTTAGTTCCGTGCTGTATTCCGCTTTTAAAAGTAAGTAGGCCTACCTCGTTGCGTAGTGGCCAGCATATTTGGCTGTCATCCCCTGAGGTCCTATGTTACATTCCCAGCTTTGCCAATAAATTTCAATTTGGATTTAGGGAAGCTAACTATTTTAGAACGTTCTATAGCAATCTGAAACATATCCTACATACTGACCGAAATCTACATTGTCCAGAGGTTTTTTTATGTCACTAAATACAATATAGATGTTCACGCGTAGGCTAAACATGTGCTGCAAGGCGATATTTGGCAAAAAGGACGCTACACAAAATACGTCGTTACATGCCATCTATTGAGAGGTTTTGGTTATTAGATTACAACGCTGTTTTAGAAAGCTACCAGTACAGTGTGCAAGTAACATATTTCCGGAAAATGGGCGTATGGAGTAGATGAGAATGCTGTTCCGCCCCGCCCATTAAAAAACAACTAATACTAACTAGGCACATCAAAATAGTTGTGCATTTGGCATGGAGCACAGTGGGGATGAAAGTGAGGCGGACTTATTTATTAAGCAGTGTCCACGCCTGCTCTACACAATTGAGATCGGGAGCATAGGCAGGCCATTCCTTTCTGTGAATACCATTCTCCTAACGCAGTGGTTCTGAACCCGTAGATGTCTGCGGGCCACTCAGCTTGAAATTGAATCATGTACGGACCCCCCCCCCCCCCCCTCTAATACACCTTATCAGTTGAAACCCTTCCTCAATAACACTTATTTTAAAGATATTTCAATTCAAAACCTGATAGTCATCTCCACAAATACATTCGGACAATTCTCGTACAAAGAACATCGTTTTCGAAATCCCCACTTATTGGCCACTGTTTTATACGTGCTGGTGGACCCTTTTCTCCCGCGGACCAATCCTGAGGCACTCGCGGACCACAGGTTAAGAACCAGTGTCCTAAATAAAGGCATTGACAATGTCTGTGCGAGCGTTATCGTCCACGAAAGTGAAATTTGATCCAAAATTGTCAGCATAGCCTTTCACTACAGCTGCCAGGATAGTACCCCTGTGTGCCTGTCATACGCCCCAAGATAGCGGGTTCAAACCCGGCCGAAGCCGTCGGATTTTTTAAGAGCGCTAAAAATCCCTCAGTATGCCTTCCTTCGGAGGGGAAGTAAAGCCTGCGGTCTCATGTCATAGATTTATTGTATAATGTTAAGAATGTAAACAACGCTCTTAGGTTCCTACGTTCGTTGCCAAGAGCCGATTGCAGTGACGTCTTGTAGCTAAGTTCTGAACAAGGCCTAGTAGTCGTTGACGGTGGCGTTTGGCGGAAAAAGTAGGAACTATTTGAAAAATTCAAAGTTGCAGTCCTTACTTGAATTAAAAAACAGATAGCCTACACACACTAATACAGCCATCACAATTAACACCGGTTATCAGACAGATTCTACACAAACCCCAAGTACACGGGGCTACATGACCGCGTTGTCGCAGCCCCTAAACTGAAGAACCCACCAACCGTCATACGCCCTGGGATGTACACAAGAGGGGTACGGTGACCATACAAATGCCACCTCGAAATATTGCACCACCTTGTTGGAATCGGTCTCGGATGTATTGGTCGAGCATACGTCCACCGGGTCGTCTCCACACTCTCACAGATCTATCCACATTGTCACAGGCGAGTGTACACAGCCGATATACACGCACTCCCGCACGCAAGAACGACTAATAGATTTGAGATCATTACGACTCTTGGCCAGCATTATGCAAAACTTTGTTGATATTTGGAAATAAAAGGGGCGTAACCTTAACTTACGTCCTTATGCCACCCTATCCTTCAATTTTAGTTATGCAATTCTTAAATTATTTATGATACAAAGGTACGACGCTTGACCAGAGGGCACACGTGCGAATGATGAACTGATCATAGATTCAATCTTAGCACTTAGCTCAATCCTATTCCGCTAATGATTTGTCACCTTGGCCATAACATGCGAGCTAAACGTGACTTTCTGCAATTCTTCATCACGAGCAGGATAGTAGTCAGGGTCATATTTCATCCTCTTTTCAAGGTAAAACCAGCAAACCGCAGCGGCCATAATTGAACAAGATACAGATCATATTTCACAACAAGGTTAATCTAATGTGGTTTGGTAGGACGATATATAACAAAATTTCGCTTTGAAGACACAGCTGATCATGACCCCATGAAAAACACACAAGAAGAGTTATTCGTTTCCCAATTCTATATTAATTAATTTACAATAAAAGCCTGTATGTTTACCAAGACACGTCACTGCAAAGTGACGTGGGTGCTAAATGAGTTGTATGTTTCTAGCATTTGTGATAGAAGGAAAAAATAAGGGTATCTTAAAAGACACAGACCAATAAATGAAAGACATCCTAGGTCTCAGATACCGGAGTCGGATGATGTTTCATTTGAGGGGCTCGGGCACCGTGTAGTTGGTGGTGTACAGAAGTTTTTGTCTGATAACTTGTGTTATTTTGATGTCTGTATTTGAGTGTATGTATTTGTAATTCCAACTGGATGGAGCCGAAGGAAAGTCTTCCATGTGGACATCAGGAGAAGTGGACAACCTGGAAAGCCCTTAACAGACTCCGTACAGTCGACAGAACAAAAGTAAATCTGCGGAAGTGGGGTTTCTCAAGCGACTCATCACTCTGTGACTGCAGACAATACAACATTTATGTCAGTGTGACTTATGTCCTTCAAAGTGCACTATGAAAGATTTGATTGCAGCCTCCTCCAGCGCTATTGACGTCGCCCAATACTGGGCAAAAATCATCCAGCTCTCAATTTTGTTCCTCAATATGTGATTTGTTTGTATAATAGACCTGTATATATGTAGGGTAGAAATGTAGATATCCTGTATTCATTATTCATATTCTTTTTTTAAATATTTGTATGTAAAGTTGATACTTCTGGCACGAATAAAGAAAGAATTTAAATGAAGATTGCGAAGGAAGGGGCCATAACCGTAAGTTAGCAACCATCCCGGCATTTGCCTGGAGAAGAAGTAGGGAAATCACTTCCAGGATGGTTGAGATAGAAATCGACCCATCTCTTCTACGTATTGCCTCACGAGGATTAGTGTTCCACGTTCCAGCCCTCAGACCAGAATTAAATTTCTTGGCAATGCTGTGACGACAGTCAAGAATGCTAGACAATGGGGTCTGAAGAGAACAGGATATGACCAAGGGACGTCGATAGGAAAGATGAAAGTGAGGAGTCGGGCATACGACTCACTATTATGGAGCCCGTGAGGGTATTAAAGCGTTGGATGTGAGATTTGTAAGAAACCATGAAACAGAGCAAAATTTAAATTAAAATTGGTAAATAGGCTACCGTACATCTAAAAGTTGCATAACATCTATAAAATAGTCTTCTATTTTTTAATGTGCTTACAGTGATATAGTTGTTGCAATTTAATGACCAACACTCCAGACACCGCTGAGCCACTGCCATCGTAATGTAATCGTAATTACGATGGCAGTGGCTGAGCTATAGATCTTAATCCGATCCCAGCTTACAAGTTGCGAGGGCATGGGCTATAGAGGCTGTTTCAGTCCGTGAATGACACTGCAGACACCGGTGAGTTATTGAAGTTCTTCCGGGTACAACTTCCAAGTAGCGGGGCATGGACTATAGAAGCTAATCCTATCAGTGAATGAGTCCGCCTCCTTGTGTAGTGACTAGCATTCTTGGCTGTCACCTCGGAGGCCCGGCTCTGTCAATAAATTTAAATTTGGTGTGAGGGATGGAACGGGGTACACTCAGCCTCTTGAGACAAAACTGAGAAGAGGCGGGTTCAATTCCTACTTCAGCCATCCTGGAAGTAGTTTTCAGTGGTTTACCATTTCTACTCCAGGCAAATACCGGAATGGTGGCCAACTTAAGGACACGGCCGTCTCCTTCCCATCAGAATTACAAATACACACACTAATACAGCCAACACAATAACACAGGTTATCAGAAAAATTGCTTACTCACAAGTACACGGGCCTATATGACACGATGTCGCAAAGCTCCTATAGAATCATCAACAACAACGTTTAAAGCCTACTACCCTCACTAAACCGACGTTGTTGTTGCGACATCGTCATGTAGCCCCGTGTACTTGGGTGTGAGTGTAATTTGTCTGATAACCTGTGTTATTGTGATGGCTGCGTTAGTGTGTGTTGCAATCCAGACGAGGACTGGGAAGGAGGCAGTCGTGACCTTACCTCCTGGACAAAAAACATTTGTAACGGGATCAAGGATCAAACGCAAGTCAAAACCATTGTTCCCCGTTGGATATTATTGAACGTCGTTACTTACAGATCTCAGTCCGCTGAAATTGATCGTCTGCAGTCCTTACCTGAATTACAGATAATATCGTATGGCCTCGGGTGCCGGGTGCAAGCTTTGTTATTAGCGCCCAGAGGGCAGCTTGCATGCCGAATGTACCGCTCCTTGAAGCGGTATGAAAGTCAAGGAGGTTAGATATCTAAGCTCCTTGACACTATAGCGCTTTCTAGTAGAGAAATGAGGTTTTTGGGGGGGGGCGGGGGGGGGGGGAAATCCCGAGATGGATTTTGCCATTATGAACACGGCCTACTGAGTTTAAATGGGTTCTTTAACATGCCAGCATCGTATGACATGCACATCGTGATTTTTGTCTTCTTTCAAAAATCACTTATCACGGCCTGGAGCTAACCTGCCAGCTTAGGGTTGGCAGTCCGACACGATTTAACCATTCACCAACCGTGGCAAGATAACACACACTAATACAGCAATCACAATTAACACCGGTTATCAGACAGATTCAACACACACCAAAAGTACACGGGGCTATATGACCGCGTTGTCGCAGCCCCTAAACTGTGGAACCAACCATCCAAGAGAACAAAAGTTGACCAAGGGAGGTCGACAAGAAAGATGAAAGACAGGAGCCCCAACACAAGTAAGTGTAAACAAGTGGGATCCCGGTCGCCCACCCACGGATCACTAGTTGTGACGACATGGGGGCGGGGGTCCAGACAGCGGAGAGCTATTGATCATCTCATGCTTGGAGCCCTGCGCGGGTAAACAAAACGTTATCCGCATCCGCCCCGCATCCGCACGATCCTTATCCACATGTTTGTTGTTCGAATCTACTGGCATTACAATAATATTTTTATTTAGATAAAATTAAGACCCCACGGAAAGAACGGGGAAGTACATTTTTTTTTTTTCGGAAACGAGTTTATGGCGCATTCTGGTGGCCAGCCATCGTCACTACAGATCAGTTGAAATTGATTTCAAATACAGCGGAATGTCACCGAGATACAGAGGTTTTCATTTTTGGTGGAAACTGAAAGAACGTCCCAAATCCTCTCACTTTTTTCATAATTTTAACTATAGTTGTTATTTGTTTAACATGCACCTCGTTTATAAGAAATGATTTTGGCAAAATTTCTATATTGCTTAGCCTACCCTCAATTGGGGTGTTTTAAGTATTTCTTTTTAGGCCTAATGTTGAAAGTTTAAATTCGCTCTTCTGAAAAATTTACAGAATGTGACTTACCCCGTTTTTGTTTTTTTGTTTTTGCGTGGAGTCTTTATTATTAAAGCAACACATTTAGACATTTGAGGAGAAAGTCGTTCCCTTAGATTATGTTATATCATGTGCTATGTTAGGCTATACAGCCATAATTGCAACCCTCTTCAATTCGGGGTGTTAATAATTGTGCTAAATGACATAATTTGAATGAGAATAGCGTAAATCATCTTACATTTGTCATGAAAAATAAATAACGGAAAAATATGTCAAACATTCGGGTCTTAGTAATAATATTTAACAAGTTTAGATTATATTCTAAAACCTATCCGCAAATTTACTTCAAACATTATCCGCAGCTTATCCACTATCCGCACAGCCATGTAAACTATATCCGCATGGCGAAATGTTTTGCGGATATCCGTGCAGGGCTCTTATGGTTAGTACAAGTTGCGGAACACAGACAATAGAACCAGAGTACATGAAAAGCGTTTCCAGTCAGTGAATGACACTCCAGATATTTGATAGCTATTGATCGCCTTCCGGTTAGAGCTCTCAAGTTGCGGGCCACGGACTATAGCAATTGTGGAGGAATGCGCTCGTGACGACCTTCGAGCTAGAGAGCTCGCTCCATTCTCCTCCGGTCTACCTGTGCAGCGGCTTCAGCAGTCTCAAAGTGAAACCGCTTTACTCACTGAGGTCCAACCGATTTCATCTTGCGGACCAAAATCTGATCTCCAAATGCGAGCCAGGGTGAACTATTTTACAGTTCCACGACAAATGCTCCGATTCGTTAGTGACATTGTTCCTCTTAAGCCTGATGAAAGAAAGAAGATTGTGTAACATCTTTATATTAACACCTGGTCATTGAAACACCTTACGAAGACCAAACAGATTTAAGCTTCACTATATTGTCTATACTAGCAACCCGCCGCGGCTTCGCCCGGGAACAGTTATTAATTCATTACGTGATAAGCGCATTTTTCTTCGATGCCAATGAACTACAGCCTATACCCGTTTTACCTCTCGGCATGATGGGTTAAAATCACTGACTGGTCTATTAATTCTACCTATCATGGAGATGCATGTGCAACGAATTCTTGTTAGACGTAATTTAAGAATGGCGAGGTGCATGAAACACAAATCCCCCTTCCATCCAATCTTAACTTGACTGTGTATTTTGCGGAACGAAAAGTTCACAGGCGAAATGAAGAGAAGCTGAAATTCCAGGGGCACTCTAAACACAATCACTCTTATCTGAAGTCTTAACTCAACACGACTCGACAGTTTGCTGCTGGCTGTATCTGGGGTAATAGACTCGCCCGCTAGCTAGCATGTAACTGGGGTGATAGGCTCGCCCCTAGCTCGCTCGTAAACCGTCGCCTCAGTAATTGAATGGAGATATTTGGAAGAAATGTAAACGTAAAAACCCTTATAGTGGGCGATGTATTGAAGATAGAGATATGCTCTCGCGGACTTTTTTGTAGAACTTTTCATGCTGAACAATTCTTACTCTCAAATTATATATGGATATTTTAACAGTTTGCCCAGCGTAAGCTTAAAAAGCGCATGGACGCCAGTTTTTTTTAAATCGTTACTGCTTGGCTTCCGTTGAACATAAATACATTATTTTCTACAGAAACCTTCCTTGAGATATCCTTTACAGAAAGGTGAAAACCGCATCAAAATCCATCCAGTGCTTCTCAAGATTACCCGTGACATCCAAGAATCGGGGACTTTGTTTTATACTGAGTAGAGATATTGCATGCGTTCTATACATGAACATTCCTGGTCGTTGTCCGAAACGTCTGGGTTCGATTTTCGGCTCTGCCAAGAAATTCTAGTCTGCGGGCTGGAACCGAGTACAATCAGCCTCGTGATGCAAAACGGAGAAGGGGTGGGTTCGATTCCCACTTCAGCCATCCTAGAAGAGGTTTTCCATTTCTACTCATGACAAATACAGTGATGGTTCTTAATTTAAGGCTACCGCCACCTCTATCTTAATCCTCGCCTGAATTAAAAATACACACACTGCTACAGACACTATATTAACACAGGTTATCAGACAAATTCTACACACACGGGCTAAATGACCACAAAGGTGAAGTCCCTCAAATGAAACAACAAAAAATATAATGTCTACGGACAGTGGCGCGTTTATTTCGGAGGCTACGCTACTGTAGCTTAGTAGGACTAGTTAATTTTGTTTTCTCACCTAAAAACCGTATAATACACTGACCGGCAAAGAAAACGTATCACTTGAAAAATTCAACATTACTTTCGTTTCAATCATAAATATGAACGCTCTAGGCCTAGTACATAAGTTAATGTTTAGAGCACCGAAGTAAGGTTAATTGTTTTCCTGGATGTATTACCATTCTTCATGTCATTGTTTCACTTAACAATAGCGATTCATTGACATGATGCTGTTTCCCGCGGAAACATGTGCGCGCCGCCATTTTCTATCAGAGGCACTGCCCTGGCAACATCTTCAGTCCTCAGGCGCATATTCCTTTCTGAATTGCACAAGAGCAACTGAGGATATGGCTGTATTGATCTTTTCTATACCAACAAGTGGCAAAAGAAAAAAAGAATAAAACATTGCATTGTTGACGAAAGCGATGGCGCGCACATCTTTCCGCGGGAAACAGCATCATATCAAAGAAACGCTATTGTTAACGAAACAATGACATGAAGAATGGTAATACATCCAGGAAACAAATTAACCTTACTTCCATGCTATATCTACTGATGTACCGTACTGTTCATATTTATGATGTAATGTTGAATTTTTCAAGTTTTTTTTTTTTTTTGCCGGTCAGTGTAGAATAATTTTGAAGATTCAATCAGCCTTCAGTAGAGACATTGAGGCAATAAACTTTCAAGATACCATTATTGTCTAATATTGGACCTATGAGCGTTGCACCATGCCGTGCATGCATTATTCGAACAGAAGAAACTTCCACTAAAAGGCTCCATTTTGGAACTTGACTACTGCAATATTAAGCGCTTTATTTGCGGTTTGGTATGCGGGGGCTCCACCCTAACAGTCCGTCCCCTCTTATCAACAACAAGGGCTGACTGCGGTACTGTCACTTCCCACGACAGATAGAGACACATTCCATCCTTGACTCGTGCTGCAAAGATCCGTGAGAAACAACCATTGCAGGGTCTTCTTGGTTTACAATCCTAGTCCTCCAGTTGCTAGGAGGCCATGGGGATTTAATTGTTATTTAATTAATTAATTAATTAATTAAACATTTACACCCATACATTTAGACAGAGTTAATAGCCTAAGTGTAATGGATCTGATGATAATCGCTTGACAATCGAAACTGGTCATCCAAGTGCAGGCTTACTTAAAATTTCTCCATGTATTTTTTTTTTTCAGGATCAGGGAATAACCCATCACATTTGGGTACAATAGTGTAGACCGACTGAAAAACATAAAATTACGATTACTAAGGCAACACTAACAAGATGTTCCGTGACGAACTAAAGAGCCTACTTTTCTTAAAATTTTAGATTCATGCCGATGATTATTCTAAATGGATGTATCTAGAATAATTACGAAATTAAGTTGGTAATATCGAAATTTCTAATTAGTTCGAAATACAGTATACCTGGCATAACGTAGCCTAATAGAGCACTACAGTTGGTAGCCCTGGTGACTGAATATATTCTTAGTTCCATCTCTTAAGGTACAGAATACAAAATTTGGTTGCACCTTACATGCAGTTAGACATTGGATCTAACAGCGCGCGAAAATCATGTTGGCAACAATGTCATGCATGTGTTGGTCAGAAATGATCTGAAATAATATGATCTATTGTTGTGCCAATTCTGAATGAAATCCATTAGTCAGTATAAGAGTTACATGCATTTTAAAATTGGACCTATCAGCAAGCTTACAATCATGTTGGCAGCACTGATGTATATTAGTTACTCCAAATTAATCTAGAATGCCAGGTACTATACGTGTGCAAAATTTAGAGCTATTGACTTGCATACTTTCTGATATATTGATATTAGGGTAACAAAAATAGAGACAACATTTGTTAACAGTTGGCAGCCCTGGTTGCTCCTAAGAAGACGCATAGTCATATCTGTTATGGTACACATAGAACACACGCAATTTGGTTGAAATCCAAATGATAGTATAGAAGTTACATGTTTTTAAAATTGGACCTAACAGCAGATTTAGAATCTTGTTGGTAGCACTGACGTATATTAGTTACTCCAAATTAATATAAAATGTCAGGTAACAATTTTGAAATAGCTCCGATGCATACCTTCCAAGATATCCAACATGGAGCTCAAATTTCAATTGCGATTTTTCAGCAGTTGGTAGCACTGACATTTTCGAATACGCCATTATATATTCAGGAATAGATCTTTACTCATACCAAATTTTGTTTCGATAGCTGCAGCCGTTTAGGAGTAGATAGAGGGGGGGGGGGGGGGTACACACACACAGCCAGACAGAAGGACAGACATTTTCCCGGATCGATCTCATAAGTCTACTTTTTCCTCATTTTTGCAAAATGTGAAAAGTGGGCTAAAAATGGCTTCATACACCGTCATTTTAATGAAACAGTAGTCTAGGTACAAAGACAAAAACCTAATTACATTCCATTTTGACATGTAAATATCAAAATACAAATCAACTAATGGAGAAAAGAGAGGAAAATAGAAAATAAAATTGAAGAGCTGAACTAATATAAAAAAGAAAAATACAAGCGCACACAAAAAAAGAAAACCGTACTCATTAGGCCAGTAAAAAGGAATTCAATAATAATTAGAATTTAGGAACAACAACCTTCACTTACTTATTGAATGCAGAAAACAGCCTAAGTAAGAAAGGTTGTAGTTTTATGGGACCTCCATTTTTACATAGAATCCGAACCACAGGACGAGATAGATAGAATCCGAACCACAGGACGTGATATTTTATTTCGGAAATCTCACGTTGACCTGGAATCGAACCCTGTCCGTCTAGCCCACCTTTTAATTATTATTATTATTAATTTCGTGTCGGCCATGTATGGACCGCATCATTCCAACAGTCTCATTCATCGGGCTTTGATGTTTGCCCAGTAGGCCTACGCCCGCATTCGTTCTCGGTGGGATTCCTTCACTACCTGGGTCCAAATCTTTTCAGTTTTCAGCTTCGGATTTTCTATGAAACCTTGGCAAGCTTGAAGTTTTCTCTCTAGTGGGATGAGTTTCTGAATGTCAGTCGTTGTAGTCTCCTCTTCTTTGAGATCTCTATCTAGTTCAATGAACCAGGCCAATTTGGGTTTCCTCTCTGAAAGTAAGTAATGATGCGGTCGGTCTGTCGCGCTGGGCTCATTCGGTTCACATGTCCATAAAAGTTAATCCTCCTTTTCCGGATTCTGTCGGTTATCTTCTCCATGCGAGCATACAGTTCGTAGTTATCCCGTCTTCTATATTTTCCATGGCCTTCGACGGGACCCAAGATCTTTCTGAAAATGTTTCTTCTTTGGACGTCAGTATTCCACCAAGGCTTTAATGTTTAACGTGAGGCATTATTTTTATTATTCACATCTATTTCTCATTTCACAACGATTTATAGAATGGAGGTGCGGATCAAGGTAATTAATATTGTCATAAAGCGACCCACGATGTGGCATGAATCCAGAATCACAAACAAGGTTTAGTAGCTTCAATACATCACAAACTCCCGACAGGAATCTCAGACACTGCTTTAACACTCTATTAAGTCGCAAGTTGAGTATGATCCAAGTATAGCGTGAACCTGTTAAGGCCAGGCTGGACAGCCGGTTAATTTGCCCCAGGGCACGACCCAACCTACCGGTCCAGATTGTGTCATTCTGCCGCATGTTTACCTTGTAATTCAATGAGCAAGGAAGTATTTACAGAATACGTACTGCCTTCACGTTTCATTTCTTCTGAATCTATCTAGCTGTGTAATGTATTACTGCTGTGAAAGTAAACTCTTACAGGCAAGTAATACGCAAACTTATAGAGAGCATTAACTTAAGGCACTAGATTACATGAACATACGCCTACTCCACAATCAAATATTCGATATGAATATTACTGTTATTTTATTTACTGTTATCTTATTTGTTCGTCATCACTCCCATTTATTAATACATGTTTGAATACTGTCCGCAAACTAAAACTCCGAATTTTACATTCTAAAAATTAAAATGTAGGCGTCTAAAATAGTTTGAGCCTAATTCCGATGTAATATGGTTTGTAAAAATGATCATGAATATTAAAGAAATATTCCTATTATTATTCTGTTTGTTTTGCAAGTTAACTGTGGGTCAGGTTATTTAACTTAATTAGTTAAATAAATAAATAAATAAATAAATAAATATAAAACTGTAAAATTAACAGATGCTCTCAGAAAGAAGAATATCCATTTATGGTAGCTTGGTTTCAATGAACCCGGAAAGATTGTATTATTTTTTCCATTTTAGCAAAAATCCCAAAACTGAAATCAAGTTAGTTCATCAAAGTAAAAACTAATTTAACAGAAATGAACATTACAAAGGAATAAATATCTAGACAGGCCTACATTTAGAAATACGATTAGAAAATTCGGGAACTTTCAGGTAAAACACGAAATACGCGCAACTGTTGGGACAGATGAAAGAAGGAAATGATGAAGAAATACTGGAAAAAGGTAAATGAAGAAAGGAGCCAAAATCACGAGGAAGTTTTTTCATGTAGTCCAGAAAGAATATACACAATTTAATTTCACTTTTCATTTGAAGACGGCGCATATTATCTCTGGTCAAATAGAAAACAAGTTTCGATAAAACCGCGGCTGGAAAGCCGTGTAGAGCATAAAATGAGTTGATTTTAGTTATTTGTTAAGTAATTTCGTAATCATTTAGTTTACCCCCCACGTCATCAACGTAATTGTAAGCTTCGAAAAGCCCTCTTTGTAATTACGCAATATGTGGACGGCCCTTAACTACTGAAATCAAGGTCGTTTCCCAATTAGTGGATGTGTCTGGGATTATTGGATGATATTGTGTGGATGCCCTGAACTCCAAATAAGCCACATCAGGAGGGACGGGTGTGAGAAGAAGGGAATGCCTACTCTCAGGATACAATCGACATTTGATGTGGCCTATATTTCAACCACAAAACTGCGCCAACAGATTGGTGAAAAATACCCAGCTTATCAGTAAAAGACTTCGTGTAGAGCTCACCTCATAGGAACGCAATGGAGATATGGAAAAAAGACAGGCATGAGATTGCATGTCAGAAATGGAAATGTCACGGCCAGTAATTCGACGCACTTCTTTAGGAACACGCCATGAGACCAAACATTATTCTACCCTGTTATTAAACGAGTGAGAGGTCCTTGGTGTCTTCGGACACAGAATTATAATGCACGAACATATTCTGCAGTTTATACGACAAAAATGAGCAGATGTTTCCCGACAAAGAGGAAGCGCAGCAGACCGAATTTTAAGAAGAGCCTCATGAAAACTATAATGCAATCAATGAGACGTTAACTTCAACACGTGACACATTACGGTCCGTTCTTAGCGCATTTACATGCCAATTGAGCATATTTATATTTTAGGTCAGTTTTTGGCCGGTCAATCACGCCGGTTGCTAAAAAGACAGTCGGCGAGCCTCAGGCATGTGCAATTTATATCTGAGTCGTCAGTTGAACGGAAAGCAACTCGCAAATCAATTGCACAAGCCTGAGATTCGCGAACTGTCCTCGATACGACTGAGCAACCGTGGCTAACCGGCCAAAAAATGGCATGGTATGTAGGCTACATTGCATATCAACAACCAATTTAATTTCAGTGTCTACATCTTGTTCGTCTACCGGCTTTGACATCTCGTAGTATTTCTTGAGTCAACCGACCAGTGCCTTCTTTCGGGCTTCTGGCACATATCCTAGCCGTCTTCTGCGTTCAGATTCCACTTTTAAAACTCTGATAGTGTTGAAACACATCTCTCAGTTAACATCAATCGTGTTTATTTTTATTTTTTTATTTTTATACCAATTTGCATCAGGCGGCTTCGGTGGCGTAGTTGGTAAGCATCCTGAGCTTCTATACCCAAAGTCATGGGTTCAAACCCGGCCGAAGTCGTCGGACTTTTTAAGAGCGTTAAAAACCCTCAGTTTACCTTCCTTCGGAGAGGAAGTAAAGCCGGCGGTCCCATGTCATAGATTTATGGCATGAAAAAGACCTTCTACTAACTACAGGGATAGGAGGGTGATCTACAATCTATACAGAAACCAGACAGCAGTCATTCGAGCTGAAGGACATGAGAGAAGCTGATATTCAGAAAGGTGTTAGGCAAGGCTGCAACTTATCACCCATACTTTTCAATCTTTACATTGAACAAGCAATGAAGGAAATTAGAGAAAAATTTAAAGTGGGAGTGAAGATTCAAGGAGAAATAATTTCAACTCTGAGATTTGCTGATGACATCGTCATCTTGGCCGACAAGCCTGAGGATTTGAATGAGTTTTTGAATGGTATGGACTCCGTCTTACAGAAAGAATTCATGATGAAAATTAATAAATGTAAAACAAAAATACTGGAATGCAGCCGAAATAAATCAGAAACCTCTATGGACATCAAATTGGCAGGTGAAAAGCTGAAGGAAGTAGAAAACTTCTGTTACTTAGGATGCAAAATAACCAGTGATGGACGAAGCAAAGAGGATATAAAAAGTAGGTTGGCTCAGGCAAGGAAAGCATTTCTACAAAAAAGGAATCTGTTGACATCGAATATAGATTTAGGTATTAGGAAGTCATTTTTGAAAGCCTTTGTCTGGAGCGTGGCGCTCTATGGAAGTGAAACTTGGACTATTGGTGCAGCAGAAAAGAGGAGAATTGAAGCATTTGAAATGTGGTGTTACAGGAGAATGATGAAGATCAGATGGGTAGATAGGGTTACAAACGAAGAGGTATTAAGACGAGTGGGAGAGGGGAGATGTTTCTGGCGACTGCTAATGAAGAGAAGAGATAGGTTAGTAGGACACATACTAAGACACCCAGGAATAGCAAGCTTAGTTATGGAAGGAAGGGTCGAGGACAAGAAATGTAGGGGTAGACCAAGGTTAGAATATGTTAAACAGATTGCCTCGGATGTAGGGTGCGGTAGCTATGTAGAGATGAAACGATTAGCTCGGGACAGGGAGGCATGGAGAGCTGCATCAAACCAGTCAAAAGACTGAAGACTCAAACAACAACTAACTACACTTGTGTGAAGCCAAAATTTGTAGGTTAGGTTTGATTAATGCTCTTAAGTTCCAACGTTCGTCACCAGCCGCTGGTTGCGATGGAATCTAGTAGTAGCCAAGTTCACAGCTGGGTGTCGTGGACGGCAGAATTTGGTAGCGATGGAACTACTTGAAAATGTCGTCTGCAGTCCATACTTGAATTAAAAACAGATAACACACACTAATAGAGTCATCACAATTAACACCGGAGACAGTTTCTACACACACACAAAGTACACGGGGCATAACCGCGTTGCCGCAGCCCATAAACTAAGGAACCAACCAATTTGCATCAGGCATTGATCACATTCTTGAAACCAGCTCCACTTGGTTAGTTTTGTGAAATTCACATTGTCATAGTGAATCTGCCTTTAGTCAGACGGAAGACCTGCCCGTAGAACAGCACACTCATAATTTTAAGGTACGATGCTTGATTCTATCTTACTGTATAGTAGAGATACCTGCGGCGTTCAGGTGTGTACTTGACCTTGAGGGCTCAGTGGTAGGAGCAGGGTGTGGAGCGGTGCGGGGAGCGGGGCGAATACTTCCATATCTGAGAACATTGACGCGCTTGACAGTAGGTTCTCACAACCAGACGCAGACACGCCCAGCGTGGCAAGTGTTTTACACTGCAGTAGTAGGAGAAGTACTAAAGAACGTGGATAGTTTCAAGTATTTAGGGAGTGTAAGAGGTAGAAATGACAATGAGATCAGTGAGAGGAAGGCAAGCCCATTGATTCCTGCAGAGCGTAAGAGGTCTGGTTTGGAGCAGGGACGTATCCCGAAAGAGCAACTGGGTATTGTATCGAACGTGTTATGTCCTAATACTCACCTAAGCATCAGAAACGTGAGTTATGAAGAAGAGACAGGTGATCAGGAGGTTCAGTGCCATTTCGTCCAGCAACAAATTTCCTTGAAAATCGAGCCATTTCGTCCAGCTCGGTTTTACAAAAATTATTACACAATTTAATGAGAGCCATCTCGTCCTGACGAAATGTTGACAAGGGTTGAGGCAGTGCAGGTAGTCGGATGTCAATGACCCTTGTGCTTACGTGCACAACCACAGGTTGTGGGATGTATTTTGAACCTGACGTACATTTTGTGCGTATTATTCAATCTATTCCTTTTGTGAGTATTTTCGTTCGAAATTCCGTTTTATAAGTATTACCGCTCTCCATTTTGTGAGTAGTTTCAATCTGAGTTCCTTTTTTGCAAGTATTTTCCTTCTCACTTAATTTTCGTTCTGGTTTACACTTCTTTGTCATTTTCGCTATCACCCAGACCGTTAGGGGCCGATAACCTAGATGTTAGGCCCCTTAAAACAACAATTATCATCATGATCATCACCTGATTTGTGAAAATATTTGTTTCTATTCTCACTATGTTGTTTACATTATAAGCATTTCATTGTAAAATATAGTTGACTGGTGGCAAACTAGCGGGGCGAGTAATGTCCATTGTTACAAACATCTAACAAGAAACGCAATGAAATGAAACAGTTATTGTAGACCTGTCAAACTGTCAATCATAGGTGTTTGGACGAAATAGCACTAGTGAGCCGGTAGAGAGTCAACCCACCTGCCTCTGTTCGTGGAATTTGGACGAAATGGCACCTGGACGAAATGGCACGACACCGATCAGGATCCCGGCTTGCGAAATGAAATTTCAAAGATGCAGATTAGGAATAACAAGATGGGATAGAGTAAGGAATGAGAGAGAGAGAGAGGTTGTGGAAGAGAATCCCTTACAAGAGATCATAGAGAAGTCAAGAATGAGTTGGTACGGACATGTGAGGAGAATGCAGGAGGGCAGGATACCAAGGAGGATGCATGAGATGGATGTGGAGGGCGAGAGGCCAAGAGGAAGGCCAAGGGATTGGTGGATTGTGGGTGTGATCCAAGGAGTACAGAAAGAAGGAGAGGAGGGGGACAAAGTGAAAGGTGGTGGGTGGATAGAAAACGATGGAGAGGCTTTTGTTCCAAGCAGACCCAGCCAGGGGCTGGAAACAATAGAAGATGATTAGTATACTGGGGGAGTGGTACGAGGGAAGTGCAAAGCTACGTGCCGGGAACTGTTATTGTATTTCAATCGTATCTGCCCATCTGATCCTCTAAAATATTTCTTAGAACGATATTTATTGTAGCGCGAGACAGAGAAGAGCCTCACGTATGCTAGGAGAACGCACGGATGACTGCAAATACAGTGGCAATAATCATAGCAGGCAATGACCCAGTAAAAAAAAAAAAAGTATAATGTGCTTCTCTTCCTGGAATGTAGCGGGCTCGGCGAGAGGTGAATAGCATTATCATGCTAGTCAGCAAAATTTACTCAACGGTGCAACACCAAACTTGAAACAATGCACTCATATGTTGAATTTCATCGCAGCTCTGTCAACATGTATGGTGTCTTTTTTTTCTGCAAACACGGACAGCGGTGGCTTCGCTCGCAAAGGCGCAGAAGTAGACCATGCGGTCAAATTACATGTGGATTCGGTTGACATGGGTTCGAACCCTACAGGCCAGACGTTTGTTTTAGACGATTGCCCTTGACCTTGAAGCCTGCGGGTGAGCCTACACACACTCACTCTCTCACCCTATCGCTTCACACTTGTCACCACCGATCTGATGTAATTGAATTCCAGACTTGAGCACACAGTACTGCTCGAGTCTAAGCTGCATGGACCTGAGAGGAATGTGCATCGCAGACTATTAGTAGTGGTGGTGAAGAGTGATGCGGTTTCTCGGTCCTTGCGTATATAGTAACAGAAGCAAATACATTAGTCGGTGACTCAGTCACTCATTCCCAACGCCACACTGGTTTCAGAAAAGATCCATGTTAGCAGTATTGGAATAGACGAGAATGTCAGGTAACACGGCGGGCCGTCGACAGGCTTCTCAATTCTCGCCTGCTACTACCCTTCCTCTGCTCTTCATCCCGCAAGTTCGTAGAGCTTGGAACCGAGCAGTACAGTCCACGTCGAAGTATTATGTGACGCGGAAGTACACGTTACGTAGTTACAAACAGAACGTCATTAACCGTTATATTTGCCAATGACTGTACTTCAGCAGTAGTGTGAAACAGCTTTGTCAATCATCGGACTGCTTGGGGCAGCTGATAACACAGGTACTGTAGTAACTCGCCTCCAGGCTTCCATTAAGATTTTTCACTCGTCTAAAACAAACATCCGGTCTATACCACCGGCCTTCCTTGTAATGGTTATCCACAGCAACTTCCAACTCTTTGCCCAGTTTCACACATCTTCATTCATTTCATCTCCCCAGAGATAGAATTCTGATAGGAAAACCACCAGCCGCTGAAACTGGAACAATGAGGGAGGGGTCATACATTCTCCAGTGTTATAAAATTAATATTTAGCCTACTTTCAAGTTCAAGAATTAACGACTTTATCTTGGGAATCTTAAACGATTACCGTACCAGCAGCTTCCAAAAGACTGCCTAGATCACTCTTCTCTACTCCCCGTGGACTTAACATTCAGGAGCCCCAGATTTCCAAGTTTATTTTCCTTCTTAGATTTACCAAATGCTTATACATATTAATATAGTTCGAATGAAAGCAAATGCTTTATGGCTCTTGAATTAAAATAAATCGATTATTTATCTAAACCTTGCGCAACTTATCCAGCGTGTTGGGAATTGACGAAGACTTAAGTGTTCTCTCTTCCGCATTGTAAATTCCCCTCTTTGATAACGACGTATTCTTTGTACGATCTTAGACATCAGAGATGGCGTATTAAATGAAGTGGTGTGTTCTTTGAGTACGTAACACACACTGTTCGTGGAACCTGTATTGTGTTAAGGCCAGCAGCAACAACAACAACAAGAAGAACGTACTTATTATTTCAGCCTATCGTAACTAGACACCCATCCAGCCTCGACACACATTCAACAATTACATTCTTTAGTAAGTAAGTAAGTTATTGTTTTAAGGGGCGGAACAGCGAGGTCATCTGCCCCTAATAACATTCTTTACCACTTCTCCAGTTAATTGCGTGTGAGAGGCTTTATGATTCCGAATGAGCTCTGCTGGAAGAATTGATGGAAATTATGTCTGTTAGGTGTCAAGATGAAGTTAAAATCAGAACGGCAATACGAAATAGCTCGCGGGAAAATAGGCCTACTCTTAGATCTCCTAAATTAAGCATGGAGGCATGTATAATAAATGTTATGGGTTTAACGTCTTTTCAAACGGCTGCGTCCTCAGACTTATAGGGGACGTGAATTCTTACAAACTGTCCTGATACACCGTGCAAAATGAGTGTATTTATGATAGTTTAGTAACGAAATGTGGAGTAATGGAATCGCAAAGCACTGTCTGTACACAGTATGAATATTCATTAATTAAAAGAACGGGAAAACCCAATTTAATTCGTACACCCATTTGGCAAAAGACACTAACATTTATGCACAAGAAATAATTGGGAGAAAATTAGCATATAAGTTAATTATGAAGTAATGTTTACGTCCGTGGGAAACATGCGAGTGAGATCTTTTCACAGAGGGTTTCAACATGGGGCAATAAGAATTTTAAGTGACCTATACGCGATGCAGATAGTGAATGAAGAAAATAATAGTTACGGCAACGTGGTTAAGCTTAAGAACAGAGGGAATTTAGGGGGTGTAAAACGCGTTAAATTCCGTTCATTGAACGGAAACTGTAACGCGGAATACGAAAATAAAAAATACCCATTCTACCGGAAAAAAATCCAAATTACGGAATGCAGTGTTTAGAAAATATTCGGACACCCTGTGAAAATCTAGCTTGACTTCTGTGAAAGTTGATCCTGTTCCTATAGGGAATATGCAAATAGGTCTTCCTTCTTTTGTTCTCCAACTTACACTTTCAAATGCACGACTAATTGCCCTTTTCCTGTTCCCCAAGCTTTTCCCAATGCTCCCTTTAATGAACTGAAAATCAAAAAATGCCTGTCTTTGTCTCGGCCTTTGTCAAACAGCTTAGAATTCAGCTTATTACTAAGCACTTCACAACTTACATTACTGACATACCGTAGTTCGTCAATAGTCATTATGGCTTCGAAAGTTACAGCTGTGCTTGATCTTAAGAGTAAAAGTGATACAGTAGCAGAAATATGTCAAAACAACATTGAATAAGTTACGTAAGTTACGCCATTTTATTGCTTTGCATGTCCATGGATTAATTATTTTAGCATAGGCCTATCTCCGATAACCGGAAACCTGTCGTAAATGGAAAACAATGCAAGTCCCGTTCAATTCTGTCGAAGGCATGTTTTATTGTAATTATAGTTTGGCACTAGGATTGGAAAGAAGGCGGTTGTGGTACAATCCCAGTAATTGCCTGGAAAATAAATTGGGAAGACACGGGGAAAAACACTTCCAGGATGGCTGAGAGTGGGAATCGAATTCACATTTCTAAGTTGTCCTTATAGGACTGGGTGCATTGCATGTCGACTTCTTACCAGGATTTAAATTTTCCATGGTAATGTTAGGAATCTAAGAGATCTGTCTGGACAGGGGCTACTACTGTATGTTTACCCCTAGACAGAGCATGGTGACGTTAAAATATTCCGGGAGGGCCTCTAAAACAGTTATTTCTACCCCGGCCAACATGCATTTTTATGTAGCTACTGTCGTGAGACCAGTGCCATCGTAAACACAACCCACGGTGCGGCATTCCAGATAAGGCACGTCCAACACAGACAGTTCCTGTGAACACGCAAGATCGCATACGCAGAAAGCCATGACAAGTTAGTAGAAGGTCCAACATAAGCATAAACATCCAAATTACTCATGGGAAAACTACCGCGACATTCCAGATTAGGCTCCAAGAAGGCAATGCAGAGATTTTAACCGCATATCCATTCATGTAAACTCGCTTGCTTACCTTACATTCAACGCAAAATCGGACAGAGAAAGAAAGAAAGAAAGAAAGAAAGAAAGAAAGAAAGATCGATATCCCACTTTCTACGGAGTCGGAGATGAGATGGTATAAGTTCTGTGGGGGATGGTTTTACTGCTAGAAAGACTCCCCCTGACACAGCGCCGGGTATTTCGCCTCCTATATCTGGACTTGGCTGCAGCACCCATAGCGATCCTGGTGATGGTTTTAACGCGTACGGTTAGGCCGTGTGGTGTTAGGATGGTAGAAGATGGCGGTGGCCGTAAGTTAGGTACTATCCCGGCTTGTCGTCTCAAAATTCACGAATTCAAGATGAGGGTTAGTAAAAGTAGGTTTTAGCCGGTTTCTGTACCTGGGCCAGTCTCAAAACTTCACGAGCCAAGCCAGTTCTTCTTTGAAAACATAAAATAACGACCTCCATGATTCCAATGAAGTTTTTTTAGGCCTGCTTGATGTTACCAAGCAGAATGAGTTATACTTGGAGAATTTGGTCTGTGGTGGGTTGATAATTCCTGTTGAAACAATACAAATGAAATCCCGGGCAGTGTGAGTCACCGTACAGACTAGAATGTTAATTCAGCTACTAGTTTGTAGTCGTGAGTTTTGATATTATTTGTTACTATTTTTAGCTCGAGAGTTTTGAGACGTAACCCTATCCCGGTATTTACCTGGAGTAGAAGTGGGGAAACCGTGGAAACCACTTCTAGGATGCCTGAGGTGGTAATCGAACTCACATCTCTTCAACTCTGCCTCACGAGGCTGACTGTATATACCCCGTTGCAGTCCTCAGACCAGAATTAAAACAACAATAAATAACTAACCAACTAATCTCTTACCAGAGCTGGGAATCAAACCTAGACTCAGGGGTGACAGTTAAGATGGTTTCACTTTGTAAAATAAACATACGTGAGAAGAGAGTGCGTCCAAAATAATGGAATTCAGTCCCGGCTTTCATGCTCCAGGACGACTGAAAGAATGCGATGAAATTGAGATGGCTAACTGGTCTCGTGACTACCAGCCAATGGTGTGAAACAAACATTGTAATAGGTGTAATGGTCGATAGGATTAAGATTCTTTAGCAAATCGTTGTACAATTCAATTTCTGCGTCAGATTCTACACACCCCCCAAGTACACGGGGCTACATGACCGCGTTGTCGCAGCCCCTAAACTGAGGAACCAACCAATTTCTGTGTCAAGGAATACTATTAGCATTGGGAGTAGTCAATAACGGAGAGAGATGACAATGCCTCCTGTTAAATCGAAGCCGGACCGTAAAACAAATGACAGTGAAACTCTCAGGACAGTCGCCAACGTGAGTCGTGAACACTCGAGCCGCGAGGCAGTCACAAGATGCGTCATTATATCTCTGAAAATAAAGAACAGGAAACGGTGGCCAAGTATATGTTATTATCGCAGACAAGTGGTCGGTGAATTGCGAAAGAGCAACTGGGAAGTGTTGAACACAAGGCCTGGCAGAAAATATGTCTAGACTCTCCAGCCGACTGCACCAGATCGATGTATCACATCGCTATGGAACACACATGAGATAGAAGTGTGAGTTGGAAGTAAGATGATGATGATGATGATCTCTTCCATGTAGACCCGATTGGAAGTCTTCCGATAGAGAGGACATAGAAAAATGTTAAATATATTCCATTCGCCACTTCCTGTACTTAATAATAAGATTTATTGAACACACTGTACTTATACAAAGCTTTACGGCACACTAAGTTTTTGTCCTCTGCGTAAAATCTTCGTGATCATCATCACCTTTAACCAATTAGAAGTCATCGGGATGTACATAAAACCCACGACTACAACCGAAATCGTTACGGACAGGCACTACAAAGAATCGGCACGACCATTTCTGTAATACTAGCTAGTGACTTTTATAATTGTCGTCAAGACAAAACCAAACACCGTGACGCTACAGTCCATGAAGGATTCTGCTGATTATGGGGTGACGCATGGTCAGCGCGTCGGGTCCCTTCGGCCGTTAATCTTGGGTGTCCGTGACCGGGGCACTGCCTAACTGTCAGACAGCTACCCAATTGTCCTCAAGGCTAAGTGCACCCCGCTCTAACCCTCACGCCAGTTTATAACAGCCTTGACGAAACTGGGAATGGAACACGGGGCCTTAATTGATTTAAAAACAGATAACTTAATACACACTAATACATTTATCACAATTGACACCGGTTATCAGACAGAGTCTACACCCACCGAAAGTACACGGGGCTACATGACCGCATTGTCACAGCCCCTAAACTGGGGAACCAACCAACCAACCAACCTAAGTCCGAGGGAAAAGCCAACCGACGAAAAGAAGAAAAAAGAAGCGTTTGACCTCAAACTATGTATTTATATTACCGGTATATGTATAAGTCTCGCACGAAAAAAAAGAACGTTCCTAAGGTTCTGTTATGCATTTTTTGAATCTTTTCAAGAGATAAAACAAAAGTAAAAATACTGGGCATTTCCGGGATATGAACCCGGTACCTATCGCACACGAAACGGGAATCGTACCCCTAGACCAACAGGCCCACGTGTAAAGAACAGAAAATGGAGGTACTTCAATGTAATGTATTCTGAGAATATGATATGTTGAATATTACACTACAGTATTTTACATTTAGCCAAGTGTCGTAAATATAGATATTAAAACTACAGAACAGGAGACCAAGCCGTCGTAACTTTCAACAAGGTATATTACTGAAAATATAGTATTTATGATTGACAAACCTTTCTCGGAGATGTTGGGAGTCGTTTTACTTTCTCAATTGCCACTGCTGCACCGGAATAATTCCCTTTAATTGATTATTTACGAAAATAATGCTTTTAGCATTGTCGTCATTTCACTATGGACGCCATCTTGGACACTACGTCATACGTCAGGTGACACCCGAAAAACGAACATCTGAGTAAGTTACCAACATGTCCAATACAAAATTCACCATATGACACGTAAAGTTTGAAATTGTTACAAATTTCCACCAAGTTAAGAACTGTCTTGCGGAAAATTACTGCTAGTACCACAAGCAAGGGGGTCTGGGGCGTAAGCTCCAGGTTAGGTTTGTTTTTGTATGTAAAACATTAATAAGATAGAATTTATGAAAATTACTGCTAGTACCACAAGCAAGGGGGTCTGGGGCGTAAGCCCCAGGTTAGGTCTGTTTTTGTATGTAAAACATTATAAATACATAAATAAACACTGACAATTGCGGCAATTTTTCATTACATTACTTTATCGACGCTCTTTTATTTACTCGTTCTATACCCGATGTGAAATAGTACCAAATGCGTGGGGTTGGCATTCCTGACTTAGTAAGCAAGATGGCTACAAAAGACTTCATTTCTGCTATATAAGTCGTGTATCTATTTGGGATGGCTGGGTGGGTTTATGGCAGCGGACGAGTCAACATCTATTATTTTAACATCTCCGGATACCATTACTAAAGGTACTTTGGCGAATTTCATACCTAATTTTTTTTATACCTTTGGTCTCCTGTTCTGTAGTGCTACCAATTAGATAAGCTCTGGCACAATCACGTGATTTATTTTTAAACAGAGAGGATATACGCTTCTCACTTCGTAAGCAATCGTAAAGCTACCATGTGGTGACACGAAGTCAATCGTATAACTTCGGCTTTCTAAGCTACTCGCAGCCCTGTGCGTTAGCTGTCTGTAACGTCAAGTGCAAATAGCTGCAGATTTCCCGACTCGAAACAACCCCCTACAACAAAAATGCATTAATTAAAACTACAATATGGAATGCTGTTCACAAAATGTTATTACCTCAATAAACAAACTGCTGCTACTAATATCATCCAGGGGAAATTTTTTCCACTCTCAGCTAATGACATTCATAATGAAATCTGCATGCTTTCAAATGTGTTTTCATTAAGAGAGCAATTTGAAGGTAAATTCATTTCGTTTTATTGAGGAAGTAAAGCACAGAAATGCAAATGAGGACTTCCACAATTCAGCTATAATGTGAACGAAAACATTGAATAGGCTAGAAGGTAAACAGAGAAAAGGTCATCGATTTGTACAGGTGAATATTTGAACAGCTCTAGGCAGAAACAAGGAAAACTTTTCCGTCTGTCTGTTGGCCAACCTGGTATTTCCATTTACATCAGCAATCCATAACAGCTGCAGGGACGGATTCTCATATCTCAAAGTAGCAGTAAAATAGCACTGTCAACTGAAATTCATGAAACACTGCTAGAAACAAAATGTAAAATTAGTGGTGGTGATTGATGTTTTATTTGGCAGAACATCGAGATTTAGTGTCCTCAAATGTAGTGCACAAGAGAGAAAATAACCACGTGAGTGGTTAACTCTTTACACGATGACAGTGGTCTGTTTATCAAGCACCATCATTAGAACGACGTTCATCACAATAAAATGCTAATGGCTAAATCTGGGTCAGTAAATATTATGAAAAAACAATCTAAAATGTCAAAATTAGGAAAGTTAATTTATCTATTAATTGACGAAAAATTCCGGTTTTTTTCCCCCTCGAATAACGACAAAAGAGATGCTAAATTCGCGAGTCATAAACTTTTTGCGATTTTTCGTGAGTGTTCCACGAATTGAAACATGTAATTATATTTTTCTATGTAAAACATGTTCTAAACCAATGTTTTTTTTTTTCGCGATTTCGCAAATTTTGACGGTCTGTAGTGATGACTGTAGTAGTGTGTTTAACTGTATTAGGGACAGTGATGAGGTAGGTGGCCCGGATCTTGAAATAAGGTACTATCCTGGCATTTCCTTGGATACAGTTGTGGAAAACCCCGGGAAAATTCATACTTTTTGACAGCTCCAGGATTTGAACGTTCCGTACTTGCTTGCTTCAGCTGCCCTCGCGCCCGCGGTGCACGGATTTTTGTAGCTTTTCAGTCGGTCAACACGATTGTGCCCAATGAATGGGCGGGGTGCACTATTTAACGGGCACGGCTAAGTAGCAGGACTCTTAAATAAACATTAGGCACAGGTCTCGAGAACCAGCAAGAATATTGTTTAACTGGAAACACGCTCTTTGAGGACCCGTGTATGTACAGAGAGGGGAACAAATGCATTATTTCTCGGGATGTCTCAAGTTGATTGATACATGAAAATACCGATTTTTTTCCCTTTACGGTCTGACCAGCATGTGTGCAACGCCACGTCATGACCGGGGAGTTCATGTTCGCGACAAAGATTCTATCAGAAAAAGAAGACGCATACAGAACTGATGATAATAGGCTACCAAAGAAAATTTTAAATCTATCTCTGAAAAAAGATAATTGGCTGGTAGAAATAACACAAGACCTATAAGAAATTTATATTAACGAAGAAATCAGTCACAATAGAACAAATCATGATAAACTGACACGGAAGAACACAATATTGATAGAAGAACGCAAAAGAGAGCACAGTGAATGGATGAAGAGATATTGGGAAGAAAAGAGAAATAATATGCTAACGAGCTCCGTAGTTGGGCATATAGAATCAATAATAATAATAAATGATAATAGTGTAATAACATAGCTAATAAGCCATATGTTCAGTGCTTCTTATTTAGATCCTGTGCTCTTCAGTCGGCCAACATACAAGTTATAAGTAAGGCAAATTTTATCGAGCGGTGAATGCTAATATATTTTGCACAATAAATATACATTGAAATTATTCATGTTTTTTTAAATTTATTTTTTATCATTTCAAATGATCTTGTCGACTTCGTCGTTATGCTTGGGTCTAACGTTATGCGTTATGGTTACGGCGTGTATGACGTCATCATGTTGTTCAGTGCATATGCACCGAGACTGAGTTTACTCCTGGGAGACGGCGAGAACGTGACGTCAGACAGGAAAACAGGGCGACTCCTAAAGAGGTGTGCAAGATGTCAGACAGGAATACAGGGAGACTCCTAAAGAGATATACAAGACGCCATATAAGAATACAGGGTGACTCCTAAAGAAGTGTACAAGATGCCAGATAAGAATACAGGGTGACTCCTAAAGAGATATACAAGACGTCATATAAGAATACAGGGTGACTCCTAAAGAGGTGTACAAGATGCCAGATAAGAATACAAGGTGACTCATAAAGAGGTTTACAAGATGGCAGAGAAGAATACAGGGTGACTCCTAAAGAGATATACAAGACGTCATATAAGAATACAGGGTGACTCCTAAAGAGGTGTACAAGATGCCAGATAAGAATACAGGGTGACTCCTAAAGAGATATACAAGATGCCAGATAAGAATACAAGGTGACTCCTAAAGAGGTTTACAAGATGGCAGAGAAGAATACAGGGTGACTTCTGAAGAGGTGCACAAGATGTCAGACGAGAATACAGGGTGACTCCTAAAGAGGTGTACAAGATGTCACACAAGAATACAGGATGACTTCTAAAGAGATATAGGCCTACATGATACCTAAGAATACAGGATGTCTCCTAAAGAGGTGTGCACGATGTCAGAGCAAAATACAGGGTGACACTTAACGAGGTGTACAGTATGTTAGATTCAATTCAAATACAGGGTGACCCTTAAAGAGGTTTGCAAGATATCAGATTCAAATAATGGGTTACCCTTAAAGAGTTGTAAAAGATGTCTGACTTAAATACAGAGTGACTCTTAAAGAGGTGCCCGCGTGGGAAGCCTAAGTTAATGGGTAATGGAGTCTGTTGAAAGAGTCCTTCGAGCGAAGCGAGAGAGAAGCCCTCCTGAGCATTTCTAACATGTGTAGCATTTGTAGCATGCGTCATTTGAAATGATAAAAAGTCTAGTCTTTCAGACTGACTGTAATTTCTTTTGGCTATTACCGTGTGAAAATAAAATTAAATACCAAACGTTTCGAAGGAACCTTGCCTCCTTTTTCAATGGAATTAAAACAATGTGGCCAAATAATGTTTATCAATGAGATTACAAAAAACTAGAGAAATTCCCGTTTCGATACCAGAGAGCTGCCGCCAGGAAGTATTGTATGGACCTTGGTAGAAAAACGCGCCATATTAATTAAAACGGCGGACAGAGTAGTAAGGAAGGAGTAGGTAAAGGGGGCGGGAGAAAATATTGAGACTCCTCGAAGAATGAGGATGTCCAAATAAGGAGAAAGGGGGGAGGGGGAGGGTTTGATGGATATAAGGAAACAGAAACAAAAGGGAGTGTATCTGTACGATTTTATATTCACACGGCAATCGTGGGAAAAAAAATAGTAATCCTGGCCATGAAAGCCTTAATCTACATAATAAATATACACTTCACTACTTAAAATAACAGTCATCCCCATAAGTAGCATTGTGTATAATGTGCGCGTTTATTTATTTATTTATTTTCGTTTCGGGTATTTGTGGATAATGCTGTTTGAGTCTTCAGTCTTTTGACTGGCTTGATGCATTCCCCATGCCTCCCTGTCCTGAGCTATTCGTTTCATCTCTACATAGCTACCACACCCTACATCCGAGGCAATCTGTTTAACATATTCTAACCTTGGTCTACCCCTACAGTTCTTGTCCTCGACCCTTTTTTCCATAACTAAGCTTGCTATTCCTAGGAGTCTTAGTATGTGTCCAACCAACCTATCTCTTCATTAGCAGTCGCCAGAAACATCTCTCCTCTCCCACTAGTCTTAATACCTCTTCGTTTGTAACCCTATCTACCCATCTGATCATCATCCTCCTCCTGTAAAACCAGATCTCAAACGCTCCAATTCTCCTCTTTTCTGCTACACCAACAGTCCAAGTTTCACTTCCATAGAGTACCACGCTCCAGACAAAGGCCTTCAAAAATGATTCCTAATACCTAAATCTAGGCCTATATTCGATGTCAACAGATACCATTTCTGTAGAAATGCTCTCCTTGCCTGAGCTAGCCTACTTTTTATATCCTCTTTGTTTCGTCCATCACTGGTTATTTTGCTCCCTAAGTAAGCATTAATTGGGCTTCCCTATCCGTTTTATACGTAAAATCAGTAGCGGCCATATAACAAGAGAATTACCCCAGTCTCTTCCAGCCGTCACTCGCATTTGGAGCAGGTGCAAGCCATCCCCCCATCGTCGAACTTGTCACGATGCAATTCCAACACCTGTTCTGCTAATTGCCGGATTTTAGGCTTTCAAATTGCTTGTATTGCACCAATTTATTGAGGTGGGGAGTAAGCACTTCCCCAAATAAATTATGGCCAGGCGAGGGTATGCGTCCCCCAGGAAATTACCGACACACACACTGAGAAACGGGCAGGAGAGGGGAGTTTTCCAAACAACCTCCCTGTTACAGGCGCACGCACGACTATATGAACCACGCCCACCTGAACAATGACAGCAGGAGATCGATAAGACTCCCGTGCAGCGTACACAGCACGATCCCCTCGACAACACATACATACACCGCCTTCTTCAACACACAACTAGAACTCCACTATCCAGAAAACTTGAAAACACATCCACCACCCCCTTCAACACCCAACTCTATTGTGCAGATGACCCGAAAACACAAACACCACCTCCTTCAGCACACACAACTCCATCATACAGACTATCCGAAAACACATACACCGCCACCTTCAACGTACAGTCCCATCGAAGGCACCACCATTGACAGTAATCTCCAGCAATGTATCAGCAGAGTTCTTCTTCACCTCGGGCCGATAACCTGGATGCTAGGCCCTTTAAAACAACAACAATAAGAGTATAATGGTAACCCACATTGAGCATGAATGGAGATAGGTTGGCTGGTTCTTAAGTTTAGGGGCTGCGACAACGCGGTCATGTAGTCCCGTGTACTTTGGGTGTGTGTAGAATCTGTCTGATAACCGGTGTTAACTGTGATGACTGTATTAGTGTGTGTTATCTGTTTTTTAATTTAAGTACTGCAACTTAGAATTTTTCAAATAGTTCCTGCTTTTGCCGCCAACCGCCACCGTCAACGACTACTAGGCCAAGTTCAGAACTTAGCTACTAGACGCCACCGCAGTCGGCTCTTGGCAACGAACGTAGAAACCTAAGAGCGTTGTTTACATTCTTAACCTATCCAATTTAGCTTCAGACAGGTGCAATTAGTGGAAGGTTCTTTAACATGCCATAAATCTATGACATGGGACCGCCGGCTTTACTTCCCCGCCGAAGGAAGGCATACTGAGGGATTTTTAACGCTCTTGAAAAATCCGACGGCTTCGGCCGGGTTTGGAACCCACTATCTTGGGCATAGAAGCTCAGCATGCTACCGACTACGCCACCGAAGCCGCCTGAATGGAGATAGCCTACTCAGTCTGGTTAGCCATTATTTCCACCAGACTGAGGGAGTTCCCTTGGTAACAAGTTAACTTCCAGGCCATCTGTTAATTGACCTTGTCTATTTCAATCTTCAACCACTTCAAGAATGAAGACTAGCCATTGTATTTAAACAATGGGCTACACAAATTAAAGGCTTTGAGGGTTACCATTATATTTCCCCATGCCCTTCATATTATCATCATCTTATTCGCCCTATTTTCCATTCGTGAACCTCTTGACGTTTTCGCCACCCGAAATCTAAAAGAAAGCGATTTGTCTGTCAGGTTGGATGCTCAAAATTAGCCTACTGCTAGAGCCCTGCGCGGATAAACAAAACGTTATCCGCATCCGCCCCACTGGTATCCGCCTCGCTTCCGCACGACTGTTATCTGTATCCTCCCCGCAACCGCATGATATTTCTGCTGATATTTCAATCTATATCTTTAAAACACTAAGGTGATTTTTGGTACCACGAGATTGAGAGAACGACTTAACCAATTGACTTCGTAATGCATTCTAACGAGAGCTCTTGGCATGTAGATGTGCAGAGTGTATTGAAATGGAAAATATATGTTAGGGTATATTTTTAAATTATTAAAGAAAAATGTAATATTTGTCGCTCCCGCGTTTGCGCACAATGGCTCTATTCCACCAGAGAAATTGCGGATCCTTCGCGTCTTACTGAGATCTTTGTTTATGAGAATTAAAAAGGGGAGAAATATTGTTGTGGCTCTATGGGTCAAACGTTTAGAGTAAGGCAAATCACTTATTGGGCAGAGAGCTATAATCCTTCGACTTGATTTAACATCTTCCGATAAAACACATCAATTTTCCAATTTCCAATTCGCTTGGAGTACTTAATCACAATCAATAAAGGTCAAGTGGAAACTCTGGAACCTGTAGGTCTATTTGCCTCAACAAGGATTCAGTCATGGCCAGTTATATGCTGCGAAGTCGATCTTTCGACGCCCTTAAAGTTGCAACAGTGTCGAAAAGTAATCGTTCAAAAACACATTAGAAGAGAATCCTTCCTAATGACCGTCATGTTTTGACGGGTGTTAAAGTGTTAAACCAACACATTTAGACATTTGAGGAGAAAGTCGTTCCTGACAATTTGCTTCATTGCAAGGGACTTCAAGTTGGATGACACTTCTGGTTCCTTGACCTCCGCTTTAGGCAAAAAACTGGCTATACTTTTTTGACTACTTTCGCACTTGTGCCTCAGTAAGTTTGATGTGCCTGATTTGTGTCCTGAGTATGAATACACTTTTTTACAGGTAAAACATCGTACTATATCGTTCATCTTTTCGTTTCCATTGAAAACGAAACCAAATGTCTGCCATATCGACTTGAGCTTTGTTTCAGGCACTATTGAATATTCATCTTGTTTTATTTTAATAGATAGTTTATTCATGTTGGTGAAATTATGTTCATTCATACTCACGGTCGCGGTAACATTCACTAAGTGAACTTCTCTTTACGCTTGTAGAAATGGATTGACATTTGGCCGGAAATTCCAAGTCAGTCACCATCCTTCTGCTTCTTGACCCATCCATGTTCGCATAGTTGATGTCATAAGGCCATAACTCTCTCCGTTCCAATATCACAGCCAACGTGCTTCAGTGCCAAATTGGAAATAAATCTACAGATAAACCTGGAACCATATCTTCCAGGATAGCTTAGCCGGCGAAGTAGCTGACTTAAGGAATGTTAATGATATCACCACGATGAACTAACAAGCTTATTGACAGCATTATATCTCGTACGTATAGTAATAATGGCAGTGAGAATAATTGATGAAGATGAGATGTCAAGACCATCTACTACAAACATACGATACTTAATAAAATGTCGTTGAAAGCATAATTATGAGTAAAATAATCTCCTCGTGTATAAGTGCAATACGTAATGAATATTTCGTACGCAATAGGCAATAGGAGTATTCCTCTTTTAAGGATGAAGCTGTAGAATGGCATATCAAATATGTAATATTATCGTAAGTTTGTATTCTAAAAACTATCCGCAAATTTACTCGAAACATTATCCGCAGCGTATCCGCTATCCGCACAGCCATGCAAACTATATCCGCATGACAGAAATATTCGCGGATATCCGCGGGTTTATTACCTACTGCCACAGGTCATGCGTGTAGAATGAGGCGTACAAGGCCACTGCCTATCTCGCTGAGTTAGAGCAACATTACAGACCCTATGATAATAACATCACCCACGTGTACTCACTGTGTCCCAAATGCCATAACTCATCACTCATACCTGACGAAGGAGTTAGCGCAAGTTGCGATCGCAATTGCAAAATAGTTTTGGTTTGCATGTAAAAGTTGCCTGGCGTAACTTAGTTCAGTCTGAAAGAAGAATTCGATTCTTGTGATATTACAGTACCGGTATGTAAAATTAGAATGGATTCTGAGCGATTTACTTTGAATCAAGGTATTCACCCTGAAGAATATTGGTAACCTACCTAAACAAAAGAGCACAGTTCTCATAAATTCACAGGTGTTCCGAGTTCCTGGTCATCCTTTTTACGCGACTCCTTACACAGGAGAAGATGCATTAAGTCCTTGCTAGCTTGCAACCTTCTCCTCTAAAATAACTCCCGTGTGTTGCTCATCAAACTGGAGTAAGTTCATCGTCTGTTTGAAGTTTCCGAAGATAAATAAATTACGAATAACTTGCGCCCAGCTTGTTCTGAAGACTATTTGTGTCAAGTGAATGGCAACTTAATAGAAGGCGTCTGTGCCAACTGAGGGACACCACTTCCATCATAATCTGTAAATTGAAGTACCGTAGCCTACATCTAACAATACTTCTTGCCGCTGACAGTCTGCAATACGCGATACGTGGCTACGAGAGATACGTTGATCATGCCAAGAAACAAACCCTTTACCAACATACTATCAATTGGAGGTGAATGAGATAATAAGGCACCCAACGAAATAAGGAGCCATAGCACCGTAATAAAGATATTAAAGTAAAATCGAAAGATACATGAAGGCGAAAGGGATGAGCGTGGGTTCTACTGAATAATGTAACGCTAATAACCAAGTATAAATAGGAAAGGTAGGAACACGAGTCTATTAGCCCTGTCCACAGCTACTAGAGCGAGAACGCTGTGTGCGAGAGAGAGAGAGAAAGGCAGCCACAGCGTGAAAATACAGATTTGTTTTACATAAAGTACACGATAATCCAGAATTTCCAATTTAAATGTACCCAAACCCCCTTTTTATCCAAGTGACGGCTTTGTATGTTGAATACAAACAAGGTCAGACGGCAGCCTGGAATAAAAAATAAAACGCATCTTGTGATATTAACATGCCTAAGGCCATGTTTCATTAATAATACATTGGAAAAGGTGTTCGCAGACGTGACAGCCAGGAGTCCGTGAGTGAAATTAGGATCTTCAATTTGATGTACGATAGGCCTACTGAATTTGTATCCATATAGCCTGCCTACAAATTGCTTTCAAAATATCGGACAATAACACTGCAAATTCCGGTTATTTAAAAAAAAAACTCATAGCAAATCGACGGTGTATTGAAGTGCTTGGGATGCGCTCGTCTACCCTAGTAGCGACTAATGGCGTTGTCTCACCATGTGTTTAGAAGAGTGAAGTGCAACTGTGAACTGAAAGTAATTTTACGAACACTAGTATTCCCCTAGAGATTTACGTGCCGCGTTATACCGAAAAATCAATGGCAAAGGTCCGATGTGTCCATATACTGTGCTCTAATCTTCATAACAAGACAAGCCGATATCCCGAAACGCGTCGATTCGCATTATATCGACCTGTCTCAAAGCTACGTTATAAACGAAGATATTTTATACGTATTTTGAACAGGATAACGGTATCCGCAAGAGCGCAAGTATTATTGCTTTAGACACGGACGTAAATCTCGTGGTTACGTAGGAATGTCCAATCTATGGCAACGTCTTCCTCCACCGGATACCGATAGGCACGTGAATTCAGAACAAACATTACCGTTCTGCCTCAATTGTGATAGACCAGGGCCGGTGATAACCGAGCAGAAACGCCGATAACATGAGTCACGCCGGAAATAACGCACCTGTGGAGACACTTCTTTTAACGGACAAGATAGCGGTTCGGCATTTTATGGATAGTGTTGTCACACGCAAATTTTAGTCTTAAATGAAAGATACATCTTGTAGGCTACTTCTTGTTCCGTTCTATAAGGGGGCAGATGACCTAGCTGTTCCGCCCATTAGAACTAATATCTACACATATCTTTCTGGGTCATCGAGGTCATCAGTCGTATCAATTACATCTCGGCTTGGTATATAATTATATTAATGCAGCCAATGGCCATGTACTTTTCTTTTCAGGACGGGTCAGGGAAGGGATATTGGAAGGAAATCGGCCGTGGACCTATTGAAAGGTACCGTCCCGGCATTTGCCTGGTGGTGAAAATGGGAAACCACGAAAACCATTTTCAGGACGGCCGAGGTGGGATTCGAACCCACGCTCTCCCGATGCCAGCGAGGCACGAGGTAGCGCGTAAGCGCTCTCGACCACCGCGTCGGCTTGGTATATAAAACTCTACAGTGAAACCTCTATTAAGAGACCAGTGACGGTTCCATGGAAAACTGGTCTTTTAATAGGGGTATGCATTAAAAAGAATTGTATACTGCATTATTAAGTACAGTTGGAACACATACTTGCTTACAATTTATCAGCATTAGTTCACATTTACTAGCCTACAAATTAATTACAATTAGTTATTTTCTGAGCTCTGTCATTTAAATAAGATTTAAATAAGTTACGAATTGATCTCTGTTTGAGATTAGCACTTTTTTTTTACAATTTCACTTTCTAGAATATCTCTGAGTGAGTTCGAAAGTCCATTAATTTGTACTGGGTTCAAAAAATCTGCTAGGAGAGCCGATTTTTGTATTTTTTATACGTTACATAACACTTTTTCTAATGACATTGCATGCTGACGCAGTTCTGTGCCAACAGAACCATTGTTTGCATCATCACCCTCATCACCATCTCCAATGGGAAGGCAGACGAGAAGTGGTCTTTTGAAAAAGCTCTATGGGCAGCGGGCGTAGCTCAGAGCTAGAGCTCTCTAAGAACATGTCCTTATCGTGAAGTAGTGACTAGCACTTTTGGCCACCACCACGGAAATTTGGGTTCGATTCTCATCTTAACTCCAGGCGAACGCCGGGATAATACCTAAATTAAGACCACGGCTCTCTCCTAGACCCAATTACAATACACCACTAGTACAGCCATCAGAATGACACAGATTATCAGACATAGCGTATTCTACACACACCCAAGTACACGGGACTACATGACCACGGTACCGCAAAGCTCCTAAATCAACATCATCCTTACGGAGACTTTACAGAGCCTTATTCAGGACCACCGAACGTGTGCGGCATTACATTAATTTAGTTTTACTAACGTTCCGTAAGGATACGTCGTCAACTTGGCTGATCCGCTAGCTGCAAGAAAACTGAAGTATTTACCTCGTGACCGGAGATGCAACTTCGCTGATAATAACATTGAAATGCTACCTGGTTTAACAGTATTCTGGGTGTGTGATTTTAACATTACGTTCTGGGACTGGTTTTTGACAGACATTTTAATACATAACAGAGTGTTGTATCTGGGATGTAAAACTGGATTTGGTAATGTTTGTATGAATATTTCCATTTGAAATGTGCACCTTTTTACCGACTAAATAATAGATCTTTCTTGCACCTAAAATTCCTAGGGTCACCCTGTATTTGAGTCTGACATCTTCTACAACTCTTTAAGGGTCACCCATTATTTGAATCTGACACCTTGTGCACCTCTTTAGGAGTCACCCTGTATTCTTCTCTGCCTTCTTGTACACCTCTTTAAGTCACCTTGTATTCTTATCTGGCATCTTGTATATCTCTTTAGGAGTCACCCTGTACTCTTATCTGGCACCTCTTTAGGAGTCACCCTGTATTCTTTTCGCTTCGCTCAAATCCCGAGGACTCTTTCAACAGACTCCATTAACCACTAACTTCGGCTTCCCGCGTGGCTGCATGACGTCACGCACTCGCCGCCCTTTACCCATTATCTTAGGCTTCCCGCGCGGCTGCATGACGTCACTTCCGTCTCCGTCCCGCATAACTTTAGACTCAAGCATAACGACGAAGTTGACAAGATAATTTGAAATGATTAAAAAGAAATAACAGACTGTCGTTTATGTCTGCAATGACATGGCAACACACACTACGAATAGTGATTGTCGAGCCTTACTTTCATATTCCAGCCATAAAATATGACCTCAAACCAGATACCAATATTTACGACACAGAGAAAAGTTCGACCCAAATTCTCTACTCACTATTTGCCACAAACGATATGAGGTCAATACTATCATCTGCCATTCATATTTGCGGTAACGTTATCTGCCCTGCGGTGGTTACGAGCGCTTCGCGGTCTAGTATCATACAGCAGGTAATTGTAAATCAGCGACCATTCCCACGTGCCCCACTAAATACATGGTGGCCACTCAAATCGGTCAACGATTTTCCAGGAGTTCACAGATGTTGACAAAAAATAGTGGCGATCGCGTTATTGATACGCAAGCCTACACACAAATGATTTAATTGTTGTTTTAAAAAAGCCCTTGTGACTGAAATATCCGCTTTAAAAAAAGAAGAGAAACGGATGCTGCCTGCAATTTTATTGCGGTGAAGTTGTCTATACTCAATATGTTTTACAAAAATACTATCGCGTGATCTCACACACAGAAACAGGTAGCCTGAGGAAATTTCTTCCGTTAACGATAAGAGTGTTCTCCCAAAACCACAGCGGGAGTATGATTTAAAATGGTAAGATTTTTAGAATTAATTAACAGTGGCTATTTTCCAGGAGTTTTCAAATTTTTCATCATTTTCCGAGTTTTCCAGGCCTAATAAAAATCTAGGAGTTTTCCAGGATTTCCAGGAGTAGTGGCCACCATGTAAATAGTAAGTTAATGCTCACGTTACTTATTGCATGGTTAATTAGAGAAAGCAGGAAAATAAATGCGGGTGCCCAATGATTGATAACTGGAATGATATGGAACGACGAGAAGAATATGGGCGAAAAAATAAAAACTCGTGTAGGCCTACATGCCAGAGGATCGTGACCACCAACCGGCTCATATACTACGGGATATGGGCGAAATAAGTATAGTACTGGGATTTGAAACAAAGCGCTAGCCGCCACTTCGTCTCAAATCCAAGATATATCGGACAATGGTACGGCCAGTTGCGCTGTATGGAGATGAATGTCGACCATCCGACAAAATTTCAGAAAGTCACCAACATGCCATAGAAATGAGAATGCTCCGTTGGACAGTGGGCATCTCCCTTATTGACCATGTCAGAAACGACACAATTCGGGAGCAAATGGGTGTCGCCCCAATTGTGGACAAAATGAGAGAGAAACGGCTCCGATTGTATGGCCATGCCCTGCGTGCAGCGCCTGATACTGTTAGTTTACTAACGCTGTCCTTCATTTTGAGGTTGAAGGCCTACGCCCCAGAGGACGACCGAAGCAGCGTTGGCAAGACACAATAAATGGTGACTTAAAAATTACCGATTTTAGTATTTGAAAAGTTCATGCTGGTTTCGTATTGATGAACTAATTATTAATAATTGTGGCAAAAGTTCCGCCTAATCAATACCTTTATTTTGGTTAATGAGCACTTTGTGGTCATTGGGTACATGTTTCGAGGCCTAACTGTTTTGGCCCCTTCATCAGCCGATAGGCCCTATAGATTAACATAAAGGTATTCATTAGGCGGAATTTTTGCCACAATTATTAATAAAAAATACGGCCTAAATCCAGCCGACGCACGAAACCGGACAAAATGGAGGTAATTGACCAAAAAAAAAAGCTGAACCTGCACCAGCGGGACAACGCTAGGAAGAAGATATGTAGTAAGTTAAATATTATGATTTTGTACAAGAAAATCATAACCGTCCTTAACAACGCCAAGATTAACAAGAAGTTCCGTGGCGAACTAAAGAGCCTACTTTTCTTAAAATTTAAGATTCATGCCAATGATTAATATATATTGATCTATCTAGAATGACGAAATTAAGTTGGTAATAATAGAGAACTACAGTTGGCAGCCCTGGTGACTGAATATATTCCTAATTCCATCTCTTAAGGTACAGAATACAAAATTTGGTTGAAGTCCAATGGATAGCATGGACGTTACATGCAGTTAAACATTGGATCTAACAGCGCGCGTAAAATCATGTTGGCAACAATGACATACATGGATTGGTCAGACATAATCTGAAATAATATGATCTATTGCTGTGTCAATTTTGAATGAAATCCAAATGATAGCATAGAAGTTACATGCATTTAAATTTGGACCTCTCAGCAGACTTAGAATCATGTTGGCAGCACTGACGTATATAAGTTACTCCAAATTAATATAGAATGTCAGGTACTATACGTGTGCTTAGTTTAAAGCTGTTGGCTTGCATACTTTCTGATATATGGGTATTTGGATATAAAAAATTGAGAGCATTTATTAACAGTTGGCAGCCCTGGTGGCTCTTAAGAATACGCTCAGTCATATCCACTTATGTACACATAGCACATACGAAATTTGGTTCAAATCCAATTGATATTGTAGAAGTTATATGCATTTAAAATTTGGACCTATCAGCAGGCTTATAATTATTTTGGCAACACTGCCATGTATGGCCTCCTTGAAATTAAACTGCAATATTACTATCTATACGTGTGCCAATTTTGAAATAGCTCCCATTCATACCTTCCAAGATATCCAACTTGGAGCTCAAATTTCAATTGCGATTTTTCAGCAGTTGGTAGCACTGACATCATTTTCAAATATGTCCGTGAGATATTCAGGTATAGATCTTTACTCCCACCAAATTTAGTTTCGATTGCTGCAGCCGTTTAGGAGTTGATAGGGGGGAACACACACACAGCCAGCCAGCCAGAAGGACAGACAGACACACATTTGCCCGATCTCACAAGTCTTTTTCCTCATTTTTGCAAAATGTGAAAAGTAGGCTAAAAATAAGACAAAATATGATATGGGGGATTCTCAATGGATACAGGCCTACACAGAGCAACCCTCACGCTTAGACAATACGTTTCACACCCATATCATATACAACTCACCCTCCTCACAGGTCTACCAGACTATAAAACAAGCTGTGCTACATTCGTCTGTAAGCGCAACGTACAATAAAAACCAGCAGATGCATTTTAACCAAGTGCTATGCCAGTACGTTATGTCTCGCTTAGACCCAATGAATAGCCTACTTGTAAAACGAATGAATCCAACTGCATAATACTATTAAGTTAACCTGTTCATAAACCATTAGGGGCATATACAAACCTACGTTCGTGCATTGAATGGAACATAATAATGCACCCATTACCCCGCCTCAATACGCAAAACACAACATCGAAGAAAATTCTCTTTATAATAGCAGCCAGTACTGCTCGCAGGCTGGTTGGATCCTCCGGAAGTGCCATTGTATGTGGGTAGAAACCCCCTTAAAACAAAGGCAGTCCTATAATGAAGCATAATAGCTAGACGAGGCAGTTCGTCAAAGCCGAGTAAGTGACAGGTCAAACCGTTGTAAAATTATAGGTAGTCTATTATTACATATTCATTATTAAAAGTAGGCTACTAGTTGTTGGAAATGATCTAACTCCATGCATAATTGAACCTTCCTCATTCTATAATGCAACTGATTTCTTATAATATTCTTCAATGTTTCTGGCGACTGCTACTGAAAAGAAGAGATAGGTTGTTAGGACACAGACTACTCAGGAATAGCAAACTTGGTAATGGAAGGAAGGGCCGAGGACAAGAACTGTAGGGGAAGACTGGGGATAGAATACATTGAACAGATTGCCTCGCATGTAAGGTGTGGTAGCTATGTGGAGATAAAAAAGATTAGCTCAGGGCAGGGAGCGCTGCATCAAACCCCTGGCTCTACAGGCCATGAAGGGCCTAGGTCTACCAAGCGACCGCTGCCCAGCTATTTGGCCTGCAGATATTGGGGTGAAGCGTGGTCAACGCACAGGGTCCCCTCGGCCATTCACCTTGGTTTTCGTAACCGGGGCGCTGCCTCACTGTCAGACAACTACTCAATTGTCCTCACAAGGCCCGTTCCAGCCCTCACGTCAGTTCGTAAAATCGGAGCCGGTAATCGAACCCGGGGCCTCCGGGCGAGGCAGGCGCGCAACCCCAACAGAGATGCATCAAACCAGTAAAAAAAACTAAGGCTTAATAACAACCTTATTCATACACAAGAAACGTAATTTAGCGGTTCACTTTAGACCATCCTTTGTATAAATATTTTTTAAAACTGAAATTACCTGATTTAATAGTCGGGAGGATATCAGGAGAGGATTGAGTATTAGATGTTCACTGCTCCGCTGTCATAGACCCACCGTCCCGCCCAAATAGCGACAGACTTATATAGTTGAAATCGAAGTTCTCACCCCCATCTTTCTCACTGAGTCAGTATTGCCAACCCCACGCGTTTGGTACTTTTCACACGTGATGTATGAAATCACTAAGTGAACTCAATTAGTGTGTTTATTTATGAATTTATAATGTTTTACATACAACCGACAGCAGTGGCTACGCTGGCTAAAGCGCAGCATTAGGTCATGGGGCCAAGCTCTCTGCTGACTCGGTAGACGCGTGGGTTCAAGCCCCACCGTCGGCCGTCCTTGAAATGGTTTTCTGTGGTTTCCCATTTTCAACACCAGGAAAATGCTGGGACGGTACCTTCTGACAGGCCACGGCCGATTCCTTCCACATCCTTGCCCAGTTTCATTCACCATCATTCATTCCATCTCTCATTAACTCCTCTCCTGAGGTTGGCGTCAGGAAGGGCATCCGACCGTAAAAACCATCGCCACAAAGACTTCCATCGCATCTCATCCCCGACCCCGTTGGAAAAACGGGAATACAAAGGGGTAGACATACATAATGTTTTACATACAAAAACAGACCTAACCTGGGGCTTACGCCCCAGACCCCCTTCCTTGTGGTACTAGCATTAATTTTCGACCAGGCAGTACCTAACCTAGTAGCGGACATAAATTCTATCTTATTAATGTTTTACATGCAAAAACAAACCTAACCTGGGGCTTACGCCCCAGACCCCCTTGCTTGTAGTACTAGCAGTAATTTTCCACAAGACAGTGCCTATCTTAGTAGCGAAGGCGTGTGGTGAATTTCTTTATTCAAGTTGGTAACGTGTCACATGATCGTCTTTCGGGTGTCACATGACTGTCAAAGAAGGCGTCCGTAAGTGAAGAAAGTGAAGAAAAATTGCATTCTTTCCGTGAAATAACAATTATTGCGGTGCAGCAGTGGCTATTGAGTATGTAGAGATTGTGAAACGACTCCCAACAACTCCCCGAAAGGTATGCATATCATAAATGATACATTTTCAATAAGCTAAGGTGTTAAAAGTGATGAAAGGCGAGGATGGTCTAAAGTGAACAATAAATATTAAAAGTGCCCAGCGCCGTAGCTGGGCTCGTAATATCGCGCGACCACGGCCGCGAGGGTAGCTGCAAGAAGTCTGGATATCGGAGGTTCGAATCCTGGCGCTGACAGAGGCTATCCTGAGTGTGTGTTTCCCCGAGTTTATCCACACTCCCTCCAAGCAAATGCCGGGATAGTTCCTTATTTCAAATCCTGGTGCTCATACCTCATCCCTGTCCCTAATACAGTTACACACACACTACTACAGTCTTCACATCAATAAAAGTTAACAGGCAAATGCAACACACACCCAAATAGACGGGGCTGATGTCCCAAATTTATTAACATACGGTTTAGCCTAATTAAAAGTAAGATTCGACGTAACCCAGCCGCCTAAATAAGTACCGGACCTAAATGGAAACAATTCGAAATGTTACAATGTTCAATTGGCCTTATTTATCATAATTCACCTCGTAACTGCAACACTATTCCCTCTATTTCCCATTCAAGTGATATATCGGCCCAATGCCTGTTGAATGTACTTTCAGAGTTTCTGTTCAGCAGCAGTTGAACTACTGATTATACATTATCTTCCACTATGTCAATGAAACAACGGTTAAACAGAGATCTATTAACTTTTATTCCAACCGGTACATAAAGAATGCTTCAACTTCCGTGCCTGAAATCTGCAAACCAGGTACCGTATAAGGAATAATTGTTGTAGTATATTGATGGAGGCGTACATTTTAAATAATGTGCACGCCACACAAAATAACGAATTCCAATTCAATCGTATCTATAATTTCAGTGGGAGAGGAGAAACTGGGCAGAAATTTATGCAACAACCTGTTGCTTTGGAATGGGATGTTGGCACAAGGCCACTCATTTGTAGCGGTCAGAGAGGAAAATACCCAGCAGGCAATGAGTGATATTTCTCTCATACGAGGTGTATTTTCCCCAATTCCTGTACATATTAAATAATGTAGCTTATAAATTGAAAAGAATTACCTTTCATCTTGATTCGTGAAATCTGAAGTCTCGTTGTGCGCGTGCGCATCCAGCTTGGCGAAGTTTTATTCTACACTTTCACACACACAGAACACGTACGATATTATAAACGAAAATAAAATTATCGTGCGTCAACACACTGCACTTTATTGTAGAATGGGATCTGTTACATCATTTGGTCGACGGCCTAAAAGTATGAGGCCAATGATGTTTATTTATCAACACTCAGAAACACATGACACTTTCGTTTCAGGAGGCTCTTTCTGGCGAACAATATGAACCACTTGTTTTCACTGCACTTTCATTTTCACAATTTTCACTTGATTAAATCACGACATTAATAATTTATTTGTAAAAACTGTACGTCGGTAAAATAAATACTTCACTCGGAACGTCGAACGCAGAACCCATTCTCTTGCTGAGCCATGTTACAAGTGTCGAGTCTGCGCCTCGACCTCAAAACAATCTCCCCCCACTACAATCCCATTCCCATCTGTATTGGGTTCGAGAGTACGCCTCTTCGGCTATATTCGGCATGACTCGGCTCTGTACGCGTCACGATCCACGCAGAGCGAGGTTTCAGTTTTGGAGCGGCAGAGCGATATTGGGAAGATGCAGTAGGTAGTTCTTATGCATTATTAATGCATAGCACTTGTTCTGCTTATTAAGGTAGCTATCATTAGCTGTATTCCAGGTAATACCTCCTTAATGAACGCGAGTAGCGATTTCCATGAAGGAAGAACTTATGATTCACAGAATAAATGATATGAGTTCTCCATGTCTGAACAGCATAGTTCAACTCATCCACTCGACACGGCGTTACCAAACTTCCTTCCTGGCGACTAATCATCTCGTTTTGGAAAATGTCGTTTTTAATAAGGATGTCCTCATTTTTATGAATACAAACGATCGACAGGGGTAGTAGATGTCCTAGCCAACATGAGTTGCAGTGGGTGCTGCTGCTGTCTATTTAGGCGGTAGAAAGTGAAACACATAATTTGTAAATAATTCGTTCCTGCATAGAATTCGAACTGATCATCGAAATTGGAGAGTAGATCGCCTCAATGACTCCAACTCAAAGGAGCTACGCTTTGTAGCTGATGTCATTTTTTTATTATTATTTGCGAATTGACCACTTCGGATCACGCTACAATTTCATTTTTTCTTTGCCTGAAGTTTCCTCTTCCTCCAGTACTCCTTCATATGGGCGCTATGCTGTTTCTTCTGCTCATCCGTCCAGGCTCTTCCCTTCTTTGTGGTTCTTGTGACGTGAAACCCTTCCAAATTTTGAATTATGTACCGAAATGTTTCCCTGTTTGACATCTGAACTTCCTGGATGTTGGAATTTTCGAGATCTTTTCGAACTTCCTTAATCCATGTCGTTGTTGTCTTCTAGTTCCACAGGTAGTCGAATAACTGTTTGGTTAGTCTAGTTTTGTCCATTCTGTCCAAGTGTCCGAGAAACGATAACCTCCTCTGCTTCATGGTCTCTGAGATTCTCTCCACATTTTTATAGACTTCATTGTTGCTCCGAAGTTTCCAGCCGGTTTCAGTCTGGACTGGGCCCATGATTTTCCGTAGTATTCTTCTTTCTAGGATCTCTAGCTTCTCCAACTTGTAATTCATCGAGAGGCATTCGCTGGCATACAGGCATTCTGTTTTTACTACCGTGTTGTAATGTACTAGTGTGGCATTCCATGAGATGCATTTCTTGTTGTAGATGTTTTTAGTTAGCCCATAAGCACTTTCCATTTTTGAGATACGATCTTCTACAGCAGCTTTCTCTAGGCCGTTCTCTTGTATGGTTTCACCGAGGTATTTGAACTTTTTCACCCTCTGAATCCGTCCAATCTCTGTTTCAAGGAATTGTGGTCCATGTTTGTCATTCATCATGAACTTGGTCTTCTCTTTCGAGATCCTAAGTCATGTCTTGCTAGCGATCTTTTCTAATGTCATATTATTATTATTATTATTATTGGTGTTGTTTGAGTCTTCAGTCTTTTGACTGGTTTGATGCAGCTCTCCATGCCTCCCTGTCCTGAGCTAATCGTTTCATCTCTACATAGCTACCACACCCTACATCGGAGGCAATCTGTTTAACATATTCTAACCTTGGTCTACCCCTACAGTTTTTGTCCTCGACCCTTCCTTCCATAACTAAGCTTGCTATTCCTGGGTGTCTTAGTATGTGTCCTACCAACCTATCTCTTCTCTTCATTAGCAGTCGCCAGAAACATCTCTCCTCTCCCACTCGCCTTAATACCTCTTCGTTTGTAACCCTATCTACCCATCTGATCTTCATCATTCTCCTGTAACACCACATTTCAAATGCTTCAATTCTCCTCTTTTCTGCTGCACCAATAGTCCAAGTTTCACTTCCATAGAGCGCCACGCTCCAGACAAAGGCTTTCAAAAATGACTTCCTAATACCTAAATCTATATTCGATGTCAACAGATTCCTTTTTTGTAGGAAGGCTTTCCTTGCCTAAGCCAACCTACTTTTTATATCCTCTTTGCTTATTATTATTATTATTTTCATGATGTTTATTTTAATTAATATAAGGATCACAATTTGTCATTTTTCAATTATTTTGTTTTCAACGTTTCCCACTTCTACTCCAGGCGAATGCCGGGATAGTACCTAAATTAAGGCTACGGCCGCTTTCTACCCAAATCCTAGCTCCAATTACAAATACATATATTAGTACAGTCATCACAATGACACAGGTTATCAGACAGATTCCGCACTCACCCAACTACATAGGCCAAAGGCTACAGGACCACGATGTCGCAAAGCCTTAAATGAATCAACAGTACGGTAAGTAAAAAGAATCGAACAATTTGCAAGCCCATTTGCATAGTTCATACATAGTTATTGTTGTTATAACAGTAAGGTCATCTGCCCGTCTTAACACAGATAAATTAACACACATTTAGATTGATTTAAACATTAAAGGTGGATGCCGAAATATTAAAAGCATTCATGTGGAAGTTTGCTGCAACATTTGCGCTGCACAGATAAAAAATCCACAGCCTGCTTCCAGTCTCCGACCGGGTCAGGAATGGAATGAATGAAGCCCCCATCTAGCGGCGAGGATATGGACTGTGCCGGCTGCCGAGGCCTAACGCACTCCTCTGGCGCAATGATTAAATGAATGACAGATGAAATGAAATGATAGTGGAGAGTGTTGCTGGAATGAAAGTTTGACAGGGAAAACCGGAGTACCCGGAGAAAAACCTGTCTGCCTCCGTTTTGTCCAGCACAGATCTCACATGGAGTGACCAGGATTTGAACCACGGATCCAGCGGCGCTGCACAGATATTCACCATTAATATTACCGGTAATGAAAAACAAACAAATGAATAAAACTAATAAACATAATCATAAACAAAAATATACGGATTACAAACAATCAGAAATTCAAATAAGAACAAGTTCTTTGAGTAAATTCGCACAATTTAATTACTGGCCCTAACCCATTCTCACTTATAAAGCGGATGACGCGATCAGCAGCCACATTGTCATCAGCTGATAATAAGAGTGTACCAAGGTTTCTTCGTGCCCCCAGTATACCTTCCTTCGGAGGGGAAGTAAAGCCGGAGGGCCCATGTCATAGATTTATAGCATGTTAAAAGCTTGCCACGGTGGGTGAGTGGATATCGTGTCGGTCTACTAACCCCAAGATTGCAGGTTCGCTCCTGGCCGTGGTAAGTGATTTTTTTTTTGAAAGGCGGCAAAAATACGATACGCATGTCATACGATGTTGGCATGTAAAAGAACCCATTTGAATTCAGTAGGCCGAGTTCATAATGGCAAAATTAATCTCGGGAGTTTCCGCCAACACAAAGTTCCTCATTTCGGGGCAGATGACCTCGTAGTTCCGCCCCTTAAAACAACAATAACTATAACTTTCTCTACTAGAAAGCGCTATAGTGTTCAAGGAGCTTAGATATCTAACATCTAAACTCCTTGACTTTCATAGTCAAGGACCAATGAAATTCGACATGCAAGCTACCCTGTGGGTGTAAAATAACTAAGCTTGCACCCGGCACCCGAGGCCATACGATATTATTATTATTATTATTATTATTATTATTATTATTAACATGTTAAAGAACCTTCCACTAATTACACTTGTGTGAAGCTACTGTAAATTATAGGTTAGATTTGACAAACGCTCTTAGGATCCAACGTTCGTCGCCAGGAACCAACTGCGGTGGCATCTAGTAACCAAGTTCAGAACTAGTTGCCGTTGAGGGTGGCGTTTGGTAGCAAAAGTAGGAACTACTTGAAAATTGAATGTCTACAGTCATTACTTGAATTGAAAAGATACAGTCAGTCTGAGAGACTAGACTTTATATCATTTCAAATGACGCATGCTACAAAATGATGCTACACATCTTAGAAAGGCTCAGGAGGGCTTCTCGCTTCGCTCGAAACCCCAGGACTCTTTCAACAGACTCCATTACCCATTAACTTAGGCTTCCCGCGCAGGGAACGGAGAGCGGGAGGTGCACTCTGCTGCATAACGTCACGCACTCGCATAACGCCAGACCCCAGGAGTAAACTCAGACTCGGTGCATATGCACTGAACAACATGATGACGTCATACACACCGTAACGCGTAACGGTAGACAAAAGCATAACGATGAAGTCGACAAGATCATTTGAAATGATAAAAAACAGATAACACACACTAATACAGTCATCACAATTAACACCGGTTATCAGACAGATTCTACACACACCCAAAGTTCACGGGGCTACATGGCCGCGTTGTCACAGTCCCTAAACTGAGGAACCAACCAACCAGGTTTCTTCGTAGGTCAGCAAGATCCATACACTCGGTTAAAGTGTGGACCACGGTGAATACGGCTCTACTGGTCGAGTGTGAGGGGCTCTTCCCTTCTCATTAGGCAGGCCTTCGTTGCGCACAACGAGCCTTCATACTTTTATGACCAGTGCAAATGGATAACGTAATGTTTTCTACTCAAGTTATCACCGTGCGGATCATGCAGGTAACATAGCGTCAAGAATAGTAACCGACGAGATGCTGGGTGGTCAAGGGGGATGTCACGTGATTTTATGTTAGACTCGCTCCAAATTTTATCACACGCATACGACTGGCCACGAATGGCCGACCCACTTATAACAAGAGCACATTTCACCACGGAGAGGAGAACGGTGACTGAGGTTACTATTCTATAGAGCTGAGCCATGCTCTAGCCCACGGGGCAGTACCTGTCAATAGTGCAAGCTAATGTGTAAACAAAGAATAGTTTCCAACTTGGCCGCCGGCACTCGTAACTCAAACGGGTATTACGAAGAGTTACTTAATTAGTTAGTTACTACCCTTACACGAATTGATTGCTGGCGGTCGAGATGGAAACTATTCGCTGTTTACTTGTGTCACACGTCACTCTGCTTCGTTGACAGGTACAGTTGCGCGAGTAGGATATGACTCAGCTCCAGTAGCTCCGTCATCGTGTAACTATCCGTGGTGACTTGAGCTCCTGTGACGCTTATCTGCGCTTCTGAGACACGTAGCGCGCGCAATGCTGCTTGACTTATGTGCAGACTGCACTCTGTCATCATTGTGTCCTCCGCTTCATCCCGCGGGGCTCCTGCTACAATAATCAACAAGCGCTGGCACAGCCACGCTCAGTGGCAATCAAATCTTGTTGTTTTATGGGTGGAACAGCGAGGTCATCTTCCCCTTATTACGAAGAGATCGAGAGTTAAAAGTTTATGTCCAGTTTCAACTTTATAACTACTTGTCGAAATGCGATATTCTACTGTGTGTGAATCCTTTAAATATTTTATGAACTTCTCAGTGAATATATCCGGTAAATCATATCAGATTCTGGTCGTGTTACTTATGCAGGAATAGCAAGCGAATGAGGCATCCATGTACCTACTCGGAATATTCTCCTCGGCATTCAACCATTTGCCAGTGGCCAGTCAGATTACGCCAGCTCTATTGATAAAACGTAATCGGCTTTTCTGTTGAGTTGGCAGAGTTGAGTTGTGTGAAGCGTTCATGTGGAAGTTTGCAGCAACGTTTGCGCTGCACAGATATTCGCCATTAATAGTCAGCATTGCTGAGTTCATGCAGCCCTGCTCCCCCATCCCACTTCCACTGTTCGTTCGCGAAAAAGAGAAGATCAACATTCACAGATCGATGTGCATGTGATAATTCATGGCTACACTCCACTAAGTTTGACAACGTTGCAAAGGGCATTCATGTGGTCCGTTTTTAGCATCAATTCCACGGCTAGAATTGAACTGCAGCGAAGGAAAATAACAGTTATACAGTACACCCAGTAGGCTTACATAAGGATACAATTCCAATAGTATGCAGATAAAATAACCTATTTGTATCTACATACTGTAGTTCATTGTGGCTCCATAATATTGTCAGACAAAAATAACATGAAGGGTAGAGGTTCAAAAACAACATAATAAATTCTGAGAAAATACTGCTTTTATTCGTTGCGTTTTCTTTTGTGTATGTCTATGTGACAGAAATGCTTAGTAAACACGTTGCTTAGTAGTGATGTAACTTGATGCTTGTTTGTGACCAGTGAAATTCTCTAAAGTATATGATGATTATTGTTTTAACAATTATAGCATAAAGTTACATAACTAAACAACGTATTTAGGCTTATAATAAATTTGAAAGAAAAAACACACATGCAAGAAATAAAAGCTATAAAGTAATCCTATATAAAGTCTGTATGGTAATCAATTAAAATGCATCATTGCAGAGGGATTTAGTTATGATACAAAATTAGACAGTTAGATACACCATGGTGGTAAATAAAACAAAGGAAGGATTATTGTAGTTTTACGTGACTATTAATCGCGAGATCATAAGCCACGGGACCTCCTTTTTACGTGGAATTCGAACCACAGGACATGGCATTTCACCTTGAAAATCTCGCATTCATTGACCGGGAATCGAACCCGGTCTGCCGTGGAGTGAGGCCAACAGCTTGACCGCTGCGCCACCACGCCCTCCTATGGTGATCAATGCTAATGAATGTTAAGGAATTAGGTTTCTAAATAAAAGGAATCAAAAGTTATCCCGTTGGAGGAACTAGTGTTCAGTTTGGAGGAGATTGTAGGCATTTAGAGATTACTATGGGAGTTTTCATTGGAGAAAGCACGTATGTGAGATAGTTAAGAAAGCATACAAGGCACTACATAATATGGTTATGTGGCATGGAGATAAGGGAGAGGGTTTATCTGTCTCTAGTAAGACCTCAGCTGGAATATGCTGCAGGTGTTTGGAATCCATAGGCTATTAATCATAATGTCTGAGTTGCAAGGGGTGAAAAATAAGGTCGCCAGATACGTACTGAGATACCACAGGTGGACAGGAAGTGCAAGTGAAATGGTTTAGAATTTGGGTAATGAATGTTTGGCTTATAAACGTTCTATAGCATGATTAGATGATATGTTTTTAGCTTATACGGAAGAGAATGTACGGGAAGATTAGGAATGGTAGGGAACGATTTGATCATTCTTGTAAAGTAAATCTAAGTCAATGGAATAGCAACACGGGGAAATATTCCTTTGTGGGGATGGGGGAAATAGTATGGAACCATTCGCCATAGGACCTTTTCAGCCCTATGCCTCCAAGTTTTCTGCAGACAATTTAACTATATTTCTTTATAGACCCTATTTGTTCACATATTAAAACTGTAATTTTGATGTAATTTTGCCACCAAGGACTATTTCCCAGTTTTCAAATAAACTCACACCTAAGCCTATCTACCAAATTGCATTTCCTATTCTCCTCTGTTATTTCCATTCCTTATCACACAGTTTATATTCTTTCGAATTTTGTATTTTTTTCTAATAGTATTATAGCAATTTCCTTGCTCAAGTATTTAGGGAAGGACACAACATTTTGTTGCAATGGTGTCGTATAAATATACAGCCCTATTTTGGATTTGTGCCAACCTTAATTATCAACATACGATATTGTAATTTGTAGTTCTTCAGTCGGTCAACACGAGTATGCCCAATGAATGGGCGGGATACAAGATATAAATATGTAAACACACTCCTGGAAAAAATTACATGCATTAATTAAATTACCGGTATCACAATTAAATGGGGCAATTTAGGATTACGCCTTTTGACCCTCAAGTGGCCATCATCAGATCCTACTACTATACTGTAGTAGTGTAATTAATTATTACTAGATGATGCCCGTCAAAACATGACGGTCATTGGGAAAATATTTACTGAAGGATTCTCTTACACAAAATGAATATTTTGAACGAATACTTTTTGACACTGTTGCAACTTTAAGGCCATCGAGAGATCTACTTCGCAACATACAGTACAACTGGCCGAGACAGAAACCTTGATGAGACAAATAGAGACCACGTTTCAGAGTTTCCCCCTTGAGCTTTATTGATTATGATTAAGTATGCCAAGGGAATTGGAAAATTGAAGTGTTTTATCGGAAGATGTTAAATCAAGTCGAAGGATTATAGCTCGTTGCCCTTTAAATGATTTGCCTCCACATATACTTACTCTAAAAGTTTGAGCCATAGAGCCACAACAATATTTCCCCCCTTTTTAATTGTCATAAACAAAGTTCTCAGTAAGACGCGGCGGGATCCGCCATTTCTCTGGTGGAATAGAGCCATTGCGCGCAAGCGCGGGAACGACAATTATTACATTTTTCTTTAATAATTTAAAAATATACCCTAACATATATTTTCCTTTTAAAGACACTCTGCAAATCTACATGCCAAGAACTCTCGTTAAAATGCATTACGAAGTCAATCGGTTAAGACGTTATCACAATCTCTCGGTAACAAAAATCAGTTTAGTGTTTTAGATATATAGATAGTGTGAATTTTAACCGCTACACAGTGAACGGTATATTCACCTACAATTTGTAGAGATTATGTTCTAAACATTAACAAAAATTGCCAAGCCATCCTACATTCAAAAGAACACATTAGTAAACCTACTACTAAGCTTAAGTCAGAAGAGCAGACTTGCAAAATTCATTCTTACTGACAGGCCAGAGGAATAAAATTATACCAAATATCGCATGAAGAAGTAAAAATTGTCGAAAGATGTAAGATCCTATGAATAACAGGTTGGGTTGCGCAGGCTATTCTGTATCAGACACATCGACAGCATAGATTTCGAAGATGGTGATTCAGACTTTATACTCTTACAAAAACGTATTTGAAGATACCACGGGAAAAGCGGGGTAAGTCTCATTCTTTAATTTTTCAGGAGAGTGAATTTAAACTTTCAACACTAAAAATAAATACTTTTACACCCCAAATGAGGGTAAGCAATATAGTGTTTTTTTTTTCAAATTTATTTCTTATAAAGGAAGTGCATGTAAAACAAATAACAACTAAAGTTAAATTATGAAAAGAGTGAGAGGATATGGGACGTTCTTTTCGTTTCCACTAAAATAAAAACCTCTGAATCTTGGTGGCATTCCAAATTTATTTGAAATATTTCAACTGACCTGTAGTGACGATGGCTGGCCACCAAAATGCGCCATAAACTTATTTCCGAAAAAAAAAAATGGACTTCTCCGTTCTTTCCGTGGGGGTCTTCATTTATTTTCTTTGCTTGCTTATATTCCACATGAGACCGCCTCGTTTTCCCCACGGTTATTCTGTACCCCCCCTAGGATATAGCATCCATTCATCACACCACTTAAAATATCAATTGACGCACAAAAGATGCCAACAAATCTTCTAGATTGGACACAAAGTACAGTATACAGGAGAAGGAGCGGTGATGTAGTTAGCTGCACATGGCCATGGGACCAAACGAGTGGGTTCGAAGCCAATCATAGGGCTTGAATTGGTTTATCGTGGTTTCCTATTTTCAACTCCAGGCAAATGCTGAGACGGTATCGTGCCTATCGGCTCATAACCAACATCTATTCAGTCCATCCCTCAACTCCTTTGTTGAAGTTGGCATCATGAGAACATCCAGCCGAAATAAACATTCGCTACACACACAGAGACTCACCTCACCGCATCCCGGGCTCTGAAGAAACGGGAGCAGACTAATAAGGGGTAGAATACACATAATTTGATCTCCAATTATAAAATCCGCCATGTCAAATACTAAGAAGTTTAATAATTAAATTAAAACGTACATGTTTCGGGATACAATGATACCTTCGTCAGCGTAGATTAAAGAAAAAGAATCTTAAAAACTATGTTAACATTTACAAAGCGAAAATGGATATCCTTACAAAAGCATTAGAATGTAAATTAATGAAAGTTCACAAAAAAAATAGAAAATACATAAAAGAACTTTTAATAATACAAAAATAACCCCTGGCACTACAGTCCGTGAGGGCCCAGGCCTACCAAGCGACCGCTGCCCAGCCATCCGGCCTGCAGCCATTGGGGTGACGCGTGATCAGCGCATTGGGTCCCCTCGGCTGCCATTCTTGGTTTTCGTGATCGGGGCGCTACCTCACTTGTCAGACAGCTACTCAATTGTCCTCACGAGGCTGAGTGCACCCCATTCTAGACCTCACGTCAGTTTCTAAAATCCCTGACGGAGTCACGTATCGAACCCGGGGCCTTCGGGTGAGAGGCAGGCGCTCTGCCCCAACACCACGGGGCCGGCTAAAAGAACTTTTAATCTTGTTCTATTATGTATTTTCTATTTTCTTTGTGAACTTTCATTTATTTACATTCTAATGCTTTTGTAAGGATATCCATTGTTAACATAGTTTTTAAGATTCTTTTTCTTTAAAACTGCTAACGAAGGTACCATTGTATACCGAAACATGTACCGTACGTTTTAATTTAAATATTAAACTTCTTAGTGTTTGACAAGGCGGATTTTATAATTGGAGGTTAATATCAGTCAACACGGATAATATTTAATACCATATTCATAATGGTTAATGTCAGGAGGTCACACGAAAAATAAAAGGTTAATGTCTATGCATTTTACATAATTTAATGTCAAAATGCTTCTAAAACAAACCTGATATCACCTACGTGATTGCATTTAAATTGCGCATTGAATTTCATCGCAAGTATGTTTCATTTGGAGTCTTGGGACATTCTGGGCATCATTACATAGTATTTGAGTGACATGTTGGTGCAACTTTGAAGCTGTTTGCCTCCCATCAAGGCGGACCAGGTTCGACTCTTAGTTAATGCATAGTGTTTGCCCCAACGGTCCGAGTTCGATACACGGATTTCCCAAAATTTTAATTCAGGTGTGAGGGCAGAAAGGTTGGTTGGTTGGTTCCTTAGTTTAGGGGCTGCGATAACGCGGTCATGTAGCCCCGTGTACTTTGGGTGTGTATAGAATCTGTCTGATAACCGGTGTTAATTGTGATGACTGTATTAGTGTGTATTCAAGTAAGGATTGCAGATATTCAATTTTTCCAAGTAGTCCTACTTTTACTGCCAACCGCCACCGTCAACGACCAACTAGTTCAGAACTTAGTTACCAGATGCCACCGAAGTGGGCTCTTGACGACGAACGTAGGAACCTAAGAACGTTAGTCAAATGTTTAACCTATATATAATTTAGCTTCACACAGGTGTAATTAGTGGAAGGTTCTTTAACATGCCATAAATCGATGACATGGGACCAACGGCTTTACTTCCCCTCCGAAGGAAGGCATACTGAGGATTTTTAACGTTCATAAAAATCCGATGACTTTGGCCGGGTTTGAACCCGAGGGCAGAAATGAGGTAGCCTTGTGAGGCAAAGCTGAGGAGAGGCAGGTTGGATTTCCACCTGGGTTAACTTAGAAGTGGTTTTCCGAGGTTTCCCATTTCTACTCCAGGAAAATATCCGGACGGTTCCTAATTTACGGCCACGGTCGCCGCCTCCAAAATCCTCGCCTCATTTACAACGACAACTTGCAATTGAGGCTAGGATTGAGATAGCTGCAGCTAAATGGCTAGGATGAGATTCGAACACGTTGTTATTGTTTCTTTTGGGGGGTTTGAACATCGAGGTCATTTAGCCCCGTGCACTTGGGTAAGTGTAGAAGTTGTCTGATAACCCGTGTTATTGTGGTATTTTTAGTAGTGTGTGTATATTTGTAATTGAGGCGACGGTTGGGAAGCAGGTAGCCGTGGCCTTATGTTAGGAACCATCTCACATTTGCCTGGAGTAGAAGTGGGAAACCACGGAAAACCACTTCCAAGATGGGTGAGGTGGGAATCGAACCCACCTCTACTCAGTTTTGCCTCACAAGGCTGAATCCTACCCCGTTCCAGCCCTCAGGTCAGAATTACATTTCCTGGCAGAGCGGAGAATCCAACCCGTATCTCCAGGGCGACTACGAAGAATGCTAGCCGTTACACCAAGAGGTGGGATTCGAACACGCCTTGCTAATAAGGAACAAAATACTTCATGTTAAAGTCATAATAAAAATAAAAATAATAATAATAATAAGTACAATTAAATCCTGCCTGGAATGAAACACAGGACTAAAAATCATACATCAAAACTATCTGTATCTCTTTTCACAGAACTTGAGGCACATGTATGGGTGCGCGCTGCACAGTTTGATACACACTGACTTTAAGGAATGCTGGGCATCGTCCCCCTGAATGAATTATAGCTAATAAAATCAGCGAATACTGGTTCGGCAGCCGCATATAAAGAGTTAAGTTCGCAGCTCCATCAACAAGATCCGGCTATACAGCGTAATTGGTCCGACAGGAAAATTAGAGAGTCCAATGCATAAAGCGGTCCGTAGCATATCTCAGAGAACAACAAAAAACTGGCCTTACCCGGCAAGGTCAAGTAAAGTTGTTGTTGTATCATTTCAGGGGCTTTGACATCGTGGTCATTTAGCCCCGTGTACTTGAGCGTGTGTGTGTGAAATTTTTGTCTGATGACCTGTGTTATTGTGATGGCTGTATTGGTAGTTGATTTGTAACTCAGGTGAGGATTAGGAAGTAGGCGACCGTGGTCTTAAGTTAGAAACCATCCCGGCATTTGCCTGGAGTAGAAATGGGAAACCACGATAAACCACTTCCAGGATGGCTGAGGTGGGAATCGAACCCTCCTCTCCTCAGTTTTGCTTCACGAGGCTGAAAATACCCTGATCCATCCCCCAGACCAAAATTAAATTTCTTGGCAGAGCCGGGCAACAGCGAAGATTGCTTGCCGCTACACCTAGAGGTATTTCCACGCGAAGGAAAATATAGCCGAAAATATTTCATTGTTATTATCAGGCACACAGTTCACGGTGAAATATCATAAAACATTATTATTAAGATGGCAAATTGGTTTACACGGCCAATTAGTTGGACGTAGTGAAAAGGCCACACTCAGGTTAGTCGCTGTCAGCACCGATGTTCGGACCCTTAATCTCTGAACTTCTGCTTGCTACGACTTAGGGCTATAAGCGCCATATGGAGCTTCGATTGTTGCCCATTGATAGCTTCAATCCTTGCACTAAAAGTTAAGTTCTAACGGGCGTAGACCATTTTTGTGTAAATGGGAACTGAACCTGCCTGAAATACACTGTTCGAATTCGAGTCCGGAGGGCAATCTCATCTGCAGCTCGTATGCTTCATGCACGAGTAATTAAAGTGAATCATCTCAGCCTAGATTCTATTCATTACCCTCGTGCGAAGATGAGATTTCAACCCATCTGTTTCCAGCCCAGGATACTTGGTTGTAATGGCCGTCGTTGCAACTCATTGCGATGATGTAATGTACATTGGAAATACCTGTTCCCGTAGGAAACAAGATGTAAAATTGTCCGATTGAGCTATGTACATTAACAAATTCACAAAGAAATTTGATACAATGGTCCGGCTAGCTCAAAACAGTTGCCAGCGTTTCGCCCCAGTGTACCAATGGGCTCTTCAGTTGGTTATGGTACACCTCACCAAGACGCGTGGCTAGTACATACTGTGAAGGCCGCTGCAAGGCACAAATGTTGCCACGAGCAGCGCCAATGTACTATGGAAGTACTCAGGCCTGCAAACAAAATCAAAATGAGGTGAAAACGAAAATAGGTGTGTTTAATATTAACTCAGTTTGCTGAATTTGAAAATACATTCTGCTAGTACTGTTGGAATATATTTAGCGATAATCCCCCGAAATAGAACTGTATGATTTTAAATACTGTAGGTGTAGGCCATATAAACTACACGATAACAAATTGCACTACCAAACACTTCAAAAACCCACAATACAACCCACAAATAGTCTTGTCCACTTAATTTTTCATGTAATGTATTATTTTGTATACTACACAGGCCTGCAAGAAACAAAACAAAAACAAAATCTGCGGTAAAAACAAAAATAGGTGTGTTTAATTAACTCCGCTGAGCTGAATTTGAAAACGCATTCTGCTTTCCTCTATCACATCTGGTTAATTGGCAATAGAGAAAGATGTTATTTTGATTATAACAATTAAATGGGAATTTTGCCTAAACAAGAAGTAATAATATTTTCAAAAAAAGGACACCATTGTCGGATTCAGATCATTAATCTCTATCAAAATTAACTATTTTCTAATTTACCCCCAAAACCATGCAATCCGTGTAATCGAACTACATCGTATCCCCAATTAGTTCGGATTATGCATGGCCTACTGTGTCCCAGAACAAGGATGTTAAGCAGTTTACTGCGGACAAGCCACCATTCCATATTCATCAAGTGAGTCGTTCGTCATAAACACCAGCCATTCGTACCTACTTTAGGATCATATTCATGAAATGAACGCATAAATCAAATCCTTTTTGGTGAAGAGAATTTGGAGTGGCTGACTCAAGGTTAGGCTTAAGCTCCTTGTTCAGCGTCATTGGATTGCAGCCATGTAAATCACATGCTCCTTTTATTCCATTTGCAGATCCGATATGCGATTGGATTCTAGATACATAGTTTTCGTGAATGACGTATTCGCAATGCGTGTTTTTACTGCTGATAGATCATGATTGCTACGTTTAACCCTTTATAGGGCAGACTATTATTTATATATACAGTATATATATAAACGAGCCTTACAGTAGTCGCATATGATGTGTAACATGTGACATGTTATCCCTTGCTAACAGTGAACTCTGTTGGTCATTGAAATAACTACTTGTAAAACTGCAGTGCCAAATCCTGACCGGTTTTCAGCAAATATGATATAATGAATATTTTTACACCAAACAACGACAACTTGAAGATGATTTATTCTAGGAATATCTTCAATGGGGCCTCCAAACCTTGAAGTAAACCGTATGCGATATAGATAGCCACATGGCCGACAGTACCTCGAGTGCTTGCATTAAATAAGAATACAGCAAAAGTATGAAGATGTAATAAATCATAATTGTTTTCAGCAAATATGATAAACTGAATATTTTCACACCAAAGAACGACAATTTGAAGATGATGATTTATTGTTGGAATATCTTAAATGGGGCCTCCAAACCTTGAAGTAAACCACATAGCCACATGGCCGACAGTACGTCGTTGTACCAATCTCCACCACCACGCGCGCTCATTGTTTCTGTCTCATTTCCGTCCCTTTTCCAAAATCACCCCCACAAAAAATATACAGCAACCGAGTGGCAAGATGTTACACATCAAGAAAAAAATAATTTCTATTTATTTAAATTTTCATTCTTACACCAATTTCGATTTGAGTTATTATAATTTTAATTATTCTTCAATATTATTAATATATTATTTTTCTATATTTTTATTTATTTTTATAATTTTTAACTTTATAATTTTTATTTTATTATTTTATAATCCTAATTTTCTGATTTTTAAAAATATTTTTTAATGCAATTTTATGCTAGTGTTCATCCACACGAAAGGTCATGTTAGACTGTCATTTCTGTTTTATTTTATTGTTTATTTTTAATGTTTTTCAATATATTTATTTGTTAAAATTTTGTCTTCTGCCATAATTCAAGGACACACAGAAATCTTATTTGCTTTTCAGAAATATTAACACTTCTACAAGAAAATTTGTTGTAATTGGACTGAGAAATTGAATCATCTTCATATGATTGGTGGTTAATATATAGACCACAGACCTACTGTATAAAGGTTTAAAGCCGTTATTGCGCAACATTTTTTAGTTTGCATTCGCGAAATAACACAAAATGTTTACCTTTTCAGCATTTTTTTAAAACCTTGTACGGCTCATTTCGCCAGGTAGGGGACTGAGAGTGTAAGCGACGCGGACGTCTCCATTAATCTTCTGGCCATCGCCACAGTGCGCGCGTCGCCCACGGGCGTCGACTCGAAAGAGCGAATCCGGGCCTCTACGAAAGTCATACCCATTATTATTATTATTATTATTATTATTATTATTATTATTACCGGCCACGGTGGCGAGAGCGCTAACGCGCTAGCTCGAACCTTACTGGCATCGGGAGAGCGAGCGTTAGAAACCCTCGTACGTTCTAAAAATGGTTTTCTTCGTTTCCCATTTTCACCACCAGGCAAATTTCAGGACGATTCCTTTCAACAGGCCAACAGCCGACTTCCTTCCAAACTCCCTTTCCTGACTCATTCTTAATTTATACCCAAGTTAGCGGTCACCTGGGTTTGTCACCATCCCCAGTTGTATCTATTGACAAAGTGCGATCAGCTCCTAGACACCGTCCTTGTGACGGTAGAGGAATGATCCCTTGCCTGGTGGTGTAAATGGGAAACCACGAAAACCATTTTCAGGACGGCTGAGGTGTGATTCGAACCCACGCTCTCCCGTTGTCAATGGGGCACAAGCAGGCACATTAGTGCACTCGGCCACCGTGGCTGGTTTATTTCAATGTAATTTTAAATGTCGTCTTCGTTGCATCTTACCGAAGAAGTGTTTCGCAATCATATGAAGTACCGGTAGATGTCGGATTGTGCAAACGTTAACCAGAAATTCTCCGTCGCACAAAGGCTAGGTAACTTTGAAAACTTTGCTATACATATATAAAATATATCATTATGAAAATATATGGTAATTTACAAAATGCGTGTTATTTTAATTTTGGTAGTTTTGTCATCTGTTCACTGGGTTCAGTTAGAATAAATGTAACGTTACCACAAATGTTCTTTTAAAAAATTAAATGGAGTTATTTTGACTACTGTGGGCTCTTCCACCATTCCGTGCCCCTCAGAAGGTCTGGGCCCAGCTTGCCTGTCCCTCTAGTCAGGCCTGATGATTGGCTGGCATGGGCCACCGCAAAGAATATAGGGGGCCAGCGGCATAGATGTGTCAATGCCAAGTAAGTATTGAAGTGACCCATTACAACACAGTGATCAGAGCACAGACGGCCCGAATTCGATTCACGGCTCTGTAAAGGAGAAATCCGATCTTGGCATGTGAGCTGGAATAGGGTGCACCGAGACAACTTGGAAAAGAGCTGACTTCGAATCCCATCCTCGGCCATCGTAGAAGCATGGGATTTTCATTTCTACAGTATGTCTATTGTATGTCTACCCCTTATTATTCCCGTTTTCCAACGGGGTCGAGGATGAGATGCGATGGAAGTCTTAGTGGCGATGGTTTTTACGGCCGGATGCCCTTCCTGACGCCAACCTCATGAGAGGAGTTAATGAGAGATGAAATGAATGATGGTGAATGAAACTGGGCAAGGATGTGGAAGGAAGCGGCCGTGGCCTGTCAGAAGGTACCGTCCCAGCATTTGCCTGGTGTTGAAAAATTTTCATTTCTACAGTATAGCTGGGAAATGCCTGGTCGGTATCTAACGTAAGGCTACGGCCACTTCCTTACAAAATAGTTCCAGTTATTACAGCTACAAGTACACCACAATAAGGAAAGTCAGCGAATGATTTTACACATTCCACGTATGTAACTGGTGACCACGATATCCCCCCCCCCCCCCTTCTAAAACGAAACAACTGCATACTATATAATCTAAGTATTCTTATTAGACAAGAGGAATTCAATGAAATAAGTCGGGGAAAAAGAAGTGGCTATAGCGTCACCGTTTCAAGCATACATTACGTTATACCATTAGAATAATGCTAATCATATGATAGAGAACAAGAAATAGTCAACAATGTACGACAAAAAAATTAGACTGCATCGGCCGGGAATCGAACCCGGGCCGCCCGCGTGGCAGGCGAGCATTCTACCACTGAACCACCGATGCTATGAGTTAGTAGGCAACTGTAATACATTACTCAATATAGAATAACTTTCTTTGACGCTTCAAAAGTTGTGTTTTGATGAAGAATCCACACTGTATACAGTTCGTGTTGTTAAGCAAACAAATGCATTTTTCTGTATCCTGTTGATGTACCGTTCGCAAACAACAGGAAGGTCCTACGGAAATCATTCGAAGTGATGATTATGATGATTATACTTTCTTTTTCGTAGTCAGTTTACCCTCCAGATAGGCTTTTCCCATGGACTCAGCGAGGGATCCCACCTTTACCGCCTCTACGGGCAGTGTCCTGGAGCTTGACGTCGGGACTTCCGATACAACTGGGGAGATGAGACTAGCGCCTCGACCAGGCGGTCTCACTTGCAAGCGAACAGGGGTCATGAGGGATGGGACGGGATGGGAAGAATGGGAGGAATAGGCAAGGAAGAGGGAAGGAGGCGACCGTAGCCTGACGGTAGGCACCATCCCGGCATTTGCCCAAAGATGAAGTGGGAAACCACGGAAAACCACTTCGAAGATGGCTGAGGTGGGAATATAAACCCCTCTACTCATGTGAACCATCCGAGGCTGAGTCGACCCCGTTCCAGTCCTACTCCTCATACCACTTTTCAAATTACGTGGCAGAGCCGGGAATCGAACCTCGGATCTCAGGGGTGGCAGCTAATATTATTGTTATTATTATTAGACTATTATTATGGTAGTGGTTGTTGTTATTCGTTTAAGGATCGAAAGAGTGTGGTTATCGCCACATAGTCGAAGTCACTTGATCGTTGAACTTCGAGAAAATCCGACTGAAACCCACTCTTTTTTCTTTTCATCCTCCTTTACTCAATTCGCAATAATACAATATTCTTAAACGATTATGTGCTGTAAACGCTAAGTTTCTTAAAACAATTTTTGTTGTTGATGATAATTGTTGTTACAAAGGGTTTGGAACATCGAGATCATCTTGCTGCCCCAACAATTTGTTATTGTTTCATTTAGGGGCTTTGGGGCATCGTAGTCCCGATACTTGGGTGTGGAATTTGTATGATAACCTGTAACTTATCATTGTGATAGTTGTACTAGAGTGTAGGCTATATGTGTAACTGTGGCTAGGATCTGAGTAGGAGGCGTCAGTCGTGGCCTTAATTTATTAATAATCCCGGCATTTGGCAAGAGTAAAATTGGGATACCATGGCAAACCACTTCTAGGATGACTGAGGAAAGAATCAAACCCACCTTTGCTCAGTTTTGCTTCACGAGGTTTTGTGAACCCGTGCCAGCCCTCAGACCAGAATTATGTATTTTCCTGGCTGCGTGGCTCAGCGGTAACGTTCTCGCCTGCTGTGCCCCAGGTTGCAGGATCGAATCCTGGCACAGCCAGTTGGCATTTGAGGGTGCGCAAATGCGAGGGAGTCGTGTCAGTAGATTCACTGGCAGGTTAAAGATCCCCTTCGGGGCCAAATTCCGGCACCCCGGCGTCTCTAAAATTCGCAGTTGTTAAAAGGGACGTAAAACCAATAACATTATTATTATTATTATTATTATTATTAGTATTAATATTATTAGAATTATATATTTTTGGCAGCGCCACGATTCGATCCGGTGACCTCCCACACGGGTCAGAAATTTTAATTCATTATCTTCCATCTAAATGGCTTTCATTATCAGTGCATTATTCATTTGTTATCGTTGCGTTTAACAATATGTCTCATTCTTGGCGGTCACCGCGTAGGCCCGTGTTCGATTTCCGGCTCTGTCAAGAACTTTAATTCTGGTCTGAGGGCTGGAATAGGGTACACCCACAATCAGCCTCGTGCGGCAAAACTGGGAAGAGGCGAGATTTCTATTCCTACCTCAGCCGCCTCAGCCATTCTGATAGCGGTTTTTCGTTGGATGTGTGTAGAATTTGTCTTGTGTCAATGTGATGTCTGTATTAGTGTGTGCATTCGTAATTGATGTAGAATCTGGGTAGGAAGCGACCATGACCTAAAGTTAGTTACCATCCCGGCATTTGCCTGGAGGAGAAGTGGGAAACCACAGTAAACCCCTTCTAGGATAGCTGAGGTAGGAATCGAAACCGCCTCTTCTCAGTTTTTGCCCCATGAGGCTAAGTATACCTCATTCCAGCCCTCAGACCATAATTACATTTCTTGTCAGATCCAGGAATCGAACCCGGGCCTACAAAGACCATAATATTGACTAGTATAGAATTTACCATTTCTAGTACGGTATATTAGAAACTACTCAAAGCTAAAATGATATTGACTAAGCTAGAGTAGAATCAATGCTTATTTACAGAATGTTTTATGATATAATACGGCTGAAGTACGATGGTATTCTGGAATATTCAATATTTAATAGGCAATAGGATTTATAATATATGGATACGTGATTCAGATTTAGTATTACGGGTTTTGATATTCATGCCTAACTCTACCGGAAGTGGTGCAATACATCTACAATGCTGTGATGCTGACTTTACAAATCCACGCCAGGGCCAGTAATTATCGTTAAATTAATATTTAAATCAGTAGGCGTAATTGTTCCTGTAATATTTCTACTACTAATGTTGCAATTTTGTATAATATAATGCTGCTTGTGTGAATATAATGTATTGCTCCATTATAAGTTCTGGCTCATGTGCCACTTCTATCACAATAAATAATAGACCTAATAATTTTCCTCCGAGAGGACTATTTCTCACTGCTGGAAAGGTTCGTGTCCACCAAACAACTCCACTTCTCTGAGTGGGTGATACGGTATCACGATTGACGTCACACGTCTCCTGCTTTAGACCTGTCCAGATTACTCTTAAGTGTATTGGAACGGTATCACATACAGTAGCTGTGGGCTATATCTGTCGTATGGGACACGCCCAACCACACGTGTACAGCCCCTCCATTCAGCAGGCTGATGAGACTCATTCATTAGGCTGAATTCACGTGTCGGACACTCAACAACACACAAACAAATAACAAATCTTTGTGTGTCACAATTTAATGTTGTTGTTAATTAGGGCAGAGCAAATTAGTTCTAGTTCCGCTCGATATCACAAGCTTCCGTCTCCCACCAAGGGCACTCAAGTCAAGTCTCTTTAATTCTCTATCTACCAACTACTTTGCTTGATTGTGAACTTCTATGCCCAAGGTCGCGGGTTCAAACCAGCAGAAGGTCGTCGGATATTTTAAGAGCGTTAAAAATCCCTCAGTATGCCTTCCTTCAGAGGGGAAGTAAAGCCGGCGGTCCCATGTCATAGATTTATGGCAGGTAAAATAACCTTCCCCTAATTACACTTGTGTGAAGCTAAATTATAGGTTATATTTGACTAACGCTCTTAGGTTCCAATGTTCATCGCCAGGAGCCGTCTGCGGTGGAATCTAGTAACCAAGTTCAGAACTAGTTGTCGTTGACGGTGGCGTTTGGTAGCAAAAGTAGGAACTACTTGAAAATTGAATGCCTGCTTACTTGAATTAAAAACAGATAACACACACACTAATACAGCCATCACAATTAACACCGAAGGACTGCAGACGATAATTTCAAGTAGTTCCTACTTTCGTTACCAGATGCTACCGTCCACGACACCTAGGTGTGAACTTGGCTACTACTAAATGTCATCGCAACTAGCGCACCTGAATAAAATAAAATAAATAAAAACTCTATAAAAATATCTAAATCACAGTGTATATTAGTGATTGAGGTTCATTTTGTAAGTTGACGTTTAATACACACTTTAAAAAAGGAAAAGTACGAAAATTCTTATAAACTTGGAATTTATAAGGAAAACAGTGATATATTCTTAAAAAGGCGGGAAATTTTTATTTTTTATTTTTAAAATGCTATAATAAATGTTTACATTATTGAAGTTGCTTCTGGTTGCCAGGAAGAATACTAATACTGGGATATGTGCAGCATTGGTCAACAATATGTGTAGCATATTTAACAATCGAATGAATATTGGCCTTTTCTTTCTGAAAATAGGCAGGTGCTCAGAATAAAAACTCTATAAAAATATCTAAATCACAGTGTTTGTTAGTGATTGAGGTTCATTTTGTAGGTTGAGGATTGATACACACTTTAAAAAAGGAAAAGTACGAGAATTCTTATACACTTGGAATTTATAAGGGAAACAGGCGGGAAATTTTGAAAATTGTATTTTAAAATGTTATAATTAGAATTTTTACATTATTGAAATTGCTTCTGGTTGCCAGGAAGCATACCAATACTGGGATATGTGCAGCATTTGTCAACAATATGTGTAGCATATTTAACAATCGAATGAATATTGGCCTTTATTCCTCTGTTAAGAGCATTAATCAAACCTAACCTACAAATTTTGCTTCACACACGTTTAGTTAGTGGAAGGTTCTTTTACATGCCATAAATCTATTATATGGGCCCGCTGGCTTTACTTCCCCTCCGAAGAAAGACATACTGAGGGATTTTTAACGCTCTTAACAAATCCGACGACTTCGGCCAGGTTTGAACCCGCGACTGTGGGCATAGAAGCTCAGCATGCTACCCGAAGCCACCGTGGTGGTGGTGGTGATTATTGTTTCAAGGGGCAGAACATCAAGGTTATCTGCCCCAACTCTTTGCTACGCTGGGGGTTTTGTTAAAAAATGAAATCCAGCAAAATCTCGATTGCCCCTAATTAATATGAGCCTGTAGATAATCTACTGTGTCTTGACCCTTTCATTCTCATGAGAATTAGAAGGAAACTGTTACTCTATTTTCCGGTCACGTTAGTAGTGACCCCTGGTTGAGAAACACGGCTGGACACGCCCAGTCCAGTACATTTGGAGCGGAAGAACCTCGGGCACCGACAGACTAACACATATAATTTAACATCATTTGCATAATTCTTTCTCAATATAACAATTCTACCCATGCAATAACTCGGCAAACACCTAAAATTCAGTCGTATATTTTTCAAAAGAAATGACAAAAAAGTAAAAAAAGGAAGGAGATTAGCTGTCTCAAAGGGAAGCCGATACAACCAAGGTGAATAAGATGGAGCAGGGGCCTTCAATCTTTCCTTACTTAATGCCCACCTGTGGGACCTCGAAAGGTGAATACGTGGCTCCCACTTTCTTGTGCCATGCTTCTCTTCTTCACAAGGGGGCGTGCGGGTGGAGCTTTAATGCTGTTGGCCTCTCACCATGGTGGACCGGGTTCGGTTCCCTGTCAATGCATATGAGATTTTCAAAGTGAAATGCCATGTCTTGTGGTTCGGATTCCACGTAAAAAGGAGGTCCCGTGGCTTATGATCTCGAGATTAACGGTCACGGAAAAATACGATCTTCCTTTCTTCTTTTTCTTCACATTTTCTGACAATGTCGCCTTGATCAACGCTTGTCATTTTCGTTGTGGTCTCTTTATGATTTTATGAGCCAGCCAACATTGGATACATGTACAAGTAGAGAATAAAGGAAGCTTGTAGTTTAACGTGACCGTTAATCTCACGATCATAAGCCACGGGACCTCCGTTTTACGTGGAATTCGAACCACAGGACATGGCATTTCACATCGAAAATCTCACATGCAGTGACCGGGAATCGAACCCGGTCCGCCTTGGTGAGAGGCATACAGAAGTAGAGAATACGTAACGAAAAATAACTTTGTGAAAAAGAAACAGAATGACAGGCGACAGGGCTGCGAAGTTCCCGGGTGGGATCCGAAAGTCTATTAAAATACCGGTAATATTTACTTATTTATTTAGCGTATGGCTTTTAGTGCCGGGAGTGTCCGAGGACATGTTCGGCTCGCCATAGGCTTCAATGCTTCAAAACGGACACCCACGGGGTGAGCTACAAGTCCCGTTCAATTTCAAGTATTTCCAACATTCACTACCAGATGTCACTGACACCTAGTGGTGAACGTTGGAACTTTGATAGAGCGTTTCAACGAAATCTAATCTACAATATTCAGCTTTACACAAGTTAAATTAGTGGAAGGTTCTTTTACTTGCCATAAATCTATGAATTGGGATCGCCGGCTTTACTTCGCCTCCGAAGGAAGGCATACCTGTACAGAAGGATTTTAACGCTCTTGAAACATCCGACGACTTCGGCCGGGTTTTTAGCCTCTTCCACAGTACTTGCTAGTAGTACAAGATCGTCTGCGAATGCTAGGCAATTAAGTTTGATATTTCTGAACCCGCGATCTCGGGCATAGAAGCCCAGTATGCTACCGACTACGCCGCCGAAGCCGCTCTGGTCAGGTAGGCTATTTTAGCATTTGCGTCCATGAATGATCATTTAAAAATGAAACTGGCATTGATTGTTTTTGTATTTAAATCATTTTAGGGGCTTGGGATATCTTGGTCATCAGCCCCGTGTAGTTGGGTGTATTTTAAATTTGGCTGATAATCTACTTTATGTGATGATGGCTATAGTATTGTGTGTAACTGTATTAGTGACAGGGACGAGCTAAGTGCCCCGGGACTTGAAGTAAGGTAGGCCTACTATCCCGGCATTTGCCTGGAGGGAGTGTGGGATAACCGGGTAAAACCACATTGAGAATAGCCACTGTCAGCGCCGGGATTGGAACCTACGATATCCGAACTTTCTGCAGCTGCCCACAAGGCGGTAGTGCGCGATTTAACAAGTATTTCTACGCCGCGAGACAAACTGTCATCATAGAGTGGGGACCAACTAGGAAGAAATACAGTGATGGAAAATTTATGTTAGAGCAGTGAATTCCCCTTCTCATTCACTAGCTTGCTCAATGATGCAACACAGGGGCCCAAATAAGTTATATTAACATAATTATGTAACACTTGCCACGGTGGGTGAGTGGTTATCGCGTCGGACTGCCAACCCCCCAAGCATGCAGGTTCGCTCCTGGCCGTGATAAGTGAATTTTGAAAGGTGACAAAAATCACGGTATGCATGTCATACGATGTTGGCAAGAAAGAACCCATTTGAATTCAGTAGGCCGTGTTTATAATGGAAAATTAATCTCAGAATTTTCCGCCAACAAAAAAAGTTCCTCCTTTCTCTACTAGAAAGCGCTATAGTGTCAAGGAGCTTAGATATCTAAACTTGCACCCGGTGTAACAGTCCGAATACTTCCCCTTAATTTATATGTTTTATAAGCAGCAAAATTTATTATTATTATTATTATTATTATTATTATTATTATTATTATTATTATTATTATTATTATTATGTATATTTTAATTATCATATCGATTCTAGATTTAGTCCATAATTTCTTTATATATATGGAAGGGGTTTAATTATTGTTTGGCGGAAGTTATAAAATGGAGATTTTAGTTAGATTCGTTATAGGTTATATTTTATACAAGACTTGATTGGGAAATATGTCGTTCAACGTGTCGTCAGTTTCGCCACGGGTAGTCCGCCAAAAATAGACTTGACTTTCGAGATATATGTACAAACATTCCGGGGACGCGAGGCTTCTAGACAAAGCAAGTTGGTCAGTTAGCGCTGACGTCACGAATTCTCGGAAGAACATCGCATCAGGACGCTGATTTAAAATTACTTCAGAAGCAACCCCACGTGGTTAACCCAACTAATGAAGAGGTATGATCAGAACTTAGGGATCTGGAGTGGGGAGCTACGTCATCAGGATACCTAATTGATTGGTCGAGAAATACTGCAGAGTGGGGAAGTTCTTCTTCCATAAAAACCGATGGTCATCTACTCTCAAGCCCCAATCTTCTCAGATTTTCTGAATCTTCACGTCTATCAGACATCTTCGCTGCGAGATCGCAACTTATCAGTTCAAGAAGTTTTAAAATTAATACTACTGACGTGAATATGATCGTGTCCTTGATCATATTCACAAAAGTGAATTTTGGAGCAAAGCCATTCACATATGTCAGTCGGGAGACGGGACAAATTGGTTCCCTGCCCGTATCAAGATAAGGATCTATACAATATTGAGGCAGAACCAAACAACATCCGCCAGCAAGATCAGAGGGAAAACCAGACTACCACTATGAAGAAGACGGCCGTGAGTTCCTTTACTAAATCCAATCAAGTCTCTGTAATTCTGTTTATGGCAAATTAGAATCCAGCTTTTGTTTAAATTTAATTCATATTCCATTTTGTAACTCTCGCCAATTTAATATAACTTCCAGATTTTTTTTAAATTCATTTGTTTCTCTTTTTACGTCTTTTGCTGCTTTAAATTTTGATCAATTAAATTTTGTTCTTAAGTAATGGTAGGACTTTCATTTCCAGTAGCTAGCTTTAGACATAATGCATACCTTCTCCCAGTAGCGATAAGACAATTGGTTAATGGCTCAGCTATACCACGGCTTGAGAGAAAGACATTTCGAGTGCTCTATCACTATTTTAATTAAATACTTTGGCACATCTAAAGTAAATGTTAGGTGTCCTGGCGCCCACACGAGCTGATTATAATCATTGCTAATGAACAGGTAAGAGGTAAGTATGCTATTGGTGGTGTGAGTAAAGCGGTGCTTGTTCTTGTTGCGATTCTTCTACTGTACTCCAGGAGAACGCAATATTGGAGCCCCGCCAGGAACGTAACCTTTGGTCACTTAGAAGGACCGGGAACGTTACATTTGACGCCCAACTGTGGAGATTTTGATATATGTATGTTTACCTGCAAGGTTGGTAACGAAACGTTACATTTGTGCGCTCAACGTGGAGCGAAAACGTTACACCGGCACTGAGGCCATACGATATTATTATTATTATGTAACAATTCTTGAATAACAGATCGTATAGCGCAAACTCAAATATTTTCAACGGCCAAGAAATGCGGCACCTTTCATACGTTCATACCCGTACAAACAGTCACAAACACCACGATAAAGGGGCATGTTTGTTGATCAACACAGCTGAAAGGACGTAAACCTTTGCTCTGATGCGTATTTTGAGCTAGAGTATAGATTTGAAAAGCAGACACTGGATTGTCTGAAGAAAGCATGCATGGTCATACGCCTTGCTAGCTAGTTAGATCTTTACCAGTCAGTGAAAAAAAAAATCCACAGCCTGCTTCCAGTCTCCGACCGGGTCAGGAATGGAATGAATGAAGCCCCCCATCTAGCGGCGAGGATATGGACTGTGCCGGCTGCCGAGGCCTGACGCACTCCTCTGGGGCAATGATTAAATGAATGACAGATGAAATGAAATGATAGTGGAGAGTGTTGCCGGAATGAAATTTTGACAGGGAAAACCGGAGTACCCGGAGAAAAACCTGTCTGCCTCCGTTTTGTCCAGCACAGATCTCACATGGAGTGACCGGGATTTGAACCACGGACCCAGAGGTGAGAGGCCGGCGTGCTGCCGCCTAAACCACGGAGGCTTCATCTTTACCAGTCAGTATTTCGGACAAATTTATTAGTGTAATATCGACGTAGTTTGTTTCTTAATAGGTTAAAAAAACAACAACAACAACTCCTCGTTAAGCTTCACGCGGCGTTACAAACCAAATCGAAGCAAATCCCAGCACAAGGATACCAGGGTTCAAGGAATCTGACGAGAGTTTTACAGAGATCTGATTTTGAACTCGTGCTCGTTGGTGATGTAACTCCACTGGATCTGTCAGGCGGTCGTCCAACTTTCTAAAGAGCCGTGAGCAAGGCGAGTCTTCTTCCTGACCTCCGACCTTAGGCAGGTCAGCAACGTGGGATTACATTCATAATAATTAGTGAGCACAGAGAAAGTTAGATGGTGTCTCGTCACAACATTCTTTGGACGGGGCGTGGTGGGGCAGTGGTCAAGCTGCTTGCCTCTCACCAAGACGAACCGGATTCGATTCCCAGCCAATTCTTGTGAGATTTTCGAAGAGAAATATTACGTCCTATGGTTTGGATTCCACGTAAAAATTGAGGTCCTTTGGCTCATAATCGTGAGATTAACGATGATGTAAAATTACAAGCTTACTTTTCACGCCTTCAAAAATTCAAATTAAAATAAATATAAAAATTACATAAAGAAATATCAAAATTAATATACAGGCCTATTGATATGAAATCTGCGCAGCTGAGTGCCTGTTTCTAATTAAGAATGTCCCTCTCAGGGCTCTCGAGGTACTGGAAAGGAAAATAATGGGACAAAGGATCTCACCCGATAGAAGATGATGGTACAAACCAAATTGTGAACTCTAAAAACACCAGGAAAACCAAACCGATGCCATCAGAAGGAGACGCCTGGCTTTCTACGGCCACCACAGGCTGTCTTATAAGATCAAGGTAGCCAAGAAGGATAACGCCACTGGGTCCTTGTGGATCAAACAAATTGAGAAGGATCTTCCTGAACTTAATATTCAGCAAGACACAATAAATGACAGGAGTCACTACCGTCTGACAGTTGAAACCAGGCCTTTCCTCACATCCATTACAGAAGTTCACCACAACGCGTCCAGGAAATGGTCAGAGGAACGTAAGATAGAGTTAAGCAAGAACATGAAAGATTACTGGTCCAATAGAAAGGCTCAACATTTCAGCACAAAAGCAGCCACCAAACAATCCACGAAAAACAGCAGAAGTGGCAGACAACAGCTAAAGCACAGGCACCGTGGTCCATGGGTGATCCAAACGACCAAATTAGAAGAAGAATATTTGAAATTAACCATATCTGAAACAAATTGCTTCTTTAATGACAAAGTTTAATTGAAATCTAAATGGTATTACATAAAACAACCAATAATCTATATTTATTTATTTATTTATCGTATGGTGAGCCTCCGTGGCTTAGGCAGCAGCACGCCAGCCTCTCACCGCTGGGTCCGTGGTTCAAATCCCGGTCACTCCATGTGAGATTTGTGCTGGACAAAGCGGAAGCAGACAGGTTTTTCTCCGGGTACTCCGGTTTTCCCTGTCACAATTTCATTCCAGCAACACTCTCCACTATCATTTCATTTCATCTGTCATTCATTTAATCATTGCCCCAGAGGAGGGCGTCAGACCTCGGCAGCCGGCACAGTTCCTATCCTCGCCGCTAGATGGGGGCTTCATTCATTCCACTCCTGACCCGGTCGGAGACTGGAAGCAGGCTGTGGATTTTCATTTTCATTTATCGTATGGCTTTTAGTGCCGGGAGTGTCCGAGGACATGTTCGGCTCGCCTGAGTCTGTAGCTGCTTCCAGCGGACACCCTAAAGGGTGAGCTACGAGTTCCGTTCAATTTCAAGTAGTTCCAACTTTCGCCACCAGATATCAATGATACCTAGTGATGAACGTTGGAGCGTTCTGACGAAATCTAACCTAACAAATTTTGCTTTACACAAGTTTAGTCTGTGAAAGGATCTTTTACATACCATAAATCTATGACATGGGACCGCCGGCTTTACTTCCCCTCCGAAGGAAGGCATACTGAAGAATTTTTAACGCTCTTAAAATATCCGACGACTTCGGCCGGGTTTGAACCCGCTATCTTGGGCATAGCAGTTCAGCATGCTACCGACTACGCTACCGAAGCCGCTAATAATCTATAAATGTATTATTATTATTTGTTTAATGTACTAGGACTAGTTTCAACCACAGTGTGCTCATTATCAGCATTCTTAAGTAGGCTAGTTCCAACTTTGGCTACCAGGAGTGCCACTATCACTGACACCTAGCGGGGAACGTTGGAACTTGATAGAGCGTTTCTGACCAAATAACCTACAAATTTAGCAACACACTGCCTATTGTAGTGGTAGGTTCTTTTACATGCCATACAGCTATTACATGGGCCCACCGGCATTACTTCCTCTCCGAAGGAGGGCTTACTGAGGATTTTAACGCTCTAAAACATCTGACGACTTTATAGGCAGAATATCAACAGTTCAAAATGATCAATAGTCCTCAAACAATTACATAAAGTTTTGTCTGAAACATTTTTTTATTTGATCCACCCTTACGACAAGGGAAGATGGAATTATTTTCGGAATTATAAGAAGAATGAACTTCTCGTATGCTAAACATGTGGAACATTGTAGGTATACAACAATATGGAAAATTTAGTGAATTTGAAACATTTCTCTTTGCTCGGTGAAATCTACCTCCGCCTTTCGACGTGCCGAGAGAGATTTTAAATTTCAGGTTGGGGCAGACATGCAATACTGTAAGCAAACTGCCGGCAGGATGGGTGGAAGTTTGCACCTGCCGACAATACAACCAGAATGAGAGTATTTCCAGAAACCGGTCTGTTCTGCATTTTAATGTTCCCGAATATGCGAGCGTTTGCATTTTACGACTTGCTTGCGAGAGTCTCATTTGAAAGCCATGTAATATCCTGGAGCGTAGGAATGGATATTCAAATAAACAGCTCAAGGTTCTATGAATATCACTCTCCTTCATAGACGCTGTTGTTGTTGTTGTTGTTTCATCTGAAGGGCTTGGGATCGTGATCATTTAGCCCAGTGTAGCCTACTTGGGTGTATGTGTAAAATGTGTCTCACAACCATAATATTATTGTAGTGTCTGAGGTAGTGTGTGTATTTGTAATTCAGGTGAGGATTGGAAGGAGCCAATCCAGCATTTGCCTGGTTGTCCACCTCGTTGCGTAGTGACTAGCATTCTTGGCTGTCACCGGGTTTGATTCCCGGCTGTGACAAGGAATGTAATTCTGGTGTGAGGGCTCGAACGGGGTACACTCAGCCTCGTGAGACAAAACTGAGAAGAGGCGGGTTCGAGTCCTACCTCAGCCATTCTGGAAGTGGTTTATCGTGGTTTCCCGCTCCTACTCCAGGTAAATGTCGGGATGATACCTAACTTACGGCCACGGGTGCTTCCTACCCAAATCCTACCTCAATTATAAAATACACACACTAGTGCAGACATCCCAGTGACGCAGGTTATCAGATAAATTCTACACTCACGAAAGCACACGCGGCTACATGACCACGATGTCGCAAAGCCCCTAAAGAATCAACAACAACAACAACAACAACATTTGCCTGGAGTAGAAGTGGGAATCCACGGAAAATCACTCCCGGCTGGCAGAGGTGAGAATCGCCCTCCCTCCCTCTCACCTCAGTTTCGCCCCATGAGACTGAGTGTACCCCGTTCCACCCCTCAGATCAAAATTACATTCCTTGGCAGATCCGAGAATCAAACGAGAACTAGAGGGATGACCGCCAAGAATGCTGGTCATTGCGCGATAAAATAGGATTCTTTAAAGACGTGCAATCGGTCGACATAATATAAAATCCATTGTGTTGCTTAAATTAAGGGCTTGGATAGGCCTATGCTTGGTCATCAATCTCGTGTAGTCTACTTGTGCGGTGTTCATCTGATAACCAGAATTGTTATGGAGACCAATAGTGTGTGTAATAGATCTGAGATTGGCGTGGATGCCCCAATACTTGGAAATAAGAAACCATCCCGGTATTATTCTAGATAATAATAATAATAATAATAATAATGTGTGTGGAACAGAACCTTTCTCATTGATATCGCAGTGCCCAATTCCCATAATCTGCAACAAACCTGCTGTGAGAAGATCACCATCTGCCCTTGGCTGAGGAAATACGGCAAATGTGGAGACAGGAAAGTGTAGCGGTTCTCCCCATAGACATTTCTTTTACCGGCATCATCCCTAGATCATTGGCTCACAATCTAGAAATATTGGGAATACATCCTGGTCTACATAAGCAGAAGCCGTCGTCTGGAGACCTGTTCCATTGATCGTTCGTTTCTCAATGCGCCACCCTAAAGGAAGTTGTCATGCTGTCTTGCAAACAAGCCGACGATATGTTGATTTGTCCCACTTATGTGGTGAAATGAATGTCATAATAATAATCTTATTGGTTTCGCGTCTCTTTGAAATACTGAGGCTTTTAGAGACGCCGGGGTGCCGGAATCTTGACCCGAAGGGGATCTTGCATTTGCGCAGCCTCAAATGCCAATTGACTGCACCAGGATTCGATCCTACAATCTTGGAAACAGCAGAAGGGAACATTACCGCTGTGCCACGCAGCCAGTCTATTTTCCCCTAGAGTGAATAAGAAAAATCCCGAATGAAAATCACTTCTCGGATCGCTTGAGTGGATGCTGTTGAGTTTTTAATAATTCATTTTAGGGATTTGAGAGACCTTGGTCATCAATACCAGCGTTTGCTGAAACCTGTGTTTTTGTAGTGACGATAATAGTGTGCACCTTTAATATTAGGGTCGGGATAGATGCCTCGAGGTTTAAAAAGGTATCATCCTAACTTTTTCCTGGGAGGAGTATGGAAAGGCAACACTTAGAATAATTACTCGGACATTCAATCACAAAACTTGCTGCAGGTCGAATTAACACGCATGGTTACGCCCTGAGTGGCTTACGTGGGAATCGATTTCACGCTCTAGTATGTTATCCTCGCTAGGCTGAGCGGACTGTTTCCTTTTCCAGCTCTCATGAATGAATGAATAAATGAATAAAGTCTGAAGTGTCCCTAGAAGGGCAAAGGCCTCCCTCGAAAGCGGGAGCTCATTGATTATATCTCACGTGAGATGGTTAATTTTGTCACTATGATAGTCATAATGTTCTGACTTAACTAATACCTACTATCCATAGTTTACTTCCTAAGTATGTGATTTTCGTCTCTAAGACTACACGTAGCACTCAGTCTGACACTAATCTTGTGCCCGTTCAAATTATTTGACTATACTTATCTTGTAACACTTTTATCACTTAACAATTCCCACATTTACTTGAACCACCGTCTTTCTAACTCCTTCCAAGCCGTTCTGCGTCTTGCTGTCCTAGACAAGTGTGGACCTAGTAACTGTAGGAAGTCGTCCGACCATCTTCTTCTCTGTCTGCCACGGCTTCTTTTGCCTGTGCATGGGTCCCACAAACCAGAATTACATTTCCAGAGCCGGGAATCGACCTCAGGGATGGCAGCCAACAACGCTAACCATTACACCACGATACGACTTTATAAAATTTCTTAAAAGTGTAGGTACTAAAAGTTAGTCTATAATTAATTTCTTTTGAACTATTTATGAAGTATTCTGAGGTTCTACTATCCTTGTGTATAAGTAGCCAGCAAGTAGTTAGGACTCATTAGTCAGTGGTGGCAATTTAATAATTACAGTAAGTTGTTAAGACCTTACTACTAGAAAGATAATTGTTAGGGTTTCTTTTTAGTTTACACCCAGGGGTGCCGGAAACCGAGAAAGTTGTGGAACCTCTGATTGCACTAATTGAAAGTACTGTAGTTTCTAGTGCCCTAGGGTTTATATTCATATGTAATGTCAGGTTTGTAGACTAGAAATAGCCTTCATTTCGAGCATTCCTGAACTCTGTCACGCTATTTCCTGGCTAATACAAGGCTTCGTTTAATTGGTTGTACGAAAATCGCGCCCAGAGAAAAAAAGCTCCACTGAGGAATGTGCGTAAATCGCGTCAGTCTAGAAAATGTCCTAGAAAAAACCCGATCCCTACCATGTGCAATAGGGTTCAAACTGTTCAGATATTAAATAAATAAATAAATAATTATAACTGCTCTTTAGTTCTGACGAGTCCTGTCCTTCAGATGTTATATTTCTGACGGAGGTCGAAAACGAACCCCGAGCCTCTTCCGTAAGAGACAAGCGTGAAACCCCTACCTCACGGGGCTGGCTTATGAAAATATTATATTCAGGTTTGAATCAGCATAGCGGCTAAGAAATTCTGCAGTAACGTAGGTGTTGAGACAGTCCTGTCTACCATGACGTGAGGCACTGTGAAGCAAGTCCCAAACCACATGACGGCACCTGTATTGACTGTCAAACACAACAGCCTTGATTCTAGCCTTCATTATCAACATCTCCCCGGAACTTCACACCCAGGATCCCGCACGACATTGCCCTTGGAACAGCTGTGGCTGCATCAATCATGTTCCATTGTCAGGTGAACAAAACATCGACAGCGCCTATCAATACGACCGCTAAAAAGTAGGTTTCTGGATCAAAGCCGAACACGGTAGCTGTAGACAATGATACTGCGCTGGATCACTGGGAGGGAGAGGCGTTGCCCCACCCCCAGAGATTTTAGGAAAAGATGCTTAAATTATATCAAACCTAAAATAATTATCAGCAGAATTAATTAATTAATACTAGTCACGGTGGCCGAGGGCGCTAACGCCCTACCTCCTACTTCGCTGGTATCGGGAGAGCGAGGGTTTTAATCCCTGAAAATGGTTTTTCGTGGTTTCCCATTTTCACCCCCCAGGCAAATGTCGGAACGGTTCCTATCAACAGGTCCACGGTCGGCTTCTTTCCAAAACCCCTTCCTTGGCACTACCTTAATTAGACACAAGTTAGCGGTCGCCTGGGCGATCGGCCTGTCACCATTCCCAGTTGTATCTGCAGACAAAATGTGTTCAGCTCCCAGACAGTCCTTACGATGGTAGATGAATTATCCCTGGCACAGCCCATGGGTAAAGCCGAGCTTGGAGGATAAGCGATCTAAGAAATATTTATTAATTTATGTAGGCCTACTTATCGATTTATTTATTTACTAGCCGACCCGTGCGAGAAATCTCGCATGTTCATAAACCACGCTTTTCTCAATAGGTTTATAATGAGAGACTTAAGGAGAAAGGTTATTATGTTTTTATTTCAACCAAATGATCATAGAACACTATTTACATTTCAGTTAGAATTCCAAGTTCTACGTTCCCTAACTTAAGAAGGCGATCACTGAAAATTGGATCATCATAACATTCACCGGTTATTCGATATTTATGAAATTATACGATTTGAGTACTCATTCCTTTGTTTTACTGTTTCTGAAATCCATGCAAATGATAAAGGAAAGACCTCAGAATGTTAAAATGACATGAAACAGGCGTCACAGCGGCCAAAATGTGAAGTGGACAGCAATTAGGGAGCGACAGTATCAGCAAACCGCACACTTCGTACACTTTTTTAAAAGTATTTTTTAAAAGAAATTATAGATATTTATGAAATTAGAGTGCAATTCGTCACTGCTAATGTTTATTCTCTTTCATTTGAATGCTCATTTGTCACGATCGATCGCGTGTGATCGCCGCAGGAGGGATCTATACTACTGAAATAATATATATGATGATCACGCATTTAAGTCAACTAGGCAGCGTTTATGACTATTTCTTCTTAGATGCCCCCAGACGAACACATCTAGTGGACCGTGGATCAGCGACAACGGGACCCCAGCTGAGTCCGGCATTGCATCCACTTACTTGTGCCGAGCTCTTCTCCATCTTCTTTCCTGTCGACCTCTCTTGGTCGACTCTTGTTCTCTTCCTACCCCGACAGTATTAGGGTATCCGAGGCCTAGGGAGTCTCTTTCCTGCCTTAATTGGTCCTTGTCTCCTCTTTCCTGATACACTCATTCTGCGAGGGGTCAGACTTCTTTTTCTTTTCCTGATATCTCCTGCCTTCTGCACAAGGCCCTCAAAGAGGCAGGGTGTATGTAGCCCCACCACTTCTCGTGTACCTGGATAGTGCTACATCCTCAAGGGCTCACGGCTGGTGAGTTTCGGAGTTGGCGACTCCGAGGGATTCCCGAGCTGGGTGCGTTTTTTCCCCCCCTTATTCCACTGACTTTGGGACGGGCCCTCTCCTCTTTCCCCCTTTCCTATCTGCATTTCATGGCTCTCCTTCCTTCCAAGTCCCTCCAAACCTCATTCTTCGGGAGTTGAGGACATTTCTTTTCCTTCTATCCATTATTTATTTTCTGTTCCTTTTTTATTTACTCATTTCTTCTTCTAGTATGTAAGTTAGTTATTGGGTCAGTAGTTAGTTATAGTTGTAGGTTTCATGTTATCACCTTCATTTTCACGATCACCCATACCATTAGAGGCCGATAACCCAGATGTTAGGCCCCTTAAAACAACAATTATCATCATCATCATCATCAGCAGCAGCAGCAGCAGCAGCAGCAGCAGCAGCTTCTTCTTATTCTTATTCTTATTCTTATTCTTATTCTTATTCTTCTTCTTCTTCGTATTCTTATTCTTCTTCTTCTTCTTCTTCTTCTTCTTCTTCTTCTTCTTCTAGGGGCCGATAACCTAGATGTTAGGCCCCTTAAAACGACAATTATCATCATCATCATCATCTTCTTCTTCTTCTTCTTCTTCTTCTTCTTCTTCTTAGATGCTTCCATGCTCTCTTTCATTCCCAACATCTCTTGAGCCCAGCTAATACTTTTTCCTTTCTCTCCTGTGAGATGGGTTTCCGAGACTTAGTCATTTTGGGTGGTGGGGACAAAGAGTTAACCATATCACAAAATTTGGAACGATCTTGGACATCAAGATCATAAATTCCAGCGGAATCCAAGTCTTTTTGAACTTTATTGAGCCACAGGGAAGCCTCCGTGGCTTAGGCGGCAGCACGTCGGCCTCTCACCGCTGGGTCCGTGGTTCAAATCCCGGTCACTCCATGTGAGATCTGTGCTGGACAAATTTCATTCCAGCAACACTCTCCACTATCATTTCATTTCATCTGTCATTCATTTAATCATTGCCCCAGAGGAGTGCGTCAGGCCTCGGCAACCGGCACAGTTAATATCCTCGCCGCTAGATGGGGGCTTCATTCATTCCATTCCGGTCGGAGACTGGAAGCAGGCTGTGGATTTTCATTTTCATTGAGCTACAGGCTTCCGATCATACAGCTTTCAACCGAGGAGATCATCTTGGTAAGTCTGGTGTTGTCCATTGGTAGAAGGTGCTCGTAGAACTTCAACCACCTACGTCGCATGCTAGTTTTGGCAGTTTCCACCTGTCGTTACAGTTCGGAGTTATTATTATCATCTTTAGAACGGGAGGGATGGTGCAGTGTTCAAAATGCTTGCCTCTCGCCACGGCGTATTGGGTTCGATTCCCTGTCAAAACCTGTGAGATTTTCGAATTAAAATATTACGTCCTGTGGTTCGGATTCCACTTCAAATGGAGGTCTCGGGGCTCATGATCGTGAGATTAACGATCACGTAAAATTACAAGCTTCCTTTAATTATCATTATTATTATTATTATTATTATTATTATTATTATTATTATTATTATTATTATTGAGGGTATGAAGGCGCAGCGGTCACGATAATTGCCTTTACCAAGGCATACTGAGTTCGCGTCCCAGTTAATGGATGTGGTACTTTTCGAGATGAAATGTCGCGCCCAGTTGTTCGGATTTCACGTAAAAAGAAGGCACCGTGCAGAAATTAACGGTTACGTAAAATTACAAGCTTCCATCCTCCGCAAGGGGCAGATGATCTCGTAGTTCCGCTCCTTAAAACAGCAATAACTATATAAATATCCTTCGCATTTTGTCGTTCTATTAATTACGAGAGAACAAAACGTGGTCCGGGTTCAATTCCCGGCTTGCCACGAAATTTAATTCTGGTCTGGGGGCTGGAACGGGGTACACTCAGCCTCATTTGGCAAACCTGAGAAGAGGAGGGTTCAATTCCCATCTCTGCCGTCATGTAGCCTACATGATTTTCCGTAGCTTCCACACTTCTATTCCAGGCAATACCGGGATGGTTCCTAACTTAACGCAACGGCCGCCTCCTTCGCAGTCATCACCTGAATTAGAAATAGACCCAGTAATTCAGACATCACAATAACACAGCAAGTATATGGGGGCTAAATGTCCACGATGTCTTTGCCCGTCAAATGAAACAACCACCATATTCCTCCCTTCCTTCCCGTGTATTTTGTCGTTCTTTTAATCACCAGAAAATAAAGTTTTACTCGTCTCAAATCACAAAAAAGTTTCACAATACCATAATTCTCGATATGCCAAATGCGTTTTTTTTTTCAATACTCTATCAGTTATAGGCTACTGTAGGTACATCAGCATAAACACCAAAATATAACTGGCAAACTCACGGTACTGATGATCAAGCTCTTTCCGGTCTTAAACTGAAGCAACCACAGAATCTTCTAGTATCATATTATCTTCACGGGGCCTTGCGTCGTTCACTTTTTTTTCCCTCTCCTTGGTGTCCCTCTCAAGAGCATAGGAGACAATGGGTTGAAAGTGTGAGTGCGTGCAAGCCTGGTTGAAGAAGAATTAAGAGCTATTCAGATGGGCTGCAGGAGGACGAGGCAAAGCGGGAAGACTGGTCACAGCCGCCAATATAAAAGAGAGAAGAGATGGAATGCGCATGTTTTATGGAAGTGAGTTAAGGGGTCTGTAAAGATATAAAACAGAGATAGAAAGGTGAAAAAGTGATTAAGACAAAAGTTCAGGCACTTTGATTCTTCCATCTAAATGAATTGAACTTTCTGTAAAGTACAAGACCTATTAGACACGAGACGCTCTATTTTTAAGTAAATAAGCCGAATTTCTTTTTCAAAGAACGGCAGTATTATTTTGCAAACATATTTTCTTTAGATCCTACACACGTTAAGGGGAGATTGTGCATGAATTATTTTTCAAAATATGGTTTGTTTTATTTGGCTGTAAATGTATTAAGTACTTTTAAGATTGTAAATACAGTAGGTTCATTGCTATATTCAATTCTAAATGCGTCACAAAAAATCGAACCTTTATGACACTTTGCCACTATTCTGTGTATATATTGCTTTTTATTTCATTTTTGCTAGTTTTCTTTACATTTATAAAATACTAGCAGAAGTACCCATTCTTCGAACGGTCTTTGGTATTAATAGCCAGACGTAATCAATTGAGCTACTGTTGCAATGGTTAGAGGCTTGGAACCTGTTTGTCGACAAAGATAAATGATTAGTTAAAATATGCTCAGAAAATGAATTTAGCCTACCTAACGTGTACTTCCTGACGTGAAAATAATATTGAAAACCTCGTAGACGAAACGCAATACACGTCATGTTGCTATTTGGAGATATAATAGACCTTCTGTACGACATATTGCACGTTTAAGTTGTGTGAACAAAATCTATGGTAACCCCTGACCCCTTAAGCGCATTGATGAATTTTATAGTTTTAGTTGGTTCCGTGATAACCTTATTGCCATTTGCAAATGTTCACAGAAATTTAATAAATGGAGTGGCATTACTTCCTGCAGAAATAGATGGAAAGTTGGATGTCACCTTTTGAGATGTCTTTGTCTTGACTATTGGCGTGCATTCCTTCATTAGTTTATTAAATGAAATTAGTTTTCTTGGAATATCAGAAACTGTTGGTATTAGAGGCTTAAAATGTAGTTTTCGGGAACCCTTTACGGCTATTTAGGGTCCCCGAGTTTTGTTTCTGACACCAAGGGGCAGAAAATAAGCTTTGTCACGTCGTTGTAGGCCGTAGTATAATAATAATAATTATTTTTATTATAATAATATAGCAATATAGAGATAGGGACGTAATAGACCTTCCGTACCTCACCCGCACGTGTAAATCGCGTGTAAAAATTCTAGAGTTACCCTTGACCCCCTTAAGCGCATTATACCCTATGTATTGATGCATTTTACAGCTTGATTTGGTTCCGTTATAGCCTTATAACCGTTTGCAAACTATCTCAGTGATGTAATAAATGGAATTGTATTGCGTCTTACAGCAATAGATGGACCTGTGAGTTTCTGTTGCCATGGTTACCGGATTACATTCTTTCATTATTGTATTAAATGAAATTAATTTTCTGGGAATATCACGAAAACGGTTGGTTTTAGGGCCTAAAAGGTAGTTTTCGGGGGCCCTAGGGCCCCCGAGTTTCATTTCTCACATTGAGGGGCTGAAAATGAGCTTTGTCTCGCCCTTCTACGCCTATTTCAGCAAGTGTTTTAAGGGGGTAGGCCCCCTTTTATTGGAGCTACAGAGAAGAGTTACATCAATGATTAGTGTCGTGCCTCTGAAGGATATCTGTACCAAATTTTACGTTGATCCACCCAGCCGTTCTCGAGTTATAAGGGAACATACTTGTCCACAGACAAACAGACAGACAGACATACAGACAGACAAAAATTTTATTTTCGCGCGCAACCGTCATAAAACAGTCTGAAACGCGTAAATAACGCAAATTTCCGTAGAAATTCAGAAAAAACAGACAAACTTTTATTCTTATATATATAGAGAGATATCTCTCTATAAGACAATTAGACATTTAAAAATATTTAAAAAAAGCAAACATACTGTTATTTGTTTACATAGGAATTAATTATCGTGATATACTGTAGTTCTCAGTATTAAAAAGTAAAAATAAAAATTCAGCCAAAATTGATGTTTTTTTAAGGGTCAGTAAAGTCGTGGAAGGAAAGATTTTAATATTATCAAGTTAAATAGCACTAGGGTTTAAACTTCCTGATTTACATTTACATTGACTAATGTAGTGTTAATAGTCTCTGTTTTGAAGTTATATAGGAAAATCACATTCATAATAGCCATTGTCAGCGCCGGAATTTGAACCTTGGATCTCCGAATACTCAGCTCTCTTTTGCAGTCACGAACCGTGTTTTAACGATTTCTGTTACAAAGCGTGGTGGAAATAATCTTTAAGATAGCCGACGGTAGACTCGAATCCCCCGCCTATTTCTCGTCTGCTGGGTCCGAATATAGCCTGGCCCATGGGCTAGAATGATAACGCACAGAATTATACTGATCGGATTTAACTCTTAATTATTATTATATTATTATTATTACTCTGTCCTGGGATTATTCTATGACTTCCCGACAGGACGGAGCAGCTTTAGGGCGTGTGTCGGTCCATCGCCCGCATGTTGCTGCTCCTAACCTTCCTTCTCGATGCCATTAATCTCTCCTGAGGCCAGGCAGGCAGAGACCACGTGACGAGGCCAGACCTCAGGCGATCCACCTGCAGAGCTGCATGCTACAGTACCTGTGGCTGTGTTGTGAGCTTCCCATTCAGATCCAAGGCTGGCGGAGTCCATCTCTCGCTCAAGGTTTCAACACCACCTCTGAGGGAAAGGCGACACTTAAGACGTTTTTTAGCCTACTTTCCACAAAGGAACCAGTACTCTTCATCATGAATTGGAGAGTGGTTCCCATCTCGAGCCCTTTCAAGCTTTAATCTTGGCATCTTGGAGGTATACAAACGAATTCAAGCCATAGGATGTACTCCTTTCTTTTAAGGGCCGCTTGCTGATCTCTTGAGCGATTAGTATCGTACGATGGTTCAGACTGTAAACATGATGACTGGAAGAAGAGAAGACAATAGTTATTCTGTAATTCCTTTAATTAATTCCTCGTGACACGAGGCTTTTCAGGAATTTAAAGTTTTCAGGATTCATTCGATAGAATGCCCTGAATTTTGATTCATGTAGAGACAGCTCTCGAGAAACATCGGACGAGCTACAGTGCACGTTGGTGAGATTGTAGGGATCTACACAGTATTTCCTTCTTCTTCTTCTTCTTCTTCTTCTTCTTCTCGTCCTACGCCTGAACCAATAAGCCACTACAATGTCTTCCTCACTTGAGCTAATATTTGTAACTGAAGTAGTGAGGATTGTGTTCCCACCAAATTTTTATCGCCCATGTCTCGCCGATTTGTCGCCTGCTGTCTGAACCTTCCTAGCAATAAATCGTCGCAAAAAATTCCTTACGACATATCCCTTATCTGGACGATAAAAATTTGGTGGGAACACAATTCTCACTACTTCAGTTACAAATATGAGCCCAAGTGAGGAAGACATTGTAGTGGCTTATTGGTTCAGACGTAAGATGATGAGAAGAAGAAGGAAATACTGGGTACATCCTTACAATCTCACCAACGTGCACCATAGCTCGGCCGTTGTTTCTCGGGAGCTGTCTCAACGTGAATCAAAATTCAGGGAGTTCTATCGAATGAATCCTGAAAACTTTCTTTTTCTGAAAAGCCTCGTGTCACGAGGAATTAATGAAAGGAATTTCAGAATTACTATTGTCTTCTCTTCTTCCAGTCATCATGTTTACAGTCCGAACTATCGTACGATACTAATCGCTCAAGAGACCAGCATGCGGTACTCCGAGAGATATGTCACTTATGATATGTTGTGCAATCGCGGGACTGTGAACCTTTTTTTTTTTATCGCCTCCCTTTACATTTCACGTACAGCGAAACCTCTATTAAGAGACCAGTGACGGGTCTATGGAAAACTGGTCTTTTAGAGGAGTGTTGTCTTAATAGGGGTAGGCATTACAAATAATTGTATACTGCATTATTAATCAAGTACAGTTGGAACACATACAGTACTTGATTACAATTTATCTGCATTGGTTCACATTTAGTTATTTTCTGAGCTCTGTCATTTAAAAAAGTCACGAATTGATCTCTGTTTCAGATTAGCACATCTTTTTTTTTTAACGATATCACTTTCTAGAATATCTCTGAGTGAGTTAGAAATTCCATTAATTTGTTCTGGGTCGAACAATCTTCTAGGAGAGCCGTTTTTTGTATTTTCTATGCGTTACATAACACTTTTTCTAATGACAATGTATGCTGATGCAGTTCTGTGCCAACAGAACCATTGTTTAAATCATCACCTTCAACACCATCTTCAATGGGAAGGCAGACGAGAAGTGGTCTTTTGAAAGAGGTCAGACTGAGAAAATACATGGTCTTTGGTCGGGGAGAGGGGTGGTCCTTAAATAGAGGTAACATATACATTGACCTTATGAGGTTTTAAATCGGTTCCACGCAAGATCGGTCTTTAAGACGGGTGGTCTTTTAATAGGGGTGGTCTTTTAGAGAGGTTTCACTGTATCTGTTTGTGCGTGTGGCGTATCGCTTACGACATATCGCCTTAGTATGAACGGGGCCTACAGAGCAGGACTGCCCAATTATGGCTCGCGAGACTATTTTTTCCGGCCCACGCCGTGTCGCCAAAACTTTGAAACAAGTTCCAGTCGTCGCACTAACCTAAATTGTCTTGAACTTTATTTCATAATTTGATTAATAATTGTGTCAAATGAACATAAATACTCACTCTTTTGTCATTCATGCCGTATCAGTGTATTGAATATCATCGTAACTTACTTCTATTTCAAAGGGATTATTGAAAATATTTACATTTATTTCATTTATGAAAAAAAAAAATAGGCTTATGAGATCACCTTTTGTCCGTGTGTCTGTGCGTGTGTGATTCGTGTGTGTGTGTATGTCCCTAATAAAATCTAAACGGCTGGAGCGATGTCAATGAAACTCGGTAAGTTCATAGCACTATTCCGGACGACCCCGACCGTGCCCTTCAAATTTTGTTACGTCTCATCAATCCAACATGGTGGCTGTGCAAAATATTTCACCAGTATTCAATATCTCCGAAACTATTACCGATATCACCCTGGAATTTTGTACGGTGATAAAGGGAACTACTGGAAGTTCACCTATGTGACACATGATAACCTGGTAACTACAAAACCAACATGACGGCCAAGCGAAGTTGTGACGTTTAAATAGACGTTTCTCGCGATTTAACCAACCAAACGCAATAAAACTTGGTACAGTAGGCCTATATGATTATACACATTGTAATGCACCGACATTCTAACCTTGTTCAATTGTTTACATAACCTCAAGATGACGGCTGTGCGAAATATTTCACCGGCATTCTATATCTCTGAAACTATTACCGGTATCACCCTGAATTTTGTATGGAGGCAAAGGGCACTACTGGAAGTTCATCTATGAGACTTTCAAAAACCGGTTAACTACAAAACGAACATGGCGGCCAAGCGAAGTTGAAAATTTTAATAGACCTTTCTCGCGATTTAATGATCCAAACGCAATGAAACTTGGTACAGCAAATGCTTATACACATTGTAATGCACTGGTATCTAATTTAGTTCAGTTGTTTACATAACCTCAAGATGGCAGCTGTGCGAATTTTAAAATTAAGTTTTTATTTCTTGTGTCGTAATCATGCGATCGAAGTGAAAGTATGAATAATGGACCTACGCAATAATTTCCCTTTAATGGTACATGACTCTGTGGCCTACACATATAACAATCCAACATGGCGACCATCCGAAATATTTAGACGATTCTCCATATCTACGAATCTATTACAGCAATCAAACTGATTCTTTTATGTTCATAGGGGCTATGAACATAAGTTCATCTGTAGGACTTTCAATAACCTGATGATCACAAATCCAACATGGGGGCGACGCGAAGTATAAATATTCACATTGACGTTTCTCGCAATTTAACCATCCGAGTAGTGAAACTTGATAGGCCTACAGTAAATCTTCATACAAATGTTAATCCACTGGCATCTAATTTATTTCAATTGTTTCCATAACCACAAGATGGTAGCTGTGCGAAATTTAAAATCTCGTTTTTATTTCTTGTGTCCTAATCATGCGATTGAAGTTTGAATACTACACATACACAATAATCTTCATGTAACAGTACATAACTCAAAGACCTACATAAAAAATCCAACATGGCGACCATCCGCGATATTTAGCCTAGTCGGTTCTCAATATCTACGAATCTATTACAGCAATCAAACTAAAATTTTGTATGCTGATAGTGGGAATTAACATAAGTAGGATATATGAAAATAAGCTTTAGTTCTTCACGGAACTACTCGTTGATATTTGTGACATACTGCTCATTTCATGAAAGTTTATTGGACATTACTGGTATTCAAATCATCAAATATATTCATGCCCAAGTTTCGAATGTTCGTTACATGACCTGATTAGTAAACCTGGCGTTGTGATTATTTAACCTTTACATGTAGAATTAATGTAACTTCATAGCATTTTAAGAAACAGACCGCAGTACAGGAATCGCATGCAAGCCATAGCATCAGTCAAGGCCTTCTAACTGAACTGAGCATAGCGTTCCCCATGTTAGGACATGCGATCATGAGACGGCACGTGACGTACACTCTATTTCCAAATCCATAGTGTCGGAACACGAAATTAAGAAGGCTGTGATGGAGAGATTGAGATAAAGCTCTCGCACGATAAAAGATTAGAAGCAGGCGATTGAACAAAGACTGGACTATCATGAAAAAAATTATGTTCAGAAACTGATAACCTTCCGGTTTCAATAATAATAATAAAAATATTCTACATAAATGCCATCAAAATAGATATAAGTGTATTAGAAAGTCATTTTAAAAGCCATTGTCTGGAGCGTGGCGCTGTATGGAAGTAAAACTTGGACTGTAGGCGCAGCAGAAAAGAGGGGAATATGATCATTCGGTAGGCTATGTGGTGTTGCTGGAGAATGATAAAGATTGACTAGATACTGTAGAGTAGCAAATGAAGTGGTATTAAGATGAGTGGGAGACGATAGATGTTTATGGTGACTTCTAATGAAGAGAAGAGTTCAGATAGGTTAGTAGAACACATACTAATAAGACACCCAGGAATAGCAAACTTAGTTATGGAAGGAAGGGTCGAGGACAAGAATTGTAGGGGTAGACCAAGGTGAGAAAATGTTAAACAGATTGCCTCGGATGTGTAGGAAGGAAGTAAGGAAGGAAGGAAGGAAGGAAGGAAGGAAGGAAGGAAGGAAGGATGGAAGGAATAATTAAAGGAAGGAAGTAAGTTTGTAGTTTTACGTGACCGTTAATATCGCGAACATGAGCCACGGGACCTCCTTTTTACGTGGAATCCGAACCACAGGACATGGCCTTAACTACTGCGGTTTTAGATGCCGAATTGCCTAATTTTTTGTCTGAAAGGGATCTTTAAAGTGCCAGAAAATCTAATTACATACGTCTCTCACATTCAAACACCCTCATATACCAACTGACTGCGTCGGAATTCGATTCCGCAATCTTGGGTGAGAACCTTGCCGCTGCGTCACGCAGCCTGTCAAAGTAACGTAAAACCTACTGCGAATGGTGATGGAAAAACTATACAGACTCGGAATGAAACTCAGCTGATAGTAGTATAACTGGACGCCTCGATGTAATGGACTCATATAGTGGGGTGGTTATCCATTATTGTCGATAAATCTCAATGACAGAGGGGAGGGGAACAAAATGTAAAATAGCTTCTGCACTCACCATAAATAAAACAAATGACATACATACAATAACAGAAAAATGTTTCCTTGTTGTTAAATACTATACTGAATGCGTATTTTCCAACGTCAGGGAACAACCCATCACTCACGTAGCATGTTTCGAACGGGTTTTAGTTGAACGCACATCGTACTGGTGTGAAAATACATGGAGTGCAGTTTATGTTAACAACCGCATAGCCGTTCAGTGTTCGGCTTCGTGGCGAAGTGGAGAGGTCGCTAGTTGTTGGTCCGAAGAGACCCAGGTTCGATTCCCGGCTGTATCTTAACTTCGGACGATTTGCCTGACTTTACCCTTGAGAAATGGCGTGAAAAAATATAACACGAGGGTTATTTTGACCCATAGTGTATCACTCCCTTTTTGTCGTAGTCGTATATTTTAATGAAGTAATTTTACACCTGGTGTGTTCCTATGAACTATTCCCAGTATAAAATGAGGTATATTTATATTTTTCAAATTTAACATGCAGGAAAATGACAATAATTAAACAATATAATTGGCCTTGCTAGAGGCGAAGCCTCCGTGGCTTAGGCGGCAGCACGCTGGCCTCTCACCGCTGGGTCCGTGGTTCAAATCCCGGTCACTCCATGTGAGATTTGTGCTGGACAAAACGGAGGCAGACAGGTTTTTCTCCGGGTACTCCGGTTTTCCCTGTCAAAATTTAATTCCAGCAACACTCTCCACTATCATTTCATTTCATCTGTCATTCATTTAATCATTGCCCCAGAGGAGTGCGTCAGGCCTCAGCAGCCGGCACAGTTCATATCCTCGCCGCTAGATGAGGGCTTCATTCATTCCATTCCTGACCCCGTCGGAGACTGGAAGCAGGCTGTGGATTTTCATTTTTCTTGGCAGTGGCGGCAAAGCAGTCATCTTAATTTTTTTGAACAAATGAGCTGATGACCAAGTTGTCCCTAGACCGTAAACATGGATGAACAAGAACGTGAGCTATGTGTGCTGCACCAAAATATAAGGTGCGTTCAAAAAGTAACGCGCCGGAGGCATAATTACAGAAACCAGTACCTGTATGTTAGAAGTATTGGCCTTGGCTGTTGAGGCACTTGTCCCACTGTGTCACGAGGCGGTGAATGCCTGTCTCATAAAATTCCATGGGCTGCGATGTGAACCAGTTCCGCACGTACAGCTGGACGTCGGAGCCCGAGGTGAATCGTTGGCCCCGCAGAGCCCTTTTCAAGGGACCAAACATGGCGTAATCACAGGGAGAGAAGTCTGGACTGTATGGAGGATGGCCGAGAACCTCCCTTTTGAATTTCTTCAGGAGTGCCGCGACTGTGTTGGCCGTATGAGGTCGTGCATTGTCGTGGAGCGACCACGGCGACTATGGCGTTCACCGTCACTCGGCGGTCCTGGGTAATGAGTGCATCAACCAGCTGGACGTTGTCATCGGTAATGCAGGGGGGTGCCCCAGACCGGGCATCATCGGCTAACGACACCCGTCCTTCCCTGAAGCGCTTTTGCCACGCCTTGACCCTTGCAAGGGCATGTAGAGTTCGCCGTACACTTGTGACACTCGGCGATGAATGTCCGTTCCTCCTACTCCTTCCGCTGTCAGAAACCGAACAACACCTCTTTGCTCTTCGGTTGACGCCTCCATGTCACTGTTTGCAATGCGACTGGCAGCGTTGGACGATTGATGCATGCTGTTGCTCGCTTTGTATCGTCACGTTACGTGCACGCGTGCCCTCTAGCGACGGGCTGTGACCTTCCACGCTATGGTCGGAACCACACCTCGTTACACACGCCACGATTAGCCGATGTAGTCACCGGTTTGCGCATTCCAGCCTCCGGCTCGTTACTTTTGGAACGCACCTTATAGATGGGTTTCCCCCCTTATTTCTTTACAGATTGTCCCGACTAACGTAAGCCGAAAATTGTCACGCGAGGACTGGCGCCATGGGTAAATCTGACCCGACCGTAAAAAATATAGAAATAACTTGAGTGTTCAAAAATCTATGGACATGTTTCTTTTGCAAAGTGAAGTTCAAGGCTAGGAAGGAAGCAGTAAGCGACAGGAAATAAGGGCTGACCAAAACGTAAATATATAGCATTTAAGCCTCGGGTCAAAAATACCCTTGCGACAGTCCTCGCGGGTTAAGTATCATTGTTCGTGACGTCATCATTCAAGTCATCCTCATCACGACACGCAGATCACCTGCGAGCATTAATTTGAACCTGCACCAGACCTCTTTGGAGGCCACATACCAGTGTTATCACCCTCCAGTATAGTTAATCTGAAAGTTCGGGGAGCCACAATCATTGACAAATAATGTAATCGTAGCTCCTCTATCGTCCTCACGAGACTGAGCATCTTCTACCCGCTCCTACTCTCATAAGCACAGACAGACCTACAGGTACTCAAGGAGAATTCGTACTTAAGCGGATTTCGTTGTTGTTGGTTTCATTTCAGGAGATTGGGCATCATTGTTATTTAGTCCCGTGTACTTGAGTGTACAGGAGGATTGGGAAGGAGGCGGCCATGGCCTTACGTTAGAAACTATCCCCGTATTTGCCTAGAGTAGAAATGGGGAAACAACGGAAAACCACTTCCAGGATGGGAATCGAACCCACAGTTTTGCCTCACGAGAGCTCCGACCAGAATTAAATTTCTAGTGAATCGAACCCAGACCTCTCGGTCGACAACCAAGAATGCTAGTCGCTGCACCACGAGGTGGTCAGTGAAATTTTTCAACTCTAAAAATCACCCGATAAAAAAAAAAACGATTTTTGCTGGAAATGTGGAGAAGGCCTACAGTATTTCAGTTGTTAATTCTTGTTAGGGGCTCGGAACATCTTTATCATCAGCCCAGTGAACTTGGGTGTGTATTGAATTTGCCTGATAACCTGTGTTTCCATGGTGACTGTAGGGTGGGAAATAGTGTAGGTGCCCCGGGACTATGAATAAGGTACTATCCCGGCCATTGCCTGGAGGAAGTGTAGAAAAACTCCGGGAGAATACACATTCAGGAAAGCTCACTTTACCGCCGGGATTCGATCCTCCGATGTCTCGACTTGCTGCAGTTCCCCGTCGAGGTCATTGTGAGTGATTTAATGTATTGCCCAAGGTTACGTTGCGTGTTACTGTGTTTTAATCAGGGCAAGAAATCAGGAGTTTCCTGCATAACTAAGAAGTACAGACTGCTCTGGACACGGTGTCTTCAAGTTTAAGATTAAATGTCCTTCGATAGGATAGTTTCGGTAATGTTGCTTACCTTGATCGAGGCAGGAACATCGACCCATCGATGAACACCGACCCTGACAGCAGGATGTACCAGCAGGTAGACAGTTCGCCCGTACTGGAAAAAGAAAACATAACATTAGGACACTAGTTGTAGTAGTAGTACTCTCAGGCAGTCGAATTAATATTTTTAGAGACTAGTGCCCATAAGGACTCCTTTTCCTCTATTGAAATTGAGGTAGCATCGTTTTTTAATTTTTGTTAATTGAATTTTAATAGTGCACCCTCAAATCCATTATTTATAGTCTAATGGGTTAATGAGGGTAGTTTCGTCGTAAGGTATTTTTTGTTCGTTATTTTTGATTACGTTAGTATTTTTTGTTTAACTTGGTCTTTGAATGTTGTTTTGAGAGTACTAATACCTGTCGTCGCTTTGGGTGCACCCTATGGTGCTGAGTCATGCATCTGAGCTTTTGACCACCATATGGTGCTGCGAATAAGATGGTGTGTTTACTTAGCATTTACTGCTGTTATTTGTTTTGCTATGAGGTGTGTAAGGTGGATTTGGTGGTAGCTTCTGGCTTGTTTAGATTTGAACATTTTGTATTTTGTAGCTTTTATACATTTGCAATTTAGCAGTTTGTAGCATTTTGAAGAAAAAATTAATAATGTCTTTTGAAATTGCATTAATGTGAAATTAAAATCATTTGTGTAAAAGTTTAATAGCGAGATAAGAATGCGTTAAGTGCTGTAATTGTGTGTTTATTTTAAATTGATTATGAAGTAACACAAATGAAAATTGTTACAGGCTAAAGTACGTATTACACAGACAAAAATGGGATTTTATACTGATGCAAAACCAGAATAATACAGAGTAAATACAGAAAATCAAAGTCTTGTTTCAATATCCACCACAGTGGGCAAGAGCATGGAAGTCATGAAATCTTAGAGATGTATAATAGACATTTTCGGTCCCATTATCTTAGCACTTGTTGACTTGACCTACGCGAAGGGAATGAATGCGACGGGTGGGCATCGAGGTGCAGGAGAGATGACTTTCCGCTTTCTAGACCGGTGATCAAGCTGTCATAAACATTTCAAGAGTGTACAAACTCACATGAAGTTTCCATGAGAAAAGAAGGAATAAAACCCGTTATATTTGAAAAAATCGTGGAATTCGCATGTATGTATTTTGGTATAATTTTCGCTTTTTGCCGTTTTCTCAAAACACATTAAAAAGTGGTTTACAGATCGTGCAAAGTGAAAATACAAGAGCGCAAGACTTAATGCGCATTTTGCGCTTTATCGCACTTGCGGAAAGTCACCACCCGTACTAATACTTTATCAGCTAAATCTGCCACATGCTCCGCGCTGAACATAGAGAAACATAACCAAGCCTATATTTCTGCCGTATTACAGAAGAAAAAGAGAAATTGCAGTACATTAAACATTAAAAAAATAAACAAAATGTAATAAAAGAGCAATAAAATTTGACTTACAGTAAGTACTGTACTTACGAAATTTACGAAAACCGGTAAGTTGAACGTAGAGACTATCAGCACCTTCAACGGTTTGGGCCGATATGAGATTCTATCTAAATCATAGTTTCAGCATAGAATTGCATACAGTTCAATTAATCACAGTAATTAGTGGGAATTCGAATATAAGACAAGTTGCACTGTAAATATAGGCTACGTAAATGTTCGAGACAAAGAACAAGTTTAAGTGCCTGGGATATAATTCAGACTTCGAGATATAGAAAAATTCGAGTTATAGAAATTCGACTTAAAGAGTAAAATATACATGGAAATTATAGGAAGGTCGTTCAAGAAATAATAATATATGCTATGAGTTATCGGATCACATGTCTCTTCGACAAGACCAAATATCCAGGCCAGAAAATAAATCCCCTTTAAACACCAAATACGGTAAAATCGCACAAGTCTGCACTTTTAAATACCTTGGCGAAATTATACAGCCCTCAGGACTTAATCGAATCGTCAATGAAGACAGAATCACTAAGCTCCAGAAGGCCTACAGGATAACGTGGGCCCATTACAACAAGAAATGCATTTCGACGAACGCCAAATTACGACATTATAAAACTGTTGTTCTTCCAGAAGCAACATATGCGGCTGAAACAAAAGTAATCGATGGTCATTCCAAGATTAGGGAACTGGAAAAGCAGGAACGAAAAATTCTCCGGAAGATCTACCGAGCAATCAACAGAAACGGCATTTGGATGAAGAGACCTAGTACTGAACTCTATCAACACACCATTACGATAACATACTAAATTAGAAAACGCAGAGCCAAATTTTACACTCACATCCACAGGATGGCCACCTCCAGATTGCCCAAGAAACTACTCGGTATCATAACACAGAGCAAATGTGGCACAGAATGGCTTAAAGAGGTACAGAGAGACTTACAAGTAATGAGTATACAAAATTTCGAAGACCCAACTGAGTGCCAGACGAAAATCACGAATGTTAAGTTCGAACCAAGATTATTACGACAACCTGTAAAAAGTGGACGGATGAGAGGACGAGGGAGCATTCCTCGAGAATGAAGAGATTTTGGGAGGAGCGGAGGAGACACACCTCCAAATGACATCATGTTATCTCTCCTGTAGAGGAATTTTCGCTTAAATAAATAAAATGAGTTATCGAAAATTCGAGTAATAGAGTTTCGAGATATCGATGTTCGACCATAGTACAAGGGTCCGCCATAGATATCTAATTGCCTATTTTAACTACTGCGGCTTTAAAGACTCCAATGTGCTGATATTTTGCTCTGAAGGGGATCATTAACGTGCCAAAATCTGACTTCTTCGAGCACTCATATTTACAATTGCCATATATGGGACAATTGAAATTTTAGAAATCAAATTTTCAGTGTTACCTTCGCAGTTTACAGTAGAAAAGGAATTACTTTTCAGACGGTCAACACGTTAATGGTCGCAAATAAGTTGGGTTGGCAATAACACTTAGGCCTATCTACCCACACTTGTTGACCTAAAAAAAAAAAAAAAAAAAAAATGGTGCTTTTCAGTCGGTCAACACGAATGTACCCAAATGAGTTGGGTTTTACCAAAATCCTGAAAAAAAACCATTAGTGTATTTATTAATAAATAATAAATATTAATACATATTAATGGTAAGCCTCCGTGGCTTAGGCGGCAGCACGCCGGCCTCTCACCGCTGGGTCCGTGGTTCAAATCCCGGTCACTCCATGTGAGATCTGTGCTGGACAAAACGGAGGCAGACAGGTTTTTCTCCGAGTACTCCGGTTTTCCCTGTCAAAATTTCATTCCAGCAACACTCTCCCCTATCATTTCATTTCATCTGTCATTCATTTAATCATTGCCCCAGAGGAGTGCGTCAGGCCTCGGCAGCCGGCACAGTTCATATCCTCGCCGCTAGATGGGGGCTTCATTCATTCCATTCCTAACCCGGTCGGAGACTGGAAGCAGGCTGTGGATTTTCATTTCAATACATATTAATAAATAAATTAATTAATAAATACACTCATGTATTTTTTTCAGGATTAGGGTACAACCAAACTCATTTGGGTACATTCGTGTTGACTGACTGAAAAGCACCAAACTTTTGTTTACTAAGGCAACACTGAAAAATGTCTTCAAACTCCATAACTGGAAAGAATTACACGAGAAAGGCAAGTTTCTGTTAGATAATACATTGAGAGCCTTCTATATAGATGGGAACTTCGCCGGGGCCATATGACGGGCGGAGAGTGATTAGTCACCGCCAGTTGACTAGCATCTACCGTTACACAACAGTGAGTCGGGAAGCCCCGGATGAGGTCATAGCATTGATTACATTCACAGCTGGCAAGATACCTTGGTTGAGAGAGTTAAGACTTGTGGCGAAGTACTGTAGGCTATCTCGCATCTCGTGAACATGGTTAGGTGTAGAACAAAACATCGAATATTCCTAGTGAAAACGTATCTTCTCAAGAAGAAGTCTTCAAAGTAAATGTATTTGTACGTTTCAGTGCCGTGCGATTTTTACTTGTGGGGGAACCTCAAACAAAAGGTACACAGAAACAATCCGTGTACTCTGGAGGCTCTCGAGAACGAAAAAAACTGCACCGATATGAAATATCAGTGAGGATACATTACTGCGAGTGTACCAAAACTTCCTACGTCGGTGCAATGTGTGTTTAGAAAATGATGGATAGCATTTACAGCAACTGCTCTGATATTCATGTATTGATGATTATTAACTACGTTATAAAGTGTAAATGTGTAGAACTAGTTAGGCGCTACGCTGCTGCTAGCACCTGTTCCTTGCTCGACAGACGGCTAGCCACAGCACTCCGGCCGTCACACGTCGCCTGCGAGGTTCCGTTTTACCTAGGTATAGAGAAGACTCTCACTGAACATCGCTACAGGGCGCCACTAATCGACAATTGCAATGCCTCCTACACTGATTCGCAAAGCGTCTAGTATAAGTTACTATAATAATAATAATAATAATAATAATAATAATAATAATAATAATAATAATAATAATAATAATAATAATAATTGAAAGGTAATGATAATAATAATAATAATAACTCCGCCTGCAGTAACTACTGGGTGGAATGAGTAGCTCAGTAGTTTCTGTTGCCGGTCCCAAGCCCGGAGAAAGGAGGAGGGTTGGCTCTAAGCCGTAAAATAGCAAATCCACTGGCGTTTGTTCGGCATCCGACAGCTAGTGGTCAGCGTCTGTTCCTCTAGTTGAGGCGGCTGTACTTAAATCTTCTCGAACTCAAAAATCGAGTCGTATAGTTGTGGTCTCAATTGAGACTACCACAAACACTCAAAACTCAACTTGAGCGCATGATGGAAGAGACGATCATAGAATCACTACCCCAGGCACCAGTCGATGGACTGGACCCACCTGATCATCGGATTCTGGGGGATCAGGGACACCATGCGGAGAAGAATCGGAGCTTCTCAAGAACTCTTCATACTCTCAAGACCAGACGTAAACATTTTGTTGGCACGCTTAACGTTAACACCCTCACTAAGACGGGTAAGCTAAAACAACTTCTCAACACCTTGGAAAAATTTGAATAAAAAATCACTGCGCTCCAGGAGACACGCTTCACGGACGAAGAACACTTCAACACAGGGAATTTCCGAATCTACAAGGGAAAACCTGCCATCAAAATTAATGACAACTTACCTCTCTTGGGAACAGGATTCGCCGTACACAATTCTGTGCTTGATTCGATCATCGACTTTACTTCTCCAACCGAGAGAGTCTCTTTACTATCAGTAAAATCAGCTAATAAAGCTTACACGCTGATCAACGTGCACGCCCCCACAAATCAACACAATAAAACTGATCCTGAAACCGTGGACAATTTCTGGGAAACTTTGGAAGAAACAACCAATAACATACCAAGACACCATGTGAAAATTTTATTAGGTGATTTTAACGCTCAGTTAGGGAAAGAAAGGAAATTCAAGGATACCACAGGCCCTCATACTAAACACAAACGTACCAACAAAAATGGGGAAAGATTAATTGACTTCTGTAGAAACTTTGGACTTAAAATCATGAGCACCCAATTTCAACAACCTGCACATAAATTGACCACATGGAGATCACCCAGACTTAAACAGGGTGAGTACCAAATTGACCATGTCACAATCTCCAAGAAAAACATAAAATAAATTTTGAACGTCAGGGCTCGTAAAGGCGTCTTTGAATCAGATCATTATCTACTCCAAATAAAGACAAAATTCCAACCAAATAGAAGACCAAAACGCCCACCAAAAATTTTCAGACCAGATCCGGAATATCTGCAACTCCACAAGGAAGAAATCATTTTGCAAATCAATCAGGAGGAATCAACAGACTGGAGAATACTAATGGGGAGAATTCAGGAAGCCATGAAGCTAGGACAACCACCTCGCTCCAGAAAACATCGCTGGTGGAACACAATTTGCGATCAAGCAGTTGACAATCGCATAATGGCTTGGAAAAAAATTCACACTAGCCAAACAAAGGAAAACTGGGAGAACTTTCTTACCACTCAAAAACAGGCCTCAAAAATAATTAAGAAAGAAAAACGAAGGTATGACAACAACAGACTCCACGAAATCCAGCAGGATTTCACCAAAATTAATACTAGAAATTTCTACAAGACATTTAGAGAAAATCTACGGGGATACCAAGCACCCAGTCTGTGCTTCAAGAGACACGACGGCTCATTGGAAACTAACTCCAAAAATAATTGCAAACTATTAGCCCAATATTTCAACTCTCTTCTTAACTGTGAACCACCTCTAGTAAAACTTGATTTCTCTCCTCCGGTATTCATACACTTGGACTCGCAAGCCCCCGACATTGAAGAAATTACGGAGATAATCCGACAACTCAAAAGCAACAAAGCACCAGGGGAAGATGGGATCATTGCTGAACTCTGGAAACTGAATGATCCCACACTGACTCGGAAACTCCATTCCATAATTTCAGATATTTGGACAACGGAGCAATTACCACATGACTGGAAATGCGCTTTGATTCACCCGTTGCACAAAAAGGGCGACAAGACGGACATCAACAATTATAGAGGAATTTCCCTGCTCCCGGTTGCTTATAAAATCCTTTCCACAGCACTTCTGAACAGGTTAGAGCCCCAAATGGATCCACTCATCGGTGACTACCAGGCTGGATTCAGAAAAGGGCGATCGTGTGCTGAACAGATCTGGTGCCTAAAGACGATCTTACAAATGAGGAAATGTAGAAATACCGTGATTGCATTCATCGACTTCAGAAAAGCATACGACTCTGTTGACCGCGACACCCTCTTTAAAATCATGGAAGAATTTGGGATCGATCGTAAGACACGCAAAATCATAGAACAGACACTTACAGGAACAATATCCAAAGTGAAATTCATGGACGAAATATCAGAGCCCTTCGAAATCAAGACGGGAGTCCGACAGGGGGATGGACTATCCCCAATCCTCTTCAATATGATCCTGGAGAGGATAATTAGGGAATGGGAACCTCTTGTAAAGGGCAATCAAATCGGTATTGAAAAGAGAACAGAACTAAAGTCAAATGTCTCGCTTTCGCGGACGATATTGCAATTGTCGCAGACAACAGATCGGAAGCGACTTACGCAGTGGAAAAGCTCCATGAGATTGCACAAAAGACCGGATTACATATTATATCTTACGACAAGACCAAATATATGAATTTGAATTTATTTGAATTTATTGTTTCTCTTATACAGGCCACTGAGGCTAAAAAGCCTCTTTATGCAGCTCTCTTCATTCAGAGGGCGGTTAAATACAATAGAATAAATGAAGAAAGAAAAAACTTAACCTATACATACAGTTGACAATAGAAGTTCTTGTTATTACATCCGTTCACCTTGAACATGATATTTGTATAGCTGATAGATTACAATGAAGGGAGTGTTTTATCGCTCTGATAGGAAGTCCTGAATACTGGTGCAATTTATATTTATTCCAGAGAATACTAGCTGAAATACGGAATGAACCTTTGCATTTTTCGGTTCTGTGATGAGGTATCTGGAGCATTTGTGCAGTGTGTCTATTCGCACGGTTATGCACTGATTGCATGGGAGTTAGTGTGCAGTAAATATAAGACGGAATTTTGAATTTTAGAATTTTTATCACAGTCAGAGCCATGGCATACTGTCTTCGTTCCTTTAACTTTAGCCATCCAATCTGGACGTAAAATGGAGTTATATGAGACTCTCTTGGTACATTGAGAACAAACCGCAAGCAAGCATTTTGCATTCTTTGCAATTTTGTATTGAGGACCTCTCCCATATCATGGTAAATTATAGATCCATAGTCAAATATTGGTAATATCAAACTCTGTATCAGTATGTTTCGTACATTTTGAGGCAAATAGAAGCAAGTTCGCCTAATTTGATATAATGACGATGCAACCCTTTTCAGAATCATGTTTGTGTGATCCTGCCACGATAATCGAGAGTCAAAAATAACTCCCAGATTTCTTACTGCTGACTGGTACGGAACTGTTTGGGATGCAAGCTGTAAAGGTGGTACTGGGTCAGGTAGAGAACTGAGTATGGAGAGAAGGCCAGAAAATAAATCCCCTTAACACCAAATACGGTAAAATCACACAAGTCTGCAGTTTTAAATAACTTGGCGAAATTATACAGCCCTCAGGACTTAATCGAATCGCCAATGAAAACAGAATCACTAAACTCCAGAAGGCCTACAGGTTAACGTGGGCCCATTACAACAAGAAATGCATTTCGACAAACGCCAAATTACGACATTATAAAACAGTTATTCTTCCAGAAGCAACATATGCGGCTGAAACAATAGTAATCGATGGTCATTCCAAGATTAGGGAACTGGAAAAGCAGGAACGAAAAATTCTCCGGAAGATCTACCGAGCAATCAAAAGAAACGGCATTTGGATGTAGAGACCTAGTACTGAACTCTATCAAAACACCATTACGATAACAGACGAAATTAGAAAACGCAGAGCCAAATTTTACACTCACACCCACAGGATGGCCACCTCCAGATTGCCCAAGAAACTACTCAGTATCATAACACAGAGCAAATGCGGCACAGAATGGCTTAAAGAGGTACAAAGAGACTTACAAATTATCGTATACAAAATTTCGAAGACCGAACTGAGTGCCAGACGAAAATCAAGAATGTTAAGTTCGAACCAAGATCATTACGACAACCTGGAAAAAAGTGGACGGATGAGAGGACGAGGGAGCATTCCGCGAGAATGAAGAGATTTTGGGAGGAGCGGAGGAGACAAGCCTCCAAATGACATCACGTGATCCAAGTTTAATCGCTCTCCTGTAGGGGAATTTTCGCTTAAATAAATAAATAATAATAATATCGTATGGCCTCGGGTGCCAGGTGCAAGCTTTGCATGTCGAATTTTGTTGTTCCTTGAAGCACTTTGAAAGTCAAGGAGGTTAGATTTCTAAGCTCCTTGACTCTATAGCGCTTTCTAGTAGAGAAATGAGGACCTTTGTGTTGTCGGTAAATCCCGAGATTAATTTTGCCATTATGAACACGGCCTACTGAATTCAAATGGGTTCTTTGACATGCCAACATCGTAAGAGGCGTTCAGATGCAAAAGGGACATTATCCACTTTTTGTGAAATTAGAGTTATTGATACTGCTATCTTGTGGAATTAAATATTCATCTTTTACAAGTAGCATTTTACGTCAAAGCGGACATTATCCTGGTTAAGTTACACATTGAATATTGTGTCTTTCTGCATAAGGGACATTATCCACCAATAAGAGACATGAATACGGAGTCACATGATGCTCCTCTTCTTAATATTTGAACGTTTCTGTTAGATTCAGTTTTCAAATGCAAATTTTGTAATTGTTATAATAAAACTTATTTTTGAAATGCATATTATCCAATCCATCATTTCCGATCAAAAGGTGCATTATCCATTTTATAATACATTTTTGTTAACTTCTTATGATTTTTGTAACTGGAAATTGCAGACAACTTTGTCATCAAATGTTAATGAGTTAGTGAACATAAATCAATAATTGCATAACTATATGAGTAATTTTACGTTATTTTCTGTTCGTGTAATTTTTTGAAAAAGTGGATTATGTCCTTTTTGCATCATTCCCAATCAAAAGGGACATTATCCATTTTATAATACATTTTTTGTTAACTTCTAATGATTTCTGTAACTGAAAATTGCCGGCTTAACCTTTGTCTTCAAATGTTAATGAGTTAGTGAACAGAAATCAAGAATTGCACAACTATATGAGTGACTATAAGTATTTCCCTCTTCCTGTATTTTTTTAAAAGTGGATAGTGTCCGTTTTGCATCTGAACGCCTCGTATGACATGCGTGTCGTGATTTTTTCCGCCCTTCAAAAATCACTTAACTTACCATGACCAGGAGCGAACCTGCAAGCTTGGGGTTAGTAATCCGGCACGATAAGCACTACACGGCGCCACTCATCGACAATTGCAATGCCTCCTACACTGATTCGCAAAGCGTCTATTATACTATAATAATAATTGAAAGGTAAGTTTCGGTTAGATAATACATCGCTACAGGGTGCCACTCATCGACAATATTGCAATGCCCCCTACACTGACTTGCAAAGCGTCCACTGTTCTATTATGATAAACAGTACTTCCTTTGAGTTTCTTATCTTCTCAAATGGTGGAACAGAATAGACCTACTTTTCATAACGGTCTTTTAAACAAAACCGCTCGTACGATACTTCCTGTAATAGCATGAACAATGGCGAACTTGCACTCAGAATATGAGTTTCAATAAGTAATTGCTGCCGGTTTTTACAACGCAAGTACTTCACTGGGTGGGGGAAGAAATACATTGAAATGCCAATGGAGAAAAAGAAAGCAAGCTTCGCTACTTCCCTTTTAGGGCAAGCACTTTCAATATGGCTATTGTTATGACGCCAAAGAGGGTCGGGTGGAAACGAAAGGATTGGAATTGGATGAGAATGGAGGGGGTAGCGACTAAACTTAATGTGTTCCAATCTCAAGTGATGTTTACGATGCAAATCTGTATTTTCTATCGAGGAAATGTCTGTGAATACAAGCGACAAGTATAAAGTGATTTCATGCGGAAAGTGTTACTTGCGCTTTAAGAAGAGAACACGTATTTATAAGCTCTTCAAAATCCCTTGTTTCTTCTGGAGAAGGCTAGGGTTTTTCAGTGTGAGTGTCATGGGAATAAGTTAGAAGCATACTGACTGGCCTAGTAACCATTGTTGTTATTATTACATGTTGGGTCTTGCAACATGGTAGTCATTTAGCCCAGTCTGATAACCTGTGTTATTGTGATATCCGTAGGGGAAGAAGGCGGCCGTGACTTCCAATTAGGACCATCCCGTCATTTACCTGGAGGTGACAGTAGCCATCCTAAGTGTGTTTTTTCCCAGGAATTTCCACACTCTCTCCAGGCAAATGCCTTAAGGGGCATCCACTGTATTAACTTACCCAAAGTCATATACACTTTTACAGCCTCCACAGTAACACAGGTTATTGACCCTTGATTATCAATCAATTTCATATTTAGACCAGTTGTTGTTGGTTGCTTCTCGTATTTTGTCATTCATAAGCTGTACTTATCCAGACGAATCCAGTATACGCCCAAGTAGGCCTACACAACGCTGATGAGTAAGATGTCTCTAAAATGAATCAACAACAACAACAGGAATATTATAATAATAATGTTATTGGTTTTGCGTCCCTTTTAACTACTTCGGCTTTCGAGAGACGCCGGGTTGCCTGTGGAAACTTTAAAGTGCCAGCAAATCTGGTAAATCACGGCTCCCTGGCATTTGCGCACCCACAAATACCAAGTGACTGTACAAGGATTCGATCCTACAACCATGGGAGAAGCAGGGGAGAACATTACCGCTGCCAGTCACAGACAATAACAGGAAGAGGAAGACAAGGAAGGAGTGCGTAGAGAGCGTCCCGTATGATCAATACTTGGCGCGGGTGGGACGACCGAGATTGAACCCTGGCCTGTTCAGTTCTACATCCGTGAAGGCGGACTTTACGTTTCAGGGTGAGGGGAGGAACCTCTCTGTGGCTCGTCAACCTTTTTAACGACTCGCTCAGTTGCCTCGTTGAAAGGTTGTGAGTTTGAATCTAGGACGGGCTATTTCCTCTCATTGTTATCCTTCAGGGACATGAAATAAGAGGAAAAAGCAAATTTAACATAAACAGTGGGACTATAATAGCAGAAAATTAGTAAGCGTTTGAATATTTTTTGCTGTAGTCGATTCATTTAGGGGCTTGAGGCATTTAGTTGTCATTTGGTCCCGTGTACTTCGGTGTGTGTAATGTGCCTGATAACCGGTGTCATTGTGATTGGCTGAACTACTTTGTTTATTTGTTATTGGGGGTTTTAAACAAAACCACACCCGGTGACTGGAGTGGGACTACGATGATGATGCTGATGATGATGGTTGTAAACAAAACGCGAAAGCGACAGGTGAGAAACACAACAAAGATGAATGTGAAACAAATATAAGGGTACAGGAGACGGTATCCTAAACTATAAAACTTAGTTAAAGTCTAGGATATCCTCTTTGTGTCAATTAGAATGATATTATGATAGTACTTAATAATTAATAGTCATTATTAGGGGGTTTGATAATTGTTTATGTCGCCTCCGTAGCGTAGCGGTCAGTATGGTTAGCTGCCGCCCCGGAGGTCCTGGGTTCGGTTCCCGGCTCTGCCACGAAATTTGAAAAGTGGTATGAGGACTGGAACGGGGTCTACTCAGCCTCGGGTGGCCCAACTGAGTAGAGGGGGTTCGATTCCCACCTCAGCCATCCTCGAAGTGGTTTTCCTTGGTTTCCCACTTCGTCTTCGGGCAAATACTGGGTTGGTCCCTACAGTAAGGCCACGACCGCCTCCTGCCCACTTCCTTGCCTAACCATCCCCCTCTTCCCATCCCTTCATCAGGCCCCCTGTTCGCTTTGCAGGGAGGCCGCCTGGACGTAGTGCTGGTCACACACCCCAGTTGTATTCCTGACTCAGTCTCAAGCTCCAGGACACTGCCCTCAGTGGTGGTAGAGGTGGGATCCCTCGCTTAATCCGTGGGGTAAAACGATAGCGAAGCGATAATTGTTTATAACATTTAATACATTTAATTATTTGTAGGTTCTGTGACTTATTGTTAAATTCGTGTTGTGATTTATTAATCTTACTGAGAATGATTTTTGTATTAGACTATTAGGGAATTACTGTAACAAACAATCACATGTATCAGGTGATGGTAGTAATAAATAATACTCTCGCCCCAATCTCAGGCTATCCGAGATTTAGAACAGTGGGCATTCTATTCTATTCTATTCTAAACAAAACCACCCGTACGATATTTCCTGCAATAGCATGAGCAATGGCGAACTTGCACTCAGAATAAGAGTTTAAAATACCGTTCAAGGTCTCATACTTCATTTATGAGTTCAAAGACCCTTGATTATCAATCAGATTCACATTTAGACCAATTGGTTCTCGTATTTTGTCATGTGTGAGCAGTACGTAAATAGTTAATAATAATCATATTTTACAAAATTATTTTAAATATTTGGTCCTTTAGTACTAAAATATTTTTATCTAATGAGGACCTGGGGTTTATTAAACCACCCGATGCTGAAATAATTATTTAGTCGTTCAGTTATTTATTTTATTTTTTCATTCTTTTATTTTTTATGTTTTTATAGTTTTAAATTTCTATTTTGTATTTTATGATTTTTTGTTTTTTATATTTTTTATTTTCAACATTTAAATACTGTGTAAGTTTCAGGATATTCCTCAGTTTGAGAATGGCCCTATTTCAAGAGTATGTACCGTACTTCACTGCTGGTCCTATTAAAGTAATTGTGCCTATCTTCAAATGACTTATTGAATTAAAACACCCCTCCCCCTTTTAATCTGTCCATATTAATTAAATTACACATTGTTATTTTTCAGGTAGAATCTTATATTTCATGTGGCAGATAACCACACTGTTTCACCCCTTGAAGAACAATTAATTATCAACATATCGATCTTATATTTCCAGCCTTTTGGTATACGGTACTGTATATAAGTGTTGAGCGACTAAAAGGTTATCAATTACAGTAAACCCTCGATTATCCGGTTTGCGGATCATACGTGTGTGGTTTTGTAAGAAAGAAAAAAACGCTTTGTGCTAATTTAAACAAAATCAAGCTCAATGAAAGCTTACATTTAAGCTACGCCGGTATGAATGCATTGTTGATCGTATTTATCACACCTCAGGCAGTCTGCCAATTGTTTGGACAGTCGTAGTGGTCGTGAACACTCTTCAGTATATAAATGGGCCGTTCCTTCTACGCCGGTACAATTTACGTGCGCGATGGTGTATCCACGCACATCGAACCTTTATACGTTTGTGATCAGTAGAAATGAAGTGCGCTGTGTCTTTCCGCGCAGAGCATGTGTATATTGAGCCCGACAACGAACGGATCGTGCCGATATCGAAGCAGCGAGTGAGCACCAAGAATAGTGACACGATTGCTGGGTGTATGTGTCGGAAAACTGTCAAGGGGATGTCACGTGATATTGTATAGACTCGCTCTAAAATTCCCTCGCACATACGACCAGCCACGAATGGCCAGCCCATTTATAACACTGCTTATTTTGACTTAAGTTACTATTAGTAGCAATACATGGCAGAAATGCGTAAACGTGTTGTTCTATCTATATTGAGACGGGCTTCGTAACGCTGCGGCAACGTTCTAACCTGCTGTGCCCGAGGTAATGCAGTCGAATCCCAGGGTAATGAGTTGACATTTCAGGATGCTTATATGCGTGGTGGCGGCGTTGGTAGCATGCTGAGCTTCTATGCCCAAGATTGCGGGTTCAAACCCGGCCAAAGTCGTCGGATTTTTAAGAGCGTTAAAAATCCCTCAGTATGCCTTCCTTCGGAGGGGAAGTAAAACCGGCGGTCCCATGTCATAGATTTATGGCATGTTAAAGAACCTTCCACTAATTACACCTGTGTGACGCTAAATTAGATGTTAAACAAACAACGCTCTTAGGTTCATACGTTCGTCGCCAGGAACCGACTGCGGTGGCGTCTAGTAGCCAAGTTCTAAAGTAGTAGTCGTTGACGGTGGCGTTTGGTGGCAAAAGTAGGAACTACTTGAAATTCAATGTCTGCAGTCCTTACTTGAATTAAAAACAGATAACACACACTAATACAGTCATGCAGTGACCGCAATTTGGACGCTGGAATGCTTATAGTTCTTCCCTAAAATGAAAGTGACCGCAATCTGGACTGCTAATGAGGTGAACGCAATCTGGAATGGTCGCAATCAGGACACGACCCTCCAGACAAATATTTTGATAAAAGATTTTCTAGTTTTAATGCTAATGTGCCTGTCGGCCAGAAGCTGTCTCTTATTGTTGAAGACCTGTTTAGCGAGGGCAATTCTCCTTTTGATTTCTGTGGCGTACCTATTATCACCAGTGACAATGATTCCTAAGTGGCAGAACTGACTGCACTGTTGAATGGTTTCACCATTGTCGTCGATGTTTGTTTGGATATTTTCATTGGATTTGTTGACAACTAACACGTTGGTTTCGGAGGTATTCAGTTTCAAGTTTTCTCCTTTAGCGTTGATGACAAGACTCGCAGCATTTTACTTAGAAGCATAATGGTCGTAGCTTCCTCTTTGTTAGGGTGTAGACAAGAGTTGGAGAGTTGGAGGAAGGCATGTCTTGTGTTGACCTGTGTCTCAACAGGGAACCTTGCACCATTATCCACTTGACCCTGCTAACTAGCGGGCCAATGAGAGAACTCCTCCGATACTTCATGTAATTAGTCAACAAGCTGAGCTACTCGAATAATCTCACACTAAGAGTTCCGGTCCCTGCCTTATTACATGACGTGTGTGCGAATTACGGTGAATAATAGGTCTTTTCACGCTTTCTCCCACTCTTCCTTCCTTTCCACCCACCTTTTGTACTGCCATTTAGGTTTCCTCTATTTAATAATTTAGCTGAGTTCATCTCTACAATGACAGGATATGTTTTATTATTATTATGCCGGTCACGGTAGCCGAGAGCGCTAACACGCTAACTCAAGCCTAGGGACCCTGATTTATGGTAATACTAGCATTACCCGTTGCGGCTTCGCCCGCGAATATTCTAGTTGTAAAGAGTACATTTAGCAAAATCTCAATCATGAATGCTATGACTGATTTATCCTTGGTATGAATAATCAGACTTGATCAATTCAGCTACTGGTGCAGTGGTTAGGGGGTTTGTCATTCATTCATAGGAATATCAGAGCGAAGTTAGTTTTCTGGGAATATCACAGATACTGTTAATTTAAGGGCCTTTAAATGTGGTTTTCGGAGACCCTTTATAGTCGGGTGAAAAAGACCTTTCGTACTACACTCACACGTGAAAATTGCGTGAAAAATTCTAGAGTGCCCCTTGACCCCCTTAAGCACATTATACTGTATGTATTGATGAATTTTACAGCTTAATTTGGTTCAGTGATAACCTTATAACCGTCTGGAAACTTTCACAGTAATGTAATAATTGGAATTGCATTGCGTCTTACAGAAATAGATGGACCTGTGAGATTCTGTTACCATGGTTACCGTGTTGCATTCTTTCATTATTTCATTGTAAATATACATGTTTTAAGGTATTTATTTAATAGTGAGGCATTTAAAGAGTGAGTGCGTTTCGCTTACGCATTGGGTTATGCTGAACCTGTAGGTACCCCATATGTGTAGGTTGGTGTTAATGGGACCTTATTTTCGGTACAAAACTGGAATGAGACCTTAACAGAATAATATAGGGAGGGATAAGGCCCGGAAGTTAATGCAAAATCGTATTTTTGTATATTTATGCATAGTTTGATTATTTTGGCACAACACATAATATTTTTCGCCTTTGCCTGTTTAAGTGCATAACTTTAAATTTCTTTGTGTTTTGAAGCGCTCTTTGTTGGTTCATGTTCTTAAACTCGTATATTTCGATACGGACTCTGCGAGTCTAAATAATACTGAAAATATTTTGATACCTAGTAGACTACCTTTCAGTCCTTTTTGCAAGTTAATATCAATTATTTTATAAATTATTTTTATTCAGCATTCACTATGTAAATATTGTAAACTTTTTTTCATTTTAAAAAATCCAATGCGTGTTAAAATTGTATACCAGTTGTACTTAAAAATTAGCATAATGGCATAATTATAGATGGTCAACACAGCTTGAAGTTCCATAAAATAGGCTTCCTACTGTTTAGAACTGTTTCTTAGTTGAGATATTTTGAACAAAGTTTAGTTATATGTTGTTCATATTGACTTTATATTCAAATTAGAAACACCAAAAAATACGGAGTGATAGTAATTGCCGTAGTTATTACATAGTATATATTTTTTAAACGTGATGCATGTTTGACCAATAATTAGTGCACATTTGCATGCATATTTATCCATTTAATACTGCATGAATTTCCGGGCCTTAGTAATATAGAAGGCGCAAAGTGGTGAAATAAAATGTTCAAAGCGGTGAAATGTTTTTTTTAAAGTGAGGCTTTAGTGTGTATGGTGCACGGATTTGTTTAAATTATGAACAATATACAAACATTTGTAAGAATAACAAACAATTTCTTGTGTTTAAGACCTAACCTAACATTAACAAATATTCTCCATGACTACCATAGTCCTTTCTTCAAAAACTTGTGAAACTTATGTTGTCTTCAAAGTTCAAGCAAAGCAGTGGTTCCATGATTTTAGGACGCAGAATTGTACACCTATCTGATTAGGCAAAAAAGCCTCTTTCGCTGTCTAATCTTATCGAACATGTAGGACTATATTTAAGATTTCTTATTTTCTATCAAACGACAGATATTGGAACTATTTCAATTAATTTTAAAGTAAATATTAAAAAAGAAAAAGAAATGAAATATACATTTCGTTGTTATTTCACATTTAAGGGTGAACGTAACTAATTTCGCAAAATATACTTTTTTCGCGATGTTTCGCGACTTCGATATCGAAATAAATGGTATATTGGGGTAAATAAATCATTGTGATAACGTTATACATGTTTGCTGAAACAATTCGCGGATATCGATAAAACCAAAAACCCGGGACTCTACTCATGCCTCATTGCCTGGAGGAGAGCGTGGGTTCGAATCTCACCTCGGCCGTCCTGAAAATGGTTTTCGTAGTTCCCTATTTTCACCACCAGGCAATTGCCGGAACGATTGATGTTAGCTTTAATTTGATGTTAATAAGAATCATACTGCAAAAATGACAAACGTATACATAGGCTAGTTGTTATTGTATACTCCTATAAATTAGTCTAAATATTGTTTAGACATATTTTGGAATTCATCATGTCGAGAATGTTTATTTTTATGTCGATATGCAATATTATTTTGAGAAGTGTTAGGTGTATTCTCTACGCGAATAAAGGCTGCGCGTGATGAGAGATGGAAAGGATGAAGATGAATGAAACTGGGCAAGGATGTGGAAGGAAGCGGCCATGGCCTGTCAGAAGGTACTGTCCCAGCATTTGCCTGGTGTTGAAAATGGGGAACCACGGAAAACCATTTCAAGGACAGCCGACGGTGGGGCTCGAACCCACGCGTCTACCGAGTCAGTAGAGAGCTTGGTCCCTTGACCTAACGCGGAGCTTTAGCCCGCGGAGCCACTACTGTCGGTATAAAGGCTGGTAGGTTGGTTCCTTAGTTAGGGGCTGTGACAACGCGGTCATGTGTGTAGAATCTTTCTGATAACCGGTGTTAATTGTGATGACTGTATTAGTGTGTGTTATCTGTTTTAATTCAAGTAAGGACTGCAGACAATAATTTCAAGTAGTTCCTACTTTTTCTACCTAGCTTGCGGACTTGGCTACTAGATGGCATCGCAGTCAGCACCTGGCGGCGAAAGTTGGAGCTAATAGAGCGATATCAATTCTAACCTACACATTTTGGCTTCGAGTGTAGTTAGTTAGTGGAAGGTTCTTTTTCATGCCATAAATATATGACATGGACCGCCGGCTTTACTTCCCCTCCGAAGGAAGGTATACTGAGGGTTTTTTAACGCTCTTAAAAAATCCGACGACTTCGGCCGGGTTTGAACCCGTGACCATGGGCATAGAAGCTCAGCATGCCACCAAATACGCCACCGAAGCCACTCTAATAAAGGTTGGGCTCTGTGTTTATGCTGTTGCTCCAATAGAAAGTTTCCAATGATCCGGGGTGAAAAAAACTCTTTGACAAAATGCTGTTGTGTGCCTATGGTAGTCTTCTTAACGAAATTGTAACAAAGTCGGATATCATCATTATGTTATGTATTAGTTTTCAATATTGTGCTATTAATTGTACTTCTCATTGATGTTAATGTAAGAGTAGGGGACCTGTGCGAGAAATCTCGCATGTTAATTAACCACCCGCCCGGCTTTACTGTTATGCCAGCTTCTATACTGTAAATATGTTTATTTTTTAAACACACTTTTTAAAAAAAATGTCGATATTTATGAAATCAGAGAGCGATTCGTCACTGTTGCGGGTAATTCTGTTTGAATATTCTTTTCATTGCACAATGGGTTGTGTGCGCCCCATGTGTATAGACTACCCGACCGGCACTTGTGTTAAGCGGGCTGGAGTTTTGCCAGGGGCTATCGTCTTGTTTATTTGTTTAAACACACTATTTAAACAAATAAATATATTTCCGTTGACTTCTCAAGAATCGCAAGATTTGTCCTGTACTGTTGAGACGATTTGGAAGATTTTGGCACAAAACGCACCTTCTAACTCCTTCTGGTTCAGAAGATTGAGTTTTTTGTCGGATGAACTTAGCGTATAATATAATAGATGTTCATTCCAGTGGCATAGGCAGGAAGGGGTTACTGGGGGTTAGAACTCCCTTCCCCGTTTGAATTTTTACTCCCTGCAATCCTCTGCTTGTTAAGAGTGTTTGCCACTCTTCCTGTCGCTTGCCACGGTGGGTGAGAGGTTAACGTGTCGGTCTACTAACCCCAAGCTTGTAGGTTCGCTCCTGGCCGTGGTAAGTGATTTTTGAAAGGCGGAAAAAATTACGACACACATGTCATACGATGTTGGCATGTCAAAGAACCCATTTGAACTCAGTAGGCCGTGTTCATAACGGCAAAATTAATCTCGGGAGTTTCCGTCAACACAAAGTTTCTCATTTCTCTACTAGAAAGCGCTATATTGTTCAAGGAGCTTAGATACACTATCCTCCTTGACTTTCATAGTGCTTTAAGGAACAACGAAATTTGACGTGCAAGCTACCCCCTGGGTGTCAAATAACAAAGCTTGCACCCGGCACCCGAGGCCATACGATATTATTATTATTATTAGACTATTATATTCTTCCTGTCACCACTGCATCCAGTGAGAGGCCATTTTCAAAATTAAGACGCCTACTAGTAGAAACTACCATTACAAAAACCACAAGTGAAACTCGACTCAATGAGTTGGCTCTTTTGAACATTGACAGAGATGTAGTTGTAAAACCAACAGATCTGTTGGATTTATTTTCTTAGAAGCCGCGAAAGGTGGGTTTTAGATTGCAATCTCAACATACCATTCGCTGTAAAACTATTGAGCTTGTTCACATTCTTCTTCTGTATTTTAATATATTTCTTTTAGTTTATCGCAATTTTTGCATAACACGAATATCAACGTCATTCACTTGTATTAGTGTCCTTATGATGATACTCAAGCACAAGGGACGTAAAACCATTACCATTATTATCTTAATATATAATACGCTAAAGTGTATGTTTCACAAAACTCAAGCTCCTAAACCAGTGGGAGTTAGAAGGTGTGGTTTGTACCAAAATCTACCAAATCGTCTCAATAGAACAGGAAAAATGTTGCATTTCTTGAAAAGTGAACGGAAATATCTTTATTTGTTTATAAAGTGCTTTTAAACAAATAAACAAGACGATAGCCTCTGGAAGAACTCTGTCGCGTCCAGCCCGTATAGCACTAGTGCTAGGCGGGTAGTCTGTACACATGGGGCGCACACAACCTATTATGCGAGAGTTCTCGCACGGGTCCGATAGGTATTATTATTATTATTATTATTTCTTGAGTGTGAATTAAAATCATTTCAATATCATCCCCCTATCTCCTGTATAGTCCCAAACAGGTACATGGCAGTTCGAATGAAACATTCCATAAATGGGGAGTTGATTTGACAAAAGGAGTGTATCTGAGACACGAAGACGCCATTCACAGCTGTTAGAGTCGGCCAGCTTTTTGTGATCTCCAATATTGAAACAATTAGTTGTGCTTGAGAAACAATCGTGACTGGCACGTGCGGGGAGATACAGAAATAGACTGGGGGAGGAGAAAAACTACAGCTGTCAACAAACAGTGAAACCAAGTCCGATAAAGGGTGCTTCATGGAGAGGGGATGACATCTTTCAACCACTACAGCTTGTTTCTTGAGATTTATTCCGAATAGCTGCTTATTTCAGGATAGCCCTGACGTTAGACGCATCTTTGTTGAGCAAAGATGCGATCTGTTCAAATTAATAGGCTCAAGTCTCAACACACACATTTCCACCATTTTGAAATACACTGATCGGCAAAAAGAAACCGATCACTTGAAAAATCAGCATTACTTTCATTCAAGAAAGAAATATGAACGGTAGCCTATAGGCCTAGTACAGTAGGGCCTACATAAAGTAGTTATAGCATGGAAGTAAGGTTAATTTTTTTCCAGGATGCATTACCATTCTTCATGTCATTGCTCCACTTAACAATAGCGATTCTTTGGCATTATGCTGTTTCCCGCGGAAAGGTGTGCGCGCCATCTCTATCGTCAACAATGCAATGTTTTCTTTTTTCTTTTGCCACGTGTTGGGCATACGAAAAGATCAATACAGCCATATCCTCGGTTGGTCTTGTGCAATTCAGAAAGGAATATGCGCTTGAGGCCTGAAGATGTTGCCAGCGCTGTGGATCGAAAATGGTGGTGCGCACACCTTTCCCCGGGAAACAGCATCATGTCAATGAATCGCTATTGTTAAGTGAAACAAGGACATAATAATAATAATAATAATAATAATAATATCGTATGGCCTCGGGTGCCTGGTGTAAGCTTTGTTAATTGACACCCAGAGGGTAGCTTGCATGTCGAATTTCGTCGTTCCTTTGAACGCTATGAAAGTCAAGGAGGTTAGATATCTAAACTCCTTGACACTACAGCGCTTTCAAGTAGAGAATGGAGGAACTTTGTGTTGGTGGAAAATCCCGAAATTAATTTTGCCATTGAACACGGCCTACTGAATTCAAATGGGTTCTTTAACATGCCAACAACGTATGACATGAGTATCGTGATTTTTGTAACAATGACATGAAGAATGATAATACATCCAGGATACCTTACTTCCATGCTATAAACAGTAACTTATATACTAGGCCTAGAGCGGTCATATTTATGATTGAAACGAAAGTAATGTTGAATTTTCAATTGATCGGTTTTTATTGCCGGCCAATGTATATTTCTAGACAGCTGTTCTCTTGTCAGATTGTTTAGTATAATTAGCAATGACAGTTTCCACTCGATTTATAATAATTTTATTAATGCAGCCAATTGCCATTAATATTTTTTCAAGACGGGTCAGGGTAGGGATTTTGGATGGAAATCGGCTGTGGACCTATTGAAAGGAACCGTCCCGGCATTTGCCTGGTGGTAAAAATGGTAAACCACGAAAACAATTTTCAGAACGGCCGAGGTGGGATTCGAACCCACTCTCTCCCGATGCCAGCGAGGCACAAGGTAGCGAATTAATTTATGAATTCATCCAAGATGCTGGCAACTCTGCTTTGACCTTCAACTGTTTTGTTTTGAAGGGAGAGAGGGTCGCTTGCTGCTCTGTGACAGATTAAGACAACAATGAAAATTTCAGGTTATGGTCATTGAAGGTACAATAAACAATGCTCAACAAAAGTTTGGACTAGCATAGATTTTACTACATTGACTTCTTATAGTAAACCCATTGTGGTTTATACAATAACTTATTAAACTAAACATTAGTCCTGAAAACAATCGTGGTTAGATAATAATGAAACGATACAAAAGCAAAGCGAACTCGCTTCGAAGTGTCCCTTTTGAAAACAAAAACATTGAAAATGTGAATCTCATGATGATCAGTTCCTCTCCGCACACGGAGGAGACATGCTCTGAATGAGACCATCAAGTTTATCCTGGGGTAAGAGGTCCCACTCATCTATGACAGCGTCAGCAAACAATTGATGACGGTAGTCCAAACTTTTGTTGAGCAGTGTATGTTAATGGGGAGTTGCTAGGGAAGAATAGCTATTTCTCACCGTTAATTTCGAAATGTTATTATGCAATATAATTAAATCGTTGTTTCCTTTCATCATTTAGCGCCGTGCACAGTAAACTCGGATAGTGTTTGGATAATGGGGAAATGCAAATAAATTCCTTCACGTAAAGTTGCAGATATTAAAGATCTGTTGAATGAAGGAAGATTTAGTGAAAGCAAGTGCTTGAGTGAAATTTGAACAGATCTGTAGGCTTCTATGTATTTTCCATCCTCTTGTAAATTATTCTAGTCAGGACCTTTGAAGCATGAGTTAGTTAGTTAGTTAGTTATTGTTGTTTTAAGGGGCGGAACTACAAGGTTATCTGCCCCTGAAGCATGAGTGATCAACTTTGTAACTACTCTATAAATACATTTCTCATACGTGGATAGCCTTAAAATCTACAATAATATATGGGACGGTAGCAAGGGACTTCTAGACCCCGCGCGACTATCAACGTTAAACAATGCGCCTAACAGAGGGTTTATGAGATTATCAGAACACATTTGTCCTGCTGGTGTGACATATTTAGTGGCAGTGATGGTACCACAAGCACTTTACTACGGCCGAACACTGATCGAAGCTTAATGCACACCATTAGCTCGTGTTTGCGCTCAGATCGGTTGACATCGCCATTAAAACTGTACTCCCTCCCTTTCCTTTTAACTTAGAGATGGAATTGATCTCGTATTTCATCTTTCAAATCACACAGAAGTCACTTTCTCTTTCCCTAACGAGCAAATAGAAGGTGCGCTGGGAGGAAAAGAGACGAGCTTCGGAAAACTAATGTGTGAAATATCCAAGCCTCTATACAGGGTTCTTCAGTGAGAGAGTACCACCACTCTGAGCACATCGACATAAGGAACATGTGATCTCCGAGGTCACCCAAAGGTGCTACGGATGTAAACACGTGTAATACTAATAAGGCGTCCTGAGTAGTTAGGTGAATTACCTATTGGCAGTAAATGTGTACACTAGACTATTATAAACAGGTAGCCAGTGAACGGGTGGGCATAAATATGTGGGCTACCAATGCAATGTTTGGGGTTCTCCCATCGTTCGGAAGATAGCACGGTCATACAGAATCTCGTACATCGTTGCCAGGCTTGTATCAAGGTTGGTGGCCGTCATGTTGAGCAACTATTATGAGTTTGTACGCACTGATACAGTAACTCTGATCCGCCCATGGCATGGTCGTCAGTTACAGTGCTACCTGTGTAATAAAGTGCACATTTACTGTAAATAAACAAACAAAAAAACACAAATGAACAATAACCGTGCAGGACACCTATGTTTACACATTTACACATTTATATCAACAAACATAAATACAAACCTAAATAACTATTCGGGACCCCTTATTCGTTTTATAAATGTTTACTTCCCTAGCACCTTTGGAACAGCAATGTCACAGCAAAACGTTAAATGATTTTAAAATTGAACGCATTTCAGTTCTTTTCGGAACTACTACTTTAGAATCACATAAATAAATAAATAAATAAATAAATAAATAAATAAATAAATAAATAAATAAATAAATAAATAAATAAATAAATAAATAAATAAATAAATAAATAAATAAATAAATAAATAAATAAATAAATAAATAAATAAATAAATAAATAAATAAATAAATAAATAAATAAATAAATAAATAAATAAATAAATAAATAAATAAATAAATACTGGCTGACTGAAGCTGAGAAGGACATCAAAGAACTGGGACTAACAGGCCTACAAGACAGACAAGCTGTGAGACAGATTCTTAAAGAAGTCCGTGGTTTTCAGGACAACCCTCTCAAGAAAGGCATCCCCTGATCGGAGGATAGAAAAGCAACACACCGGGAAAAGATGCGTCAGTACTGGGCAAAATTCAAAACCCAACAGCTGAAAAAGCGTGGTCCCCATTAAGCCCATCAGAAAGAAAGAAAGAAAGAAAGAAAGAAAGAAACTAACAAACAAATAAATAAACAAATAAATGAATAAACAAATAAATAAATAAATAAATGAATAAACAAATAAATAAATAATGAATGAAATAAATAGAGAAAAAATAAAGAAAATAAATAATTAAATAAACAAAGAAATAAATACATAAATAAAGAAAGAAAATAATAAAGAACTAAAAAAATCTCTACTTAGTATAAAACAAAGTCCCCGATTTTTGGATGTCACGGATAATCTCGAGAACCACACGATGGATTTTGATGCGGTTTTCACCATTCTGTAAAGGATATCTCGAGGAAGGTTTCTGTAGAAAATAATTTATTCACGATCAAAGGAAACCATGCACCAACGATTTCAGTAAAAATGTCGAAAAAAACCTGACGTCCGTGCGCTTTTTAAGCTTACGCTGGGCAAACCGTTAAAAATGTCAATATACTATGAGTGTAAGATTCTTCAGCATGAAAAATTCTACAAAAAAGTCCGCAAGAGCATATCTTTATCTTCAATACATCGCCCACTATAGGCAAGTGTTTTTACGTTTTCATTTCTTCCAACAATCTCCATTCAATTACTTGGGCGACAGTTTACGAGCTAGCACGTAATGCGTTCATAACTGTTCCCGGGCGAAGCCGGGGCGGGTTGCTAGTAAATAAATAAACAAATAAATAAACAATAAAATAAATAAATAAATAAATCGTTCAGAATTGTCTTCAGAGATCCTACAGTGGTGACGCAAGAGATCGATACTATGGGATACCAGTCAATTGACTATATAGCCTATTTAATTTAGAAAATAAATAAATACTGTATATTAATTTAAAAAATATATTTAAAAATGATAAAATAAAGAAATTAATTGTAGTATGGTCGCGATTTATTTTGGAAGATATAGTCGCGAAGCCCCACACCGGAAGAAAGAAGTTGGACTGACACTACAGTACATTTCTGTGGACTTTGATGAGGAAGAGCTTCGACAAGCAATTAAGAGCTCTTGAGTGAGGAGGAAGATGGAAAAAAAAAAGAACTTAGAAAGAACTGATTGGTGCTCTTGCTAATAATTACCAGTGCCGCTAATGGAACGAGACATGAGGGTCACGGTTCGTGCCAGGCAAGCTGCACTCGACAAGCACTTGGCTGTGCGGTGTAAGATTTATTACACAACAATGACATGTAAACCCATTGCACGAATAGCGTTAACTTACGACACATATGATGCTTGTTGTTGTTGATTGATTTAGGGACTTTGCGACATCGTAGTCATGTAGCCCCACGTACTAGTGTGTGTGCCAAATTAGTCTTATAACCTTTGCTATTATGGTGGCTGTATTAGTGAGTGTATTTATAATTTAGATGAGGATTGGGAAGGAGACGGCCGTGGCCTTAGGTTAGGAATCATCCTGGCATTTTCGTGGAGTAGAAGTGTAGGAAACCACGGAAAGGTAGGGATCGAACCCTCCTTTTCTTAGTTTTTCCCCACAAGGTTGAGTGTACCCCGTTCCAAACCTCAGACCAGAATTATAATTTCTTGGCAGAGCCGGGAATCGCCAAGAATGCTAGACGTATCGTATACCCGGGCACAACCTGAGTGTGTTTTTTCCACTATCCCTTCAGGCAAATGCTGGGATAGTACCTCACTTCAAGTCCCAGGGCACCTACCTCCAACCCCGTCCCTAATACAGTGACACACACTATAAACAAGATACATTATAATTCCCTTTAAGATAATAATAATGTTGTTTGCACTTTATCTGTCTGTTGTCAGAATAAGCAAACCTGTCCTTTGTTCTCCTCCAGGTGACCTTGTCTCGGTCTACCATAAACAGGACGTAGTCTACTGTGATATCCCTGATGTTCTCTGGTAGGCTCTGGTGAAGTAATTTTGATTCAAGAAATTCCTTTACCTTCGGTAATATACGTTATTCCTTGAGACATCTCCAACCATTTGTCTATTTGCTGCGTGTTTGCAAGACTAAGACTCTATAGAAAGTAGGCATACTCATCTATCCAGAGCAGATACTCCTAGAATCCCCACATTTAAGGAATTACGAGGGAAAGAACAAAATAACAAAAATCAATGGTTCAGTCCTTTTATTTGCAGCTTTGGGGTTCAAATTTCAATTGATTTTTGCATACCTTTCTGCAGTTACGTTTTGAACTTTTGGCTAAAACTTTGTGTCTAATGATCCCCCTCTCAATTTGATTTTTGTCCCCCTGCCTGTTTGTGATGGGCTGGCGCCAAACTACTACTAGATTGAATGGCATGAACGTCTGTATTGAAATAGAAGGCATTCCTAAAGCAAAACCGGGGCGCAGTGGTTTAGTGGCCAAACTGCTTACCTTTCACCAAGGCGGGGTCGGGTTAATTCCCGGCATATGCATGTGAGATTTCCCAAGTGAAATACTGTATCACGTCCTGTGGTTCAGATTCCATGTAAAAATGGAGAGCTCGTGGCTTATGGTCGCGAGATTTACGGTCTCGTAAAATTACAAGCTTCTATCCTAAAATAATGATGATGATAATTGTTGTTTTAAGGGGCGTAACATCTAGGTTATCGGGCCCTAATGGTGTGGGTGATAGTGAAAATGAAACTATACTGTAACTTAAACTGACTACAGAATTACAACAAAAAGTGACTACTTACAACTAAACCTGACTACAGACTTACATACTAGAAGAACCAATAGAAAACAAGAGAAATTAAAGACGGGGAAAATAAATGCACCCAACCCTCGAATTGAGCGACTTGTAAAAAGAAAGAGCCATGAAAGGCAGATTGGAAAGGGAGAGAGGAGTAGGTCCGCCCCAGGGGCACCGGAAAAAGGGAAAAAATCGGACCTAGCTCAGGAATCCCTCTGGGTCACCAATTTCCGAACTCAACAGCCGTGAGTCCTTGAGGGTGTATCACTATCCAGAGTGCACAATAAGTGGTAGGGCTACACACACCATGCCTCCTTTAGGACCTTGAGCAGAAGGCAGCAGAGATCTTAGAGGTCTGACTCCTCGAAGAATGAGGAAGATGAGACAAGGGCCAATTAAGGTGGGAAAATGAAGGTCACCCTAGGTTTCGGATACCCTAATACCGTCGTGGTCCTAAGAGGACAAGAGTTGACCAAGAGAGGTCGACAGGAAGAATGACAGAAAGGAGCCCTGCACAAGTAAGTGGAAGCAATGCCAGACTCAAATGGGGTCCCGTGGTCGCCAACCCACGTATTACTTGTTGTGAGCCCCTGGGGATTCCTAAAATAAAACTAAGCAACAAATTATTGTTTGTTGTTATTAATTCATTATAGGGGCTTGGGACGTCATGGCCATTAGCCCCGTGTAGTTCGGTGTGTGTTGAACTTGTCAGATAACCTGTATTCCAGTGATTACTGCAGTAGTGTGTGTAACTGTATTATGGACAGGGGCGAAGAAGGTGCCCTGGAACTTGAAGTACTATCTCGGCATTTGCCTGGAGGGAGTGTGGAAAATCGCTGGAGAAAAACCACATTCAGGATAGCCGCTGTCAGCACTGGGATCTGAACCTACGATCTCCGGACTTGCTGAAGCTGTTCCCGCGGCAACGGTGCACGATTTAACCACATTAAATGGAATGTAGCAAAGAACCAAAATGGCGATCAAGTATAGCAGGGCCGTGGTGTTGGCGTCACATCAGATACGCCCCTTCACGGCCTCCTGCGGTACCAGGCGCAGAGCGCACTCATCAGCTCGTTAACTCATTTTATCAGACACTAACTACATCGTCATTGGCGGGTTTATAGTGAGGGAAGGCATTGTGCGAGTACAACTTCTTTGTCATCTCCCCATCTACGAAGAAAAGTAATAAATACTTTTGATTGCCTATAGCAGCCTTCCCTGGGTATCATAATCCCTCAGGATGCTCAGTATCTTCTCTCTGGGTAGGCTACTTTAGCGTACGCCTTCTTTAGATCTACAGAAGTCAAACACAACTGCCTATTTCTTTCGTAGCATTTTTCAATATTTATTTATTATTTATTTATCGTATGACTTTTAGTGCCGGGAGTGTCCGAGGACATGTTCGGCCCGCCAGAAGCTGTAACTGCATCAAGCGGACACCCATAGGGTGAGCTACAAGTTCCGTTCAATTTCAAGTAGTTCCAACTTTCGCTACCAGATGTCACTGATACCTAGTGGTGAATGTTGGTACTTTGATAGAGCGTTCCAACGAAATCTAACCCAGAAATTTGGCTTCACACAAGTTTAGTCTGTGGAAGGATCTATTACATGCCATAAATCTATGACATGGGACCGCCGGCTTTACTTCCCCCCGAAGGAAGGCATACTGAAGGAATTTAACGACTTCGGCCGGGTTTGAGCCCACTATCTTGGGCACAGCAGTTCAGCATACTACCAAATAAGCCACCGAAGCCGCTATTTCTCAATAACTTGGCGCAAACTAAAAATTTGATCTCGACATCCTCGTTGCGGTCTAAAGCCCCATTAGTTTTCAGCCTTCTTACTCTTGGCCAATGATCGAACTCTCCTTTCTACGATCCCTGAGTACACTTTGTCCGGTACGCTTATCAAAGAAATGCCTCTATAATGGTGCACTCTTTCCTGTTACCTTGCTTATAAATTGCTTCGATTACTGCTTTTCTTCAGTCAGAGGGTACATTTCCTAATTCCCATGCCAATTCTATGCAACCATTTCAGCCCTGTTTTCCCACTATACTTCACCATTTCTGGCCTAATTTCGTCTACTCCTGTCTCTTTGTTGCATTGTAGTTCATTTACCACCGTCTCTACTGTACTTCCTCAACCGTGATCCTGTTCCTGTTCTCATTCTCCTCCTGCATAATCTCCAAATTAGTCACATTGCCGGATAAGTCTCCATTAAATGAGAGGTAGGATTATTATTCCTAGGAATGTACTTAATCAATTTAAAGCAAGTTTTCGAAGTATCCATGCCATCTTCCTAATGCTTCTTTGGTATCTACAGTACAACGAGTTTCCCTGAACTATCCAGAACACTGCTCGTTTCTCTTTTCCCTCCATTTCTAAGATTCTTTATAACAGTCCAGAAATGTTTTCCGCCGCTTGACCTAAGGTTTCTAATTTTGCTCCAAATTTCTCACATGATTTCCTTTTAGACTCTACTACGAGTATTATTTGTTTAGTTTTGTTCCTTTCCACTTTTGTCTGCCATATTTCTTGTCTGCAGCCATTTTTGTAAGCCTTTTTTTAAATTTTACAAGCAGACTTCACTATGTCGTTCCACCAAGATGTCCCAAGACATGTCTTTGCTACCTTGCAATTCGTTATCAATTTCCTAAATTGAAAGTCAGTCCATGACAGTCTATATTGACCTGGTTCCTATACCCTCCCTTGTGTATTTGTGAGTCTCCTTAAGCTTCGAGAACGAGTTCGCAACAGATAACCCCATTCTCATACCCCTCAGTTCTATTTCCTACCCTGGCATTGAAATCCCCCATCAGTACTACACTATCCTTATTGTTAACTCTCACTACCACATCGTTCAATACCTCATAAAATCTGTCTACTTCCTCCTGATCTGCCCCTTCACATGGAGCGTACACTGAAACAATCCTGACCCGATTTCCTGACACTTCAAACTGTATCCACATTTATTGTTCTTTTACATAGCTCACAGAAACTATGTTACGCTCCAAGGTTCTCTTGACGAAGAGCCCTACTTCCCACTTCGCCCTTCCTCGTTTTACACCTGACATGTATACCTTGTAATCTCCTACTTCCTCCTTTCTATCTCCCTTTATCTGAACTTCACTAATCCCTAGAACAGGGCCATCCAGACAGTGCTCCGAGCGCTTTGTTGGAAGATAGTTTCAGAAGTGGTGGGAGGAGCTTGGCTGGCTAAGGGCGCTTAAGTGTGCAGCCGATCCATCAGTCGCTAGTTTAGTCCAATGCGCTTTGTTGACAGCGTGTAAGTAAATCAGTTTCGCAGTGGTCGTGAACAGCATACAAGAAAGGAGTGGTGAAGCAGCAGTCTTTAAAGCAGAATTGGAAATTTCATTTTTCTGTAGCGCTTATAACGTGCATGCCAAATGTTTAGTGTGCAACAGAGATGTAATGTGTTAAAAATAACACAATTTGTTGTTGAAATTTCCTCTCTAATATGTTCACATTTCAGTTTGGAATAAATCACAATATTCTTTACTTAACACTTGTGTTTGTTTCCTGCACATTCCATACATCGGAGTACCATTCGATTTGTATATGCGGTATATTTGTTATGGCAAAATAGCCCTATTAATATGTCAACAACCCCACAAGAGCCGTCGGCGGCACGACTGTACGTACGTATCTAGTCAGCGTGGTCCGAACATCGTCCGTCTCCTCGCTGCCACAGTGTAGTGGTGGTAGGGGAAGGAGCGCTAGTCTGACTGCTCAGTGCTCCCCGAGCACGGCCGCGCTCCCGGAGCGCAATGACTGGATGGCCCTGCCCTAGAATATCCAATCCCATCCTACTTGCTGACTCAGCTACTTTCTTCCTTCCATAACCACCCTTAACATTATTTGCACCCCATTGAATACCAGCCCGATTGCCTGTTCGTTTCCAAGGAGTCCCTGATCTGTCAGATGTGTTACAAAGGGTAACGGTTACAATTTTTAAGGACAACATATTTAACCATTAACCGTTGTAAGGTGACAGTCCTGCATAAAATAGGAAGGGGAATATTGATCTTGATCGGACGACTGGGCCAATCGGTTGGCATTTACTGGTTTTCCTTGGTAAACATTAGGGATAAATAGTGATCATGGGTCCAAAACGGGATGCGGCCAAATTTTGTAGCGTAACGTGAACTCCTGATGTATCTTTATTCAGGATAAAAATACTCACACGCCCCTATCAAGAAGGGGAAATCTCTTCTATCCTTTCACCTCTGTATTAAAAATGAGGAAGAAGAAAACGATGACTCATTGGGCGAATGGTTACAATAAGTGATTGTGGGTGACATGACATCGATTGTAGGTGTGATGTCACGGTTGTTCATTTTACTGTTCACGTTTCTATCGCGCGACAGCTCCAACAAGAATCACCGGATATAAAGTGAATAACGCGGACGAGCTTTTCTTCCATGCTGATTGAACATGGAGGCCACAAATCGGGCGGATAGTTTCCTTCGTTGCGTGGTCGGTTACAGGGCGAGTCACTTACGAAGGGAAATTGGAAATACATAGGCTACAGATAGTCGGGTGGACTATAGAAAGAAAAAAAAAGGAAGGAAGATTGTAGTTTTACGTGACCGTGAATCTTATGATTATGAGCCACGGGACCTCCTTTTTACGTGGAATCCGAACCACAGGACATGGCATTTCACATCGAAAATCTCACATGCATTGACCGGGAATCGAACCCGGACCGCCTTGGTAAGAGGCATACAGCTAGACCGCTGAGCCACCACGCCCCCTATAGAAAGAAAGAAAGAAAGAAGGGAAAAAAGAAAGAAAGCAAAGCCTGTAGTTTTATGTGACCGTAAATATCGCGTTCGTGAGCCACGGGACCTACATTTGTACTTGGAATCCGAACAACAGGACATGATATTTCACTTCGAAAATTTCATTCATCGGGAATCGAACCCGGTCCGCCTTGGTGAGAGCCAAGCAGCTTGACCACTGCACCACCAGGCAAAAAAATAATACATACTGCATATATATAAATTAGCTTCATACAAATGTAATGTAAATAATGGTGGAAATAAATAAATTAAATTAAGAATAAAGAGAGGAAGAAAGAAGAAAATAAAATAAAATAATAAATTGGGGCACAATTTATGGAATGGTTGAGGTGCGTATTGCTAAACAACTGATGTTTTATAATAAACTATTTATTACCTAAAGTCAATATTTAGTACATTGAAACCGTACCAGTTCCGGTCACATTCTGACTTTCTTCATCGTGGTATAGGACAAGTAACTGTGCAGTAACATGCAGCTTAACAACATTTCTGTCATAATAGAGGATACTATATTTTTTTTTCAAAGGCTCACAGAGTAAAATTTCAAAACAGAGATCTGTTACAAAAATTTTGTTAACCCGTTTCTGCCTGAATTATTTTTTTGACATAAACTAATCAAGATTAGTACCAAATGCTGTCTATAGTGTATTTCTACAGTGTTTTAATGAAATTTGTTTAAAGCAGAGTGTAACATGGATAATACAGCATGTGCCATATATGGCACGCTAGGCAGATTATACAATATAATTATCTATTGAACCCTTCAGAATAGCAGTGTTTTATGCAAGAATCTTAGATCAAGGGGTCGCGTTCAGTTCATAGTGTGGTGTTTACGTCCGCCAAACTACGTGCTTTTCTGAGGCAAGGGTTATAGGATGAAAACTATAACTAAGAAAGAAAGGAGACAAAACGTAAGATAATAACTAGATTTAATAACTAATTTGTGCATAAAAGAATAAAACAAACAATAATAAACAAAATCCTCCCTGAATTTTCCCCTGACAGGAATATTTATCACTTTGAGGAGTCAGATGGATCTCCCCTTTTCTAATAAAATGTGGATCCAAGTTCCACTACTTGCATATGAATTTATGTTCACGTGGTGACTATCTACGAGAAATGAGTACTTGGATGATCATTCGTTCACAACGGGTTAACAGCCACAGTGCTCACGAACAATCATCTCGTAAATCAACTTTTATGGCTATGGGCATAACATTAATAAAAATCCTTAAATCTAACTCTGACACACATATTACAACTCTACTATTTACAGGCATCTCTCTGAGACCCTTATTAGTGTGGTGACACACTTAACCAAATGAGCTGCCACCATGGCCAGATACTCAACAACAAGGAAAAACAGCGCCGCACGTGACTCACGGGTCACTGACATGGAAAAATAAACATAGAATAAACCAACAACAACAACCAACCTGAGTGGTTAAGATTACTTTATATTAACAAAACTGCATGTTAAAGATACGCTTCGAAGATTATCGTGTTTCGTAGGCAACTCCCATTTATTTAAACAATTTTACCATTGATCAGTTTCTCACATTTATATTTATTTTCAAGTAATAGGGAGCCAGACGTGCACTCCACTAATGAGCTCTGCTTGCGAAACTCAGCCAGCCCTTGTGACCACAACTCACTCACCCTTTCCACATTACCAGTCATGTCCCCCTTCCAGTGTATATAAATAGCCGACCAGCTGAACTGTTATCTCAAGGAATCAACAGCCGCTAACATCTCCTCCCACTCAACAATGGTCAGACAATAATCACATATCCATAATTGTCCTCGCAAGGATACAATATGAATCTGGTACCAAGCTGACAGAAATCAGTCTCTGCTGAAGTTCCCGCTTGTAATACCACAAAATATACTCACAGTACACACATCTGGGACTGACATAACGCCTTTCACATGGGTCTGCTGAATTAGAGCTCGCAAACATTTAACACAATATTTAAAACCTACGATAGAGCTGAGTACTCTTCGTCACAAATTACATTGCTCCAAAGGCAATAATCACACTGAATCTGATCAATAATAATTCTCAACAAAATTTAATTACCCTCCAATCTACTATATAATTATATTAATTCAGTCCTACTTCTGAAACACGACATATCTCCGAGAGACGTTTTTAACCGCACTTCGTAACATAGGCGAACACGGCCGTTCACATAGATACGTTAGTTAACACAACACAAAGAAAAGAACCTTCCATTAACTACAATTGTGCGAGCTGCTTCCAAACAAAAGTGTGCCAGATCAAAACTAAATATACTACATTAAATCACACAAGCAAAGTATTTACAAAAAAAATATGTCCCATAAACCATAAGTTAATTTAATAAATAATAAAATATTATTTTGTACTCATCTCGTGTTGTAGTCACCCGTCAAAGAACATCAGACGCCATTCCCCAACTGGATGGTTCTTTATCTCATAGCAGCCATCTGGACGGACTGTTGAGACTTCCACACTTCTTCTGCATTCATCGATGTCATCCTTGCGCTGATACAAAAATTAGGTTATTATACACTTTATGTCTGACTACTAAATTCGCTTGTTCAGGTACTAAATTCCCTGTCACTGTTCGTTGGCGAATTATCGACGCTACTGTCCCTATAACTATAGTACTATGACTATCTATCACTGAATTTACCACTTTACAATGAATATCTTGTGTCCTCGACACAAATACAAGTCTATCTCTTCAGACGAACAGAATCACAGTCTACGTCCGTAGACGCACAGAATAATAATAATGTCTCCTAGACACACGGAATGAAAGTCAATGTCTTGGCTCTTCGACACACTTATAAATGAACTGGCCCTTGGGTCTAGATGGAGGGGGATTTTATGTAAAAATTTCTCGAAATAATTGTGATACAGGAATGAAATACATATCACTGAACTCGTAATATTGCACAGGTCATGAATATGCCCATTAATCCTAGAATCGATCGTAGAGATTTTGTCTAGGCGATTTCCCGCGTGAATGCTAACCACCGCGTACCCCAGCCGGAGTTGGCGCGCAAGTAGGCATTCTCTTCTCATTGGTTCTCCATTTTCTGTAATTTGGCGGTTTCTAGTAGATCTTGGCGTCTTGGGAGTGTCTATTTTCTTCATCAGCCATTCAGGTTACTGCATCATATTTCTTCTAGGCGCGAATATCACAATGAACATACCAGAACCATGTCTCACCGCGCGTCGCTTCTAAAATTGAGGTAGCCACACCTGTCCCTGTGATACATAGCTAAGCTATTTCTTTTCATAGCTCAAGCACTTAGCCTTTTGTTAAACTGATGCAGGTATGTCCCTACTGTCTCCAACAAATGCTTGAAATTTCCTCATCACTGTCTGGCTACTTTCATGATGCTGGTTGAAATATTTATTAATTGAAGAAATAAAATAGTAGAATCATTTAACCAACATAGGGTAAAGGGTTCACTATGTGTAATAAATTACAACACTGTTCTTTCTCTCTAGTTTGTTTGCCTCCACTGCCTTATTTGGTATGATATGGTACAATAATCACTATACACAGACCTATTGCACATTTGATGATCATGGTGTTTGGACGACCATGTCAGTTTTCAGCATCACAGTGTTTCTGTTTCTTATCAAGAACCATGGCCATCAAATGGTTTATCCCACCATACCTGATGTCTTATGTTATTATGCAGATAGACCCTGGGGAGCACCTAGGATGATGTGGTCCTCTGGGTAGTGTTGGGTACGATGTCAGGTAGTTCTGCACAATATGTCTTCTATATTGTAGCTGACGCAGAGCAACCTCTGTTTTCTGGCAAGCATTGTCAATGGACACATCTATCAACCACGTAAATGTTTGCCACCACCACTTTTTCTCTGGGATGTGTATTCTATACATTCCAATGTTTTCGTCCACCTATATTCTGGTTATATTTTTCAAACGCACATGGTCAAGGGGCAACGATTCTCTTTTTCTTCCCTGTTTAGAGTACTGAAACGCGCCAGAAACTGAACAACATACTTTGTTGAAGCAATGGTGACTGTAGTGTTGTCCTGCCATCGTATGATGATTGTTCCATTCTCCTCACTACTCCTGTACTAATAGTAACCCCTATGTTCCTTCCTAACAATTTGTTTCGATGGGATCACTTTGTTTTTGGGGTTGCGATTGTAGCGGATTGTTCCTGTAGCACCATATCCTCGGTCTCGTAAGCGAGTTTGTAACCCAGCAGAGGTGAATATGTAGTCGAAATAGAACCTAATCCAAGGGGCTTCACTTTCTCTGAAACCTCCTCTGCAATTTGAATCAAGGGCGCCGCAGCTTTACCGGAAACCTTCACGTATTGTTGATTTTCACAAGGATTTTGCTCTAGGTAGGTACACTTCACAATTTACAAGGTGCCCTTGAGTACTACTCAAATCCATACCTTGTACCCAAATCTAACAAGCTAGTCTTTTAAGAATTGTTTACAGCCATGTCTGTCATAATATATTACCATGCATTCGTCATGGGGCCGGTTTTGCTCTGGATAAAAATTGGAAATAAATGTCACTTTAGTGCGTCTGTGAGTGGCCGTAGTTTCCACATCATCTTCTTTCTTCGAATGAGCCAACTGGACTACATTGTATCACAATAATTATTTTTATTTGTACAGTACCGTACAAGACGCGTCCCATAAGAAGGTATGTTTTTACCAAATTTGGAAAAGATCCGATGATTAGTTTGGTCATAATAAAAATTTTAAGTTTTGACCATTTGGGTGGCCGCCATTACGTTTTGGTAAAGATGGCGGCAATATAAAACTATGACACTGAGGTGCCCTTTGATAGTGATACCTCTGTACCAAATTTCCTTCATTTCCATCTTATTACTCCTCTAGTGTCCATGTACAGCGAAACTAAACCTATCGAAAAGTAAAATGATTAATCTGCCTAGTGTGCCATATATGGCTCGGCTATATATGTTTGTAAATAGCTCATTCAATTATGAACAATCAGACAAAGCATCATAGTGTACTGAAACGTTGGACTTCACAGTACGTAGCATGAAAAGAAAGTTCCGCAGAATAATTTTTATTGTTCATAAATAATTGCATACCATTTTTGTGAATTTATTTCTTTTCATCAAGGCGCGCACTTCTCACTTCAATAATGCAATGTTACAACAAAGCACGCAGCTAATAAGTAATGACAGTTGAGCCACACAGTATATGCAACAAGTAAGTGGAACCAACAGAAAAATAAAATTCTCTTAATTCCAAGTGATAATCGTACCAAAATTGCAGCGTGCCATAAATATATATGCTGAATGAGTTGGGTTATATTATGATGGTTTATTTGTATTTGCCAGATAGAGAGATATTGTGGAGAGGACTTTGGAAATAGGTATGACGAAGTTATTATGTAATGATGTTTTATGTAAAATGTATTGTGTTGAGTAATAATGATAATATACTATACCTTCAGTCAATAAATAGAGGAAAGTACCCAATCTCGGGCCCGGTTCTTAATGCGAGCCTCCTGGCTTACAGTTCTGCACAGTGCTGCTACTCATTGTAAATGTACTGAATTAGTAGGTCCTTAGCACGGCCTCAGTCGGCCGTGTCCTTAGATGACCAGAACTCAGTCAAGCGCTAGTATCGTTGTCTCCAATTCTCGTTGATCAGTCGGCCATTAATGAAAACAGTTACTTGCAAAGTTTTTGCACGTGATCATTTTCAGTTGCCTTACTTCGTGACTTAATGGGTAAATTTCTTAACAACTACTGTACATTATTTTGAACGGGACATTACAAGCTATCGGTGTAGGGTATTGCAACACATTTTCGTTGACTCGTTAAAAAGTTCTCGGTATTTGTAATATAAGCATGCCGGTGCCTAACCCGAGCCCCCCTAAGGTTCCTAATCTGGGCCCCCTATTTTTTGTCTTATAAAATTAAATGTGTTTGATTTTGATAAATCAGCTTGCAAATTGGGCACTTTGTTGCAGCCCCAATGGAAAAAACTACACTGTTAAGATCGTAGTCCTCTGCCGACGTGGCAAAAGCTATTGATACTCTCCGTAAAAAGAAGATGGGCTTGAAAAATAAGCCAGTAAAGCCTACAACGTGCCTAATAGTTCGAGGTGGCAAGTTTCAGAAGAAGAGAGAGATTAAAGGGCGTGTGAAGAAGTTGAAGACGTTCAAACAGACCTCAATAAACCACCCACATCCAGAGCGTCTCAGAATGCTATTTCGTCAAGGTCATTTGGAGCGTATCAAGTCAGCTTGACATCTTTGCAGATTAAACTCTCCAAGAACTCAGAGAAAGAAGGAACATCACAGGGAAAGGCTTTCGAGACAAGTCCATATCAAGTCATTCCCATAGCAAAACATAAGAGGAGGCCATCTACAAGAGGGCTCAAAACGTGTACGGTAGTTCCGCAATCCTAACTTCTTCCCCGGAGAAATCCGAATAGCAGGAGGTTAAAGAACGTAGGTTGGCTAAAGGATCTAAGGTCAGTAAACAACCTGCAAACTTAAAGGCAACACACGGTCGTGGTGTCCGAGAAAGGAGGGATTTATAAACGTCGGGAGTTTAACAAAAAGATACAGTCAGTCTTAGAGACTAGACTTTATATAATTTCAAATGACGCATGCTACAAATGCTACTCATGTTAGAAAGGCTCAGGAGGGCTCTTTCAACAGACACCATTACCCATTAACTTAAGCTTCCCACGCGGGAACTTCTATAGGGTCACCCTGTATTTGAGTCTGACATCTTTTACAACTCTTTAAGGGTCACCCATTAATTGAATCTGATATCTTGCAAACCTCTTTAAGGGCCACCCTGTATTTGAATTGAATCTAACATACTGTACACCTCGTTAAGTGTCACCCTGTATTTTGCTCTGACATCCTGCACACCTCTTTAGGAAGCACCCTGTATTTATATCTGGCATCTTGTATATCTCTTTAGAAGTCACCCTGTATTCTTGTGTGACATCTTGTACACCTCTTTAGCAGTCATGTATTCTTGTGTGACATCTTGTACACCTCTTTAGGAGTCACCCTGTATTCTTCTCTGCCATCCTGTACACCTCTTTAAGAGTAGCCTTGTATTCTTATCTGGCATCTTGTATATCTCTTTAGGAGTCACCCTGTATTCTTATCTGGCATCTTGACACCTCTTTAACCCTTTATGGGATAGTGGTCTCTATATTAACCACCTGTCATAAGGACAGTTTATGCTTTCAAACATGCTGATAGTGGAATCTTTCAGCCAAATTTTGGAGAATTTTCATGCCGAAGTGTTTGTATTTTCTAAAAATCAAATAGTAGTCAATATAGCGTACGTATCTACTTGACGTAATGTGTTGGATAACATTTTAAACAATTAAAAACTAAAACCATTAATAAGTAAAGTGTAAGAATGAAATATAAATCTAGAAAATAAAATTATAAAAATAATATTACAATAATAAAAGAAATATAAAAATTTAAACAAAAAACATTTTTTTTATTTAGGCAATTTACCCTCTAGGTTGGCGGTTCCCACGGACTCAGCGAGGGAACTCATCACTACCGCCTCTATGGGCAGTGTCCTGGAGCTGGGAAACATCTGGTCGTGATGGATACAACTGGGGAGGTGTGATCAGCACTTCGCCCAGGCGGCCTCACCTGCAAAGTGATCAGGGGCCTCATGAGGGATGGGAAGGGATGGAAGATTGGGATGGATAGGCTAGGAAGAGGGAAGGAGGCGGCCGTGGCCTTACAGTAGGTACCATCCCGGCATTTGCCCGAAGATGAAGTGGGAAACCACGGAAAACCACTTCGAGGATGGCTCATTTGGACCACCCGAGGCTGAGTAGACCCCGTTCCAGTCCTCATACCTCTTTTCAAATTTCGTGGCAGAGCCGGGAATCGAACCCAGGACCTCCGGGGCGGCAGCTAAGTATGCTGACCGCTACGCTACGGAGGCGACAACAAAAAACATAACTATAAAAAATATGAAAATAATTTTAAAAATCAATATGAAATTAGTTTATTGAATAATTCAATACAAATATCAAAATTTAATCTATAAGAACATAAATTGAAAATTAAAAAAAAATACATACGGTAAACATTAAAATTAGTGAAACAAAAAATAGCATTATTAATAATTATTTTGTTTAAAATAAATTAAAATGTAAAAAACACATAAAGGTTAAAAAAAAGTTTTGCCCTATAAAGGGTTAAGGGTCACCCTGTATTCTTATCTGACATCGTGTACATCTCTTTAGGAGTCACCCTGTATTCCTGTCTGACATCTTGCACATTTCTTTAGGAGTCACCCTGTATTCCTGTCTGACATCTTGCACACTTCTTTAGGAGTCACCCTGTCTGACGTCACGCACTCGCCGTCTCCGTATCACATAACGGCAGACCCCAGCAGTAAACTCAGACTCGGTGCATATGAACTAAACAACATGATGACGTCATACACGCCGTAACCGTAACGCATAACGTTAGAACCAAGCATAACGACGAAGTCGACAAGATCATTTGAGATGATAAAAACATCGGGAAGAATCCAGTTTTGGTTCTGATGAAGACTCGAACGACATGTCCTCAGGCTCTTCTGAATTGCAAATTCGACGAGGGGTATCTTCCCTCTTTGGTGAAGAACATGCAGAATGCATGTTTTCCAGTGTAAAATTATCAGAGCAATCTAAAAGTGAACTGTGGGTGATGTGTGTAACGTGTTAACTCTGAGCTCATGTAGAATGTGCGGGGGCGGAAAATGATGCTTACATATGTGACTTTTGTCCCACTTGAACACAGACCGTGTGCATAACTGTTAAATTTGCTATCTTTCTAAAATTACACACACCTATTTTCCATTTGTTTACCTTATTTTAACCTATTTCTGAATAATTTATCTGGGGCCCCTTCGAGCATAAATACAGTAGAGTGCGCATTGCCACACTGCGCCTGTACTGTGACGTGAAACCAACATTTCGATCAGCTGATTAAAGGGTAAACAGAGGACCTCGTAATGGAAGGTGATAGGAGTATGTGGGGAAATGATTTTTTATGAGGGTTTAAACACACATTTTCGTAATGTATACGGCATTGGGAAAAGCATCGCATGTTTCTTTACGTACCGGAAGGTAGCAAAGCTTAAGAATGTAATATATTTGGTGTTAAAATTGGCTATCGTGTTCCGTAATATTCATACATCCAGGATCCCATCTTGTAAATAATTAATAACAAATCCAACTCTGAATTTGGCCTACTGATTTTTGAACAGAATTGTGTTTGTATAAAAAGTGGATGTCGTGTTCCGTAATACTCATACACCAGGATCCCCTCTTGTAAATACTTAATAACAAATCCAACTCTGAATTAGGCCTATTGATTTTTGAACAGAATTGTGTTTGTCTAGCTGGTCATTTTTGTTGTACGCCCGAAAGCTTCAAAAATTAGTTCAATCTATTAACTTACTACATCATTTCCCAAATTATTTTTCATCATTAGAAAATGTATTTTGGCTAATTTCAGTACCGACACGTAAGAACATTTTATCGTACGATGAGCTCCCGGGTTTCGGCACCAAATTTTGGGTAGTTTATTGGCTGAGGAATAACCCACCCACCAAGGGAAGATGATTAAGAGAAGGAAGTAGATTTGGGATTGGAAAAGAAGGATAGAAAAATAGGAGGAGAGTCCCACAAAATTAATAAGTTTAGATTTAAACACACTTAAAGGTGGTTGCCACCGAAAATCCTCTTTCGGATACCTAAAATGAGTAAGGACTTGGTCTAAGCTGACGAGAAACACAGATAGAACTTGGGCTGTTTGCAAGAGAGTGGCTTTCGTATAATCCCTCTCAAGCATATATAAAACTACTATGGGGAAGAGTGCTGGTATGGCAAGACTGAGAGGAACAAATTTACTGTATGTCTTCTCAAAGAAATTAGGTTTTACAAAGTAATTCGAAGAATGCCAATGATTTAACTCAGGTTTGGTATTTTCGATTTCCAAAATTATGGAGTTCCTGTAAGGGCGACCAAGTGTCTCTAAAAAGGAAAATGATAAAAGATTATGCCTTATTGGGTAATCTTGGTAAATGAACCAATGGTTGCATTGGAAAATGGCTAAACTTTTACTCAGCGAGGAGCCGGCTAAAAGTTTAGACAAAAAGAAACACTTATTTTTTAGAAAACTGACCATAAGTTTTCGGAGAGAGTCTCCACAAGCAGGTAGCTGGCTTGGCGAGCTTTACTTGCCTTACTGGCCAATTAGAATTAGCTATTAACGCTAAGAAGAACTTTAGTGAGGTGAAAATTAAGAGTTCTTGCTCAAATACAACAAATGGTGAAAGCCCTATTAATGATTTTAATATCATTGAGTGAGGAGAGTCAAGGAAGACAGGATTTTGCCTAAACTTGATATTCGTAAATGAAAAAGCGAAGGGAAACGATTCATTTATTTTACAATTAGAAGAAATTTGAGGAAATTAGCAATTATGCAATATAATTTTAATAAACATAGTTCATTTGAACTCTTTAACAAATAGGGTCGCAGACCTCTCAACATTAAAAGGTTGCTCCAGGTAATTGACCATTTACAAGGTTTCAAACCTTACATGTTTCTAAAATCTTTATAAGATTTAAACAAATGAACAATGAAATAATTAAAGCTTAAACTTGAATTGGAGAACAAAGAGTGCACCTTAAGAAATTCTGTAGAGAATGTTCTAGAGAAAGTGATAACTTTGAAAATAACAATAATAACAACATGAAAAATAAGATAGAAGTTCCTACAACTTCTTATATTTATACAGAATTAATATATGAGAATTATGCAAAAAAGGGCAGGTCACTTACTGTGAAACCTGAAGAAAGTGAAGGGGAAAGTTCTAGACTTCCCAAGTTTGAGCAGGAATCACTCGCCAAATGGGACAGTTTCCATTTCGTGAAACCTGAACAAGAGTTTAAAGAATTGTTTTCCCTGATTATGGGAAAGAAACAACGTGAATTTAAAACTTGTATCACACAAGCAATTATGCAGAATTTAGTTAATGTTAAACTAGCAAAGTTGGAAGGGCACCTCGTGAGTGACACCTTATAGAAAAGTTTCAATTTTATTAATAATGGTTGTTAGTAGAAGGTTGAGGAAAGATCATTGGGATATAGGATCAATGTTCATGGCCGTATTTAATATAACTGGACGATCGCGACGCGGTAGAAACGTGGAGCAAGCACTGATTATCACTATAGTCTATGAAGAAGGATGCAAAGTTCACTGTAGAAACACTAAAGTTTATGAAAAAGAAAGTTATTGCAATTCTGGAAATAACTGATTGCACTATATAGGTGAGAGTCTATTTCTTGAAAAAGTTGTAATTTACAATTAAATGCGCCATAGAATGTTCCAGAGGTTCCAGCGGTGGAAGAAAGTTAGCTATTGCAAAAATTTGTAAGGAAGATTCCTCATTTTAAATATCATTGTCCCAAGTGAGCTAAAAACACTTGACGGCAAGACTCGCAGATAGGGTACAAAATCTCGAAGTTTCCAGAACAACCTTAGCAGAAAATGGGGTTGAGAAAATCCAACGGAGGAAATAGCTTTATAATCATAGACAGCGGGTATTAGATAATATCCCACGTAGCGAGAGGATTTCTCATTTGAATAGCTTAAGAAAAGCTCTTTTTTTGTAAAGTTGGCTTATACAAGCAAAAGCTCAACATGGCAAATCCCACGAAGAATGATTATTGCCCCAAAGTAAATAATTTCACACTGTCTATAAATTATAATTAAAAGCGCGTGGAAGTTAAAACCATGAAGATGAGGTTAAAACTTTTAAAATGGTACTTATCTTGATTTCATGTTGAAGTCGAAGTTTCTGTTGAAGATTACTTAGCCAACATGGCGTAGAAGAGGGTGAGCCTCTTGGTTTGAGGAGGCAAGCTCGAGCGGAGCTTTGACTGAACGAGTCAACTGCAGACTGAGAAGTGAGAGCAGCTCAGCGGAGCACGGAGGGACCGAGGAAGGGGAAAAGAGTGGGGGGTAGGAGACAAAAGGAGAACATATAAGCATTGCAAACTTTAAAACAAAAAATTAATCTCTTGCTGAGCTGATCTTCTAAGAGTTGATAACAGATGATACTAGCGCAGCATGGTGAGTAAAGAAGTAGACGTAGTCCTCTTGCTCAAGGAGAAAATAGCTGGCGATGGTAACAGGATCTGGTGGCCAAATGGATAAGTAAGTCCTCTAGCACCAGGAAGAGTTGAGGAGCTTCAGAGATTCGCTGCGAGGTGACGCTAGGTGGGTCACAGAAGTTATATATCTAGAACAGACTTATGAAGACATAAGAGATATGCCCAACAAGGAGAAAACAGATGATCACGGTTGGTGTTTGACAAAGAAGAAGGAAGAAATGAACATGCAAAGAGCAATATAAATTATATCTCAGGTACCGTGTATTCAAAGAATACACCACAGCGTGACCTTGAGCGAGCCCCACATGCCGCTACCCGCACAGCTGTCATGATCATGTGAACCTACACGTTGGATATTAATAATTATATTATGTAAGATCCTTTCCTAAGCTCTTCTAAAAAGTATTGAGCCTATACTTGATAAACAAATAGGAGAATACCAAGGTGGGTTTAGAAAAGTTAGATCGTGTATGGAACAGATATTTAATTTGAAAACAATTATAAGAAATAGAATGATCAGGAACAAGAACTACGCCATAATATGTGTTGACTTCCAGAAAGCCTATGAATCAATAGATAATAATAATATCGTATGGACACGGGTGCCGGGTGCAAGCTATGTTATTTGACACCCCAAGGGTAGCTTGCATGTCGAATTTCGTTGTTGTTCCTTAAAGCACTATGAAAGTCAAGGAGGTTAGATATCCAAGCTCCTTGAACACTATAGCGCTTTCTAGTAGAGAAATGAGGAACTTTTTGTTGGCGGAATCTCCCGAGATTAATTTCGCTATTATGAACTCGGCCTACTGAATTCAAATGGGTTCTTTGACATGCCAACATCGTATGACATGGTGTCGTAATTTTTACCGCCTTTCAAAAATAACTTACCACGGCCAGGAGCAAACCTGCGAGCTTGGGGTTAGTTGACCGATACGTTGACCACTCACCCACCGTGGCAAGCTATTCAATAGATAGAACTTCATAATTTAATGTGATAGAGGAATTTGGAGTAGACTCGAAGTCCATCAACATCATCAAAGATACAATTACTGATACAAAATCCAAAGTGAAATTTATGGGAGAGTTGTCGAAGGAATTTTTATTTAATACCGGTGTGAGTCAGGGAGACGGACTGTCTTCAATTCTTTTCAGCTGTGTTCTAGAAAAAGTAATAAGGGAATGGGAATAAAGGCCCAAGGAAAGAGGATTCTACCATGAAATAAGACTTGGATCGAAATTTAAAGGGGTAGGTATGCTGATGACATTGCCATTCATTCAGAAAATATACAAACAGCTTGTGTCCAAATAAACCTTTTGAGAAAGATAGTAGAGAAAGTTGGACTTCCGATATCTTTAAGGGAGGACCAAATTTATGACCAATATTAGAAATTCTCCTACAGTTTTAATAACAGACTCCGAAAAAATTGGCAAGATAGAAAAGTTTAAGAATTTGGGAGAAATGTTTCAAATTAATGGACTAGACAAAGAATCAAATACAGCAAAAATACGAAAATTGGAAAAAGCTTTTCTACTGACGAAGGATACCTACAATAAGAACAAGAAGTTCCGTGACGAACTAAAGAGCCTACTTTTCTTAAAATTTAAGATTCATGCCAATGATTAATCTATATGGATCTATCTAGAATAATGACGAAATTAAGTTGATAATATCGACATTTATAAATAGTTCGAAATACTGTATACCTGGCATAATGTAGCCTAATACAGAACTACAGTTGGCAGCCCTGGTGACTAAATATATTCTTAGTTCCATCTCTTAAGGTACAGAATACAACATTTGGTCCAAGTCCAATGGATAGCATGGACGTTACATGCAGTTAAACATTGGATCTAACAGCGCGCGTAAAATCATGTTGGCAACAATGACATACATGTATTGGTCAGAAATAATCTGAAATAATATGATCTATTGTTGTGTCAATTTTGAATGAAATCCATTAGTTGGTATAGAAGTTACATGCATTTTAAAATTGGACCTATCAGCAGGCTTAGAATCATGTTGGCAGCAATGGCGTAGGCCTATATTAGTTACTCCTAATTAATCTAGAATGCCAGGTACTATACGTGTGCAAAGTTTAGAGCTATTGTCTTGCGTACTTTCTGATATATTGATATTAGGGTAGCAAAAATGGAAGCAGTATTTATAAACAGTTGGCAGCCCTGGTTACTCTTTAGAATCGTCATTCTCATATCTGTTATGGTACACATAGCACACACGAAATTTGGTGAAATCCAAATGATAGTATAGAAGTTACATGTATTTAAATTTGGACCTCTCAGCAGGCTTAGAATCATGTTGGTAGCACTGACGTATATAAGTTACTCCAAATAAATATAGAATGTCAGGTACTAGACGTGTGCATAGCTTAAAGCTGTCGGCTTGCATACTTTCTGATATATGGGTATTTGGATAAAAACAATTGAGAGCATTTATTAACAGTTGGCAGCCCTGGTGGCTCTTAAGAATAGGCTCAGTCATATCTGTTTATGTACACATAGCACATACGAAATTTGGTTGAAATCCAATTGATAGTGTAGAAGTTATATGCATTTAAAATTTGGACCTATCAGCAGGCTTATAATCATTTTGGACACACTGCCTTGTATGGCCTCCTGGAAATTAAACCGCAATATTATTATCTTTACGTGTGCCAATTTTGAAATAGCCTCCATTCATACCTTGCAAGGTATCCAACATGGAGCTCAAATTTCAATTGCGATTTTTCAGCAGTTGGTAGCACTGACATTATTTTCAAATATGGCCGTGAGATATTCAGGTATAGATCTTTACTCCTGCCAATTTTTTTTTCGATTGCTGCAGCCGTTTAGGAGTTGATAGGGGGGACACACACACAGCCAGACAGACAGATAGACAGACACACATTTGAGCGATCTCATAAGTCTACTTTTTTCTCATTTTTGCAAAATGTGAAAAGTAGGCCAAAAATCTTTCTATTGCAACTAAAATCCGACATTCCAATACGGTAATTAAGCCGGAAACTCTCTATGCTTCAGAATGTATGGTTTCTATTTTAAAAAAAAGGCGAAATAGAAGAGTTAGAGGAAAAGGAAAGAAGAATTCTTAGAAAAATATTGGGACTATTAAAAACAGAGAGTGGAGTGTTCAGATACAGAAAAAATGTCGACCACTACAAAAATAAAGAAATCCACGATACGATCTGTAAATTTAGGGTTAATTTCTTTGGACACGTAAAGAGGATGAATGACACCAGACTCACAAAACAAATTTTCAGTCATGTATACAAAAGCAAGAATGGTAATTAATGTGTACAAAGAATAAAACAGGATATGGAACATAAAATACAGTGAACGCAATGGGTTATTTTACGCGGTCCAACGATGGCCAATATCGAAGAACGAAGAAGAAGATAATGAATATTAAATACATTATCAATAGTTAAAATCAATAAATAAGAATTAATAATTAATAATTAATAATTATGGACTGAACGATCTAGTATCAGACGCAGATTCTCTTATGAATTCACTCGTATAAAACACTGTTACAAACGTCAAAAACCAATTCCCGACTACACAATCCTCCTTATTTACCTTAATACAGCCGAAATGAAACCATTTCTCACTTAGTGCAATTTTGCATACGTCCCCCTTAAATTGCATTTTGTGACAATTTTGAATCTAAATTACATTTTGTAAGTATTTTCTATCTAAATTGCATTTTGTAAATATTGTCAATTCAAATAAAAGTACAGTAAGTATGTAGTTAGTTTTAGTTGTAAGTAGGTAGTTAGTTTGTCTATTAGATATATGTCATTGTTCTATTAGACTGTGGTGTGTGAGTGTGTCTGGTAGCAGTTGCATTGTTTATTAGTTATAGTTCATTGTTTCAGTAGACTGTGATGTGTGAGGGTGCATGTGAGTGTGCCTGTTGACAGACTGTTTTAGTGGTAGTATTTGTTGTTGGTGGAACTTAAGTTTTTTGTTAGTAGAGTTTTGGTATTTAATTGTTAGTACGGTAGAAGGTTAGTATTTTTGTTAGTATAATTGCTCTTTACTTATTCTGAAAGGGAGTAGCAGCCTTTCAGAATAAATCAATTCTTTACTAGTCTTATAGACGGTTAAGATATTGATAATATAAGCCAATAATGGCTACACTGCGTCCTGCTGCACGGCTGAAAGCAACGGGAAACTACAGCCGTATGCTATTCCCGAGGATATGCACCTCTCTATGCATAATTACATGTGATGATGGCCTCCTCCCTTGTAAAATTTCAATCCGGAGGTAAACTAGTCCCCCGTTCGGATCTCCGGGTGGGGACTACTCGAGAGGGGGTTAACATCACAGAAGTGACAAAGAGGAAATCTGACATTTTACGGATCGGAGCGTGGAATGTTAGAAGTCTGCTAGGAAGTGGAAGGATAGAAAACTTAGAAAGGGAAATGGATAGGTTGAGGTTGGATTTGGTTGGGATTAGTGAAATGCGCTGGCAGGAAGAACAGGACTTTTGGTCAGGAGACTATAGGGTCATTAGCACTAAATCAAACAATGGCCAAGCAGGGGTTGGCCTCATATTGAGTAGGAAAATTGGACAGCGGGTGGAATATTATGAGCAATATAGTGAACGGATTATTGTAGCAAAAATCAATACAAAACCTACCTGCACTACAGTGGTACAAGTCTATATGCCTACCAGTCAAGCTGATGATGAGGATGTTGAAAAGGTCTACGAAGAAATAGACGAAATTCTGAGGTATATCAAGGGTGATGAAAATGTTATAGTAATGGGAGATTGGAATGCTGTGGTAGGAAAAGGGAGAGAAGGGAAGATAGTAGGAGATTTCGGATTAGGTGAAAGGAATGATCGAGGAAGCAGGCTGGTAGAATTCTGCACCGAGCATGAATTGGTCATAGCTAACACCTTATTCAATAACCATAATAGAAGAATATACACATGGATGAGACCAGGAGATACAGGGCGTTACCAAATCGACTTCATTATGGTCAAGCAGAGGTTTCGAAACCAGATTTTGGATTGTAAAACATATCCTGGTGCTGACATAAACTCTGATCACAATCTGGTTGTAATGAAATGCAGATTAAAGTTGAAGAAACTGAAGAAAAGTCAAAAGCCAAAAAGGTGGGCAATAGACAGTCTGAAAGAGAAGGATGTAAACGAAAGATTCAAGAAGAGTATAAAGGAAGGACTAATGAAAAGCCCTAAACAAACTTCAATTGCAGACGAATGGGCACTTTTGAAGAATGAAATAACAAAATCCGCAGAAGAAAACATTGGTAGGAAAGAAAGAATAGGTAGAAAACCGTGGATCACTCAGGATATACTAGAATTGATGGATGAAAGGCGGAAACACAAGAATCTAAGAGATGAAAAGGGGAAAGCAGAATACAGACGTCTGAGAAATGAGGTTAACAAGAAGTGCAAGGAAGCGAAAGAAGAATGGTTGAAAGAGAAATGTGCAGGTATAGAAAATTGTCTGAAATTAGGAAAAGTAGACACAGCTTATCGAAGGATTAAGAATACTTTTGGGGAAAAGAAGACTAAGTGCTGTAATATTATGGACACAAATGGAAAGCCTCTAACAGATAGGGAAGAAAAGGTTGACAGATGGAAAGCTTACATAGAGAGTTTGTATAAGGGAAAGGAGATTGAGAATCATGTAATGGAAAGGGAGGAGGAAATTGATGAGGATGCGAAAGGAGATTTAATATTGAGATCAGAATTTGATAGAGCTTTGGAAGACTTAAGCAGGAACAAAGCACCAGGCATAGATGATATACCGATTGAGTTGCTACGCTGCATAGGAGATGAAGGTCTGATGAGGTTATTTCACTTGGTGTGTAGGATTTATGAGACAGGTGAGGTACCCCCTGATTTCAAGAAGAATGTAATCATCCCTATACCAAAGAAAGTGGGAGCTGACAGATGTGAAGATTACCGTACAATCAGCTTGATTACTCATGCTTCAAAGATCCTGTCTAGAATAATTTACAAGAGGATTGAAAGCCAGATAGAAACGGAGTTGGGTGAAGACCAGTTTGGTTTCAGGAGAAATGTAGGAACAAGGGAAGCTGTACTAAGTCTTAGGCTGATTTTAGAAGGTAGAATAAGGAAAGATAAGAGAACGTTCATGGCTTTTGTAGACTTAGAAAAGGCTTTTGATAACGTTGATTGGACTAAATTGTTTGACATTTTGAAATCAATTGGAATAAAGTACAGGGATAGGAGGGTGATATACAATCTGTACAGAAACCAGACAGCAGTCATTCGAGTTGAAGGACATGAGAGAGAAGCTGGTATTCAGAAAGGTGTAAGGCAAGGCTGCAACTTATCACCCATACTTTTCAATCTTTACATTGAACAAGCAATGAAGGAAATTAGAGAAAAATTTAAAGTGGGAGTGAAGATTCAAGGAGAAATAATTTCAACTCTGAGGTTTGCTGATGACATCGTCATCTTGGCCGACAAGCCTGAGGATTTGAATGAGTTTTTGAATGGTATGGACTCCGTCTTATGGAAAGAATTCATGATGAAAATAAATAAATGTAAAACAAAAATACTGGAATGCAGCCGAAATAAATCAGAAACCTCTATGGAGATCAAATTGGCAGGTGAAAAGCTGAAGGAAGTAGGAGACTTCTGTTACTTAGGAAGCAGAATAACCAGTGATGGACGAAGCAAAGAGGATATAAAAAGTAGGTTGGCTCAGGCAAAGAAAGCATTTCTACAAAAAAGGAATCTGCTGACATCGAATATAGATTTAGGTATTAGGAAGACATTTTTGAAAGCCTTTGTCTGGAGCGTGGCGCTCTATGGAAGTGAAACTTGGACTATTGGTGCAGTAGAAAAGAGGAGAATTGAAGCATTTGAAATGTGGTGTTACAGGAGAATGATGAAGATCAGATGGGTAGATAGGGTTACAAACAAAGAGGTATTAAGACGAGTGGGAGAGGAGAGATGTTTCTGGCGACTGCTAATGAAGAGAAGAGATAGGTTGGTAGGACACATACTAAGACACCCAGGAATAGCAAGCTTAGTTATGGAAGGAAGGGTCGAGGACAAAAACTTTAGGGGTAGACCAAGGTTAGAATATGTTAAACAGATTGCCTCCGATGTAGGGTGTCGGAGCTATGTAGAGATGAAACGATTAGCTCAGGACAGGGAGGCATGGAGAGCTGCATCAAACCAGTCAAAAGACTGAAGACTCAAACAACAAACGAGCTCTTATTCAGCGTTACCTTTCCACTTCAGTATTTTATGAAATTGAACAAAACAAAATGGGCAAATGGAAATAAGGAAGTCTATCGATTTAGTGAGCGTTGGTTTTTAACAACTATGCATTACATTTGCTACATAGGAAAATATTTTAATCAATGAACTGTTTCCTTTTAAATTCCATTTTCCATGAATCATAGAAACCTTCGAAAAAATAACCCAGAATTCTGAAATTCTACGAAGAATTGACTAATTTAGGGATGCAATGTAGCCTATCCTAGAAGAATCTCAAAATTCCCTCAACCAAACACACTGTCCATAACTTACGTTTAATATTTATTATCGAAGACTGCACCGTCACATCTGTAGCATAACCTGCAATTTGACACTGAACATGATTGACGACTGCATTGTGTAGTCCACACTACATTTAAACCAGCATAGGGACATAAAGCATTTTTATGTTCAGAGATGTATTTACTAGCAGTCTCAACAAAACACCAAGAAACACGTCTAGCCTATGGACATGTAAATACTTGATACCTTCGAGCATAAATACAGGCCTGTTCAGTGGAGTAAGGGATAGGGTAAATTATAATAATTTGTAATAAATTCCAGCATTTCCATGTTTAATTATTTTTCTTTCGTGTTGCGGAGTTAAGAGGAAACGTAGGCTAAAGAAATGCAAGTAATTAAGTCAAGAATTTTAGGGTTATTTAGCAATGAATTAACATACGTATGGAAATAAATGCCCGATCATTTTTAAACGTCTCCTTACATCCTTACGCGACACAGTGATACACCATTCTGACTTAGTAATGAATAGAACTCGCTTTAAATAACCCAATTCTACCATCACGTGTAGTATTTCAGTGCTCCAAACTACCGCAGTTCCCTTTAGTCAGCTGATCGAGATGTTGGTTTCAACAACGTGACGTCATCAGCCATCTATTGGATTTATGATCTAAGTGGGGCCCACATTATGAACCCATATTTAACAAGTAGTTCCGTGAAGAACTATACAGCCTATTTTCATATATCCTAAACTATTAATAGGCGAGCCCCAGGGATATCCCTAGACCAGACCCCTTTATTTGTCTGTTAATTACCCCTATCAACATACAAAATTTCAGTTTGATTGTAGAGATATATTCGTAGATATTGAGAACCGTCTAAATATTTCAAATGGTCGCCAGGTTGGATTTTTATTTGTGTACTATTACATGAAGATTATTATGTACGTGTAGTATTCAAACTTCAATCGCAAGATTAGGACACAAGAAGTAAAAACGTAATTTTAAAATTTCGCACAGCTGCCACGTTGTGGTTATGAAAACAGTTGAAATAAATTAAATGCCAGTGGATTAACATTTGTATAAGCATTTAACGTGCAAAGTTTCACTGCACTCGGATGGTTAAATCACGAGAAATGTCCATTTAGATATTTATACTTCGCATCGCCGCCATGTTGGATTTGTGCTCACCAGGTTACTGAAAGGCCTATAGGTGAACTTATGTTCATAGCCTCTATGAACATTAAAATATTCAGTTTGATTGCTATAAAAATTTCGTAGATAGCCCATTGAGAACAGTCAAAATATTTCGGATGCTTGCCATTTTGGATGGTTATATGTATAGGCCATAGAGTTATGTACCATTAAAGGAAAATAATTGCGTAGCTTCATTATTCAAACTTTCACTTCGATCGCATGATTATGATACAAGAAATGAAAACTTAATTTTAATATTTCGCACAGCCGCCATCTTGGCGATATGTAAAAAATTGTACTAAATTAGATGCTATTGCATTACAATATGCATATTCATTTACTGTACCACATTTCACTAAGCTCAGATGGTTAAATCAAGAGAAGAGTCTATTAAAATGTTTCAACTTCGCTTGCCACCATGTTCGTTTTGTACTTTACAGGTTTTGTAAAGTTACATAGATAAACTTGTAGCAGTGCCCTTTAACACCGTACAAAATTTCAGGGTGATATCTGTAATGGTTCCGGAGATATAGAATGCCAGTGAAATATTTCGCACAGCCGCCATTTTGAGGTTATGTAAACAATTGAACTAAATTAGACGCCAGTGCATTACAATGTGTATAAACATTTGCTGTACCAAGTTTCATTACGTTTGGATGGTTAAATCGCGAGAAAAGACAATTAAAAGTCTCAATTTCGCTTGGCCGCCATGATAGTTTTGTATTCACCATGTTTTTGAACGTCTCATAAGTAAACTTCTAGTAGTGCCCTTTATCACCGTACAAAATTTCAGGGCAATATCGGTAATAGTTTCGGAGATACTGAATGCTGGTGAAATATTTCGCACAGCCGCCATGTTGGATTGGTGCGACAGAATAAAATTTTAAGGGCACGGTCGGGGTCGGCCGAAATGGTGCTATGATCTTAGCGAGTTTCATTGAAATAGCTCCAGCCGTTTAGATTGCATTAGGACACACACACTCACGAATCACACACAGACAGACACACGGACAAAAGGTGTTCTCATAAGCACATAGGCTAAAAATCAACAAAATGTAATGATTTTGAAAAACATGATTTACAACTACAAAAGTTGATCAATGATTTTAAGTAAAATATGACAGTTGGAGAACTAAGTGAGGTATAAAATGCAAATAATTTGATTTAAATTTGAACAAAATTGGATTTTTAAAATTTCTAAAACAAACTGGGGGCTCGGGTTTGGGTACTTTCCTCTATTATTATTGTTGTTGTTCTCAAAAACCGATTTCGGTCACATTATGACCTTCATCAGCAATGCATAATGAATATTGGAGTTGAAAGATTGTGAAATTACACAGATAAAACAACAATTTTCTTGGTGCAGTTGAGAGAAATAGTTCAAGTAAAATTAAATTTATGATAATTAAAGGAGGTGAGATTCAATACTATTTCTAAAAATGTTTTCTTCTCTAAAATATTTAAAATTAATAAAATCAGATGGCTTACAAATTTTGATTATTAAGATTTATGTATTTATTTATTTATCGTATGACTTTTAGTGCCGGGAGTGACCGAGGACATGTTCGGCTCGCCAGAGGCTGTAGCTGTTTCAAGTGGACACCCATGGGATGAGCTGCAAGTACCGTTCAATTTCAAGTAGTTACAACTTTCGCTACCAGATGGCACTGATACCCAGTGGTGAACGTTGGAACATTGATAGAGCGTTCCAACGAAATCTAACCTAGAAATTTAGCTTCACACAAGTTTAGTCTGTGGAAGGATCTTTTACATGCCATAAATCTATGATATGGGACCGCCGGCTTTACTTCCCCTCCGAAGGAAGGCATACTGAAGGATTTTAACGCTCTTAAAAAATCCGACGACTTCTCCGGGTTTGAACCCGCTATCTTGGACACAGCAGTTCAGCATGCTACCGACTAAGCCACCGAAGCCGCTATTATTAAGATTATTAATGTGAAAACGATGTTTCTCCAAAAGCAGCTCCATGTGATTGTAGGAATGCCATTGTTCTATAAAGATAAGATTAAAATGAGATTTGAAATGTAGTGTAATGGCAGAGAGAAAAGTGAAAAAGTTTACGCTAAACTCTTCCGTGGAACCGATCTACTGTGTTAATTTAACATTCGAAGGTTGCAAGAACGTATGTTTTATTGTGCAGGCCTATATTCCTTTGACGTGGAAATTTAACGTTGCCTGTATGAGGAGAAAACAACTTTATTTATATATAAATAACTAAAATATTTTTGTAAATAATAATAACTCATTATAGTATGGAAATTATTGTGTTGTAAATAATTTTCTCTATTAATCATAAGGTTTTTAATTTCAATTAATCTATGACAAAATATTCTATTTATTAAAAAGTTACTGCACAATTGTTTAAGTAGTGATATTAAAACGTGTGGTAAGAACCATAAAATGGTGTTGAAACAAGGTAATAATACCCAGATGAAATTCCGGCAATGAACTCTATAAAATGGCTCAAACTATGGACGTTTTACTTGCACATATTTTAAAACATTTCTGTACGTGGTGTATTTGCTCAAGGCTATAAATAATCCGCAATTAACGGATTGTAAAGGACGGAAAATAGTAATACTAAATATTTGTTATCCCAGTCGTGCAATACACAAATAAAAGAGCTGCACGCTTTATTAAAAAGAGTTATCGCGAGTTCACGGTTGACCTGCCTCCTGAACACTCTGTGCTTATCTCTTTGTGTTCCGGGTCCCACTGTCTCGCTGGGTAACAATGTACGTCACACACACATTTTCATTATACTGTACACCTTGCGTTCTTTTAGATGTCTGCTCAGCCCGGAGAGTTGATATCCATAAAACTAGTTTCAAAAGTAATATTTCTGAGATTCGTTAATTCCATTCTTTAACAAGAAGTTCCGTGACGAACTAAAGAGCCTACCTTTCTTAAAATTTAAGATTCATGCCAATCTATATAGACCTATCTAGAAAAATTGCGAAATTAAGTTGGTAAAATCGAAATTTCTAATTAGTTCGAAATATACCTGTAGCCTAATAGAGCACTACAGTTGGCAGCCCAGGTGACTGAATATATTGCTAGTTCCATCTCTTAAGATACAGAATACAATATTTGGTTGAAATCCAATGGATAGCATGCACGTTACATGCAGTTAGACATTGGTACTATCAGCGCGCGTAAAATCATGTTGGCAACAATGTCATGCATGCGTTGGTCAGAAATAATCTGATATATTATGATCTCTTGTTGTGTCAATTTTGGGTGAAATCCATTTGTTAGTATAGAAGTTACATGCATTTTAAAATTGGACTTATCAGCAGGCTTAGAGTCATGTTGGCAGCACTGACGTATATTAGTTTCTCATAATTAATCTAGAATGTTAGGTTGGCTTACATACTTTCTGATATATTAATATTAGTGTCAAAAAAATAGAGACAGCATTTATTAACAGTTGGCAGCCCTGGTTGCTCTTAAGAATAAGCATAGTCATATCTGTTATGGTACACACAGGCCTATTACATACAAAATTTGGTTGAAATCCAATTGATAGTATAGAAGTTATATGCATTTAAAAATTGGACCTATCAGCAGGGTTAGAATCATTCTAGCAACACTGCCATGCATGGCCTCCTGGAAATTAAACTGAAATATTAATATCCCTACGTGTGCCAGTTTTGAAATAGCTCCCATGCATACCTTCCAAGATATCCAATATGGAGCTCAAATTTCAATTGCGGGTTTTCAGCAGTTGGTAGCACTGACATAATTTTCAAATATGGGCTTGAGATATTCAGGTAAAGATCTTTACTCATACCAAATTTGGATTCGATTGCTGCAGCTGTTTAGGAGTTGATAGGGGGACACACACACACACACACACACAGACAGATAGACAGACAGACAGACAGAAATTTGCCCGGATCGATCTCATAAGTCTACTTTTTCCTAATTTTTGCAAAATGTGAAAAGTAGGCTAAAAATATTGGATACATACTTTAGATATTGGATTAGCAAGTAGGCCCTACAAGTAACGTAAGTTGCGTAGTGTCTAGCATTCTTTCACCGCGGAGGTTCGGGTTCGATACCCGGCTCTGCCAAGAAATATCATTCTGGTCTGAGGGCTCGTCAGGCAAAACTGAGAAGAGGCGTGTTAGATTCCTACCTCAGCTATTCTGGAAGTAGTTTCCCGTGGTTTCCCACTTCTACTCCAGGCAATTGCCGGGATGGTACTTAACATACGGCCACGACCGCTTCATACACAAATCCTACCTCAATTACAAATACACAAACTAGTACAGACATCACAGTGACACAGGTCATAAGACAAATTCTGGACACATCCAAGTACTCGGGGTACTTTGCGATGACCAAATCCCCTGAAAGATTCAACAACAACAACAACAACAACAACAACAATGAACAAGTAGTTCCAAAAAGAACCATACCTTTTTGAGGTTAGCTTTACCTCGAACTCTCCCGTCATTCTGAATTTTAATATAACCAACATTCAGACAGAACAATTGTTCTGACCCAGGAACCGTGAGAGATAAATTGAAAATGTATCGTCTAACAACCGTATCAGAATGCGGATTTCATATCCGCGTTACCACCACCGTCTGCGGTTTATAGAGTACGTACTGTGTCAATTGTCGCCAAGGTCTTGACACTGTAACCTCAACCTAAAGTTGGCCAAATGTAGCCCTCTAAAATAATGAAACATCTTAAAGTGCTCAGTTAACAGGTTCGTAAAATGGCATCATAACTCAAGGAATAGTAGCTACTACGTTCTACTTCTTAGCTACAACCGTACTTCAATAAACTTTACAAACATACACAGTGCCAGGTTCCATTGAAGGTCATCGTGAGTCAGCTGTGGGGAATTCAGTCAATTTACAGTCAGGAAATGACCATCACACGTGCTCGGAATACCTCCAGGTTTAAACTCCAGCAAATCTCCTGTGGGGGGTTTCGCCCTGATCAACAGATGCTTGGAACATCCCGTCTGGAACCCGTTGGGATAGCGATCCTTATGCTATTAATGTCCCATAAAAATACATAGTATTACTTCTTCAGCTTTACCTCCTCCATGTTATTGTTGTTTTTCGAGTCTTCAGTCTTTTGACTGGTTTGATGTAGCGCTCAGTGCCACCCTGTCGTGAGCTAATATTTTCATCTCTACGAAGTTAATGGCCTAAGAACTATTCTCATGGTCAAAACTCCACTCCGTTCGTTCGAAGCAATTGACATAGGATGTGGAGAAAGTCTTGAAGAGAATAAAAGAAGAGAAGAAGCAGCAGAAGAATAAAAACAGAATGGAATCATGAACGGAGAAGAAAATTAAAATTTCAACTGGCCGCCATGAGGCCAGAAAGGACTCGATGGATGAATATGACCCAAACAAAAGATAAAATTATCCACCTGGCAACCTTGAAATTGCCATTTAGAATAAGGTCTGAACTACTGTTTCTTTTTTTTACCACCTCGTGGTGTAGCGGCTAGCTTTCTTGGCTGTAGCCCCGGAGGTCCGGGTTCGATTCCCGGTTCTGGCCAAGAATTCTGGTCTGGGGCAGGAACAGGATACACTCATGAGGCAAAATTGAGAAGAGGTGGGTTCAATTTCCACCTCAGCCATCGCATAAATGATTTTCCGTAGCTTCTAGCTTCTACTCTAGGCAGATGGGTCCTAACTTAAAGCCACTGCCACCTCCTTCCCAATCCTTATCTGACTTACAATTACACACACAACTACCGACACCACAATAACACAGTTTATAAGACACGTTCTATAGGCTACATACACACCCAAGTTCACGGGGCTAAATGACCACGATGCCCCTCAACTGAAACACCAACAACCACCATCACAACTGTTGATCTTGTTTGTAAATAATTCATTTAAGGGCTTGCGACATCAAGATTCACTCGACTCCAGGAAAATGCCGGGATGGTACAAGGCTAGTAGTATATACGAACCTTGGGGATGGTAGGCTACCTAATTTAAGACTGCGGCCACCTCTTTCCCAATCCTAGGTTGAATTACAAATACACACAATACTACAGACACCACAACAATACAAGTTATCAGGCACATTCTACACACACCCAAGTACGCGGGGCTGAATGACCATGATGTCGCAAGCCACTAAATGAATTAAAAGCAAATATATACAGTGGTAGTTCAGACTTCATTGCAAATGACAATACAGTATTCCGAGGTTCTCAGATAGGTAGCTTTCATTTTACTTTTGTTTGGATCGAATAAAGCAGCTCGCTTTCTTTCCTTCATTTAGTCCATATGTTTTCATTCAAGATACCGTTTCTATTCGAGGTTTTCCAAATCAGAAATGATTATTAACTTCCGTTTCTATCTCTAAACAATAACAATTCTTGCGTGACCCAAATGCAGGTGAAACGGAATGAGGCTTTGAACAACCGAAGAAATTGCCTTTACACATGACGACAATTGTGGTCTGAGAAGTTTAAACAATATTAAAAGCACACTGTGCATGGTTAATCGAAAGGAATTCCGTTCTGCGTACAGTTTTAAAAGACTTCATCTGCACAAGATGTGAAGCACAGATTACCCTACTCTGATGTGAAGTATCTTGAATTACCGCTATTCCCTTTAGTACATACAATTTCTCATAGATGGCAATGAAACCCGCCCTCGAGCATCTGGTTGTTGTGTTCGCTACAAGGTGGCAGCAGTATTTGAGCAACATTCAACCCGCCAGAGCGCAGCGTAACAGCGATTTGTAGTTCTTACTTTCCTTAATAGGTGGCAGAGATATACATAGCAAGAATAAGGTTCAAAAGTGACTACTAGATGGCAGAGCACTACAATATCATTTCGATCCTTGATATAGTCCGCTGTCAGTGCTGCCATCTTCTGTAAAATACCTTCTTGTGGATTGCAATTCTTGTGCTTTTAACGAGGACAACAATACTGTGTGTGAGTTTCGTTTGTTCCCTTTAAGTCACAGCAGATTACAGACAATTACATTACGCAAAATGTTGCACTCGCTATATAAAACGTTTCACTGGTAGCTTTAAGTTGATGAGAAAACGAAAGTTCTTTCATGTGACGGGAGGTTTAAAACAATGGTAGCGCACAGCGACAAAATAAAACTCTTCTACCTTCCAAATTACGCACTGTACGAGTATTTATGACTTTTATTTCTATACAGGCCTACCGTAATCAGAAAGAGTCGAAAATTCTCTACAAGACCACAAAGTCGTTATATTGTTCACTTTGCATTATTGGGAAATTAGCTTCGCTCGGTATCTTTAACGGTTTACGCAGCGTAAGCTAAAATGGCGCACGGACGGCAGGTCCCAGAAGCAATTCAGAAAAGCCGAGGTAAACAGCCCCTAATCTAAGGAACCAACCAGCCAACTTTTATTAAAATGCTATTACGCTTTTAGAAGCCTCCGTGGCTTAGGCGGCAGCACGCCGGCCTCTCACCGCTGGGTCCGTGGTTTAAATCCCGGTCACTCCATGTGAGATCTGTGCTGGACAAAACGGAGGCAGACAGGTTTTTCTCCGGGTACTCCGGTTTTCCCTGTCAAAATTTCATTCCGGCAACACTCTCTACTATCATTTCATTTCATCTGTCATTCATTTGATCATTGCCCCAGAGGAGTGCGTCAGGCCTCGGCAGCCGGCACAGTTCATATCCTCGCCGCTAGATAGGGGCTTCATTCATTCCATTCCTGACCCGGTCGGAGACTGGAAGCAGGCTGTGGATTTTCATTTCTATTACGCTTTTCCCGAAGGAATCATTTTAATCTTCTGGGGTTAATTCCCGTGGCTAGGGGACTGGGTGTATGTGACGTCTTCATCATCACTTCATCCTCATTACGACGCGCAGGTCGCCCACGGCTGTCAACAAGAAAGACCTGCACCCGGTCTCGCTGGAGGTCACACGATCATCATCATCATTAACATTAGTTACGTGCTTTATCAAATGTCCGTTTATTCAAGGCGGCTTCGGTGGCGTAGTCGGTAGCATGCTGAGCTTCTATGCCCAAGATAGCGGGTTCAAACCCGGCCGAAGCCGTCGGATTTTTGAAGAGCGTTAAAAATCCCTCAGTATGCCTTCCTTCGGAGGGGAAGTAAAGCCGGCGGACCCATGTCATAGATTTATGGCATGTTAAAGAACCTTCCACTAATTACACCTGTGTGAAGCTAAATTGGATGGGTTAAGAATGTAAACACGCTCTTAGGTTTCTACGTTCGTTGCCAAGAGCCGACTGTGGTGGCGTCTAGTAGCCAAGTTCTGAACTTGGCCTAGTAGTCGTTGACGGTGGCGCTTGGCGGCCAAAGTAGGAACTATTTGAAAAATTCTAAGTTGCAGTACTTAGATTAAAAAACAGATAACACACACTAATACAGTCATCACAATTAACACCGGTTATCAGACAGATTCTACACACACCCAAAGTACACGGGGCTACATGACCGCGTTGTCGCAGCCCCTAAACTTAAGAACCAACCAACCAACCTTTTATCCAAGACTGGCTTTCTTTTCGGACTCCAGAAAGAACAACTCATCTGACCCTTTTAAGTGGCACGGGTAGTCCGGAGATCGTAGGTTTGAACATCCCGGCGTTGACGTGGCTATCCTGAGTGTTGTTGTAGTTGATTATTTTAGGGGCTTTGCGACATCGTGGTCATATGGCCCCGTGTGTGTATAAATTGTCTAATAACCTCTCCTGTGATGTCTTTACTACTGTGGGCATTTGCAATTGAGGTAGAATTTGGGTAGGAAGCGGCCGTGGCCTTAAGTTAGGAACCATCCCGGCAATTGCCTGGTGTACAAGTGGGAAACCACAGAAAATCCCTTCCAGGATGGTTGAGGTAGGGATCGAACCCGCCTTTTCTCAATTTTGTCTCACGAGGCTGAGCCGGGAATTGAACACGGGCCTCCGCGGTTACAGCCAAGAAGGCTTACCACTACGCGGACTATCCTGAGTGTGGTTTTTCCCCAGATATTTCCACACTCCCTCCAGGAAAATGCCTGGATAGTACCTCATTTCAAGTCCCAGGGTACCTCCTTCTTCCCTGTCCCTAGTAGGCTACAGCTACACACACTAGGTCTAGGCCTACTACAGTCATCACATGAATACAGGTTATCAGACAAATTTAACACATACCCAGCTACACGGAGCTGATGACTAAGATGTCCCAAGCCCCTAATATGAATTAACGTCACGAACAACAACATCTGACTCTAGATCAGAGATAATATGTCTAGGCGCCTGCTCGCATGTGGCTTCTCACTGGTTCTCATTAAGCGGACCCTAGAAGCACAATATTATTGTACAATATCGCTGGTTGTACAAAAATATCAATTGTCTGTAGGTAGTATTGAAAGGTTGTGCAATATATTGTGCGAATCAACGAAGTTTTGTTATTTATTGCACAATGCGCGAAAGATTGTGTCGTGTGTGGACAGTATTGTGCAATATCTGCTCAGTTGCTCTTGAGTATTATAAGTGATTGTTTTCCTCACCTGTATATACTCCTTCAGACTGTATATGAAAGCTGTACAGGTGTCCATAATAATCTCACTTATTGACTGCGGGATACAGCACTTGTAATTTTTCAGGTCGTCAAAGGTACCGGTATTTCCTGTTGCAAGGTAACGTAAAGCTATTGATAAACGCTGGTTTGGGGGAATAGTTTCTCGCATTAAGCTACCATTTTTTTGAATTTGAGGAGTAACCATTGCAAGAAGTTCATCAAATGAATTACCATCCGAATGCAAAAAGTATCGAAAATCAGTTGGCTCACTCAGTCTCAGTTCGTTTAATAAGTTTTGATGTGTGTATTAATTTCGCTTCTGAAACCAATCTATCACCCATTTGCGCTTCTTTGATTTTTCTTTTCACAGCCTCAGCCAATGCAATACCAATAATACAAAGTTCCGCTTCCGACAACATGTTCACCTCACACGATGTAAACAGCAACTAAATTATTGGACAATTGCATTGCACTGTCTAGGGACGTTCCATAAAATATTGCACAAAACTTTGCACAATAATATTGAGCGTCTAAGGTCCGCTTTAGAATAAGGTTATACGAGGATTTGAAAAAGAAAGATCGTTGGTCACCGGGAAAGTCAGGGTAGCCTATAACAACTTTGAATTTTATCCCTGAAGAGTTAATTTACGAGTCGTATTTATTTATTTATTTATTTATTTATTTATTTATTTATTTATCGTATGGCTTTTAGTGCCGGGAGTGTCCGAGGACATGTTCGGCTCGCCTGAGTCTGTAGCTGCTTCCAGCGGACACCCTAAAGGGTGAGCTACAAGTTCCGTTCAATTTCAAGTAGTTCCAACTTTCGCCACCAGATGTCAATGATACCTAGTGGTGAACGTTGGAACTTTGATAGAGCGTTCTGACGAAATATAACCTAACAAATTTTGCTTTACACAAGTTTAGTCTGTGAAAGGATCTTTTACATGCCATAAATCTATGACATGGGACCGCCGGCTTTACTTCCCCTCCGAAGGAAGGCATACTGAAGGATTTTAACGCTCTTAAAAATCCGACGACTTCGGCCGGGTTTGAACCCGCTATCTTGGGCACAGCAGTTCAGCATGCTACCGACTACGCCACCGAAGCCGAGTCGTAAATCTACTGAGATGAGACGGTCACAATATTCAGTTATTATTCTATTTATGTCAACCCCCTATTAATCCCATTTCCAACGGGGTCCGGGATGAGATGCGATGAAATTCCACGCGGCTGATGGTTTCTACTGCCGGATGCCCATCCTGACGCCAACCTCACGAGAGGAGTTAATGAGAGATGAAATGAATTTCAATTCCAAGTTCAATTTCAAGTAGTTCCAACTTTGGCTACCAGATGCCACTGTCACTGACACTGTCACCCAGCGGCGAACTTTGGAACTTGATAGAGCGTTTCTCACCAAATAACCTACAAATTTAGCTACACACTATCAATAAATTGTAGTGGTAGGTTCTTTTTCATGCCATAAATCTATGACATGGGCCCGCCGGCTTTACTTCCCCTCCGAAGGAAGTCATACTGAAGGATTTTAACGCTCTTGAAAATATGACGACGAAAGTACGTGTAATAAAGTCAGCATATGGTGTAGCTATTGTAGGATCGCTTAACGGAAGGTGCGTAGCTTCTTTAGCTGCCTCATGAGCCCATATCATTTGTGGCAAATGGCCTAGTTGTTTCAACAATAACAACCAACACCACAGATTACACAAACCTGAATTTTTTCGGTTATATCATGTTTTTCAAGTTCTAGCGACGGACTATACAGTAGTTCTGGTGATGTATTTTTGTGCACTGAATCAAAAAATTACCTTAGTTTTTCTCCATCACGTCCAAATCTTTTGCAAATCGCAATCTGTCAAAAGTGTCCTATGTCGAAGGAAATCAAAAATATAAGACGTACTGCCAGATTGAAATACACAGTAAATGCTGCCATCTGTCGGTTTATGATGAAAACAAGTCGTACACATCATAAGCCGGCAGATAGCAGCACTTTTGTCCTAAACCTTTAAAAGCCAGAAAATAATACGTTTTATACGAAACAAACCTATTTCAATCTGTCTTTAAGTCTCATATTTGTGATATTTTACGTCATTTAGGCCTACTACATTTGGCACATTGCGAATTGCAAACAAATCTGATGTGATGGAACTGAACTAAGGTCATTTTTGGGTTCAGCGCACCAAGATACATAGGAATCAATCATCGGAAGTTAAAAAACAGAACCTTGATTTCCCCGAAGGAAAGGTGACGGAGTTGTTAAGGAACTTCACGCCCTCTACGTGAGAAGCATTTCCGGACACACGACGCGACGTGCTTGCAGAATAACAAGTAGGATAGGTCAGTGCCATACGTCTGTTGAAATTCACGTCAGTAGTAAGTACATTCACAGCCAGTCCCCAACACCCTTAGATCATAAATCATTTATGCTCGAAGCCAACACCTTACAGGCACTGCTCTGACTCTATTCCGAACACGTTGCGTTTTAAATTTATGATGGTAGCTTCTTAGGAAACGCACCGAAGCATATCTCCGCAAGTTCCCAAGATATTATTATGTTTCTTGTCATAGTTGCTTAATTTAGGGACTAGGGGCATCTCAGTCATCAGGCCCATAAAGTTCAATGTGTTGATGTGATGCCTGTAGGAGTGCCTAAATCCTTTTCAGTTAACCTATCAATACTCAATCTTCGAATGTATACCCACACTATTGCACAAAAAGCTGCAATAGTCAGTAGGCGCGCATCTTCAAAACATTTTTGAAAACACAGTATTTATCTTTATAGTAATTGCTTGGACCTTGTTGGAAAAACAAAACGTGGAAAACACTCCTGAAAATAAATTTACTGTGTAACTTTTCTAGTCTAGTTGGTAAATGTTTAGGATATTTTTATTAATCCAGTCAATAACCATTTATTTTATTTTATTTTCAGGACGGCCGTGGAGGGATTCGAACCTACGCTCTGCCGATGCCAACGAGGCACGAGTTAGCGCGTTAGCGTGCCCGGTAATGTATAGGATATAGACTCAGAAAGTGTGACTATACTTCGTTTTATGTACTTCATGTACCGATCTGAGTCATGTTACCAACTGAAATAAATAAATAAATAGATAGATAAATAAAAATACATAAATAAATAATGTTACCAATAAATTATTAGTAGGCCTAATAATAATAATAATAATAATAATAATAATAATAATAATAATAATAATAATAATAATAAGAATAATAATAACCCCAGTGGCATCTGAGCTCACGAACGACCTTGGCCTAACAAACGACCGTTGCTCAGCCATTTGGTCTACAGATAATAATAATATACAGACGTTACTCAAAGGCACAATAACGTCGCCAAAAGCAATCACTGGAAACTTGCTCAGAAACATCAATTAATAAATGGCAATTTTGCTGCAATAAGTATATTATTATAAATTCTATGATACCATACTATAGGTATAATTACATCAAGCACAGTTCTTGAAAGTGACACAAGATCTATTGGGTCTGATCTGTCATCACTCGGGACCAGAATTTTAGTTTTTCAAAAACATAAAATAGTTTTTTTTTAAATGTTTTAAATAGGTAGAACAGGATTTTATGTTTAAAGTGTAACAAAAGTTGACAGAAACTTCGCAAAGCTTAAAATTAATGAACTGTTCGCAGAAAATCTGTTTGCAACGAGAATGTACATATTTTACATAATGATACGTCTTTTCTCAAATTATCGGCGAGAACATCACACTTTTAGGCAATATTTGCTGTCCTTAAATATGTTAATTATTCAAATTCAATAAAACCAAGGATGTCAGAGGTGATTTTCACACTTTAGCCCGTTTAATTAACTTCGTTTATTTAGCCTATAGGGTACTTGGAAACAATAAGAGATTTATCCTATCCCCACTTTCCTGACAGTAAGAATATGATAAGATATGTAGCCACACTTTTCTTACAGTACAGAGGTGTGCAAATTTGACGGCAGTTTTCTAATATTCCATTTCTATTTCTCACGACTTAATGCACTAAATATGTTTGCAAAGGGTTGAATTTACTTCAAATGTTCAACCAAGAGTCTTAATTATATTTTCCTTTAAGAAACTCAAAGTAAAATGGTTTTGTTTTTAATTCCAACTGGCAGAGGAGCCTTGCTAATGCAAAATGCCAAACGTTTGGTTTTGATTACTTCACTCTACTATTCGTATGAATTTTAGCAGAGAGATTTGGGGTATGTCTATACTGATGATTACACTCAAACTTATATTAGCCGATTACGCGGTGGCTGCTGATCTCGTCATCTTTTTATAGCGAGAGTGGGTTAGGGCCAGGAATCTAAATTTTCCAGTGTACATTGACTCAAAGATTTGTTCAGTTTTGAATGATATTTTTTTGTTTTTCCGTGATTTTTGTTTATTTTTATAATTGTTAGTTTTTATTTAATTTTTTGTTTTATTAATTTTCGGTCTTCTAAATTTTAAATTCCATTCCAAATATGTATACTTTAATCCGTGTTAAGAGGGGCAGATGACCTCGTAGTTCCGTCCCTTAAAACAATAACTAACTAACTATACTGATGATCCACTCTTGAACTCTTAGAGGGTATATTCCAAAGTCAATGAAAAATAGAAAACGGGCCCAGCTCAGGTTTCCCTTGGAATCCCCAATTCTAAAAGTTTCTGAACGCAATTTCTTATGGGGCCGGCCCTGTGGTGTTGGGGTAGCGCGCCTGCCTCTCACCCGGTGGCCCCGGGTTCGATTCCCGGCTCCGTCTGGGATTTTAGAAACTGACGTGAGGGCTGGAACGGGGTGCACTCAGCCTCGTGAGGACAATTGAGTAGCTGTCTGACAGCGAGACAGCGCCCTGGTCACGAACGGCCGAGGGACCCGATGCGTTGACCACGCATCACCCCGATATCTGCAGGCCAAATGGCTGGGCAGCGGTCGCTTGGTGGGCCTAGGCTCTTCAAGGGCTGTAGTGCCAGGGGTTATTATTTATTATTTTATTATTATTAATTCCTTATGGGAAAAGGTGTAAGTCCACGGGGGAGAAAGCATTACTAAGTAGGGTTACAAAAGATTATTTTTTGGAATAAACAATTGTGACTGGTTGAAATTCTTTATTTGATTCAGATAATTTGCACAAGCGTCTGCGATAGTAAACGGGGCTTCAATATATTCATAAGCTTGTAAATGGAAAAAATTAATTCATAGGCGATAAATTGTAAATTTATTTAGGAGATTTATCTCTTTAATCAAACTTTACAGTCATGAAATGACATAAGACTGCAATTTCACCTCTGTAAATAAGCAAGTTCGGTATCTCTTTAAAAATGTAGACTAAAGATTCAAATATACTGCAATTAGGTATTTTTAGGTAGGCCTACTCGCATATCAGTTAGTTTTTTTAGGTACTACAGAATTCATGAATACGGCTCTTTTGAGTGTGATTCGGTTGAGTATTAACATATTTTTGTATTTAGAAATAAGGAAAAAATAGGTAAAAACTAGAGCTTTCGATCGATTTGAAATTTTGATCGGTTAACCGGTCGATTAATCGAATTTTAGCCGGTTGCACACAGGATCAGTTCGAGAAGAAAAAAGCTTTGAATAATATTTTATTTTAAAACGTTTACAATTCCATTTGCTATCAGGAAGATATAATTTTAAATTTTAATTGTATTGGTGGCGTGTAAGTAAAATAAATAAATTCGAAAGCATTTAAATTCATAATAATAGCCTATTTAAAATATATTTCAATATTGATTATTTAATGACACAAGTGTTTGAAGTTGAAGTTCACAGTTACTTACAGTCACTTGCTCCAATACTTCACACATGTCAGTAAGTTGACATACTCAGGGCTGCCCTTCTCTTAGTAACAATATTTACAGCGTCACTGACTCCAACGACTTTTAGACTTCAGTAATACGACAATAACAACCTGTCCTGTATTTCCTTTACTATTGGTTGTAAACGCGGTGGGCAAATCCATCTGTTTAGAACAGTGGTTCTGAACCCGTAGAAGTCTGCGGACCACTCAGCCTGAAATTGAATCGTGTACGGACCACCCCCTCCCCCCCCCCCCCCCCAATATACCTAATCAGTTGTAACCCTTCCTCAATAACACTTATTTTAAAGATATTTCAATTCAAAATCTGATAGCTATCGCCGCGAATACATTCGGACGATTCTCGTTCAACGCACACCGTTTTAAATTCCCAATTAATGGCCACTCTTATATACGTGCTGGTGGACCCTTTTCTCCCGCGGACCACTCCCGAGGCAATCGCGGACCACCAGTTAAGAACCACTGGTTTAGAAGAAAGCAATTAAGGAAATATTATCGCTTTATCTTTCTGAAGCAAAGGAATGAGCATCAGCTAATTTTAATGACCTTTCAATCTTACAATAGCCAAATGGCAAATAATAATTCAATACACAAGTCTTGTGCTGCACAAAACAATTACTTTTCTTACACCAAACTACTATTTTAATCGGTTCGATTAATCGTCTAAAGCAGTGTTTCACAAACTATTTTGTGTGTGTACCACTTTAAGAGATTGAGAATCTCTCGCGTACCACCTGATGGTTGGGAGATATAGTAACTATAACCCCCACCACCACTACGTAGCAGACCAAAATACGGATTGTAAATTGTATTTGTTAGAGTGTTGGAGTTAAAGTTCAAATAATAAGATTTAAGATTGCTGAGTATCAAACGAAGATAGTTTTCGACTGTAAGGAGCCTATTCCGGTATTTATTCTTGAGATAAACAAGTGAAGAAAATGCAGTCTCGCACAAGTACGAAGTAGTGAAAGGCAGTAAAAATCTAACTGATTTGTCAGCTATGCCTGCATAGTCTGCACGCCCCTCAACCCAAAAGGTAAGAAGAGCCATTTTTGAAAAAGTTTGCCTTAGTTCTGAATCACAATTCACTTCATAAAACTGTTCCTTGTCTTTCGCCTTAAGGGACACTAGGGCTGAGTTTTTCAACTTCCACATTTATTATCAGAATGAGTTGAAATTTAAACTGCATACTTATACCAGTAACACTAAGTCACATACCAAATTTGAAAACAATTGGATGAAATGTAATTGAATTTTTACTAATTATATTATTAAAATATACCGTGTGTTCAAAATGCTCCATGCGCATTAGCAATTGTGTAAAACGCTTCATATTTTTATTACATATACATAAAACTATTCTAAATATTATAACATTGAGACATTTCAGGAAAGTGACACATGTATGCTGTCAGATATTTTTTTTCTTCATGTGCCATCATGTCTTATGGATTTTGATAATTTTTCATCGTTTTTTAATTTTTTAGTCTGTAATTTACAAAAAGGCTGGAGATATTACAATGTTATCTTACAACACATGTGTTTCTGAATATCCAGTGTTTTTTTTAGTAAAATTGGTGAATACCTCATGCACATGGAGCATTTTGATTAGCTAAAAACGATTTTTGGAGATAAAAGCATTTTTATAAAATCGCATACTATATTACCCAGTTTGGCTCACCCAATGAAACTTTTGTGGAAAAAAATGTGAAAAATACAATGTTTTGTTGTAGAGATAAAGAACATGGAGACCTTTCGTTTGAGTTAACCTACGACTTTCTAGGATTTCTAGTTTTAAAAGTATAGCCTACTTTCTATGATTTGCCTTCCATCTTCTTTTTAGGCAGAGGAGATTTAAAAATGTCGCTGAGCGTTTAAAAATGGCGGTTCATGAAAATTGTTTTACTGAAATGATGCACAGGTGTGTATAAGATATATATATGGGAAAAACAAAAAACAGTTATTTTCTCATTTTTGCCTAAAAACTCAGCCCTAGTGTCCCTTAAAGTCCTCCGGCAACATATCAATGTTTTTATATTTTAAAATTTTATATTTGTTATATTTTTTTGTAACGTATCTAATATTTTTTTATATTTTAGTAACATCAGCGCGCACCACTGCAGCAGTACGAGCGTTTACCACAGTTTGGGAAACGCTGGACTAAAGCACATTGATCGGTTAATCGTATTTTTAGACCAATTGGTTATTCGATTAAATCGACAGTTTTAGTAAGAACCTAAGAATCCAGTCCCTAGTCTTCACAGATGAAACCATTCCCGCTAATAGACCAGACAAAATACAAAAACACACGAATTGGATTGACATTGCTGTGCCAAATACATACAACATCCAACACATATACAGTCAAAAAATCTGTAAATACAGTGAGTTGGCAGAAGAAATAAAGAAGATGTTGTATCAAGAAAAGACGACTGATGTACCATTTGTGCTCTCAGAAACAGGTGTTGTACAGTTACCAACATCTCTGAAGAGAATACTGCAAGCATTGGAACTTACCAACAATACAGTGATATGTGTTCAAAAATCTGTTATTCTTAACACTTGCTCAACCGTTGGAAATTTTTTAAACCTACCCACCACTTACATGCAGTAGACTGCCGTTTGTGATACAAGAGAATATTATTATTAATTATTATTAATAATAATAATTTCATTTTTAATTTTAATGGCCTCGGGGGCCCGGGTGCAAGCTTTGTTATTTGACGCCCATAGGGCAACTTGTATGTCAAATTTTGTCGTTCCTTGGAACGCTATGAAAAGGAGGTTAGATATCTCAGCTCCTTGACACTATAGCGTTTTCTAGTACAGAAAGAAGGAACTTTGTGTTAGCGGAAAATCCCGAGATTAATTTTGCCATTATGAACACGGCCTACTGAATTCAAATGGGTTCTTTAACATGCCAATAACGGATGACATGCGTGTCGTGATTTTTGTCGCCTTAAAAAAAACCAACACTTACCACGGCCAGGAGCGAACCTGCAAGCTTGGGGTTGGTAGTCTGACACGATAACCACTCACCTACCGTGGCAAGCATAATAATAATAATAATAATAAATAGTAGTGGGACCGCACCATTCTGACAGATCAGTCCGTATCCCACAAAATGCCAGATTTAATGGTCTTTCATAAGAAGACCAAACAAGTGACCTTGATCGGTGTTGCAATCCTCAGCAATAAAAAGCTGAGAGCAAAGCACGTCGAGAAAATCAGCAAGTCTAGTGAGTTGGCAGAATTGATCAAGCGAAAATGGCATGTGGAACAGGTGCAAACTATTCCGAACAGAGTCCCCAGCACAGGTGTGATCCCGAAGGCTTATTGTTAGCTGCATGGCCTGAAGGAGCTGGGTCTGAGTGACCATCTGAACAAGTTGCTGCAGAGAATTGTCCGGAAGTTTATGGGTTGTGATCAGGGCCGTATTTCTAAATAAGTTAAGTAGGCTGCAGCCAAGAGCGGCATATTTTCAGGGGTGGCAGTTTGGCAATTCATTCAAAAGTATTTCAGACGTTAATAATATTTTCCGAACGAATTTAAGAATAAAAGTTACATAAAAACATGTTTTAGTCCTTATACAGTTCTTCCTGCCTTAGAAGAGTTAAGAACTATCTGCGTACTAGTATTTCTGAAATACGGTTAAACTCACTTTCAATACTTTGTATTGAGGCAAATACAACAAAAACACTTTCTTATGAGGATATTATTAACGAGTTTGCCGTTAGGAAATCTCGTAAGAAAGCTATGCAAATTTGAACATCAAGATTACGTGGAGTAAGTTATTTAGAGAAGTTTGTATATTTTTCAACAAATAAAACCAGTAATTAACTACATTTTGTGTAATTTCATTTCACCATGTCGGACAACTTAATTCAAATTGAACACAGTTCTTCAATTACGCAAAAGATAGTCATTAGCATTAAACTATAAAAAATATGTGTAAAATAGTGATCACTGATCTCCAAGATCAAATTAATTAATTAAGTTCGAAACCCATTTCATTTTTGAACGAATCTTAAAAGAAGTAAGTAAAAAAACAAGTAGATAACTAATTTCATTATAACATTTATTATGTAAGCCATTAAATTTGTAGTTTTAGGTCTATCTTAAACAAAATGAACTTTATGTTACTTGTATAAAACAAATGTATTATGCAAATATGACCTATAGAGGCGGCGGCAAATGGACTTTAGCCAATAGACGGCATACTCTTAAATCCGGCCCTGGTTGTGATATCTACTTTCCAGCAGGAAATTAATTCGGTACCTTAAAATGCAGGGTTTTAGGAGAGAAAGGAAGTAACGACTATATAGAAGAAAATCTCAGCAATTTTTCTAGGTTTGTGCCCTGTCTTGTGTGGGGTTTCGCCTAGGACACCAAGCTGGCTCATCAGCGGGCTCTTGGTGTCCCCGCCCGGACCCTCACATGTCGCAGTAAAGAGGTGCAGGTGCGCTTAATAAAAAGGGAGGTAGTGCGCAGTTCACTACTCCTGTGGGGGTCCGGGCGGGGACACCAAGAGCCCACTGATGAGCCAGTTTGGTGTCCAAGGCGAAACCCCACACAAGACATGGCACAAACCTGGAAAAATTGCTGAGTTTTAATTAAGTGGCCGTGAAAGCCAATATACCATCTTTTAACTAGAAGAAAGTTTGATTAAAGAAGAAAAGGAACAGCCACTCTCGAAGAATGAAGGAGATATGGAAACAAAGGAAAAAAGAAAAGAGAAAAGTAGGCAAAGTTGATTTACCGCATTCTCCAAAAGGATTATACGAAAGAAGAAGAAGAAGAAGAAGAATAGGATAACTTAGATGTGAGCGGTTTCGAAATACAGTATATTCATGGTCGTTGAAGATTTGATTTGGTTGGTTGGTTCTTAAGTTTAGGGGCTGCGACAACGCGGTCATGTAGCCCCGTGTACTTTGGGTGTGTGTAGAATCTGTCTGATAACCGGTGTTAATTGTGATGACTGTATTAGTGTGTGTTATCTGTTTTTTAATTTAAGTACTGCAACTTAGAATTTTTCAAATAGTTCCTACTTTTGCCACCAAGCGCCACCGTCAACGACTACTAGGCCAAGTTCAGAACTTAGCTACTAGACGCCACCGCAGTCGGCTCCTGGCAACGAACGTAGAAACCTAAGAGCGTTGTTTACATTCTTAACCTATCCAATTTAGCTTCACACAGGTGCAATTAGTGGAAGGTTCTTTAACATGCCATAAATCTATGACATGGGACCGCCGTCTTTACTTCCCCTCCGAAGGAAGGCATACTGAGGGATTTTTAACGCTATTAAAAAATCCGACGGCTTCAGCCGGGTTTGAACCCGCCTCGAAGAATGAAGGAGATATGGAAACAAAGAAAAAAAAAGAGAAAAGTAGGCAAAGTTGATTTACCGCATTCTCCAACAGGATTATACGAAATAAAAAGAAGAAGAAGAAATATAGGATAACTTAGATGTGAGTGGTTTCGAAATACAGTCGTTGAAGATTTGATTTGATTGTTATTGTTGTTGTTGTTGTTCTATTTGAGGGGCTTGGACATCGTGGTCATTTAGCCCCGTGTACTTGCATGTGTGTGTAGGCTATACATAAATAGCAATTGTCTGATAACCTATATTATTGTGGTGACTGTAGTAATGCGTGTAATTCAGGTCAATCTTGGGAAGGAGGCGGCCGTGGCCTTACGTTAGGAACTCTCCCGGCATTTGCCAGGAATAGAAGTGGGAAACTTCGGAAAACTACTTCCATGATGGCTGAGGTGGTAATCGAACCCGTCTCTTCTCAGTTTTGCCTCTCGAGGCTGAGTGTACTTCGTTGGAGTTCTATGGGACGTGCTGCGCGGTTTAACATGCACTGTTATACTGCAGGTTCGCTGTTAACTTAAATGCATTCTCAAGAAATTTCCATACAAAGTGCATTCCATAATCTTTGTAGTATATGGCATGCTGAGTATTGTTTGAAGCATTCTTCCAGTCATTCAATTTAAATTAGATTGCTTAATGAAGTGTGCTAAACCGGTTTAGTGCCCTTGTAACTGGGTTTAACTGGGAAAAATGGAGGCGCTGACAAACAAGAATTGGTTATCGAGTGTAATGACCAGATTCTCATTATCATATTATCATTATACGCACATCTTACACCACGTGACTGCATATATCTATCTATCTATCTATCTATCTAATACACTGGTTCTTAATCGGTGGTCTGTGGACCACAGGTGGTCCGTGAATGCCTCGGGAGTGTTCCGTGGGAGAAAAGGGTCCACCAGCAAGTATAAAAAAAGTTGCCAATAAATGGGGGTTTCGAAAACAATGTCCGTTGAACGAGAACTGTCCGAATGTATTCGCGGCGATGACTATCAGGTTTTGAATTGCAATATCTTTAAAATAAGTGTTATTGAGGATGGGTTACAACTAATAAGGTGTATTGGGGGTGGGAGTGGGGGGTCCGTACATGATTCAATTTCAGGCTGAGTGGTCCGGAGACTTCTAAGGGTTCAGGACCACTGACCTAATACATAGTCCACTGTTAATTTTCTTTATGTTGCATATTTTTAACAATTCCGATCTTTAAACACTTAAAGAGAGATGGAGTTTTGGGGCTTCGGTGGCGTAGTTGGTAGCATGTTCGCATGCCCAAGTTCGCGGGTTCAAACCCGGCTGAAGTCGTCGGATTTTTTAAGAGCGTTAAAAATCCCTTCGGAGGGGAAGTAAAGCCGGCAGGCCCATGTCACACATTTATGGCATCTAAAAGAACCTTCCACTAACTTCAATTGTGTGAAGAAAAATGTATAGGCTAGGTTTGATTAATGTTCTTAAGTTCCAACGTTCGTCGCCAGGTGCTGGTTGCGATAGCATCTAGTAGCCAAGTTTGCAGCTAGGTGTCGTGGACGGTAGCATTTGGTAGCAAAAGCAGGAACTACTTGAAATTATCGTCTGCAGTCCTTGCTTGAATTAAAATAGATAACACACACTAATACAGTACAGCCATCATAATTAACACCGGTTATCAGACAGATTCTACACACACCCAAAGTACGTGGGGCGACATGACCGCGTTGTCACAGCTCCGTGTACTTGGGTGCGTGTGGAATTTGTCTGATGACCTGTGTTATTGTAAAGGCTGTATTTGTAATTCAGGTGAGGGTTGTGAAGAGGGCGGCAGTGGCCTTATATTAGGAACCATCCCAGAAATTTGCCTAGAGTGGAAGTGGGAAACCACGGAAAACCACTTCCAAGATGGCTGAGATGGGAATCGAAACCTCCTCTTCTCAGTTTTGCCTCACGAGGCTGAGCGTACCCTGTTCCTGCCCTCAGACCATAATTGAATTTCTTGGCAGAGCCGGGAATAGAATCCGGGCCTCAAGGGTGAAATAATTCTGTTTGAGCCAGATGATTTTAAAAAGGAATAATGCCCCAAGTAAAATATTCTGATACTGATCTGATTGTCAGCTACCCAGTTATTTCTACTATGTTGTTGTTGTTGTTGTTTGAGTCTTCAGTCTTTTGACTGGTTTGATGCAGCTTTCCATGCCTCCCTGTCCTGAGCTAATCGTTTCATCTCTACATAGCTACCACACCTACATCCGGGGCAATCTGTTTAACATATTCTAACCTTGGTCTACCCCTACAGTTCTTGTCCTCGACCCTTCCTTCCATAACTAAGTTTGCTATTCCTGGGTGTCTTAGTATGTGACCTACCAACCTATCTCTTCTCTTCATTAGCAGTCGCCAGAAACATCTCTCCTCTCCCACTCGCCTTAATACCTCTTCGTTTGTAACCCTATCTACCCATCTGATCTTCATCATTCTCCTGTAACACCACATTTCAAATGCTTCAATTCTCCTCTTTTCTGCTGCACCAATAGTCCAAATTTCACTTCCAAAGAGCGCCACGCTCCAGACCAAGGCTTTCAAAAATGACTTCCTAATACCTAAATCTATATTCGATGTCAACAGATTCCTTTTTTTGTAGAAAGGCTTTCCTTGCCTGAGCCAACCTACTTTTTATATCCTCTTTGCTTCGTCCATCACTATACTTCCAAGGAAAAAAATATCCGTTTCAGTGTCAAGGAGAGAATAAAAAAATCAGCAATTCCAAGTTATCAACTGTCAGGAATCGATAGAGTAGCCGCCGCAACGTCGACAAGTAACAATCGATTCAACCACCAAATAGAAGACACAAAAGTTACTATATTTAATAATAATAATAATAATAATAATAATAATAATAATAATAATAGTAACTAGCGGACCCGTGCGAAAACTCTCGCATAATGGATTTTGTGCGCCCCATGTGTACAGACTACCCGCTCGGCTCTAGTGCTAAGCAGGCTGCACGCGACACAGTTCTGCCAGGGCCTATAGTCTTGTTTAAATGTTTAAAAGCACTTTATAAAAATAAATATATTTCCGTTGACTTATCAAGAAATGCAATATTTTTCCTGTACTATTGAGGCGATTTGGAAGATGTTGGTACAAGCCACACCTTCTAACTCCCTCTGGTGAGGGGAACATACACCTTAGCGTATTATATAATAAGAAGATAATAATATGAAGTAACAAAAAATCTATGTCAAAACAGACAAAAATTTGGCACTACAACACAGTCGCAAAACCAACAGTGATTTTACGCAAGCGAAACTCTGACACTGTCTGAAATGACCGCAAGCGACCGCGACTGAGTTATGCGCCAGGTACCGGTGCGTCAAGCGCTCCTCTGCCTGGATTTGAATCTGATTTGGGCTAAATAAATGTTTGGATTAATAAAATAACTTTTCTGACGTGATTAAGAATTAGAAATAATTGTTGACTTAGTTGAGGGGTTTAACAATGGGGGATCTGACTTAAAGTTCGCATATGACTTATGGGATGTAATTATTTAGTGATTTGACTTAGCTATACACTGTAAAAACCTCGTTAGCTAGTTTACTGAAGTATGGGGATGATGTTCGCATGTTATGCTAGAAGGAGCAATAGCTACTTATTATCCCCGCTTGCCATGGTGTGGATGGTTCTATAATCGTTTACAGCGGTAGCTTCAGCTTGATAATAATAATAATAAAATAGTGAAAAAGATCTGAATCAGTTATGTTTTTAAATTAATTTTTTAGGAAGTGAGAGAGACCAATAGTGGGTTGGTTTTTATGTATGAAAGGAGAACACAGACCTATAGTAGGTTTTTTGATTGAAATAATAATAGTTTTAATAAGCCTCGCTTTGGTTTGGGGAATAATGTTAATGAAAAATGGATTTGTGGTACGTGCTGTAGTGTGATATTTCCATCGATCCAACGCCCCACTAGGCACCACCCCGAGCGAGCCGGCCGTGGCTAACCCCTCAGGCCCCCGCGAGGCTGCAATCCGGGTAGAAACAATGTAGTTAACAATAAACATGAACTTGAATAAATAAAAAAGTAGAGAGGAATGTCATTAGGAAAATATTAGGAGCAATAATAATAATAATAATAATAATAATAATAATAATAATAATAATAATAATAATAATAATAATAATAATAATAATAATAATAATAATAATAATAATAATAATAATACTAATAATAATAATAATAATAATAATAATAATAATTTATAGTTTCAGCTACCCTGGAGTATATCATTTGAGTTTGAGCCATTTACTCTCCAATTGCGAAGTTCTGCTTATACTGCCATCTAACAGCGAAATCAGAACTCTATTAGACGACCCAGGACAAACCGTTAAAAATATCAATATACTATGAGTGTAAGAATTGTTCAGCATGAAAAATTGTACAAAAAAGTCCGCGTGAGCATATCTCTATCTTCGATACATCGCCCACTATAAGTGTTTTTAGTTTGGACGGGAGGGGGATTTGGCTTGCACCTCGCCATTCTTAAATTACGTCTGACAGGAATTCCTTGCACATTCATAACTGTTCCCGGGCGAAGCCGGGGCGGGTTGCTAGTGACACTATTATATTATCATTATAATTCCCACAATATCAAAATGCAAATTATATCACAAAATAAAATAGCGTGCTAATAAATCTAAGAGAAATTAGACATACCTTGCACCTCGTTACAGTTGAATTCGATCAGAATCACTCGATTTTCATTAAAGTTTATGCATTTTTCCGCTGAACGGTTTGGAAGTTCGGCAACAGGAAACTAGGACTGTTATTTACTTAAAATATTCATTTTTGTATTTTTGTACTATTTGTGTTCATGATTTCATTACATTGTCAGAATTACCGACAGCAGTGGCTACGCTGGCTAAAGCGCAGCGTTAGGCCATGGGGCCAAGCTCTCTGCTGACTCGGTAGACGTGTGTGTTCGAGCCCCACCGTCGGCCGTCCTTTAAATGATTTTCCGTGGTTTCCCATTTTTCAACACCAGGCAAATGCTGGAACGGTACCTTCTAACAGGCCACGGCCGCTTCCTTCCACATCCTTGCCCAGTTTCATTCATCTTCATCCATTCCATCTCTCATCCTGACGCGCAGGTCGCCCACGGGCGTCGACTAGAAAGACCTGCACTCGGCCTCTCAGGAGGCCACACGAAATAAAAATGTCAGAATTAATGCTTTAATTAGTAGGGTATACTATTCAGTGTACCTATTATAAACAAAAACCGTGAGGTTTCTCACCTCCCCATATTACGAAACCCGGTTGCCTAATACGGGGAAAGTGCACTTTTAAAGTTAACAATAATATCAGAGGGTATTACAACATCAAACGTGCCCATATTTGTAATATACATAGTATATCGCCTGAGGTTTACATTGGTGAGAAAACCAAAATTATTCCGTTCCTTCTTATGTCTAATGTGAGCCCTATAAAAAAACCTCCCCATATTTGGCGACTTTCCTCTACCCATTTTTAGAAGATACCTTATGCACTGGACAGCTGAATCCGTGATTAATTGTATAGATAGCTTCGTAAGTCTCAGAACTCAGGAAGTCCTTTCTAGCAGCGTTACTAGCAGCTTTCAAAGTTTCAAGGTAAGAAAGAAAATATTCCTCTAGCCAGTTTAGGCGACTGACATTTAATGAGAAAAAATGCCCTTTATCTGGATTTCTAGACTGAATATGATGATATGTGATGTTTACGTCATGCATAGTGAACCATTTATTAACGTTTAAAAAAAAAATGGTTGCTTCTGCGTCCATGAATGTGTACGCTTCCGGGTGCATGCCTATATTTTCTTTCAGTGTACTAATGGCACCAATAACTTCTGACGAGAACACTTCCTTGGCACGCCGAACATTCATTTCTTCAAATTTAGTGGGTTCGATGTGTTTTTAGTGAGGTGTCTGACCGGTTTGACGATCTCACCCTTTTGCATTGTCTATAGTAATGACAAGCATTTCCCTGAAATTATTCCAGTACCATCAGTCATCTCTCGTTACAGAAACTGCGTTCTAATGTGTTTTTTTTAGAATGTGACAATGATCAAAACTAGGGAATACATTCCTAGACTCGTCGTATGGGTGATTGACCATTGGTTGCAAATTCTCCCCCCCCCCCCTAAATGCCTCATCATTGTAGTGTTAGTTTTGTGATTATCAGAGACAGTTATTATAATTATGAAACCGCATTGTTCGACCTCGAGAATAACGTCCAGCAGGAGTTTATGTAAGTCCCGTCCTGACAGCTGCTTCGTGAAAAAGAAGGCACACGGTATCTGATAATTTGTCGAAAGATCTCTTAGCACAAAACACAACACAGGATTAGCTGCTACTTGTTCCCGGCTGTAATTTTGATCCTCTCTTTCCTTTTAATGAGACGGTACTGGAGTAGTGTCCTTGTACCCGAAGAAGGTGCAAGGTATGTCTAATTTCTCTTAGATTTATTAGCACGCTATTTTATTTTGTGATATAATTTTAATTTTGATAATGTGGAAATTATAATGATAATAATTATATAGTGTCACTATAAGGTGGCAACAATCAAAAGAACCTGCGCAAAGCTCACTTCCCCGCGCATTCACTCTGAGTTGATGTGCGACGTCACAGAGGAGCGGTAGAGGGGGTCACATGTTGTCTGGCTGCCTTACCGAACACACTGCGGAGATACGCTGACAAGAGCTTCGAGGCCAATCCATTTTCGCGCTGTTATTATTTTCTCAGTTTTATATACGTTTTCTTTATTGTAGTCCTATAATCCCTTGTCGTATAGCGTGTACTTTATTTGTAAATGTGTTTATGTATATAGTGTTGTGTACCATGCTATTCTAGTAATAGTATCATTTGAGTTTCGTTATGGCTTCTACTTCGAAGTATGGTAGCAAATCTGGACGACCATTAAGGGGACAATGTAGAGAAATAGTTTATAACATAACTGCTCACCTACGAGAACAGAAAACCGTTCATAAACTCAATTATAATGTTGTGGCTTCAACAAGTAAAGCAACGGGTGTTTCAAAGTCATTCGTGACGCGTATAATAGCGGAAGGGAAAACGTCTATGGCCAAGGGTCGTCTGCAGTTTTCTACACCTGATGCATTATTTCATGTTGTTAATATTTAGCCTCTGTGTGTGTACGCTTATTGGAACAGTATATTTCTATAGTTTACAACTAGGAAATCATAAATACTGTATTTTCATTTAACTCCGCGCTTAATACTTTCGCTCACTTTACATTTACTTTCGTTCATTTAATTGCATTGCGTTTGCAGCATTAATGAAGGAATAACCTCAATCGAACAGCTTGCTGCAGGTACTTACGATGTGGTATGTGATGGCGATTGACAGCCAGCCGCGCCCGGGAACAGTTACGAATGCTTTACGTGATAAGCGCTTTTTTTTTCGATGTCAATGAACTACGACCTACTGTATATCCGTTTTACGTATCGGCATGATGGGTGAAAATCACTGACTGGGCTATTAATTATATTATCATGGAGATAGCATGTGCAACGGATTCTTGTCAGACGTAATTTAAGAATGGTGAGGTGCATGGAACACAAAGACCACTTCTATCCAGTCTAAAAACACTTATAGTGGGCGATGTATTGAAGATAGAGATATGCTCTCGCGGACTTTTCTGTAGAACTTTTCATGCTGAACAATTCTTACGCTCATAGTATACTGATATTTTTAACGGTTTGCCCAGCGTAAGCTTAAGAAGCGCACGGACGCGAAGTTCTTTTCCCGACCTTTTCACTGAAATCGTTACTGCTTGGCTTCCTTTGATCATAAATAAGTTATTTTCTACAGAAAGTTTCCTCGAGAAATACTTTACAGAATGGTGAAAACCGCATCAAAATCCATCCAGTGGTTCTCGAGATTACCTGTGACATCCAAGAATCGGGGACTCTGTTTTATACCAAGTAGAGATTGTCGGGGGAGATCGGGACGAGCCGATGTGAGCTGCGCGAACCGAAGTAGCCGAGGGTTCTTTTGTTCGTTGTATCTTTATAGCAACCCGCCCCGGCTTCGCCCGGGAACAGTTATGAATGTGCAAGGAATTCCTGTCAGACGTAATTTAAGAATGGCGATGTGCAAGCCAAATGCCCCTCCCGTCCAAACTAAAAACACTTATAGTGGGCGATGTATCGAAGATAGAGATATGCTCTCGCGGACTTTTTTGTAGAATTTCTCACGCTGAACAATTCTTACACTCATAATATAATTATATTTTTAACGGTTCGCCCAGCGTAAGCTTAAAAAGCGCACGGACGCCAGGCTATTTTTTCGACCTTTTCACTGAAATCGTTACTGCTTGGCTCCCTTTGTTCATAAATAAATTATTTTCTACACAAATCTTCCTCGAGATCACCTTTACAGAATGGTGAAAGCAGCATCAACATCCATCCAGTGGTTCTTGAGATTACACATTTCATATACGTACTGTAAAGCTGATTCCTTATCGCGCCTATAATGGGAGGGGAGTGAGCTCTACCGGCAACGAGTAGAAACTTTCCAATTACATGTTATACATGGGTTCTGACTGGGAGAGCGCAGCTCGTATTCAGTCGGCCGCGGACGACCCATGATTGAGATTTGATTATTTTGTCTTCCAATCACGAAATATGATATGAAGGGCCATTACGAGCAGACACACAGAATCCCACCTCGGACGTCCAGAAAATGATTTTTGTGGTTTCCCATTATCACCACCAGGCAAATGCTGGGACGGTTTTCTTCCATAATCTCTTCCCGTCCAAAAAATAAAATAAATGGCCGTTTGGCTGTTTTAATGCTATTACAGTACATTACGCAACAAACCTATAATGGCAATGATTTTCGTATGATGCATTGCAAAGGAATAATGCCCCCAAGTAAAATATTCTGATACTGATCTGATTGTCAGCTACCTAGTTACTCCATACGAGTGTCTTAATTACCATTATAGGCGAGTTGCATACCACTGTTTATGTTCGACGATAATTATAACTTTATTTTATGTTCGAACATAAATATTCATAAATATCAGTCGAGATTCCGTCAGTTTTGTTTACTGAACAGAGCGCATGGGGAGCAGAGGATACCTTGTATTCGACCACGGCCTCCTCGAATACCCCACTATGACACTAGCCACGCAGTGACATTTTAAAATAGGAGGCCGTGGAAGTCAGCGCAGGTGCGATGCTATCCTTACCTAATTGGTCAAACAGCTGTATCTTAATGAAAATCTTGAGCTCTGATTGGTGGAGAACCTGTAATCGTGAGCTCTGATTGGTGGAGAACCTGTATCATAATGAGCCTCTAAGATGCTGTTTCCTGGCATATAATATTTATACTCGTATTTCGGCATGGTCGTACATAAACATTATTGTGATGGCTGTACCAGCGATGGTGCCACTGTGTCATGGCACTACCCCTTAAAGCTGAGGAGGAAAACGAAACCACCTCTTCTCAGTTTTGCTTCAAGAGGCTGAGCGTACCCCGTTCTGGTCCCCAAACCAGCTCGGCAGTGCAGGAAAGGAACCCAGATGACAGCCAAGAATGCTAGCCGCTAGACAATGAGATCCGCAGAGAAAAATAATTGAAACACTAAGCGCGGTGAACCAGCTGTTTACAATAATTTGAAATTATTGCGGAATTGTTTATTGTTTAACTCCTCAGTGTTTAGACTGGTTTGATGCAGCTCTCCATGCCTCCCTGTCCTGTGTTAATCATTTCATCTCTGCTTAGCTACCACATCCAACATCCGAAGCAATCTGTTTATACATATTCTAACCTTGGTCTACCCCTACAGTCCTTATCCTCGACCCTTCCTTCCATAACGATGTTTGTTATTCCTGGGTGTCTTAGTATGTGTCCTACCAACCTATCTCTTCTCTTCATTAGCAGTCGCCAGAAGCATCTTGTCTTTATACCTCTATATTTGTTAATCTATCTACGCATCTGATCTTTTTCATCATTCTCTACTAACACCACATGTCAAATGCTTCTATTGTCCTCTTTTCTGCTGCGTTTCACGTCTATAGAGTGTTACGCTCCAGACAAAGGCTTTCAAAAATGACTTTTTTGATGTCAACAAATTACTTTTCTGTAGAAATGCTTTCCTCGCCTGAGCCAACCTACTTTTTATATCCTTTATATCCTTTATATCCTTATATACTTTTTATATATATGCTTCGTCCATCACTGGTTATTTTGCTTAAGTAGCAGAAGTCTCCTACTTCCTTTAGCTTTTCCCTAGCCAATTTGACGTCAATATGGATTTTTGATTTCTTTCGGCTGAATTCCATTATTTTTGTTTTACATTTACACATTTTCATCATGAATTCCTTCTTCAAAACGGAGTCCATGCCATTTAAAAGTTCATTCAAATCCTCTGGTTAATTAATTAATCGTGTCAGAGAACATACATCATAAAACAATAGAAATAGTACATTATGCAACGAGCCTATAATGGCAATAATTAAGACACGAGTATGTTTATAAAACGAGCGTATGCGAGTTTTATAATTTCCATACGAGTGTTTTAATTATCATTATAGGCGAGTTGCATACGACTGTTTATGTTCGACGATAATTATTATAACTATTTTATGTTCGAACATAAATATTCATAAATATCTGTCGAGATTTCGCCAGTTTTATGTGCTGAACAGAGCGCATGAGACGCAGAGAATGCCTTGTATTTGACCATGGCCTCCTCGATTACCCTACTATGACACTAGGCCACGCAGTAAAATTTAAATTAGAAGGTCGTGGAAGTCAGCGCAGGTGCGATTCTATCCTTATCTAATTGGTCAAACAACTGCTTCTTGAGCTCTGATTGGTGTGAGAAACTGTTTCATAATGAAAATTAGTGTTATTATGAGCCTCATTATAGTTCAGTTTTCTGACATGACTGTAATAGTCAGGGTCGAACATAAAATTACATTTGGTACTATAAGAAAACCATGAAATCCCTGTATACATTGCATAATTGATTATATTATACACGCACTCATACTGAGACCAGAATTTTGCCAACTCGCAAGCTTCAGGAGTTCCGTCCATCAGATTCCGTGGAGAACATGTGATGGGACACAATCCACAAACGAGGGGGTTACTCATAGTCAGCTCCTCACCACACTCACACAAAGTCGAGTCACAGGCAAATCCCCACTTTTTCAAATTTGTCTTCGACCTCCCCACTCCTGTGCGCAGCCTGTTGAGGGTCTTCCACGTTGACCAGGTTTCTTCGTGTCCAGCGGGCAGGTGTTCAGATGGTAGCGTCCATCCTGCAGAGTCGTTAGATCTGTAGCGCCAAGAGAGCAATCTAAATACTGAAGTAGAGACTGTCAAATTTTCAGTGGCGTGAAGAAAACTTCTTGATTTGAGTCTTTGAGCTGCAGGTAAGTAACCATACAAAGGATGGGTCTGTTGGGTCAAAGCTTTAGATTTCTCTAATCTGGCTGCCGATTCACGGTGGCTATCTGGAGGTAAGATACCCGTCAGATAGTAGATTTTATCAAGCGGCGTGGATCTGAGACAACCAGTAATACGAATCCTCTGGTGAATCGGCTAAACTGACAATGTCATCAGGAAATCCCAGAGTTGAGATTATTTCTCATTGAATCTTTACTCCTACTTTTACATTTTTCTCAAAATTATTTACACAGGTTAAAAATCCAGTAGTGTATTTGTGAAAGGCTGTTGCTTAGATGAGATGAGCTTACATGCACAGCTGCGCACATACGGCGCTCTAGAATATAATTGGCTGTGAGTGACAGTGCCGAAGCTTTATTTTTAACCTTTCTTGCCGGTAACGTTTCAAGCTAGAACCGACACACACATTCCAATCAAACTCCCAAAAAATCATCTCCTTCTACGCTACTGATTAATTAGGGCCAGTGTTGCCAATTATATTTTCTGATAATCACTAGTTAGTAGTCAGAATCCGCTATACCGAGGTCCGGGTTTGAATCCCACCTCTACCGAGAAATTTCATTGTTGCCTGAGGATTGAAGCAGGATACATTCAGTTTCTTGTGCAGAAGATTCGGCGAGGGAACGGAGTACTCTACTACCTCATCCATCCTGGAAGTGGTTTTCCGTGGTTTCCCCACTTCTACTCCAGGAAAATGCCAGGATGGTACCTAGCTTAAAGCCACGGTCAATTCCTACTCAAATTCTACCACGATTACATGTACACACACTAGTACAGACATGCCAATGACACAGGTTATCAGAAAACTTCTACACACACACCCAAGTACACGGAACTACATGGCCACGATGTTACAATAGTACATTATGCAACGAGCCTATAATGGCTATAATTAAGACACGAGTATGTTTATAAAACGAGCGTATGCGAGTTTTATAATTTCCATACGAGTGTCTTAATTACCATTATAGGCGAGTTGCATACGACTGTTTATGTTCGACGATAATTATGTATAACTTGATTATATGTTTTAACATAAATATTCATAAATGTCTGTTGAGATTGTCACTAGAATTTTGTGATCGGGTGCTGCGCTGGGTAGGATATCTCTGATTTCCAAGCTCTCTGACCGACCGACGCATGCGCTCTGTGTGCTTCAATGCCATATGTGCAGATTGAGCACCAGTATTCAGTAAAAATGTCACCGAAGTCGTATGAAAACAACGCGCTGTGTAGAAATTGGATTTGGGGATATTACGGTACAGTGCTATTTCTTTTCTCATATTCACCAGTTTATTTACGCGAACATATGGACGGTGCACTTTCGGTAATTTATATAGACATGTTGGATTTTGAGCGCATGCACGAAGGTATCCTTATCTAATTGGTCAAACAGCTGTTTCTTGAGCTGTGATCGGTGGGAGAAACTGTTTCATAATGAAAAATAGTGTTATAATGACCATCATTATGATACAGTTTTCAGACATATAATAGTCAGGGTCGAACATAAAGTCCCTAAAGAATCAACAACAGCGGATACTAACAGAATAGCAACTGACAAATTAAACATTTTTGTGAAGGGATGAGGGAAGAATGTGCTGCATCCGTCTCATTAATTGGGGCAGATGACCTAGCTGTTCCGTCCCTTAAAACTACAATAATTAACTAACTAACTAAAGTCTCTAACTGGCTAACTGAACTATTGAATTTTTTGCTCATTCAGTAAGTGAATCGCTTGATGTTAAAAGGGACTCCCGCAGGTTTTACAAAATATTAGTTTTTGATGCGATACTACAGCTGATAGGTAGGGCCACCGTTTAGTGTTGAAATGAGTCCACACCACGGGTGAGGCGAGCTTGTAAAATTTCCGTGTTTACACTTTGTGCATAATATCAGTGTTGTTTCTGCATTTTTTCATTAAATTGATTTGCTGTTATTGGAATTATTGCTTTCTGTGTTTCAATGATTCTTGCACTGATATTGTACTTCATTTACTATTAAGTTAAGTATAGGTTCAGTGTTCATACTGACATTGTATTTATACATTTCAAAGGCAACAACAATACATTTTGTAATTATTTGTGGGCTTTATGTGGAAGTTGGTATTCAAAGTTCCAAAGTTCACTCCTTTTGATGTAGTGGTTGGTTGGTTCCTTAGTTTATGGGCTGCGACAACGTGGTCATGTAGCCCCGTGTACTTTGAGTGTGTGTAGAATCTGTCCGATAACCGGTGTTAATTGTGATGGCTGTATTAGTGTGTGTTATCTGTTTTTTTAAATTCAAGTAAGGACTGAAGACATTTAATTTTTAAGTAGTTCCAACTTTTGCTACCAAACGCCACCGTCAACGACCAACTTGTTCTGAACTTGGTTACTAGATGCCACCGCAGTCGGTTCCTGGCGACGAACCTTGGAACCTAAGAGCGTCAGTCAAATCTAATCTATAATTTAGCTTCACACAAGTGTAATTAGTGGAAGGTTCTTTATTATTCCATAAATCTAAGACATGGGACCGCCGGCTTTACTTCCCCTCCGAAGGAAGGCATACTGAGGGATTTTTAACGCTCTTAAAAAATCCGACGACTTCAGCCGAATTTGAACCCGCGACCTTGGGCATAGAAGCTCAGCATGTTACCGACTACGCCAGTGAACCATTTGATGTATCAAAGGGACTTTTGCAATACTAACATCTGTCATTTCTTATAATCTATGAATTGGATATTGTATTTTCGTGCACTGAAGTGTGCATTAGTATAGGCGTCATTCACTGGCAGAAGCGTAAAACATAGATCGATATTTTCCATCACCTAGACAGTTTCTTCCTTCTTCTGTAAAATCTAGAAAATGTCAGAAGTCCCCTATCAACACTTTGGGGCAGATGATCTCGTAGTTCCGCTCCTTAAAACAACAATAACTAACTAACTAACTAACTAACTAACTAACTAACTAACTAACTAACTAACCCCTTTCAACATCAAGCGATTCAAGTGTTGTTTACGTAACATTAAACATTTTACAGAAGTGAAAAGAAATGCTTTCAAATTAGTAAGTAATAACTTTCATAATCCAATCGTTTGTCACAGATTTATTTTACTCAAAATTAAAACTTCAACGAATTTCATAATTTTAATAATTGCCTCTGGTGGGGAATTGTTCTCCCCAATCACTCCTCGTAATTACGCCACTGGTAAGGGACATGGCCAATACAATCACCAAGAGTGCGCTCATATTTTTAGCCTACTTTTCACATTTTGCAAAAATGAGGAAAAAGTAGACTTATGAGATCGGGCAAATGTGTGTCTGTCTGTCTGTCTGTCCTTCTGTCTGTCTGTCTGTCTGGCTGTGTGTGTGTCCCCCCCTATCAACTCCTAAACGGCTGCAGCAATCGAAACAAAATTTGGTAGGAGTAAAGATCTATACCTGAGTATCTCACGGCCATATTTGAAAATGATGTCAGTGCTACCAACTCCTAAAAAATCGCAATTGAAATTTGAGCTCCATGTTGGATATCTAGGAAAGTATGAATGGGAGCTATTTCAAAATTGGCACACGTACAGATCATAATATTTCAGTTTAATTTCCAGGAGACCAAATAAGGCAGTGTTGCCAAAATGATTATAAGCCTCCTGATAGGTCCAATTTTTAAATGCATATAACTTCTACACTATCAATTGGAATTCAACCAAATTTCGTATGTTGTATGTGTCCATAACCAGATATGACTGAGCGTATTCTTAAGACCTACCAGGGCTGCCAACTGTTAATAAATGCTTCTAATTTATTTTATCCAAATACCAATATATCAGAAAGTATGCAAGCCGACAGCTTTAAACTATGCACACGTATAGTACCTGACATTCTATATTAATTTGGAGTAACTTATATGCATCAGTGCTACCAACATGATTCTAAGCCTGCTGACATGTCCAACTTTAAATACATGTAACTTCCATACTATCATTTGGATTTCAACCAAATTTCGTATGTGCTATGTGTACCATAACAGATGTGACTATGCGTATTCTAAGGAGCAACTAGGGCTGCCAACTGTTAATATGTGCTGTCCCTATTTTTGTTACCCTAATATCAATATATCAGAAAGTATGCAAGCCAATAGCTCTAAACTTTGCACACGTATAGTACCTGGCATTCTAGACGAATTTGGAGTAACTAATATACGTCAGTGCTGCCAACATGATTCTAAGCCTGCTGATAGGTCCAATTTTAAAATGCATGTAACTTCTATACTAACTAATGGATTTCATTCAAAATTGGCACAACAATAGATCATATTATTTCAGATTATTTCTGACCAATACATGCATGACATTGTTGCCAACATGATTTAACGCGCGCTGTTAGATCCAATGTTTAACTGCATGTAACGTCCATGCTATTCTTTGGACTTCAACCAAATTTTGTATTTTGTACCTTAAGAGATGGAACTAAGAATATATTCAGTCATCAGGGCTGCCAACTGTAGTGCTCTATTAGGATACATTATGCCAGGCATACAGTATTTCGAACTAATTGGAAATTTCGATATTAGCAACTTAATTTCGTCATTATTCTAGATAGGTTCATATTCTGTAGAATAATCATTGGCATGAAAAGTAGGCTGTATAGTTCTTCACGGAACTTCTTGTTTGTTTAAGCGATCGCACGCTAGTACTCTTCTACGGTATGGAAGCTTGGACACTCAAACAAGATATGATTAACAGACTAGAGGCGTTTGTGATGTGGACATATCGAAGGATCTTACGTGTAAGCTGGATGGATAGAATCACAAATCTTGAGATATTGCGTAGGATAGGTAAAGATAAGGAGATAATTTCCTGGGTAAAAATTAGGAAGAGGAGACAGGTATCGTCTTCTACAAGAAATTATTCAAGGGAAGGTTGGAAAAAAAAAAAAATTAAAAAAAAAAAAACTAGCGGATTCGTGCGAGAACACTCGCAAAATGGGTTGTTTGCGCCCCATCTCTACAAACTACCTGTCCGGCACTAGTGCTATGCAGGCTGTACGCGAAACAGTTCTGCCAGAGGGTATCGTCTGTGTATTTGTTTAAAAGCACTTAAGAACCAAATATAGTACATTATGCAACGAGCCTATAATGGCAATACTTAAGACACGAGTATATTTATAACACGAGCGTATGCGAGTTTTATAATTTCCATACGAGTGTCTTAATTACCATTATAGGCGAGTTGCATACGACTGTTTATGTTCGACGATAATTATTATAACTATTTTATGTTCGAACATAAATATTCATAATTATCTGTCGAGATTTCGCCAGTTTTATGTACTGAACAGAGCGCATGAGACGCAGAGAAGCCTTGTATTTGACCATGGCCTCCTCGATTACCCTACTATGCCACTAGGCCAGGCAGTAAAATTTAAATCAGAAGGCCGTGGAACTCAACGCATCTAATTATCTAATTGGTCGAACAACTGTTTGTTGAGCTCTGATTGGTGGGAGAAACTGTTTCATAATGAAAAATAGTGTTATACTGAGCCTCATTATAGTACAGTTTTCTGACATATAATAGTCAGGGTCGAACATAAAATATATTTCCGTTGACTTATCAAGAAATGCAAGATTTTTTCCGTACTATTGAGACGATTTGGAAGATTTTGGTACAAACCACACGTTCTAACTCCCTCTGGATTAGGAGCTTGAGTATTGTGAAACATACACCTTAGCGTATTATATAATAAGATGGTTCTAGTGTAGTTCCAGTGAACTTTTCAGTGCTGCTAGATCAAAAATCGGATTGCTGTGATGATCGCCAACCTGCTTGCCACGGTGGGTGAGTGTTATAGTGTCGGACTACCAACCCCAAGATTGCAGGTTCGCCCCTGGCCATGGTAAGTGATTTTTGAAGGCGACAAAAATCACGATACACATGTCATACGTTGTTGGCATGTTAAAGAACCCATTTGAATTCAGTAGGCCGTGTTCAATGGCAAAATTAATCTTGGGATTTTCCGCCAACACAAAGTTCCTCCATTCTATACTTGAAAGCGCTGTAGTGTCAAGGAGTTTAGATACTGTATCTAACCTCCTTGACTTTCATAGCGTTCAAAGGAACGACGAAATTCGACATGCAAGCTCTCTCTGGGTGTCAATTAACAAAGCTTGCACCAGGCACCCGAGGCCATACGATATTACGATATTATTATCGCCAACCTTCTTAGAGTAGACGCCACATGAAGAGAAGAATAAGAAGACGAAGAAGAAGAAGATGCTAGTTTGGAAATATACTCTTCAATAAGTTTATATAGGCTACTTACTAATACAGCACATCGTTGGCCTGATGTCGCTCGTAGCGGACCGACTTGCACATGACGCGAATGACGGAGTCGCGATACGGCGATAGCGCCTCCATGCCGTGTAGCCCATAGTAGATGATTTGAAGATCCTGGAACAAAACAGAAGTTATCAGCTTAAAGTCATCGTACTCAACGCCCAGTTTAAATCAACATAAAACTGTCATCTATTGGTTAAGCTGACAAGAAAGTGCCTTGTTCAATGGTAGGTGAAGTCATGATACAACCTAAACCTTGGCCTTTACCTCAGTTTAGACCACCTCATGGCGTAGTGGCTTACATCTTGGCTGTCACCTTGGAGGTCCGGGTTCGATTCCCGGATTTTCCAAGAGATTTAGTTCTGATCTGAGTGCTAGAACGGGGTACACTCAGGCAAAATTAAAAAAGGGGTGGGCTTGATTTCCATCTCAGCCATCCTGGAAGTGGTTTTCTGTTGTTTCGCTACTTCTCATCCAGGCAATGGCGGGATGGTTCCTAACGTAAGGCCAGGACGCTCTCCTTCCCAATTCTCACCCGAATTACAAATACACGCACTACATCAGACATTACAATAACACAGGTTATCGGTCAAATTTTACACTCACAAAAGTACACGGGGCTAAAAGAGCACGATGTCCAAGCCCCTCAAATGAAACAACAACAACTTCCACTTTGCCTTATTTTCCGTTGTTAACATTGTACGAAGTAGCCTCCGTGGCTCGGGTGGTTGCACGCCGGCCACTCACCGCTGGGGTCCATGGTTCAAGTCCCGGTCACTCCATGTGAGATTTGTGCTGGACAAGGCGGAGGCAGACAGGTTTTTCTCCGGGTACTCCGGGTTTTCCTGTCAATATTTCATTTCAGCAACACTCTCCACTTTCATTTCATTTCATCTGTCATTCATTTAATCATTGCCCCAGAGGAGCGCGACAGGCTTCCGCAGCCGGCACAGTTCATATCCTCGCCGCTAGATGGGGGCTTCATTCATTCCATTCCTGACCCGGTCGGTCGACTGGAAACAGGCTGTGGATTTTCAACATGGTATGAACTCAGATATCTTTCACTTCTTATTTTAGCACCGTCAAATTCCTACTCAAACGCGATGTTGTTGTTGTTGTTGTTGTTGTTGACGATTCATTTAGGAGCTTTGCGACATCATGGTCATGGAGTCCCATGTACTTGGGTGTGTGTGTGGATTGCGCCTGATAACCTGTGTCATTGTGATGGTAGTAATAATGTGTAAATTTGTAATTGAGACTAGGTTTTGGAAGGGAGTGGCCATTGCCTTAAATTAGGAACCATCCTTGCATCTGCTTGGAATAGAAGTGGGGAAACAACTTTTAAGACAGCTGAGGTAAGAATAGAACCCATTTCTTTCCAGTTTTGCTTCATGAGACTGAACGTACCCAATTAAAATTCTCGATAGAGCTTGGAATCGAGGAATAAGTTACAGCAGTATTAAATACTGAGTAATAAAACTAAAGACTCAAAAGATAATAATGTAATAGTACATTATGCAAGAAGTCCCTAATGGCAAAAATTAAGACACGAGTACGTTTTATAATTTCCATACGAGTGTCTTAATTACCATTATAGGCGAGTTGCATACGACTGTTTATGTTCGACGATAATTATAACTTTATTTTATGTTCGAACATACATATTCATAAGTATCTGTCGATATTCCGCCAGTTTCGTTTACTGAACATGGGACGCAGAGAATACATAGTATTTGACCATGGCCTCCTCGAATACCCCACAATGACACTAGCCAGGCAGTGAAATTTTAAATAGAAAGCCGTGGAAGTCAGCGCAATGCGATGCTATCTTTACCTAATTGGTCAAATAGCTGTATCGTAATGAAATCTTGAGCTCTGATTGGAGGAGAATCTGTATCATAATGAAACTTGAACTATAATGATCCTCTTTAAGATGCAGTTTTCTGGCATATAATATTTATATTTCGGAATGGCCGAATATGAAAAATATTAATCTATAATATACAATATTTACATTTCGTAACGAATAAATTTCAAATATATCTATCTTCAAATGTAGTACCAGTAAATGATTTAAAATATTAAAATTCAAATATTAGTATAGCATCACGATACCCATCTTCAAAAAGAAGGGAAGTCCACCCTAGTGTGCTAATTACAGACCAATTTGACTCCTCTGTAACACCATGAAGGTCTTCGAGCGCATTCTTGATAAGATGATACCTACGATCACCCAGCTGACCAAAAACCAAGCTGGATTTGTGAAAAATTGCAGCACAACAGATGCAATCCACGCCAAACGGCTTTTAGTTGAAAAGCATCGTGAAAAGAGTAAGCCGTTGCACCTTGCTTTCTTAGATCTCGAAAAGGCTTTTGATCGTGTGCCGCACGACTTGATCTGGTTGACTTTCCGACAACATGGCATCCCAGAGTACCTTGTCAACTGGGTACAGTGTTACTCTACGCGGAGCCAAGAAGTTACGTCCAAGCCGCCGCAGGAGCGTCGGAAAATTTCAATGTAACAGTTGGTGTTCATCAAGGTTCGGCCCTGTCACCATTGCTGTTCATTATGGTCATGGACACGGTTACTGCAGATCTACAACAACCGTTACCTTGGACCATTCTGTACGCTGATGACGTTATGTTGGCCGCTCAAAACAAGCTGGATCTCCAACATCAAGTCCAGGAATGGAGTGATCGTTTAAGTCAATATGGCCTGCGGCTTAACAAAGCTAAAACAGAATATATGACAACGGATGCAGGAGAAATCGGAACAACCCAAGTTGACGGCGACGATCTGCCTCGAACGACAAAATTTAAGAATCTTGGCTCTACGATAACTGCTGAAGGTCGTCTCACCGAGGAGGTCAACATAAGAATTAATGCTGCGTGGATGAAGTGGCGAACAACGACAGGTATCATCGAAGATTTACCGCACTGTAATTCGTCCCGTGGCGCTTTATAGTACCGAATGTTGGCCAACCACGAGGGAAGCAGAACGTCGGCTAAGTGTCATGGAGACCAAGATGCTTAGATGGACAGCTGGCATTACTAGGTTGGATCACATCCCCAATCAAATAATAAGGGAACGATTTGGTATCGCGGCAATCAACAACAAAATGCGTGAGGGTCGTCTGCGATGGTTTGGCCATGTGCTACGGTCAGGAGCAGACACCATTGCAAAACAGGGCACACACTAGAGGTCGCCGGGAAAAGACCAAAGGGGCGACCGAGACACTGCACAGGGATCTGAGAGGCGTCAGCCTTCATCCAGATATGGCCCATGACCGTGTAAAGTGGAGACAGCGGATTCAAATTGCGGACCCTGCCACTAGGCGGGACAAACGCTGAGCAAAAGAAGAAGAAGAAGAAGTATAATGACTGATATAATGCTTAACCTTCAATTAATATATCTAATTAGATTTCAAAACGAACGAATGTGACGTAATACAAAAATACCATAGTTAACACTGATTTCAAATAGACTATTGAAATGAAAATCCACAGCCTGCTTCCAGTCTCCGACCGGGTCAGGAATGGAATGAATGGAGCCCCCATCTAGCGGCGAGGATATGAACTGTGCCGGCTGCCGAGGCCTGACGCACTCCTCTGGGGCAATGATTAAATGAATGACAGATGAAATGAAATGATAGTGAAGAGTGTTGCTGGAATGAAATTTTGACAGGGAAAACCGGAGTACCCGGAGAAAAACCTGTCTGACTCCGTTTTGTCCAGCACAGATCTCACATGGATTGACCGGGATTTGAACCACGGACCCAGCGGTGAGAGGCCGGCGTGCTGCCGCCTAAGCCACGGAGGCTTCTCAAATAGACTATTACATATTCAAAATATAGTACAAACGATTATACAAATTCTTGACCTGCAATTTGATTGGTTGGTTGGTTCCTTAGTTTAGGAGCTGCGACAACGCGGTCATGTAGCCCCGTGTACTTTGGGTGTGTGTAGAATTTGTCTGATAACCGGTGTTAATTGTGATGGCTGTATTAGTGAGTGTTATCTGTGATTCAGGTAGAAGGACTGCAGACGATATATTTTTTTCGAGTAGTTCCTACTTTTGGTACCAAATGCTACCGTCCACGACACCTAGCTGCGGACGTGGCTACTAAATTCCATCGCAGTCATCACCTGGCGGCGAACGCTGGAAGTAATATAGAGTTATCAAACTAACCTCCAAATTTTTGCTTCCACAAGTGTAGTTAGTGGAAGGTTCTTTTTCATGCCATAAATCTATGACATGGGCCCGCTGGCTTTACTTCCCCACCGAAGGAAGGCATACTGAGGGATTTTAACGCTCTTAAAAAATCCGACGACTTCGGCCAGTTTGAACCTGATATTTTGGGCATAGAAACTCAGCATGCTACCAACTACGCTACCGAAGTCGCTAATTTAGATACACTATTAAATTTGAAAACAAGCCGCCTCCGTGGCTTAGGCGGCAGCACGCCGGCCTCTCACCGCTGGGTCCGTGGTTCAAATCCCGGTCACCCCATGTGAGATCTGTGCTGGACAAAATTGAGGCAGACAGGTTTTTCTCCGAGTACTCCGGTTTTCCCTGTCAAAATTTCATTCCAGCAACACTCTCCGCTATCATTTCATTTTATCTGTCATTCATTTAATCATTACCCCAGAGGAGTGCGTCAGGCCTCGGCAGCCGGCACAGTTCATATCCTCGCCGTTAGAAGGGGGCTTCATTCATTCCATTCCTGACCCGGTCGGAGACTGGAAGCAGGCTGTGGATTTTCATTTCATTCAATTTAAAAAACAAATGTATACATTCTGATTAAATACCTCAAATTACACTACAGTGGATGATTAAATAATTAATATATTATCCTTATTCTAATTGGAAGTTAAAATAAAATAAATAAACAAGATGTTCAGTAAAGAACATATAGCCTACTTTCTCCTAAATGCATGGGTATTGTTATAACTCTTTGTCCTTTTCAAGGAGTATAATTGAATGTTGGTTGTAGTAGCTTGTTGAAATACAACGTGTTATACGGATATTAAACATGAATATGAGGTGCCCTTTGCTAGTGCTACCTCTGTAAAAAATTTCATTCAATTCGGTTTCACCGTGTTTGAATTGATAAGGGGAATGGATTTGCACGCATTCATGGCCGCTATTTGCAAACTATTGTGCTGATGACCTTCTAGTCAGTCATAAGATGCTTTCCACAAAAAGGCATGTTGTTGCAAAATCTGGTAGATATCAAATTATTAGGATGATCGTAATTTGATTTAAGCTTTTAACATTTGGGTGTCCATCATTACGTTTCCGTCAAGATGGCGGTGATTTAAAACATGACACTGAGGTGCCCTTTGCTTGTGCTACCTCTGTACCAAATTTCGTTCAATTCCGTTTCACCGTGTTTGAATTGATAGGGGGAATCGATTTGCACACATACTTGGTCACCATCTGCAAACTATTGGGCTGATGGTCTTGCAGTTTGGTCAGAATATGCTTCCCACATAAAGATATGTTGTTGCGAAATTTGGTAGAGACTAGATTATTAGGTTGGTCGTAATTACATTTTAGCTTTTAACATTTGGGTGGCCGTGATTACGTTTCCGTCAAGATGGCGGTGATATAAAACATGACACTGAGGTGCCCTTTGCTAGTGCTACCTCTGTACCAAATTTCGTTCCATTCGGTTTCACCGTGTTCGAATTGATAGCGGAATCTATTTTCACACAAAGATGGCCGCCATCCGCAAAATATTAGGCTAATGACCTATTCGTTTGGTCAAAGGATGCTCCCTCCATAAAGGTATGTTGTTGCAAAATTTGGTAGAGATCGGATGATTAGGTTAATCGTAATTTGATTTACGCTTTGCACATTTGTGTGGCCACCATTACGTTTCCATCAAGATGGCGGCGATATAAAACATGACACTGAGGTGTCCTTTGCTAGTGCTACCTCTGTACCAAATTTCGTTCCATTCGGTTTCACCGTGTTTGAATTAATAGGGGGAATCGATTTTGACACAATGATGGCCGCCATCCGCAAACTATAAGGCTAATGACCTATTAATTTGGTCAAAGGATGCTTCCTCCATAAAGGTATGTTGTTGAAAAATTTGGTAGACTAGAGATCGGATGATTAGATTAGTCGTAATTTGATTTAAGCTTTGGTGTGGCCGCCATTACGTTTCCGTCAAGATGGCGGCGATATAAAACATGACACTGAGGTACCCTTTGCTAGTACTACCTCTGTACCAAATTTCGTTCCATTCGGTTTCACCGTGTTCGAATTAATTGAGGGAATCGTTTTTCACACAAAGATGGCCGCCATCCGCAAACTATTAGGCTGATGACCTATTAGTTTGACCAAGGGATGCTCGCCCCGTAAAGGTATATTGTTGCAAAATTTGGCAGAGATCGGATGATTAGGTTAGTCGTAATTTGATTTAAGCTTTGCACATTTGTGTGGCCGCCTTTACGTTACCGTCAAGATGGCGGCGATATAAAACTTGACACTGAGGTGTCCTTTGCTGGTGCTACCTTTGTACCAAATTTCGTTCAATTCGCTTTCACAGTGTTCGAATTGATAGGGGGGGGGGGGGGCAGACATTCAGAGTACACACACACACACACACACGCACGCACACACACACACACACACAGACAGACACACTTTTTTTTCGCCCTGTGTTGATCTCATAAGTCTACTTTCATTTTTTGCAAAAATCGAAAGTAGGCTAAAAATAAATAGAGAATACACTCCATTTGCTGCTGTAAGATCAAAAGTACAAACATGTTACTGAACTGTTTTACATACGCAGATAACTGGATATTTGCGGTGTGAGAGCATGTTTATCTTGTGACATCTCTACCGTGTGTTTCATGTGAAAAGGTTGGAAGTGAGCCAAGACCTGCCACTAGAAATGCACTCGGGAGTGCAGGAGAAGTGCTACCCGAAATCATGAGGAGATTACAGAAACTGAACGGGGGGCGAAAACATCTCGGCAAGCCTCTTGAGATGTCAAGCAGGAATCTTGAAATGGGCGGCTTCGGTGGCGTCTATGCCCAAGGTCGCGGGTTCAAACCCGGCTGAAGTCGTCGGATTTATTAAGAGCGTTAAAATCTCTCAGTATGCCTTCCTTCGGAGGGGTCCCTTGTCATAGATTTACGGCATCAAATAGAACCTTCCATTAATTACACTTGTGTGAAGCTAAATTATAGGTTAAATTTGACCAACGCTCTTAGGTTCCAACGTTCGTCGCATCTAGTAACCAAGCTCTGAACAAGTAGTCGTTGATGGTAGCATTTGGTAGCAAAAGTCGGAACTACTTGAAATTATTGTCTGCAGTCCTTACTTGAATTAAAAATAGATAACACTCACTAATACAGCCATCACAATTAACACCGGTTATCAGACAGATTCTACACACACCCAAAGTACACGGAGCTATATGACCGCGTAGTCGGAGCCCCAAACTAAGGAACCAACCAACCAATCTTGAAATGATAACTCGGAATCAAATACGAGAGTACCACATTGTGGTGAAAGGGCGTGACGGCACAGCGGTCGAATTGCTGGTCTCTCATCAAGGAGGACCAGGTTTGTATCCTGGATAATGTATTGAAATTTTCGAGGTGAAGTGTCACGTCTGATGGTTAGGATTCTACGTGTAATTGAGGTCTCGTGCCATATGACGACGAGGTTAATGGTCATGTAAAACTGCAAGTTTTCTTCATACCTTTCCTTCCCGTGGCGATAGGAATACAGGAGAGATGTGGATACGGAGATTTGCAGTCACCGCTAATTCAGGTGGGATAGAATGTGGAACCATATCAATGAACCCGCCCAGGAATTTGGAATTTTCCTCTTTGTTAATAGCAGGGTTATAACAAATGGTTCTAACCCTCCCACCCCCACCTCTCCCACCAGTTTACCAGTAAAAATGTAATTCAAACCAAATATTTCACTTTGATTTTTACATTCGTTAAGTGAAAACTAACTTGTACCCTTTACAACGGTTATAACAGTTGATTTTCGTAGTTGGTAGCATGCTGAGCTTCTATGCCCAGCCGAAGTCGTCGGATTTTTTAAGAGCGTCAAAAATCTCTCAGTATGCCTTCCTTCGGAGGGGAAGTAAAGCCCGCGGTCCCATGTCATAGATTTATGGCATGTAAAATAACCTTCCAATAATTACACTTGTGTGAAGTTAAATTATAGGTTAGATTTCACTAACGCTCTTTGGTTCCAACGGTCGTCGCCAGGAGCCGACTGTGCTGGCATCTAGTAACCACGTTCAGAACTAGTTGTCGTTGACGGTGACGTTTGGTAGCAAAAGTTGGAACTACTTGAAAAACTGAATGTCTGCAGTTCTTACTTGAATTAAAAACAGATAACACACACTAATGCAGGCATCACAATTAACACCGGTTATCAGACAGATTCTACTCACACCCAAAGTACACGGTGCTACATAACCGCTTTGTCGCAGCCCCTAAACTGAGGAACCAACCAACCATCATCCTCGAGATAGGCACTCAATTGCGTAGAGGATTGATGGTCTGACTACTGCATTATAGTGTCTTCACTTGACATTCATTGACAGATGTTTTGAGGTGTACAGTTTTCTACAAGGATAGTATTCCGTGTCTAGTTTAATTTTGTTCGAGAACCAGTATTTTGCTATATAATAATAATAATAATAATAATAATAATAATAATAATAATAATAATAATAATAATAATAATAATATATCGTATGGCCTCGGGTGCCGGGTGCTAGCTTTGTTATTTGGCACCCAGAGGGTAGCTTGCATGTCGAATTTCGTTGTTCCTTGACTATGAAAGTCAAGGAGGTTAGATGTTAGATATCTAAGCTCCTTGAACACTATAGCGCTTTCTAGTAGAGAAATGAGGAACTTTGTGTTGGCGGAAACTCCCGAGATTAATTTTGCCATTATGAACTCGGCATACTGAATTCAAACGGGTTCTTTGGCATGCCAACATCGTATGACATCGCTATCGTATTTTTGCCGCCTTTCAAAAATCACTTACCTCGGCCAGGAGCGAACCTGCATTCTAGGGGTTAGTAGACCGACACGATATCCACTCACCCACCGTGGCAAGCTAGTATTTTGCTGAGTTCTTCCTTCAGAGGTCCATTCTCCAAAGCATTCACGTGGTTTACGTGTACCTGTTATTCTTAGTAAAATGATGGTAGGCTTATTATTAGAAGGTACCATCCCGGTAATTGCCACGAGTGAGTTGAAAATAAGAAGCCACAATATCTAGGGTGACCGACAGTGGGGTTTGAATCCAATCTTCTCTCGAGCGCAGAGAGAGCTACCACGCTCGGTGTTATTACCGAGACTACAGTAAAACAGTAAGGCCTACACGTAGCTTTGAAAAGAACATGAGTATTCAAATATCATAAGTGTGTATTCTGGCAACGCTGAAGTACTTGGCAGCGCTTTTGATCTCTTTGATCTCAAGTTCCGTGCCGCAAACAAAGAGTAGATATTTATGAACTCAACGGTCGCCATGGTAATGAGAACAACGGCGCTTCTAGCGACAAAAGGCGGTACTATATTTCTTGCTATTGTTTGGGCTACTTCACTTACTTACCGTAGAGTACCAGTCAGCGCGGATAATGCAACAATAACTCGAGCGACTGTGAATGCTTGGCCTGCCCTCTGCTGCTGAAACACTGTATTCTTGTTAGGATATACCCACCTCTTCGTAATACAGCGGCAGGTTTTCCAAATTATCTCAGTCCCATTATTTCACATATGGCTTACATCTGGATTTCACCTGCCTTATAATTCAGCTACTGTGATACGCAGGGAACGGATTTCTATGTAAATACATACCGGTATCTATTTAGGAAGCTAAACTTAATTATATTTTGTACTAGCTGTACCCGGCATGCGTTGCAATGCCAATCAAAGAAAGAGTTGGCGTTGTAACTTTGTTTGTTGAAGTGCTTTTGGATACACAATATTTTTTCTTTTTCCGTTAACTGCCTCTAAACTATTTTAAACTGGATTTACTATATCAGAAACATTCGTGGGAGCCTGCTCAACAACCCACCAAAGTTTCATCGCAATCGGATGAATGGTATATGAACGCCTAAGGGACTTTGTTTAAACGATTCGAGTGCCGTCACACATTTGTTGACTCTACTCGTGTACTACCTGTTTTAACATGGATTTACTAAGTCAGGAATCTTTGGAGGAGTGTAAACAACAACTCACCAAAGGTTAATCGCAATTGTATGAATGGTTCATGAACGCATACGAGACTCGGTTGAAAAATATTGCGCGCTGTAACTCATTTGTTGAAACTACTCCTGCGCTACTAATTATAATATGGATTTACGAAGTCAGAAACCTTCGCAGGAGTGTACACAACAACTCATCAAAGTTTCATTGCAATCGGATGAATGGTATATGAACGCATACGGGAGTTATTGAAACTATTCGCAGGCTGTCGCTCATTTGTTGAATCTACTCGTCCGATACCAACTATGAAATGGATTTACTAAGTCAGAAACCTTAACGGGAGTGTACACAATAACTCATTAAAGTTTTATCGCAATCGGATGAATCGTATATGAAAGCATACGGGATTTTGTTGAAACGATTCGCGTGCCGTTACATATTTGTTGAAACTGCTTGTGCGCTACCTGTTGCAAAATGGAATTCCTGAGTCAGAAACATTCGCAGGAGTGCACACAACAACTCACCAAAGTTTAATTGCAATCGGATGAATGGTAACTTATATGAACGCATATAGGACTTGTAAATACAATTCGCGCACCGTAACTCACTCGTGAGCTACCAATTTTAATATGGATTTACTAAGCCAGAAACCTTTGGAGAAGAGTACACAACATCTCATCAAAGTTTCATTGCAATCGGATGAGTGGTAGGCCTATATGAACGCATACGGGACTTTGTTGAAACGATTCGCGCGCCGTAACTCATTTGTTGAACCTACTCGTGCGCCACCGATTGCAAAATGAATTTACTAATTCGTAAGCCTTTGCAGGAGTGTACACAACTACTCACCAAAGTTCCATCTCAATCGAATGAATGGTATAATGAACGCATATAGGACTTGTAAATACGATTCGCGCGCCGTAACTCATTTGTTAAATATACTCGTGCGCTACCAATTGTAATATGGATTTACTAAGTCAGAAACCTTTGCAGGAGTGTACACAACATCTCACCAAAGTTTAATTGCAATCGGATGAGTGGTAGGCCTATATGAACGCATACGGGAATTTGTTGAAACGATTCACGCGTTGTCATTCATTTGTTGAATCTACTCGTGCGCTACCTATTGCAATATGGGATTTACTAAGTCAAAAACCTTCACAGGAGTGTACACAACTCACCAAAGTTGAATGATATATGAACGCATACGGGATTTTGTTGAAATGATTCGCGCGCAGTCCCTCATTTATTGAATCTACTCGTGAGGGGCAGATGACCTCGTAATTCCGCCCCTTAAAGCGACAATAACTAACTAATTAACTAATCTACTCGTGCGCTACCTATTGTAAAATGGATTTACTAAGTCGGAAACCTTCGCCGGAGTGCACACAAGAACTCACCAAAATTTCATCGCAATGGGATGAATGGCATATGAACGCATGTGGGGCTTTGCTGAAACGAATCGCGCGTCATTTTGTTGAAGCTTCTCGCGTCCTATATATTGTAAATTGGATTTACTATGTCTATAACTATCCCGAGAGTATGCACAACAACTCACCAACATTTGATAGCAATTGGATGAATCGCCAACACTCATTTGTTCAAACTACTCGCACACTATCTATTGTAAATTGGATTTAATATGCTTATAACCATCCCTGGAGCGTGCACAACAACTCACCAAAATTTGATCGCAATTGGATGAATGGTATATATACGCATAAGGGACGAACAAACAAATATTCATTTTTATATACATAGTAGTTTATGTTTACGAATAAGTGGCCGAACTGCTGTTCGAATTTGAAGGTAAACAATAACACAGGTGATCCCTTGTTCTGGGCGTCAATTAACAAAGTTTGTACCCAGCACCCGAGGCCATACGTTATTAGTATTATTATAATTATTATTATTATTATTATTATTATTATTATTATTACACCCTCCCAGCTTTACTGTTATGCAGGCCAGTAACAACAATAACGAATGTTATTTCTTTTTATTCGTTTTGAATTGGAACGAAAGAACTATCAATATATTAATTATGATAATCTAATAGTTACCTTATTTTAGGGGCTGAGACATTGAGGTCATATAGCCCCGTGTAATTGGGTGTGTGCATAATTTGTTCGATAACATGTGGTGTCTGTATTAGAAGTGGGAAACCACTGAAAAGCACATTCAGGATGGCTGAGATGGGAATTTAACCCTCCTCTTCTCTGTTTTGCCTCACGAGGCATCTAAAGTTAAATAGCCTACTGTAGGTTCGGTGTGTGAAGATGGCTGACCCCTAAGGACTTTGCGGTTTCTCCGGTAATCGAGTCCTTAATAACCCCCAAGTAGGCTATGATCGAGTGGCTACAGTAATTATAATTCGTCTTGTGTAGGATGAACGCTACATTGAGATAACAACCCCCATTGTTCACGTCTCCAAGGGGTGGTTTACAAAACAATACCGTCATAGAATACGGTAGGACACGTTTAAGTTCGGTCCACGGTCAAAATATTGATTTGTGGATTACCGTCGATCCTCGATGGGTTGGGGTCTAGTTGGGCCCCTGGTCAATAGGGTAGTTAATGTCGGCCACTTGATTTTTATTTGTGAATCTTTCTTGATAAAAACGAGCATCAAAATTGTATTTCAATATCATCGTCATATCCTAAATACATTTAATTGCAGCCGAATGGATAAAATACAATCCATGTTGGTTCTTTAGTCTACAGATCTTTACTATACTCCAAAACTGATTTTGTCCCATTTTTGCATCGGTTGATGTGATAGCGTTCACATTCTTCACCACACAAAGTACACACTCATTTCCTACTTCAAGGAAATGTGTCGTCGCACATAGGTTGTGGTGGTGATATCCATGGACCGCTAAACTTGTGATGACATGCCTTAATTCTTGATTCACCTCCGTCCAGTGTCGGTCCCATTATGGCGTCTGTACAATAAAATTCAAGCCAAATATCCTCCCGTTTTTTGTTTTCTCTTTTCAAGTACCTTGGCACAATTTGGAGTGGATGGTAGCAAGAACCTAGCCTTTATGTCATCGATATAGAAAGTCTCTTTGTCCAGTTCACATACCAGTCTCGACTTTGTGTTTATTCCAACACAGAGAGCCCTTTTAACCATTTGACTTTCAAGGTAACGATCTGTCGTTACGCCCTGTTCGTGCCAAAACTGTCAGAGTTATAATCGATCGTTATCGGCCTTGATTATTAATTATTTCGTTATTTTTACACTTGATAACAGCAATTTTCAGGGAATAAGAAGAAAGCAATTTTAACTCACGTTTATATTCTGCGGGAACCTCTGACAATCTATATTTATATTATTCATAATGTTGAATTTTGGGCTTATGCCGTGTTTTATTATATTGCTTCCTCCAGTACTGTTTACTTGATACTACTACTACTATCAGGTGACATTCATTTAAACCCAGGACCCCTTAACCTCTACTACCAGAACACACAGAGCATCAAAAATAAACTAACCGACTGTATAGCAAATATAACCGAAATCAATCAATTTGATATCCTCTGCCTCTCAGAAACATGGTTGTCAGACATCGTATCTTGTGGGGAACTTCCGTTTTCATCTGAGTTCAATGTGTTTCGGCGCGACAGATCCTCAAGGGGTGGTGGTGTTGCAATCGCAGTTCATAACAAACTGAAGGCAAAACATCGGCCTGACTTAGAAACTTCCTGCGAAATAATATGGGTTGAGATTATTATCCCAAAAAGGAAGAATTTACTCGTAGGTTGCTTCTACCGTCCACCTTCCAGCAAAATTGACACCTTAGAAGAATGTTTCAACTCTACTGTTCTTGCCCTCAATCAAGAAAATGAAATAGTGTTGCTAGGCGATTTTAACTCCCATATCTCCTGGACATCAATAGACAATGGTACCATACACTCTCCCCAAATAGATACTTTCATTTTATCAAATTTTATAAACGGTCTACATCTGAAACAGTTCAATCTACACCCAACAAGGAAATCTGAAACACTGGACCTCATATTTTCAACCCTGCGCAATGTCACTGTGACCGTTGGAAGAAATATCCTGAACACCGACCATAGCTCAATAGAAGCCACTCTCCCCGTCCCAGCCAGCAGACATAAAAATAGCCCCACCACCGATAAGAAAGCTTTCCCTCTTTGGAGAAAGGTCGACTGGCAAGCTGTCAATCAGGATTTATCATCTCTACCCTGGTGCCTGCTAACAGCTGAGAGAGACGTAAACAGCGCAGTGGCCTTGTTTGAGGATTTACTTTACTCGGCCATTAAACAACACGTTCCGTTCTCCGTACCCAAATCCAACAAATACCCGCACTGGCTAAGTCAAAACACCAAACTCCTTCTCCAAAATAAAACTCGAGCGTGGTCACTGTGGAAATCAGTTCCTAATCCTCATACACGCAATGTATTTATTCACCTACGGAAAATTTCAAGAGTTCATATGACAGAGGATTACAACCACTACATTTCTTCCATAACAGGAAATCTCAAGAATAACCCGAAGAAGTTCTGGACACTTATATCATCCCGTAGAAAGTCTCCCAGAATTCCACTTAACCTAAACCTCCATAATGAAGAAATCCCATTTGAATTGAGGTCCACACATTTCAATGAATATTTCCATTCAACCTTTTCAATTCCCGTGCCAATCCCCAGTCCCCCTCAGCTTACTAGCGTCTGTTCTGATTCACTGTCTCAAATTTCAACGACCCCCGATGAAATTCAAGATATTTTAAAAAGTCTGCCCGCAAACAGATCTACCGGACCATCAGACATAAGCCCTATATTCCTGAAAAACACCTCTGCATCTCTCAGCATCCCCTTATCCATGATACTCAACTGGTGCATGACTTCCGGCACTTTTCCTGACTCATGGAAAAGAGCTGATGTCACACCTGTCTTTAAATCAGGCAGCAAGCATGAAATTTCTTCATACAGACCTATATCTATCGTCCCTATACTCTCTTCAGTCTTCGAAAGAATAATACATTGCCGTCTCCTCACTTTCACCAAACCACACCTCTCAGAAGAACAACATGGCTTCGTCCCTGGAAAATCATGTTTAACAAATCTGACTGTTCTGAACCATCACATAATTTCTGCAATAGATCAAAAATCTCAGCTAGATGTAATCTACGTCGACCTGGCCAAAGCATTTGATTCCGTGAACCATTTCCTTCTCCTCCACAAGCTTGCTTCACGATACAACGTACATGGATCCTTCCTATCCCTAATACAAAGCTTCCTGTTCAATAGGCAACAACGGGTAGTGCTTCCAGGGTCTGTATCGTCCTGGCTCCCAGTCTTATCAGGAGTAACTCAGGGCAGTATCCTGGGACCCCTTCTCTTCGTGCTGTATATGGACGATATAAACACATGTGTGCGAAATTCTCCGTGTTCCCTTCTTCTATACGCTGATGACCTCAAGATATTCAGAAAAATTTCCAATTCTGACGACCACGCTGACCTCCAGGAAGCAGTGAATACTTGTACTGATTGGTTCAACAAATGGAAGTTATCCCCAAATCCGAAAAAGTGCTTCAATGTGTCTTTCTCACTACTGAAATCTGGAAATCAGGCGAACTATAAAATATGTGGAAATAAATTGGATACGGTTTCTCAGGTGAGAGATTTAGGTATTATTCACGATGATAAACTGACATTCTCTCCCCACATTGACCATATCAAATCTCGCGCAATGCGCAGTCTCGGCATTCTATACAGATTCACAGAAATTAAAGACCTCACTGCACTTAAATTATACTTCACCACATATGTTCTCCCTATCCTAGATTTCTCTTCTCCAATCTGGTCTACTTCGGCTATAACCAATATTTCTAAATTGAACAGTGTCTTTAATTTCTTCATATCAGTAGTCAAAGCTCGCAATCCTTCACTAAGGCACTTCGCCAAATCCGATATTCTAAACCAGCTCAATGTACTCGACCTGAAAAGCCGTCTACAATTTACTGACCTGTGTTTCTTACATAAAATTATGAATGGTTACACAAAATGTAACATGCTCTTAAGCTACTTCCCACTTCATGTTCCCTCCCGTTCAACACGCCAGAACCATTTACACCACGTACCTCGCCCACGTCTTGAAGTACAGAAGCGCTCTATTTTCCACCGTCTACCTACCCTTAGCAACTCCCTTCCAAACATTGACATATTCTCTCCCTATCGAACATTCAAACATAACATTAGAAGATCCCTTTCACCCTCTTTTCCTAACCCCTCGCCCTCCTAATCACTCACTACCCCAATCACTCCCTGCGTCCTTCCCGAGATTTATCCTTTCTGCCGTCACTGCCAATTGTTACCTGTTATTGTTGTTGTTGTTTTTGTTATTATTATTATTATTTGAAATTGTTAAAATATTAGTGTAAAATGACCTTTTCATGGTTGTATCTAATAATTATTAAATAAATAAATAAATAAATAAATATTGCAATTCGACGCGTTTCGAAAGAAACCATGTCTTTCATCGTCAGATTATGAATAATAACACGGGCCGTGAAAGTCTAAATGACAATATATTTATATTCATTCTTAGAGTCTGAAACACGTGCTTACAGAGCTTCGTGTCTTGTTTAAGTCGTGGTTGGTGGCAATGTTGCGTGTATTTTTCTTAGTTTTTGCTGCTAATTTTGGAATCTTAACATTTACCACGCTATCAAATAATATAGAGCTTCTTTTAACTTGAATAGCAGACCTGACGAGTGAATTCCATTTCCCAAAATTACTTCAAAAATTTCAAATCTGAAATTTGTAATTCTTTTCCATTGTTTTTAAGGCATTGAAATCATATGGCTCAGTATTCTCTTCAGTAATAACAAGTGATTTATTCACTCTTTGTTTACAATATTTTATTTTAATATCTTTATTGGTCTCTCTTCCATCTCATTTTAAAAGAAGTGTGTGCACAGTTTGGTAATTATGGCTGACAGTTTTCACACATCCATCAGATGAGAGCGAAACCTTGCCTACGGATCAGAGGTCTGCGAGTGTTAGGTGATCCCACATAATCTGTATCCTAAAGGCAAAGGCCTTGTCGCTGCAACCACATTCGCTGAACGTTTCAAATCAGCATATTCCTGGAAATTGAGTCTGTCCATCACAGAATACAGTTACTTCTTCCTCGGTCTTCCTCTTCCCTTCTCCCCAAAACTTTTCCTTGTTAGGAAATTGTTATGTCGTAGTGAGTGGCCAAAGAATTTAGTTTTCCTCTTTTCTATAGTGTTGTTCAACTCTCTTGTTTCATCTACTCCTTTGGGGGGAGTAAAGCCACGGCGGTCCCATGTCATAGATTTATGGCATGTAAAAGAACCTTCCATTAAAATTACACTTGTGTGAAGCTAAAATATAGGTTAGATTTGACTAACGCTCTTAGATTCCAACCTTCGTCGCCAGGAGCCGACTGCGGTGGCATCTAGTAAGCAAGTTCAGAGTTAGTTGTCGTTGATGGTGGCGTTTGGTAGCAAAAGTAGGAACTAGTTGGAAATTGAATGTCGGCAGTCCTTACTTGAATTAAAAAAAGATAACACACATTAATACAGCCATCACAAATAATACCGGTTATCTGACAGATTCTACACACACCCAAAGTACACGGGGCTACATGACCACGTTGTCACAGCCCCTAAAATGAGGAATCAACCAACCTTCCTTAAGGACCTTTTTTTTTTCTCTATCCAGCTTATTTTCAGCATCCTTCTTATCCACATTTCATTGCTTCCAGGCGTTTTATATCTTGTTTTGCTTAGACCCATGTTTCACAGCCATACAACAAAACACTCCACACAAACATTTTGACATAATTTATCATCTAGGCTTACAGGATGGAGCCGGGTAGTGTATCGGTGATTGTTTCCCGACGTTGCGGCTGTCATTGCAGCAGCCTTAATCATGGGTAGGTACGAGTTGGTATCCGTGTCAGAGCACATTCGAGAAACAACACAGATAAACTACAGATCTGCAATAGATGAACATGCCATCGAATTTGATAAGGCCGAAACTGTTGCTAAAATCCCAGGATATCAAAAAGGTTAATTAGAGAGGCAATAGAGGTCGTGAAGCATTCCAATAATTTCAATCGCGAAGATGGTTTCAGACTTTGCAACACTTGGAAAGTTCTCCTAGCTCGCGACTGGCAGCGACGTGGACCAATCAGGGAGCAGCGTGATATCAATGCAGGGCCAGCAGGCACCTCTGGCTGGCAATAACCGTCAGTTTGAGTACGGACACCAACCGATATACGACGCGGCTCCATCCTCTAAGCCTAGATGATAAGCTAGACACAGACCGCGAAATCCTACGATCTAAATTTTGACATAATCTTTCCTAATTTTAGTGTTTATGTTTTCAAAAAAGAGTTGGGTTATACCCTAATCCTGAAAAAAAAAGGAAGAAAAAAAAAAACAAAAACAACAACAACATGAGATCAATAAATACACCAGGATACATAAATCGATGGTACTTTATTAGACATTCAGGCGACCTGCCTCTGCCCATTTCCGAAACTTTTGGAACTACATGATTAAATGCAGCAACTATTCTAATTTGACTGGGCTAGATGGTATTGTTGGCATCAATACAACCAGTAGGTTAGAAGCAGTGTTGCCCATTTGGTGTTTTTAGCACCAGATCTGTTGTTTCTGTAGTTCGTCTGGTGCCTGAAATGTTCTAATAGCGCCATAGCAAAATACTGGTGTTATTTCAATAAAACTAGTACCAAATCTGGTGCTTAACGGATTTTTCCATGAAATTGTCTCCTATGACAAATAAGTAAATTCTGGAAGCCATGTAATGTTCAGCCTTACACGTGTCACTCCAACAGGGAAGTCCCTGAAATTCTAATTCGCGTGCATAAGTGCTAAGTAAGCGCAACATGGAAGGCTCAGTGCAAGTGCACTTGTACCAGTGGCGGCCGGTGGTAAGTTAAGCTGGGTGTTGACCAAAATTTCTGATGTCGCAATTTTATATGGGAAGTTTACACATGTAACAAAAATTAATTAACGTTAGGTAAACTACAGTTCTATAATAACTGAAATACATGGGTTTTCCAAAATAACTGTACGTTCGACAAATAGACAAATTTTAATGGCTCTTTTGGGCTTCTTCCTAAAAGAATTCATTAAAAAAAATCAGATTTATGTATTTACGCCCTATGCCTGAGTTCATGGGAAGAATTTTAAACACAGCAGGTTGTCTAAGGTTGGGTCTCAATCTCCGGGATAATAAACGTTCTCAACATAAAAACATGGCAACCGAAAAGTTTGTACGTTAACGAAAAATGTTATTACTAACAAAGACGGGCACATATTCTGCATAAGGATAGGATTTTTATCATTTTAAATGATCTTGTCGACTTCGTAGTTACGCTGGGGTCTGGAGTTACGTTACGGTGACGGGACGAAATGTACCGAGCATGCACTGAGGTGTGTGACGTCATAATACTGCTTGAGCTTCCTCCTTTCCCCGCGCGCTCCGGTGAGCGTGACGTCATCCAGCCAGCTACCTCCTTTGACCTTGGTTTGCACTTGCTAACGGACTTTGAGTTCACGCAGCATTTGTAGCATTTAAAATGAAATAAAGTCTAGTCTTTCAGACTGACTATCAGTCTTTTTTTTTACTATAGCTTGAACCCCATCAGAGGAACCAGCCATGAAGTGCGCTCTGTCATACGTCGGAGCAATTCATTTTTGCGGAGTTTCGTTCAATTTCTGCTTCTTTAATTCATCCAGTAAACACGCTGCTAATGTGTGTGCATCATGTTTTGTTTGCCTCTTACTACGTATCGGTGCACAACAGCCATCTGAAATATGTTTGAAATATCACTAGTTTCATCTGCTATAATGGCAAAAATTTCCGATTCCTTTATTTGCTTTGATTCTTCTTCTTGGCAAACCTCCATCATAATCCGTAAAAATTAATTTTGAATTGTTTTGGACGTTCCTTTGAAAACAGTTGCCCTTACCAAATGACCTTTAACACAGCATCCAACTCAGCGGTAAAATTAATTAGTTCTCTCAAAACACATGGATTTGTTGATGTTACACTTTCATCATGATCACGCAAGGCCAGTCCGAAAGAACCACAGAAACGAATACAGTTTATTACAATATTTAACACATATCTATTGTGCCTAACATCTTCGTTATATTCCGCAATTTACCTTCTATAGGCACTGTCCAATTGTGCAGCTTCGTTAACAGTTCCAAAAAGTGTCAATTTCAAACAGCTGAAGATTGGTTGGTTGGTTCCTCAGTTTAGGAGCTGCGACAAGGCAGTCATGTAGCCCCCTGTACTTTGGGTGTGTGGAGAAACTGTCTGATAACCGGTGTTAATTGTGATGGCTGTATTAGTGAGTGTTATCTGTTTTTAATTCAAGTGATGACTACAGACATTGAATTTCAAGCAGTTCCTACTTTTGCCGCCAAAGGCCACCGTAAACGACTACTAGTTCAGAACTTGGTTACTACACGCCACCGCAGTCGGCTCCTGGCGACGAACGTTGGAACCTAAGAGCGTTGTTCAAATTTTTAACCTATAATTTAGCTTCACACAGGTGTAATAAGTGGAAGGTTCTTTAACATGCCATAAATCTATGACATGGGACCGCCGGCTTTACTTCCCCTCCGAAGGAATGCATACTGGGGGATTTTTAACGCTCTTAAAAAATCCGATGACTTCGGCCGGGTTTGAACCCGCGATCTTGGGCATAGAGGCTCAGCATGCTACCAACTACGGCACCGAAGCCGCTCAGCTGAAGATTCATGTTTCTTTATTTTAGGGATTATTTTCCATAACTCCTATTTTGGTCCACGCGAATTCTCCACCAACAAACATGTAAAACAGAATAAAGCGTTTTTAATATCGCATTCACATAACCAATTATTATTGCCTTAAATATCTCCTTTAAACGCCCTCGTATACTTATATTTTGGACAATACTTATCCGGTAATGGTGTACCGAGTGTTTTTACTGTAAGTTTATCGTCATCAGGGAGCTGGGAAAACTGTCTGACTAGCAAATTACTTACTCTATTCATTTTCACTCACACTCCACAATACAATTGAAATGAAAATCCACAGCCTGTTTCCAGTCTCCGACCGGGTCAGGAATGGAATGAATGAAGCCCCTATCTAGCGGCGAGGATATGAACTGTGCCGGCTGCCGAGGCCTGACGCACTCCTCTAGGGCAATGATTAAATGAATGACAGATGAAATGAAATGATAGTGGAGAGTGTTGCTGGAATGAAATTTTGACAGGGAAAACCGGAGTACTCGGAGAAAAACCTGTCTGCCTCCGTTCTGTCCAGCACAGATCTCACATGGAGTGACCGGGATTTGAACCACGGACTCAGCGGTGAGAGGCCGGCGTGCTGCCGCCTAAGCCACGGAGGCCTCTCCACAATACAATTAATATTTCAAACTAAACATTCCGTTAAAATAAAATACTACGGTAACTTACAAGATGCACAGATGATAAATCTGGGTGCTACATCGGAAAGTGGCGCGAAAAGCAAACTAACAAAACACTGAATTTTGCTAGCCAAGAAATTTCGTAGTGAATGCGTAGGTCTACTCACAATCAACCAAACAATAATAATAATAATAATAATAATAATAATAATAATAATAATAATAATAATAATAATAATAATAATAATGCACAGTTAAGTATCTGCCTGGAACCAGATTACTCAAATCAACTAAATACAGAGCTAATCGCAACTCATGTCCCGCAAGAACAAGAGTGGTAAAAGCAAACATAAACCGCTACAGTACACCAACAATACGTCGCAAAATAGTTCAGCCACTTATCTACTGTACTTATAGCACGGTGGCGTTCTTAGGCTCGCTTCACAGAACAATTGACAAAATTATTAAATGAAGTTATGATGAGAAAACATCTAAAAATAATTGGGTGTGAACCAACTAATGTCTCCCTATGAAATTCCGATATTTGTATCGTTGTGGGTGGTATAGCATTCTCTAGTGGTGTGGGAAAGAAACTACCCTTCAGGGGCAAATGACCTCGTAGTTCCGCCCCTTAAAACAACAATAACTAACTAACTAAATAACTAACTAACTAAACTACCCTTCGCGGGGTAAGAGAAATCGAGGGTGTTGTCATTTCCAAAGAGTGGTGCAGTCTAACGTGGCCATTTGGAACTGAGTGTTGCCAGGGGGCTGGCAGCTCGTCTGCAACTCCCTACTGCCCATGCTGGTCGGCATGCTATGCACAAGCTTGGCCTCGTCCAGCCTCGTCCTGTACGCCGCGCTGTCTGCTTGGGAGTCACCACAAGAGAGCTAACCCCCTGGAGTTTGATTTGAAGGCGGCAGCTTTTATAGGTACAGTGTAAAGCATTAGGATAAATAATATCAAAATATAGATGAATTTAACACATTTTTGAGTGCATTAGATCTATAAAACTAAAACATTAAAGGAAAAGAAACTACGAATTAGGTGTAAAATTATTGGGAGTTGTGCAACGCTGCAACAATGTCACCAGCCGCCACTGACTTGTACAAAGAATCGACCTATCATCTATTTTCTTTCCAGCTCCCAGGGGATTTCCCAGTTTCATGCGAAGGCAGTTTATGTACGTACTTTCGCTCCCTCACTGTAATGCAGATGTAGTGTTTAGCCAAGTTTAATTGGTGGAAACAAAGCAAAGAAATCGAATGAAAGTTCAAAAATTGCATTCCATTCTGTGAGTGCGATTTGGACTAAAAACAGAGGGAATATGCTATCACGACTACGAACTTCCGAAGGATATAATAGTGGCCAAAATTGGAAGTATGCAGAGTTACAGGAGTACTAGTACACCTTCCTGCTCTAAAGATGTAAAAGCGGTAGCAGGCTCCCCAAGAGAAGACGATTTTTAGCCTACTTTTCACATTTTGCAAAAATGAGGAAAAAGTAGACTTATGAGATCGATCCGGGAAAATGTGTGTCTGTCTGTCTGTCCGTCTGTCTGTCCTTCTGTCTGTCTGGCTGTGTGTGTGTGTCCCTATCAACTCCTAAACGGCTGCAGCTATCGAAACCAAATTTGGTAGGAGCAAAGATCTATACCTGAATATCTCACGGCCATATTTTAAATTGACGTCAGTGCTACTAACTGCTGAAAAATCGCAATTGTAATTTGAGCTCTATGTTGGATATCTCAGAAGTTATGCAAGCGAACAATTCCAAAATTGGCACACACATAGACAATAGCATTCCAGACTAATTTTCAGAAGACCATACGTGCCAGTATTGCCAACATGATTCTAAGCCTGCCGATAGGTCCAATTTCTAAATGCATGTAACTTCTATACTGTCGATTGGATTTCAACCAGATTTCGTATGTACTATGTGTACTACAGCGGATATGACTGTGCGTATTCTAATGAGCCACCAGGGCTGCCAACTGTTAATAAATACTCTCACTATGATTTACCCTAATGTCAATATATCAGAAAGTATGAAAGCCAACAGCTCTAAACTTTGCACACGTATAGTACCTGATATTCTACCTTAGTTCGGTATAACTTATATACATCAGTGCTGCCAACATGATTCTAAGCTTGCTGATAATTTCAATTTTTATTTACATGTAACTTCTATACTAACAAGTGGATTTTATCTAAAATTGGCAATATAATAGATCCTAATATTTCAGATTAATTCTGAGCATCACATACATGTCATTGTTACCAACACGATTTTACGCGCACTGATAAATTCAATATCAAACAGCATGTAACGTTCAAATTTTGTATGTGCATTCTATACCTTAAGAGATGGAACTAAGTCAGACTATTCAGAGTCACCAGGGCTGCCTACTGTAGTAATTTACTCTATTACTTGATTTCGTCATTATTCTAGATAGGTCTATATAGATAGACATCAATCTGAAATTTAAAGAAAAGTAGGCTCTTTAGTTCTTCACGGAACTACTTGTTAATGAAAGAAATGTAAGTAAAAAGCCGTTTATATAAGTATAAGTTTTGGTGTTTTTCTAGTGTTTTGAATCATAGAGTCCAGCTGGTGTTTTTCTGGTGTTTTAAAGCATAGGGTTTAGTTCTTTCCCATTTCATGATTTGGCAACACTGGTCAGTCAGCCAGCGCTCCTCATCATTTGTAATAAGACACGTAGCGGCGTGTGTTGATACATTAGATGTTTCCATGTCTAATAAAGTACCATCGATTTATGTATCCTGGTGTATTTATTGATTTCATGTAATTTTTTTTCAAGATTAGGGTATAACCCAACTCTTTTGTGTACATTCGTGTTGACCGACTGAAAAGCACCAAACTCTTGTTTTTTAAGTCAACACTGAAAAATGGCTTCAAATCCAACAATGTTTATGTTTTAGTTTGTCAGAAGATGTTTATTGTTATTGAAAGCCCGTTGAGCTAGAGAAACCCTCCTCCTGATTTCTGTGGTGCACCTGTTGTTGTGTGTGAAATGCTTCCCAAGGAACATAATTGGTTGATTTGTTGTACGGTGTCATCATTTATCTTGATGTTTGTTGATATTTCTTCATTAAATTTCCTGACAATTAATAATTTTGTTTTCGAACTGTCCAGTTTCAAATTTGATTCTTGTACGGTTCATATCAAAACTCGTAGCATTTTACTTAGTTCCCACTCTGAATCTGCAATTAATTCAATGTCATCAGCAAATCTTATACAATGGATCCATTCATTTTAATTCCTGTGGTCTTTTGTTTAAATGTTGATACGCCTTCCTCAATGAACATGTTGAACAAATACGGAGATAATGCACAGCCTTGTCCCACTCCCCTTCTAATGGATGCTGTCGTTATCAATGATAATTATTAAAAATTATTACATCCCCATTTAATGATTACTATAATGATGTCTTAATTTGGTGTTTATAATAAAACATCAAATAAGGTGACCCAACCTAGGAAAGGAAGGAAGCTTTTAGTTTTACGTGACCGTTAATCATGCGATCATGAGCCACGGGACCTCCTTTTTACGTGGAATCCGAACCACAGGACAAGGCATTTCACTTCGAAAATCTCACATGCATTGACCGGGAATCGAACCCGGTCCACCTTGGTGAGAGGCCAACAGCTTGACTGCTGCGCCACCACGCCTCCCCAACCGAGGGTTGACAGTGATACTCAGAGGATTTTTTTTTAAACCGTGGGCCAAACTCTTACGTGTCTTCCACCTCGTTGTGTAGCAACTAACGTACTTAGCTGTCACCCCGGAGGTCCGGGTTCGAACCCCGGCAATACCAAGAAATTGAGGGCTGGAACGGGGTACACTCATCCTCGTGAAGAAAAACTGAGATTCCCATCTCACCCATCCTGGAAATGGATTTCCGTGATTTCCCACTTCAACTCCAGACAAATGCCGGGGAGATTCCTGATTTATGGCCACTACCGTCTACTTCCCAATCCTAGTCTGAATTCCAAATACACACACTCTCTCTCACTCTACTACAAGCACCACAATAACACTGGTTATCAGACAAATTCTACACATACACACACCAAGTACACGTCTAAGCCCCTCAAACGAAACAACAACAACAACAACTACTACTACTCAAACGTGTCTGTGACTGCTGTGGGCAGTTCCATGGGACCAACTCAAGCGTCCTTTTCATGGGCCTCACTGACCATCAACACCACCCTCCGGATGCACAGCAGTCAAGATAACAATCGCTGTTTCTCCCTGACAAATACTTCGGTGTTTGTCCATATTCAAGCCAAATGTTTGCCGCGCACCGAGGCTTATGAGAGTGCCCTCAAATACTCAAAGAATAGCAAAACGCTATCCGGGATGATTTCTACTCAACTGACGCCATAATGACCGACGAATGGAAACAGGCAAACTATGAACTCCGACACATAATGACACGATACGCTACACATGGCTTTCACTACAAGTTCTGCCAAAACAAGCGATTCCACCAACCAACTGAAGAATATGTGTGTGATCTATGCAGCGAATGCTGTTCTCGATACCATGCAAAAAATTGCCGACAAAGACGTATATCAATAACCCAACTGGGATTGGAATAATGTTACTCACTTTTGTATTTTGCACATTGTGCACTGTTTCAATAATAATAAAATGTTTTCATTAGATAATCTAACTCCCTATGCCCGGAATTAAATAAGCGCCATTGATTATGGGATGAAATCAAAGTTGTCCTGAGGTTAAAATGTAAACTGCATATTGAACTACTCTGTGGCTCGACATGAGTGTGTTTGCAGGATCGTTTCAGTGGTACAGTACTTTTTGCTCGCCAATTGCTCCAGTCTTTGCCTGTGGGGCTATCCGGAAAAATGTCCAGACTGGATACAAGTTATAGACTTTCCAGAGTATGCCTGTAATTGGCAAAGTAGCTTGCTACGGTGGGTGAGTGGATATCGTGTCGGTCTCCGAACCCCAAGCTTGTAGGTTCGCTCCTAGCCATGGTAAGTGATATTTGAAAGGCGACAAAAACGTTGTTGGCATGTTAACGAACCCATTTGAATTCAGTAGGTCGTGTTCATAATGGCAAAATTAATCTCAGGATTTTCCTCCAACACAAAAGTTTCTCCTTTCTCTACTAGAAAGCGCCATAGTGTCTAGGAGCTTAGGTATCTAACCTCCGTGACTTTCATAGCGCTCCAAAGAACAACAAAATTCGACATGCAAGCTGCCCTCTGGGCATCAAATAACAAAGCTTGCACCCGGCACCCGAGGCCATACGATATTATTATTATTGCAGTAAGTTGCAGATTGATGTTAAAAGACATACACAAGTCGTACCGGTATCGTCTATTTCAGCCATGTCGTGTCGAACCAGGGCTGAACAGAGTAATCAATTAATTTAGTGGTCTAACAGCCCAATTAGATTCTGAAGTCCAATTATTCTCCCAAATTCTCATTTCAGCAGCAAAATCAAGTATCGTCCCAATACATCAAACTCCATTAGCACTCCCTGACTACATTAAACAATTAATTAAAGATAAGAACATTGCCAACAAAAAAAAATAAACGTTCTCTTACTATGCAAGATAAAATTCAGTATAACAGATTGCACGCCAGAGTACGAAAAGAACTAAACAATCACTCTAATCAACTTTGGAACTTAAAACTACAAAACATAAATCCCAATTGCAATGATATATGGCAAACAGCTAAAATCCTCACTAAACGCAACACCAAAATACCGCCATTAATCAACCATAATAATCAAGTTGTTTCATCCAATAATGAAAAAACGGATTTACTCGCAGCGACACTCCAGGAGCAATTCAAACCCAATGACGAACTATGTAACTATAACTACGATAGCTACGTTCACATCTCAGTAAATAACTACCTCCATACTCCATCTCTAACAGAAGTACCTTTATTCCGACTCAATTAACTAATACCATTAAGAAAGCTACCCAATAAGGCCCATGGGCACGACGAAATCCATGCAGTAATGCTTAAAAAACTAAATTTAAAAGCTTTCATGCTACTACTGCATATCTTCAACTCCATCCTGAAACTTGAATACTTCCCAGAAAGCTGGAAAGTAGCTAACATAATTTGCTTCCCCAAGCCTGGCAAGAACCAAATTGCCAACTAATTACAGACCTATAAGCCTACTAAACATAATCTCAAAATTATTTGAAAAAATATTATACGCCAACATAATACCAACTATTAGCACTAAATTAATCAGTCAACAATTTGGGTTCCGTAGTGGTCACTCCACGGTCCAACAACTGCTGAGAGTTACCGAATACATAACGCTTGGTTACCAACATAACCAAGGAACGCTAGCACTATTCCTTGACTACCAGCGGCCTTTTGACCGTGTAGTCCATAAAATATTAATCCATAAATTAATTAATATGCAATTTCCAGCAACATATATAAAAATAATAAACCAATATATAAAAAACAGGAAACTCTATGTAAAAATCGAAAACACTAAATCCACTATAAAAAACAACTCAGCCGGCGTGCCTCAGGGCAGTATACTGGGCCCACTTCTTTTCCTGGTATAGGCTATATCAATGACATTCCTTAAACCAGAACCACTTTTACAGCTATTTTTGCTGACGACACAGCCATAATGGCAAAATCAAAAAATCCCGACATCGCTAAAAGGCATCTCCAACAACATGCCGACCTACTGAAACCCTGGCTCACTCAAAACAAAATCAAAGTAAACACTGATAAATCTAAAGCCTTATACTTCACTTGGCAACACAGACACCCTTCTACTTCAATAACTCTCTTCAATAACAATATCTCCTACACAAACTCCTATAAATACCTAGGCATAACCCTAGACAGAAGGCTTACCCTAAATCAGCATACTCTGTATTAGCCAAGACCAGGAACCAGATTTTCACCCTCTACCCACTTATTCACCCATCTGGCCCTCTAAGTACCAAAAATGTCATACTCACTTATACAGCCCTAATTAGACCATTACTTATATACGCTTATCCAGCCACAGGCTTTCTTCCAGCTTCTAGCCTATCTAAACTGCAAACGATACAAAACTGCGTACTAAGAATGGCCCTAAAACAGAAAAAAGGACAACGCAGATTAGCTACAGTATATACTCATCGTAAAACCAAGGTCCCCTACCTTCTGGACCACCTAACCAAAATTACTCAGAAATTCTACCTAAAAATAATCAACACGATAGCTATCTAGTCCGCCAACTCGGCAACTATGCTCCTGACCCTACTTTAAAACGTAAATGACAACCTAAATATATCCTAATTCTACGCAATCTAATCCAAAATCCTAATTACTATCTATAATTAGCAAGTTACACCACACCAGCCCATCATCTGGGATGGTAACCACGACTTTATTCCCCCTCAAAGAAAGCAACAACAACAAAGACGCAAATTACATTAGCGAAATCAGAGGAAAACCTCTTATGGACTACTAGGCTAATGTAGTTTAAACCAAATACAACAAGAAGAGATAAGGGCACCTCATTACTATTCCCCTTAAAAAAATCATCTCGTCAACTTAATGAGTTAATAACTTTACAGCATAATTAGATCTTACATGCAAAAGCAGCTATCTGGAGATGGCTAACCTCACTAAAATAGTAGTCTAGAACTACAAGGCACAATAACCATCTCGGAAACATTTAAATCCTTAAACCTCCAGGAAAAAAAACAAAAAATTTAAATTTATAACACCTACAAAGCGCAAAATTGCAATACTATGTTAAAACGATTAAATCCAATAATTAATATAGCCAAGCACTACCCGACCCTGGTTTGATGCTCCCAGACGCGAGCAGCCAATCAGCGCAGTGCAGTATCAAATTCAAATTCCCCGCTAAATATTCAAATATCAGCCTTAAACGTCAAATATACTCAAATCCAAAATATCAGCAGCTACTAAATGGCCAACACCGAGCGATAAGAAAATAACACCTTATGCCGCTATGAACCAGATGGTCAATAGCTCCTTAGCTGAACCTATATCTGTGTTCATAGCTCTCCAGGCATTACTCAGTCTCTAGCACAAAAAAACACCTATCATTCAAAAATATTAATTCCAAGGACAACTTCTCCCATTTGCGGGCTGTAGGCGATATAGTTCTCGCAGGGGCTATCGTCTTGTATATTAGTTTAAAGGCACTTTATAAACAAATGCATATATTTCCGTTGTCTTTTCAAGAAATGCAAGATTTTTCCTGTACTATTGAGACAATTTGGAAGATTTTGGTACAAATCACAAATTGTAACTCCTTCTGGTTTAAGAGCTTGAGTTTGGTGATACACACCTTAGCCTTAGCGTATTATATAATAAGATGCATTGTGTGAGAAAAATTATACATTTTGCCAAAAAGGATCTTAATTAAGTATTCAATTAAGAATTTTAATACCACTTACATCGGAGTGAAAGGAGCCAATTAAGGCACCAGACTCCTATCATTTCTTCAAATCGCCTATGGCGATATAGGACCGAAAGAGAGTACTACTACTACTTTCTTTTTCTATCCTCAACAAACTCAAAAAAAAAAAAAAAAAAAAAAAAATATCGGTAGGACTTGACTCTACCGACTTTTTGGGGGCCAAAAAAACTTGTGGTAATGGTCGGGAAAATATCTGGAGATGATGTAGTAATAAATGTTTACTCCTCCGCTGTCTGTAACTAGAGCCCTGCGCTGATAAACAAAACGTTATCCGAATCCGCCCCGCATCCGCACGTCTGTTATCCACATCCGCCCCACATCCGCACGACTGTTATCCACATCCGCCCCGCATCCGCACAACTGTTATCCACACCCTCCCCGTATCCGCATGACTGTTATCCACATCCGCCCCGCATCCGCACGTCTGTTATCACATCTGCCCCACATCCGCACGTCTGTTATCCACATCCTCCCCGTATCCGCACGTCTGTTATCCACATCCGCCCCACATCCGCCCCACATCCGCACAACTGTTATCCACATCCGCCCCACATCCGCACAACTGTTATCCACATCCTCCCCGTATCCGCACGTCTGTTATCCACATCCTCCCCGTATCCGCACAACTGTTATCCACATCCGCCCCACATCCGCACAACTGTTATCCACATCCTTCCCGTATCCGCACGACTGTTATCCACATCCGCCCCGCATCCGCACGTCTGTTATCCACATCCGCCCCGCATCCGCACGTCTGTTATCCACATCCGCCCCGCATCCGCACAACTGTTATCCACATCCACCCCACATCCGCACAACTGTTATCCACATCCTTCCCGTATCCGCACGACTGTTATCCACATCCGCCCCGCATCCGCACAACTGTTATCCACATCCTCCCCGTATCCGCACGACTGTTATCCACATCCGCACGTCTGTTATCCACATCCTTCCCGTATCCGCACGACTGTTATCCACATCCGCCCCGCATCCGCACAACTGTTATCCACATCCACCCCGCATCCGCACAACTGTTATCCACATCCGCCCCACATCCGCACGTCTGATATCCACATCCACCCCGCATCCGCACAACTATTATCCACATCCGCCCCGCATCCGCACAACTGTTATCCACATCCACCCCACATCCGCACAACTGTTATCCACATCCGCACAACTGTTATCCACATCCACCCCGCATCCGCACAACTATTATCCACATCCGCCCCACATCCGCACAACTGTTATCCACATCCACCCCACATCCGCACAACTGTTATCCACATCCTTCCCGTATCCGCACAACTATTATCCACATCCGCCCCGCATCCGCACAACTGTTATCCACATCCACCCCGTATCCGCACAACTGTTATCCACATCCGCCCCACATCCGCACGTCTGTTATCCACATCCACCCCGCATCCGCACAACTATTATCCACATCCGCCCCGCATCCGCACGACTGTTATCCACATCCGCCCCACATCCGCACAACTGTTATCCACATCCTTCCCGTATCCGCACGACTGTTATCCACATCCGCCCCGCATCCGCACAACTGTTATCCACATCCACCCCGTATCCGCACAACTGTTATCCACATCCGCCCCACATCCGCACGTCTGTTATCCACATCCACCCCGCATCCGCACAACTATTATCCACATCCGCCCCGCATCCGCACAACTGTTATCCACATCCACCCCGCATCCGCACAACTGTTATCCACATCTGCACAACTGTTATCCACTTCCACCCCGCATCCGCACAACTGTTATCCACATCCGCACAACTGTTATCCACATCCGCCTCGCATCCGCACGACTGTTATCCACATCCGCCCCCGCATCCGCACAACCGTTATCCTCATTCGCCCCTCATCCGCACGACTTTCTTCCTCATTCCCACGATGGTTATCCGAATGTAATGACACTAAAATAATATTTAAAATTATACTAAAGCAACATAGACATTTGAGGAAAAAGTCGCTCCCTTAGACTTGGTATGTCATGAGCTATGTTTAAAATGAATGTTATACAGCCAGAATAGCAATCCTTTCCTGTTCAGAGTGTTAATTATGCTTAATGAGATTAGCTAAAATCGTAGTCCTACATTTGTCATAGAAAGACATACCGTAACTAAAAAATAAAATAAAAAAAAGATGTCATAAACATCCGGGTCCTAATAATAATATAAAACAAGTCCGGATTGTATTCTAAAAACTATCCGCACATTTTCTCCAAACATTATCCGCAGCTTATCCGATATCCGCACAGCCATGCAAATTGTATCCGCATGGCGAAAAATTTTGTGGACATCCGCATCCATCTATAACCCATCAACTGTCCACTTTCTTGATCATGACTAGTGCACGGGTGTTGATGCCGTAAAAAAGTTTAAAAAATGCACTTAAAATTTTCAAAAATGACTGTAATAAATGACCTAAAAATTCGAAAAATGCACTATAAAGTGCAGAAAATGTTCTTATAATAATAATAATCAACTCACCAATTTTTCAAAAATGACGTCATAAGCTCAAACAGAAAAGTCGATCAAAATAGAATTCTCGCACTTAACAAAAGGTTTATGTTCACTTTAGTCTAAGTTGCACTGCACTACGAATGTCATTGTGATGTTGTCAATTTTATACCATGTAGAGATGTATCGACTTTTGAGGAAAGGTTCTTCCTGGCGTGCCTCAGCTATGTAGAGTATATTCAATGCTGTTATTAAAAGATTTAGGCTTAATCCAATTTGTCGAACAAACATTGGCCAATCAGCTCCAATGAGAGTTGACGAGGAAAGAAATTGACAGCGGATAAATGAGTTTTTGTTATGAAGGGCACCACCCAATCTCCTTTCCAGTGAGGGGAAAATAATAATGAAATATTGATCGGGTTGCTCCAAATAAACAAAAGTTTTCCGTCCGATAATAGAAAAATGCAAGTTTTATAGTGGCCTAAATATAGAAGGTTTCTCACATACTTACTCACTTACGTGTTTGCTTACGTAGGTGTTTCTTTAGACAGGGATGAGGAAGGATAGTGCCACACCCATATCACGGCCACCCCTCTGGATAACTGAACAGCTGACCGGTTTACTCATTTAATAAGTTGCGATATCGCTAAAAATTTAAACGAGTGATTAGTGGATCCAAAAGTCTTTGCCCCTATATTTTTGTAGCAAAAAAGAAAGAAACATAGGTAATTACAAATATACGTACTGTTCTACGCATCTTACACTATTTTTCCACATAGTCTCCACATTTGTTCAGATATTTGTCCCATCGCATCACTAAATTCGAGAGGCCCCTCTGGTAGAATTCAGCCGGCTGACTGTGGAACCATCGTCGGACTGCTGTCTTAGCGTCATCGTTACACGTGTAGCGCTGTCCTGCCAGAAACTTCTTCAGCGGACCATGATAATGCGAGACCACATGTGACAACCAGAACCACCAACAAGCTTCAGCCATTTCACTGGGAGAGTCTGGACCATACAGTCCGGACCTCTCACCCCAAGTGATTTCCACGTTTTTTTGTCAGCTGAAGAAGTTCCTGACAGGACACAGATTCACGTGCAACGATGACGCCAAGACAGCAATCCGACGATGGTTCCACAGTCAGCCGGCTGAATTCTACCACAGAGGCATGTCGAATTTAGTGATGCGATGGGACAAATGTCGAAACAAATGTGGAGACTATGTGGAAAAATAGTGTTAAGTACATAGAACAGTATGTATATTTGTAATTACCTGTATGCATTCTTCTTTGGCTAAAACATATAGGGGCAAAGACTTTACGATCTGCCCTCGTACAAACCAATAATTTGTCATCAATCTGAAGATTGTCTTTATTTTTGAGTATAACCAAATTTCATAATTTTATTTTTTGGCTCTGCGGGGTGATTGATCTCTCTGATCACCCACCATAGTTACACTACTTCAATTGAATCGGTCGGAGGTGAAAAGCATTACGTCAGTTTTTACTACTTTTCAGGAGAGAGATAAAACGTAATTGACAGAACAGAACTTAACAAACACACTATATTAGTCATCTATGTTGTGAAGCAACTACTCAGGTTATATTTGTGTTAGCGGAATATCAATTTTAATTTAATAAACATATTTTTCAAATCAATTTTGCAAACGTGACTTAATGCCTTTCAGCTCCATGGTCAGTTTAGTGCGGCATTAAGCCATCCAGAATGAATATTTCACATGATATTTTATTTTAAAATTAATTTGTAACATAAAAACCACCAAAACCCTGCACAAATGTAATTTACAAATATTACTGTAACACGCGGGAATCTTGCAGTGCGGCCAACATTAAGGTATACGGCGATGAAACGCAGCAAGTCGTTGACTTAATGCTCTTCTCCTCTGATCGCACTACAAGTAACAGTGGTTTCTGGCTTAAACCCACAAAACAAATTGCTTTGTGACGGATTTTGCGTTGCCACTGAGCTTCCGTGCTTTTTCTCTTGATGAAAATGTTTTGTGTGTAGCTTAAACAGAAGGCTGACCTAATTCTTTCCTATGCTGTTCCAAGGCCCTTGGGTCAGTACTTCACAATACTAATTCTTAAAAAAATGACCAGTTTTGACTTAATGCTTCTCAGCTCAGACCGATTCAAGTATGTCTTGATAATATCAAAGAACCATATTTGGAAGAAGATGCATATTACTTTTTTCTCTCTCTTTTTTCAGTAAATATTGTAACGATATTTGCTAAAATACAATGGACCTAGATCGGTTCTCCCTGGAATTAAATAGGCCTACAAACAAATGTTGTTATTGATGCGTGACCAATGTATAACTGTTTGTATTGCATGCATGACATTTATAATAACACATTAGAAAATGCGTAGTTACCTACAAACATTTAACTCTAATTACTATAACAATGGCATTATTGTATAAAACGTAACAAATCGAAGCTAAAGAGACCAACAAAAAATTCGATTAATCCAAACATTCAAATTACAGTAGTGGCAATTATTTTGTTTCTCAATACTTAACATCCTTACATGGTTCTAAGTTATGCAGGCCGTCAACCCCTGTTGCTTACAATGTGTTCCTCGCGAAGCTGAAACCACTGGATCCCGTTGGCACTGCCTAATCTGTTGATGGTTCGAATAGAGCGGTTGGCAGTGCTAGAGTGCAAATAGCAGGAGCAATGTCTAAATTGTTTAATCATTGGCACCGGGAAGTGCACTACTAACCACCACAACTCCTGATTTAAGTCCCTGCGGGGGCAGATAACCTCGTAGTTCCGCCCCTTAAAACAACAATGACTAACTATGACTAAGTCCCTGTGACTTTGATATAATCCCTAAGATAGAGGAATCACTTCACACTTGAAGAAATCCATCAAACAACTGACTAGTTTATTCGTACAGTACCATCAACAGATTAGCAGTACCAATGGGATCCAGCAACTTTCGAATCGCGAGGAACACATTGTACGCAACGCTGGTGGTTACATCGAAGGCCTGTAAAACAATGAACTAGATAAGATGATAAGTATCGAGAAAAAATAGTGCAACTACTCACTGGTATTTCTACTAGTAGCGATATCTATGGAGTCATTGTGATGTAGCCTGTTTGGTCTTTCACATTTTGTTGGTTACTGTGGTTGAAAGTGCCTATACTGTAGATAACAACATATTATGCAGTCGCAATCTTCCAGATTCATAATTTTCCCAAACTTTTGTAGATAGAAAGGGAGTGAGCACATATTTATTTTACAAATAGAGGCGAATAACATCGAATATAAATTTAGGTATTAGAAAGTAAAATTTGAAAGCCATGCTGGAGCGTGAAACTTGGACTATTGGCGCAGCAGAAGAGAGAGAAATAAGCTTTGGTTTTAGTTTCAAACGACTGAAATGGTCAATCTTTTATTAAGTAAATATTCATTGAGAAATGCTATGTGTAAAAGAAATTTACATGATGCTGTTGTTTGAGTCTTCAGACTTTTGACTGGATTAATGCAGCTCTCCATGCCTCCCAGTCCTGAGCTAATAGCTTCATCTCCACACAGCTACCATACCTTACATCCCAGGCAATTTGTATTCTAACCTTGTTCTTTACCTCGAGACTGGCTGCGTGGCTCAGCGGTAACGTTCTCGCCTGCTGTGCCTAAGATTGCAGGTTCGAATCCTGGCGCATCAGAATGATCAGATGAGAGGGACCTGTGTCAGTAGTTCTACTGGCACGTTAAAAATCGCCTTCGGGGCAACATTCCGGCACCCCGGCGTCTCTAAAAGTCGCAGTTGTTAAAAGGGACGCAAAACCAATAACATTATTATTATTACCTCCATGAATTGTGATCGAAATAAAGTTAGGATTCGAGAGCTAAGGACCCATAGATTAAAATTGCGGAAAAACTAAAATTCGAAAATGTTTAGGATTTTTTTTGGGCATTTAGCCATCCCTTAAGAGGCCAACTATCGAGGTCATATGAGGGGATTAATTGCTAGTTTTGCTTTAGAAGAGAGAAACTGACATAAAAAAGACTGCATCATAAAACTGGAATCTTATATCGAGGAGGTCTATAAGCCATTCTCATATAACCGCGTCTTTTTTACTGACCATAAATCTTACACTTTCAAAGAACATTACGTGGGAAGATGTTGCATGGCCCGTTATAACTTAGATTGTTTGGACATCAATAAACCTTCTTCTTTTAAAGATGGCGCAAGCAGAGGTTATATTTAATCTGCCGGTACCGCACGGAGTTAATGGTCTCGCCGTTTATTAGGACTCTATCTTCTTGTTTCCCAACTCCCCATAGGGTGAGATGTAACATATTGAATAAGGTGTGAGATACTGATGATGTCATACTATTTTCATTTTAACGGGGACATATGCATCCGTAGGTGACGGCTTTGGTAATAATAATAATAATAATAATAATAATAATAATAATGATGAAAATGAAAATCCACAGCCTGCTTCCAGTCTCTGACCGGGTCAGGAATGGAATGAATGAAGCCCCCATCTAGCGGCGAGGATATGAACTGTGCCGGCTGCCGAGGCCTGACGCACTCCTCTGGGGCAATGATTAAATGAATGACAGATGAAATGAAAGGATAGTGGAGAGTGTTGCTGGAATGAAATTTTGGCAGGGAAAACCGGAGTACCCGGAGAAAAACCTGTCTGCCTCCGTTTTGTCCAGCACAGATCTCACATGGAGTGACCGGGATTTGAACCACGGACCCAGCGGTGAGAGGCCGGCGTGCTGCCGCCTAAGCCACGGAGGCTTCAATAATAATAATAATAATAATAATAATAATAATAATAATAATAATAATGTTGTTTGAGTCTTCACTCTTTTGACTGGTTTGATGCAGCCCTCCATGCCTCCTGTCCTAAGCTATTCGTTTCATCTATACATAGCTACCACACCCTACATCCGAGGCAATCTCTTTAACATATTCCAACCTTGGTCTACTCCTACAGTTTTTGTCCTCGACCCTTCCCTCCATAACTAAGCTTGCTATTCCTGGGCGTCTTAGAATGTGTCCTACCAACCTATCTCTTCTCTTCATTAGCAGTCGCCAGAAACATCTCACCTCTCCCACTAGTCTTAATACCTCTTCGTTTGTAACCCTATCTACCCATCTGATCTTCATCATTCTCCTGTAACACCACATTTCAAACGCTTCAATTCTCCTCTTTTCTGCTGCACCAATAGTCCAAGTTTCACTTCCATAGAGTGCCACGCTCCAGACAAAGGCTTTCAAAAATGACTTCCTAACACCTAAATCTATATTCGATAATAATAATACTTTAAATCAATTATTCTCCAAGCTCAGCTTCACCCACGGAATCTAAGAGGGATCTTCTAAGAGGGATTCTTCTGCCGCCACACGAACAGTGTCTTGGAGCTGGACACACTTTGTCAGCAGATCAATTGGGGATAGCGACAGGCCGATCGCCCACGCGACCGCTAACTTGAGTCTAATGAAGGGAAGGTCAGGTACGGGAGTGGGAAGGAAGTCGGTCGTAGGCCTGTTGAAAGGAACCATCCAGGCATTTGCTTGGGGGTGAAAATGGGTAACCACGGAATACCATTTTCAGGACGGCCGAGGCGGGGTTCAAACCACGCTCTCCCGATACGACGGGCGGTTGGTAATATATTGATGACTTAAACCTCGTTGCGTAGTGGCTAGCATTCTTGGATGTCAACGCAGAGGCCCGAGTTCGATTCCTGGCTTTACCAAGAAATGTAATTCTGATCTGAGGGTTGGAACGGGGTACACTCAGTCTCGCGAGGCAAAACTTAGATGAGGTGGATTCAATTCTCACCTCAGCCATCTTGGAAGTGGCTTTCCCTTGTTTCACTCCTTTACGCCAGGCAAATGCCAGGATGGTACCTAACTTAGGACCACGGCCGCTTCCTACATAAATCCTACCTAAATTACAAATTCACACACTAGTACAGACATCACAGGTTATCAAACAACTTTTACACAGAGCCAAGTACACGGGGCTACATGACCGCGTTTCGCAGTCCCTAAACTAAGGAACCAACCTATCTGGAATTAGTGTGGACAATTTTGCGACGATCTGACACCTAGTTACCATGGCAACTATTAGTGCAGAAGTGCATAGTTCCCACTTGTTGAGGCGTGCGAGATCACCATAAACAGTTCGATTAAAAAAAAGTCCTCTCGGCACGCCGGAAGGCGGAGGTAGATTTCACCGGACAAACTTAGGGATAGTCGAAAATAGGCAGAATATGCAGGTTTTCGTAGAAGGATCAGACCACATTTATTGCGTGAAAGTATTTTATAATTGGAGATTAATTAACTTTGTTTTTCGTCATTTTATGCATATTTTAAACATTCTATTGTCTTATGATGACGGTAACCTTCTTGTCATTTGGAGTCCATTTTTATACTTGTGGTCACACTGTCCTTATGCAAAGTTTCGACACTGATGTGTAACTATGTAACGGTCTGTTACTTCTTCACGCAAAATTATATCTCCCGCAGAGATGTTGGTTGGTTCCTCAGTTTAGGGGCTGCGACAACGTGGTCATGTAACCCCGTGTACTTTGGGTGAGTGTAGAATATGTCTGATAAACGGTGTGAATTGTGATAGCTGTATTAGTCTGTAATTCAGGTAAGGAATGCAGACGCTCAATTTCAAGCAGTAGTTCCTAATGTTGCTACCAGATACTACCGTCAACGACACCTAGCTGTGAACTTGGCTACTAGATGCCACCGCAATCAGCAACTCGCAACGAACGTTGGAACTTCCCCTCCAAAGGAAAGCATACTGAGGGATTTTTAGCGCTCTTAGAAAATCTGACGACTTTGGCCGGCTTTGAACCCGCGACCTTGGGCATAGGAGTTCAGCATGCTACCAGTTAAGTCACCGAAGCCGCATCACACTTAGTCAGATGGAAATCTGAATCTGATCTCGCGCAAGTGCGTTGTCATGGCAACGTCTGATGGCTCATCCCTCATCAATTTAGTAGTGTTGCTATGTCAACCACTGATAGCTCTTGGCATTTTCTTACAATTCCGAAATCATTTTTCTCATCCCTTGGCGTAATGGTGGCTCATATCAAAAATTCTTTCAGACAAACGTTTTAGGTAATTATTAGGGGAATATTGTCCATTTTGTACGGTTTTGATATTGTGCCTATTAACAGAGATATGATTAATGTTTCCCGAAAAAAACACTTTTTCCCACCCCTTTGGTCAATGGTTGGTGCTATCAAAAAAACGTTTCAAACATAAATTTCTGAGCTTTATCCGACACATAGTATGAACTTTGAACGGATTCGATATTTCACATATTAAGAGAGTTATAGCAATATTTCATTTTTTCGAAAAAAAGTCCCCCATTTTCATCCCCTTCGACCGATTTAGCCCAGTAACGACCTCGTCCGAGATTTTATGGGTATACATATTCGGTAAAAAATTCAAAGTGATTGGTGCAAAATTACGGCAGTTATCGTGTCCACAAGAAACTGATATACATATATATACATATATTACATAAATTATATATAAACTTTTGAACTGACGGTGGTTTTCGGGTCTGGGGGATGTGAAACGCGAAGATATGTCGAAATTTTCCGGAAATCGAAACATGGTACCCATTGCAATAGTTAGCTTTCTAATGAAATCTACCTAAAATACTGCCGTCAACGACACCTAGCTGTGAACTTGGCTACTAGATGCCACCTCAATCAGCAACTCGCAACGAACGTTGGAACTTCCCCTCCGAAGGAAAGCAAACTCAGGTTTTTTAGCGCTCTTAGTAAATCCGACGACTTCAGCCGGGTTTGAACCCGCGACCTTGGGCATAGAAGTTCAGCATGCTACCAGTTCCGATACCGAAGTCGCTTCCCACTGACATATGAAAACTGAATGTGATCTCGTGCAGTGGCGTTGTCATAGCAACTGCTGATGGTCATCCCTTATCAATTAAAAGTAAAGTTGTCATGGCAACCTCTCTTGGCACTTGGCATTTTCTTATAATTTAAATCATTTTGTTCACCCCGTGGCGTAATGGTGGGTCATATCAAAAATTCTTTCAGACAAAAGTTTTAGGTAATTATTGGAGGAATATTGTCCATTTTGTGCGGTTTTGATATTGTGCCTATTAACAGAGATATGATTAATGTTTCCCGAAAAACCCACTTTTTCCCACCCCTTTGGTCAATGGTTGGTGCTATCAAAAAACTTATTTGACATAAATTTTTGGCACTTATCCGACACATATTATGAACTTTGAAGGGATTCGATATTTCATGTATTAAGAGAGTTATAGCGATATTTCACTTTTTCGAAAAAAGCCCCCCATTTTTACCCCCTTTGACCAATTTTGCCCATTAACGAACTCGACCGAGATTTTATAGGGATACATATTATGTAAAAAATTCAAAGTGATTGGTGAAAAATTACGGCAGTTATCGTGTCCACAAGAAACTGATATATATACATAAATTATATATAAACTTTTGAACTGACGGTGGTTTTGGGGTCTGGGGGATGTGAAACGCGAAGATATGTCGAAATTTTCCGGAAGTCGAAACATGGGACCCATTGCAATAGTTAGCTTTCTAAAGAAATCTACCTAACATGCCCATAATTCTATGCTTTGGTTCTGCATCGTCATAATTTTATCTTTGGCTTTCGACGTTTATTTAAACCAAGTTAATCATAAATAATGTTTACTTACATCGGATGATTTGTTATGATGGACTCATATGATTGTTTGTTGTTAATAATTCATTTTATGTTCGACCATGGCGAAATGTGCCGGTCCCGTGGTGTTCGGGTAGCGCGCCTGCTTCTCACCTGGAGGCTCCGGGATCGATTCCTGGCTCCGACAGGGATTTTAGAAACAGCGTGAGGTCTGGAACGGGGTGCACTCAGCCTCGTGAGGACAAGTAAGTAGCTGTCTGACTGTGAGGCAGCGCCCCGATCACGGAAACCAAGATTAACGGCCGAGGGGACCCGATGCGCTGATCACGCGTCACCTCAATATCTGCAAGCCAAATGGCTGGGCAGCGGTCGCCTGGTAGGCCTAGGCCCTTCATGGGCTGTAGTGCCAGGGGTTATTACATTGCGAAATGTAAACATTAGACTATAATGTCAGAAAACTGAACTATAATGAGGCTCATTATAGTACAAGTTTTCACTATGATAAAGTTTCTCCCACCAATCAGAGCTCAAGTAGCAGTTGTGTGACCAATTAGGTAAGGATAGCATCACACCTGCGCTGACTTCCCCGGCCTCCTATTTTAAATTTCACTGTGTGGCTTCTAGTGTCATAGTGGGGTATTCCAGGAGGCCATGATATTTTCTGCGTTCCATGCGCTCTGTTCAGTACATAAAACTGGTGAAATCTCGACAGATATTTATGAATATTTATGTTCGAACATAAAATAGCTATACTGTAGTTATTGACGAACATAAACAGTCGTATGCAACTCGCCTATAATGGTAATAATTAAGACACGATTCGCTCGTTTCATAATTTTCATACATTGCATAATGTACTATTAAGGGCTTGGGACATCTCGGTCACCAGCTATAACTATCTTAGTATGTAAAAAGTCCAATCCCTTCAAAGTTCGTACAAAGGGCCAAAAACAAATCTCAGTAAAGGATTTTAATAACAACAACCAGAACAAAAATGGAGTTTTGAGAAAAAGAATAAAGCATACGTCCTTTAAGGGAGGCTGGGACTGAGTTTTTGGCGAAAAAAGTAAAAATTATCGATTTTTAAATTTGTGCATATTATTGTACGCCGGATCATTTGGCGGTGGTATTTTTCATTTTCGGCCATTTTTATAGTACTAGCGTGACATTTAAATGTCCGGTTGAGTGCTGGGGAAACGCCCCCATCCTCTAGCTTCAACGCAACAATGCCCATCTTCAAATTGCCCCCAGAGCTACTATCTAGTGAGTTGACGAGGTAACAATACTACGGTAACTATAGAAATGCCAATTACGTAACGTGTTTCTTCTGTGTTCAGTTTTATTTATATAACTGCCATATTACTAGTTTAGCCTTCAACCATGTTTTATTTACTAAAATGTTCTTTTTTTTTTTCATATATACATTTTCAAGTATTTAAAATGTTCCAGCTGAACCAATTTGGTTTCAAATTCCATGAGAATTTCATGGGTTGTTAACACCTATATTGTCTTGATATTAACAGAAGGATTTTTTTATAATGTTGATACTTCAAAAGATAGTAGCCTTCAAAGGGGTATTTTTTAGCATAATTTGAGAAAAACATAATCACATAAAACATATGTTTTCCTCACATTCATGGACTACATATGCAGACTTTCTCTGTGTTAAAATTCTTTCCATACCTTGATGTGCCTGTACACCAGTTTCCAATGTGATATTTGAAGTAACTGTTCAGCTGGAGCATTTTTATGCTTATCGATTTTATTTTATTTTATATTGTAAATGTTAATTTCTCAGAAAGTTCTGTTGATATTTTCCTAAAAATTGGTAAATGGCCTTATTTCACCATCAGGAGACCACAAACCAAATTTCATTCAATTCTATCAATAATTACTATTTTTCATAAATTCAGTCCCAGCCTCCCTTAATAGGCACAACATCGAAAACGTTTAAAATGGTCGATATTCCTCTAAATATTACCTAAAAAGTTTGTCTGAAAGAATTTGTGACGTGACCCACCCTTACGCCAAGGGATGAGGAAAATATTTTGGGAATTATAAGAAGATTGGGATTCTCGTATGATAAACATAATTATGGTATACAACAATTAGCAAATTTTGTGAATTCGATTTTTTTTGCTCGGTAAAATCTACCTCCGCCTTTCGGCGTGCCGAGAGGGATTTTTATAATAGGAATCATTTGTGTACCAAATTTTTGGTTCACTACAGGGGAAGAGTTGTTTGAGTTATATTAGAGTCTTGGACATTAGCATTTCAGTCCCGTGGAAATTCCACTTTCATCCGCCTACTGCACTCCGGCTATCAAATGACCTTGGTTGGTTCCTCAGTTTAGGGGCTGCGACAACGCGGTCATATAGCCCCGTGTGGTGTAGAATCTATTTGATAACCGGTGTTAATTGTGATGGCTGTATTAGTGTGTGTGTTATCTGTAATTCAAGTAAGGACTGCAGACATTCAATTTTCAAGTAGTTGCTACTTTTGCTACCAAATGCTACCTTCAACGACAATTAGTTGTGAACTTGGTTACTAGATGCCACCGCAGTCGGCTCCTGGCGAACGTTGGAACTTAAGAGCGTTCGTCAAATCCAACCTATAATTTAGCTTCACACAAGTGTTGGTTGGTTGGTTCCTTAGTTTAGGGGCTGCGACAACGCGGTCATGTAGCCCCGTGTACTTTGGGTGAGTGTAGAATCTGTCTGATAACCGGTGTTAATTGTGATGACTGTATTAGTGTGTTTATCTGTTCTTTTAATTCAAGTAGGGACTGAAACTTTGAATTTTCAAATAGTTCCTACTTTTGCCACCAAGCGCCACCGTCAACGACTACTAGGCCTAGTTCAGAACTTAGCTACTAGACGCCACCGCAGTCGGCTCTTGGCAACGAACGTAGCAACCTAAGAGCGTTGTTTACATTCTTAACCTATCCAATTTAGTTTCACACAGGTGTAATTAGTGGAAAGATCTTTAACATGCCATAAATCTATGACATGGGACCGCCGGCTTTACTTACCCTCCGAAGGAAGGCATACTGAGGGATTTTTAACGCTCTTAAAAAATCCGACGGCTTCGGCCGGGTTTGAACCCGCTATCTTGGGCATAGAAGCTCAGCATGCTACCGACTACGCCACCGAAGCCGCCCTACACAAAAGTGTAATTAGTGGATGGTTCTTTTACATGCCATCAATCTATGCGACCGCCAGCTTTACTTCCCCTCCGAAGGAAGGCATACTGAGGGATTTTTAACGCTCTTAAAAAATCCGACAACTTCGGCCAGGTCTGAACCCGTGACCTTGGGCATAGAAGCTCAGCATGCTACCAACTGCGCCACCGAAGCCGCCACAAATGTTGTTATTCATAATTTCCACAACGGTGGATATGCCCACTTTGGTTTGAAGCACATATAATATGTCGTTTTGTGCTATTTATCAATTAAATACTTTTCCAATGACAGGCTAATCTTTTTTTAATTTTTTAAATGAGATTTCTGCTCACGTTTCATTGTCCTTACGTTAAAGTCCAAAAGCTTCACACGGCCTCACTAGTATTTCAAAAACAAACCAAAGGAATGGAACACAAAGTTTTAGTAGTATTGTCAGCATTGTTCCCTTAGCAACGCGACACTCGAATAGCAACAATCGACATTTAAGCGACGCTGGCGCTTTCTCCCGCACATTCCTTCTCTTGTTGGAAACACTACTGAAGTTACAGCATACCTTTATTCGAAGACGGCTTCGGTGGCGTAGTTGGTAGAAGCTGAGCTTCTATGCCCAAGATCGCGGGTTCAAACCCGGCCGAAGTCGTTGGATTATTAAGAGCGTTAAAAATCCCATGTCATGGATTTGACATGTAAAAGAACCTTCCACTAACTACAACTGTATGAAGCTAAATGTGTAGGTTAGATTTGATTAACGCTCTATTAGGTCCAACGTTCGTCGCCAGATGCCGGTTGCGGTGGCGAATAGTAGCCAAGTTTAGAGCTAGGTGTCGTTGACGGTAGCATTTGGTAGCAAAAGTAGAAAATACTTGAACTTGATCATCTGCAGTGCTTACCAGAATTACAGATAACACACACTAATACAGCCATCACAATTAACACCGGTTATCAGACAGATTCTACACACACCCAAAGTACACGGGGCTACATGGCTGCGTTGTCGCAGCCCCTAAAGAAACGAACCAACCAACGTTTATTTGAAAGGAAAGGGTTAAGAGGCTTGTGGTGTATCACTGCGGCACGTGGAATTGTGGAAGATTTCATTTTGTTGGAACGGGGACAAAATAGCCAGCAGGGAGCCAATTAACTGAGACTAACTACAAGAGCCAGATAATGAGGAGAAGACGGGAGACCACAACAATAAGATTCTCGTGTGAGACAGGACAGACAGACTTCATTCCAAAACTCACTTCTAGTAGTGCTCTTTATCACCGTTAAAAATGTCAGGGTAATATCAATAATAGTTTCGGAGATATAGAATGCCGGTGAAATATTTCGCATAGCCACCATGTTTAAATTGGTGAGACGTAATAAAATTTGAATGGCGCGGTCGGGGTTGGACGAAATAGTACTATGATCTCACCGAGTTTCATTGAAATCGCTCCGATGTTAAGATTGTATCAGGGACACACACACATACACACGCGGACAAAAGGTGATCTCATAAATGAAAATAGGCTAAAAATGGCCAGCTGAGCGGAGTGAGGAGGGAAAAACGCTATGTTACTACCGAGCGATTGAAGCATTTGCTTCTTCTGATGTAGGCCTACTTAATTTCTGGGATTGCAAATGTTTCCTTTCCAGCAAATATGCTGAGAATGTGTAAGCGCATGCGAAAAAAAACAACAACCAGGTGTTCCGTGAAGAACTAAAATAGCCTATTTTCATATATCCTACTAATATTAACTGCCTCTATCAACATACAAATTGTCAGTTTGATTGCTGTAATAGATTCGTAGATATTGAGAACCGTATAAATAATTTGGATGGTCACCATGTTGGATTTTTATATTATAGGCCTTAGATTTATGTACTATAACATGAAGATTATTGTGCAGGAGTTTTATTCAAACTTCATTTGCATGATAAGGACACACGAAACAAAAGCAGGATTTTAAAATTTCGCTCATCCGCTATCTTGTGGTTATGAAAATAATTTAAATGAATTAGATGCCAGTCGATTAAAATTTGTATAAGCATATACCGCATAAAGTTTCACTGCGCTCGGATGGTTAAAACGCAAGAAACGTCCATTTGAATATTTAAATTTCGCGTCGCCGCCATGTTGGATTTGTGCTCGCCAGGTTATTGAACGTCGCATAGGTGAACTTATGCTTATAGCTTCTATACACTTACTAAATTTCAGTTTGATTGCTGTAGTAGATTAATAGATATTGTGAACTGTCTAAATATTTCGGATGGTCGCCATGTTGGATTTTAATATATGTAGGCCATAGAGTTATGTACTATGAGATGATGATTATTGTGTACGTTTATTATGCAAATGTCGATTTCGATCGCATGTTTAGAACACAAGAAATAAAAACTTAATTTTCGAAATTCGCAAAGCCGCCATCTTGAGGTTACGTAAACAATTGAACTAAATTAGATACCAGTACATTACAATATGCATAAATATTTGCTGTACGAAGTTTCATTGCGTTTTGGATCATTAAATCGCGAGAAAAGTCTACATAAAACTTTCAAATTCGCTTGGCCGCCTTGTTCGTTTTGTAGTTAACGGGTTTTCGAAAGTCTCATGGATGAACTTCCAGAAGCGCCCTTTATCTCCGTACAAAATTTCATGGTGATACCGGTAATAGTTTCAGAGATATAGAATGGCGGTGAAATATTTCGCACAACCGCCATCTTGAGGTTATGTAAACAATTGAACGAAGTTAGATGTCGGTGCATTACAATGTGTATAAACATATACTGTACCAAGTTTCATTGTGTTTGGTTGGTTAAATCGCGAGAAACGTCTATTTAAATGTCGCAACTTCGATTGGCCGCCAAGTTGGTTTTGTAGTTACCAGGTTTTCAAAAGTCACATAGGTGAACTTATAGTAGTTTCTTTTATCACCGCACAAAATTCCAGGGTGATATCGGTAATAGTTTCGGAGATATTGAATGCTGGTGAAATATTTCGCACATCCGCCATGTTGGATTGGTGAGACGTAACAACATTTAAAGGGCACGGTCGGGGTCGCACGGAATAGTGCTATGAACTTACCGAGTTTCAATGAAATCGCTCCAGCCATTTAGAAGTTATTACGGAGGGCACACAAAAATCCTCACACACACACACACACACACACGCTCACACCCAGACAGACACACGGACAAAAGTGATCTCAAAGCCTATTCTTTCATGAATGAAAATAGGCTAAAAACGAGCCTTACAGTAGTCGCATATGATGTGTAACATCTGACATGTTATTCGAATAATTCCATATTACTTACTCGCATTTTTTAAAGAATTAACTCATAGTGCTACCTTGTGCCAGCAAACATGAAGGATTCCTTCGTGTTATTACCATCGGTAAGTTCTCATTACTATTATTTCTGCAATAACTACTTGTAAAACTCCAGTCACAAATCCTTTCAGGAAATATGATATAATAGTGCTGTATTTTGGCCGACAGTACCTCGAGTGCTTACATTAAATAAGAACACAGCAAAAGTAGTAAGATTTAATAAATCATAATTGTTTTCAGCAAATATGATTTAATGAATATTTTCACACCAAAGAACGACAGTTTGAAGATGATTATTGTAGGAATATCTGTAATGGATCCTCCAAACCTTGAAGTAAATCGTATGCGATTTACATTCCACATAGCCACATGGCCGACAGTATGTCGTTGTACCAATCTCCGCCACCGCGCACGTTCATTGTTTCCGTTGCATTTCCGTCCCACCTCCGTCCCTTTTTACAAAATCACCCCCACACAAAAATATACAGCAACCGAGTGGAATGATGTTACACATTAAAAATATCCAGCAACCGAGCGAAAAGATGTTACACATCAATAAATAAATAAATACATAAATAAATAAATAAATAAATAAATAAATAAATAAATAAATAAATAAATAAATAAATAAATAAATAAATAAATAAATATTCATTTGAGAAGACAAAGTATATGGAAGGGACTAAATCAGATTTCAACATTCAACCATTAATCACCAATTAACTTATGGGAATATCACTCAAGTAGACAAATTTAAATATCTAAGTGAAATTATTGAACCAGCAGGGTTAAATCAACAAGCTAACAGAGAAAGAACTACAAAGCTACAACGAGCATACAAAATTACTTGAAACAGATACAATAGAAGAACTACAGTATATTAACAAAGGCAAAATTAAGACATTATAACACAGTCGTTAAAACAGAAGCTCTAAATTCATCTGAAACTATTATAATTGGTGGCAAATCTCGAATAAAATGATCGAAAAACAGAAAGGAAAATCCTCAGGAAAATCTTAGCACCAAAGTATGAAAATGGAATTTGGATGAAAAGAAAATGACATGAAATTTTTCAAGCTACAGAAAAAAATCACAGATATCTTCAGGAAACGGTGGTTACAGGCTTACGGACACCTATATAGAATGGGCAATAACAGGCACACACAGAAAATTTTCAGTCAAGCCTTATCAATGAAAATCAAAACAACTGACTAAAAGAAATCAGTTAAGACATAAATGAAATTGGCTGATATGAAGAAATAATTCAAGACAGAATAAAATTCAGAACTTAAATTCACAAACACAAATTTTCTGAGAAGTCCACCTGACAAAATACAGGATGGACAGAACAGCGTAAAAGTGTACACAGTGAGAGGATGAAGAGATATTGGCAAGGGAAGAAGAAAAAGTGCTAAACGCGCTTCTTAGTTGGGCACAACTAATCAAATAATAATAATAATATAATAATAATAATAAAATGCATGAAGCACATCTCCTTCATAGATGTGGCGATCCCAAACAGTGGCGACATGCTAACAAATCATGTTGAAAAGCTGTCAGAAAAATACATCGAGCTTTCAGAACTGATAAGGAAGCAATGGCACATGGCACAGGACAGTTCCTATTATCATCTCCAGTACAGGCTTGATTCCCAACAACTTAAAGGAATCGCTCACAGAGTTGAAATTAGACCCAGGCTTTTTCAAACTGATGCAGAAAACAGTCATACTTTCTACGTATCGCGTAGTAAGGCTGATCTTGGGCAATCAGGCCTGAAGGAGTGGGGGAAAAGTTTGAAGCTACTACTGAATGCAGTCACCAAGAATTTGCTCCTTATGATATATACGGTATCTGGGATTGTAAATTATATCTTTCCAGCAAATATGCTGAGAATGTGTAAGCGCATGCGCAAAATAAACAATAATAAAAATAATTATAGCTACACGCCATAACATACAAGGACAGAGGTCTATAAAACCAAACTGGGAAGACGAACCCCATCGTCGACCATCTTTAAAATGGTTTGGCGTAGTAGACCATTTTTCAATTCGAGGCAAATGCCTTCCTTTGCAGGGGAAGTAAAGCCAGCGGGCCCATGTCATAGATTTATGGCATGTAAAAGAACCTTCCACTAACTAGACTTGTGTGAGGCAAAATTTGTAGGTTAGATTTGATTAATGCTCTTAAGTTCCAACGTTCGTCACCAGGCGCTGGTTGCGATTACATCTAGTAGTAGAGAAGTTCACAGCTAGGTGTCGTGGACGGTAGCATTTGGTAGCGAAAGTAGGAACTACTTCAAATTATCGTCTGTAGTCCTTTTTTGAATTAATAACAGATAATACACACACTAATACAGCCATCACAATTAACACCGGTTATAAGACTGATTCTACACACACACAAAGTACACGGGGCTACATGACCGCGTTGTCGCAGCCCCTAAACTAAGGAACCAACCAACCAACTGCTCATTTCTGTGGAGATCTTTGACCTCATTTCCACCATGAGCTCATAACGAGAACAGTAATGTTTATCGCGAAATAAATAGAACACTGGCTACACTGCCTGCTATGTCTGCAATTTAAAACAACACCAGACTCAACAAAAGTATTTCTGACATACATATGCAAAACTTTTCAATTGAAATGGCACAATAAAAGTACTGTGATTTGTTTTACTGTGCGTTAGAAGTTTATGGTCCAAATGGAATCTATTGTTACAATAGTTAGCTTGTCCATGCCTAGCGTGGAATGGGGCCGAACATTTTGCTTGGTTGGACGCAGGGGCGGCTCCCGACAAAACTTTAATGTCGGCCCAGTGGCGTGAGTAGGATTTGCTTCTGGAGGGGGATTAGTGGAGTCAAATCTGAACTAATTTTTCTTCTTCTTATTCTTATTCTCCTTCTTCTCTTAGTCGTTTACCCTCCAGGTTGGTGGAACCCACGGACTCAGCGAGGGATCTCACCACCACCGCCTCTACGGGCAGTGTCCTAGAGCTGGGAACATATCGGAGTGGATACAACTGGAGAGGTGTGATTGGCACCTCGCCCAGGCGGCCTCACCTGCAAAGCGAACAAGGGCCTCATGAGGGAAGGGAATAGATGGCCAGGTTGGATAGGCAAGGAAGAGGGAAGGAGGCGGCCGTGGCCTTGAAGAAGGAACCATCCTGGCATTTGCCCGAAGACGAAGTGGGAAACCACGGAAAACCACTTCGAGGATGGCTGAGGTGGGAATCGAATCCCCTCTACTCATTTGGAACACCCGAGGCTGAGTAGTCCCCGTTCCAGTCCTCATAACACTTTTCAAATTTCTTGGCAGAGCCGGGAATCGAACCCAGGACCTCCGGGGCGGCAGCTAACCATGCTGACCGCTACGCTACGTAGGCGACCTGAACTAATTGCGCTTTGATATTATGTTTGTTGTTTTCTACTTTATTTTTGTTTTGTGTTTTTGTGGTTGTTTTCTGCTGTTGTTTTCGAATTTTGATTTTTGCTTTGTGTTATCGGTTTTATGTTTTCTGCTTTTGCTTTTGTTTTCGAATTTTGCTTTTTGTTTATTGTTTTTGGTTTTGTGTTTGTTTTCTGGTTTTGTTTTTGAATTTTGCGTTGTGTTTTTTGTTTTTGTTTTCTGTTTTTGCTTTTGTTTTTGAATTTTGTGTTTTGCCTCGTGTATTTCATTTTTGGTTTTGTGTTTGTTTTCCGTTCTTGCTTTTTCCTTAGTGCGGGTGGGGGCAAAATAAGACAATCAAAGAAAGCAAAACTACGAGTTTTCATGTTTGATCTCGATAACATTTGATGTCCTTCTTATTACGTCTAGGGGCTTCGGTGGCGTAGTCGGTAGCATGCTTTAACTGCTATGTCCTAGATTGCGGGTTCAAACCCGGCCGAAGTCGTCGGATTTTTAAGAGCGTTAAATATCCCTCAGTATGCCTTCCTTCGGAGGGGAAGCAAAGCCGGCGGTCCCATGTCATAGATGTATGGCATGAAAGAAACTTTCCACTAATTACACTTGCGGAAGCAAAAATGTGTAGGTTAGTTTGATAACGCTCTATTAATTCCAACGTTCGCCACCAGGTGCTGACTGTGATGGCATTTAGTAGCCGAGTCCGCAGCTAGGTGTCGTGGATGGTAGCATTTGGTGGCAAAAGTTGGAATTACTTGAAAAAAATATTCGTCTGCCGTCCTTCTACCTGAATCACAGATAACACACACTAATACAACCATCACAATTAACACCGGTTAACAGACGAATTCTACACACACCAAAAGTACACGGGGCTACATGACCGCGTTGTCGCAGCCCCTAACCAACCAACCAACCAACCAACCAAAACAGATATCAGAATAAAATATTTGCATGGGGGGCGTGGTGGCTCAGCGGTCTAGCTGTATGCCTCTCACCAAGGCGGCCCGGGTTCGATTCCCGGTCAATGCATGTGAGATTTTCGAAGTGAAATGCCAAGTGCTGTGGTTCGGATTCCACGTAAAAAGGAGGTCCCGTGGCTCATGATCTCAAGATTAACGGTCACGTTAAACTACAAGCTTCCTTCCTTCCTTCCTTTTAAAATATTTGCAATTTTAAGGACATTTTGTTAATTTTATAGGGCATTTAGTTTTGGAGATTTTTAGGTCATAACTGCATTTTTAGCCTATTTTCATTTTATGAAAAAAAAAAATCGGCTTATGAGATCACCTTTTGTCCGCGCGTGTGTGTGTCCCTAATAACTTCTAAACGGATGGAGCGATTACAATGAAACTCGGTAAGATCATAGCACTATTCTGGCCGACCCCGACCGTGCCCTTCCAATTTTATTGTGTCTCACCAATCCAACATGGCGGCTATGCGAAATATTTCACCAGCATTCAGTATCTCCCAAACTGTTACCGATATCGCCCTGAAATTATGTACGGTGATAAAGGGAACTGATACAAGTTTATCTATGCATCTCTCATAAACCTGTAAAGTACAAAACGAACATTGAAATATTTTAATAGACTTTTCTCGTGATTTAATTCTCTGAGCGCAGTGAAATGTGGTACAGTAAATGATTTTAATGCACTGGCATCTAATTTAGTTCAGTTGTTTACATAACCTCAAGATGGCAGCTGTGCGAAATTTTAAAAATAAGTTTTTTATATCTTGTGTCGTAATCATACGATCGAAGTGAAAGTTTGTATAATGAACCTAGGCAATAATTGTCCTTGAATAGTACATAACTCTATGGCCTATACATATAACAATCCAAAATGGCGAGCATCCGAAATATTTAGACTGTTCTCAATATCTATGAATCTTTTACAGCAATCAAACTGATTTTTTTAAATGTTCATAGAGGCTATGAGCATATGTTCACATATAGGACTTTCAGTAACCTGGTGAGCACAAATCCGACACGGCGGGGACGCGAAGTATAAATATTTAAATGAACGTTTCTCGCGAATTAACTATCCGAGTGTAGTGAAACGTTGCACGTTAAATGCTTATACAAATGTTAATTCACTGGCATCTTTATTTCAATTGTTTGCATAACCACAAGATGGCAGCTGTGCGAAATTTTTAAATCTCGTTTTTACTTCTTGTGTTCTAATCATGCGATTGAAGTTTGAATACCACACGTACACAATAATCTTAATGTCATAGTACAACAATAAAAATCCAACCTGGCGACCATCTGAAATATTTAGACGGTTCTCAATATCTACGAATCTATCACAACCTTCAAACTGAAATTTTGTATGTTGATAGAGACAATTAACATGAGTAGGATATATGAAAATAGGCTGTATAATTCTTTGGTTGGTTGGTTGGTTCTTAAGTTTAGGGGCTGCGACAACGCGGTCATGTAGCCCCGTGTACTTTGGGTGTGTGTAGAATCTGTCTGATAACCGGTGTTAATTGTGATGACTGTATTAGTGTGTGTTATCTGTCATTTTAATTTAAGTACTGCAACTTAGAATTTTTCAAATAGTTCCTACTTTTGCCGCCAAGCGCCACCGTCAACGACTACTAGGCTAAGTTCACAACTCAGCTGCTAGACGCCACCGCAGTCGGCTCTTGGCAACGAACTTAGAAACCTAAGAGCGTTGTTTACAATAACCTATCAAATTTAGCTTCACACAGGTGTAATTAGTGGAAGGTTCTTTAACATGCCATAAATCTATGACATGGGACCGCCGGCTTTACTTCCCCTCCAAAGGAAGGCATACTGAGGGATTTTTAACGCTCTTAAAAAATCCGACGGCTTCGGCCGGGTTTGAACCCGCTATCTTGGGCATAGTATAATTCTTTACGGAACTACTTGTTTTAAAGTTTATTTTTCATTGTTTTATAGCGCATTAAAAAAAACTGGCCATAATAATAATGTTTTAAAATATTTGATAATCGGGGCCATTATCATCAACTTGTGTACTGGCCAAGGACAAATAGAGAAAAGGCACAACGGAAATCCTACGGGTGGTGTAATTCACAATAGAACTAGAATGAGTATCAGTATGAATATTTATGACTTGTTATTTGACTGGGCTTGCATTGTTCAGGCCACATCTTATGCATGGAATGTGGTTAATTTGACAGCTGAATCACTTGCCACACTCCCTTCGTATCGTGACAGCGAATTGAACGATCCTCAAAAGCTTACCTCACCAGGGAAGGAACGACAATGAGAGTCTGCTCTACAGAACGGAACTTTCCATGCACCTTGTGACGGGTGGAGCATTCTGGCGGTAGCAGCAGCATAGCGCCCTTCTATAGGGTCATTACGTATGTGCGCGCGAGTAAACACGGCAAGCTAAGCCGGCTATGACTGGCGCAGATCGCGGGCGTGCGTACCTGGTTCAGCCGGTGGTGGCGCGCACTTTCTCACTTTTAGCAAACATGTTCAAAAATGTGTACTTCCAGTGCTCATAGGCAATGCTGAAAATGTCCTCCCTCTCTTGTAACACTCACCTGACATCTTCTGATGTAAGAATGGACAACAATCTCATCTGATTGTTGTTCTGTAAGAACGTACCGTTGTCTGTTAACTTGTTTATTATTTACGGAGCCTGTTTTCTTGAATCGTTTAGCGAGCCTCCTAATTGTACTGGCATTAGGCACAGGTCTTCCTGGAAACTGGATTCGAAATTGTTTCAGAACAAGACTTCCTGCTTTTCATATACGAATTATGGATATACACACGTTCGCACAATATGAATTGGTGTCTAGGCATGACCAACAATCACAGTAATCACAATACTCACTAAACTTGCAACACTAACGTCGAAGCTTTGCAAACACACGCCCATATGAACGTCAAAACGTTCATTCATTCCATTCCCTGACCCGGGTGGTCGACTGGAAGCAGGCTGTGAATTTTCATTCAATTATCTTATTTGAATATTGCAGCCAATGGCCATAGCGCGGTATTTTAATTGAACCCCCCTTGGCTCCCAGCAAGTACAATTTCAAGTAGTTCCAACTTTGACTGCCAGAGATGCCACTATCACTTACACCTAGCGGTGAACGTTGGGACTTTTTAGAGCGTTTATAACCAAATAACCTAAGAATGTAGTTACACACTACCAATTGTAGTGGTAGGTTCTTTTACACGCCATAAATCTATCACATGGGCCTGCCGGCTATACTCCCCCTCCGAAAACGCATACTGAAGGATTTTAACGCTCTTAAAAATCCGACGACTTCGGCTGGGTCAGCGGAGCGCGGTCTGCGCCAGTCACAGCCGGCTTAGCTTGCCGTGTAGTTCAACACATTTACACTTTTTAACGAATTTAATAATCATCATATAAATAAAACTCAGCAAATCTTCTAGGTTTGTGCCGTGTCTTGTGTGGGGTTTCGCCTAGGACACCAAGCTGGCTCATCGGCGGGCTCTTGGTGTCCCCGCCCTAGGCGAAACCCCACACAAGACACGGCACAACCCTAGAAGATTTGCTGAGTTTTAATTCACCGGCCGTGAAAGCCAATATACCATCATATTAGTACATTATGCAACGAGCCTATAATGGCTATAATTAAGACACGAGTATATTTATAAAACGAGCGTATGCGAGTTTTATAATTTCCATACGAGTGTCTTAATTACCATTATAGGCGAGTTGCATACCACTGTTTATGTTCGACGATAATTATTATAACTATTTTATGTTCGAAGATAAATATTCATAAATATCTGTCGAGATTTCGCCAGTTTTATGTACTGAACAAAGCGCATGAGACGCAGAGAATGCCTTGTATTTGACCATGGCCTTCTCGATTACCCCACTATGACACTAGGCAACGCAGTTCAGAAGGCCTTGGAACTCCACTCAGGTGCGATGCTAACCTTATCTAATTGGTCAAACAACTGTTTCTTGAGCTCTGATTGGTGGGAGAAACTGTTACATAATGAAAAATAGTGTTATAATGACCATCATTATGATACAGTTTTCTAACACATAATAGTCAGGGTCGAACATAAAAATATTTAGGATGTCAAATCAATAATAACATGGACTAAGTCAAGAAATTCGCTGTAGAATTGAGCAGGCCACTAGTTCTTTCATGAAAATGAGAAAAGTTTTGACCAGCCGTGATTTAAGTCTGTCATAACGCGCCCGACTGCTTCGATGCTACGTTTTTAATGTCCTGCTCTATGGAGTTGAATCATGGACACTTACCGAGGATTTAAGTAAGAAACTGACAGCATTTGAAATGTGGACGCATCGCAGGACAGCTTAAGTCACAAATGTGCGGCGTATGAACAGAGACGCGGAAATTCTCAGTATCATCAAAAGGAGAACACTAGAATACTTTGGTCATTTCATGCGCAACAACAAATACCACCTCTTGCAATTAATTATCCAAGGGAAGATTGATGGCATTAGGGGTCCAGGACGCAGACGAATATCCTGGCTAAAGAACTTAAGCCAGTGGTTTGGACTTAATACAGTGTCACTGTTTAGAACAGCAATGAACAAACAGCAGATCATGCTACTGACCGCCAATGTTCTTGGAGGACGAGGCATTTGAAGGAGAAGAATAATCATAATTACACACATTCATATTGTTACGACTGTGAGTTTGTGTCATCACTCGCCGCATGAGTCACAACTGCCCCAGGGCTGGGCTGTGGCCTGCCTCCTGTATTGCGTGTGCCTTATGCAACAGGGCTACTAGGACAAAGGGGTAGTCCAGAATATTCGTGACTGGACCAGCGATGGAAACCTCGAGAAGCCGTAAACCCTGGATGGATCTAGAAGCATTTATTGAGTCACCGGCCTCCTATATAAGTGCGACCTGTCTAGCAGTTGTGTTGTTGTGTTTTACGAGCTAGTGTGAGCGTTTATTCTGAGCGACAGAAGTGTGGTGACTTGCGAAACCCCTAGTGTAGCGGCGAAGTGAGAAACATACAGGGGACTGCCTGTGTTCTGAGTGAGTGTGCTTTCACTGAGTGTCTGAGATATTGTGGTGTCGAAATCCATTGACATTGTTTCTTCCAGCTGGTGAACAGCGTGCAGCAAATGCTCGTAAGTACTGTAGTAGGCGCACATTAGGAAGAAGTTGCATGTAGTTCTGTCAAGGCCACTAGGCTCATTAGCGGCAGGATTAACTTCTGGGGTTTGTTGACAAGTGAAAAGGCAAGAGCTCTCCGCAAGCAAGAGACTTGAGGAAACTGGAGTAAGGTTCCTATTGTCTGTAATTGCTGATGAGTAGTGTAATTTTCTGGCCGCAATAAAGTTAATTATTTCTTTAAGCAGTAATTGGTGTTGTGCTTCCTACCCACCGTAATCCAGTTAACAAAAGTGCCACTAGGTGGCACGTAACAACTGGTGTCAGAAGCCGGATTACGAACTCAAGCACAACACCTGACGGTCCTGGTTTCAAAACCCGAGCAAGTCATTTTCTCTAATTTTCCTGTGAGTGCATGCCCTTTACAAGGCAAACAACTAAAATGGAGGAGCAATTGGCAGCATTGCTAGAAAAGTTAAATGGCATAGAAGACGGCCAGAAGAATTTAACCAAGGAGCTAACTGCCAAATTGGAAGACAGCCAGAAAAGTTTAGCCGAGGACCTAACTTCCAAATTAGAAGAAGGTCAGAATAAGCTAGCAGAGGACCTGAAGGACGGCCAAAATAAGTTAGCGGAGGACCTGAAGAAGATGGAGGACGGCCAGAAGAAGATGGAGGACGGCCAGAAGAAGTTAGCCGAGGACCTAACTGCCAAACTAGAAGACGGCCAAAAGAAGATGGAAGACGGTCAAAATAAGCTAGCGGAGGACCTGAAGAGGATAGAGGACGACCAGAAGAAGATGGAAGACGGTCAGAATAAGTTGACACAGGACCTGAAGAAATTAGAACTGGGTCTGCGTGAGGAAGTCACGGCAGTGGAAAAGAAGTTCGACGCCTTACAAGTGGAAGTTGCCGAGCTGCGCCAACGCCCGCTGATGGGGGTGGAGGAGAAATTCAACGTCTTACAAAAGGAAGTTGCCGAGCTGCGCCAACGCCCACTGATGGGGGTGGAGGAGAAATTCAACGCCTTGCAAGTGGAAGTTGCCGAGCTGTGCCAACGACCGCTGATGGGGGTGGAGGAGAAATTCAACGCCTTACAAGTGGAAGTTGCCGAGCTGTGCCAACGCCCGCTGATGGGGGTGGAGGAGAAATTCAACGCCTTACAAAAGGAAGTTGCCGAGCTGCGCCAACGCCCACTGACGGGGGAGGAGGAGAAATTCAACGCTCTACGAGAGGAAGTTGCCGAGCTGCGCCAACGCCCGCCCACCGTTACACCGGGAATATCAGGAACGGGACATAGCAGAGTTACGCCCCCAACCTTCGACGGAAAGGTCCCGTGGAGCACCTACTTACGTCAGTTCGAGGCGGCCTGTTCCATAAATAACTGGAACAACACAGAAAAGGCTACAGCTCTCATTGTAGCGCTGAGAGGTGACGCCCTTAACGTCCTTCAGGCCATCCCGACTGGATCCCAGGACTACGCTTCCCTGATCGCCCATATGGAGTCCCGATATGGAGATAGCCATCTTCAGCAGGCCTATCAGATGCAGCTCCGGACCCGGGTACAGAAGAACGCGGAAACCCTGCAGGAGTTCGAGATGGACATCGCACGCCTCGTAAGGCTCGCCTACCCAACAGCGCCGGCCGACTTTCTGGAGCAGATAGCGACGCAGACTTTCACCGACGGGCTACGGGACTCGGACAGTCAACAGGCGCTGCGTCTCGCGCGCAATAAGACCCTGGCAGATGCGCTGAGCCACGCACTTGAGTTCGAGACGGCAAAACAAGCATCCAGAATGCACGCGCGGGTGCGTCAAGTGGATGTCGACGAACCAGTAAAAACCAACGAGACCAAGCCCCTGGCCGACGAATTAATGGAGGCGCTAAGCCGTTTCTTCGATAGTCGTGGTACAACCAGCAACGACACAGCCGGAAGACAACCGGAGAGGCGACCCGGAAGAGGACTACCGACCTGCTGGGCCTGCGGTAAGAAAGGCCACCTGAGCAAGGACTGCGGTGATCGCCGCCGCCGAGGGTATCCGACGGGAAATCAGTCGTCTGAAAACCGCGCGGCCCAGGGAAACGAGTATTAGCCAGCCTTGGGGGGCAAAGGTTGGCTTGTGACAGTCGTCAAGCCCCAGCAGTCCAAGTGCGTGTGACGTACTTACGGAGGGACAATAGCAGCCTGATCGTCGACGGATTCGTCAACGGAGTGAGCTGGCCCATGCTGATCGACACGGGAGCGTCGAGGACCATCGTCAATCCCACCGTGATCCCGAAGTGGAGAGTGCAACCCACACAAAGGAACCTCCAGCTAATAACCGCGACCGGAGAGACCGCACCGGTACATGGCGAAGCATCACTGGAGCTCGTCATTGGTCGACGGGTGGTGAAGCATCCAGTGCTTGTGGCTGACGTATCAAACGAAGTGATCATCGGACTGGACTTCCTGGACCAGAACAACATCATCTTGGACTTGAGTACCAACACTCTGCACTTCGGAGGTGAGGAACTTGCTTTGCAACCAGCACACGAGGCCGTCACCGCACGACGAGTAAGGCTGAGAGAGGACGTCATCGTTCCTGCCAGGACGGAGGTCAGCGCCGCCGTAATTGTCGATGGAACTGCTGAGGGAGTGGCGGCTGTCATCGAGCCAAAATATGAGGACATCCAGACAAAAGGATTGCTAGTTGCCAAGACCCTCATCAACACGACGCCTCGGCCGTACGTCCGCCTGTCCAACCTGAACGACTACGATATTACGGTTCACTGGGACACCAACCTAGGAGTCTGCGAGCCCGTTACCTGGATTGCCCGCATCACAGAAACGACGGACGGACACCTGCTGACGGACAACCGAAGAAGACGCGCCCTGCCAGAAGAACTACAGAAGCTGTACCAAGGATCCCAGGACCATTTAGGCGAAGAGCAATCACGCCAACTTCAGGACCTGCTACGCGAATTCCAGGATGTCTTCTCCGTGGGGGGCAAAGACTTTGGCAGGACAAGCTTGGTCCAGCACAGAATCGACGTTGGGGACAGCGCACCGATTAGGGCCCCATTCCGACGTGTCCCCCTCGCCAAGCAAGCCGAAGTCGAGCGGATGGTAGAAGAGATGAAGGAGCAAGGGGTGATCGAGCCATCACATAGTCCTTGGAGTTCTCCGGTCGTGCTTGTGAAGAAGAAGGACGGTTCCACCAGGTTCTGCGTGGACTACAGGCGGGTGAACGACGTCACGAAGAAGGACAGCTACCCTCTACCCCGGATCGACGACACGCTGGACACCATATCAGGGTCAAGATGGTTCTCCACCTTGGATTTGAAGAGTGGCTACTGGCAGGTGAAGGTCCACCCTAAGGACCGCGAGAAAACGGCGTTCTCTGTGGGCAGCGGGCTCTGGCAGTTCACCGTCATGCCATTCGGTCTGTGCAACGCCCCTGCGACCTTCGAAAGGCTAATGGAGTCCATTCTGAGGGGACTACACTGGAAGACCTGCCTGGTATACCTAGACGACGTCATCGTTCTGGGGAGGAGCTTCGAGGAGCACTACAGCAACCTGAAGGAGATCTTGTTGAAGCTACGGGCTGCCCAGCTGAAGTTGAGCCCCAAGAAGTGTCAGCTCTTCCATAAGCGGGTCCAGTACCTTGGGCATATCGTCTCCGAGGAAGGGGTGCGCACCGACCCAGAGAAGACCGCAGCTGTGAGGGAGTGGCCAGTTCCGAAGGACAAGTCCCAACTACGAAGTTTCCTGGGACTCGGCACTTATTACCGTCGCTTCGTGAGAGGATTCGCCGACATCGCCAAACCTTTACATCGACTGACTGAGAAGGACCAACTCTTCACGTGGACAGCAGAATGCCACAGTGCCTTCGAACAACTCAAGCAGGCTCTGTGCACCGCACCTATTCTGGCCTACCCCAGACCTGGAACAAGGTTCATCGTCGATACCGATGCCAGCGACTTTGGCATAGGGGGAATCCTGTCGCAAGTAGTGGACGGCGAGGAGAGATTAGTGGCCTACTTCAGCAAGGTCTTGTCAAAGCCAGAAAGGAACTACTGCGTCACCAGGAAGGAGCTGCTCGCCATCGTGAAGACCATTGAACACTTCCACAAGTACCTGTACGGGCAAGAATTTCTCATCAGGACCGACCATGCATCCCTGCGGTGGCTCCTGAACTTCAAGCAGCCCGAGGGTTAACTCGCGCGGTGGTTAGAGAGGCTTCAACAGTACAACTTTGAGATTCAGCACAGGAAAGGCCAGCTGCATTCTAACGCCGACGCCCTGTCACGAAGACCGTGCCCCGAAGACTGCACCTTCTGTGCCCGAAGGGAGGAGAACACCGGGATACAGTGCCGAAGGACTACCGTGGAACTTCAAGGGAGCTGGAGCCGCGAATCTTTCACGCGGGAACAAGCAGAAGATGATGACCTGGGACTGATAGCCGAATGGAAGGGGGCCTGTGTCCCCAGACCCGGGTGGAACATTGTGAGTGACTGCAGCCCAAAGTTTAAGTCCTACTGGGCGCAGTGGGACTCGCTGATTGTAAGGGATGGCCTCATCTGCCGCTCCTGGGAGAGCACCGACGGGAAGACATATCGGGAACAAGTCGTCGTTCCAAAGGCTATGACGGAGGAAGTCCTGAAGGAAGAACATGGAGGATCATCTGGTGGACACCTAGGGATAAAGAAGACCCTGGAGAAGCTGAGAGAGCGGTTCTACTGGACCGGATGTCGAACTGACGTGGAGAACCACGGCGCGAGGTGCCACGATTGTGCAGCCAGCAAGGGCCCAGGACGTAGACGACGGGGTCCACTGAAGACCTATAACGTGGGTGGCCCCATGGAGAGAGTGGCCATCGATGTTGCTGGGCCATTCCCGTTAAGCGAGGCAGGGAACCGCTACATATTAGTCGTCAGCGACTACTTTACCAAATGGCCGGAGGCGTATGCGCTCCCTAACCAAGAAGCCGCGAAGATTGCAGAGACCCTGGTGAAGGAATTCGTCAGCCGGTACTGGGTACCCCTGGAGCAGCACTCCGACCAAGGGAGGAACTTCGAGTCGCAGGTGTTCCAGAACCTATGCCAGCTGCTGGGAATCCGGAAGACAAGGACAACGCCGCTACACCCTCAGTCCGACGGGATGGTAGAGCGATTCAATCGCACCATCGAGAACCATCTCCGAATAGTCGTCAGCGAGCACCAGATGGATTGGTACAAGCATCTTCCACTATTTCTCCTGGCCTACCGCGCCGCCGTGCATGAAGCCACCGGGTGCACACCAGCCCGGGCCATGTTTGGGAGGGAGCTCCGTCTACCTGTCGATCTTGCCTTCGGCCGACCTGGGTATGATCCGATCCCGGTAAGCCAGTATTTTCAAGAACTGGTCGACCAACTGGAGGACGTACACGCGTTCACGAGGAGGAAACTACGGATCGAGACCGACCGAATGAAGACCCGATACGACCAGCCGACGGATGCCGGCGGATTCCACGAGGACGACCTGGTCTGGCTCTTCAACCCATTACGGAAGAAAGGCCTGTCACCCAAACTGCAGAAGTCCTGGGAGGGCCCGTACCGAGTCGTGAAACGGATCAACGATGTCGTCTACAGGATCCAGTGGAGCCCGAGGGCAAAGATGAAGATCGTGCACCGAGATCGCCTGGCAGCCTACGGAGGGACACAGACGGACCAATGATTGATCGGGACGATCAGCCTTTTTAGGAAGGGGGTGGTGTTACGGCTGTGAGTTTGTGTCATCACTCGCCGCATGAGTCACAACTGCCCCAGGGCTGGGCTGTGGCCTGCCTCCTGTATTGCGTGTGCCTTATGCAACAGGGCTACTAGGACAAAGGGGTAGTCCAGAATATTCGTGACTGGACCAGCGATGGAAACCTCGAGAAGCCGTGAACCCTGGATGGATCTAGAAGCATTTATTGAGTCACCGGCCTGCTATATAAGTGCGACCTGTCTAGCAGTTGTGTTGTGTTTTACGAGCTAGTGTGAGCGTTTATTCTGAGCGACAGAAGTGTGGTGACTTGCGAAACCCCTAGTGTAGCGGCGAAGTGAGAAACATACAGGGGACTGCCTGTGTTCTGAGTGAGTGTGCTTTCACTGAGTGTCTGAAATATTGTGGTGTCGAAATCCAGTGACATTGTTTCTCCCAGCTTGTGAACAGCGTGCAGCAAATGCTCGTAAGTACTGTAGTAGGCGCACATTAGGAAGAAGTTGCATGTAGTTCTGTCAAGGCCACTAGGCTCATTAGCGGCAGGATTAACTTCTGGGGTTTGTTGACAAGTGAAAGGGCAAGAGCTCTCCGCAAGCAAGAGACTTGAGGAAACTGGAGTAAGGTTCCTATTGTCTGTAATTGCTGATGAGTAGTGTAATTTTCTGGCCGCAATAAAGTTAATTATTTCTTTAAGCAGCAATTGGTGTTGTGCTTCCTACCCACCGTAATCCAGTTAACAAAAGTGCCACTAGGGGGGTGGCACGTAACAATATTTTTACCCTCTGATGAAAACCGCATTGATGCGCTGGTTTTTCCTCTTAAGTGGCGATTATCTTTGAAAGCTTTCGCTTTTGGCCAATGTCACTAAAAGCGACTGTTTTGTACGAGAACAAGTCTCAGATTCATCCGAAGGACAGCAGACTCCCCAGTCCAGCTTCGGTGCATAGTCGGTAGCATGCTGAACTGGCATGCTGAACTGCTATGCCCAAGATTGCCCAGCCGAAGTCGTCGGATTTTTAAGAGCGTTAAAATCCTTCAGTATGCGTTTTCGGAGGGGAAGTAATGCCGGCAGGCCCCTTGCCATAGATTTATGGCGTGTAAAAGAACCTACCACTACAATTGGTAGTGTGTAACTACATTCGTAGGTTATTTGGTTATAAACGCTCTAACAAGTCCCAACGTTCACCGCTAGGTGTAAGTGACAGTGGCATCTCTGGTAGTCAAAGTTGGAACTACTTGAAATTGTACTTGCTGGGAGCCAAGGGGGGTTCAATTAAAATACCGCGCTATGGCCATTGGCTGTAATATTCAAATAAGATAATTGAATGAAAATCCACAGCCTGCTTCCAGTCGACCACCCGGGTCAGGGAATGGAATGAATGAAGCCCCCATCTAGCGGCGAGTATATGAACTGTGCCGGCTGCCGAAGCCTGTCGCACTCCCCTGGGGCAATGATTAAATGAATGACGGATGAAATGATAGTGGAGAGTGTTGCTGGAATGCAATTTGTGACAGGGAAAACCGGAGTACCCGGAGAAAAACCTGTCTGCCTCCGCTTTGTCCAGCACAAATCTCACATGGAGTGACCGGGATTTGAACCACGGACCCAGTGGTGAGAGGCCGGCGTGCTGCCGCCTAAGCCACGGAGGATCCAAATAAGATAATTACTTACAAGAATTTCAGAGTAGTTGCTTGAAATGCTGTCCTTCAATTTCTAAACACACGTTGTACGGATGTAGCAAGTTGTGGTACACTCGCTGTAATTCATACTGATATTTCGTATCACTGCAGTTATTTCGTTCTCGAGGTCGAGAGCCTTCCGAGTACGCGGATTGTTTCTGTATACATTTTGTTTGAGATTCCCCCACAAATAAAAATCGCACAGCGCTGAAACTTACGAACAAATTTACTGCAAACGTCTTCTTGAGAAGATGGTATATTGGCTTTCACGGCCGGTGGATTAGAACTCAGCAATTCTTCTAGGTTTGTGCCGTGTCTTGTGTGGGGTTTCGCCTAGGATACCAAGCTAGCTCATCGGCGGGCTCTTGGTGGCCCCGCCCGGACGCCCACGAAGTAACGAACTGCGCGCTACCTCTCTTTGTATAGAGTGCAACTGCACTCCTTGACTGCGAGAACTAAATGCTCAAGAAGCCTTAACCTCCCTATGAAGGCTTCCAAAAAGATGGTATATTGGCTTTCACGGCCGCTGAATTAAAACTCAGCAATTCTTCTAGGTTTGTGCCGTGTCTTGTGTGGGGTTTCGCCTAGGATACCAAGCTGGCTCATCGGCGGGCTCTTGGTGGCCCCGCCCGGACGCCCACAGGAGTAACGAACTGCGCGCTACCTCCCTTTATATAGAGTGCAACTGCACTCCTTGACTGCGAGAACCAAAAGCTCAAGAAGCCTTAACCTCCCTATGAATGCTTCCAGAAAGATGGTATATTGGCTTTCACGGCCGATGAATTAAAACTCAGCAATTCTTCTAGGTTTGTGCCGTGTCTTGTGTGGGGTTTCGCCCATGACACCAAGCTGGCTCATCGGCGGGCTCTTGGTGGCCCCACCCGGACCCCCACAGGAGTAACGAACTGCGCGCTACCTCCCTTAATATAGTGAGACGATACGTTTCCACTAGAAAAATTCGATATTTTATTCTATACCTAACCATGTTCACGAGATACGAGATAGCCTACAGTACTTCACCACAAGTTGTAATTATCTTAATTAAGGTATCCTGCCAGCTCCGTATGTAATAAATGCAATGCCAGCATTCGGGGCTTCCAGACCCGCAATTGAGTAATATTGGCGAATTCTAGTCAACTGGCGATGACTAATCACTTTCCACTCTTCACACTGGCCGACAAGACTCCGTTCTATAGGGAAGGTTCTATCTGTACATACCAGCGCGGCAACTCAAAATATGGCTTTATCGGCGAGAGGGATGTTGAGCACGTGGTTGGTTGGTTCCTCAGTTTAGGGGCTGCGACAGCGCGGTCATGTAGCCCCGTGTACTTTGGGTGTGTGTAGAATCTGTCTGATAACCGGTGTTAATTGTGATGGCTGTATTAGTGTGTGTTAGGCCTATTTGTTTTTAATTCAAGTAAAGAAAAACTGCCGCCATTGAATTTTCAAGTAGTTCCAAACGCCACCGTCGGACCTTGGTTACTAGACGATCGTTGGAACCTAAGAGCGTTATTCAAATGTTTAACCTACAATTTAGCCTCACACAAGTGTAATTAGAGGAAGGTTCTTTAACATGCCATAAATCTATGACATGGGACCGCCGGCTTTACTTCCCCTCCGAAGGAAGGCATAGTGAGGGAATTTTAACGCTCTTAAAAAGAACCTTCCACTAATTACACCTGTGTGAAGCTACATTTGACTAACGTTCTTAGGTTCCTACGTTCGTCGTCAAGAGCCGACTGCGGTGGCATCTGGTAACTAAGTTCTGAACTAGTAGGTCGTTGACGGTGGCGTTTGGCGGCAAAAGTAGGAACTAATTGATAACATTCAATGTCTGCAGTCCTTACTTGAATTATAACAGATACACACACTAATACAGTCATCACAATTAACACCGGCTATCAGACAGATTCTACACACACCCAAAGTACACGGGGCTACATGACCGCGTTGTCGCAGCCCCTAAACTGAGGAACCAACCAACCAATATATTTTAAGCATTTTTTCTATAAATACATAAATTCCCGTTTTTCACTTATTAGTACGGTACATAAAAAGACGTATTTACATTTTTTTTAAATCAGGTCTTTCAGTTTATTGCATTTTTGTTCTGTGTTACTTCAACGTGGAAGAACCTGAGAGTTATCTAATCTTCATGCAGAGCGTATGTTAGCAACTGTGTTATTCTTGTCGCCCCGTGCCACTCACTGTGGAAGCCGGGGATTTCCTTTCCATTTCTGGCACTGTGAAGTGTAAGGCAGTTCTACGATGCCTAAAGTAAAAGCAACTACAAGTTATCGTCTGCAGCAGTATGTTGCAGAATTTAAAGAAACTTTTACTTTTGATGGGGGCTTTCTGTTCTGCCAACCACGTGGGAAAGCAATCAAGACTGAACAGCGATCTCAAGTTACACAACACCTCAAGGGCAAGAAACATATTGCCGCAGCTTCGCGCCGTTAAGAGAAGTGTTTCGCGATAATAGTCTGTCATTTGTGATGGACAACCTGAAGATGTATCTCGTTGTGTATTGTAATTCTTCAGTAGTCAGTGGGCATAGTATAAATTGCATTTGTGAGTACTGCATATATTCACATTAATAAACTAATTTATAATTACATATTTTTATTTTTGTCACATATTTCAGGTATTTCTAATACATAAAAAATAAATATTTCCCCGATTTTTACCACCTAAAAATCCGAGCCCTAGTTATAACCTTCACTGTTGTACTTGGGTGGGGAATCCCGGTTCATTATTGGTGATTGCATGACAGTATTGACGCTGTAAGTTGCGTACAGTGTCACGATATGGAGACCTCAAAGCGGGAAAACGTAAACTAAATTGCGGCCTCGCATGCTCCGTAAAATCTTCACCAGCACGGAAAGCCTGAGTTTTTCCACACTGCCTCCAAGTAATGCCGGGATGGTACCTTACTTCAAGTCCAGGGACAACTACCCTATCCCTAATACCGTTTCACAAACTACTAGACATAACAGAAACAAAGGTTATCAGGCACGTTCAACAAACGGAGCTGTTAACCAAGATGTCTCAAGCCCTTCAAATGAATTAACAACTTGATTCGCACTGAGCGCCGGGCGCTGAAAATCCAATCTCGCGCCAGACGCAATCATTTTGGCACCAGTGGCCTAACTACTGGGGATGATTAGGGGGACCAGAGCCAAATAATTGAAGAAAACACAAGTAGTTCCATGAAGAACTATACAGCCTATTTTTATATATCCTACTCATGTTAATTGCCTCTATCTACATACAAAATTTCAGTTTGAAGGTTGTGATAGATTCGTAGATATTGAGAACCGTCTAAATATTTCAGATGGTCGCCAGGTTGGATTTTTATTTATGTACTATTACATTAAGATTATTGTGTACGTGTGGTATTCAAACTTGAATCGCATGATTAGAACACAAGAAGTAAAAGGAGATTTTAAAATTTAGACAGCTGCCATCTTGTGGTTATGCAAACAATTGAAATAAATTAGATGCCAGTGGATTAACATTAATAAGCATTTAACGTGCAACGTTTCACTGCACTCGGATAGTAAAATCGCGAGAAACGTCCATTTAAATATTTATACTTCGCGTTGCCGCCATGTTGGATTTGTGCTCACCAGGTTACTTACTGAAAGTCCTATAGGTGAACATAAGTTCATAGTCTCTATGAACATTAAAAAATTCAGTATGATTGCTGTAAAACATTCGTAGATATTGAGAACCGTCTAAATATTTCGGGTGCTCGCCATTTTGGATTGTTATATGTATAGGCCATAGAGTTATGTACCATTCAAGGAAAATTATTGCCTAGGATCATTATTCAAACTTTCACTTCAATCGCATGATTACGACACAATAAATAAAAACTTATTTTTAAAATTTCGCACAGCCGCCATCTTGAGGTTATGTAAACAATTGAACTAAATTAGATGCCAGTGCATTACTATATGTATAATCATTTACTGTACCACATTTCACTGCGCTCAGAGAGTTAAATCACGAGAAAGTCTATTAAAATGTTTCAAATTCGCTTGGCCGCTATGTTCGTTTTGTACTTTACAGGTTTATGAAAGTTACATAGATAAACTTGTATCAGTACCCTTTATCACCGTACAAAATTTCAGGGTGATATCTGCAATAGTTTCGGAGATATAGAATGTCAGTGACTCCAATGTAATACAATGTGTATAAACATTTGCTGTACCAAGTTTCATTATGTTTGGATAGTTAAATCGCGAGAAAAGTCTATTTGAAAGTCTCAGCTTCTCTTGGTTGCCATGTTGGTTTTGTAGTTACCAGGTTTTTGAACGTCTCATATGTGAACTAATAGTAGTGCCCTTTATCAGCGTACACAATTTCAGGGCGATATCGGTAATAGCTTCGGAGATACTGAATGTTGGTGAAATATTTCGCACAGCCGCCATGTTGGATTGGTGAGACACAATAAAATTTGAAGGGCACGGTCGGGGTCGGCCAGAATGGTGCTGATCTTACCGAGTTTCATTGTAATCGCTCCAGCCGTTTAGAAGTTATTAGGGGGAGCACACACACAGACACACGGACAAAAGGTGACCTCATAAGCCTATTTTTTTCATATAAATGAAAATAGTCTAAAAAAGTAATTTGATTTTGATTTACTTGCGTAAAATATATCGAGTTAGGCACATTGAGAGGTGCAAATAAAACGTATCAACTGCTATCGAGATCAAACATGAAAACATGTAGGCTAGGTTTGCTTTCACTGATTGTCTTATTTTGCCCCTCCGCAAAAAAGCAAAAAGCAAAAACAAGCACATGGCCAAAACAGAAAGCAAAAACCAAAATTCAAAAAAAAAAAAAGCAGAAAACAAAACTCAAAACCGAGAACACAAAGCAAATTTCAAATACAGAAACAAAAGCAGAAAGCAAATACAAAACCGAAAACACAAAGCAAAAAGCAAAATTCAAAAACGAAGTCAGAAGCAGAAAACAAACACAAACAAAAAGTAAAATTCAAAAAACAAAAACAAAATGAAAAACAAAACAAAAAGAAATAAATTCTAAAACAAAAGCAGGAACAGAAAACAAACACAAAGCCGAAAACACAAAGCAAAAAGCAAAATTCAAAGACAAAAGCAAAACAGTAAACAAACACGAATCAAAAAGCACAGAGCATAAAGAAAAGAGTTGTAAACAACAAGCCCAAACTCAAAAACGGAATTAGTTCAAAGTTGACTCCGCTCACCCCCCTCCAGAAGCAAATCCTAATTACGTCACTTGTTGGCACAGCTAAATAATTACACTAACACCCCCTAGCGACGAACAGTTCAACTCCTTCCTCTGTCATATTATTAGTTCCTATAACCTATGATTTCTTTTGTTTTTGCAATTTTCATGGTGACGTACACTACTCGACTTCCAATTTTACTGCACAGCAAGAACAGAGTATATAGATGAATTCATGTTTTTCGAAGAAAGTAGGCTATATGTTCTTTACAGAACGTCTTCTTTTTATTTTTTATTGAGGTCTAGCAGCAACTGTCAATTATCAACATTGAAATATGAAGGCCTCAAACACGAACGTCTTCCAGGGCATGGAGGAAGTCGCTATTGAGGTTAGGTTGTTTTCTGACAACTACTGTATGTTAAGACTCCTCCTGGAAAACAAATGAACCTCAATGGTGAGTAGGTCTATATCTGAGTTGTACTGTATCTTGTGTCCAGAAATATGGTTAATCACATTTTTTTTTATGGATGAAGAGAGCATTCTTGGCCATTTCATGACTCAACGGCAGTATGCCATTTCATCAGCGAACGTAATTTCCTTACTACGACCAGGAGGGCGATGCTTCACAGCTCAGTTGTTGATTTCAGCAGTTGGTAGGAGCAACATTAAGCTCCAAGATCACCTACTCTTCTTCTGGAAGAAGGCAGTGGCTCCTTATATTGCATTACACTCTTCAATATGGATCGGCCAGTTCTACTAATCGTATCCTCATATTCCGAGCGGCCAGGCCAAGTTTCGAAATACGTATCAACAGTTTTTGGAACTACTTTGAAGGTTATTGGTTTACAAGGTTCAATAATGGGTCTGGTGATCGGAGTATATCTGAAACAACTAAGATGTCTGTACCCATCACGAAGCTTGATAGAGATTGGCGCAACTGGTGTTCCAACGGGGGAATCTTTATCCGGTTTTAAAGATTTATATTTCACATTTGGCTGTTGGTATAAGGATTTGTAGAGTGTCTGTAGTTTGGTATCGTCTTCCCCACATTCATGGTCAAGGATAGCATTATTGAGGCATGTGACCGTTCGTTCTACTTCGCAGATCTGCGAGGTGAGTTCTTCTTCAGACCTCTGTATCCGATCATAGCAGGATTCCCTTTTGCTCCAGCTATGCTGTTCACAGGGACACGTTTTGTGAGAGGGTTTACGGGGGATAGGTGGAGGAGGAGGCGAGGGGCAGGTAATAACCCCATGAGGAAATTTTAAGTCTTCCAAATGAGACAGATAGTTTGGACCAGTGATACTCTTCAAATTCATGATTCATACTGAGAAATTTTGAAAATATTGCCGAGGATCTCCCTAGCTCGTCATCATCTGGTAGACTTTGTTACATGCTCTCCGGATGAATAAGATGCTCTTCTCAATGAAACGGAACATAAGATAGTTGAAGTAGGTCTCACAAATGATGACGAACAGCAATCGGAGATCGGCGACGAGACATTCCGTGTCCATGCCTACATGATCACTTCCATGGGAACGTTTCCGAGCATAACAATGACACGTGATTCGGGTGAATCCTAGACAGTGCATTTCAGGGTCTTTCATATAAAATAAGAGTGCCAAGCGGCGGCTTTGTTAACCGCAGCTGCGGTCACCTTGGCCGAGCTTGTGGCGCGCCACGACTCCCTGCTTTAAGCGTGTGTACAATCCTATATGATGCAGCGGCCTTGCTAGCGTGTGTACAATGCTGAAATCTTACTTTAGTTAGTTATTGTTAATGAAACCGAAACCCCTACTTGTTGTGCTAATTTTGTGAGTGATTTATTCGGAGACCGTTCAAGATTCTCGCCAATGTCATCTAGCTCATCCTCTGTTAAAACTGTTCGTGTGCGGGTATGTATTTTATTGAGCACCGAGCCAGTAGTGTCAAACTTATTTGCAATTACGTGAATCTGTGCTAGTGATGGTGGCACTTCATCAGGAAATTGCTGAACAAATGCATCACGTACCCGCCGAGCCGACTCGTACTTAAAATAAGTTTTACATAAAAAATACGGTGTTGTAATGATAACTGTCTCACCATGTTAGCACTTGAGGTTTAGACTGGCGATTGAGCACCTGCTCGCTTATTGCAAGGTCAAGTTTGGTAATGTCAATCTGTTATTTTTAGACAGTAAAAAAAAAAAAAAAAAAAAAAACAGCCCTCGTATGTACTATGCGCGCGCTTTCAATACTACCGCAGGGGGCCGTGGCGCGCCACAAGCACGGCCAAGGTGACCGCAGCTGCGGTTAGCAAAGCCGCCGCTTGTTGGCGCTCTTATTTTATATGAAAGACCCTGTATATTTTATGCCAATTATTGTTGTTTTAAGGGGTGGAAAAGCGAGATCAGTTCACTGCTCCACAAGAACGGATACCAAGTCGCTCCAATAACCAGCTAAGTACTCAAATCCATCCCAAGTTACAAATACCAACCTGATCTTTTTGTACCATTACCTATACCGTACATATGATTACACTAAACTAGCAAATCCGCAGGTCAATAGTGCACCAAGAAAACTACTATCTTAACAATTTGCGCAGGTTACAATAGACTTCTGTAACTAAATAAGTTAGACACTAGCAGTGCCCGGCAAGCGTTGCAATGTCAATTAATAAAGAAGGAGAGAATGAGAGAAAGAAAGTGTAATGAAATATGAAATGAGAGTAAATAATGATGAACGGTGTATAAATCAACTAATCTCCTGCTTGCCACGGTGGGTGAGTGGTCAACGTGTCGGTTTACTAACCCCAAGCTCGCAGGTTCGCTCCTGGCCGTGGGCAGTGATTTTTGAAACGAGGCAAAAATTACGACACCATGTCATACGATGTTGGCATGTCAAAGAACTCATTTGAATTCAGTAGGCCGTGTTCATAATGGCAAAATTAATCTCGGGATTTTCCATCCAGTCGCCTCCGTAGCGTAGCGGTCAGCATGGTTAGCTGCCGCCCTGGAGGTCCTGGGTTCGATTCCCGGCTCTGCCACGAAATTTGAAAAGTGGTATGTGGACTGGTCTACTCAGCCTCGGGTGTTCTAAATGAGTAGAGGGGGTTCGATTCCCACCTCAGCCATCCTCGAAGTGGTTTTCCGTGGTTTTCCACTTCGTCTTCGGGAGAATGCCGGGATGGTACCTTATTCAAGGCCACGGCCGCCTCCTTCCCTCTCCATCCTGACCATCCATTACCTTCCCTCATGAGGCCCCTGTTCGCTTTGCAGATGAGGCCGCCTGGGCAAGGTGCCAATCCCACCTGAACAGTTGTATCCACTCCGAATAGATGTTCCCAGCTCTAGGACACTGCCCGTAGAGACGGTAGTGGTGAGTTCCCTCGCTGAGTCCGTGGGTTCCACCAACCTGGAGGGTAAACGACTAAGAAAAGAAAAGAGGTTTTTTTTCCATCCAAGACAAAGTGCCTAATTTCTCTACTAGAAAGCGCTATAGTGCTTCAAGGAACAAAGAAATTCAACATGCAAGCTACCCTTTGGGTGTCAAATAGCAAAGCTTGCACTCGGCAACCAAGGCCATACGATATTATTATTATTATTATTATAACTAATCTCCTAGATAGAGGGCTAGATGGGCAATAATGGGTCTGGTAGATGGTAAATTTTTAGCAACTTTGAATATTGTTAGCCTACTTTTCACATTTTGCAAAAATGAGGAAAAGTAGACTTATGAGATCGATCCGGGTAAATGTCTGTCTGTCCTTCTGTCTATGTGTGTCCTCCACCTCCTATCAACTCCTAAACGGTTGCAGCAATCGAAACAAAATTTGGTATGAATAAAGATATATACCTAGATATCTCAATGCCGTATTTGAAAATGATGTCAGTGCTATCAACTGCTGAAAACCGCAATTGAAATTTGAGCTCCATGTTGGATATCTTTGAAGGTATGCATGGAAGCTATTCCAAAATTGGCACACGTATAGATATGTCAGTTTAATTTCCAGAAGGCCATACATGGCAGCGTTGCCAAAATGATTCTATGCCTGCTGATAGATCCATTTTTTAAATGCATATAACTTCTACACTATCAATTGGAATTCAACCAAATTTCGTATGTACTATGAGTACACAAACAGATATGACTGAGCGTATTCTTAAGAGCAACCAGGGCTGCCAACTGTTAATAAATGCTATCTCTAATTTTGTTACCCTAATACAGTATATCAGAAAGTATGCAAGCCAACACCTCTAAACTTTGCACACGTATAGTAGCCTACCAGGCATTCTAGATTAATTTGAAGTAACTAATATACGTCAGTGCTGCCAACATGATTCTAAGCCTGCTGATAGGTCCAATTTTAAAATGCATGTAACTTCTATACTAACTAATGGATTTCATTAAAAAGTGGCACAACAATAAATCATATTATTTCAGATTATTTCTGACCAACACATACATGACAATGTTGCCAACATGATTTTACGCTTGCTGTTAGATCCAATGTCTAACTGCATGTAACGTCCGTACTATCCCTTAGACTTTAACCAAATTTTGTATTCTGTACTTTAAGAGATGGAACTAAGAATGTATTTAGTCACCAGGGGCAGGGCTGCCAACTGTAGTGCTCTATTAGGCTAGATTATACCAGGTATATTTCGAAATAATTAGAAATGTCGATATAACCGACTTAATTTCGTCATTATTCTAGGTAGATAGGTCCGTATAGATTAATCATTGGCATGAATCTTAAATTTTAAGAAAAGTAGGCTCTTTAGTTCGTCACGGAACTTCGTGATTTTCTTTGAAACCACAATACTTACAATAATGAAAGTTTGTGCATTGTTTTACATAGAAACAGCATTACCATTAACTTAAAAAAGATAATTAAGTTAGCATAATTTTTCAAAATTAAAATTGGTGGTTGATTTTCATGCAAGGCTGAGGCATACTTGCGATAACTCCACTAATTCTCAACTTTTCTTTTGGGTTCTTTTTGTGTTATTTTATTGCTAATTTTCCCTTCTACACATTCATACACTTTCAGCAACATACCTGAACAAATAGTATTTTTCAGTTTGTATTGATTGAAAAAAAAATTAATATTGTATAAACTTAATATTAACACATTTTTTTTAAAGATTACACTCTCCAAATGATAGACATTAATTTGCATCATTATATCAGCAACATGCTGCAAATTTATGCTCCTCATTTGGATAGTGTAGAATATGTAGAAACGCACCCAAAAACTTTCATCAGTGTATGTTAATACGTATTCACTAAAACAGATGTAAAAGAAAAAAGCTTTCGGAAAACGAGCGATAAACATAAGTGCATAAATATTGCATACCATACTGGCAGTACGAAAAGTGGGTGCAAAGTCTTTGCCTTTTAAATCGTAACTTAAAAACTGTTGCTCATAATGACGTACTGTATTTTTTCATCAAAATGTTCCGAAAGGATCGGAGAATCAAATCTATACGAATATAATGAAGCTGAAGAGTTTGCGTGTTTGTTTATGTGTTTAAACGCGCTAATCTCTGGAACTACCAGTCGGATTCGATTTTTTAGCCTCTTTTCAATTTTGAAAAAAAAAAAAAAATAAAAAAATAAAATAGGCTTATGAGATCACCTTTTGTCCGTGTGTGTGTGCGTATGTGTGTGTGATGCGTGTGTGTGTCCCTAATAAAATCTAAACGACTGGAGAGATTTCAATGAAACTCGGTAAGTTTATAGCTCTATTCCGGGCGACCCCGACCGTGCCCTTCAAATTTTGTTACGTCTCACCAATCCAACATGGCGGCTGTGCGAAATATTTCACCAGCATTCAATATCTCCGAAACTATTACCGATATCACCCTGGAATTTTGTATGATGATAAAGGGAACTACTAGAAATTCACTTATGTGACCTTTGAAAACCTGGTAACTACAAAACCAACATGGTGGCCAAGCGAAGTTGCAACTTTTAAATGGACGTTTCTCGCGATTTAACCAACCAAACGCTATGAAACTTGGCACAGAATATTTTTATATACATTGTAATGCACCGACATCTAACTTCGTTCAATTGTTTACATAACTTCAAAATGGCGGCTGTGCGAAATATTTCACAGGCATTCAATATCTCCGAAACTATTTATGATATCAACCTGAAATTTTGTACGGTGATAAAGAGCACTGCTACAAGTTTATCTATGTAACTTTCAAAAACCTGTAAACTACGAAACGAACATGGCGGCCAAGCGAAGTTGACACATTCTAATACATTTTTTCTCGTGATTTAATCATATGAGGGCATTGGAATCTGGTACAGCAAATGATTATACATATTGTCATTCACTGGCTTCTAATTTAGTTCAATTGTTTACATAAACTGAAGATGGCGGCTGTGCGAAATTTTAAAATTAAGTTTTTATTCTTGTGTCGTATTCTTGCGATCGAAGTGAAAGTTTGAATAATGAAGCTACGCAATAATTTTTCTTTAATGGTACATAACTCTATGGCCTATACATATAACAATCCAAAATGGCGAGCATCCGAAATATTTTGACGGTTCTCAATATCTAAGAATCTTTTCCAGCAATAAAACTGTTTTTTTTTAAATGTTCATAGAGCTATGAACATAAGTTCACCTAGATGACTTTCAGTAACCTGGTGAGCACAAATCCAACATGGCGGCGACGCGAAGTATAAATATTTAAATGGACGTTTCTCGCGATTTAACCATCTGAGTGCAGTGAAACTTTGCACGTTAATGCTTATACAAATGTTAATCCACTGGTATCTAATTTATTTCAATTGTTTTCATAACCACAAGATGGCAGCTGTGCGAAATTTTAAAATCTCGTTTTTACTTCTTGTGTCCTAATCATGTGATTGAAGTCTGAAAACCACACGTACACAATAATCTTCATGTAATAGTACGTAAGTAAAAATCCAACCTGGCTACCATCTGCAATATTTAATCGGTTCTCAGTATCTACGAATCTAACATAGCAATCAAACTGAAATTTTGTATGTTGATAGGGGCAATTAATATGAGTAGGATATATGAAAATAGGCTGTATAGTTCTTCACGAAACTATTTGTTTTGGTATATGATAGCCTGATACAAGAGGAATAGTTAGGCTATGCAGCATTAGGCTACACCACTCAGGTAACCTTAAAGATTGATTTTTGTTCAGTAAGTTGGAAGAACAAGCGCTCCAGAACGGCTTTAATAATACCGAAGTCTATTGTTGCCATGTAATGCGGGCCGCCCCTACCAATGCTCTGGTGCAGAATTGCGAGCTGCTTATAAATTGCAGTCACGGGGAATAATTAGTGCAAAAAGATTTCTTAGGCCCCTTAAAACAGTTATCATCATGACAATAGTATGCCTCTGTATAAGGATGATGGTGTTGGTGCAGTATACTGAGGTTATCAGCTGCAATACCTGTTGTTGCTTTCAAATTTACTTTCATTTATTCCGATCCTTATCCTTGAGCGCTCCAGTTCTGTAAAACAAATAAATCCACCGGGCGAAGCCGGGCACTACTGCTAGTATGAAATATTATTGTCTGATTTTGTACAGGGTGTTCACAAACGAGGTCAGAGAAAACAATCCCGCAAGTTAAGAATTTAGAGATGCTGGCACAGTTTTCTCAGGAATACTTAAATTACAGGCATGATATTTTCTAATGTGTTGGTAAATACGTAGTTTCATAGAATGAGGGGAAAGGTATTTAAAATCATCTTTATCTTTTCAATTAATAATTTAAAAATTCATACATTTTAAGAGGCACATAATTTTTGATTTTGTTAATTTTTAAACAGCTCAAAATAATTATTCTAGAAAACCCAATCCATTCATTTTGTCAAGTCACATGTTTTTTAAATTCCAGGAAAAAAGTATCCTTGACAAGAAGGTTTCAAGAAAAATGTACTTAACTTGCGAAATGTATAGGCCTATACTAGAATTGTTTTCAGTGAGCTTGTTTTTAATAATTTTATTAATGCAGCCAATGGCCATGTATTTTTTTTCTTGTCAGGTCAGGTGAGGGGAGGGATTATGAAAGGAAATCGGCCGTGGACCTATTGAAAGGAACCGTCCCGGCATTTACCTGGTGGTGAAAATGGGAAACCAATAAAACCATTTTCAAGACGGGCGAGGTGGGATTCGAACCCACGACCACACTCTACCGATGCCAACGAGGCACGAGGTAACACGTTAGCGCTCTCGGCCACCGCGGCCGGTCGTGACCTTGTTTTTGAAACCCTGTAAAAATCAGACAAAAAATTTCATATTTATTGTTAGCAGGTGACTTAGAAAGGTTAGATCTTTGTTGAGTGTAAAATTAACAACCATTGACCAAACGGAAATAACAGAAATTTGTTTTTAAAATTAACTCACTTAATTGTGCAAAGTAAGCAAATTACTGTATGTGACACACGAACTGAAATGTCACAATATATTTTTCGCTTTCCTTTTTTTCGCTATCGTTTTACCCTCCAGGGTTGGCTTTTCCCTCGGACTAAGCGAGGGATCCCACCTCTACCGCCACTGAGGGCAGTGTCCTGGAGCTTGAGACTCTCAGTCAGGGATACAACTGGGGTGTGTGACCAACACTACGCCCAGGCGGCCTCACCTGCAAAGCGAACAGGGGGCCTGATGAAGGGATAGGAAGAGTGGGACGGTTAGGCAAGGAAATGGGAAGGAGGCGGCCGTGGCCTTACAGCAGGAACCATCCCAGCAGTTGCCCGAAGACGAAGTGGGAAACCACGGAAAACCACTTCGAGGATGGCTGAGGTGGGAATCGAACCCCCTCTACTCATTTGGGCCACCCGAGGCTGAGTAGACCCCGTTCCAGTCCTCATACCACTTTTCAAATTTCGTGGCCGAGCCGAGAATCGAACCCAGGACCTCCGGGGCGGCAGCTAACCATGCTGACTGCTACGCTACGGAGGCGACCCATTATTGTAAAAATGGATTTACTGATTCAGGAACCTTCGCGGGTGTGCACACAACAGCTCACCGAAGTTTCATTGCAATCGCATGAAATTGCTGCAAGCATTTCAGACGACCCTGTATATACAGTATATATCGATGTATTGTTCTATACCTAACCATGTTCACGGGATACGAGGTAGGGTACAGTACTTCACCACAAGTCTAAGGTATGTAATAAATGATATGACAACATCCAGGGCTTCTCGACCCGCCGTTGTAATCGGTACAGGCTACGTATAAATATGACCGTGAGTCATCGCGACCTGTCCGCGGCACGGCTATTGGAGAGGCCCGTTCTATAGGGAGGGCCCTCACTGTACAATGTGGGAACTATGATCAGGATTTCTGTACAAGTTAGCAGTGTTTGTGGTGAACCATTTAAAATATAATGTTGTTGTTTGAGTCTTTCGAGTGGTTTGATGCAGCGCTCCATGCGTCCCTGTCCTGAACTAATCGTTTCATCTCTACATAGCTACCATACCCTACATCGGAGGCAATCTGTTTAACATATTCTAACCTCGGTCTACCCCTACAGTTCTTGTCCTCGATTCTTCCTTCCATAACTAAGCTTGCTATTCCTGGGTGTCTTAGTATGTGTCCTACCAACCTATCTCTTCTCTTCATTAGCAGTTGCCAGAAACATCTCTCCTCTCCCACTCGTCTTAATACCTCTTCATTCGTAACCCTATCTACCCATCTGATCTTCATCATTCTCCTCTAACACCACATTCCAAACACTCCAATTCTCTTCTTTTCTGCTGCACGAATAGTCCAAGTTTCACTTCCATAGAGTGCCACGCTCCAGACAAAGGCTTTCAAAATTGACTTCCTAATACTTAAATCTATATTCGATGTCAACAAATCCCTTGTCTGTAGAAATGCTTTCCTTTCCTGTGATAACCTACATTTTATATCCTCTTTGCTTCGTCCATCACCGGTTATTTTGCTTCCCAAGTAACAGAAGTCACCTACTTCCTTTAGCTGTTCACCTGCCTATTCAACATCCATAGGGGTTTCTGATTTCTTTCGGCTGCATTCCAATATTTTTGTTTTACATATATTAGTTTTCATCATGAATTCTTTCCTCAAGACAGAATCCACACCATTTAAAAACTCATTTAGATCCCGTGCTGTGTCGGCTAAGATGACGATGTCATCTGCAAATCTCAGAGTTGAAATTATTTCTCCTTGAATCTTTACTCCTACTTTGAATTCCCCCCCCAATTTCTTTCATTGCTTGTTCAATGTATAGATTGAAAAATATTGGTGATGAGTTGCAGCCTTGCCTTACACCTTTCCGAATACCAGCTTCTCTCTCATGTCCTTCGACTCGAATAATAATAATAATAATAATAATAATAATAATAATAATAATATCGTATAGCCTCGGTGCCGGGTGCAAGCTTTATTAATTGACGCCCAAAGGGCAACTTGCATGTCGAATTTTATCGCTCCTTGAAGCGCTATGAATGTCGCTAGGTTTAGTAGACTCCTTTATACTACAGTGCTTTCTAGTAGAGAAATGAGGACCTTTTTGTTGGCGGATAATCCCGAGATTAATTTTGCCATTAAGAACACGGCCTACTGAATTCAGTTGGGTTCTTTAACATGCCAACATCGTATGACATGCGTATCGTGATTTTTGTTGCCTTTCAAAAATCACTTATCACGGCCAGGAGTGAACCTGCAAGCTTGGGGTTGGCAGTCCGACACGATAACCACTCACTCACCGTGCCAAGCATTTAAAAGCTGACATGTCATCAAAATCCGGGCCCTGGTTATTACTTTAGTCGCCCGGCCGAAGTCGTCGGATTTTTTAAGAGTGCTATAATCCCTCAGTATGCCTTCCTTCGGAGGGGAAGTAAAGCCGGCGGTCCCATGTCGTAGATTTATGGCATGTTAAAGAACCTTCCACTAATTACACCTGTGTGAAGCTAAATTAGGTTAAACATTTGACTAACGCTCTTAGATTTCAACGTTCTTCGTCAGGAGCCGACTGCGGTGGCATCTGGTAACCAAGTCCTGCCCTAGTAGTCGTTGACGGTGGTGTTTGGTGGCAATAGTAGGAACTACTGGAAAAAAGCAATTTCTGCAGTCCTTACTTGAATTAAAACAGTTACACACACTAAAACAGCCATCACAACTAACACCGGTTATCAGACAGATTCTACACACACCCAATGTACACGGGGCTACATGACCGCGTTGTCGCAGCCCGTAAACAGAGGAACCAACCAACCAACCAACCTACTTTAGTTGGTGCTGAAATGGGACCTGTTACCTATCACGGTAGTTGTCGTCATGGTAACGGCTGACCGACAGTCTCTTGAGTCGTACGACAAGTGAAGACACCACACAAAGATCTTTTCATCAGCTGGCAGTCAACAAGAGGGCTCTGTGTGCTTCATCACAAGAAGAACTGTGTCGTTGTTGCCCAGTACAGCATTTGCCGGAATTTACTGGCCAACAGGATTCCAATATAACAGTCTGTAATGACACTGAACAGCGACTGTCTTGATTTACAATAATTCCTTTGTGCAGATAGCCTATGTACGTTTGAACAACTCCTGGTGACATAAATTACACGATACTTTTAAAATTATTCATATTTTGGGGACATGGCCGTGTGAAATAAAAACACTAAAATTCCTAGGCATTTCGAGAGGAACCTTGCCTCCTTTTTCAATAGAATTAAAACAATGTGGCCAATGAGCTAGAGAACTAGAAAAGTACCTGTGTTCGTCACCAGATAGCAGTCAGAAGCTACTGTATTGACCTTGGTAGAAAAACGCGCCATATTAAGTAGAACGGCGGAAAGAGTAGTAAGTAATGAGACAGAAAAGGGGGCGGGGGAGAAATGAGACTCCTCGAAGAATGAGGATGTACAAATAAGGGGAAAGGGGGAAGAGATGGATATAAGGAAACAGAAACAAAAGGGGAAGTGTATCTGTGTGTAGACGCCATTATGTGCGCAATGGAGAATTCTTTGGTTATATTTTATTAGTCATAAATAAAACCCGCCATTTTATGTTACAAATGCATGTAGAAATTTGCAGTTTCAAGCAATAACCGCCAATTCCATCTGGTCATGGCAAGCAAGAATCGCTAAATCCACAGGAGCCAATGGAACTGTTCATCCGTCTGACGTGACATAGTTCATGTCTTTATTTTGCATAACCATAACTAATTCAATTAACCATTATTCTTGAATTTACATGAGTAAAAATGCCTTTTATTATTGGCATATTTCATCGTTAACGCAAAATACTTGATTACATAGACTTAGCTTCTCATTCATCAACATTCATCTACATGACAGAATTTTTAATTGATGATTACTATCAAGTTCCAACCAAAACCCTCCAAGTCCAAACTAAAATCCACATTTACATTTATTTTTCGTTGCTCACATTCTTCCCAAAACCCTTACGTATCACTTGTCCAATACACACACGATGAGTACAAATTGTATAGCTAAACCATTTGTTTCTCAATTTCTGAAAATTTTGTCAATGTGGACTTGGCGGCTTTTGCATGTAAGGTTGTCAACTCTTGCTTTCAAAGCTATCCATAAAGGCTACTGCCGAAGTGTGTCAGTACCGGTAATGTAAGTTGTGAATTATTCAGTTAAAAGCTGAATAATTTATAAGCTGATTGACAAAGACAGGCATTTGTTTAGCTCATTGAAGCGAGAATGGAGAAAGGCTCGGTAAACAGGAAACAGACAATATTGCTGTTCGTTAAGGAATTAAAAACCTCAGGTAAGTGTTCAATGGTGAACCACTAAATAGATTCAATGGTTTATAAAATGTATATTACTAAGCACATTAAGTTAAAAGTTCTGATAATCAGTTAGTGTATCGTATAAAGGATGTTTCGAAGTGCATGTTGCCGGTGACCACTATACTCTGTGAGCTCCCAGAATGGGATTGACAGTTCTCGTCTCGCCATGTGGTCTGAGAATGAAGTTGCCAAACTGTACAAGATAGAGACACAGCTGACCAGGGACTGAAGCACGTGGGCTGTAATATTGCAACGCAGAGTATTATGGCATCAACTATGCGAACATGGATTGGTCAAGAGACAGAGGGGTGATGACTGGTGTGGAATTTCCGACCTAATGTCAATCCCATTCTGGCAGCTCACAGAGTATACATTTGTTCAAACTTCTAATCGAGGCTAAATATAGTAGGCATCTCACCCCGATGAGGCCGATTCTCATTTTTAACAAATTATTCGTAATTCTTTTGCAGAAAATGCTCAGAAAGGACGTCTAACAGAGGTGATTGGAGTCGGTTGGTTGGTTCCTCAGTTTAGGGGTGGCGACAACGCGACGATCGAAACTATTCATCCTAGTGTATTTATTAATCTCATGTAATTTATTTCAGGATTAGGGCATAACCCAGCTCTTTTAGATACATTCGTGTTGACCGACATAAATCTTATATTTGTGGCATCTTACCCTGACATTCAGGGTGAGATGCCTAAAATGTTATCACTAAGGTTCGGTTGTTTAGGAAGTGTCATATTTTTTCCTTGACCACATTTACATTAAGAACTGTAAAAAGCAGGATTTCAATGCATATTTGGGTCATTTTCACAGTTATTGTCATATTTCATCAATATTAATGTTTTAAGGTCAAATTTTGGTAATACTTTAGGGGTAGGGGGTGGACATAAAATATGGTATCCGGAAGTTTTCTGAGCGTTACGGGCGCTAAAAATTAAAAAAACTTGCCAATTGTTGCAGACTATCAGAAAATATTTATCTGTAACTAAACTTGGTAGTATTTTTGACTAAGGGAATTTTCTTTCTCTTTTACAGGAAATATGATTTGTGTCGCAGTTTTTAACGCGAGAAAAGGTGATGAATATGTTGCTTTCCTCGACTCTCTTCAAACATTCTGTGATATAGGAAAACACTTCTGGACGGGGATGAGCAGAGTCAAATCTGAACTCATTTTGTTTTTGGTTTTGTGTTTGTTGTTTTCAATCATTTTTTGCTGTGTGTTTTTTGTGTTATGTTCGTTTTTTGCTTTTGCTATTGAATTTTGCTTTTTGTTTTTATTTTAGTTTAGTGTTTGTTTACTGCTTTTGCTTTTTGATTTGTGTTTTAATTTGGTTAGGTGTTTGTTTTCTGCTTTTGATTTTTGCTTTTTGATTTGTGATTTAGTGTTTGTTTTCTGCTTTTACTTTTGTTTTTGAATTTTCTTTTACTCATTTTGTTTTTGTTTTCTGCTTTTGTTTTTGATTTCTATTTTGGTCATGTGATTGTCTTTGATTTTGCATTTGTATTTTTATTTCTGTTTTTATGCTTTTGATTTTGAATTTTGCTCTTTGATTTGTGTTTTATTTTGTTTGATGTGCGTTTTGTGCTTTTACTTTTGTTTTGGAATTTTCCTTTCTGCTTTTTGTTTTTGTTTTCTGCTTTTGATTTGGTTTCTATTTTGGTCATGTGTTTGTTTTTGCTTTTGTTTTTGATTTATGTTTTTGGTTTGGTGTTTGTTTTATGGCTTTGCTTTTGAAATTTGTTTTCCGCTTTGTGTTTTTTATTTTTGGTTTGGTGTTTGTTTACTGCTGTTGCTATTGTTTCTGAATTTTGATCTGTGTTTTTCTTCTGCTTTTGTTTTCTGTTTTGGTCATGTGTTTGCTTTTGCGTTTTGAGGGCAAAATAAGACAATCAATGAAAGCTAACATACATGTTTTCATGTTTGATCTCGATAGCAGTTGATACGTTTTATTTGCACCTCTCAATGTGTAAAAGCTCGGAAATAAACAGTTTTGGTAGGTCTAGTTAGTTAGTTAGTTATTGTTGTTTTAAGGGGCGGAACTACGAGGGCATCTGCCCCTTTTTGGTAGGTCTAACACTAAATATTTAACACAAGTAAAAATACAGAGAATGTTCTCAAATTAGTAAGTATCAACGTATATAATTCAATCGTTTGTCATCAATCCGTGGTTTTTTTTTTCAAAATAAAATTCTCGTCAAATTACGCGTTTAAACAATTATTTGGCTCTGTGGGGGATTGATCCCCCTAATTATCTCCCGTAGTTACGCCACTGTGCGACGTAGTTACTTTTAATAAGTAACGTAACCATCCCTGGAATCAAAAACAACAAAAACAAGAACAAATCCACAGGGAGTCTTCGCGTCAGGGAAAGTTGTAGCGGTAATGTCTCTGTGTTTTAATAACGTGATAGTTTTAACCTTGACATTTCTTAATGACACTTCCACTAGCGTCTCCATAAAACATGCTTCCGTCTGCATTCCTCGCGGCTTCGGTGGTGTAGTTGGTAGCATGCTGAGCTTCTATGTCCAACATCGCGCGTTTAAACCCGGCCGAAGTCATCGGATTTATTAAGAGCATTAAAATCACTCAGTATGCCTTCATTCGGAAAGCCTGCGGACCCATGTCATAGATTTATGGCATATAAAAGAACCTTTCACTAACTACAATTGTGTGAAGCTAAATTTGTAGGTTAGATTTGATTAACGCTCTATTAAGTTCCAACGTTCGCCACCAGGTGCCGGTTACGGTGGCTTCTAGTAGACATGTTCACAGCACAGCTAGGTGTCGTTGACGGTAACATTTGGTAGGAACTACTTGAAATTGATCGTCTGCAATCGTTACCTGAATTACAGATATCACACTCTAATACAGCCATCACAATTAACACCGGTTATCAGACAGATTCTACACACACCCAAAGTACACGGGGCTACATGACCGCGTTGTCGCAGCCCCTAAACTGAGGAACCAACCAACGTCTGCATTCCTCTTCATAAAGAACGCCAATGTGAACTACCGTTTATCGACTGGTTATATGAAGGTCTGTTCTCGATGCGAACTATTAATGTTACACTGATATTCATTTCAAGCCGGCCTCTCACCCTGAGCCCCAGGTTTGATTCCCGGCGCCGTCAGGGCTTATATAAACTGACGTGAGGGCACGGAATTCACTTCTGGTCTGAGGGCTGGAACGGGGTACACTCAGCCTCGTGAGACAAATCGGAGAAGAGATGGGTTCGATTCCCACCTCATCCATCTTAGATGTGGTTTCCCGTGGTTTCCCACTTCTACTCCATGCAAATATGCTATATAGTTCTTCACGGAACTACTTGTTTCTTCTCTATTTGCAATTCGTTGCATTGTAATATTCAACTCCTAGCGGCTTCGGTGGCGTAGTCGGTAGCATGCTGAACTGCTGTGCCCAAGATCGCGGGTTCAAACCCGGCCGAAGTCGTCGGATTTTTTTAAGAGCGTTAAAATCCTTCAGTATGCCTTCCTTCGGAGGGGAAGTAAAGCCGGCGGTCCCATGTCATAGATTTATGGCATGTAAAAGATCCTTCCACAGACAAAACTTATGTGGAGCTAAATTTCTAGGTTAGATTTCGTTGTAACGCTCTATCAAAGTTCCAACGTTCACCACTAGGTATCACTGATATCTGGTAGCGAATGTTGGAACTACTTGAAATTGAACGGAACTTGTAGCTCACCCTAGTGGTGTCCGCTTGAAGCTGCTACAGCCTCTGGTGAGCCGAACATGTCCTTGGACACACCCGGCACTAAAAGCCATACGATAAATAAAAATAAAAAAATAAAAATAAATTCAACTCATCACAACTAAACTTTATAATTTAATATTAACACAATTGTTAAATATCGAGCATTTGCACAGTGATAAGTGCAATTACAACGTATCAAATGCTAAGGAAATCAAATACGAAAAAAGTGTAGACAGGAGGTTTTGAAACTTTGGGATCGTATATTTGCTGGCATTGATAACTCATTATAGTCGAATCTTCACCCTCCGACCCCACGTAATTTAGACTTAGTTCATCCCTCTCAAAAAGCAAAGCGTAGTTACGCTACTGTCTGGGATGGTTCCTACCTTTAGGCCACGGACACCTCCTTCCCAATCCCACCTGAATTACAAATACCCACACTGTTACAAACACCACACAATAACACTGGTTATCAGACAAATTCTACACCTACCAAAGCACACGGAGCTAAATGACCTCAATGATTGAATTAGTTATAGCCTATTTAGTTACTGTAAGTTTAAGTTAGTATAAGTTCTAAGATAACATACTGTGTAATCTTTATGCCACTGTAATTGGGATGAAAATCCTGTTGTGAGCATTTAAATAAATAAATAAATAAATAAATAACAACGAGACAAGGTGTTCCGACGTCTGCAGACGAGCCCAATCGGTACATCTGGGCGAAATTCCAGCAGACTTGGCATTTTATACCTAAATTAAATAGACTTTCGTTTATCGATGAACTAACATGCAAACAATTAAATCTACAGAAATAACATTTGGTAATCTGTCAACTTATATCCATCATTAACATCTGATGTAAATTTAAAAACAATTAGGACTCTTTTGGTTTAAAATCGCGAGATTTTATTCATGGATGACATTAAGTCATCGACAGTATTGTGAACAAAATACCTTCCCAAGAGTTCTACAATCTATTGAACCTCTGTGTCATCGCAAACTTTAACACTCCCCATTGCATAATGATGGGAATGTCCCAACGTTGCTCCGTACGTAATTACGGGGTAAGAGGATTTCCAGATGGCAGATAAAACAGGCGAAAAAAATATACACGAATATGGCAGCCCATATTTTCAAGTAATCTGTGTAATCTCTTCATCTAATTGTCTCTTCTAATGAATGGGGGCGCCCCTCCTCTATAATTACGACTGGGAACTGAGCTTTAGATAAGACAAACAATATCTGAAATGAACAGCTGTATTTGAATTAAATACAATTCTTGGAAATACGCCATCAATATTATTATATATGAATTGCAGCCAATGGCCAAAGCAGGGTATTTTAATTGAACGCCCAACAAGTTCAATTTCAAGTAGTTCCAACTTTGGTTATCAGATGCTACTGTGACTAACATCTAGCGGTGAACGTTGGAACTTGATAGAGCGTTTCTAACCAGCCGAATATAACCTACATACAGGGTCTTTCATATAAAGTAAGAACGGCAATCGGCAGTTTTGTTATTCGCTGCTGCGGCGGCTTTGGCCGAGCTTGTGGCGCGCCATGGCCCCCTGCTGTACTATTGAAAGCGCGCGCATAGTACATTCGAGGGCTGTTTTTTCAAGTTCCGATGGACTGTATAAAAATAACAGATTGACATACCAAACTGATTTTACTAGTAAATGTTTGCTTGTTTTATTCTTATGTCTCAACATAGTCGCCAAAACGATTGAAACATTTGTCGTATCGTTACACCAGCTTTCCAATGCCCACGGTAAAATATTCTGCCGCCACTGAGGTGGGTAGGCTACGTCTGGACAGCCTCCTGAAGTATTTCCTTTTTGGCTAGGCGTTGCTACCCAACCATACCTTTAATTCTCGAAAAAGGTGAAAATCATTCCGGACCACACAGTACCAACGTTACGATAGACTTTTACAAAGAATTCAAGTGTGAAGTTTTGGACCATCTGCCGTTTAGTCCAAACCAGCACTGAATTATTTTCACCTATTTCGAGAATTGAAGGTATGGTTGGGCGGCAACCCCTCGTCAAAAAGGAAAAACTTCAGGAGACTGTCCAGACGTATCCACCTCAGTGGCATTGGAAAGCTGGTGTAACGATACGACAAATGTTTCAATCGTTTTGGCGAATATGTTGAGACATACGAATAAAACAAGCAAACATTTAGTAGTAAAATCAGTTTGGTTTTGTGACCGATCCAGTCAGGGTCAATTACCGGCCCCGGATGACAGGAGATCGGAAGGAACTCGGAGAGTCAGTATGACGTCATGGCATGACGCGGCGAGGTAACCGCGAGAGCAGGGGAATGCTCCAGAAGGTTCCAGCCCCTCCCACTTTCTTTTTCTCGAAGAAGGACGCGGTTCCGGAATGTTCAGTATGTGAGTCAGTAGTGCGTGGACGAGAATGTCATACAGCGGTGCACGGAAGATTAGCCCATGTCATGTAGACAGTGATTTTACATCGGGAACTTGAATGGTTTTCGTGAGTGACCAGCAGGCCATGAAGCCTGAAACTAGCGTGCATGTATTGCCAGTGAGTTTTTTTTTTACAGTGAAGTATGTCAGTTTGTTGGTCGAACAGTGTGAATTTCAAGACGATTTCGGACTCGCTAGTATGTGAGGAAACAGTTAGAACTGATAAAGGAAGTCCGTTTATGCCGACAATTTATGTTCATTAAAGATTGATACCAGGAGGTGTTTAAAATTACGAGTATCAGGGGAAGAACTATATAACGATAGTCGAGGCGAAGCATTATCGCGAGGCCCTATATGGTAACAGACATCCATTCGGAATTAGCATAGCAGTACGGCGTTTTAAGAAACGCAGTGAGAACGCAGTAAGAAAGACCACATCTACTTTAAGCTCGTGTTGGAAGACGGTAGGCCGTAGGCAACTTGATATGTCGGTCAAGGCCAGCTGGAAATAGCTCCTCGTGGAAGGAAGTGTGTCACCGGGTTAAAGGAAGTGAAAACATATAACTCAAGTGAACCAGGAACTAGACGCCATAGGGTGCGAGCGTGAATGTGCTCTGATATAGTGAAATGTAATATTGCTACACGGCGGCATGAACTTAATAACCATGGACTCATATATTCTGGGCATCAACATGCATATTAACACGCGAATTATGCTGCACTGAACTTCTAAAGGGGCCATAATGGGATGAACGGTCGCAACGAGATGGACGAGTGGACCATGGTTGGGACGTCGGGAGACGCCGCTGATGAAGGTGACCGGGGACAACCTGTGGGCAGACATGGGCGTCGCCAGGAGATCGAGAGGTGCCATGGGCAATTACCTCTACCAGTACGCTGGGAAACCACATCGCGGGGACGCTGGAGGGACGCCGCCGCCCTGATGCCGCAGACGATGACGACGCCGACGCCATGGATTTCCGAGGACGCCGGATATAAAGTAAGACGTTTCCTTTCCATCCTTGTTCATCAGAAAGAAGAGAACTTCTACCTCGGATAGCCATGCCATGAGATAACCTGAGATCGTGTAACTTAACGCCCTTTATAATCAGTTATTCCAGGTTGAATAAGAGCATCATTTTTTTTCATAGGGTCGTGTAGATGTTTTTTGTCTTTCTTTTCGGGTCATTTGACCTACATAAATTTACAGCATCAATGGTAGGGGTAAGACATGTATATATTCTCTGAGACATAATAATAATAATAATAATAATTTGAAATTGGGTAACGATAATAGGAGATGGCCATTTTTGCTGGGAGATTCTAGCCTGACGATTTCAGAGGTCATTATTCGAATTTTATTCTGAAAGGTTTGTCACGGATTGCATAGATTTTTATTGCTAATGAATATGGTTGAAGATCGTCGGATAAGGTTCCTTGGATAGGATGCCATATTATCATACGACCTCGTGGTCCCGATAAAGTTGATACGCTCTGTTAGTGTGGGTTCTTGAGACATGCTAATAATGCATGATTTATTTTGTAATGACGTTGTGTAAAGTTTGTGATAATTATGTGGTGATTAGATATGGTATTATTCCGTCATATGTGACGAGATTATTCACGGGGCGACGGATGTCCGTGGAATTGTAGTTGTAAGGACAGGGTCCTCTTGACGAACGTGCCACGTTCATTGATGAGTTGTATTGAATAGCGCAGGGGTGTAATTGATGGTGCGCTCGACAGTCAGGTTGTTTGGATCTTCACACAGAGTGTTCGGCGGAAGGGTTACGATTAAATGTTTGTTATGAGTATGAAAGACGCTAGGGCGCCTTATTACGAAGTTCTTAACCTTTCATAAACATTTGACAATGCTATAATTTAATTACAATGACAAATATGACCGTGTGGATCAAGGTTGTTGGAAAGGCGAAGATAAATTAATAATAATAATAAGAATTAGTAGTGTAAATATGTAAGCACAATCTGGGTGTGTTAATAATTTATGATAGGTTATAATTAATTGTTGAAATGTCATAGTATGTGAAGCTGAGTCGATGTTTGAGTGCTATTTGATGTAACATGATGCTCTTTAATTGTTAATTTGCAGTTCGATAGAGGAGATCCGTCCATTACTGTATAAGGGTAGACAGTTGTAATTTACATAGATATTCGATATTTTCTTAGAGTTTTTTTTTGCCGCAGGTGAACTTTGTGTTAAGTGGCTAGTGATGTTTACATGCGTGTGCACCGATAAATGAAGGGTTAATTTAGCTTTTGAAAGACGATCTCCTTGTCGGAACTTTAAGAAAGGACACCCACGAGTTTGAATAAGCGTAATTTTCTTTTCTTTGTTTAGGGACTATGAACTTTATTTTTTTTTCGGACTTTGTCCCACCATAACATTATACTCGTGCGTGATAGGCAGGTTGCATATTTATTTATCCTTTGGCCAATAAAGGAGCAGATGTGATTTTACGAGGGCTTTTACTTTCTTTTCTGTTTGTCAGTTCAAATTAGGGTTTTGCTTGTGAATCCTGGTTCAGTCTATTTACCATCCCGACCGTAAACGACCCGAGACCCTTTGTCTCTAGCTCACTGGAGCTTTTCTTTCAGTCTTGTCTGTATGAACCAAGATTCATGCCCTAATTTTTTTTGTACCCACTCCCTTGGCTGTTTCTTCTGATGGGGCCGGGATGCTAGCCGGGTGATCGCCTGTCCCATTGGAGAAGCGGGCACAGGGGGGGGGGGGAGTGGCGCCGCCAACGTGTTGGGCTCGACGACGATGGTGTGTTTCGTTTCCGTCATGGGCATGTTTTTTGTACTCAATCATTTGTTGTGGTGATGGGAGTATACTGTGTGGTCAGATTCGTGCCTTTGATGGGAGCGCGATACTTGCCATGTGTAATTCTTGTGTAAAATTAACCTCGTATCACACTGAGCCTTTAGTGAACCATTTGACAGGGTTGGTACACGATCTCAGGTTATGGCTATACTCGACGACCTACATTCCCATGTAGGCCCCTATATTTAAGTTGTATTGTAAGATGTCACAAGTAGTAACCGCAGAAAATATTGCTGATATACTAAAACAAATCCAAGTTGGATTAACTGGTCTAACCACTGAAATGAATAATGTTAAGGATAGTGTTGGGTCAATTAAAACAAACATGAAGAGCGATATGGATCGCTTATGGACGGCACAAGAGGGTGTCGGCATTCAGGTAGCAGAGGTACAGAGGACACAAGAGGGTGTCGGTATTCAGGTAGCAGAGGTACAGATGACACAACAGGGTGTCGGCACTCAAATAGCAGGAATAAAAAAAGATGTTAGTGATAAAGTTGATGGTCTCAGAACCGACTTATTAGAAGTCATGGGATCTAATCTTAAGAGTTTAGAATCTCATTTGCAGAAAAACATTGATGCTGTAAAACGTAATCTTAGACTATCAGGAAAGGCTATAGATAATAAGATTAATCTACTCGATAAAAAGGTAGAAACTACATTCCAAGTGCTCACCGCGGAGCTCAAAGATTCTATGGCACGGCAAATCAGGGATACTCAGAGTTCGCTTCGGGGGAATATTGAAGGACTTGAGGAGAAGTTGAACAGTAATATTAAAGGCATGGGACAAGATTTGACGGCAAAAATTGAGCAAATTGGTCAGTCTAGCGAGGAAACCCTGGATAAGTTGAAACAGGACGTGTCAGGTTGGAAAGAAGAGGTTGCGAAGGACGTGAAAAACATGCAGATACAGGTTGAATCATTCCAGGACACGTATGACAGGAAAATCACTCATTCACAAACGACATTACTCGAACATGTGAGAGAATCTATCCACACTTCCATTGTTGAGTTGGAGGAGAAGATCATTATTCAACAGGGAAGGCAACTCACTCGATTAGGCAACTTAGAGGCGGAAATGACGCAGATAAAAGACAAATCGGAGTCAGAAAGGGTTAGATGGTCCGAAATTGAAAACACGCCGCACCTTAACGGGACGGAAAGTGAAAACGCCTCATCTTCTAGAAAGGCGGGTGAGGTAGTTGCAACGCCGAGAATACGGAGTACAAATCCCGCGGGACACCTAACTATCATTAGAAGTATAGACCACCAGCCGAGGAAATTCTCGGGGAACAATGGGACTAATAACGTCACACCTATCGAATTTATGAGGGAGGTCCGTGAATACATGGCGGAGAATAAGATACCACGTGAGAGGGAACTAAGAGTTATTGAGAGGTCCCTGGAATCGACGGCATTAACTTGGTTTCGCGCATTTCGATACACGTTCACGAGCACGGATGAGTTCGAACGATTATTAATCAAACGTTTTTGGAGCCCTGAAGAACAATTGAACATACGGGCGGAACTATACGCTAAACGGTATGCGACGTCCAATCCGACTAGGTACGCGGGGTACTTCGCGTCGCAACTCGCCAGGCTGCAGTATTTGACTCCACCAGTGCCGGAGGACGAATTGGTCCAAGCCATTATACGACAGTTACCTGTAGAGGTCCAGAAGAGTGTAATTGCGTCAGGAGCCGAGACTTTAGAGGGATGTGAAGAGATTCTTCGAAAACTGGACCACACTAGCGCACAGTTACAGGCGAGGTCCGGACGACCGGAAAATAGAGATGTGAACACGGTCGTGATTGACAAAATTGCGCAGACGGAAGAGCGAACGCCGCGGGAGACGGACAGGCCAAGAGACACGGGGTACTATCGGAGCCGAGATAGGAGCTACGGTGGAACAGACGAGCGACCCAGATGGAGGAATAAACCGTATGAAGAACGTAGGAGATCCCGATTCAACAATACGAAGGGACGATATGGTGAATATCAGCGAAGGCAGTCAAATCAATATTATCAGAGACAGAATGCCTATAGGGATTCTCGTTCGCAGGGGTCGCGGCCGAGCTATACGGAAAGACATCGAGAGAGCCAGGAATATTTACAACAATTACGGAGTAATCCATCCGCACCACCGGGGGAAGCTGACCGACCACCTGACACAAGTCGGTCAGATCAACAAAAACAAAAAAACTTCAAATTAATGAATTCCTCAAACCTTGGTCCTCCCGAACTGATTGAAATTCAAGAGATATTTCAGGCTACTGACGAAGACTTGATTCATGAGGAAGACGTTATCCGCCGCGGGAAAGTGTATCCTTTGCCAATCATAACAGTAGAGGTGCTCGGTAAACAAATAAAAACCCTGGTTGACACCGGAGCGATGATTAGTGTGGTGTCTCAGTCATGTTTGGACGAGATAATGGAGGCAGGACCCGTACATACTCTACCTGTAGCGAATGTAAAGGTTAGAGGTGTAATTCCCGATCGTTCAGTGAGATGCAAGCTGCAGGCCCTGTTGACGATCAAGATTGCGGGGAGGTTTTATGAGCACGTGTTCGTGGCCATCTCCAACATCAATTTTCAAATAATTCTGGGTGTTGACTTCATTTCGGAGTACGGCTGGATTATAAATATGCAAGAGGGTGTTATGTATGTCGGAAACGAATCGCCGAGCAGAGGATCGAAAGGTTATATCAATGCCAGCTCGAGCACGCCCTTTTTGGAGAACACACTTGAGAATATCGTGGAACGTGAGGAAGAGACGATCACCCACATGCCCGTTGGTGTAAAGGAAATTTTGGATCCAACCGTCCAGGAACAGTTTGATGACCTAATACAGGAGTTTCGGGAGGTATTTAGCGACAAACCTGGAGTTATCAAGAACTTTCAGTACGATATCAAGTTGAGTGATGACTCACCATACAGGAAACACATATATCCAGTCCCAGAGAATTGGAAGGAGGAGGTAAAGGCCATGATAAACGCCATGGAGAAGGATGGCATAATAAAGAAGGCTCCGACTTCTTTCCTAAACCCTTTAGCGGTTGTAAGGAAGCCAAACGGTCGCCTAAGGATTTGTCTAGATGCACGTGGAATAAATGCACGCATTTTGCCAGAATACGACCGCCCACCGCAAATTAGAGAGCTGCTGAGGCGCTTTAAAGGAAAGAAATATTTCTCAACCGTAGATCTCACAAATTCCTATTATCATGTCGAATTAACCGAGAACAGCAAGCAATACACTGGCTTCCTGCATGAGCAGAAGACCCACGTCTTTAACCGCCTTCCCTTCGGTTTGAAAAACAGTGGCCCTGTGTTGATTCGAGCGCTGGACAGCAACTTGAGTGAAGAGGTCAAGAAACACGTACTATGTTATGTGGACGATTTGATCTTGGCATCCACGTCAGTAGAGGAGCACCTGAAACACTTGAGATTGTTGTTTGAGAACTTGCTTACGGCCGGATTCAAGGCAAACCTGGAGAAATGCAATTTCTTTCATCGAGAAATTCGATTTTTGGGACATCTCATTGACGAACATGGATATCGGCCGAACCCGGAGAAAATTGAAGCGATAGCTGAGTTTCCCAGACCAGAAAGGGTGAAACAAGTGAGGCAGTTCCTGGGAATGACTTTATTCTTTTCTAGTCATTGTCCCCGTTACACGGATGTAGTTGCCCCTCTACAGAGCATGCTCAGGAAAAACAATCGTTGGAAGTGGGATCAGGCGTGTGAAGAGGCCTTCACGGAAGCTAAACACATGCTCCTTAACAACGTTAAACTGGAGTACCCAGACTTCTCCAAAACATTTTATATTGACACCGATGCTTCAAAGGTAGGAGTGAGCGCTGTGTTGTACCAGGCGGATGACGAGAAGAAACAACATTATCTGGCATTTACCAGTAGGAAATTGCGACAGCCTGAGCTTAATTACTTTGCCACGGAATTGGAGGCGCTGGCTATAATTTATGCTCTAAAGATGTGGAAGAAGATTCTTCTAGGGCATAAGGTCGTGATTGTGACGGACCATCGCGCGTTACAGTTTATGTTAAAGTCTGACATTTCAAGCGAAAGAGTCACGCGCTGGACCCTGTTCCTGCAACAGTTCGATGCAGAAGTTATTCATAGGCCCGGAAAGCAAAACTTTCTAGCGGATGTTTTGAGCAGAAACCCACGTGAGGAGGCTGTTTTGCACCAGGTAGAGCTAATACCGGACGATCAGGAAACGGTGGAACGTTTGAAACGCCTGAGCCAGGCGCAACGGCGATATACTCCGTTAAGACGGATATACCGGTATTTGAAGAATCGCATGGGTGCAGATGATCCTGATTATGCTGGAACGGCGAAGATTGCTCACTTTTATCACATTGTTGGTGACGTGATTCACAAGTTTGTCGATAAAGACCACACAAGGCTACGTATTGTAATACCGCCGAAGTTGATTTCAGCAGTGGTTTGGTTGGCTCACCGATCTATTGGGCATGGAGGATGTGATAAAACCTTACATGCCATAAGAGAAACATTTACCTGGGAGTATATGGGAAAAACCGTACGAGCGGTAATCAGGACATGCGACATCTGTCAGAGATGCAAATTCCCATCGGACGTATCTAAGGAGAAGCCTAGGGCTATTATACCGACTCGTCCGAATGAATTAATGGCTACGGACCTGTATGGCCCCCTTCCGAGGTCCACCAGGGGTAACCAATACATCTTGGTGACGATGGTTGTGTTTACCAAATTAGTCATGTTGCACCCTATCCAGAAGGCAACATCCCGATACGTGATTCGCAGGATCGAAACCGGCGTGATTCCAACTGCAGGGAAGCCAGAGTTCCTTCTGAGCGATCACGGAACGCAGTTCACGAGCGCTGAATTTCAAGAAGCTATGGCACGACTCGGCATAAGGCATATCTTGAGCTCCATAAGATACCCAGCAGGAAATCCTGTTGAAAGAGTAAATGCGGAGATTGGAAAGTACTGCCGGATTTACTGTCATGAACAGCATCATCGATGGATGGAAGTGGTACCCATAATTGAACGTTGCTTGAATTCTACAACACATGAGAGTACCAGACAAATTCCTTGTCTTCTGCACCATGGACGAAAACCAAGTAGACCTTGGCATGCTGTTATACAGGCACCCCCAGAGATTGAGCCGTCGGTGCAAAGGAGAAACGAACTGGCCCGGGAGAGGATGCAGCTACAGGCGCAGAAACGGGAGAGAAGGAAGGCTGGCCGCCGTTTTCGCGAGCCACTTCGAGTCAATGACCTGGTGCTGATTCGGAAACCCACGTCATCAAACTTACCACTCAGAGTGTATGGGAAATTTGCGCGCCCATTTTCGGGACCCCATAGGATTGCCAGAGTGATGGACAACAATTGCTATAGGGTGGTTGACAACGTCACGAATGCACTTGTTGGGAATTTCAATGCTGCGAATCTGCGGAAGTATCACCGGCAAGCCCGTTAGTCAGCATTGAGGAGATGACTGAAAATATCGTTCACATGCATCATTTGAGGAAAAACATAAGCTATGTTCCCACCGCTTATATTTTGAAGGCCGCGGGAGAGATGTGACCGATCCAGTCAGGGTCAATTACCGGCCCCGGATGACAGGAGATCGGAAGGAACTCGGAGAGTCAGTATGACGTCATGGCATGACGCGGCGAGGTAACCGCGAGAGCAGGGGAATGCTCCAGAAGGTTCCAGCCCCTCCCACTTTATTTTTCTCGAAGAAGGACGCGGTTCCGGAATGTTCAGTATGTGAGTCAGTAGTGCGTGGACGAGAATGTCATACAGCGGAGCACGGAAGATTAGCCCATGTCATGTAGACAGTGATTTTACATCGGGAACTTGAATGGTTTTCGTGAGTGACCAGCAGGCCATGAAGCCTGAAACTAGCGTGCATGTATTGCCAGTGAGTTTTTTTTTTTTACAGTGAAGTATGTCAGTTTGTTGGTCGAACAGTGTGAATTTCAAGACGATTTCGGACTCGCTAGTATGTGAGGAAACAGTTAGAACTGATAAAGGAAGTCCGTTTATGCCGACAATTTATGTTCATTAAAGATTGATACCAGGAGGTGTTTAAAATTACGAGTATCAGGGGAAGAACTATATAACGATAGTCGAGGCGAAGCATTATCGCGAGGCCCTATATGGTAACAGACATCCATTCGGAAATAGCATAGCAGTACGGCGTTTTAAGAAACGCAGTGAGAACGCAGTAAGAAAGACCACATCTACTTTAAGCTCGTGTTGGAAGACGGTAGGCCGTAGGCAACTTGATATGTCGGTCAAGGCCAGCTGGAAATAGCTCCTCGTGGAAGGAAGTGTGTCACCGGGTTAAAGGAAGTGAAAACATATAACTCAAGTGAACCAGGAACTAGACGCCATAGGGTGCGAGCGTGAATGTGCTCTGATATAGTGAAATGTAATATTGCTACACGGCGGCATGAACTTAATAACCATGGACTCATATATTCTGGGCATCAACATGCATATTAACACGCGAATTATGTTGCACTGAACTTCTAAAGGGACCATAATGGGATGAACGGTCGCAACGAGATGGACGAGTGGACCATGGTTGGGACGTCGGGAGACGCCGCTGATGAAGGTGACCGGGGACAACCTGTGGGCAGACATGGGCGTCACCAGGAGATCGAGAGGTGCCATGGGCAATTACCTCTACCAGTACGCTGGGAAACCACATCGCGGGGACGCTGGAGGGACGCCGCCGCCCTGATGCCGCAGACGATGACGACGCCGACGCCATGGATTTCCGAGGACGCCGGATATAAAGTAAGACGTTTCCTTTCCATCCTTGTTCATCAGAAAGAAGAGAACTTCTACCTCGGATAGCCATGCCATGAGATAACCTGAGATCGTGTAACTTAACGCCCTTTATAATCAGTTATTCCAGGTTGAATAAGAGCATCATTTTTTTTTCATAGGGTCGTGTAGATGTTTTTTGTCTTTCTTTTCGGGTCATTTGACCTACATAAATTTACAGCATCAATGGTAGGGGTAAGACATGTATATATTCTCTGAGACATAATAATAATAATAATAATAATAATTTGAAATTGGGTAACGATAATAGGAGATGGCCATTTTTGCTGGGAGATTCTAGCCTGACGATTTCAGAGGTCATTATTCGAATTTTATTCTGAAAGGTTTGTCACGGATTGCATAGATTTTTATTGCTAATGAATATGGTTGAAGATCGTCGGATAAGGTTCCTTGGATAGGATGCCATATTATCATACGACCTCGTGGTCCCGATAAAGTTGATACGCTCTGTTAGTGTGGGTTCTTGAGACATGCTAATAATGCATGATTTATTTTGTAATGACGTTGTGTAAAGTTTGTGATAATTATGTGGTGATTAGATATGGTATTATTCCGTCATATGTGACGAGATTATTCACGGGGCGACGGATGTCCGTGGAATTGTAGTTGTAAGGACAGGGTCCTCTTGACGAACGTGCCACGTTCATTGATGAGTTGTATTGAATAGCGCAGGGGTGTAATTGATGGTGCGCTCGACAGTCAGGTTGTTTGGATCTTCACACAGAGTGTTCGGCGGAAGGGTTACGATTAAATGTTTGTTATGAGTATGAAAGACGCTAGGGCGCCTTATTACGAAGTTCTTAACCTTTCATAAACATTTGACAATGCTATAATTTAATTACAATGACAAATATGACCGTGTGGATCAAGGTTGTTGGAAAGGCGAAGATAAATTAATAATAATAATAAGAATTAGTAGTGTAAATATGTAAGCACAATCTGGGTGTGTTAATAATTTATGATAGGTTATAATTAATTGTTGAAATGTCATAGTATGTGAAGCTGAGTCGATGTTTGAGTGCTATTTGATGTAACATGATGCTCTTTAATTGTTAATTTGCAGTTCGATAGAGGAGATCCGTCCATTACTGTATAAGGGTAGACAGTTGTAATTTACATAGATATTCGATATTTTCTTAGAGTTTTTTTTGCCGCAGGTGAACTTTGTGTTAAGTGGCTAGTGATGTTTACATGCGTGTGCACCGATAAATGAAGGGTTAATTTAGCTTTTGAAAGACGATCTCCTTGTCGGAACTTTAAGAAAGGACACCCATGAGTTTGAATAAGCGTAATTTTCTTTTCTTTGTTTAGGGACTATGAACTTTTTTTTTTTTTTTTTGGACTTTGTCCCACCATAACATTATACTCGTGCGTGATAGGCAGGTTGCATATTTATTTATCCTTTGGCCAATAAAGGAGCAGATGTGATTTTACGAGGGCTTTTACTTTCTTTTCTGTTTGTCAGTTCAAGTTAGGGTTTTGCTTGTGAATCCTGGTTCAGTCTATTTACCATCCCGACCGTAAACGACCCGAGACCCTTTGTCTCTAGCTCACTGGAGCTTTTCTTTCAGTCTTGTCTGTATGAACCAAGATTCATGCCCTAATTTTTTTTGTACCCACTCCCTTGGCTGTTTCTTCTGATGGGGCCGGGATGCTAGCCGGGTGATCGCCTGTCCCATTGGAGAAGCGGGCACAGTATGTTATTTTTATACAAACCATAAAAAAACAACAGCCCTCGTATGCACTTGCGCGCGCTTTCAATAGTACAGTAGGAGGCCATGGCGCGCCACAAGCTCGGCCAAGGCCGCCTCGGCAGCGAATAACAAAACTGCCGCTTGCCGTTCTTACTTTATATGAAATACCCTGTATTTTGCTACACACTATCAAATGTAGTGCTAGGTTCTTTTACATGCCATAAATCTATTACATGGGCCCACAGGCTTTGATTCACCTCCGAAGGGAGGCATACTGAAGGATTTTAACGCTCTTAAAAATCCGACGACTTCGACTGGGTTTGAACCCGCGATCTTGGGCACAGCATTTCAGCATGCTACCAACTACGCCACCGAAGCCGATCAATACAAATTAAGTAACATAACTATTCATTTGTTGTTCATGTTTCGGCTTGACATGAAGCCTTCTTCAGCTAAATGTTCAATTAAGAATATTAATTAAGATAAACTAGCGGGCCCGTGCGAGAACTCTCGCATAATGGGTTGTGTGCGCCCCATGTGTACAGACTACCCGCCTGGCTTCAGTGCTATGCGGGCTATACGCGCGACAGTTCTACCAGGGGCAATCGTCTTGTTTGTTTGTTTAATGGCACTTTATAAACAAATACATATATTTCCGTTGACTTTTCAAGAAATGTAAGATTTTTCCAGTAGCCTACTATTGAGACGATTTGGAAGATTTTGGTTCAAATCACACCTTCTAACTCCCTCTGGTTTAGGAGCTTGACTTTTGTGAAACATACACCTTAGCGTTTAATATAATAAGATAAGATTATTTCTGAAGTCATTAAGGGGCAGATGACCTCATATTCCGCCCCTTAAACGGCAATAACTAACTAACTATTTCTGAAGTTTACTCATAGCAAATTATTGTTTCTTGTAATCAGTAATTTATAGATCTGACGCAACGATATCTTAATTAATTATGTGTAGATTAAGACTTTTACGGCCCGGAGTACTATTGAAACTATTCATGCTTTTGGGATATTGCCGTATGACAATAAAATTTAAAATCTAGACGTTGCCTCCTTTTTCAATAGAATTAAAACAATGTGGCCAAAGAATGTTTGTCAATGAGCTTTCAAAAACTAGAGAAATTCCTCCGTTCGTCACCAGATAGCAGCCAGAAGTTAGCCTACTGTATGGACCTTGGTAGAAAAACGCGCCAAATTAATTAGAACAGTGGTAAGGGTAGTAAGGAAGGAGAAGAAAATTGGGGCGGGAGAAAAATTGAGACTCCTCGAAGAATGAGGATGTCCAAATAAGGGGGAAAAGGCGGGAGGGGGGATGGATACAAGCTCATTGACACACATTCTTTGGCCACATTGTTTTAATTCTATTGAAAAAGGAGCAAGGTTCCTCTCGAAACGTCTAAAATTTTAATTTTATTGTCACACGGCAATATCCCAAAACTGCGAATAATTTTAATTAATATTCTTAACTAGCAATAGGGCCCGGCTTCGCCCGGGGGATTTATTTGTTTTATGGATGATAATGAATACTACTACAGAACTGGAGCGCTCAAGGATAAGGATCGGAAAGCACCAACGCTTATTGCAGCTGAAAACCCCAGTATACTGCACCAACAACATCGCCCTTATACACAGGCATACTATTGTCATGATGATAACTGTTTTAAGGGGCCTAAGGCATCTTTTTGCACTAATTACTCCCCGAGACTGCAACTTATAAGCAGCTCGCAATTCTGCACCAGAACATTGGTAGGGGCGACGTGATGCAGCCCGCATTACATGGCAACAATATACTTTGGTATTATTGAAGCTGTTCCTTGTTCTTCCGACTTACTGAACAAATCAATCTTTAGGGTTACCTGAGAAGTGTAGCCTAATGCTACATAGCCTAAACTATTCCTCTTGAATCTGGCTATCATATACAAAAATAATTTTTAGAATCCGACTGGTAGTTCCAGAGATTAGCGCGTTTAAACACACAAACAAACTCTTCAGCTTTATTATATTAATATAGATTGAACTCCTTGGCTCCTTCTGAGTAAAGACTTACTGGCGGATTCAGGTAAATTAATGTCTTTTGGCAGGGGTTTGGGTACGCCACTGTATATACCTAGTATAAAGGATTATAGCATGCTGATCTGCTGCGCCGAAGACAGCGGGTTATAACCCGGCCGAAATCGTAGGATTTTTTAAGAGCGTTAAAAATTCTTCAGTATGCCTTCCTTCCGAGGGGAAGTAAAGACGGCGGTCCCATGTCATAGATTTATGGCATGTAAAAGATCCTTCCACAGACTAAACTTGTGTGAAGCTAAATTGTTAGGTAAGATTCCGTCGGAACGCTCTATCAAAGTCCCAACGTTCCCCACTAGGTATCATTGCCATCAAGTAGCGAAAGTTAGAACTACTTGAAATTGAACGGAACTTGTAGCTCACCCTAATGGTGTCCGCTAGAAGCAGCTATAGAATCAGGCAAGCTGAACATGTCTTCGGACACTCCCGGCCCTAAAAAGCCATACGATAAATACATAAATAATAATAATCCACCACAACCAACCAACAACAACTCTTGAGCTTATGGCAATTAGCACGTTCTGCACCAAGAGCATCAACTCACTGGCGTAGCTGTTTCTTCAATGGCGATAAACGTGCTTCCTCGGTGATGTGACGTAGTGAATAAATTAAGAAACACCATATGGGGAAAGTGTGTGTATGAGAGAGATCGAGTGTGTTTAGGCAAGTGTAAGACGTACAGGACAGGTGCGTTAGGGACTTTCTAACGCAACAGATGTCACAGTGAGGGAGAACATGTTTCCAGGAAGTATTGTTTGTTGTCTCTGTTGTTAATTCGTAGACTATTAGGGGCTTGGGGAGTCCTTTGGTCATCAGTAGTGGCCGGGTTCTTAGGTTTAAAACTATTAACTATTTTCCTTGCCATTAAATGAACTTATACAGTGAGAGAATTCTCTACAGAACGGAACTTCACATGCGCCGTGTGACGATCAGGGCACTGATGCTAGCAGCAGCGTAGAGCCCAACCAGTTCAACACATTTACACTTTTCAGCGTATTTAACCCTTTCTGGGACAGTGGTCTCTATATTAACCGCCTGTTATAGGACAGTTTATGCTTTTAAAGATGCTGATATTTGAATCTTTCAGCCAAATTTTGGAGAATTTTCATGCTGAAGTGCTAGTATTTCTAAAAATCAAATATCATATACGTATCTACTTGACGTAATGTGTTGGATAAAAGTTAAAAAAAAATTAAAACTAAAACCATTAACAATTAAAGTGTAAAAATCAAATATGAATATACACACATCAAAAAAAGTTTTGCATCACCTCGGTTCCAAGAGTTCCGGAACCGTTAAATACAAAGGGAATAGAGATCAACACAAACAACATTTCAGCTCGTTTTATTGCTCATGAGACCCACACATTGCATGTTGTACCATCATACAGCTAGACTTTCAGCATTTGTGGTCCAGATTGCAGTACACACCACTACCTCTAATACCCAGTAGCACGTCCTCTTGCATTGATGCATGCCTGTATTCGCCGTGGCATACTATCCACAAGTTCATCAAGACACTGTTGGTCCAAATTGTCCCACTCCTCAACGACAATTCGGCGTAAATCTCTCAGAGTGGTTGGTGGGTCAAGACGTCCATAAACAGCCCTTTTCAACATATCCCAGGCATGTTCGATAGGGTTCATGTCTGGCGAACATGCTGGCCACTGTAGTCGAGCGATGTCGTTATCTTGAAGGAACGCATTCACAAGATGTGCACGATGAGGTCGAGAATTGTTGTCCATGAAGACAAATGCCTCTCCAATATTCTGCCGATATGGTTGCACTATGGGTCGGAGGATGTCATTCAGGTATCGTAAAGCCGTTTCGGAGCCTTCCATGACCACCAGTGGCGTACGTCGGCCCCACATAATGCCACCCCAAAACATCAGGGAACCACCACCTTGCTGCACTCGCTGGACAGTGTGTCTAAGACGTTCAGCCTGACCAGGGTGCCTCCAAACACGTCTCCGACGATTGTCTGGTTGAAGGCATATGCGACACTCATCGGTGAAGAGAACGTGATGCCAATTCCGTGGGGTCCATTCAGCATGTTGTTGGGCCCATCTGTACCGCGCTGCATGGTGTCGGGGTTGCAAAGCTGGACCTCGCCATGGACGTCGGGAGTGAAGTTGCGCATCATGCAGCCTATTGCGCACAGTTTGAGTTGAAACACGACGTCCTGTGGCTGAACGAAACGCATTATTCAACATGGTGGCATTGCTGTCAGGGTTCCTCCGAGCGGCAATCCGTAAGTAGCGGCCATCCACTACAGTAGTAGCCCTTGGGCGGCCTGAGCGAGGCCTGTCATCGACAGTTCCTGTATCTCTGTACCTCCTCCATGTCCGAACAACATCGCTTTGGTTCACTCTGAGACGCCTGGAAACTTCCCTTGTTGAGAGCCCTTCTTGACACAAAGTAACAATGCGGACGCGATCGAACTGCGGTATTGACCTTCTAGGCATGGTAGAACTACAGACAACATGAGCAGCGTACCTTCGTCCTGGTGGAATGACTGGAACTGATCGGCTGTCGTACCCCCTCCGTCTAATAGGCCCTGCTCATGCATGGTTGTTTACATCTTTGAGCAGTTTTAGTGACATCTATGAACAGTCAAAGGGACTGTATCTTGGATACAATATACACAGTCAACGTCTATACGCCGGAGATCTGGGAACCGAGGTGATGCAAAACTTTTTTTGATGTGTGTAGAAATAAAAATCATAAAAATAAAACTACAATTGTAAAAGCAATGTAAACATTAAAATAATAAACATAACAGCTATGAGTCGCCTCCGTTGCGTTGCGGTCAGCATGGTTAGCTGCCGCACCGGAGGTCCTGGGTTCGATTCCAGGCTCTGCCACGAAATTTGAAAAGTGGTACGAGGACTGGAACGGGGTCTACTCAGCCTCGGGTGGCCCAAATGAGTAGAGGGGGTTCGATTTCCACCTCAGCCATCCTCGAAGTGGTTTTCCGTGGTTTCCCACTTCGTCTTCGGGTAAATGCCGGGATGGTTCTTACTGTAAGGCCACGCCCGCCTCCTTCCCACTTACTTGCCTAACCGTCCCACTCTTCTCATCCCTTCAACAGGCCCCCTGTTCTTTTTGCAGGTGAGGCCGCCTGGGCGTAGTGCTGGTCACACACCCCAGTTGTATCCCTGATTCAGAGTCTCAAGCTCCAGGACACTGCCCTCAGTGGTGGTAGAGGTGGGATCCCTCGCTTAGTCCGTGGGAAAAGCCAACCCTGGAGGGTAAAACGATAGCGAAAAAAAAAAGCGAAACATAACTATAAAAGAATTATGAAAATAAATGTAAAAATCAATTAGAAATTGATTCAATAAATATATCAAAATTAAATCTTAAAGAACATAAATTGAAAATAAATATAAACCTTAAAATTAGAGAAACAAAAAAGTGCGTTATTAATAATTATAATAATTAAAATATTAAACACATACAAATAGAAAATAGTTTTGCCCTATAAAGGGTTAATAAGCATCATTACATGAATTTCACAGCTTCCGTGGATTAGGCGGCAGCACGCCGGCCTCTCACAGCATGGTCCGTGGTTCAAATCCCGGTCACTCCATGTGAGATCTGTACTGGACAAAGCGGAGACAGACAGGTTTTTCTCCGGGTACTCCGGTTTTCCCTGCGACAATTTCATTCCAGCAACACTCTCCCCTATCATTTCATTTCATCTATCATTCAATTAATCATTGCCCCAGCGGAGTGCGACAGGCTTAGGCAGCCGGCACAGTTCATATCTTCGCCGCTAGCTGGGGGCTTCATTCATTCCATTCCCTGACCCGGTCAATCGACTGGAAGCAGGCTGTGGATTTTCATTTTTCACATGAATTTCAGAGCAGTTGCTGGATATGCTGTTCTTCATTTTCTAAACACACATTGCACCAACGTAGGAAGTTTTGGTTCACTCGCTGTAAATCATCCTCACTGATATTTCGTATCCGTGCAGTTATTTAGTTCTCGAGAGCCTCCAGAGTACGGGGATTGTTTCTGTGTACCTTTTGTTTGAGGTTTCCCCACAAGTAAAAATCGCTGGCACTGAAACGTACAAACATATTTCCTGGAGACTTCTTCTTGAGAAGATAAGTTTCCAATAGAAAAATTCTATGTTTTGTTCCATACCTAACCATGTGCACGGGATACGAGATAGCCTACAGTACTTCACCACAAGTCGTAATTTTCTCAACTAAGGTATCTTGACAGCTGCGAATGTAATAAATTCAATGCCAGCATTCGGGGCTTTCTAATGCGCTGTTCTGTAACGGTAGATGCTAGTTTACTGGCGCTGACTCAACGCGCTTCACTCGTCTCACGGTGCAGGTGAAGCTCCGTTCTATAGGGAAGGCTCTCACTGTAGGTATAAAAATAAAAACTCACCACTCACTCTTTACATGTAATAACTCACGAAATATATTTACACCACATTTGTTTCAAAACACATTACTCTTAACCAGGGGCAGTGCGTCATTAAAGGCCGAAGGACCCCCGCTCACCCAGGGACGTGTTGCACAAAATTTGTGTAATTAATGTCTTTAACAATTTCTTTAAGGGACCAAGTAGTGTGGAATGACCGAAAACACCAGTTTTTGTTTTTAGGTTCAAACATTTCTCCATTCTTTCCCGTACACCAATATACCCATATAACACATAGGTATAGAAACCATATTTGAGGTAATTATTGATATTTTAATGTAACCAAGCATACGTCAATTACATGAAACGACTGAATCGTTAACCTTAATTTTCTCAAGATTTAAAATTTTCGAAAATTTGGACCTTTTCTCAGGAACCATACGCCTGATCAAGTTGACATTTACTGAAGTTGTCGAAGCTTACTAACCAAACGCTGCGAGCAAAATGGAAGTAGGCCTAATCGAAAAAAATATAAAAAAATGAACAAAGAACTCAAATAAAAGCTAAAAGATATTGACGAAAATCAAAAATTCATAAAATCGAAATCAAATGCCTGACAACAATACCTTTGCTTCACAATCTGTATCAATTGCATTTGATTAATAATTATAGATTTCACCCAATTAAGTTATCTATTTTAACTCCAGAGAAAAGGGTCCCAAAATACAAGTACTCTTCTAAAACTTTCAGAATTTTCAAAGGTCGGACATCAATTCCCCTAGATTTTCCTTAATTCCACTCGGTCCTCCAAGGGACTCAAAAATGAGTTCCTCAACTCCGCCCAGGCTTTGGCAAGGGGTCGGCAAAGGGGTTATCCCCAATGACTTAAACAAATATCATAACTCTCCGGCTTGCATACCAAGGGCTGGGTCAAACAACTTCCGCAGCGCAAGACATTGTTGTGCCATTGGTCAACCGCTCTGATGTCAAGTCCGCTCATTCGTTAAATCATGTATAAAGTGTTTGGCACATTATAACATAAGGCAGAAAATACATGTGATTTAAATTAATCTAAATATTCTTTCAAATAAGTCTGCCAAGTTTTCTATTTTTTTCTACAAATTTTTTGCATAATGAAATGTTTGTATGTTTTTAACCTAGTCAAACATTATTAAATTAAATTTAGATAATAATAGGTGTATAATTTGAACCTAAAAGAATACTTTCGATATCAGCTGCGGATGCTGAAAATACTGTTTTCCAGCCTAGAACGGAAAAATCAGCTGCATTCCCACACAACAAATTGGTTATGAATTCTAACTCTTATAGAGCTAGGCTTGTTTACCAACAGCTATTCGGATTTAAGATATCGTCTGCACACCACTTTTTCTATGCAATCATCTCGTCTGTTCTTAAATGAGGAGTAGACTAAGTAACAACAAAAAGTTAAACAATTCTACTCAATGTTTTGAAATTAGCTGTTCCTCTTATTTTAATAAACTTAAAATGTAAACACTGAAGCAGTGGTTGTTGTACTGATGAAATATAACTAACCACGGTAGGTTATTTTGAGAAGTTATAATTAATTTGTAATCATTATTAGAAGTTATATTAGTTATATTAGAAGCATTGATTATAATCAATGGTAGAAGTGAGCATGGAAGACTTGTGTGGTTCTAAGAATGGTTGGTTGGTTGGTTCTTAAGTTTAGGGTCTGCGACAACGCGGTCATGTAGCCCCGTGTACTTTGGGTGTGTGTAGAATCTGTCTGATAACCGGTGTTAATTGTGATGACTGTATTAGTGTGTGTTATGAAAATCCACAGCCTGCTTCCAGTCTCCGACCGGGTCAGGAATGGAATGAATGAAGCTCCCATCTAGCGGCGAGGATATGAACTGTGCCGGCTGCCGAGGCCTGACGCACTCCTCTGGGCAAATGATTAAATGAATGACAGATGAAATGAAATGATAGTGGAGAGTGTTGCTGGAATGAAATTTTGACAGGGAAAACCGGAGTACCCGGAGAAAAACCTGTCTGCCTCCGTTTTGTCCAGCACAGATCTCACATGGAGTGACCGGGATTTGAACCACGGAGCCAGCGGTGAGAGGCCGGCGTGCTGCCGCCTAAGCCACGGAGGCCCTAAGCCACGGAGGCAGTGTGTGTTATCTGTTTTTTAATTTAAGAACTGCAACTTAGAATTTTTCAAATAGTTCCTACTTTTTCCACCAAGCGCCACCGTCAACGACTACTAGGCCAAGTTCAGAACTTAGCTACTAGACACCACCGCAGTCGCCTCTTGGCAACGAACGTAGAAACCTAAGAGCGTTGTTTACATTCTTAACCTAACCAATTTAGCTTCACACAGGTGTAATTAGTGGAAGGTTCTTTAACATGCGATAAATCTATGACATGGGACCGCCGGCTTTACTTCCCCTCCGAAGGAAGGCATACTGAGGGATTTTTAACGCTCATAAAAATCCGACGGCTTCGGCCGGGTTTGAACCCGCTATCTTCGGCATAGAAGCTCAGCATGCTACCGACTATGCCACCGAAGTTCTAAGAATGCATAAGGATAAAGAGACCGCAACCGAGCGGAGTTGAGGGACTCCTCTGGCGACTACCTGGAGTGTCGAGAGGAATTGAGGTAACCCTGGCTACCGGACTCAGGTACCCGAGAGGAATTGTTGCCCGCCCTTTTCAAATGTTCATTATTTTTCAAATATGTTTTCAATTTCTATAATTCACTATCAAAACACTGCCATGGATGTTGTTGGTAACTTGTAAGAATCTCAAGTTTCTAGTTGTCATGGTTATCTAATAACAAAGCTTTTATTAAACAGTTCCGTTGTTGGCTAATCTACACTACCCGGTTCCCTTAAATTGCGGACATTCTACTTAAAATAAGTGGTTTTCCCTTCTCGAATCTCTAAAAATAATTCAGTATACATAACTCATCCCTAGCTTCCTGAAGGGAGAGATGCCTTTGTAGTTCCGCCCCTTAAAATAACTAACTAAGTTCCTGACAGTCCCGTACGATGTGTTGTAATAGCGAGGGCTGCTCTATAGAACCTTCCATGTGAAGTGTGTGGAGTGAAGAGCCGGGTGAGAAAACAGTGGACATAGCACTGTATTTCACGCCTATTCTTCTTTGCTATGAAAAGGTCTTCCCTTCTCTTTAAGGGCATGGGGAATTGACCCATAACGTTGCGTTAAAGCGAAATAGAATATCTCCCTATTTCACTTCCTGCTTCTGTCTGTGTGTGAAGGTCAAACCGGATTACGGGAGATGGGTCCACCCCACCCCCTTAAACAGTTACTTAGCCATTGTTTACAGCTTGTATAGGGTCAATATGTATGTGCGCCCCGATAAACACGGCAAGCTGAACCGGATGTGACTGGCGCAGATTGCGGGCGCGCGTACCCTCTTTTTTTTTTTTGCCAGTGGAAGCGCGTACTTTCACACTTTTACCAAACATGTTCAATAATGTGTACTTAACAGTGCTCATAGGCAATGCAGAAAATGTCCTCCCTCTCTTGTAACACACACCTGACATCTTCTGATGAAAGAATGTCTGTCAACTCTTTTATTATTTAAGGAGCCTGTTTCCTTGAATAGTTTAGCGAGCCTCCTAATTGTACTGGCATTAGGCACAGTTCTTCCTGGAAACTTGATTCAAAATTTTCGTCTCGCTTCAAAACAAGATTTTCTGCTTTTCATATACGAATTATGGATATACACACGTTCGCGCAATGTGAATTGATGTCTAGGGATGACCAACAATCACAGTAATCACAATACTCACTAAACGTGCAACACTAACGTCTAAGCTTTGCAGATACACGTACATATGAATGACAAAACACGTGTGAACTAACGATATGGGTCAGGGGAGTGCGCCTACCACCGGCTGAACCGCGTCCGCGAGCTCGCGATCTGCGGCAGTCACAGCCGGCTTAGCTTGTCGAGTTTATCGGGGCGTACATAGATAATGACCCAGTAGAAGTTAAGATTTTACAAAAAAATATAGTTATACATATTCAGCTGTCTGGTGTTCAAAGCACAGTTTAAGTGTGATCTGTGATTGAAGTTCATTTCTATAAAATACTAGCTGAAGTACCCGTGCTTCGCTACGCGTCATAAATAAATTAAAATGTGAAGGTGACAGTTAAAACAGGGTATAGGCGAGGTGTTGCGCAGAGGGAGATTAAGGATGGAACATTTTGTCCAACTACACCGCTCGGCGTTGACCGTGTTTTAGAGCACAAATTTAGGTTTTACTCGCTAACCGTTGGAGATATCTTTCGGATAGAAAATGTAATTTTAAACCTCGTATATGCCATCAAAAGTTTGCTATTTCTTAGCGTTCTCTTTTTATTTGAAATGGAAATATGAAAGTTTCAAACCAAAGGGTGTAGTGACGTCACTAAAATGGTCGTGCAAAGTATTGAAATCAAAAGTAACCTATAAGTTAACCAGTTAAATCAGCTACATCAATGTAAAATTCATGTAAATCGGAACAGTGGTACTTGCGTGATTGAGTAATACACAGACACACACCATCTCATTTTTTAGCCTAGCTTCGCTCGCGTCATAGTCGTGTCATATTGTTATTCAATGAAATGCAGGTTTAACCCCGTTAACACCCCTTTATAACCTGAATATCGAAAAATCCCTCCTTAATAGACGTTTTCGACACACAACAAACATATCCCCAAAATATCATTCTTCTAACTTTATTAGTTTTGGTTGGTCGATGAGAGTGAACATCCAAAAATCCTTCCTTAGTGGACGTTTTTCTTCCAGAATTTCACCCCTGCCCATAGGCCCCTTAGATTGCATTTATGAAAAAAAAAACGGTCGAACACCTATTTATTTTATTTATTTATTTATTTATTTTTAAGCTGATTGATTTCCTCCGAGTTTCAAACTCCTCGCCTATGACGTTTAAGAGATACACGCTCCGTTAGGAATCTTTCAACCCCCACTTTTCATCCCTTTCACCTCATAATATACACTACATCGAAAAACCATTTGACATGTGTCAGCTTATTTTTAATGATTAGTATATATGCCAAGTATCACATCCCCAAATGAAACCACTCGTGAGATATTGTTATTCAATGAAATGCACGTTTACCCCCTTAACACCTCTTTAGAACCTGAATATCCAAAACTCTTTCCTTAGTGGGCGTTTTCGACATACAACGAATATATCCCCAAAATTTCATGTTTGTAACTTCAATAATTTTGGCTGGGCGATGATGAGTGTGTGAGTCAGTCAGGACATTTTCTTTCATTTATTTTTGATAATTTCACCCCTCCCCATGAACCCCTTAAATTGGATTTATGAAACAAACGGTCGAACACCTATTTACTTATTTAAAGCTGCTTTACCCCTGAGTTTGATGAGTGAGTGAGTCAATCAGCTAGGACACTTTCTTTCCTGTTTTTCCCCCAGAATTTCACCCCTCTCCAAGGGTCCCTTAAATTGGATTTATGGAAAAACGGTCGAACACCTATTTACTTGTATTTTAAGCTGTTTTTTTCCCGCCGAATTTCAAACTTCTCGCCTATGTCGTTTCAGAGATACACGCTCCGTTAAGAATCCCTCAACCCCCAATGTTCACCCCTTTCACTTCATAATATACACCACATCGATGAATCCTTAGACATATGTCTGATTATTTTTAATGATTAGTTTATATACCGAATATCACATCCCCAAAGAAACAACTCATGAGATATCGTTATTCAATGAAATGCACGTTTACCCCCTTAACACCTCTTTAAAACCCGAATAAACAAAAATCATTCCTTAGTTGACGATTTCGACATACAGCGAACATGTTCCCAAAATTCCATGTTTCCAACTTTAATAGTTTTCGCTGGGCGTGATGAGTGAGTGAGTCAGCCGGGATATTTTCTTTCAATTATTTTTACCAGAATTTCATCCCTCCCCATGGGCCCCTTAAATTGGATTGATGAAAAAACCCTTGAACACCTATTAACTTATATTTTAAGCTGTCTTTTTCCCCTGACTTTGATGAGTGAGTGAGTTAGTCAGTCAGTTAGGACACTTTCTCTCATTTCCCCCCCATAATTTCACCCCACTCCATTGGCCCCTTAAATTAATTTATGAAAAAAGCGATCGAACACCGATTTACTTACCTGTAAGCTGATTTTTCCGCTGAGTTTCAAATTTCTCGCCTATGTCGTTTAAGAGATAGGCCTACACGCTCCGTTAGGAATCCTTCAACCCCCACTTTTCACCCCTTTCACCTCATAATAATACACCACGTCGAAAAAACCTTAGACACATGTCTGCTTATTTTTAAGGATTAGTTTATATGCCGAGTATCACACCCACAAATGAAACCACTCGTGAGATATTGTTATTCAATGAAATGCAGGTTTAACCCCCTTAAGACCCCTTTAGAACCTGAATATCCAAAAATCCTCCCTTAGTGTACGGTTTTGACATAACACGAACATATCCCCGAAATGCCATGTTTCCAACTTCAATATTTTTGGCTGGGCGATGATTAGTGAGTGAATGAGTCAGGACTTTTATTTTCATTTTTTTCTTCAGAATTTCACCCCTCCCGATGAACCCCTTCAATTTGATTGATAAAAAAACTGTCGAAAATCTATTTACTTGCTTTAAGGCAGTTTTTTCCCCCTGAGTTTGATGAGTGAGTGAGTCAGTCAATCAGTTAGGACACTTTCTTTCCTGTCCCCCCCCCCCCCAGAATTTCACCCCTCCCCATGGGCCCCTTAAATTGGATTTATGAAAAACGGTCAAACACATATTTACTTATGTTTTATGCTGATTTTTTCCGCTGAGTTTCAAACTCCTCGCCTCTGTCGTTTAAGAGATACACGCTCCGTTAGGAATCTTTCAATCCCCACTTTTCACCCCTTTCACCTCATAATATACACCACATCGAAAAACCCTCAGCCACGTGTCTTCTTACTTTTTAATGATGAGTTTATATGCCGTGTATCACATCCCCCAATGAAACCAATCGGGAGATATTGTTATTCAATGAAATACTGGTTTAACCCCCTTAAGACCCCTTTAGAACCTGAATATCCAAAAATCCTCCCTTAGTAGACGGTTTTGACATACAATGAACATATCCCCAAACTGTCATGTTTCTAACTTCAATAATTTTGGCTGGGCGATGATGAGTGGGTGAGTGAGTGAGTGAGTGAGTCAGGACATTTTCTTTCAATTTCCTTTTTTCAGAATTTCACCTCTCCCCATGAACCCCTTAAATTTGATTTATTAAAAAAAACCTGTCGAACAGCTATTTACTTACTTTAAAGCAGTTTTTCCCCCTGAGTTTGATGAGTGAGTGAGTCAGTCAATCAGGACACTTTCTTTCCTGTTTTTTTCCCCCCAGAATTTCACCCCTCCCCATGGGCCCCTTAAATTGGGTTTATGAAGAAAAAAAAACCGGTCAAACACATATTTACTTCTTTTTTATGTTGATTTTTTTCGCCGAGTTTCAAACTCCTTGCCTATGTCGTTTAAGAGATACACGCTCCGTTAGGAATCTTTCAATCCCCACTTTTCACCCCTTTCACCTCATAATATACACCACATCGAAAAACCCTCAGACACATGTCTTCTTATTCTTAATGATTAGGTTATATGCCGAGTATCACATCCCCCAATGAAACCAATCGGGAGATATTGCTATTCAATGAAATGCGGGCCTACCCCCTTAACACCCCTTAAGAACTCGAATATCCACAAATCCTCTCTTAGTGGGCATTTGCGGCCCTTGCGGAAGCTGCATGCCAGATTTCATTCCAATCCGTTCGGTGGTTTCTGAGATTTCGTGATGAATAAATGAATGAGTGAGTGAGTGAGTGAGTGGTATTTGACAAATATATAGTAGAAAGAAGATAGTGTCAAGTCTTTGTTATGCTAAACTCGGTTGACAGTGCTGTGTGAGCAGTTGAGTAACTAACGGGATTTCAAGTAAAGATCATCATTTTCTACACCGGTAGTGCAGAGCGCAACTAGTATCCAGTCGGCCGTGTCTCGACTTGAGCTATGTTGCCATGGAAACTATCTGCCTTGCCTTTCCTTCATGAGTATATTTTATGATTTGATTAGCCTGTGCTTGAGTGCAAAAGGGCCGAAATCAGAAGAATGAGAAAGACTATCGAAAATTCATGTAGCCAGCGGTTCCTTCCGGGTCCTAAACTATGTGTATGCAAAATTTGGTTGAGATTGGTGGAACGGTGTTGATTTGTATACGAAACCAACCCACCCACCCTCATACATACAGACTTTCACTTTTATATATAAGACTAGCTGAAGTACCCGTGCTTCGCTACGCGTCATAAATAAATTAAATTGAGAAGGTGACAGTTAAAACAGGGGATAGGCGAGGTGCTGCACAGAGGGAGATTAAGGATGGAACATTTTGTCCAACTACACCGCTCGGCGTTGACCGTGTTTTATAGCACAAATTTAGGTTTTACTCGCTAACGGTTGGAGATACCTTTCGGATAGAAAATTTTATTTTAAACCTCGTACATGCCATCAAAAGCTTGCTATTTCTTGGCGTTCTCTTTTTATTTGAAATGGAAATATGAAAGTTTGAAAAAGGAAGGAAGGAAGATTGTAGTTTTACGTGACCGTGAATCTTGTGATTATGAGCCACGGGAGCTCCTTTTTACGTGGAATCCGAACCACAGGACATGGCATTTCACTTCGAAAATCTCACATGCACTGACCGGGAATCGAACCCGGACCGCCTTGGTGAGAGGCATACAGCTAGACCGCTGAGCCACCACGCTCCCAAAGAAAAAAAGTTTGAAACCAAAGGGTGTAGTGACGTCACTAAAATGGTCGCCATCCTTAAATAGTGCAAAGTATTGAAATAAAAAGTAACCTATATGTTAACCAGGTAAATCAGCTAATTCCATGTAAAATTCATGTAAATCGGACCAGTGGTATTTGCGTGATTGAGTAATACACAGGCACACACCATCTCATTTTTAGCCTCGCTTCGCTCGCGTCATAGTCGTATCATATTGTTATTCAATGAAATGCAGGTTTAATCCCGTTAACACCCCTTTAGAACCTGCATATCCAAAAATCCCTCCTCAGTAGACGTTTTCGACACACAACAAACATATCCCCAAAATATCATTCTTCTAACTTTAATAGTTTTGGTTGGTCGATGAGAGTGAACATCCAAAAATCCTTCCTTAGTGGACGTTTTTCTCCCAGAATTTCACCCCTCCCCTTAGGCCCCTTTAATTGCATTTATGAAAAAAAAACGGTCGAACATATATTTATTTCATTTATTTATTTATTTATTTATTTATTTATTTTTAAGCTGATTGATTTCCTCCGAGCTTCAAACTCCTCGCCTATGTCGTTTAAGAGATACACGCTCCGTTAGGAATCTTTCAACCTCCACTTTTCATCCCTTTCACCTCATAATAACCGGGTGAGTTAGCCGTGGTCGTTACGGCATGACTAATGGCAGTCGCTCACATCCGGGAGGCGAGGAGTTTCGAATCCCCCCGCCGGCAACCTTGAAGATGGTCTTCTGTAGTTTCCCATCTTCCTTCCAGGCAAATGCCGGGGTTGGTCCCTAACTATAGGCCACAGCCGCTACCTTCCAACTCCTCGCCCTTCCCTTCCAACTTTCCTCCTCAACGGTACTTGTAGCTCACCCATTGGGTGTCCGTCTCGAAGCAGCTACAAAACTGGCGAGCCGAACGTGTCCTCGGACACTCCCGGCACTAAAAGTCATACGCTTAAAAAAGCTCATAATATACACTACATCGAAAGACCATTAGACATGTGTCAGCTTATTTTTAATGATTAGTATATATGCCAAGGATTAGTATATATGCCAAGTATCACATCCCCAAATGAAACCACTCGTGAGATATTGTTATTCAATGAAATGCACGTTTACCCCCTTAACACCTCTTTAGAACCTGAATATCCAAAACTCTTTCCTTAGTGGACGTTTTCGACATACAACGAACATATCCCCAAAATTTCATGTTTCTAACTTCAATAATTTTGGCTGGGCGATGATGAGTGAGTGAGTCAGTCAGGACATTTTCTTTCATTTATTTTTGATAATTTCACCCCTCCCCATGAACCCCTTAAATTGGATTTATGAAACAAATGGCCGAACACCTATTTACTTATTTAAAGCTGTTTTCCCCCTGAGTTTGATGAGTGAATAAGTGAGTCAATCAGTTAGGACACTTTCTCTCCTGTTTTTTTCCCCCAGAAATTCACCCCTCTCCAAGGGGCCCTTAAATTGGATTTATGAAAAAACGGTCGAACACCTATTTACTTGTATTTTAAGCTGGTTTTTTTTTCGCCGAATTTCAAACTTCCTGCCTATGTCGTTTCAGAGATACACGCTCCGTTAAGAATCACTCAACCCCCAATTTTCACCCCTTTCACCTCACAATATACACCACATCTATAAACCCTTAGACATATGTCTGATTATTTTTAATGATTAGTTTATATACCGAATATTACATCCCCAAAGAAACAACTCCTGAGATATCGTTATTCAATGAAATGCACGTTTACCCCCTTAACACCTCTTTAAAACCCGAATAAACAAAAATCATTCCTTAGTTGACGTTTTTGACATTCAGTGAACATATTCCCAAAATTTCATGTTTCCAACTTTAATAGTTTTCGCTGGGCGTGATGAGTGAGTGAGTCAGACAGGACATTTTATTTCAATTATTTTTACCAGAATGTCACCCCTCCCCATGGGCCCCTTAAATTGGATTGATGAAAAAACGCTTGAAAACCTAGTAAACTTATTTTTAAGCTGTCTTTTCCCCCTGAGTTTGGTGAGTGAGTGAGTGTCAGTCAGTCAGTCAGGACACCTTCTCTCCTTCCCCCCCCCCCCCCAGAATTTCACCCCACCCCATTGGCCCCTTAAATTAATTTATGAAAGAACGGTCGAACACCGATTTACTTACTTTTTAAGCTGATTTCTTTTTTCACTGAGTTTCAAATTTCTCGCCTATGTCGTTTAAGATAATAATAATAATAATGTTATTGGTTTTACGTCCCTTTTAACTACCCTGGCTTTTAGAGACGCCGGGGTTCCGGAATTTTGCCCCGAAGGGGATCTTTAACGTGCCAGTAAATGTACTGACAAGGCTCCCTCGCATTTGCGCACCCTCAAATGCCAGCTGACTGCGCCGGGTTTCGAACCTGCAACCTTGGGCTCAGCAAGCGAGAACGTTACCCCTGAGCCACGCAGCCAGACTGTCGTTTAAGAGATAGGCCTACACGCTCCGTTAGGAATCCTTCAACCCCCACTTTTCACCCCTTTCACCTCATAATACACCACATCGAAAAACCCTTAGACACATGTCTGCTTATTTTTAATGATTAGTTTATATGCCGAGTATCACATCAACAAATGAAACCACTCGTGAGATATTGTTATTCAATGAAATTCAGGTTTAACCCCCTTAAGACCCCTTTAGAACCTGAATATCCGAAAACCCTCCCTTAGTGTACGGTTTTGACATACAACGAACTTATCCCCGAAATGCCATTTCCCACTTCAATATTTTTGGCTGTGCGATGATGAGTGAGTGAATGTGTCAGGACATTTTCTTTCAATTTTTCTTTTCTTCAGAATTTCACCCCTCCCGATGAACCCCTTCAATTTGATTGATCAAAAAAAAGAAAAAAACTGTCGTAAAGCTATTTACTTACTTTAAAGCTGTTTTCCCCCTGAGTTTGATGAGTGAGTCAGTCAGTCAATCAGTTAGGGCACTTCCTTTCCTGTCCCCCCCCCCCAGAATTTCACCCCTCCCCATGGGCCCTTTAAATTGGATTTATGAAACAACGGTCAAACACATATTTACTTATTTTTTATGCTGATTTTTTCCCGCTGAGTTTCAAACTCCTCGCCTATGTCGTTTAAGAGATACACGCTCCGTTAGGGATCTTTCAATCCCCACTTTTCACCTCTTTCACCTCATAATATACACCACATCGAAAAACTCCCCAGACACGTGTCTTCTTACTTTTTAATGATGAGTTTATATGCCCTGTATCACATCCCCCAATGAAACCAATCGGGAGATATTGTTATTCAATGAAATGCAAGTTTAACCCCCTTAAGACCCCTTAAGAACCTGAATATCCGAAAATCCTCCATTAGGCCTAGTAGACGGTTTTGACATACAATGAACATATCCCCAACTGTCATGTTTCTAACTTCAATAATTTTGGCTGTGCGATGATGAGTGAGTGAGTGAGTGAGTGACTCAGGATATTTTCTTTCAATTTTCTTTTTTCAGAATTTCACTCCTCCCCATGAACCCCTTAAATTTGATTTATGAAAAAAAAAAAAAACTTTTCGAACTTACTTTGAAGCATTTTTCCCCCTGAGTTTGATGAGTGAGCCAGTCAGTCAATCAGTTAGGACACTTACTTTCCTGTCCCCCCCCCCCCGAATTTCACCCCTCCCCATGGGCCCCTTAAATTGGATTTATGAAAAAACGGTCAAACACATATTTACTTCTTTTTTTTGTTGATATTTTTCGCTGAGTTTCAAACTCCTCGCCTATGTCGTTTAAGAGATACACGCTCCATTAGGAGTCATTCAATACTCACTTTTCACCCCTTTCACCTCATAATATATACCACATCAAAAAACCCTCAGACACGTGTCTTCTTATTTTTAATGATGAGATTATATGCCGAGTATCACATCCCCCAATGGAACCAATCGGGAGATATTGCTATTCAATGAAATGCAACTCTACCCCCTTAAACCTGATGAACGCCGTAAATTTCACTTGTTGACATCCATCTATCGATTTCTGCATGAAAACACCCCCACGTACATGTCATCAAAATTTAGTTACTTGTCCTCATATCATAATCGAAGCACTCGATCTGGCTCTTCCCTCGCCATCCCCATCAACCACTCATCCATGTTTAACCGCTCTTTTGTTGTAGCTGGGTCTCGACTATGGAATTCAACTCCTCCCGATATCAGAAATTCCACAACAATAAATAAATTTAAGGCCGCATGTCGAGATTACCCGTTGAATACTGCTGATTGCCCCGTGTGAATGGTGATGGATGATAGGACGTATGACTGAGCTAGGATTATATCTAGGATATTATAGTAAGGTCTGTGACATTGTGATTATTATTATTATTTGTATTGTTATAATTATTACTATCATTATTCATGTGCCTTTTTTACTAATATTAGTATTAGCATAATTAATTTATTATCATCATAATGTTTTTTGTATTTTCGAAATTTTCATAAGCTATGTACTGGTACCATATTTCGTGGTTAAGTGTAAGAGAGGGCCATGAGCCCTAACTTCGCCACTAACGAAGACATAAAATAAATAAAATAAATAATACCCCTTTAGAACCTGAATATCCAAAAATCCTCTCTTAGTGGGCATTTGCGGCCCTTGAGGAAGCTGCATACCAAATTTAATTTCAATCCGTTCGGTGGTTTCTGAGATTTCGTGATGAAGGAATGAGTGAGTGAGTGAGTGAGTGTGTGAGTGGTATTTGACAAATATATAGTAGATAGTGTCAAGACTTTGTTATGCTAAACCCGGTTGACAGTGCTGTGTGAGCGGTTGAGTAACTAACGGGATTTCAAGTAAAGATCCTCTTTTTCTATACCGGTAGTGCAGAGCACAATTGGCATCCAGTCGGCCGTGTCTCGACTTGAGCTGTTGCCATGGAAACTATCTGCCTTGCCATTCCTTCATGAGTATATTTTATGATTTGATTAGCCTGTGTTTGAGTGCAAAAGGGCCGAAATCAGAAGAATGAGAAAGACTATCGAAAATTCATGTAGCCAGCGGTTCCTTCCGGGTCCTAAACTATGTGTATGCAAAATTTGGTTGAGATTGGTGGAACGGTGTAGATTTGTATACGGAACCAACCCACCCACATACATACATACAGACTTTCACTTTTACATATAAGATTGTGTTTATAATTTTTGTGGTAGGCTACTGTACGTAGTTATTTAATATACTGATTGTGTGCGACATGTGAAATTGAGTGAAGTAGAAATTTTATTAACAAAAGCGGCTTCGGTGGCGAAGGTGGTAGCATGCGGTGCTCAAGATCGCGGGTTCAAATCTGGCCAGAGTCGTCGGATTTTTAAGAGCGTTAAAATCCTTCAGTATGCCTTCCTTCGGAGGGGAAGTAAAGCCGGCGGTCCCATGTCATAGATTTATGGCAATGTAAAAGGTCCTTCCACTACTGTAACTTAACTTGTGTGAAGCTAAATTTATAGGTTAGATTTCGTTGAAACGCCCCATCAAAGTTCCAACGTTCACAACTAGGTGTCAGTGACATCTGGTAGCGAAAGTTGGAACTCCTTGAAATTGAACGGAACTTGTAGCTCACCCCATGGGTGTCCGCATTGAAGCACCTACAGCCTCTGGCGAGTCGAACATGTCCTCGGACACTCCCGGCACTAATAGCCATACACTAAATAGCTAAACAAATACATTTATTAATAAATCCGAAGCCTCCGTGGCTCATGCGGCAGCACGCCGGCCTCTAACCACTGGGTCCGTGGTTCAAATCCCGGTCACTCAATGTGAGATTTGTACTGGACAAAGTGGAGGAAGACTGGTTTTTCTCCGGGTACTCCGGTTTTCCCTGTCACAATTTCATTCCAGCAACACTGTCCACTATCATTTCATTTCACCTGTCATTCATTTAATCATTGCCCCCAGGGGAGTGCGACAGGCTTCGGCAGCCGGCACAGTTCATATCCTCGCTGCTAGATGGGGGCTTCATTCATTCCATTCCCTGATCCGGTTAGTCGACTGGAAGCAGGCTGTGGATTTTCATTAACAAATCCATTGTCTTGTATAGCTCTGAACACTAAGAGCAAGCTGCGAAACTGAGCAGAACTGCGTGCAACTGTATAACACTGGAGACCTGACAAGCGAGCCGACATCCGGAACCGGATTCTGGACTCCTCGTGGACTGTTAGAACAAGGGTGCTATTGGTCAACACCGAACTTTTGAGTCGACGCTCGTTAAAGAGGGAACTATACAAATATTGCCTCAAGAGCCATTTTTGTTGATAACGAGACATTGACAAATCTTAATTAAAAACGTTTACCTTAATTTATTATTTAGCCTTAGATCATAAATACAATAGATGGCTGATGACGTCACATTTGTGAAACCAACATCTCAATCAGCTGACTAAAGGGAACTGCGGATAGTTTGGAGCACTGAAATACTACACGTGACGATAGAATTGGGCTATTCTGTTCTATTCATTACCGTACTAAGCCAGAATGGTGTATTACTGTGCAGCGTATGGATGTAAGGAGACGTTTAGGAAAAGATCGGGCATTTCTTTCCATAGGTAGTCCTAAATTAATTCATTGTAAAATAACCCTAAAATTCTTGACTTCACTACTTGCATTTCTTTACGTTTCTTCTTAACTCCGAGACATGAAAGAATAATAATGTATTCTGTAAATTTATTACAAATTATTAAAATTTACTCTATCCCTTACTCCACTGAACAGGCCTATGAAGCAAAATTAGGACCATCACAACATCAAATAGCCTTCCTTTTCAATCATGTTCAGTGTCAAATTGCGGGTTATGCTACTGATGTGACGATGTAGTCTTCGATAATAAATACGGTACGCTGAGGTAATATTTGTCATCTTATTAAACGTATGGACAGTGCGTTTGGTTGAGGAAATTTTCGGATCCTTCTAGGATACATTGCAGCCCTAAATTAGTCAATTCGTAGGATTTCAAAGTTCTGGATTATTACTGCGAAGGTTTCTATGATTCGTGGAAAATGGAATTTAAAAGGAAACAGTTCATTGCTTGTAATGATTTCCGTTGTAGCAAATGTAATGCATAGTTGTTAAAGAGCAACGCTTACTAAATCAATAGACTTCCTTATTTCCATTTGCCTATGTTTTGTTCTCCTTCATAAAATACTGAAGTGGAAAGTAACGCTGAATAAGAGCTAATCGTACGATAAAATTTTGTAAAATAATGCACCGGTACTGAAATTTGCCAAAATACATTTTCTAATGATGACGAATAAATTAGGAAATGATGTAGTAATAGATAGAACTTGATTGGAGCTCTCGGGCGTACAATTAAAAATGACCAGCTACACAAACACAATTCTCTTCAAAAATCAGTAGGCCTAATTCAGAATTGGATTTCTTATTAATTATTTACAAGAGGGGATCCTGGATGTATGAGTATTACGGAACACGGCAGCCACTTTTTACACAAACACAATTCTCTTCAAAAATCAGTAGGCCTAATTCAGAATTGGATTTGTTATTAATTATTTACAAGAGGGGATCCTGGTGTATGAGTATTACGGAACACGACAGCCACTTTTTACACAAACACAATTCTCTTCAAAAATCAGTAGACCTAATTCAGAGTTGGATTTGTTATTAATGATTTACAAGAGGGGATCCTGGATGTATGAATATTATAGAACACGGCAGCCAATTTTTACACAAACACAATTCTGTTCAAAAATCAGTAGGCCTAATTCAGAGTTGGATTTGTTATTAAGTATTTATAAGAGGGGATCCTGGATGTATGAATAATACGGAACACGACAGCCACTTTTTACACTAACACAATTCTGTTCAAAAATCAGTAGGCCTAATTCAGAATTGGATTTGTTATTAATTATTTACAAGAGGGGATTCTGGATGTATGAGTATTACGGAACACGACAGCCACTTTTAACACCAAATATGTTACATTCTTAACCTTTGCTACCTTCCGGTACGTAAAGAAACATGCGATGCTTTTCCCAATGTCGTATAAATTGCGAAAATGTGTGTTTAAACCCTCATTAAAAATCATTTCCCCACAAACTCCTATCACCTTCCATTACGAGTTCCTCCGTCTTCCCTTTAGTCAGCTGATCCAGATGTTGGTTTCACGTCACAGTATAAGCGCAGTGTGGCAATGCGCACTCTATTGTATTTATGCTCGAAGTATTTAGCCCACATCAATATCATTTGAATGTCTTACGAGACGTCATTAAGATGTATATTTATAATATCCAGGCGCATTAGCGTTGACATATTCTAGTACCTGGCACAGGCACTAATTGAGGTAGATACCATCTCCCCTCATAATGACAGGGGCGGCCAGTAATGAGCCAGGAGCAGAGTTCCCACGGAAACGACAATGACACACACACACACACACACACAACACTGAATTGCTCTTTCTTTCGGCCAGTCCAAGACAAATCCAAGCCGAGATCCTTGACGCGGTAGGTCGAGCAATGCCACTCCTACTGTAAAATGATGGGAGGAAGCGAGGAAGGAAGGAAGGGAGGAAGGGAGGATGGGAGGAAGGAAAGAAGGGAGCAAGGGAGGAAGGAAGGATGGAAGGAAGGATGGGAGGAAGGAAAGTAGGAAGGAAGGAAGGAAGGGAGGAAGGATGGAAGGAAGGAAGGAAAGAAGGATGGAAGGAAGAAAAGAAGGGAGCAAGGGAGGAAGGAAGGATGGGAGGAAGGAAAGTAGGAAGGAAGGAAGGAAGGAAGGGAGGAAGGATGGAAGGGAGCAAGGGAGGAAGAAAGGATGGAAGGAAGGATGGGAGGAAGGAAGGAGGGGAGGATGGAAGCAAGGAAGGAAGGGAGGAAAGAAGGAAGGAAGGAAGGAAGGATGGAAGGAATGAAGGAAGAAAGGAAGGATGGAAGGAAGGAAGGAAGAAAGGAAGGATGGAAGGAAGGAAGGAAGGAAGGAGGGGAGGATGGAAGCAAGGAAGGAAGGGAGGAAGGAAAAACACTTGTAATTTTAACCTAGAAGTAGGGAGTGCACCGGATTGCTTTACGTAGCTGGCTTACAAATCATACACCGTTTATAGACTAGGGATGTACGTGTATCATTCGAATAATCGAACAGTTCGACTACCTAGAATATTAACCCATTCGAAATTCGAATAAATGGTCGAACTAGTCGAATATTTGAACAATGCGGATGTCCGAATACTTCGGTTGTTCTCGAGTATTTCGAATAGTTCCATTATTAAAATATAATGAACAGTTCAAATATTTGAATTATACGAAGATGATAAGTACCCGTAAATTACAGGAATTTGTGTAAAGCAATACAGTAGGCTATGTCCAGCGGACGAGTTGTTCAAAGCAGGGGCGAATCGAAAGGGTTGGATGGGGGTTAACGCCTTCCCTATTCAGCCTGATATATCCTTGTAAATAAATTATCATTCAAAGCATTCATCACTTGTTATTTGTTTCTTTCCTTCTTATTTCCCCTTCATACTTTCTTTTCTCTTTGTTTCTATGTTTATTATAATTACTTGTTTGTCAAATCATTCGATTATTATTGACTGAATAGGCCTATTCAGGTTATTTCGAATGTTCGAATAGGTTGGAAATTCGAATATTTGATGGCCGAACTAAGCGTATGTTGGAATCACATATTTGCATTCGAAATTATTCGAACAATTCGAATAAATCGATGCTCGAATATGTACAACTCTATTATAGATAGAGCCCTGCGCGGATAAACAAAACGTTATCCACATCCACCCCGCATCCGCACGACTGTTATCCGCATCAACTGGCATTACAATAATATTTTAATTATATAGATAAAGTATTCAACAGCACATTTAGACATTTAAGGACAAAGTCGTTCCCTTAGGCTATGTGTGTTATGTGCTATGTTTAAAATGAATGTTATACATCCAGAATTGCAACTCACTTCAGTTCGGAGTGTTAATTATGATTAATGACACAATTTGAATGCGATTAGCGAAAATCATCTTCTTACATTTGTCATAAAAAGAAAAGAAAAGTAACAGAAAAATACATGTCTTAAACATCCGAGTTAACTATCCGCAAATTTACTCCAAACATTAGCCGCAGCTTATCCGCTATCCGCACAGCGATGCAAACTACATGGTGTAAATATTTGCGGATATCCGCCGGTTTAATTATAGATCGCTTTTGGGGCGTACTTAAGTAACCAATCGTAACAGAAGAACATTCATAAACAAAGATAATTACCCGGAGCAAAGAATAATTCCACATTGATTTATAAATATTGATAATTTGTTTATAAAGACATATTTAAACAAATAATCAAGACTATAGCCCCTGTCATAACTGTCTCACATCGAGCCTTACTGTTGTGCAAGGCTAATGCACAACGGCAATGATGTTTCTGGCATTGGTTCACTTATTATTCATCATTTTCTATGTATTACTCCCAAAGTTGTTTGTTTATAATACTATAATGTTATTGGTTTTACATCTATTTTAACCCTTTCGCTTTCAAGCTCTCAGCTGATGGATTTGTGAAAACATTCAGCCGTATTTACTAATCTATACACACTTCATTCAGAATGGCATGGAAGTAAGACCAATACGGATGATAACAAAGCATTTTTGAAAAACAGAATATATAAATCGCTGATTATCACTGAAATTAAGTGATGTATCTAATTCATATGTTTTCAATGATAAAATAAATATACCATTGGAATAAAAACGTTGCAAATTTCACGTTTGAAAGTTTTGAAGTAATTTTTGGAAATGGAATTCACAGTCAAAATTATTTAAAATAACGAACTAATCAATAAACTAAATATATTACTTATGATACTGATGAATATCACTAAAAATCACCACCGAAAACAGAGAAAAATACACGTGACCATATTGTAAACAAGACACGAAACTCCGTGATCACATATTCCAGACTCCAAGAATAACTATAGATACAAATTGTCAGCGATTTCCACGGAATATAAGCGTGACCTAAAATGGTTTTCTTCTTCCCTGAAAATTGCTGCTATCTGGCGTGTAAATAACGAAATAATCAATAATAAAGGCCAAGAACGATGGATGGTTACCCTGACAATTTTGGCACGAACAGGGGGTAACGATAGACCGTTACCTTGAAAGTCTAAGGGTTAACAAACTACAACTTTTAGTGACCCCGGGGTGCCTGAATTTTGCCCCGAAGGGGATCTTTAACGTGCCAGTAAAATCTATTGACACGGCTCCCTCACATTTCTTCTTCTTCTTCTTCTTCTTCTTCTTCTTCTTCTTCTTCAAGTGCCATGTTCGGTCCCTCGATCGTTGGCGATTATCGTGGAAAAAGCGCCTCTGTCCACCACAAGCCGGAACAATATTCTTCAGCAGACCTTGATATTCTGAAGCCAGGACATCTGTCTTCTGCCACGCCCTCGTCTGCCATCTATTTTGCCTTGTAGTATTAGTCGAAGCAACTAATATTTTTGGCCTTTGAGTACATGGCCCAAATAGGCAGTTTTTCGATACTTAATGGTAGACAAAAGCTGAAGATCCCATTTTGCTCTTCTGAAGACATCTCTGTTAGTAACTCTATCAGTCCAAGGTATTTTAAGCATTCATCTATGAATCCACATTTCGAAGGCCTCTAATCGTTTCATGGTGTTGATCTTCAAAGTCCAAATCTCCATACTATACTGTACAAGACACCCTCACATGCCGACTGACAGTGCCACGATTCGAACCTGTTGTTTGTACTTACTGTGCCAGGGCGGATAACTGATTGTAATATTGGGCATACACCACTTGTGCATTCCAATCAGGAAATTGTCAACATTTTAACATTGCAGTAATAAACTTACAAAAAAACATAGGTTGAGAAGTTTTGCGACACCGAAGTCACGTCGCCCCGTGTACTTACTGTAAGTGTGTGTATAATTTGTCTGATAATCGGCACTATTGTGATGGCCGCACTATTGTGTGCGTTCTTTTTTCAATAAGTTGAGAAGGAGTCGGCCGTGGCCTTAATTTTGACACCATACCAGCAATTGGCTGTAGTAGAAATGGTAGGGGCTGGCTGGGTACGGACCCGGCTTTATTGTTATGCGGGTTCGATGCGATACAGTTATGACAGGGGCTGACTGTGCCCAGACCCAGCTTTATTGTTATGCGGACTCGACAGCAATTGTTTATTTGTTTAAACATTTGTTTATAAACAAACTAGGCCTGTTTGCCATCTCTTGGTGAATGCAGTACATTTGTATTTGTCTGTTGGCACAGGCTAGAGTAAAATGTAGGTTTTCGCCGATGTCAGTCTCACTCATGGCTGTGATTATATGGAAGCTACTGAGGTATGGATGGTGCTTAGTGATGACATTCCGGGCACAGTCAGTGCCTGTGGATGTTGTGAAAGGTTCTACTCATAGGGTTAGTACTACTGTTCTGACTAAGTGAGGAAAGCAATGACAAACTACCTCACTCCTCATCTTGCCTAGTACGCCTCAATATAGCGCTGGCTTGGGTTTTTGTGGGTATCTACCCACATAACCTAACGGCGGTGCTTTTTGAGGATCCAACCAGTCTTCGGGCTGACTACCTAACAGACATAAACAAACAGTCGACATTTATGAAATCAGTGTGCAATTCTTCACTGCTGCACGATAAACGACTTCTAGAATATCAGAGGTGGGAATCGAACTCAGCTGTTCTGTGTTCTGCTCCGCGAGGGTGAATATAAGTTACCCCGAGTCAGCCCTCATGCCAGAATTAATATTCGGTTTTGGACGAGCCACGAATCAAACTCGCACCTGCGTGGTGGCGTCCATCGAGGTGCATGAGAACCGTCGACAATGCTAGAAAATAATCCTACGGAATTAACAACATACCTTTCACATCCAACAGAATAACCGATTAAACTCCAGCTTTGATATCGAACAGCAAATCCATCCTACTGTACTAAAGCTGTGAATGTGATAATTATTTCAGTGTAGGGCAGAAATGATATGTAGATGATATCCTGGAGTTAGAGTTCATAGTGTACTGTATGTACAATTATTTATTGATTTAGAGTAAGATGCATACAAGACAGTAATATATATAAATTTACAAAATAAACTATTTTCACATTAGAACTTTTCATATATGGGCTGCCAGGTCATTAATCCATTCAAGTGTTTCTGGAGTGGCAGCATGGAGCTCTTCTAAAGTCCCAGAGTACATAATATACAGGGTGTCTCAAAAATGTACTAACACTTTGAATTACTATAAAATGTTTATTTATGAACATAGAGACAAGTTTATGGGCTTCGATTATAGAGGAGACATGTAATTAAGACTCATGTTCGCAAATGTTCAAATTGATGACCGTCAGTGTCCAGACAAAGCTGATAACACGAAGCAATGGATTCGCAAACGTTACGACAACGTTCATTTGGAATTTCGTGACATTGTCTTTCAATTTCCAATTTCGTGTTGGAATGTAGGATTTCCAGTGCAGACGCTATCTTTTGAGAGGTGTGTCTCTCGAGCCGTTTGTCGTAGTGATTTCGATAGGGATCGAGTGATGGCTTCCCGCACCTGTTCTTCTTTTCTAGGACTGGAGGATGTCCGTGGTCGTCAAGAACGTGTCTTGTTGACGTTGTGAACGGTTCCATCTGCTTCAAATTTATCTCTGATGCGAGCAATGGTTCGGTGCGTTGGTGGCGGTTTGTCGAACTCCTGGACACTGACGGTGATCAATTTGAACATTTGCGACCATGAGTCTTTAATTACATATCTCCTCTATAATTGGAGCCCTTAAACGTGTCTCTATGTTCATAAATAATCATTTCATAGTCATTCAAAGTGTTAGTACATTTTTTTGAGACACTCTGTATAGAGGGCATTCCTGCACGATGTGCTTGATAGTTTGCACTTCATATCCACTTTCACATCGAGGAGAGTCAATCCAACCCCACTGATGTAAGGCTGTTCTAGTTCGAGCAGTGCCACATCGAATTCTGTTCAGACGGGACCAGACAGCTCGAGGGAGATGGAATCAGGTAGTTTGATGGTAGGATCAAGTACGTCAATTAGGCCACGAGGTGGAGAGGTAGACCATTCAACTTTCCATGTATTTCGGGGGTCGAACGGAGCTGAAGTAAGTTCCATAGCCGTCCTGTAGGCTGGTTTCGTTATTTCAACCTGGATGTAGGTTGATTGACGTCTTGGTGTATTGGGAGAACGTCACTATCCATAATAAATTCTGGCCCACAGGCAGGAAAGAGTTGTTGTCTCCTGATGTGAGGAGGAATAATATTACACAGTACAGTGGTAGCCACTGTGAGGGAGTGCAATGTCGAGTGCCAGAGATAATCTGCATTGTCTGGCGGAGTTGAATATCAACCAGTTGGTAATGGGAGCTGTTCAACCACACGCCTGCACAGTACTCAGCTGGAGAGTATACGACAGCCAGAGCAGTAGTCCAGAGAGTGTTGGCATCAGCGCCACGTGAAGTTCCAGCTAACCTACTTAGTAGGTTATTACGGCTTTTTAATTTTGTATGTACAATGTATTACATTGACTAAGTATGTGTGTACTGTATCTTCAGTGTTAATCCAATTACATGCCAGATAATTATGTGTCATCTCTCAACAATTACGACACATGAAGACATTCCTCTTACGGTACAAATGGTTTGTTCTGCTAGGGAACAGTCACGCATCAAACAATTAGCAAAAGCACGCCTGAAGATTGACGAAAGAGAATTCTAAATAATAATAATAATAATAATAATAACCTACACCTTACAGACCTCAATGGTCTGACGAAAGAAAATTGGCATTCTCCAACAGAATGAAACAATACTGGCAAGATAAGAAGAACGTCAAGAATTGAGTCAAATTGCTTAACGCTTTCCAATATTGGGAAAATACGCTGTAAATAAATAATAATAATAATAATAATAATAATAATAATAATAATAATAATAATAATAATAATAATAATAATAACTAGAGTGCCAGTGCGAGAAATCTCGCATGTGTTAAACCACCCGCTCGGTTTTATTACCATGCGGGTTTGACGTAACACAGTTCTGGCAGGGGCCATCATTTTGATTATTTCTTTAAACGTACTTTTTAAACAAATTGTAGATATTTATGAACTCAGAGTTCAATACGTCACTGCTGCGAGTAATTCTCTTTCAAAAGAATTGTTATTTGTTACGATCGGCTACTTGAGTGCACCCCATTTGCATAGGCCACACACCCGCCTTTACTGGTATGCGGGCTTGACGTGACACAATTCTGACAGGGGCTACGTCTTGTTTATTTGTGTTTTACTTGCTTAAACGCACTCGAGAAAAAAAAATCCGTTGACTTTTCAAGATATGCAAGATTTTTACTTTACTATTGTGTCGATTTGGAAGATTTTGGCACAAACCACACATCCTAGCTAATTTCAAATTGCTTGTGGCAATCGTTTCAACACATCGATGTAAAGAGTTTGGTTCACTGTTTGACCTGGATTCGACGTCGCCACCCTAATTAGGTCATTCTCAGGATGGGTTTTTACTGCATGGCAATCCAAGACCCCAAACTGCTGTTATTACCATTCCTCAGCCGCCAAATTCCCCCGACCTCTACCCTTGCGATTTTTTCTTGTTTACGCGAGTGAAATAGTGACTGAAAGGAAATATTCATCAAGATGTCGCAGACATCCAACGGGCTGTGACAAATGAGCTTACTAGCATCGCAGTTGACAATTTCCCTGCTTGCGTCCAAGACCTCCAGAAACGTTGGCAGTTGTGTATAGATAGCCAAGGGGATTAGTGTACTTCGAAAGGAGCTAGGATCGTGACTTGGTAAGTGCAATTTTTTTCGCCTCCTTCCTAATCCTCATCTGAATTACAGAATAATATACGCACTAATACAGCCATCATAATTGTGCCGTTTCTTTTAGGCACGCTGTACCCAGTATTCTTCTAAAGTACGCATTCCGCCTCGAGCGATGACAGTGAGTTGAAGTTACGTCGATTCTCACTAGGTGGCAGCTCCTTCCAGCGTGAAATGATGTATTTGTACAAATGCTCACTAGAGGGTAGCATAGTTCTGAGAGAGACAGAAGATATTGGTCGTCGTCCTGTAATTAGCGCGCTGCGTTCCTCAACTGTCTTCGTGTAGAGTTGTCTACGAATCGTGTTTGCCAACTGAAAGGAAACACTTGTGCGGACCTTATTATGTATTGCACTGAGATGTAGCAAATGTTAGTACGTATTTGGTTTCTTTTGCATTCTACTACCTTACGTCGGCACTTAAGTAAGATTTCCTAGTAACGTCAATATTTAGTCTGGGATTCACTTGATAGTATTTAAATTATTAGTGTATGGCAGCAGTGCGATTGGCAGACACGAGATGTTCTGATTGGTTGCAGATTAAACATGGTTTCCCCGATGATGAACATGCCGAGAATATTCTATTTATTTATTGCTTCTCTTTGTCGTTTCTGTAAGTTGTCGTTTGTTTGTTGTTGCCGTACGAGGTAAGTTTGTATTTTTCTGTTTGTTTATTTGGGGAGATTATGATATATCTGGTACTAGTTAAGAGCATCTCGGGTCAGCTATGCTCCTTGTTATTCTTTGATGTTTTTCATTTCTGTTTTGTCTGATGTGATGGGCAGAGATGATTATTGTCCAACTATGGTTGAAGATCAGATGTTTTTTTAATTAAGAGAGATTTTGGGATCCATTAAGACGTGATAGACGTATTTTCTGGAGTGGTCCGTATTTAAAGATAGTCGACGATTGATGTTTAATTATGAAGCCTATATGATGATGTCGAAGTCGTGAGACGTTGTTTGGGAATTTATAATAAGTTGACTTCTTAATATTTCATTAAATATGTGCGGATCGAAACTCTTATGTATGTTACGAGATACTTGTCTTCAATCTGTAAAATGGAATGCTGATCTCCTTAAATAATGATATATATATGATTGTACGAAGTTTTTAAGAATATTAGTTGGACGTTTGAAGTAGTTCTGCCGAATTGCATGAAGATGTACGTTATAAATATTTTAACTATTGCATGTTGGATTTGTCGAGCAATGGAGCATGAATCAGGTTTTGATTTATTTAAAGGATGTATGTTGGGATTTTGACGATGCAGAATGGTACTTCAGGAATGCATGTAAGTTTGAGTTTCACACCTTAAGTTTTAAGGTGCATGTTAATTAGGTTATGTGCATGTGTTTTTTAATTATTGTAAATATGTTGGTCAGAATAGATGATGTCGCAATTGGTATAAGTGTATCATTTCTGAGTACTAGTTCTCGATGACATTTCCAAAGATATTCCTCGGGTATGGTTTGCAAAAAAGCTCAGTGGCTCCACACACACATTATTATTTTACTTTAAGTAGTAAAGGGGGGGGGGGGTGTCAAATGGTAGCAGAGCGTGGTTTCGTGTTTAAACCACAATTAATTGATTTTGGAAGTGTCATTGAAGCTGTATTTGGGAATGGTACCAAACTTAAACTATAAAGAGGTGACTGTGCACTTATATATATGTTCTAATGAAATTGTACTTGTTTGTTTCATGTTCCTGTTTTATTTGAATGGAGGAGAGATCTTTGAAGGCTATCTCTTATTTAAAGAAAGATGAAGTTTCCTATGAGGTCATTATACGTGGAAAGGTACCATTTTTTCACCGAGATTTGGATTTGAATGTATTGAAAGACTTGAGAGCTGCCCCTATAATTTTACCTACTGAGGACAATTCTTATTGGATGCTAGGTAAGTTCACCATTGTACCTACTGTCTCCGATTTATTAAATATTTGTTCTTCGAGTGATGTTGGTAGTACTTCTGCGTCCAAGTTGAACAGAATCAGGTACCGTTCGTTACATTGGATCAATCGTTTGGATGATTTGGTAAAGGTCTGGTCAAATAGTGATGCTGAATTTTCTGAGAGATTATTTAACCTGCGTTGTAAGTTGGCCGAACAATACTCTAGGCTATTCCCTCGTGTGACTAATGATAATCCTGTGGAGGCTGTCGTGTGTTGTGATAGTGTTAGTGCTGAATCTTGTAATTTGTGTGAATTGGGTGTAGAGGATAACCTTATTAATGATTTAGAATCTGTATCGTTGAAGAGTATTGGATCGATCATGAATAGTTCTCAAGTTGTGCATGATTCTGATGTAGTCAGTCGAGCAGTGTCGTCAGTAATGTCACTAGGGGGTATTTCGATCTCAGATAATTTAGGTATTAATGACCAAGCAGGTAATGCTAATGAAAGATGTACCGTGATACCTGCGTCCAATGTTAATGTAAGTGTGGGTCACGTCTCGAATAACTTAGTGTCAGTTACTTCACAATGTTCTAGGTCTGTACAGACAGATAGGTGTTCATTTCAACCATTTAATGAGGTTGGCAGCAATGATGTGAGTGTTAGATTGAATAATGATGCCTCGTCTAATGTTGTTTGGCCTACTAATATCATGTCAGACTGTAATATCAAGTTTTCTACAGTACAGAATCCTCTAAATTTGATACTTAAGGATTTTAATCAGTGTAACGGTTCGGATAATGATCTTTTGGTCAAGTTTTTAAGGAAATTGATAGAAATAAGGGATTGTGCTACTGTGTTCGGTCTATCTGAATTGCAAATTTGTAGGATTGTGTTTCCGTGTACTGAGGGCATGTTACGGGAGAGACTGTTAGTTTGTTTGAATGAGCATAATTCTCTGGAATGGTTTCATAAAGACATATTGAATTTCTTTTTCACTCCTTATGCTCTGTCAGACATGCACCGTATGTATGTATATCGACCGCAGCGTATGAATGAAACGTTGAATGAATATTTTCTTGACATCAAACTGTATGTTAAGGTCTTCGCGGTGCATCTGTCTGAGGAACAAATTGTAGCTTCGTTGGTGGAAGGAATTAATCCCATTTACCGTTCATTATTAACTATGCAAGCCAAACCGAAAAGTTACATTGAATTTAATGATCTGATTCTGACAGCAGAAAAGGTTAAGAAAGCCGATTCAGTCCGAATTTATGATTCTGCTCCAACTCGTAGTACTACTCAATATCCTCTAGGTTATGTTTCTTTGCCTAACGTTTTACAGTGGGGAGCAGCAGATCAGTTGAGGAATCAGCATCAAGGTCCTATGAATGATGGAAATGTTTTATTAGGAAATGTATTACAGGGTAGGCCTGCTTTTGTTCCTGATTATGTGCCAGCTGATGCTTGTCAGGGGCGTGAGATTCAGCAATACACAGGAGGTATCACTAAGAAAGGTAAGAGGTGTGACTTGTGTGGATCGTATGATCATATACGTCGTTGGTGTGATGCTGATCTGTATAGGAAATATTAGTTGCTCGTTTTGTTGGTAATAATCTTCAAAATTGTGTATGGTAATTGCATTACTTCTAGTGTGCATATTGTGTGCGTGCTGTGAGTGTGTATTTGTCTGCACGTGTGATGCATTTTCTGTCCTGAGGTGCATATCTTCAAAATTGTGTATGATAATTGCAGTACTTCTAGTGTGCATATTGTGTGCATGCTGTGAGTGTGTTTTGTCTGCACGAGTGATACTCAATCTTCTTGGTTGTGTAGTGACTCTGGGAGTTTGTGTTTGTGATTTTGGTGTAATTGTGTATTTTGGAGTGATTGTGAGTATTTAGCGTTGTTTTGTTATTGGGTGGGAGTTAGTTGTTTTCTTGTTTTGAAATAAGGTTAGGTTTTATTGTTATTAATTTGTAATATTATTTAAAACGAGTAGCCGAGTATATAATTGGGGTTTTCGTTAGAATGTCTTTCTTCGACTTACGATCCTATTATATCAAGGTATGGGACTTGCGTTCTAGGTGACAGAAGTTGATTATGTATTTTGTGGTAAGTATTTACAAACAAGTTCCTTGTTTCTCCCTGTGGTGGATGATGACTGGAAAGTAAGTACTTATATTATTTGTGTTGGGATGGAGATCATGCTCGTGTTGAATTGCCAAACGAGTATGACATGGATTTCAGGTAGTATTAAGTTATTTTTGGTGATGGAGATCATGCTCGTATTGAATTGCCAAACGAGTATGACATGGATTTCAGGTGTTGTTGTTGTCGTCGTTGTCGAAGTGTTTATTTTAAGGGTATATATATGTGTTTGTGTATGTCGATGTTTTAACGAGCTCTAATTATGTTCTGGCAATTTTGGGAATTTGTGGGTGGTACGTGTGACTATTTTTATGTGGGATTTTGTGGTTATGAATGGAGGTTATGAAAGTTTGTGTTTTTTGGGGTGGTTGGCTCATTTTATCTGGTATTGTTGGACTTGGTTTCGGTATGTTCTTTGTTTTATTTCTAGGCTGTTATTTTTAGTAGTTGAGTTGTTTCTGGTATGATATTTTTCTCGTATTTCTTAGGATTTTCTGGTTTTATCGTTAGTCTTCTTAGTAATGTGGAACAGAGGTACTGTGTTGAACAAATGCCTGCATTCACTGAGAATATTTTTATTTTATTTTTCTTCATTGAGTTAATAAGAGAGATAGTTTTCTGTTCAGTTAGTTATTTTCTAATTTAAATATGAAGTATGGGATTGATTTTGTAAATTTATTTTCTTCCTGTCGAGCAATCGAGATTAATTTGTAATGCTGTAACATTATGGTTTAAATAATTATATTTTTGCTTTGTAAAGGTGTGAAACTTGAACATGGGGTAATATTTAATGAAAAACGTAGCTGATGCCATATTTAGTGAATTTTTGGTCATGTTTCTTGTTATTTTACTTGTTAGATATTAAGTGAATCCAAAACAAAATGCTTTCGGAGATGTGATTGTTCACAGCTCGATTTTCTACGTGGTGTTGTCTACATTGAGGTTACTGGCTGAGAGTGAAGATTTCTTGGAATGGAATTTGAAACGATCTACTTGACCCGTGTTGGATTGGAACTCTGCTGCGCACATCAAGATGACGTTGAAAAATAATTGTGGAAAACTCTGTATTGCTACCTGATTGTATTGTATACTGAAGTATGTGTTGAACGTGTATAAGCATGTGTATCTTCCGCTGTTGTGACATGGACTCCTATTGTTTGGAAAAGGTGGAGTGACTAGCATGTGTACAACGGTTTTTGGAATCGGAGATGAACTTTAAGAAGTGGGTCTGTTCTAAAAAAAAAACTAATTGATGCATGCTTAAGAGAAACTTTATACTGAAGTATTTGTATGGAGTGCATGAACTTTCTTTCCACATGTCACGTCGTCTTGGTCTTCAACCATCGACGAATTTCAGGAGGGGGTGTTTTGTGCCGTTTCTTTTAGGCACGCTGTACCCAGTATTCTTCTAAAGTACGCATTCCGCCTCGAGCGATGACAGTGAGTTGAAGTTACGTCGATTCTCACTAGGTGGCAGCTCCTTCCAGCGTGAAATGATGTATTTGTACAAATGCTCACTAGAGGGTAGCATAGTTCTGAGAGAGACAGAAGATATTGGTCGTCGTCCTGTAATTAGCGCGCTGCGTTCCTCAACTGTCTTCGTGTAGAGTTGTCTACGAATCGTGTTTGCCAACTGAAAGGAAACACTTGTGCGGACCTTATTATGTATTGCACTGAGATGTAGCAAATGTTAGTACGTATTTGGTTTCTTTTGCATTCTACTACCTTACGTCGGCACTTAAGTAAGATTTCCTAGTAACGTCAATATTTAGTCTGGGATTCACTTGATAGTATTTAAATTATTAGTGTATGGCATCAGTGCGATTGGCAGACACGAGATGTTCTGATTGGTTGCAGATTAAACATGGTTTCCCCGATGATGAACATGCCGAGAATATTCTATTTATTTATTGCTTCTATTTGTCGTTTCTGTAAGTTGTCGTTTGTTTGTTGTTGCCGTACGAGGTAAGTTTGTATTTTTCTGTTTGTTTATTTGGGGAGATTATGATATATCTGGTACTAGTTACGAGCATCTCGGGTCAGCTATGCTCCTTGTTATTCTTTGATGTTTTTCATTTCTGTTTTGTCTGATGTGATGGGCAGAGATGATTATTGTCCAACTATGGTTGAAGATCAGATGTTTTTTTAATTAAGAGAGATTTTGGGATCCATTAAGACGTGATAGACGTATTTTCTGGAGTGGTCCGTATTTAAAGATAGTCGACGATTGATGTTTAATTATGAAGCCTATATGATGATGTCGAAGTCGTGAGACGTTGTTTGGGAATTTATAATAAGTTGACTTCTTAATATTTCATTAAATATGTGCGGATCGAAACTCTTATGTATGTTACGAGATACTTGTCTTCAATCTGTAAAATGGAATGCTGATCTCCTTAAATAATGATATATATATGATTGTACGACGTTTTTAAGAATATTAGTTGGACGTTTGAAGTAGTTCTGCCGAATTGCATGAAGATGTACGTTATAAATATTTTAACTATTGCATGTTGGATTTGTCGAGCAATGGAGCATGAATCAGGTTTTGATTTATTTAAAGGATGTATGTTGGGATTTTGACGATGCAGAATGGTACTTCAGGAATGCATGTAAGTTTGAGTTTCACACCTTAAGTTTTAAAGTGCATGTTAATTAGGTTATGTGCATGTGTTTTTTAATTATTGTAAATATGTTGGTCAGAATAGATGATGTCGCAATTGGTATAAGTGTATCATTTCTGAGTACTAGTTCTCGATGACATTTCCAAAGATATTCCTCGGGTATGGTTTGCAAAAAAGCTCAGTGGCTCCACACACACATTATTATTTTACTTTAAGTAGTAAAGGGGGGGGGGGGGGTGTGTGTGTCAATAATAATGCAGGTTATCACACAAATTCTACACATACATGGCGCTACATGACTACGATATCGCAAAGCACCTAAATCAATCAACAACAATAACGAATTGTGTTTGAATTAACATTTTACGTTGCATTTCCTTGCTTTGGACGAAGCAAATTGACTATGTCCTTCAAATCAAGTTTGGATGCTTTGTGTTATTTTATTTTATCGTTAAGATAGCTAGCTACATTTCATAGTCGGCTTTCACCCCTGCCGAGTCGCAACACTCACTGTCATAGTCATAATCTCATAAATAGCGACTTCGGTGGCCTAGTTGGTAGCATGCTGAGCTTCTATGCCCAAGATCGCGAGTTCGAACCCGGCCGAAGTCGTCGGATTCCTTTTAAGAGCATTACAAATTCCTCAGTATGCCTTCCTTCGGAGAGGAAGTAAAGCCGACGGGCCCATGTAATAAATTTATGGCATGTAAAAGAACCTTCCACTAACTACAATTGTGTGAAGCTAAATTTGTAGGTTAGATTTGATTAATGCTCTTAAGTTACAACGTTCGTTGCCAGGTGCTGGTTGTGATGGCATCTAGTAAGCAAGTTTGCAACTGGGTGTCGTGGAAGATGGCATGTGGTAGCAAAAGTAGGAACTACTGTACTTGAAATTGATCGTCTGCAGTCCCTACATGAATTACAGATAACACACACTAATACAGCCACCACAATTAACACTGGTTATCAGACAGATTCTACACACACCCAAAGTACACGGGGCTACATGACCACGTTTTCGCAGTCCCTAAACTGAGGAACCAACTAACCAACCAATCTCATAAATATCCAGAAATCTATTTCGATGTTTGGATAAACTTTGTTGTTATCGTTAATTTATTTGAGGGGCTTGGGACATCTTGGTCATCAGGCCCGTGTAGGTGTGTGTGTGTTGAACTTGTCCGTTAACCTGTATTTATGTGATGACTGTATTAGCGTGTGCAGCTGTATTAGGGACAGGGATGGGTTAGATGCCCTGAGACTTGAACTAAGGTAGGGTACTATCCCGGCATTCCTCTGGGGGGGAGTGTGGAAACACCATACTAAGGATAACCGCTGTCAGTGCTGGGATTCGAACCTACGATCTCCGAACTTGCTGCTGCTGCCTACGCTGCCGTGGTGTTTTGATTAAAATTTCTTAACCCATACTTTCTTGTTTTCATGGTCATATTTTACGACCCCTCTGTAATTGTACTCTTTATGGGGGGAGGAAGGCAATCTCGCCACCGCCTCGCTACGGCCCTTGTTACCGGTAGCATAGCGTGGTTATAATTATGTAGAACCCTGCGCGGATAAACAAAAAAGTTATCCACATCCGCACGACTGTTAACCGCATCCACCCCGCATCCGCACGTTTGTCATCCGAATCTACTGGCATTTAAATAATATTTTTAACTAGATAAAGCATAAATTACTAAAGCGACATATTTAGACATTTGAGGAAAAAGTTGTTCCCCTAGGCTATGCAAGTCATGAGCTATGTTTAAAATGAATGTTATACATCCAGAATTGCAAACCTTTCCTGTTCGGAGTTTTAATTATGCTTAATGACATAATTTGAATGATATTAGCTTAAATCATCATCTTACATTATTTTGTCATGAAAAGAAAAACATTACGGAAAAATATGATATGTCATAAATATCTGGGTTCTAATAATGACAGGGCGTGATGGCACAGCGGGCAAGCTCTTTGCCTCTCACAAAGGTGGACCGGGTTTGATTCCCGCTCAATGCATGTGAGATTTTCGAAGTGAAATGACATGTCCTGTGGTTCGGATTCCACGTTAAAAGGAGGTCCCGTGGCTAATAATCACAAGATTCATGGTCACGTAAAACTAAAAGCTCCCTTCCTTCCTCTAACAATGATATTAAACAAGTTCGGATTGTATTCTAAAAACTATCCACAAATTTTTTCCAAACATTATCCGCTATCCGCACAGCCATGCAAACGATATCCGCATGGCGAAATAATTTGCGGATATCCGCATCCGCGCAGGGCTTTAGTGATATGTCAATAAGCAATATATATCTATCCAACAACCACGCAACGGAGATTCGCACCAAGTCTGTAGACCTACCCTGCTTGGAGGGTATTTCACAGTGTGGTGTTTCACATCAAAGAGAGTGGGTGTCCCTAGAAGACAGATGTTATCCGAGAGACTGCGCTGGATACAGCTGCAGTCCGTCCCAAGGGAGTGTTTATCTTGTTCTGGGACAATGCTCCACTATATCATTTGAATAACAATACATCAAGAAGTGCTTGAGCTGCACCTCATCACGGCCCACATTATACTAAATAGAACGGCGACGGACGTCAACAGGGTACAATATCAAGTCTACCAGTGCTAAACCAACATACTGGTATTTAACTAATATTAGACTTCTAATTGCTGGCATTCAATCCTAATCCATCAAAGAAAAGCCACCTGGATTCGATGCGCTCCGAGGGATCTGGAACAAATTAAATCGGCTGCAAACACACCATGCTGTATGTAAAGTTCTCTTCAAGTGGAAAATATAATTCAGAACTGCCCTCTGAGATCCTACTGTAGTCATGCAAGAGATCTACGAGTATATTAAGGGACAACACAGTCAAATGACTATTATTTAATTGATGAATTAATGAAAATTAATAAATGTAAAACAAAATATTGGAATGCAGCCGAAATAAAACAGAAGCCTCTATGGACATCAAATTGGCAGGTGAAAAGCTAAAGGAAGTAGGAGACTTCTGTTTCTTAGGAAGCAAAATAACCAGTGATGGACGAAACAAAGAGGATATAAAAAGTAGGTTAGGTCAGGCAAGGAAAGCATTTCTACAGAAAAGGAATCTGTTGACATCGAATATAGATTTAGGTATTAGGAAGTCGTTTTCGAAGGCCTTTGTCTGGAGCGTGCTGCTCTATGGAAGTGAACCTTGGACTATTGGTGCAGCAGAAAAGAGGAGAATTGAAGCGTTTGAAATGTGGTGTTACAGGAGAATGATGAAGATCAGATGGGTAGATAGAGTTAACAACGAAGAGGTATGGATACTAGTGGGAGAGGAGAGATGTTTCTGGCGACTGCTAATGAAGAGAAGATATAAGTTGGTAGGACACATACTAAGACACCCAGGAATAGCAAGCTCAGTTATGGAAGGAAGGGTTGAGGACAAGAACTGTAGGGGTAGACCTTAGAATATGTTAAACAGATTGCCTCGGATGTAGGGTGTGGTAGCTATGTAGAGATGAAACGATTAGCTCAGGACAGGGAGGCATGGAGAGCTGCATCAAACCAGTCAAAAGACTGAAGACTCAAACAACAATAAATAAATACATACATTTAAGGAGAAACTCATAAAGAAAACTGGTCGGAAGTGGTCGACAGAACACAAGATGCAACACAGTGCATTCATGAAGAGATTTTGGGAGGATAAGAAGGCGAAAACCATCAGGCCAACTAATAAGTTCAAACGCGCTCTTTGAAAGGGCATAACGACGAAAGAAGAAGAAAGAAGAAATAAATAAATAAGACTTAAGGTAGGTGGGGATCGACAGGCAAATGTTTGGAGACAGAGGAGAATACAGAAAGAAAATTAAGCATACAACATTTAAAGTAAATGAAAAGAAGAAGACGGGAACATTGTGGACTGAACAACTGAAACAGCAGCACAGTCAAAGGATGAAGACATTTTGGGAAGAGAAGAGGAAGAAGGGAGAGAAGTGATAATTGTGTCATCATGAGATATTTAAGTTCAAACACTGTCCATAAGGGCAAAAATTATATAATAATAAATACGAGATTTTAAAATTTCGCACAGCTGCCATCTTGTGGTTATGAAAACAATTGAAATAAATTATATGCCAGTGGATTTACATTTGTATAAGCATTTAACGTGCAAAGTTTCACTACAATCGGATCGTTAAATCGCGAGAAACGTCCATTTAAATATTTATACTTCCCGTCGCCGCCATGTTGGATTTGTGCTCACCAGGTTATTGAAAGTCCTATAGGTGAACTTATGTTCATAGCCTCTATGAACATTAAAAAAATCAATTTGATAGCTGTAATAGATTCGTAGATATTGAGAACCGTAAAAATATTTCGGATGCTCGCCATTTTGGATCGTTATATGTATAGGCCATAGAATTCGGTACCATTAAAGGAGAATTATTGCGTAGCTTCATTATTAAAACTTTCACTTCGATCGCATGATTACGACACAAGAAATAAAAGCTTAATTTTAAAATTTCGCACAGCCACCATCTTGAGGTTATGTACAGTAAACAAATGAACTAAATTTGATACCAGTGGCATTACAATGTGTAAAAACATTTGCTGTAAGAAGTTTCATTGCGTTTGGATCATTAAATCGCGAGAAAAGTCTATTTAAAACTTTCAACTTCGCTTGGCCGCCATGTTTGTTTTGTAGTTAACCGGTTTTTGAAAGTCTCATAGATGAACTTCCAGTAGTGCCCTTTATCTCCGTACAAAATTTCAGGGTGATACCGGTAATAGTTTCAGAGATATAGAATTCCTGTGAAATATTTCGCTCAGGCTATGTAAACAATTGAACAACGTTAGATCTCGGTGCATTACAATAAACATATACTGTACCAAGTTCCATTGCGTTTGGTCGGTTAAATCGCGAGAAACGTCTATTTAAAAGTCGCATTGTTGGTTTTGTAGTTACCAGGTTTTCAAAAGTCACATAAGTAAACTTATAGTAGTTCCCTTTATCACCATAGAAAATGTCAGGGTAATATCGGTAATAGTTTCGGAGATATTGAATGCTGGTGAAATATTTCGCACAGCCACCATGTTGGATTGGTGAGACGTAACAACATTTGAAGGGCACGGTCGGGGTCGTCCGGAATAGTGCTCCAGCCATTTAGAAGTTATTAGGGTGGGGGTGGGGGCAATACACACGAATCACACACACACACACACGGACAAAAGGAGAACACATACGCCTATTTTTTCATAAAATGAAAATAGGCTAAAAATGGATATCCTTACAATGTAATAATTAATACACATTAAATTTTCAAAATACAATATTATATTTTATTTTATTTATTCACAATTAATATTATATTGTAAGGATATCCATTTTTATTATTTTATTTCATTTTTAGCCTATTTTCAATTTTGAAAAAATAGGTTTATGAGATCACCTTTTGTCCGTGTGTGTGTGTCCTCCTAATAAAATATAACCGGCAGGAGCGATTTCAATGAATCTCGGAAAGTTCATAGCACTATTCCGGGCGACCTCGACCGTGCCCTTCAAATTTTGTTACGACTCACCAATCCAACATGGCGGCTGTGCGAAATATTTCACCAGCATTCAATATCTCCGAAACTATTACCGATATTACCCTGACATTTTCTATGGTGATGAAGGGAACTACTATAAGTTTACCTATGTGATCTTTGAAACCCCGGTGACTACAAAACCAACATTGCGGCCTAGCGAATTTGCGACTTTTAAATAGACGTTTCTCGCGATTTAACCAACCAAACGCAATGAAACTTGGTACAGCATATGTTTATATTCATTGTAATGCACCGACATCTAACTTCGTTCAATTGTTTACATAACTACAAGATGGCGGATGTGCGAAATATTTCACCGGCATTCTATATCTCTGAAACTATTAGCGGTATCTGCCTGAAATTTTGTACGGAGATAAAGGGCACTACTGGAAGTCCGTCTATAAGACTTTCAAAAACCGGTTAACTACAAAACGAACATGGCGGCCAAGCGAATTAGAAAATTTTAAATAGACCTTTCTCGCGATTTAATGTTCCAAGCACACTGAAATCTGGTACAGGAAATATTTATACAAATTGTAATCCACTGGTATCTAATTTAGTTCAATTGTTTACATAACCTCAAGATGGTGGCTGTGCGAATTTTAAAATTAAGTTTTTATTTCTTGTGATGTAGTCATGCGATCGAAGTGAAAGTGTGAATAATGAACATACGCAATAATTTTCCTTTAATGGTACATGACTCTATGGCCTATACATTTAACAATCCAACATGGCGGCCATCCGAAATATTTAGACGGCACTGAATATCTACGAATCTGTTTTAGCAATCAAACTGATTTTTTTTAATGTTCATAGGGGCTATGAACTTAAGTTCACGTATAGGACTTTAAATAACCTGGTGATCACAAATCCAACATGGCGGCGACGCGAATTATAAATATTCACATGGACGTTTCTCACAATTTAACCATCCAAGTACAGTGAAACTTGGTACAGTAAATCCTTATACGAATGTTAATCCACTGGCATCTAATTTATTTCAATTGTTTCCATAACCACAAGATGGCAGCTGTGAAAAATTTTAAAATCTCCTTGTTACTTCTTGTGTCCTAATTATGCGATTGAAGTTTGAATACTACACGTTCACAATAATCTGCATGTAACAGTACATAACTCTAGGACCTACATATATAAAATCCAACATGGTGACCATCCGAAATATTTAGTCGGTTCTCAATATCTACGAATCTATTACAGCAATCAAACTGAAATTTTGTATGTTGATAGTGACAATTAACATAAGTAGGATACATGAAAATAGGCTGTATAGTTCTTCACGGAACTACTTGTTGAAATTTCAATTTATCTCAAAAATATTTTTCACATCAAACAAACATTAGACTTAAGTACATCTCTAGTACTTTATTTTTATTCTTAATTGATTTCATTTTAATTGACCTGAAGATGACCTCAATGTCAGGTCGAAACATGTACAATATACAGTCTAATAGATATATTTGTGTAAGTATTAATTGGTGTATAATTGAAATTGTTGAATTAATTCTATTGAAAATGGAGGCAAATTTCCTCTCGAAACTTCTAAATTTTTAATTTAATTTTCACACAGTAATATCCCAAAAGTATGAATAAGTTAATTTTAATAAATACATAACTTACTTTGTATTATATAAGGTGCGTTCAAAAAGTAACGAGCCGGAGGCTGTAATGCGCAAACCGGTGACGACATCGGCTAATTGTGGCGTGTGTAACGAGGTGTGGTTCCGACCAGAGCGTGGAAGGTCTCAGCCCGTCGCTGGAGGGCACGCGTGCACGTCACATGACGGGTTTGAACAGCAGCATGCATAAATCGTCCAACCAAGACCAAGACAGTAAGCCATTCGATATGCTTCCTGGTGTGGTTGAAGACTGTGGGGCACCCATTGGGCACACACTTTGCGCATGTGCAGTCGTTCCTTCATGATGATGTGCACACTTCCGACGCTCAATCCGACCACGGTGGCTATGGCGTTCACTGTCACTCGGCGGTCCTGGGTAATGAGTGCATCAACCAGCTGGACGTTGTCATCGGTAATGCAAGGGGGTGCCCCAGACCAGGCATCATCGGCTAACGACACCCGTCCTTCCCTGAAGCGCTTGTGACACGCCTTGATCCTTGCAAGGGACATGCAGTGTTCGCCGTACACTTGTGACATTCTGCGATGAATGTCCGTTCCCCCAACTCCTTTCTCTGTCAGAAAACGAACAACACCTCTTTGCTCTTTGTTTGACGCCTCCATGTCACTGTTTGCAATGCGACTGGCAGCGTTGGACGATTGATGAATGCTGCTGCTCGCTTTGTATCGTCACGTGACGTGCACGCGTGCCCTGTAGCGACGGGCTGTGACCTTCCACGCTCTGGTCGGAACCACACCTCGTTACACACACCACGATTAGCCGATGTCGTCACCGGTTTGCGCATTACAGCCTCCCGCTCGTTACTTTTTGAACGCACCTTATAGTATGTAGTGATACACACAAAAGGTGACCTCACAAGCTACACTACTGTACATTTCATAAGATCAAAAGTTCCGGGACCCACTACGCCAGGGTATGGTGTTCAATACCTTGTTTATGTACTGTATAAGAAAGTAAAACGAGAACGGGTATGATTTAATTCATAATCACACCATACGTGAGTGATAAGTTTGTGGTAACCGACGATTTAGCTTGCCACGGTGGGTGAGTGGTCAACGTGTCGGTCTACTAACCCCAAGATTGCAGATTCGCTCTTGGCTGTGGGCAGTGATTTTTGAGAGGCGGCAAAATTACGACACCATGTCATACGATGTTGGCATGTCAAAGAATCCATTTGAATTCAGTAGGCCGTGTTCATTAATCTCGGGAGTTTCCGCCAACACAAAGTTCCTCATTTCTCTACTAGAAAGCGCTATAGTGTTCAATCAAGGAGCTTAGATATCTAACCTCCTTGACTTGCATAGTGCTTTAAGGAACAACGAAATTTGACATGCAAGCTACCCTTTGGGTGTCAAATAACAAAGCTTGCACCCGGCATCCGAGGCCATAAGATATTATTATTACCGAAGATTTTAGTCTGGCCATTTCAGTCCCTAGGTTGGTTGGTTCCTCAGTTTAGGGGCTGCGACAACGCGGTCATGTAGCCCCGTGTACTTTGGGTGTGTGTAGAATCTGTCTGATAACCGGTGTTAATTGTGATGGCTGAATTAGTGTGTGTATCTTGTTTTTTTTTAAATAAGTACAGACTGCAAATTAGAATTTTTCAAATAGTTCCTACTTTTGCCGCCAAACGCCACCGTCAACGACTACTATGCCTAGTTCAGAACTTAGCTAATAGACGCCACAGCAGTCAGCTCTTGGCAACGAACGTAGAAACCTAAGAGCGTTGTTTACATTCTTAACCTATCCAATTTAGCTTCACACAGGTGTAATTAGTGGAAGTTTCTTTAACACGCCATAAATCAATGACATGGGAACGCCGGCTTTACTTCCCCTCCGAAGGAAGGCATACTGAGGGATTTTTAACGCTCTTAAAAAACCGACGGCTTTGTCCGGGTTTGAACCCGCTATCTTGGGCATAGAAGCTCAGCATTCTACCGACTACGCCACTGAAGCCGCCTATCAGGTCCTAATAAAATACATTTAAGTTACCAAGAGCTATTTTAAGATTTGAATGGAATCTCACGATTGTTTCAATCTTAATTAAATTCAATTTGTAAAAAGGAAAATTAGAAAGTTTCTCTTGAAAATGAAAAAGAAAAAAAATAACGCCACAAGGAATTTAACCTAGCTGGGAGGGAATATGCAAATCAAAGAAATTCATTTGCAAGCCAATATCTAGAGAATGAACAGATGGAAATCAGAATTCATATCTGATTTGAGGCGTTGAGTGCTGAAGCTCCCCATCACACAATTCATAACGGGACTTCAATAAAGTTACTATCCCGACATTTGTCTGGAAGGAGTGTGGAAGAAATCGGAACAATTCACGATATAGCCTCTGTTGGCGTCGGGATTCAAACCCCCGATCTCTGGACCTGATGTACTCGTAGATCTTAATGGCAGTCGCGCTGAGTGATAATCATAAAAGTGAGAGACCAATGTTTATAGATTTATTGACACATCGAAGTATGTACGGTGAATTTAGCCTTGTTGTAACTCTCTATAACGACACCGATCGAATGCGACGTTAATGCAACAATAATAATTGGAATCAATAATTAGTAGGCTACATTATGCAACGAGCCTATAATGGCAATAATTAAGACACGAGTATGTTTATAAAACGATACATACGAGTGTCTAAATTACCATTATAGGCGAGTTGCATACGACTGTTTATGTTCGACGATAATTGTAACTATTTAATGTTCGAACATAAATATTCATAAATATCTGTCAAGATTTCGCCAGTTTTATGTATTGAACAGAGCGCATGGGACGCAGAGAATACCTTGTATTTGACCGTGGCCTCCTCGAATCCCTACTATGACACTAGCCACGCAGTGAAATTTAAAATAGGAGGTCGTGGAAGTCAGCGCACGTGCGATGCTATCCTTACCTAATTGGTCACACAACTGTTTCTTGAGCTCTGATTGGTGGGGGAAACAGTTTCATAATGAAAAATAGTGTTATAATTTATAATGACCCTCATTATGGTACAGTTTTCTGACATAATATTTACATTTCGACATCCTCGAACATAAAATGGACGATCGCTAGGAACCGGATTTATAGTTTTTTTAAATTGTCATTTTAGGTTTTCAAAAACAAAATAGCATTTTTTAAAAGGTATTTAATAGGTAGAATAGGTTTTTTAATGTTTAAAGTGTAGCAAAATTTGACATGAACTGCGCAATGCTTAAAATTAATGCCCAATTGTTAGTAGAAAATCTGATTGCAACGAAAGTGATAATATGTTACATAATGACGCGATATTAGGCAGCAATAGTTGTCACAACCTGCCAGATGCAGAAAGTTCCACCCACTAAAACGAAAATTTGATTTCAACGAGAGTGTAAATACTTTACATAATGATACGTCATCAAATTATTACCGAGAACTTCACACGTTTAAGCAATATTTGCTCTCCGCAAGACACATTTCATTTTGAGAGTTCTTTGACTGAAGACAATGATTTTTTTTTTGCATATATTGAATTATAGCTTGAGAATTTTGCTTTCTGATTTTAATACGAGTAATAGGCTACTGTCTTAATTAATAATGTAAGGACGTCCATTTCGTATGTTTATTTGTATTGTCATTAATAAGCTTTCTGATTTTAATTCTATACGAACCTACTTTATAGAATGGTGGAAATCGTAGGCTATTTACGTTGTAAATCCGTCCAGTAGTTCTCGAGATTAGTCCGAACAAAGCGACAGAGAGATTGATTGATTGATTTGATTTACTTCCACGGCTACTTCACTTAGAGCGCCCTGCATACAATAAGACTAAGGCTTACATTCACAATATAAATAATAATGAACAATGATAGTAACAAAAAGAAAGTAATAATACAATAATAATGTTGACTGGTTTGATGCAGCTCTCCATGCCTCCCTGTCCTGAGTTAATCCTTTCATCTCTACTTAGCTACCACACCGTACATCCGAGGCAATTTGTTTAACATATTCTAACCTTGGTCTACCACTACAGTTCTTGCACTCGACCCTTCTTTCCATAACCAAGCTTGCTATTCCTGGGTATCTTAGTATGTGTCCTACTAAACTATCTCTCCTCTTCATTAGCAGTCGCCAGAAACATCTCTCCTCTCCCACTAGTCTTAATACCTCTCCATTTGTAACGCTATCTACCCATCTGATCTTCATAATTCTCCTGTAACACCACATTTCAAACGCTTCAATTCTCCTCTTTTCTGCTGCACCAATAGTCCAAGTTTCACTTCCATAGAGCGCCACGCTCCAGACAAAGGCCTTCAAAAAGACTTCCTAATACCAAAATCTATATTCGATGTCAAAAGATTCCTTTACCGTAGAAATGCTTTCCTTGTCTGAGCTAACCTACCTTTTATATCCTCTTTGCTTCGTCCATCACTGGTCATTTTGCTCCCTAAGTAACAGAAGTCTCCTACTTCCTTTAGCTTTTCACCTGCCAAGTTGATGTCAATAAAGGTTTCTGATTTAATTCGGCTGCATTCTAATATTTTTGTTTTACATTAATTAATTTTCATCATGTATTCATTCCGTAAGACGGAGTCCATACCATTCAAAAACTCATTCAAATCCTCAGGCGTGTCGGCCAAAATGACTACGTCATCAGCAAATCTCAGAGTTGAAATTATTTCTCCTTGAATCTTCACTCCCACTTGAAATTTTTCTCAAATTTCCTTCATAATGCCAATGGAAAAAATATATAGCCTACAAATTACAGGGCTATACAAATCGATTGATTATTGGTTTGCCAATTAATCGATGTACTACGCTCCTTTCACTACGCTCTCACAGAAGCAAAACAGACGTTTGATTAATTACAATGTATTGTATCATATATTATTAAATAATGCACCTTCTTGGTGAAAACCAGGCTAAATCAAAGTAAAACAAAAATGTTCCTGTCCTAAATTGTAAACATTGAACAAGAATTCAAAATCTCTGCTGAAAACACTTAGTTTTCTGATTTCGAAACCCTTCCCAATTAGATTGATGTTTGTCCTTCTACTGTCAATGGCTCATATTTTGTTATTGTTAACATAAACAAGGAAGGACACTTTGTAGACTATATTTATGCAAAAAGTAGCTTTTATAGATTTCTATACATCGGTTGGTTGGTTCTTAAGTTTAGGGGCTACGACAACGCGGCCATGTAGCCCCGTGTACTTTGGGTGTGTGCAGAATCTGTCTGATAACCGGTGTTAATTGTGATGACTGTATTAGTGTGTGTTATCTGTTTTTTTTATTCAAGTAAGGACTGCAGACATTTGAATTTTTCAAATAGTTCCTACTTTTGCCGCCAAACGCCACCGTCAACGACTGCTAGTTCAGAACTTAGCTACCAGATGCCACCGCAGTCGGCTCCTGACAACGAACGTAGGAACCTAAGAGCGTTGTTTACATCCGTAACCTATACAATTTAGCTTCACACAGGTGTAATTAGTGGAAGGTTCTTCAACATGCCATAAATCGATGACATGGGACCGCCAGCTTTACTTCCCCTCCGAAGTAAGGCATTGCCTACTGAGGAATTTTTAACGCTCTTAAAAAATCTGACGGCTTCGGCCGGATTTGAACCCGTGATCATTGGTATAGAAGCTCAGCATGCTACCAACTATGCCACCGAGGCCGCCTTTCTATAGGCTACATCATTTCGAAAATTTACGTAACTCAACTTAAACCATGACCTCTCATATAACTTCTTTTCTTATCTAGAGGCTTGCCACGGTGCGTGAGTGGTTATCGTGACGGTCTACCAACCCCAAGCTTGCATGTTCGCTCCTGGCAATGGTAAGTAATTTTCGAAAGGCGACAACAATCGCGACATGCATGTCATACGTTGTTGGCATGTTAAAGAACCCATTTGAATTCAGTAGGCCGTGTTCATAATGCCAAAATTAATCTCGGAAATTTTCACCGGCATAAAGGTTCCTCCTATCTCTACTAGAAAGCGCTATAGTGTCAAGGAGCTTAGATATCTAACCTCCTTGACTTCCATAGCGCTCCAAGGAACAACAAAATTCGACATGCAAGTTTCCTTCTGGGCGTCAAATAACAAAGCTTGCAGCCAGCACCCGAGGCCATACGATATTATTATTATTATCATCTAGTGTCTACTGATCAATTCTTCGGTTAGTTGATTAATCGATTGAACAGTCAGTCGATTAGTCGTCTTCGATTAATATCAAATTATTCGATAAATCGATTAACCGAACATCGATTATTACAAACTCTAATACAGACTTCTCTGGAGCAGCACGAGACATACAGTAATCTTTGTACTCGACCTTCTTTCCACAAGACCCGGTGCAGTGACGTAATTGGACGCTTCGTACGAGACGAGAGTCGGCGCATCGATTTTGCTATAAGTAAAGATGGGCTAAATTTAGTTGTAGTCCAGTGTGTGGCATTCACCTATGCGATATAAATTTAGCAGACTCGGTGGATTTATAAAGTCGCCAACGCATACACATATGGTTCTCCTGCAGGGATCGCTGACCATCAAATAGAATAAGTTACGTAGTGCCGGAGATATGAAATGCCTGTTAAATATTTATGAGAGTCTATATGACTTTTGGTTATCGATTTATTTTAGCTTTTCCCCCAGTGGGTCGCAAGTTGTGGAACGTAGGGTGGTGACCACGGGACCCAAGCTGAGTCTAGCATGGCTTCCACTTACTTGTGTCAGTCTCCTCTCTGACTTCTTTCCTTTCGACCTCCCTTGGTCAACTCTCGTTCTCTTCCGACCCTGACGGTATTAGGGTATCCGATGCCTAGGATACGCGGTATTGGAAGTTCAGCGGCGGTCTTAGAACACTCTAAGGAGTAGTACATCTGTTAATTTTCCTTTTATCGTCCAATTTATTTACAAATAGAGAAAAGATTGGGTAGAGCGCTCAATTACATTAAAAGCAGCGGTTTGTGTTTCCTCTTATCCCCATTCCTCAAGTTGAAGTCGAGCGGCAGCGCCGTCACTTGAGAGTGCGAATAAAGAACGGAGAAAAAAGAAATAACACACACACTTGCTATCCCGTGATTGATCTCATAAATTTAGCTACCATATTTTTCAAATGAGTTAAGTGGGATAAGACAGATAACTTTTGAAAGTTAGACAGTTTCACTGAATGTAAAATTTCCTACACAATTGAAGGGACCGATGCAAAAATGGGGTAGCTCCACGTGTTGGCTAAATTCTTGTTTTGATGGGTTCATACGGTAAAAAACCTCAATAACTTTCTGTGCAAAAACTGTGTGGCTTGTGTGCAAATGTGTCATCTGACTCTAAATATGCACTGTAATAGGAGGCCTAGTTGAGTAGTATGTGCTGTGAATAAGAAAGAATGTGTAAGTAACATTTGAATTTTCTGTGAAGTTTTTCTCTCATTTCTCACAAGTTTGAAAAAATGTAACCCTCACTTTTTTCACCGGATCCTTCTAATTAATGCTACAAGAATATGGGATCATCGACAAGCAAAGTTGTAGAACTTGACTCGACATCCGATTGACACTCCATACCTCCAAATGAAATAAAACAGTTACAGTGACGGAGAAAATTATTGCATCATCTTCTACACTTGATTGTTTTATTCTAATCAAGTAAATATTATGATGAATTAGATGTTTTTTTTTCTCCCATTTCCTGTCAGAAATATATCCCATGGCACCACAGCCCAAGAAGGGACCATTCGGCCTGAATATTGCGAGGTGACGTATGATCAGTGCGTTGGATTCCCTCATCCGTTAATCTTGATTTTCTGGACCGGTCTTGTCTTTAACAGTATTTTTTATTCTAGATCTGTAATTAAATAAGTTGTATTTTCATGTATAGGGAATAGAAAGCTTTGAAGCCATTTTCAGTGTTGCCTTATTAACAATTGAAATGCTAACTTTTCAATCGGTCAACATGACTGAAAGTCAAATTAAACTAGGAAATGCTCCAAATGCAGCAGCACGCTTCCACAGGTAGCAGAGCGTAGGATAACGTTTATTTCCGCGTTGTCGGACTGTCTTCGCTATATATTGCGCATGAACTGGTAGCAGAGCGTGGTTTCCTTTTCAGGTTCTATCAGATTTCTCAATTTAATTTGGATTGTTCATATTATTCACGATTTTGAATTTAAAAAGTCCGGATTGACCAAGTTTGACTGTAGTAATTTATTTATTTAATAGTATAAAATGTTAGGTTGTTAGAAACTGATGGTATTAATATTAGAAAGTAATATATTTTGTGATTGTGACCAACAGACGAGCAAGCAAACACACCAGCGTTATTTTCACTCCTCTACTCATCCTGCAGGAAATGAGTTGATAAGTAGGCCTAATGCTCAAATGATCAAATAATTCACAAACTACAGTAACTATAAGGTATGGTTATAATTGCATAAATGTTTTGTCAAGGACAAAATAATAGAAATGTCGATGCAATAAATATTTGTACCAATGTAAAGGTGTTAAAAGTAACACGTCACTTCCATCCTTATAACAAGCAACTGTGTTTGAGTAACAGTTTACGTCCCACAAGTGTCTATTTAAGTAGCATGTTACTTCCAATCCTTGTCACATATGTCTGTGTTCTATTTCATAGGCAAAACAAAATATCACAACTCACCTGAAGCGTGCGGCGCTCCGGCTCACGACCGAGGGCTCGGATGAAGTGCGGATCGATGTAGTCCGTCATAAGATTGCGCTGATTCATGATCATTTTTAATAAAGTATTGTAACAAGCACAGAAAAAAATCACAGTTTCACCTCTTGACTTTGAGCCATCCGGTCGCCATATTGCTCAAGGCACGTGGCCACGCTTCACGTAAAACATACTTCACAACACACAAACACATCAAGCCCGCAATATTACCTTCACTAACACAACACTGATCAATAGCACCGCATCACCAACTATTTTAACGTGCATCTTATAATTCACTTCACTAAACACAGGTACACACTGAGAATGCAAGCACGCCAATATTTTTTTCAAGTTGACGATGAAGTGGAGCTGCACTTTTAAATACACTTCAAGAAACACTCAGCAATGTTTCGCTCGACGTAACACTCAAAAAGACCGAATTCTTCTTTACTCAGCTTCTTCCAAAGTGGGCCCACCTGCAAAGAGAAAGAAGCACGTGTGAGATCATTATACTAAATAGTGTAATTGAAAGAATTTCTTTTTAGCCGGCCGACACAATAATGTGCCCAATTAAAGCTGGTGGAGAGTAACACATATTTAATCATATCTACTAAGCTGAAAAAAAAAAAAATGGATTCCCGAAACAAAGGGGTATGGGTGAGTTGGACAATATGTTTCGTTCGTCATGAGACGAACATCTTCAGATCTGGTCAAATTTGTCACGTTATAGAAGTCTTTATAACTTAATAACTGTATTGCTGATTCTTTAGGGGTTTTGCGACATCGTGTTCACGTAGTCCCGTGTACTTGGGTATGTGCAAAATTTGTCTAATGACCTGTGTCACTGTGATGTCAGTACTAGTGTGTATTTGTAATTGAGGTAAGATTTGGGTAGGAAGCCACCGTGGCCTTAAGATAGGTACCATCCCGGCATTTGCCTGGAGTAGAAGCGGGAAACTACGGAATACCACTTCTAGGATGGCAGTGGTAGAAATTCAACCAACCTATTTTCAGTTTCGACTCACAAGACTGAGTGCACCTCGTTCCAACCCTCACGTTAGTTTCCAAAATCCCTGACGAAGACGAGATTCGAGCCCGAGGCCTCCAGGTGAGAGGCAGACGCTCTACCCCTACACCACGTGGCCGGCTATATACATATCCGCCGAAAAAGACATCAAGAACGCAGAATTTCATCCAAATAAACCCCATCTCTTTTTTTTCGACCAACACACGGTGTAACTGCTAGCTAGCATTCTTGGCTGCAGCACGGAGGTTCGGGTTCGATTTCTGACTCTGCTAAGAAATTAAATTCTGATTTGAAGGTTGGAATGGGGGTACACTCAGTCTGGTAGGGCATAACTGAGAAGAGGTGGATTCGATTCACACCTCAGTCATCCTGGAAGTGATTTTCCGTGGTTTCCCCACTTCTACTCAAGGCAAATGCTAGGACAGTTCTTAACTTATGGCCATGGTCGCCTCCTTCCCGATCCTCATCTAAATTACAAATACACACACTAATACAGTCAATAACATAGGTTATCAGACAAAAACTCCACACACATAAGTAAACGTGGCTAAATGTCCACGATGTCCAGGAACTTCAAATACAACAATAGCTACAACAAGAAATGTAATTCTGGTCTGAGGACTGGAAGGAAGTGCACTCATCCTCGTGTGGTAGAACTGAGAAGAGACGAGTTCGAGTCCCACCTCAGTCATCCTGAAAATGGTTTTCCGTAGTTTCTCATTTCTACTCCAGGAAAATGGCCTGGTGGTTTCTAACTTAAGGCTATGACCGCCTCCATCCCATTCATAGGTACAATTACTAAATAATACACACTCTAATAGTTTATAACACAGGTTATCAGCCAAATTCTACTGTACAGATAGGCCTACCCAAGTACACGGGGTGAAATAACCACGATGCCTAAGCCCTTCAAATGAAACAACGGCAACATCAACAAATTCTAACACCGTAGGTCTTAACCACAAAATATACTCTTTAGATCAAGTGGCTACGTATCACTTTCGAGCGTAAAATCACAAAAAACAAAAACTTCACAGGGACAACATTGTTTTGCAAGTGTAATCCAAAGCCAGCTACGTATCACATTCGAGCGTAAAGCAGCAAAAACAAAGTTTCACAAGGGTAAAATTGTTTTGCAACTGAAATCCAAAGCCTGCTACGTATCACATTCGAGCTTAAGACAGCAAAAAGCAAAGTTTCACAGGAGTAAAATTGGTTTGCAACTGAAATCCAAGACCCGCCACGTATCACATTCGAGCGTAAAACAGCAAAAAACCAAACTTCACACTCACAGGGACAACATTGGTTTGCAACTGAAATCCAAAGCCAGCTGATCAAGCAAGTGCGATTGGCATCAATTTCACTGCCGAGCGATTCCACACTGATCAGTTAGTTAGCACCACCAACATCCCGTGGAGTGCAGAATCTTGTCGAGTACACGCTAGGATAATGAAAATCCACAGCCTGCTTCCAGTCTCCGACTGGGTCAGGAATGGAATGAATGAAGCCCCCATCTAGCGGCGAGGATATGAACTGTGCCGGCTGCCGATGCCTGACGCACTCCTCTGGGGCAATGATTAAATGAATGACAGATGAAATGAAATGATAGTGGAGAGTGTTGCTGGAATGAAATTGTGACAGGGAAAACCGGAGTACCCGGAGAAAAAACCTGTTTGCCTCCGTTTTGTCCAGCACAGATCTCACATGGAGTGACCGGGATTTGAACCACGGACACACGCTAGGATAACCTTCCAATTTTGCACCTGCCGTTGGAGAGAGAAACAGGGGTGTTCTGTGTACCTGAGGTGGGGTGGCTTACCAATGTACCCTGCATATCTTTGCATTTGTAATACATAGTGGCTGCAATGTAACCTCGTATTAATGGAGAGCCGAGCACTTTTTCCTGCAATCATTTTTTTTTCTTGTGTGCGTGTTGACTAAAATCTCAGCCGCCTAGTATGCCATACGCCACACGCTTTTTGTTGCCACTTGCCTTGCTTAGAGACGACCAGTAATGGAGGGAAGAAGGGAGCTTTGCAAGCCAAAGAACTCCCTCATTATTCTTCGTCCCGACTTCCTTACAATGCACTCCCTCTCCCCTCACATAACTTCTCAACTAGTTCACCGACCCTCTTTTTCTTGTTTAATCCGACGGGTTAAGGCTAAGACGGCCTCGCTCATCAAAGGCAGACTTTCTGTCAAACAATCTCATGGAAGCACAATTAAACACAGTATAACCGGGATGGCTAACGGAGTCCCAGGCAGTTTCAAGCAAATCGGCATTCGATTGCCCCAAGTCTTAAGGTGCCTGTACACTGGAGAGTGTTTTTCATAGAGCAAGTCTAGCTAGACCGCTCTAGCTAAACTGAGTGCGTGTACACTGTAGAATAATTTTCCCTAGGTAGAGCATTCGTAGAGTGGAGATAGACAAATCTACCTAGAGCACTCTCTGAACCTGTGTACACTGCCAATCGTAAATGCACTAGGTAGAGCAGCGCTAAAACATCCTGAGAGCAGTGTGAGTCTAGTTCTTTTTGCGCTTTGTTGTGAGTTAAAATGTCTACAAGAGAGCTTTTAGCATCTGTGGTGGTTGTGTGTGCCTTGTTAAAATAGAAAATTATGAAGAGGAAAAGAAGGTTGTGGGTGAGGAATTGGATATCAAAAAGAGAATACGAGGGAATTCACGCTAAATTATTGCAAGAGTTATGTTCAGAAGATTCTGAAGCGTACAAGAACTTTTTAAGAATGAACAAAAATGACTATGATTATATTTTGGACAAAATTACCTCCAAGATCAGCTAAAGGGATCACCCGAAACGACTGTGCCTTCAAATTTCTGTCTCTGTATTCTTTCCGAGTACAATTCAAAGTTTCTGGATGGGCTTCTATATTTTCAATTAATGTTATTGTTTTTTCGCGACTCCACATAAATTCAGCCATATACAAACACTATAGTTAACAACAAACAAATAGCCCCAGCAATCCACCACTGACTCTACACAGAGCACTTTCCAATATTCAACTGAACGAATAGAGCTAGACTGGTCTAGCTAGGGCACCCAAATACTGTTTACACCGTAGAGTCAGCTGGCCCTAGCTAGAGCTTAGAGCGGTCTCCGCTAGGGTTCTCTATCACCTGTGTACAATGGAGAGGAACCGGGTGAGTTAGCCGAGGTCGTTACGGCATGACTTCTGGCAGTCGCTCACATCCGGGAGGCGAGGAGGTTCGAATCCCCCCGCCGGCAACCTTGAAGATGGTCTTCTGTGGTTTCCCATCTTCCTTCCAGGCAAATGCCGGGGTTGGTCCCTAAGTATAGGCCACAGCCGCTACCTTCCAATTCCTAGCCCTTACATTCCGACATCCCCCCCCCCCCCCAACGGTACTTGTAGCTCACCCATTGGGTGTCCGTCTCGAAGCAGCTACAAAACTGGCGAGCCGAACATGTCCTCGGACACTCCCGGCACTCAAAGCCATACGCTAAAAAAATAAATGGAGCGGAGCTTAGAGTGCCCTAGCTAGAGCTGCTCTACGCTCTAGCTAGGACAAAAGCTCTCCAGTGTACAGGGACCTTTATACAAGTGTTTCTCACCCAGCTAGGAGACGGTTTTATGAGGGTTAGGGGCTATAAGCGGAAGTTGATGTTAAGTTTCCCTCTCCAAGACAATAGTTATACAGCCACAGTATATGTTTTTCAGTCGGTCAACACCATTGTACCCAATCACAACTGGAAAACATCAAATTTCGATTACTAAGGCAACACTGAAAATGATTAATATACAGTATTATACCTTTAAATCACGAGGAACATATTTTATTGAGACAAAGGAAGCCAACGCTGAACCCTCATTACTAGTTGGACGGGACTGAGCGGTACGCATTGCAGTAAAGATGAGTGAAGACTGATTGTGCAAGGATGTGTTGTGACGTTCTAGTGGCAGTGATTTTGGTTTAAGCACAAAATATTGAAAACTAGCAGTGGTGCTCGGCTTCGCCCGGTGGATTTATTTGTTTTACAGAACTGGAGCGCTCAAGGATAAGGATCGGAATAAATGAAAGTAAATTTGAAAGCACCAACGCTTATTGCAGCTGATAACCTCAGTATACTGCACCAACACCATCGCCCTTATACCGAGGCATACTATTGTCATGATGATAACTGTTTTAAGGGGCCTAAGAAATCTTTTTGCACTAATTACTCCCCGTGACTGCAATTTATAAGCAGCTCGCAATTCTGCACCAGAACATTGGTAGGTGCGACGCGATGCGGCCCGCATACATGGCAACAATAGACTTCGGTATTATTGAAGCCGTTCTGGAGCGCTTCTTCTTCCGACTTACTGAACAAAAATAATCTTTAAGGTTACCTGAGAGGTGTAGCCTAATGCTACATAGCCTAAACTATTCCTCATGAATCAGGCTATCATATACAAAAATAATTTTTTGAATCCGACTGGTAGTTCCAGAGATTAGCACGTTTAAACACATAAACACACAAACAAACACACACACTCTTCAGCTTTATTATATTAGTATAGATAATGTAGCGTCGTCTGTTCATGAAAATTTGTCGAAAACCAAAGAACTCCATTTATACTCATCTGGCTCATGCAAGGAAAATATTTCTACAAAAAAGGGATCTGTTGACATCGAATATAGATTTAGGTATTATGGAGTCATTTTGAAAGCCTTTGTCTGGAGCTTGGCACTTTATGGAAGTGACACTTGGACTATTGGTGCAGCAGAAAAGAGGAGAACTGAAGCGTTTGAAATGTGGTGTTACAGGATAATGAAGATGATCAGATGGGTAGATAGGGTTGCAAAATGAAGAGGTATTAAGACGAGTGGGAGAGGAGAGATGTTTCTGGCGACTGCTAATGAAGATAAGAGATAAGTTCGTAGGACACATACTAAGACACCCAGGAATAGCAAGCTTAGTTATGGAAGGAAGGGTCGAGGACAAGAACTGTAGGGGTAGACCGTGTAGAACAGATTGCCTCGGATGTAAGGTGTGATAGCTATGTAAAGATGAAATGATTAGCTCAGGACAGGGAGGCATGGAGAGCTGCATCAAACCAGTCAAAAGACTGAAGACTCAAACAACAACTCTTCTGAACAGTGGCGTAACAAGGGTTTGCTTCTGGAGGGGAATGAGGTAAGTCAAAATTACATTGGGTGTGGGCTCGGACATAATGAGACATAATAAATGAAAGGTAATATACGGTCCCGAACTTTCTAAAACCTCCCATCAATATTTTTTATTTTTTTATTTTTATATTTCATTAGCATTTGATACGTTGTATTTGCACAAATGCTCGAAAATTGACAATCTGTTGATATTAAATTACTAAGTCCAGTATTTTTCGCGAAATCATCTGGTCCTTTCTATTTCCTTCCTCTACCAAATGATCGCACTGTCATATGTGCCTCTAAAGTGTCTTCTGCCTCATTTCTCTTGACAATTTAAAGTTCGGTAACATACACCCTCTGTCGTAAAAGTTCGGTGAATGGGTCTATATTACGAACGGATTGTTGGCTTACCTGTGGATAGTTATGCACTTGTTAGAACGGCTGTATAAGTCCTGGCTTAGTCTTCCTGAGGGATAGCCTTCAGTTGGGTCGTCACATTACGTTGGATGTCCGAAATGTCCGAAAACATTTGGCCCTACAGGGCTTTTCGGCAACCCTGGACCCCAATACTCCATACTTTGACGCTTGTCTTCCATTTGTACCTCAGGCACCAGGTCTCGTCACCTGTGACGATGGTTTTCAGGACCGTTCCATTCCACGGAAAATTCACCCTTCTCACTGCCACCCGTCGAACAGGTGTGCACGTTAGGTTGCATAAATTCACCCTCCTCACTGCCGCCTGTCTATCAGGCGTGCAAGGCAGGTTGCATAAATTCACGCTTCTCTCTTGCTTTAAATATAGAGTTTTGACGACCCAAACCGAAGGCTATTCCTAAAGAAGACTATGCCAGGAGTTTCCAGGACTTGTTCAGTCGTTCTCAGAAGTGCATAACTATCCACGGGGATTACTTCGAAGGACAGTAACGGCTGTTTCAGGTAAGCCAACAATCCGTTCGTAATATAGGTCCATTCACCGAACTTTTCAGACAGAGGGTGTAAGATATCTTCTGCAGAGCTGTAGAAAACTCTACATACTTACTCTGCAAAGCCTCGTAGGTTACAGGTTGTAAGTTATAGCCAACATTTTACATAATACAATTGCAGCTAAGGCGGCTTCGGTGGCGTAGTCGGTAGCATGCTGAGCTTCTATGCCGAAGATAGCGGGTTCAAACCCGGACGAAGCCGTCGAATTTTTAAGAGCGTTAAAAATCCCTCAGTATGCCTTCCTTCGGAGGGGAAGTAAAGCCGGTGGTCCCATGTCATAGATTTATGGCATGTTAAAGAACCTTCCACTAATTGCACCTGTGTGAAGCTAAATTGGACAGGTTAAGAATGTAAACAACGCTCTTAGGTTTCTACGTTCGTTGCCAAGAGCCGACTGCGGTGGCGTCTAGTAGCTAAGTTCTGTACTTGGCCTAGTAATCGTTGACGGTGGCGCTTGGCGGCAAAAGAAGGGAACTATTTGAAAAATTCTAAGTTGCAGTACTTAAAATAAAATAACAGCTAACATACACTAATACATTCATCACAATTAACACAGGTTATCAGACAGATTCTACACACACCCAAAGTACACGGGGCTACATGACCGCGTTGCCGCAGCCTCTAAACTTAAGAACCAACCGACCAAAAATTCCAGCTACAATAAACTGAAATTAACGTGCACCATTAACGGACCACTATGCATTGGCCCCCCCCTCTCGGCGGCCCCGACCATACTACTGTAGTGTGTGCATGTAAATCATCGAAACATTTACCTGGAATGAAAGTAGAAGGCCACAAAGAACCGTCTTGGATTAATAATTTGGAAATCGAACTTATTTCACCTTATTTTTCCACGCCAGCTCGAGTGAGCCTTCAGGCCAGGTTTAGGCTACATTTCTTGGCATAACCGGGAATTGAACAAGGAACCACTGCACCATGAGACGGTCCAAAGTTTTATTCCAGATAAAGTGTAGTTTATCTACAGATTTGTAATACTGTGCATTGCATTATTTTGTGTGTAAATCGCAATGGAAAGCCGTGACCCGGATTTCTTGAGTAAACTCGCTGTTCCATCTCACAATGACTCAGGGAAGGATGAATGACGCATGGATCTTGAAGGAGCGCTGCTCCAGAACATGCCCGTGACCCTGATTTAAATTGCCAACAAACTGAGTATACAGTAGGCTACGTACTGGAAGGAAGTGAAAGACGTCGGCAGCTGTTTGCTGTGCTCGTCCCTTCCATCTTTTGTTTGCCTGTAAACTGGAGAACCCTTCGGCGTGTCTCACCATCTGTCCACCACAGACAAAGTTAAAAAAGAATACAACTCCTTCCTTCCCTTTGTTTATTTCCAATGGCACGTTCGTTCCTAACGTTAGTGCAATCGTCACGTTCAGTTCGGATTGGCATTCAATTGTTCAAGGGAACAATACTATTTGCTGAGTAAGATTTGACAATGACACCGCAGTTGGGATTCGAACCCGAACCCATACCTCGGAAAATGTTCAAGTTTTGGATGAAGAGGCCCGTCGAAAACTTGCAAGATAATGTGTTAGAATATGCAGAAAATTCTGGTAAGAAAATCAGCATTTCAAACATATGAATTAAAATTCCTTCGCAACACTGAGAAATATGGAATCATTGATATTGTGTTTTCCAGATCTAGATGATGAACACTTGTTGCTTTGGTAACCATATAGGAGGCCTAGGTGGCCTCAGATCTAGATTATGAATACTGGTTGCCTTGGTAACCATATAGGAGGCCTAGATGGCCTTTACACTTCAGATATAGATGATGAATACTTGTTGCCTTGGTAACCATATAGGAGGCCTAAATGGCCTTTACACTTCATATTTAGATGATGAATACTTGTTGCCTTGGTAACCATATAGGAGGCCTAAATGGCCTTTACACTTCATATTTAGATGATGAATACTTGTTGCTTTGGTAACCATATAGATGGCCTAAATGGCCTTTACACTTCATATTTAGATGATGAATACTTGTTGCCTTGGTAACCATATAGGAGGCCTAAATGGCCTTTACACTTCATATTTAGATGATGAATACTTGTTGCTTTGGTAACCATATAGATGGCCTAAATGGCCTTTACACTTCATATTTAGATGATGAATACTTGTTGCCTTGGTAACCATATAGGAGGCCTAAATGGCCTTTACACTTCATATTTAGATGATGAATACTTGTTGCTTTGGTAACTATATAGATGGCCTAAATGGCATTTACACTTCATATTTAGATGATGAATACTTGTTGCCTTGGTAACCATATTGGAGGCCTAAATGGCATTTACACTTCATATTTAGATGATGAATACTTGTTGCCTTGGTAACCATATAGGAGGCCTAAATGGCCTTTACACTTCATATTTAGATGATGAATACTTGTTGCCTTGGTAACCATATAGGAGGCCTAAATGGCCTTTACACTTCAGGTTTAGATGATGAATACTTGTTGCTTTGGTGACCATATAGATGGCCTAAATGGCATTTACACTTCATATTTAGACGATGAATACTTGTTGCCTTGGTAACCATATAGGATGCCTAAATGGCCTTTACACTTCATATTTAGATGATGCATACTTGTTGCCTTGGTAACCATATAGGAGGCCTAGGTGGCCTTTGCACACCAGATTTAGATGATGAATACTTGTTGCCTTGGTAACCATATAGGAGGCCTAGGTGGCCTTTGCCCACCAGATTTAGATGATGAATACTTGTTGCCTTGGTAACCATATAGGAGGCCTAGGTGGCCTTTGCACACCAGATTTAGATGATGCATACTTGTTGCCTTGGTAACCATATAGGAGGCCTAGATGGCCTTTACACTTCAGATTTAGACGATGAATACTTGTTGCCTTGGTAACCACATAGGAGGCCTAGGTGGCCTTTACACTTCATATATAGATGATGAATACTTGTTGCCTTGGTAACCATATAGGAAGCCTAGATGGCCTTTACTCTTCAGATATAGGTGATGAATACTAGATGCCTTGGTAACCATATAAGAGGCCTAGATGGCCTTTACACTTCAGATATAGATGATGAATACTTGTTGACTTGGTAATTATATAGGAGGCCTAGTTCACAATTTTAGAACTTATTACGCAAATTTCTGATTGATCCCCAGCTCAAAACATAGCCATGTTAAACCGAAGGTGATGTCGGTAGGGAAGAAACGCGAGAAAACGGAATGCCAGGCAGGTGGAACTAAACTGGAGCAGATGGACCACTCTAAGTGCGTAGGCTGTGTATTATCTCGGGATGCTGTTAGAGTGAAAGTGAGTCAAGGTGCAGGAAACCCAATGCAGTGAGTTCTCAGTTGAGATCTACAGTATTCTGTGAGGATGAAGTTTATGTATCGCCGAAACTCTCCCTCCATCGCTCAGTATTTAGACTGACCTTGCTGTATCGAAGTAAGAGCTGGGTGGATTCAGTATATCTGATAAGTTATATAAGCTGGAGGTAACTGATATGAGGGTAGCACGAATAATTAGTTGTTGTTGCATCTTGGAGAAAATCATACGTTAGACATTTCGAGAGAATTTTGAAGAAATCCAAGTCGATGGGAAGAACCTAGCATACCTTGCCTACGCAGATGATATGAGTTTACTCTCCAGCTCTCAGGAAGAGTTGAAGCAAATGACCAGAGCACTCAAGGCAGCTGCCAACAAATTTGGGCTAATCGTAAATGAAACCAAGACGGAGTACCTCACCATTACTCGCGGGAAAGGCCAAGTTTTTGAGCAACTACAGTCGCTGCGGGTGGGGGACCAGTCCTTCAAGAGGATCCGCAAATAGGACTTTCATAAACTACTTGTATTTGAATGAAAAGTTATTTGGAAGATCTTCGAACCGGTGAGGGATGTACACACGGGTGAATGGAGGATAAGACACAATCACGAAGTGGAAGACCTTTACCATGATGCCAACATAGCTGGAACCATCAAAACCAGAAGACTGCAGTGAGCTGGACATGTAGCCCGGATGGAAGACCACCGATGGCCACGGAAGCTACTGTATTTCAACCCCACAGGAAGAAGACCACCAGAGAGACCAAGGAAGCGGTGGAGTGATGGACTCCATGAAGATCTGCAACAGGCAGCGATACGTGTGGACAGTTGGCAGCTATGGATAGGAGACGATGGAGAAGGAAAGTTGTAGCAGCGCGCCGTCCGCTGGCCTGATCACGTACATGAAGATTGCATTTGAGAAGCTTAGACATCGTGATCATTTAGCCCTGCACACTTGGGTGTGTGTATAGAACTTGTGTGATAAACAGTGTCATTGTGGTATCTGTAGTAGTGTGTGCATTTGTTATACAGGTGAGAATTGGGAAGGAGGCGACCATGGCCTTATGTTAGGAACCATCCCAGCATTTGCTTAGAGTAGAAGTGGGGGGAAACCACGGATCCACTTTCAGGTTGGCTGAGGTGAAAATCTAATCCACCTGTTGTCAGTTTTGCCTTCACGGGGCTGAGTGTACCCCGCTCCAACACTCAGACCAGAATTAAATTTCTTGGCAGAGCCAGGAATCGAACCAGGACCCCCGGGGCAACATCCAAGAATGCTAGCCACAATACCACGAGGTGGTCGCGGATGATTGCTGGACAATTAGATAGGAACAATGGCAGGACGTTAAGGGCTAAGTTAGAAATGAACATGTTAGATAAAGCTGTGCATAAGACTCGAATCAGATGTTGGGGTCATGTGTTGAAAATGGGGAGGAGAAATACAGTAGAGCGTCAAAAATCCGAACTAATTGGGACTGGGGGGTTCGGATTTCCGATTTGTTCGGATTTTCGAACATAACCTAGAAATTCCTAGATGCACTAAAAATGTTAAGATAAATAAAAATAACCACTTTATGTATTTACATATGTACACACATATTGTACTTTGATTTATTTGTATCTTTAAATCCAGAAAAATGCACTCATTTTACAAAAACAATTCACTACATATTTACAAATTTATATATGTATGTACTTTACGTATGTATACACAAAAAAAACCACACACAACTGTACGAAATCACTAAAATATTTCATTTTATTTTATTTGAAAAACTTGATGCTCTACTGTATGTAAGACCGTCTAAGTATTTCGTATCTTCGCCATGTTGGATTGTTATATGTATAGGCCATAGAATCATGTACCATTAAAGGAAAATTATTGCGTAGGTTCATTATTCAAACTTTCACTTCGCATGATTACGACAGAAGAAATAAAAACTTAATTTTAAAATTCACACAGTCGCCATCTTGAGGTTATGTAAACAATTGAACTAAATTAGATACCAGTGCATTACAATGTGTATAAACATTTGCTGTACCAAGTTTAATTGCGTTCGGATCATTAAATCGCAAGAAAAGTCTATTTAAAACTTTCAACTTCGCTTGGCCGCCATGTTCGTTTTGTAGTTAACCGGTTTTTGAAAGTCTCATAGATGAACTGGAATGGTCTCGGCTGTAGAGGGTAATAGAAGCAGAGGTTGACCTACGAGGTGATTTCAAGATGAGAGGTGTTAAAGCACAGGAGGTCACAGCACTAACTTCTTATAGGGTATCAAGAATGCGATTTCTTCGCAAGCAGACAAGGCTGGACGCTGAAAGGCAAAGTAAACCGTAAATTTTTTTGAAAACCTAAAATGACAACTTTAAAACCTATACCTCCTGTCCCTAGTGATCACCGATCCACTTCCCACTATTTGTGAGCACCTGGAAGCAGGTGGGCTTATACCAAGGAATTACAACGAAGTATTACTTTGAAACAATGCGAATGTCCTGGCCTAAACTCATATTTGGGATTTTAGGCCCTCACAAAGACTGCTTTCTGCCCGATTTCATCACAGGTGACGCTATAGATAGAGCCCTGCACGGATAAAGAAAACGCTATCCACATCCGATGAAAATTATGGAGAAGTACTTCCAGTAGTGTCAGGGTGATTACCGGTAATAGTTTCAGAGATATAGAATTCCAGTGAAATATTTCGCACTGCCGTCATCTTGAGGTTATGTAAACGGTAAGTCGAAGTTAGATGTCGGTGCATAGCAATGTGTATAAACATATACTGTACCAAGTTTCATTGTTTGGTTGGTTAAATCGCGAGAAACGTCTATTTAAAAGTCGCAACTTCGCTTGGTCGCCATGTTGGTTTTGTAGTTACCAGGTTTTCAAAAGTCACGTAGGTGAACTTCTAGTAGTTCCCTTTATCACCTGTATGCTGGTGAAATATTTCACACAGCCACCATGTTGGATTCGTGAGAAGTAACAAAATTTGAAGGGCATGGTCGGGGTCGTCCGGAATAGTGCTATGAACTTACCGAGTTTCATTGAAATCGCTCCAGCCGTTTAAATTTTATTAGGACACACACACACACACACACACACACACACACACACACAGACAGACACAGTCCTGTATACCTGCTTGGGTATATCCGACGACTAAGTAAGTCGCCACCCACTGTTTCACTTGCCGTTACTCAGGGGGACAAAACTCAGTGAACATTGTCCTGCGATTCACACATAGCCTATGGTAATGAATTTCTCCTCATATGTCTAAATGTGTTGCTTAAATAATTTATACTCTGCAGTATAATTTAGAAATATGATTGTAATGTCAGCAGATTTTTTTTAGCGTATGGCTTTTAGTGCCAGGAGTGTCCTAGGACATGTTCGGCTCACCAGTTTTTGTCGTTCTCAATATCTACGAATCTATTACAGCAATCAAACTGATCTTTTAATGTTCAGAGAGGCTATGAGCATAAGTTCACATACAGGACTTTCAATAACCTGGTGATCACAAATCCAACATGGCGGCGACGCGAAGTATAAATATTCACATGGGCGTTTCACGCAATTTAACCTTCCGAGTGCAGTGAAACTTGGTACCGTAAATCCTTATACAAATGATAATCCACTGGCATATAATTTAATTCAATTGTTTCCATAACCACAAGATGGCAGCTGTGCGAAATTTTAAAATCTCGTTTTTACTTCTTGTGTCCTAATCATGCGATTGAAGTTTGAATACTACACGTACACAATAATGTTCATGTAACAGCACATAACTCTAAGACTTACATATATAAAAATCCAACATGGCGCCCATCCGAAATATATAGTCGGTTCTCAACATCTACGAATCTATTACAGCAATCAAACTGAAATTTTGTATGTTGATAGTGGCAATTAACATAAGTAGGGTATATGAAAATAGGCCTTAGTTCTTCACGGAACTACTTGTTGACACACTGTATGTCATCACTAATTGAGGGTATTTCCATGAGTGGCTTCCCTCACTTCGGGGCAGATGACCTCGTAGTTCCGCCCTTAATACAACAATAACTAACTAACTTCTCTCACTTCTCTATTATTCTCATAAAATCTAAGCAAAAGCAAACAGGGAAACAACAAGAAACGTGAAAGAAGCATATCTTAGCAAAAAGTAAAATTATTTTAAACAATCCAGTTCAACATCCAGCTATCCGCAAATTTACTTTATACATTATCCGCGGCTTATCCGCTATCCACACAGTCATGCAAACTATATCCGCAGGACTTTAGCTATAAGTTATATTTTCATTGACCTTAAGAGGATGAGTTCGTGACTCATGGAATACTAACATTGGCCTTCTGTATCGAAGGTCTCAGAGTTCGTCGTACACGTAATTCCCTTCACAAGGTTAACTCTTCACCTGTTCACACACACACTAAAATTAATCTTCCACCAACAGAGACATGTGTTTACTTGACAATATTTCAAGGATGTTCCTTTAGTTCTGCATGTATTTTCAGAGGTAATGAATTAGAATACGATAAAATAAGTGAAACTTGGACTGTTGGTGCAGCAGAAAAGAGGAGAATTGAAGCGTTTGAAATGTGGTGTTACAGGAGAATGATGAAGATCAGATGGGTAGATGAGGTAACAAACGAAGAGGTATTGAGACGAATGGGAGATGAGAGATGTTTCTGGCGACTGCTAATGAATAGAAGAGATTGGTAGGACATATACTAGGACACCCAGGAATAGCAAGCTTAGTTATGGAAGGAAGGGTCGAGGACAAGAACCGTAGGGGTCAACCAAGGTTAGAATATGTTAAACAGATTGCTTCAGATGTAGGTTGTGGTAGCTATGTAGATATGAAACGATTAGCTCAGAACAGGGAGGCATGGAGGGCTGCATCAAACCAGTCAAAATACTTCTAAAAGGAAGGAAGTTTGCAGTGTAACGCGACCGTTGATCTCGCGATCATGAGCTACAGGACCTCCATTTTTACATGTAATCCGAACCATAGGACGTGATATATCACTTAAAAACTATCACATGCATTGGCTGGATATCGAACCCGGTCCGCCTTGGTTTGAAGGATAGCAGCATGACCACTGCACCATGACACCCCTATCACCGTTTTCCTTTAGGGGCCGATGATCTGGATGTTACGCCCCTTAAAACAATCACCACCACCACCACAACCACCATTTCGAAGAGACGTATGAGGTCAGTGGGCATAGATCGAAGATCCACCATATAACCCGAACTACCTACACTCTTCTTTCTTGACAAACATTAAAACATGAGCCCTACTTATCAATGCTACCTCACTAATTACTAATCACTTCATGGTTCAGTCCACTAATTGATCTCATTCCCATTGCGACATTTCCTTCTTTTGGTATGTCGACCGGAACATTTCCCAATTACACGAACTCTCGAATATTGCTGGCAGCAACCAGTTATGGTTATGCGGATAAACCCGCGGATATCCGCAAAATTTTTCGGCATTCGAAAAAGAAGGATTCAATTGTATGGCCACATAACACGCATGAGCTCGGAGAGACAGACCAACAAGATATTTTCCTACTTTGAACCCTCCGACACTCGCGCTAGTAATTGATACAGCGTTACTCGCGTAGGCTACATATGTAGCCAAAACAATTAATCGATATGATGGACTCGCACACGTTATTTTTGGTGTTCAGTTTTAATAATATGTTAAATAGTAGTATATAGAAATATTCCAAGCTAAATCTGAGGATTTTATGTCGGCTTTTATTTTCAATTTTATCGTACATCTTCGGTAAAACTGCAACAGGAATAAAACTAATGGAACTAGAACTGTTAAATTATTCTTATGTAAACCGAAATACTTACATTAGTGTATATTTGGATTGGAATTAAACAAAAATAGGGTACTAGGTTAGATAATTCCTTAGAAAATCAGCACTTATTATGAACAATTTCAGTATTTTCATTTATTTTTTTCTCGAATTCTTGAATTTTATTTTTGCCCTTTTGGCTACAATCTATAGCCCAGGAAATACAAAAGCATGCTCACACAAATTTGTCACCCTAGCATTCAATGCAAATGGACACAATGATTCGGGAAGATTTTTCTTGCACTTTGCGCATCTAGGCCTATTCCTTGTTGATTTATCCCTCCCTCGTCCACACAAGAAGCAACAGCCTACTTTATTTCCACTATAATCAACCTATCATTACTTTCATCTAAACACTGACTGATTTGAAAGTCATCTACATGGCCACCTCCTGTGAGACAACGTTTCCATTGCACGCTCAATTATGAAACAGTGATGCTCGCGCGGGCTACTATTGTAGCCCAGACGACTTCTAATGCATCTGGTGTCAGTTTGGTGCAATTTGTTTAGTCGGAAACACACCCGTCTGTTAAATACAGCGTCAACAGGCAGCTACAGAGATTCTCAATATTCCAAGCAAAGAATATACTCTGCCCTACAACTAAATAAATCACTGGGCTACATCTGTAGCCCGCGCGAGTATCCGAGGGCAAGAAAACCAAGGGACCATCGAAGCTGAAGAAGATCTTCGAAAAGTAGGAATATCACGTTCTCCATCTGTATTGGAAGCCCAAGAGTTGGTTAGGAGAGGGTGTAACATTTCACCAGAATGGCAGTCACTACTTTGTACCCAACATCCACCAGCAGGTTTTGATCTGTCACGTAAAACGTGGGTTGCCCCTAACAGGGTACGCACCAACCATGGGCGGTGTGGCTCGTTGCTGTGTAAATGGGACGTCACCTAACTGTGACTGTGGTGTGCCAAGACAGATCATCCATCATATTGTTACAGGGCATACTTGTGATCGCTGGAAGACTTTGCGCAAGCCTCTATGAAGGCTATAGATAAAGCCCTGAGTGGATGCGGATATCCGCGGGTGTGTGGATAGCGGATAAGCTGCGGATAATGTTTGGAGAAACTTTGCGGATAATTTTTAGAATATAATCCGAACTTGTTTAATATCATTATCAGGACCCGGAAATTTATGACATATCATATTTGTCCGTTATGTTTTTTCTTGTTTTCATGACAAATGTAATATGATGATTTAAACTAATCTCATTCAAATTACTGTTTGTCATTAAGCATAATTAACACTCTGGACAGGAAAGGGTTGCAATTCTGCTTGCATAACATTCATTTTATGCTTGATATAACTACAAATGTTATTGTAACGCCAGTAGAGTCGGATAACAAACGTGTAAAAGCGGAAAAAGTCGTGCGGATGCTGGGCGGATGCGGATAGCAGTCGTGTGGATGTGGGGCGAATGCGGATAGCAGTTGTGTGGACGTGGGGCGAATGCGGATAGCAGTTGTGTAGATGTGGGGCGAATGCGGATAGCAGTTGTGTAGATGTGGGGCGAATGCGGATAGCAGTTGTGTAGATGTGGGGCGAATGCGGATAGCAGTTGTGGAGATGCGGGAACGTTTTGTTTATCCGCGCAGGGATCTAGCTATAGAAAGGCTGGACAATTTGGGATTTAAAACTCTGTGTATCAGGTGTCAAGTTGGTTGTTTTATAGATGTGCGTTTTTTGTAATATTTTATGTATTGTGTGTACTTTGCCATAAGCTTAATAATAATTTTGCAATCACCAAATGTGATGCAAGGGATACATTTACGAGTCGATATCGTAAAAATTGCCGCGAAGTGCCGTGTTGCCGTGTATACTTCGCCGCTATTCAAAACTTCGACTTCTGCAGCCAGGAATCGAACACGCGATCTCGCAACCATGAGTTGGACCCACATAGGTTGTTGATGAGTAGTGAGTTATGTGCTATCACGTTATGGCGATGCTGGCGGTCTGATAGCAAAAGGAGGCACTCGTTTATGTAGCCGATAAGATAAGGGACAAACAGAGTTTTAGTGATAACAAAAGGAAGTTTCTGATCTTAAATATTTCAAGGAGATAGAGCGCGAAGAACTCATAAACAGTGTAGCGTCAGTTCGCAGTTTACAAGGACGAAGAAGTTAAAGAGGAACGGTTTGAATTTGTTATTAATTTTACAGGTTGGAGTACCTTTTGTTGTTCCCTTTTGAGGAGCTGGGACAGGCGTTGTCAACCTTTATAGCCAATTTTCATTTATGAAAAAAAAAAAAAAAAAAAAAAAAAAAAAAAAAAAGAGACTTATGACTTATGTCCGTGTGTGTGTGTGTGTGCGTCCCTCTAATAATTATCGTCGAACATAAACAGTCGTATGCAACTCACCTATAATGGTAATTAAGACATTATAGGCTTGTAGCATAATTGGCTACAGTAGTTGTACGTATCTAGCCTATTTTCATTTATCAGATCACCTTTTGTCCACGTGTGTGTGTGTCCCTAATAAAATCTAAACGGCTGGAGCGATTTCAATGAAACTCGGTAAGGTCATAGTACCCTTTTGGCTGACCCCGACCGTGCCCTACAAATTTTATTACGTCTCGCCAATCCAACAAGGCGGCTGTGCGAAATATTTCACCGGCATTCTATATGCTAGGCTATATCTTTAAAACTATTACTGATATAATCCTGAAATTTTGTACGGTGATAAAGGTCACTACTAAAAGTTCACCTAAGTGGCTTTCAAAAACCTGTTAAGAACAAAACTAACATGGCGGTCAAACGAAATTGAAACTTTTAAATAGACATTTCTCGCAATTTAACCATCCGGGCGCAGTGAAACTAGGTACAGCAAACGTTTACACGCATTAAAATGCCCTGACATCTAATTTAAGTTAGTTAAATTGGTTACATAACTTCAAGATGGAGGCTGTGTGAAATTTTCATATTAAGTTTTTATTTATTGTGTCCTAATCATGATATCGAAGTCAATGTTCGAATAATGAACCTATGCAATAATCATCATCTAATAGTGCATAACTGTATGGCCTACATATATAAAAATCCAACATGGTGACCAACCGAAATATTTTGACGTTTCTACCAATCTATGACAGCAATCAAACTGAAAGTTTGTATGTTGATAGAGGCAGTTAACATAAGTAGGATATATGCAAATATGATACTCCGATCGCCACCCTCAAGCCCAATACCAAGTACCGGGACACCATTAAATCGAATATATTATTTTGATAATGATGCAAGAAGCATAATCATTTTCTTTTTCCTAACTCTCATTCCCTCAGAAGTGGTGAAATAACTAGGGATTCACCACTCATCAGGTATGCTCAGTGGCAACTAGGATTTTTTTCTGGAAGGGGATGAGCGGAGTAAAATCTGTTTTTGTTTGTTTTTGCGTTTGATTTCTGCTTTTGCTTCTGATACTTTCAATCCGTGCTTGATTTGTAAAAAAAAACAGGTTCCGGTACTGTGGGCTACCGGGTGGTGGTGGGGGCTTTATGGAATATTGAAATATAGAGTTCTGAAAACGATATTTTTACGCTTTTCTGAACACCTCTAAATATTAATCAGCGGACAAAATAGCAATCAAATTTTGATTACAATTTTAAATTAAATTGAGACTGCTGTAGCACCATTTTTATTACCATAGCCGTTGGCCTTTATTAAATCAAACAATGTACATTATTCCAATATTTTTTACGTAATTTAAAAAATTAAATACATTCGGGTTGAAAATACACAACAATCTTTTATTTCTTGTTTTATAATTTTGTCTTTACAGTTTTCTGAAATAATTACTTATTATAGAAGGTCCTGTATTTAAACTTGTTTTAGCTCACAGTTTATAAAATTGTCCAAAGTTTAGAAAAGTTTTCGTTGTATGTGCCTCCTCTCTCCCTCACCTTGCTGTTAGTATCCAGAGAGGAGTGCCGTCCACGAAGCAGCCAAGATTCCACGTACATTGAAGTACAGTCCAGTCAAAGACCAAGTTGACCTTGACTTACAACTAACGTTCCACAGTTCTAAAAATTATGTTATAGGCCTATATTCGACTTTTCCCCCCGATCAGAGGTTTCGGTACGGCGTACCGGTGCGTACCGTCACAAATCTAGCCCTGCTTTCACTTACAAACACACACACTATTACAGACAGGTTTACATGACCTCGATGTTGCAAAGCCCCTTCTTATTATTATCATGACGAATAGAATACATAGTGTTATCACTGACCGAGTTCAAGCGCGCCCCGCTCGGCTAGAGCTAGCGGCGCAGATCCCCAACGCTACACGGTCAGCTGTTCAAAAGTGGGATACGCGCGGGGCTACGTAAACCTCTTTACGAGGCAGCGGTAACGCGATTATAACTAATTGTTTGTTTAGACTTATGAATAATACTGTCAACAAGTTATTATTAATATTCTCAGTCCCTATGTAGTACTATCTTTTAAAACCCTCCGTTAGTCGCACATTGGTCTGACAGCTCCATGGTTCGTTTTAGTTTTAATAACAAGCCAACAGTTCAAGTTATGATCTTATCGATTCGTGACATCTTACACCAAACCTTAGTAAGCATTTTCCTGGAGTTGTGAAACGATGTGCCTAAAAATAACTCTCCACGTGTAACATTTTGTCAGCGTGGGATTGATAGTACCAGCGCTCCTAATATCAGTAAGGAGATTGCGCCTTACGGAAACCTAAGGATGCAGATGAAGCGTGTTGCCTTCTACTGAAAGACAACGAATAGATAGTTCATGATTCAGTAATTTCAAAAGAATTTGTGACTCTGATACTGAAGACAAAGTTGAAACAAGATCCGTAGGACAGTAACGGAAGCGAAGAATTGGATGGCCGTTTATTTTATTGTCAGGTTGGCCATTATTATTATTATATGTCCGTCTCATTCTTGGCTATCACAGCGGAGGTCCGGGTTCGATTCCCAGCTCTGCCAATAAATTTAATACTGGTCTGAGGGCTGGAACGGTGTTCACTCAGCCTCGTGAGGCAAAAGTGATAAGAGGCGCGTTCGATTCCTACCTCAGCTATCCTGGAAGTGGTTTTCCGTTGTTTCCCACTTCTCCTCCAGGCAAATGCCGGGATGGTACCTACCAGAAGGCCACAGCCACTTCCTACCCAAATCCTACCTCAATTCCAAAAACACACACTACTACAGACATCATAATGACACAGGTTATCATACAAATTCTAAACACACCCAAGCACACGGGGCTACTTGACCACGATGTTGTTAAGTCCCTAAAGAATCAACAACTATTATTTTAGGCCTATTATTATTAAGACGGATTATATATTTTTCGTTTTAGGTAAGGATGGCACGAAGTAGAACAAGTAACCATGGAAGGCTGCCTTCATTCCGTATCCTAATGGGCGCCTTTCGTGATTTTACATCAGTGGATAGATATTTCGGTAGATTTTGAAACATGTGAGGTACTGATCCTGGTTTAAATTTCCACTTCACGCGAGGAATTTCCACGTTCTCATAGTTCACTACGAAAGAGTCCGCCTTTATAATAATTAAATCTTCCGAAAAATGCACGTCACAGATTCTGTTTTTTGATCGACAATTGCTTACCTTTCCGCGGAATAACTCTCGCCCATTTCGCAAACAGATTTGTTTCTTTTGGCGGTGTGAAAAAATGTCTACCATCAGATTTTCTTCCTAACCCGATTTACATCCAGAAACGAAACAGTACGACATTTTCCCGAAACAGCAGAAAATTTAGTTGTTCGCACACACAAAGCACTGCACAGACATTCGTAAACTATTACAAAGAAACAAATTCCCTCGCATAATATGACTTCTCGCGCACAGGATATTACAGTACTAACCACCTCGTGGGCCACTGTCTTGTCACACCTACTTATGGTTCGGCGCGACTTCCACGCCACACACTGGCTGGGCCATGAACTACAATGCTTAAGTAGCGGAGTGATGACACTGTTTATTTCTATTCGTCATGTTATTATTATGATTATGGCAAAATACACAAGATATATACCAGTAACATAGGCTATTACAAACAACACACATCTTAAAATCAATGAACTAGGCACCTGATACATTGAAAGTTTTAAGTCTAAGTTGTCTCGCTACTCTAAGATGACGATATCATCAGCAATCTCGGAGTTTCAATTATTTCTCCTTGCATCTTTACTCCCACTTTAAATTTTTCTTTAATTACTTTCATTGGTTGTTCAATGTACAGATTGTGTGGGTGATAAGTTGCAGCCTTGCACCTTTCCTAATAGAGGTTTGCACAGTCTACCAGCTATCCCAAGTATGCCCTGTTACAACACTCTGTAACAATATGACGGATGGTTTATCTCGCCGCACCACAGTCGCAGTTGGGTGACGATTTCATACCTCACTTATATAGGATCGCCCATGGTTGGCTCGTACCCTGTTAAGGGCAATCCACGTTTCACGTGGGAGATCAAAATCTGCTGGTGGATGTTAGGTATTAAGTGGTGACTGCCATTCCTTCGGAGCTAAGTTGTTCCACTCCTGTTGCCTTCTTCTGTAACGTTAAACTCTCTCCTAGCCAATGGAGAATGTGATTTCAAATGACCAAATACGTCTTCATGAATTGGGAGAGCTAGGTTCACTGGTGTTTTTGTGAACTCACGGATATGATGGTTATATCATCTTAGTCTTTGTGGTTCGATATGGCTCAGCACAGGCTTCGGTGGTGTAGTTGGTAGCATACTGAACTGCTGTGCCCAAGATCGCGGGTTCAAACCCGCCCAATGTCTTCGGACTTTTTAAGAGCGTTAAAATCCTTCAGTATGCCTTCCCTCGGAGGAGAAGTAAAGCCATGGGTTCCATGGCACAGATTTATGGCATGTAAAAGATCCTTCCACTAACTAAACTTGTGTGAAGCTAAATTTCTAGGTTAGATTTCATTGAAACGCTCCATCATAGTTCCAACGAACACCATTAGGTGTCAGAGACATCTGGTGGTGAAAGTTGGAACTACTTGAAATTGAATGGAACTTGTAGCTCACCCCATGGGTGCCCGCTTGAAGCAGATACAGCTTCTGGCGAGGCGAATTGGCCTATGTCCTCGGACACACTAAATAATAAATAAGTATAGGCAACCAGAAAACAGGAAGCCTCCGTGGCTTAGGCGGCAGCACGCCGGCCTCTCACCGCTGGGTCCGTGGTTCAAATCCCGGTCACTCCATGTGAGATCTGTGCTGGACAGAACGTAGGCCGACAGGTTTTTCTCCAGGTACTCCAGTTTTCCCTGTCAAAATTTCATTCCAGCAACACTCTCCACTATCATTTCATTTGTCATTCATTTAATCATTGCCCCAGAGGAGTGCGTCAGGCCTCGGCAGCCGGCACAGTTCATATCCTCGCCGCTAGATGGGGGCTTCATTCATTCCATTCCTGACCCGGTCGGAGACTGGAAGCAGGCTGTGGATTTTTTCAACCAGAAAACAGGAGTAGATTTTACTGTACCACTGATGATTCAGGACGGTGTCGATCTTCGTAAAGTGGGCTATTCAAGCACATTGAATATACCAGTCTCACCGCAGATGATCGAAGACGTTGAGCCACATAACTGAATCAACAACAACAACAACCGTTATCTCATTATCATTCTATTTGAAGAGAAATGGACCGTCGAAGTGAGAAACTTTTGATTACATTATTAGATTATCCTGAGTCGCCAGCACTTGGCTCTAGCCCAGAGCAAGGATAAGATTCTCCCTCCAACTGTAACTAATGCGTAATAAAGTTAGCTGTTTCATTAATTCAGGCAACAACATTTACATTTATTCCGCGAGGAGAGAGCTGTATAATTGTGAGAACCGAATGTTCCTCCCCAGGGCAGGAAATTACAAGAGAGTGTCCATTGTCCGTGAATAACAGCAGGACTTGAACGAATTCAGATTACCATGACCAAGGAACAATCCACTGGCACTGTGTCAGATGTAAATATCTCAAAATATTTGTAGCCCTTATTGTTGGTTTCATCCTTGCGGGGTCGAGCGTGCATATATTTTAAAATCCTGCACCTAAAATCAATCGATTGGAGGAAAATAAGGCTAACTGAATCGGGCATCTTTAACAGGCGTATGTCATGCTAAATACTGTATGTTTAGAACAGATTTAAAACAAGCGTACAACTCAAACCACTGCAGGTAAATAATACAAGCCTATAATGGCAATAATTAATGCCTTAATTACCATTATAGGTGAGTTGCATACGACTGTTTATGTTCGACGATAATTATAACTTTATTTTAAGTTCGAACATAAATATTCAGAAATATCTGTTGAAATTCCACCAGTTTCGTTTACTAAACACAGGGCATGGGACGCACAGAATACATTGTATTTGACCACGGCCTCCTCGAATACCCCACTATGACACTAGCCATGCAGTGAATTTTTTAAAATGTTCGACCCTCACTATTATGTGTCAGAAAACTGTATCATAATGATGGTCATTATAACACTGTTTTTCATTACGATACAGTTTCTCCAGCCAATCAGAGCTCGTTCATTGACCAATTAGGTAACGATACCTTCGCGCATGCGCTCAAAATCCAACATGTCGGACATAAACACAACATCGAACTATAATAAATTACCGACATGGAATACGCACCGTCCATATGTTCGCGTAAATAAACTGGCGAATATGAGACAAGAAATAGCACTGTACCTTAATATCATCAACCCTAATTTCTACATAGCCTTCAAACGACTCCGGTGACAATATTACTGAGGGACGGCAGATGTAAACATATGGCCTGCATATGGCATTGCAAGCACACAGAGCGCATGCGTTGGTCGTTCAGAGATCTTGAAAGACAGAGAGATGTCTCGCGCTCGCTCTCCGATAACAAAATTCTTGTGGCTGACTCTCAACAGATATTTATGAATATTTATGTTAAAACATATAATAAAGTTACAATTATCGTCGAACATAAACAGTCGTATGCAACTCGCCTATAATGGTAATTAAGACACTCGTATGGAAATTATAAAACTCGCATACGCTCGTTTTATAAAAAATACTCGTGTCTTAATTATAGCCATTATAGGCTCGTTGCATAATATACTATTAAAAATAGGAGGCCGTGGAAGTCAGCGCAAGTGCGATGCTATCCTTATCTAATTGGTCAAACAGTTGTATCGAAATGAAAATCTTGAGCACTGATTGGTGGAGAACCTGTATTATAATGAAACTTGAACTATAATTAGCCTCTTTGAGACGCAGTTTTCTGGCATATAATATTTATATTTCGGCATGGTTGAACATAATAGTAGTCTACATTATGCAACTAGCCTATAATGGCGATTCGCTTGTTTTATAATTTCCATACGAGTGTCTTAATTACCATTATAGGCGAGTTGCATACGACTGTTTATGTTCGACGATAATTATAACTTTATTATATGTTTTAACATAAATATTCATAAATATATGTTCAGTAACTAGAATTTTGTGATCGGGTGCTGCGCTGGGTAGGATATCTCTGTTTTCCAAGCTCTCTGGCCGACCGATGCATGCGCTCTGTGTGCTTCAATGCCATATGTGCAGATTGTGAACCAGTATTCAGTAAAACTGTCACCGTAGTCGTTTGAAAACAACGCGCTGTGTAGAAATTGGATTTGGGGATATTAAGGTACAGTGCTATTTCTTGTCTCATATTCACCAGTTTATTTACGCGAACATATGGACGGTGCACTTTCGGTAATTTATATAGACATGTTGGATTTTGAGCGCATGCGCGAAGGTATCCTTATCTAATTGGTCGAACAACTGTTTCTTGAGCTGTGATTGGTGGGAGAAACTGTTTCATAATGAAAAATAGTGTTATAATGATCATCATTATGGTACAGTTTTCAGACATATAATAGTCAGGGTCGATCATAAAGGTCTTTACAACTCAGCTATGATGTTAGTTACATCGTGTTTTAAATACAAAGTGATAATTAATATTGTAACTTTTCAGTCGGTCAACAATGCAATTCCAATTAAGTTACTGGGACATGCGAAAAAAAAAATAACGACGAAAAAATTATATTTATGTTCGACGATGTCGAAATGTAAATATTGTATGTCAGAAAACTGTATCATAATGAGGGTCATTATAACACAATATTTCATTATGAAACAGTTTCTCCCACCAATCAGCGCTCAAGAAACAGTTGTGTGACCAATTAGGTAAGGATAGCATCGCACCTGCGCTGACTTCCACGGCCTCCGATTTTAAATTTCACTGCGTGGCTACTAGTGTCATAGTAGCGGCTTCGGTGGCGTAGTTGGTAGCATGCTAAACTGCTGTGCCCCGGATAGCGGGTTCAAGTCCGGCCGAAATCATCGGATTTTTAGAGCATTAAAAATCTGTCAGTATGCCTTCCTTCGGAGGGGAAGTAAAGCCGGCGGTCCCATGCCATAGATGTATGGCATGTAAAAGATCCTTCCACAGACTAACTTAAACGTGTGTGGAGCTAAATTGTTAGGATGGATTTTGTCGGAACGCTCTATCAAAGTTCCTACGTTCACCACTAGGTATCATTGATATCTGGTGGCGAAAGTAGGAACTACTTGAAATTGAATGGAACTTGTAGCTCACCCTAAGAGTGACCACTGGAAGTAGCTACAGACTCAGGCGAGCCGAACATGTCCTTGGACACTCCCGGCACTAAGAGCCATACGATAAATAAATAAATAAATAAACGTCATAGTGGGGTATTTCAGGAGGCCATTGTATTCTCTGCGTCCCATGCGCTCTGTTCAGTACATAAAACTGGGTAAATCTCGACAGATATTTATGAATATTTATGTTTGAACATAAAATAGTTATAATTATCGTCGAACATAAACAGTCGTTTTCAACTCGCCTATAATGGTAATTATGACACTCGTATGGAAATTATAAAACTCGTGTCTTAATTATTGCCAATATAGGCTCGTTGCATAATGTACTATTATAAAAGCAGTTGATATTGAAAACTTTTCAGATTATGTAAGAATGATGTACCGTATCCAAGGTTACATTCAAAAAATGGAAGTGATAGAAGCCATTTTCCAGTGTTGCCTATTATTCTATTAAAGAAAGCTTTTCAGTTGGTCAACACAAATTGTGCCCAATTACATTAGGCGAGGAACACGTAGTTTACATACCCTACACACTAACACGCATTTATGTACAAATACCTACTTAATTGGATGACATGTTTCGAACATCACGCGGTCATCCTCAGATCCTGTTCACTTAGGCTTAATTGGAATATGATGATCATGAACTACACTTCATCACAAACATATACAGGGTGTCTCAAAAAATGTGCTAACACTTTGAATGACTATAAAATGATTATTTATGAACATAGATACAAACTTAAGAGCTTCAATTATAGAAGAGACATGTAATTAAAGACTCATGTTCGAAAATGTTCAAATTGATCACGGTCAGTGTCCAGAAGTTCGACAAACCGCCACCAACGCACCGGACCATTGCTCGCATCAGAGATACATTTGATGCAGGTGGAACTGTTTACAACGTCAACAAGAAACGTTCTGGACGACCACGGACATTCACCAGTCCTGGAAAAGAAGAACAGGTGCAGGAAGCCCTCACTCGATCCCCACCGAAATCACTACGACAAACGGCTCGAGAGGTACACATCTCAAAAGATAGTGTCCATCGCATCATGAAGCGTCTGCGCTGGAAATCCTACATTCCAACAGGAAATTAGAAATTGACAGACATTGTTACGAAATTCCAAATTAACTTTGTCGTAACGTTTTCGATTCCATTGCTTCGCGTTATCAGCTTTGTCTGGACACTAACGGTCATCAATTTGAACATTTGCGAACACGAGTCTTTAATTACTTGTCTCCTCTATAATTAAAGCCCTTAAACGTGTCTCTATATTCATAAATAATAATTTTATAGTCATTCAAAGTGTTAGTACATTTTTTGAGACACCCTGTATTTACAATGTCTATATTAAGTGACATAAGTTGGTAAGAACTTCTGTAACGTGTCAAACTATTTACAGACAGTATAGTTCGCTTCTATGCAATTCACAACTTTATTACATTAAGCGGATTGTATCATTTGTGTATTCACCACACGAGATATTACAATACAATGAGGCCACTAGTTTAAATACGAACGATTGATTTAGAGCATTAATAACAAAATAGTGTTGCCAATATCACTACTGAAGTTATTCACAATAACAATTCAATAGATCACAGGCAACATACCACATTAATAATAACGCAACAACCATAGAATTGTACTACACTGTCTGTAAAGAGTTTGAGATGTTCCGTAAACCGGAATTAAACATTGATTTCTATGTTGAGTATCTAAAAAGATATGCATGGGAACTGCTCCGAAATTGACAAACATATGGATCATATCACATCAGATTAATTTACAGGAGCCCATGCATGACAATGTTGCCAACATGATTCTATGCCTGCTGATAGGTCCAATCTTTATATCCATGTAACTTCATTACTATATATTAGATTTCAACCAAATTTGGTATGTGGTTTGCGCACCAGAGCAGATATGAATATATGCGTTTCATTTAGTGTAAACAGAGCTGCCAACTTTAAAATATGCACTCTATAAATGTTTATCCTAATCTCAATACAGTACCTGCAAATGTAGATTAATATTCAGTAACCGATATACAGTACGACAGTACTGCCAACATGATTCTACGCGTGCTGATATGTTTCATCACAAGTAGATTTACTGGCACGTTAAATATCCCGTTCAGGGCAAACTTCCGGCACTCTGGCGTCTCCAAGAGCCGCAGTAGTTAACAGGGACGTAAAACCCATAACATTATTATTATTATTATTATTATTATCGTCAAAATGTGACACGAGATATCTTTTGTGAGCCAACATCGTACGACTCGGAGTGCCCTGTATTTTGGCCACCATTCAAAAATCAGCCGGGAATCGATCTCACGGCCTTGGGATCATAAGTTGTTGTAGTTTCACTTGGATATCGTGGTCATTTAGTCCTGTGTAATTGGGTGTGTGTAGAATTTGTCCGATAACCAGAGTTATTATGGTATCTGTAGTAGTGTGTGTGTGTATTTTTAATTCAGGCAAGGATTGGGAAGGAGGCATCTTAAGTTAGGAAAAATCCCGGCATTTGCCTGCAGTAGAAAAGGAGTGACCACTTCTAGGATGGCTGAGGTGGGAATCGAACCCAGTTTTGCCTCACGAGGCTGAGTGCATCCCGTTCCAGTCCTACGACCAGAATTAAATTTCTTGGCAGAGCCTAACTTAAGGCTACAGCCGTCTCTTTCCCAATCCTCGCAAGAATTGCAAATACACATACGAATACAGCCATCACAATAACACAGGCAATTCGACAAAGTTCCAGACACACCCGAGTACATGGGGTAAAGGGCCATGATGTCCAAGCCCCTCAGATAACACAACAACACAAGTTAGCTTTTAAAAATACAGTGGATGCCATGTCGGACTGAATGACGCAGATGGTTAAGCATTGACCTTTAGAACGTAATTGTATTCTATGAATCCATTGATATTTAAGGACATTTAAATGTGACAGCCTCGTTTCGATAGGTTTACCAGTACTTTTAAGGTCCCATTCAGGGCACTATATCCCAGAGTCCTAAAAACCCATAGCAATTAAGAAAGATTTTAAACCTTCAATAATAATAATTATGGTATTACTTTCGTAACTTGGAAAGCCAGGACTCTCCACTCATGCAGAACTAAAACTGCAGTTAATTCGTAAGATTCCTGTTCGGCAAAAAGATAAACGCCGTGCAAATATGCTGACTGTAAGACACATTTGTTAGGCTGGCTGCATAAAAATCCTCCCCAGCTTCGTTATCGAATGTACAGTAGTCGATAACCACGAAACTGACTGATTTCGAAGCTATTGGCCGTGGTACTTTCATTGTATGATATCGTTCTTGTTGATTGATTTAGGGGCTTTGCGACATCGTAGTCATGTATCCCCGTGTACTTGAGTGTGTGTGTGTAATTTATCTGATAACCTGGGTTATTGTGTTGGCAGTATTAGTGTGTGTATTCGTAATTGAGATTAGTATTGAGAAGGAGGCGGCCGTGACATTAAGTTGGGTGCTATCCCGGCATTTGCCTGGAGAAGAAGTAGTAAACCACGAAACACCACTTCCAGGATGGCTGAGGTAGGAATCGAACCCACCTCTTCTCAATTTTGCCTCACAAGGCTGACTGTACCCTATTCCAGCCCTCAGAAGGGACTTAAATTTCTTGGCAGAGCCGGTAATCGAACCCTCGGTGACAGATAAGTATGCTAGGTCACTATGATCAAACCTCCGATCTTAAAATTTTTATTTCCCCATTGCAGTCGTGGTACGTGATTAACGCCCTTGGCTACACAATCATTAGCTTGAGTATTTTATTGTGTGTTAATTTCTTTTGCTATGGCGTAGGTCTACGAAAAGTAAAATATTTGCCTACAATTTGAATCGTTAGGGGATAACATGCAGAAAGGAGTCGTGGTATTTGAAATAAATAATCGACAACGCCTGAATTTGAATTTAGAATGTTACGGTTGAAAAAAGAATGAGCAGGTCAGGTAACCTAGCAACGGCTGTACCCGCATACAAGTTCAAGGGAAACCAACGACCAGAACATGCATGAGTGAGATAATGGTAGACTAATGACGCGTCTTTGTCATGTTTAATTAATTTGCAATAACTTACGCTAAGATTTAATTAAACAGATTATGATTACATCATTGAAGCCACAAATGTGGTGGTCATCGAGACGTGAGGACGCTTTCGAGGCTAATGTAACGGAACTGAGTTTGAATTACGAGCTGACCTTCGGGCGGCGTTCTCTCAGCTTGTTTCAAGGTAGGCTGAGCGACTGTGTTCAGGAGTCAATCGTGAGTGTAGTCGCGTCCAGACGAGAGCGCTCTACAGAATGTAAACAATCCTTCATTTCTTGCAATAACATCGCGCGTGCCGCATAAAATAAAATAAAAACAACAGAAACATATCCTAGCTCCATTTAAAAGCCACCAAAACGGTAATGTGATACATAGTAGCAGCTACGAGCAATGGAATGAAATTAGCGTAAGTTAATATTAAATTAAGTAATAGACCTTCTAATATCATATTCGAGGTTGATAATAATAATAATAATAATAATGTTATTGGTTTTACATCCCTTTTAACTAGCCTAGTGCGGCTTTTAGAGACCCCGGAATTTCGCCCCGAAGGCAGGCGCGGATTCAGGGGGGGGGGGGGGGGTCACGGGGGTCATGACACCCTCCCCCCCAAACGGAGACCAAATTTTTTTGCAAACTCAAAAAACTAAAACAGACAAACATACAAATAAAACTTAACGAATTTTAACTGAAAGCAGTTCTTTTTTTCATTTTATTCAATACTGAAAATATCTTTATTGCAATTATTATGTTCTGTTACAACTGTACATATTTACAACTTCATACCTGTTATATAAAAACGATTATTTATATAACAAAATCAACTCGTCTATTTTGTTTAGCAAACCTTGTGATTACCGAATCGATGTTTATAGTGATGCCACGACGAATGTGCAGCAATGCACGGATAGGAATTTGGGTCTTTTTTTCACACCAAAACATTTTTGCCGACGTCCAAACTGCAAGCTTGGTTGGCAATTTAAGCTGTGAATTTCTTCCTTTGTCGGTACCAACTCGACTTGCCGAAACTGTAACGTACCTTGATACTTTTCTCGAAGCTCGATGTAAAAGTCGCAAAACACACCGTTGCAATTTGTACAAATATTTTTGGTGCGCTAAACGCATCAAATTTCAATCCATGTAGTACGTTTGGTTATTTTGTGATTGCGTTGTTAGTGATACCATTTTTCTTAACAATTTCGATTCTGTGACCCCCCCCCCCCCCCCCCCCAAGCCAAACTCTAGATCCACGCCTGCCCGAAGAGGATCCTTAACATGCCAGTAAATCTAACTGACACGGTTCCCTCGCATTTACGCACCCTCAAATGCCAGTCGATATATTCGAGGTTGATGACCACAATGTTATAGGCTAAGGCTCTAAATGGAATTACAACAATAATTGACATGTATAAAATCGAAATATTATATGATTTTCAGTCGGTCCACACGATTATATCCTATTGTAGTGAGTGTTATTCCCTATACGTGAAATAAATTACATGAGATTTCAAATTCCGTTTACGAAGGCAACAATGAAAAATGACCTCCGTCATGATGATGATTAAAAGCTATTGTATTACATACGGAGATCGTTTGTTCGAAAATTACCTACAATCTGTAATAAATTATAATAGACTAATAATATTAAGTAGACTCTCATTAAATCAAATTTGAAAAACAGTAGCCTTCTTCCTTTTCCTTAAAATACGTATCCCTTCATAACCGAGGTAATCATTTTATTAAAAAGAGGTACTATTTCTCTTGAAAATGAAATCATTCATCATTCTTGGAAGGTGATGACTCTGATGAGCGATAAAATGCTATGAAAGTTTGAAATGACCCATTGAAACTGAGTACCTATACGAATGCAACGATCCCATGTAAGCTACCATTATTATTCAAGACAATTTAACTGAAATAGCTTCTACGCTTCTTCTCAACAAGCAGAATTCTAAGAACACTTTGCGGAGAAAAGATTAATTCAAAAAAGCCTTTCCCCCTCATACGAAAAAAAGAAAAGCTTACGTCAAAATATCAGAAAGCCTCTCTAAGCCTTCTCAACTATGTACAAAGAGCATATCATAAAATGTAATCTTACCTTGGTAACAGCGGGCCCTGCGTAACCATGACAACGCACTAGGCGACACGTGAAGGGACATTATCCATTAACGATTCCCGTAATAATGTCTAGAAATCCAATAACGGAAAACCATTTCATGTATCGTCACAGTTTACACTGCACTTCTTTGTCGTAGTAAAGCACTGGCCGCAAAGAAAAAGAACGAATATTTAAGCGACACTTATTTCATTGATCACTAGTGACCAAGAGTAAAATAACTCAAAAGAAGACGTAAGTCACTTAAAAATGGAAGTACATAATTTTATTTCACACAATAAATAATAAACACGAAATAATTCCATGTAAATACACCATACATGAATGAATTACACTTTGGTACAGTTTCACAGAAATAGATTTTCTTGTTTGAATTTCCGCGATCATTCACGGACTGGCATTTGATACACGAACACCTGGTAAGCACGCTACCGCGTGGTCGACCAACCACAGACTGACTGCTTGACTTGCGTGCCCTGACGATATCGCGCTACTGCTGCCCCCTAGCGGAGAGGGAACAGGTTTCAGTCAGTATCCTGTATACAAAAGAGTGCGGGCAACTGAAATAGTATACAGTACACACCATTTATTACAGAACCATGCATCTTTCCCTCATTCTGTCCGAAAATAATGCACCTTCGCTGCTCTCAACGTCACAATATTAGTCTTAGAGGCAAATTACCTCGATGAACCACTTCTTAAACCAACAATTCCTGCCACTAAAGTTGATGATGATGATGATGATGATAATTGTTGTTTTAAGGGGCATAACATCTGGGTTATCGGCCCCTAATGGTTTGGGTGATCGTGAAGATGATAATGAAATGTAAACTATAACTAAAACTAACTACTAACTTATATACTAGAAGAAGAAATGGAAAACAAAAGGAGAATAAGGCAAATAAAGGACAGGAGGAAAAGAAATGCCCTCAACCCTCGAAGAAGGCGGATTCAGGGACTTGGAAGGAAGGAGAGCCATAAAAGGAAGATAGGAATGGGAAAGAGGAGAGGGTCCGCTCCCACAGGTATTGGATAAAGGGGGAAAACCGGACCCAGCTCAGGAATCCCTCGGGGTTGCCAACTCCCGAACTCACCAGCCGTGAGCCCCTGAGGGTGTAGCAATATCTAGGGTGCACCAGAAGTGGTGGGGGTACATACACCCTGCCTCCTTAAGGGCCTTGAGCACAAGGCAGGAGGTAAAAGGAAATGAAAAAGAAGGCTGACCCCTCGCAGAAGGAGGGTATCAGGAAAGATGAGACAAGGGCCAATTAAGGTGGGAAAGGAAGAGACTCCCTAGGCCTCGGATACCCTAATACCGTCGGGGTCGGAAGAGAACAAGAGTTGACCAAGTGAGGTCGACAGGAAAGAAGACGGAGAGGAGCCTGGCACAAGTAAGTGGAAACAATGCTGGACTCAGCTGGGGCCCCGTGGTCGCCAACCCACGTCCCACTAGATGTGAGCCCCTGTAAGGGAGGGGGGGGGGGCACTAAAGACAGAGCTTCTTTATCCTAGAACATTGCTAGAATTGCTTTTCAGTGAAAGTTCTGGTATGTAGATAAGAGTTTCCTTTTCAAAACGGTACTTTGCTAGATTTTCTCTCAGAGGAGATACGTAGCGAGAATTTCCCTTCGGAGAAGATAAGTAGTTAGAACTTCGAGGCTACACAAATAGAATTTCCTTTCGGGGAAGATAAGCAGCTAGAATTTCCTTTCGGAGAGAGGTAGGCTACTTACATAAAATTTCTTTTCGGATAAGATAATTAGCTAGAATTTCCTTTCGAAGAGGGGTACTTTGATAGTATTTCGTTTCGGAGGAGATAAGTAGTTAGAATTTACTTTCGGAGAAGGTACACTGCTAGAATTTACTTTTGGAACACACAGTCAGAATTCTCTTCAGAAGGGGTTCACACAAATAGGAAAAAAATAAATTCCAAGAGGATCAAAGTATGTAGCAAGAATTTGTTCCTGAGAGAGTCTAGGAGACAGAAGTCCTTTCGTTACAAAAATACGAGTACCTGTGTCAGTTCATTGCAATGTTTCGATTTGAAATAGCGCCGTATATCCATACTACCTGCACGACACATCTGACACGATGGATGCAGAGAATTTTGTTTGGTTCAATTTTTCTCAAGAGGAAAATACTGTATTCCTGTTACTTCATGAACATTTCGATATTTCTACCATACATGTCATCTAAAATGAATGCACACATATTTAAGATTTGTTATACTTACATAAAACGCACTTTAGGAGGACACATTTTACACAATGCAGACTCGGAAAAAGAACCTCCCACTAACTGCACTTGTGTGAAGCCAAAATTTATAGGTTAGATTTGATTAACGCTCTATAAGTTCCAACGTTCACTGCTAGGTGCTGACTGCGATGGCATCTAGTAGCCAACTCCGCAAGCTAGGTGTCGTAGATGGTAGCATTTGGTAGCAAAAATAGGAACTACTTGAAATTATTGTCTCCAGCCCTTACTTGCATTAAAACAGATAACACACATTATTACAGCCATCATAATTAACACCGGTTATCAGACACATTCTACACACACACAAAGTACACGGGGCAACATGACCGCATTGTTGCAGCCCCTAAACTAAGGAACCAACCAACTCTTCGTTGATAGCTCTGTGGCTGATGGCCATCAATGAACCAACCAAACAATTAAGTTGTCAGTAATCGCTATTGGATCAAGTCTGATTCCTCGACAATAGGCTATAGTCACGCTGATGGATAAAATAATAATTCTTTTTGTCGTGTGGCCTCCGGAGGGGCCAAGTGCAGGGCTTTCTAGTCGACGCCTATGGACGACCTGCGTGCCAGGATGAGAGATGGAATTGATGAAGATGAATGAAACTGGGTAACTTTTCTTCCACGTGAATACTAAAATTAGCAATTTTGATATCCCCTACTATATCAGTAAGATTAGGCTATCACTATTTTACCCATAAATATTACAAATTCTTTCAAAAATTATCAAAATAAACTCTTTCTTCGTATTCAGTTCTGGAATGGGGACGTAATTTTCTAAGCTTTAGTACAGCGCATTCCTAATTTAATAATCGATGAGTTCTTGTTGAGGTTGATAGGCAAATTGGAACTTGAGTGGTTGATGTTTAAACCTGCAAAATTGTTATTGAGTGAATTAAGTTTAATGGGAGCTGTGCAAGTTAATTCTCAACTTTTTACAAACCATTTTCTCAGAAGCTATTGACAGGAAGTAATTGCATTTCTTCAGGGACATTCCTTGATGCTGTCGCGTTACTTTAACACAGACGTTCTGGAAGTAGGAAGCATTTTGATTTTTCGTGGATTAAAAAAGATGGCGTAATTTCAACAGAATTATCATGAACATTTCCATTAGGCAAAACGAGCCTAGAAACACTGGATTTTTAGGGGCAGATGACCTCGTAGTTCCGCTCATTAAAACATCAATAAAAACTAACCCTTCTTCTTCTTCCTAAGCGTTTGTCCCGCCTAGATGCAGGGTCCACTATATGGATACGTTGTCGCCATTTGTTTCTCTCTCGGGCCATGTCAGAATGAAGGTGTTGGTTCTTCAGTTATCCATGTAGCGGATCATCCCACCGTTGCTTCAGTCTTCCCTTAGGTCTCTTGCCGATCACTTGTACAGTATATTGCAGCCAGTCTTTGAAATTGTGTCCGCTTCCACTCGTAGAACATGCCCAAACCAACGCAGACGGCACTCCCGCATGTCGTCACTGATTGGTGCAACTCCAAACTGTTTCCGAATGCTGGCATTGGAAACATGATCCAATTTGGTGACACCTGCTGTACATTGTAACATCTTGGTCTCCATACAGCCCAAGCGACGTTCTGTCACTGTTGTTGTTGTTGGCCAACACTCGCATCCGTACAATGCGACAGAATGGATGACATTACGATAGATCTTTGACTTTAGGTTGCCCTTCCTCCTTCGATCGCAGGTGACTCCAGTTGTCATTCGCCACTTCATCCAAGCTGCGCTGATTCTCGTATTGACCTCTTCTACTTCCATCATTAGTGATCATAGAGCCTAGATATTTAAATTTTGTTACACGTGGCAAGTCTTCCCCATCTACTTGGATAGTACCTATATCTTGCATATCTGTCGTCATGTATTCCGTCTTTCTTTTGTTTAGGGGCGGCCATAATGTGCAAGTCAATGGGCCTGAAGCTGCAGGTCTTCTTTGCTTGTAGAGGCTAACATGACATCATCAGCGTAGAGGAGGGTCAACGATATTGGCTTTTGTAGGTCAGATGTTACAGTGTCCATCACTAGGATGAACAAGAGCGGTGAGAACGCAGAACCTTGATGGACACAAACAGTGATGAAAAAAAATCTTTTGATGCTCCTGCGGCAGCTCGACGTAGTTACTTGGTTCTCTGTAAAGGAGCTGCACCAAGTTTACGAGGTATTCTGGTACACCGTGCTTTCGAAGCGCAAGCCAGATGAGGTTGTGAGGTACTCGATCAAATGCCTTCTCGAGGTCCAAAAATGCGACATGAAGTTGCTGGTTCTTTTCACGGTGTTTCTCTAAAAGCAAACATGCAGCATGAATTGCATCAGTTGTAGCATAATTCTTTACAAACCCAGCTTGGTTTCTTGTGAGCTCGATAAACTCGCGTATCCTCCTGTCTAGAACACGCTCAAAGATCTTCATGGCGTGACACGGAAGCCGGATTGGACGATAATTACCGCATTCAGCAGGGTTTCCTTCGTGTTTGAATATGAGAACAGTAATGCTCCGTTGCCAATCCGTTGGTGTTCGTCCCTATTTGATAATCTGATTGAAGAGTTGAGTTAACCATTTATTTGCATCCCAATGTTTCAAGTACCACAACTCTGCTGGAAGATCACCAGGGTCAGTGGCTTTCCCCTGCTTCATTTGTTTCAAAGCATCGCGGACCTCAACGACTTCTATTTCTCTGACGGGCCCTTCAACAACGGCGGAGGACAGTATTGGTGGGTGGGGGAATTCTTCATTTGAGATCGTGCTAAAATAGCTTCGCCAACGTTCTCTTGATTTTTTCCAGTTGGTCAGCAGGTTACCATTTTCGTCATTCACACCATGAAAGCGATGTACATCAATAGATTTGTGATGTCTGGATTTGGCGAGGCGATAGATGGCTCTTTCCCCTTCACGTGTGTCAAGTTTTGCGTACAACTCATCAAAACGTGCAGATTTAGTTGCTGCTACAGTCTTCTTAGCTTGATACGGGCTGTTCTGTATGCATTCCAACGGGTTGGTGTTTTGTCATTAAGAAACTCACGATATAGTCGTTTCTTAGTACGAATCGCCCCTTTCTCTTCATCATTCCAGAGCCAAGTCTCTTTCTCAATCCGTCGGCGACCTGGCTTTGTTACACCAAGAATAGCATGTGCAGCTGAGTGTGCAGATACTTACAATTTTGTCCAACTCTCTTCGACAGAGTAATTTGTGCGACAACGGCAGCCTCCTTTTCTTTGAAGTGCCACCATTTTATCCTGGCTGGACCTGTTCGAATTTTCTGGTCAGTTCTTGGTGGTCTAATGCACAACCTACAGATGAGCGGTCGGTGTTGCGTTGCGACAGTTTCATAAGGGACAACATTTGTGTCTAGGACGTCTTTTAAGTCTCGGCGCCTAACAAGAATGTACAATAATCAATCTGTGTTGCATTTGTGCCACTGTAGAACGTGATGAGAAGTGAGTCACGTTTCTTGAACTAAGTATTTGCAATCACCAGATCATGGGCATCTGTGAACTCGAGAATACGCTGACTATCATCATTTCCTATTCCAAACCCATGCCCACCATAGGCAGCATGACCGTCCCTTTCGTGACCAACGTGGCCAATGAGATCTCCAGCAATAATGAGGTAGTATATTGGCTTTCACGGCCGGTGAATTAAAACTCAGGAATTCTTCTAGGTTTGTGCCGTGTCTTGTGTGGGGTTTCGCCTAGGACACCAAGCTGGCTCATCGGCGGGCTCTTGGTGTCCCCGCCCGGACCCCCACAGGAGTAACGAACTGCGCGCTACCTCCCTTTATATAGAGTGCAACTGCACTCCTTGACTGCGAGAACTAAAAGCTCAAGCAGCCTGAACCTCCCTATGAAGGCTTCCAAAAAGATGGTATATTGGCTTTCACGGCCGGCGAATTAAAACTCAGCAATTCTTCTAGGTTTGTGCCGTGTCTTGTGTGGGGTTTCGCCTAGGACACCAAGCTGGATCATCGGCGGGCTCTTGGTGTCCCCGCCCGGACCCCCACAGGAGTGACGAACTGCGCGCCACCTCCCTTTATATAAGGTGCAACTGCACCACTTGACTACGAGAACTAAAAGCTCAAGCAGCCTTAACCTCCCTATGAAGGCTTCCAAAAAGATGGTATATTGGCTTTCACGGCCGGCGAATTAAAACTCAGCAATTCTTCTAGGTTTGTGCCGTGTCTTGTGTGGGGTTTCGCCTAGGACACCAAGCTGGCTCATCGGCGGGCTCTTGGTGTCCCCGCCCGGACCCCCACAGGAGTAACGAACTGAGCGCTACCTCCCTTTATATAGAGTGCAACTGCACTCCTTGACTGCGAGAACTAAAAGCTCAAGCAGCCTGAACCTCCCTATGAAGGCTTCCAAAAAGATGGTATATTGGCTTTCACGGCCGGTGAATTAAAACTCAGCAATTCTAGGTTTGTGCCGTGTCTTGTGTGGGGTTTCGCCTAGGACACCAAGCTGGATCATCGGCGGGCTCTTGGTGTCCCCGCCCGGGACCCCCACAGAAGTAACGAACTGCGCGCTACCTCCCTTTGTATAGAGTGCAACTGCACTCCTTGACTGCGAGAACTAAAAGCTCAAGCAGCCTGAACCTCCATATGAAGGCTTCCAAAAAGATGGTATATTGGCTTTCACGGCCGGTGAATTAAAGCTCAGCAATTCTTCTAGGTTTGTACCGTATCTTGTGTGGGGTTTCGCCTAGGACACCAAGCTGGATCATCGGCGGGCTCTTGGTGTCCCCGCCCGGACCCCCACAGGAGTGACAAACTGCGCGCTACCTCCCTTTATATAGAGTGTAACTGCACTCCTTGACTGCGAGAACTAAAAGTTCAAGCAGCCTGAACCTCCCTATGAAGGCTTCCAAAAAGATGGTATATTGGCTTTCACGGCCGGTGAATTCGTTACTCCTGTGGGGGTCAGGGCGGGGACACCAAGAGCCCGCCGATGAGCCAGCTTGGTGTCCTAGGCGAAACCCCACACAAGACACGGCACAAACCTAGAAGAATTGCTGAGTTTTAATAATGAGGTAGTCCTCTGATGATACGGCGGCAATTTTATCATCAAGCATTGCCCAAAAGGCATCTTTAACACAAGCTGTTTGGCCTGACTGCGGAGCACATGCACTGAAGAGGTGTATTTTCTTTCCATCAGAGATGTAAACGACCTTCATCAAGCGATCATCATACCGCTGCACTTCAGACACACACCCATCAAACTTAGAGGATAGTTACGTGCCACCCCCCTAGTGACACTTTTGTTAACTGGATTACTGTGGGTTGAAGCACAACACAGTTTGTTCCTTTAAAGAAATAATTAACTTTATTGCGGCCAGACAGATACACTACTCATCAGCAAATACAAGCAATTAGAACCTTACTCCAGTTTCCTCAAGTCTCTTCCTTATGGAGAGCTCTTGACCCCTTTCACTTGTCAACAAACCACAGAAGTTAATCCGTCCTAATGAGTCCGGTGGCCTTGACAGAAACTACCTGCTCCTCTTCCTTATGTACACAAACTACAGTTACTTACGATAACCTGCTACACGCTGCTTCGATGTCCACGAGCTGGGAAACAATGTCACTGGATTTCGTCACTCGCACGGCACTTCGCCACAATACCTCTTTCGCTAAGTGAAATCACACTCGCTCAAAACACAGGCAGTCCCCTGTATGCTTCTCACTCCCTCGCTGTCAAGAGAATCGGCTGCACTAAGGGTTTCGCAAGTCACCACACTTCTGTCGCTCAGGATAAACGCTCGCACTAGCTCGTAAAACACACACACACACACACACACACTGCTTGACAGGTCGCTCTTATATAGCAGGCCGGTGACTCAATAAATGCTTCTAGACCCAACCAGGGTTCACGGCATCTCGAGGTTTCCATCGCTGGCTGGGTCACGAATATTCTGGACCATCCCTTTGTCCTAGTAGTCCTGTTGCATAAGGTGCACGCAATACACTGAGGCAGAGCACAGCCCAGCACTGGGGCAGTTGTGACTCATCCGGCGAGCGATGAAACAAACTCACAGCCGTAACACCAACCCCTTCCTTAAAGGCTGATCGTCCCGATCAATCATTGGTCCGTCTGTGTCCCTCCGTAGGCTGCCAGGCGATCTCGATGCACGGTCTTCATCTTCGCCCTCGGGCTCCGCTGGATCCTGTAGACGACATCGTTGATCCGTTTCACGACTCAGTACGGGCCCTTCCAGGACTTCTGCAGTTTGGGTGACAGGCCTTTCCTCCGTGATGGGCTGAAGAGCCAGACCAGGTCGTCCTCGTGGAATCCGCCGGCATCCGTCTGTTGGTCGTATCGGGTCTTCATTCGGTCGGTCTCGATCCGCAGTTTCCTCCTCGCGAACGCGTGCACGTCCTCCAGTTGGTCGACCAGTTCTTGACAATACTGGCTTACCGGGACCGGATCATTCCCAGGTCGGCCGAAGGCAAGATCGACAGGTAGACGGAGCTCCCTCCCAAACATGGCCCGGGCTGGTGTGCACCCGGTGGCTTCATGCACGGCGGCGCGGTAGGCCAGGAGAAATAGTGGAAGATGTTTGTCCCAATCCCTCTGGTGCTCGCTGATGACTATTCGGAGATGGTTCTTGAAGGTGCGATTGAATCGCTCTACCATCCCGTCGGACTGAGGGTGTAGCGGCGTTGTCCCTGTCTTCCGGATTCCCAGCAGCTGGCATAGGTTCTGGAACACCTGCGACTCGAAGTTCCTCCCTTGGTCGGAGTGCAGCTCCAGGGGTACTCCGTACCGGCTGACGAATTCCCTCACCAGGATCTCTGCGGTCGTCACGGCTTCTTGGTTAGGGAGCGCATACGCCTCCGGCCATTTGGTGAAGTAGTCGCTGACGACCAATATGTAGCGGTTCCCTGCCTCGCTTAACGGGAATGGTCCAGCAACATCGATGGCCACTCTCTCCATGAGGTCGCCCACGTTGTAGGTCTTCAGTGGACCCCGTCGCCTTCGTCCTGGGCCCTTGCTGGCTGCGCAATCGTGGCAACTCGCGCAGTGGTTCTCCACGTCTGTTCGGCACCTGATCCAGTAGAACCGCTCTCTCAGCTTCTCCAGGGTCTTCTTGATCCCTAAGTGCCCACCAGATGATTCTCTATGAACTTCCTTCAGGACTACCTCCGTCATAGCCTTTGGAACGACGACTTGTTCCCGAGATGTCTTCCCGTCGGTGCTCTCCCAGGTACGGCAGATGAGGCCATCCCTAACAACCAGAAGTCCCAATGCGCCCAGTAGGACTTAAACTTTGGGCTGCGGTGAAAGATTCGCGGCTCCAGCTCCCTTGAAGTTCCACAGTAGTCCGTCGGCACTGTATCCCGGTGTTCTCCTCTCTTCTAGTACAGAAGGTGCAGTCTTAGGGGCACGGTCTTCGTGACAGGGCGTCGGCATTAGAATGCATTTGGCCTTTCCTGTGCTGGATCTCAAAGTTGTACTGTTGAAGCCTGTCTAACCACCGCGCGAGTTGACCCTCGGGCTGCTTGAAGTTCAGGAGCCACCGCAGGGATGCATGGTCGGTCCTGATGAGAAATTCTTGCCCGTACAGGTACTTGTGGAAGTGTTCAATGGTCTTCACGATGGCGAGCAGTTCCTTCCAGTAGTTCCTCTCTGGCTTTGACAAGGCTTTGCTGAAGTAGGCCACTACTCTCTCCTCGCCGTCCACTATTTGCGACAGGATTCCCCCTATACCAAAGTCGCTGGCATTGGTATCCACGATTAACCTTGTTCCAGGTCTGGGGTAGGCCAGAATAGGTGCGGTGCACAGAACCTGTTTGAGTTGTTCGAAGGCACTCTGGCATTCTGCTGTCCACGTGAAGAGTTGGTCCTTCTCAGTCAGTCGATGCAGTGGTTTGGCGATGTCGGCGAATCCTCTCACGAAGCGACGGTAATAAGTGCAGAGTCCCAGGAAGCTTCGTAGTTGGGACTTGTCCTTCGGAACTGGCCACTCCCTCACAGCTGCGGTCTTCTCTGGGTCGGTGCGCACCCCTTCCTCGGAGACAATATGCCCAAGATACTGGACCTGCTTCTGGAAGAGCTGACACTTCTTGGGGCTTAATTTCAGCTGGGCAGCCAGTAGCTTCATCAGGATCTCCTTCAGTTTGCTGTAGTGCTCCTCGAAGCTTCTTCCCAGAACGATGGCGTCGTCTAGGTAGACCAGGCAGGTCTTCCAGTGTAGTCCCCTCAGAATGGACTCCATTAACCTTTGGAAGGTCGCAGGGGCGTTGCACAGACCAAATGGCATGACGGTGAACTGCCAGAGCCCGTTGCCCACCGAGAACGCCGTTTTCTCGCGGTCCGTAGGGTGGACCTCTACCTGCCAGTAGCCACTCTTCAAATCCAAGGTGGAGAACCATCTTGATCCTGATATGGTGTCCAGCGTGTCGTCGATCCGGGGTAGAGGGTAGCTGTCCTTCGTGACGTCGTTCACCCGCCTGTAGTCCACGCTGAACCTGGTGGAACCGTCCTTCTTCTTCACTAGCACGACCGGAGAACTCCAAGCACTATGTGCTGGCTCGATCACCCCTTGCTCCTTCATCTCTTCTACCATCCGGTCGACTTCGGCTTGCTTGGCGAGCGGGGCAGGTCGGAATGGGGCCCTAATCGGTGCGCTGTCCCCAACGTCGATTCTGTGCTGGACCAAGCTTGTCCTGCCGAAGTCTTTGCTCCTCGCGGAGAAGACGTCCTGAAATTCGCGTAGCAGGTCCTGAAGTTGGCGAGATTGTTCCTCCTCTAAATGGTCCTGGGATCCTTGGTTCAGCTTCTGTAGTTCTTCTGGCAGTGCGCGTCTTCTTCGGTTGTCCGTCCGCAGGTGCCCGTCTGTCGTATCTGTGATGCGGGCAATCCAGGTAACGGGCTCGCAGACTCCTAGGTTGGTGTCCCGGTGAACCGTAATATCGTAGTCGTTCAGGTTGGACAGGCGGACGTACGGCCGAGACGTCGTGTTGATGAGAGTCTTGGCAATTAGCAATCCTTTTGTCTGGATCTTCTCATATTTTGGCTCTATGACAGCCGCCACTCCCTCAGCAGTTCCGTCGACAATTACGGCAGCACTGACCTCCGTCCTGGCGGGAACGATGACGTCTTCTCTCAGCCTTACTCGTCGTGCGGTGATGGACTCGTGCGCTGGTTGCAAAGCAAGGTCCTCACCTCCGAAGTTCAGAGTGTTGGTACTCAGGTCCAAGATGATGTTGTTCTGGTCCAGAAAGTCCAGTCCGATGATCACTTCGTTTGATACGTCAGCCGCAAGCACTGGATGCTTTATCGCCCGTCGACCAATGACGAACTCCAGTGATGCTTCGCCTTGTACCGGTGCGGTCTCTCCGGTTGCGGTTATTAGCTGGAGGTTCCTTTGTGTGGGTTGCACTCTCCACTTCGGGATCACGGTGGGACTGACGATGGTCCTTGATGCTCCCGTGTCGATTAGCATGGGCCAGCTCTCTCCGTTGACGACTCCGTCGACCATCAGGCTGCTATTATCCCTCCGTAACTGCGTCACACGAACTTGGACTGCCGGGGCTTGACCACTGTCACAAGCCAACCTTTGCCCCCCAAGTCTGGCTGATACTTGCTTTCCTGGGCCACGCGGTTTCCCTACGACTGACTGTCCCGACGGAAACCCTTGGCGGCGGCGATCACCGCAGTCCTTGCTCAGGTGGCCTCTCTTACGGCAGGTCCAGCAGGTCAGTAGTCCTCTTCCGGGCCACCTGTCCGGATGTCCTTCGGCTACGTTTTTGTTGGTGGTACTGCGACTCTTGAAGAACCGGCCCAGCACCTCCATCATTTCATCGGCCGGGGGCTTGGTCTTGTCGGCTTTGGCTGGTTCGTCGACATCCACTTGACGCACCCGCGCGTGCATTCTAGATGCCTGTTTAGCCGTCTCGAACTCAAGTGTGTGGCTCAGGGCATCTGCCAGGGTCTCATTGCGCGCGAGTCGCAGCGCCTGTTGAGTGTCCGAGTCCCGTAGCCCGTCGGTGAAGGTCTGCGTCGCAATCTGTTCCAGAAAGTCGGCCGGCGCTGTTGGATAGGCGAGCCTTACGAAGCGTGCGATGTCCATCTCGAACTCCTGCAGGGTTTCCGCGTTCTTTTGTACCCGGGTCCGGAGCTGCATCTGGTAGGCCCACTGAAGATGGCTATCTCTATATCGGGACTCTATATGGGCGATCAGTGAAACGTAGTCCTGGGATCCAGTCGGGATGGCCTGAAGGACGTTAAGGGCGTCACCTCTCAGCGCTACAATGAGAGCTGTAGCCTTTTCTGTGTTGTTCCAGTTATTTATGGAACAGGCCGCGTCGAACTGACGTAAGTAGGTGCTCCACGGGACCTTTCCGTCGAAGGTTTGGGGCGTCACTCTGCTATGTCCCGTTCCTGATATTCCCGGTGTAACAGTGGGCGGGCGTCGGTGCAGATCGGCAACTTCCTCTTGTAGAGCGTTGAATTTCTCTTCTACCCCCGTCAGTGGGCGTTGGCGCAGCTCGGCAACTTCCTTTTGTAAGGCGTTGAACTTCTCCTCCATCCCCATCCACTGCCATGACTTCCTCACGCAGACCCAGTTCTAATTTCTTCAGGTCCTCCGCTAGCTTATTTTGACCGTCTTCTAGTTTGGCAGTTAGGTCCTCGGCTAACTTCTTCTTGCCGTCTTCCATCCTGGCTTCCATGCCACTTAACTTTTCTGGCAATGCTGCAAATTGCGCTTCCATTTTGGTTGTTTGTCTTGTAAAGGGCACGCACTCACAGGAAAATTAAAAAAAAAATGATCTACTCGGGTTTTGAAACCAGGACCGTCAGGTGTAGTGCTTGTGTTTGAGTTCGTAATCCGGCTTCTGACACCAGTTGTGACGTGCCACCCCCCTACTGACACTTTTGTTAACTGGATTACGGTGGGTTGAAGCACAACACAGATTGTTCCTTTAAAGAAATAATTAACTTTATTTCGGCCAGAAAGGTACACTACTCATCAGCAAATACAAGCAATTAGAACCTTACTCCAGTTTCCTCAAGTCTCTTCCTTATGGAGAGCTCTTGCCCCCTTTCACTTGTCAACAACCCACAGAAGTTAATCCGTCCTAATGAGTCCGGTGGCCTTGAGAGAAACTACCTGCACCTCTTCCTTATGTACACAAACTACAGTTACTTACGATAACCTGCTACACGCTCCTTCGCTGTCCACGAGCTGGGAAACAATGTCACTGGATTTCGTAACTCGCACGGCACTTCGCCACAATACCTCTGTCGCTCAGTGAAATCACACTCGCTCAAAACACAGGCAGTCCCCTGTATGCTTCTCACTCCCTCGCTGTCAAGAGAATCTGCTTCACCTAAGGTTTCGCAAGTCACCACACTTCTCTCGCTCAGGATAAACGCTCGCACTGGCTCGTAAAACACACACACGCTGCTTGACAGGTCGCTCTTATACAGCAGGCCGGTGACTCAATAAATGCTTCTAGACCCATCCAGGGTTCACGGCTTCTCGAGGTTTCCATCGCTGGCTGGGTCACGAATATTCTGGACCATCCCTTTGTCCTAGTAGTCCTGTTGCATAAGGCGTACGCAATACACTGTGGCAGAGCACAGCCCAGCACTGGGGCAGTTGTGACTCATGCGGCGAGCGATGAAACAAACTCACAGCCGTAACAGGATGCATGATGCCAACACCACAGGATGTTCCACGGGAGACAGTGTACATTAGTTTGTATCCACGACCTATATCGTAGGACTTCTGTCCAATCCACCGCGTTTCTTGTACTGCACAGGCGTCAATGTTCCTCTTTTCAACTAACTAAACGCTGGATTATAAAAGATGGATCAACTATAACTATATGCTATAGCATAGTGTACCCAATCGTCATCATATGGAACATGTGTTCGTATCCCAGCTAACTCACGGTCTTTCGAGGTATGGGACATTCATGCCCACCATACGACCACATGCTCAGGATTTGAGTCTGTCAAGTAACTACTCTACTTGAAAGAAACAACATATTCCTAACTATAACATTTAATGATAGAAAATCATGGCTATACAACAAAAACACCAAACAAAGGATATTTTACATTTACTTCCCACAACGAAAATCAAGGCTATCTGTGAGTCTCTTCTTAATTAGTGCTTCACTGCACTCAAGTCTATTCCTAGCATCCTATCATTGATACTCTCCGACAACTGCGAGTGTCCATAGTGTTCTTCACGTGGCACAATTTAACACAAACTGGAGTATCATAACACAATAATCACAATTTATCTTTATATGACATTAAATTTGCAATTATTAAACATTAATCCGTTTTTCACGGGGCATTTACTTTCATTAACTTAAATTCATTATCTTATGCCTTAATTAACAAGTGTTGTGTCGTGCAACTCGTATTCCTTTTCCCATCAATTTGAAACCCTGAAGTGGTACGTTTTCCCTTCCAAAATACACATGGATAGAAATGTTTATAGCTTCACCATACAACGATTTTCTGGGTCTGGTCAAAACATTATCGTTACAAACGTGTCATGTCATTGAAATTACTCTACCCGTCTGCATAAATTAGTGTGAACTGGGCAAACACTTAACAAAGATGCCTATTTTTATTTGGTGCAGCATTCCTCCTCAGAGAATAACTGGGGCAAATATTATCCGATCACAGCGATCCAACAAGGTATGTGTGTGGAAATACATCATTTAATTCAATTGGCATCATCACATCAATCATATCTTAATTACTTTTCGAAATATTGAGATTCTTCAGTGTCCCACTACGCTTTTAAAATAAAGGGATCAGGTCAATAGACCTCCTTTCCAAGCGGGCAATAAATTCGTTCCAGCTGACTGAGAAAGATGGCCGCCTGTCTCGTGGCCTTCCTACCACCCCATATGGCTGCTTGCAAGGTCAAGTTTGTTTACTTGTGCAGTACAATGGAGGTACCCTGAGTGTTGTCCCTAGTAATTGAGTCATTCTAATTATTTAACACCTACATTTAGTATAATGGGCTCAATTCGGCTCCTAATTAATATTCATGGCAGGGCATGGATCGAGTAATAGCCTTGCCGTTCTGTGGCGACATTAGTGGCTACAGGAGCGCATCTCGAATGGGTATCCAAGTTTTCTCACCGGGCAGCTGCCTATAATAAGGAAATTGGCATTTCCTATACGACGAACATGAGTCTTACCTCTAAGGGCAGATCAATTAATACATGGGCTCACACAGGGTCTCGAACAGTTATCCCTGCGGGCAACAATTCCTGCAAGCGGTGGATACAGACAGACTCCGTCCCACTCGCTGCGAATAATACCAGTATGCTCCAAGGCGATACTATCTCGTAGATTAGCCGACTTTTCCGCCTAACGTGCAAGCTATGTTTTGATGATCCCCGCAACTTATTGACGTAAATCTCTTGATTCTACGTTACTTGCTCGCTGTATGCGGCTCAAACAATACTTCTCATAGATGACTCAATTATTAAAGCACTCACGTCCTCTCTGCAATTACTCTTAAGCCAAAGCTTTAAGTAGCTCCTAAAACAAGCATAAATTTACTGGCTCACATTACCTTAATGGTTCTCAAATACAACCCTGTAGAATTTACCATATTACATATACATTCAATCAATTCAATGACACTGAAAAACTCTCATATCTCGATATATTTTACGTTACTTTCTTACTGTTTACAAAAATACAGTATTTTTACGTTAGACATGACACACTTCGCACGTACTCTAGGCCTGACATGCCTATTAATTTACTTATTACTGTTACCGACCCCAGATTATTATTATTATTAATATTTAACGTTACCGTTACGTTCATCACTATCTTAGGCCTAAATAGCCGTAAACAAATCACCCTCCAAGCCATATTTTACCACAATACGATGGGTGTAAGCTCGTACATAAATGACTGTTAAATCTTAGTCTTAGCGTGATGCTTCGTTGTATGGTGAACTATTTAATTATGTCAACATTTTAAAATTTGTACTCACTTTTCATTTTTGCTGGGTTAGTCCAGCACGCCAGCCACGAACCTACCATGATGCTTGGTTTAAGCCATCATGCTATATATCACACGGCACATGGTATACACTTCACACATGTTAATCATATTTTTATCACTGGCTTTTCTCACTTTAACACAATACATATTATTTTACCATACACATAAACACTTTTAAAATCACTGTAATTTAACTTATATACAATTCCCGCACTATTTCACATGTGGATCCTTAATTGGACTCCGACTAACGCCTGACCTCAGAGATGCGGTGCAGCTAACTTCTGACAACCGCTGGTCTCCGTGAAAGTCTATCTTGCGTGTGCGTGCGTTCGATTCCCGTCACCTACAATTCATATCACCTCTACTGCAATTCTGTTCAGTTCTCTGTCACGACTATTTGTGATGCCTTCCAGGCTCCCATAATTGTAGTGATCCTGACAATAATGTGTCATTTTTAACTATGACAACACCTCCTGGTATGTTCACTGTCCAACAACATCCTAACTTATCCCTACGCTGTACTGAATTTATACTTGCGTATGTTATTGGTTAAATATCTGCTGTATATTTAATCTTACGCGATTCATAATTACTATTGTGAAGCTGCATGATGCGCTTCCATTGTTCTCCAAATATACTTGAGCGTCGATATTTTACAAAATTCGCGCTCTTTCTGGCAGGGTATTAGTTTACGTGTTGAGTCAAGACAAACTGGAGAAGAACTAACTTCCCTGCGAAGCTCCCCCTATATAAAGGTTTCTTGTAAAACGTAGTCCACTGGACATTCAGGACCGACTCATTTCTTGAAATAATGAATTTCCAGACAAAGTGACGTATAATCCTCGTTTGTCTAGGTGTGGATGTCCCAAAATCACTCGCGTGCAAGCGATCGCTTCGGCCAATTAATTGCAATTAATTGCCTTCTTCCATGGCGTCATGACGCTACCCTGGTACTTCCCCTCCTGCGTGTCTCCAAAACATTCCTCCCGCGCGTAAGCAGTGCGTTCAGAGGCTCGTTTATAGATGTAGGCTTTAATTTAGGCGTGAAACCACTCCTAAATTATCTTTCCTAGAATATATTCACCTGGGTGTAAGTTTTATTTCATTTCTATGCTCCAATTGGCTGTAATCAATTAATTTCCATGGGCGACTACCCCCTCTCCGGTCTCAGGGCTTGTGCACTGGTGAACCCCAGAGTCATTAATCTTGAGCTGTCCCTGTGGTACAGACGAAAATGAGTTCCTTGGCGTCACCCAAAAACGCCCCTTCGTTAGCTCCGATTTGTCAAATGTCAAGCTGGTTTGCTTTCATGCGTCCAGGCTTCCAAAACGTACATATGCCTGCATTTCCTTACAATTATTCACCTTAAAAAGCTATGATATTCATATTCTAGCCGTGAAATCATGCTATTGTGATTATATGCCATTATAACTCATTGCTCTTCGGGTTCCCTGTAGCTGTTCCCCCTCAGAGATCAATGGTTCGATTCTGGGAAGAATCATGGGCCTGGTCTTCTTTGATAAGACCCGAGTTCGATGCCAGTCTGCTGTGTCCCATTGGGCACAATAGACACATAATGACAAACTGACATAAATACACATGGGATGATTACCAATATTCCCTCCTCAACTAAAATGTAACCAGTGAGCTGACATCCTATAATGAGCCATCAGTAATTGGTGTCCAGTTTCCGACAGGATTTACAGCACGTCCGTCCATAAGCCTAATCAATACTCGAACTATTACATTGTATCTAGGCCAAGGAGCAAGTTGTTGTTGATTCTTTAGCGGCTTTGCGACATCGTGGCCATGTAGCCCCATGTATTTGGATGTGTGAAATTTGTGTGATAAACTGTGTTATTACGATGGCTGTATTAGTGTATGTTGGCTGGTTGGTTCCTCAGATTAGGGGCTGCGACAACGCGGTCGTGTAGCCTCGTGTACTTTGGGTGTGTGTAGAATCTGTCTGATAACCGGTGTTAATTGTGATGGCTGTATTAGTGTGTGTTATATGTAATTCAGGTAAGTACTGCAGGCAATCATTTTCAAGTAGTTCCTACTATTGCTACCGAATGCTACCGTCAACGACACCTAGCCATGAACTTGGCTACTAGATTCCACCGCAACCGGCACCTGGCGACGAATGTTGGAACTTAATAGAGCGTTAATAAAATCTAGCCTACAAATTTAGCTCCACAGAATTGTAGTTAGTGTAAGGTTCTTTTACATGCCATAAATCTATGACCTGGGCCCACAGGCTTTACTTCCCCTCCGAAGGAAGGCATACTGAGGGTTTTTTAACCCTCTTAAAAATCCAACGACTTCGGCCGGGTTTGAACCCGCGACTTGGGCATAGAAACTCAGCATGCTACCAACTACGCCACCGAAGTCGCCAACAGTATTAGTGTGCGTATTTGTAATTCAGATGAGGATTGGAAGGAGGCGGTCGTTGCCTTCAGTTAGGAACCATTCCGGCATTTGCCTGGAGTAGAAGTGGGAAACCACAGAAAACCACTTCCAGGATTGCTGAGGTAGGAATCTAACCTGCCTCTGCTCAATGTTGCCTCACGAGGCTGAGTGTACACCGTTTCAGCCTTCAGACCAGAATTTAATTTCTTGGCAGAGCCGGGAATCGAACCTGGATCTCTGCGGTGACAGCCAAGTTTGCTAGCCACTACGCAATAAGGAGCAAGTAATTCCTTACAGAACCTTGTTGTTGTTATTATTATTAATTTGGTTTGAGGGCTTGGGACTTCATTGGTCATCAACTCCGCGTGTTTGTGTGTGTTCAATTTGTCTGACAGTCCGCTCATTGCGTAGTGGCTAGAATTCTTGACAGTCACCGAGGAGACCCGGGTTCGATTTCCGGTTGTGCCAAGAAATTTAATTGTGGTTTGATGGCTGGAACGGGGTACACTCAGCCTCGTGAGGCAAACCTGAGTAGAGGAGGGTTAGAATCCCACCTCAGCCTTCCTGGATGTGGTTTTCCGTGGTTTCCCCCACTTCTACTCCTAGTTTAAGGCCACGGTCGCCTCCTTCCCAACCCTATCCCCAAATTACAAATACAGTACATATACTAGTACATCCATCACAATAACACAGGTTATCACACACACACAAATACACGGGACTATATGATCACTAAGTCGCAGTCCGTAAAATAAGCATCAAAATGGTGTCTGAAAATTTGTTATTTGTCAAATTGTTAATTGTATTGTAAGTTTCTGTCGACTGGACTCGGTGACTGAGAGCACTCGCTGGTATCGGTAGAGCGTGAGTTCGAAACCCACATCGTCCGTCCAAAAAATGGTTTTCGTAGTTTCCCATTTTCACCACCCGGCAAATGACGGGGCTGTTCCTCTCAATAGGTCCACGGCCTATTTCCTTCCACTATCATTTCGCTGACCCGTCTTGAAAAGAAATGTACATGGCCATTGGCTGCATTAATACAATTATAAAATTTGCCTAAGTATTATAATGGTTGATCATGTACCAACCTGCAATTATTGTATCGCTTGTTTAGGACACGGTAAATAAAAATGTTACGTATTTTGAAAATTTTGCACAGCCACCAGTTTTAAGTTCTCATAAACATTAATCAGAAACCCCTATAGACGTCGAATTGGCAGGTGAAAAGCTAAAGAAAGTGGGACACCTCTGTTACTCAGGAAGCAAAATAACCAGTGGTGGACGAAGCAAAGAGGATATAAAAAGTAAGTTAGCACAGGCAACGGAAACATTTCTACAGAAAAGGAATCTGTTGACATAGAATATAGATTTAGGTATTAAGAAGTCATTCAATTATTGCATTGTACCCACATGTCTAGTTGAAGTAAAGCCGGCGGTCCCATGTCATATATATTTACGGCATGTTAAAGAACCTTCCACTAATTACACCTGTGTGAAGCTAAATTGGATAGGTTAAGAATGTAAACAACGGTCTTAGGTTTCTACGTTCGTTGCCAAGAGCCGACTGCGGTGGCGTCTAGTAGCCAAGTTCTGAACTAAGCCTAGTAGTCGTTGACGGTGGCGTTTGGTGGCAAAAGTAGGAACTATTTGAAAAATTCTAAGTTGAAGTCGGTACTTAAATTAAAAAACAGATACACACACTAATAAAGCCATCACAATTAACACCGGTTATCAGACAGATTCTACACACACCCAAAGTACACGGGGCCACATGACCGCGTTGTCGCAGCCCCTAAACTGAGGAACCAACCACCAACCATGTCTAGGTCTCAGGGCACGTAAGTTATACCAATCTTAAATTCAAATTTCAATGCTCTATGGCAATATTCTAAATATGTAAATACATCAAATATCTTTGTATAATATGTAAACATTGTAAAAACAAATTTAGATGTAAATTGTGCCCGTGAAGCATGAAATATGTATGTGGGGCTTGCCCTTCTTCACTAGGCCTTCCATACTTCTTATTAGATTTATGGTAAATAAATAATAATAATAATACGAAGAGTTAACAACCGGGTGGCCTCTCGCTACAGGTTCCTCAGAACTACCCGTCTAATGCGCCCCATTGCGTTATGAAACCTCGCATTTGAGAGTGTAATAGGCTCATATGTGGTACAACAACACGTCAGTTACTGGCAACATATTTACAATGGCTGGTGTATTCAGCAACAACGAGCACACGGACATCGTACAAATCTATGGAGAATCTGGTCGTAATGGCATCGAAGCTCGAGGTTTCATAGCGCAATGGGGCGTATTAGACGAGAGCACTGAGGAAGATGCAGCGAGTGGCCGTTTGGTTGTTATCTCGTGGCATTCTGACGTAACCTGCTTGCATTTAAGGATAACCCCTTAGAATTCGGTAATTAGACCACCCGTTCATCATTAGTACATGCGGGACACCTGAAAGTAGATTGTATGGAACAAGTGAGCCACCTGGTATATATATTTAATCACTTGCAATTTTTTCAGGTTTCCAAATATTTTCCAAATAAAACATAAATCAAAGTCGCCTCCGTAGTGTAGTGGTCAGCGTGCTTAGCTCCCACCCAGGAGGTCCGGGGTTCGATTCCCGGCTCTGTCACGAAATTTAAAAAATTGGTACAAGGACTGGAACGGGGTCTACTCAGCCTCGGGTGGCCCGAATGACTTCGTCTTCGGGCGAATGCCAGGATGGTAGCTACCGTCAGGCCACGGCTGCCTCCTTCCCTCTTCCTTGTCTATCCCTCCCATTCTTCCCATCCCGTCCCACTCCTCATGAGGCCCTCCAGTTCGCTTTGCAGGTGAGGCCTCCTGGGCGATTCGCTAGTCCCATCTCCCCAGTTGTATCTCACGACCCGATGTCAAGCTCCAGGACACTGCCCGTAGAGGCGGTAAAGATGAGATCCCTTGCTGAGTCCGCGGGAAAAGCCTACCTAAAGGGTAAACTGACTAAAAAGAAAAAATCAACAAATTTCACTTTTATTATTTCGCTCTGGATGGGGGACCATTGATCCCTCTGTTCACCTCCCTTAGTTACGCCACTGATGTTAAACGTAAAGAAATGAAGAAATCAACTTACCTTATGGCGATAATTCGTAACCCAATGTCTTAACATATAGTAATATCCTCCTATGTTGTGTTTATAAATATAACTTTTAGCTTTATAATTGAGTGTGACGAAGCGGATTCTCACGGCACTGTTTGCGAGGTATTGCCCATACCGGCCTCACTTTCTAGCGCCTGGGCTTGCAAATCTTATATTAAGCCATAATGAAATGTTTTTCTAACTTGAAAGACACACCGCTTCATGGTGCAGTAGTTAATGGAATATTTGATATCCCTGGGGTCCTAGGTCCAATTCCCGGTTCAATCAATATTGCAACTTTTTAGTTGGACAACAAAATGTAATACCAATTACTAAGAAATGCGAAGACAACCTGAAAATAATTGAAACTGAAAATCCACAGCCTGCTTCCAGTCGACCGACCGGGTCAGGGAATGGAATGAATGAAGCCCCCATCTAGCGGCGAGGATATGAACTGTGCCGGCTGCCGAAGACTGTCGCACTCCCCCGGGAAAATTATTAAATGAATGACAGATGACATGAAATGATAGTGGAGAGTGTTGCTGGAATGAAATTGTGACAGGGAAAACCGGAGTACCCGGAGAAAACTCTGTCTGCCTCCGCTTTGTCCAGCACAAATCTCACATGGAGTGACCGGAATTTGAACCACGGACCCAGCGGTGAGAGGCCGGCGTGCTGCCGCCTAAGCCACGGATGATCACCTGAAAATAATTACATTAGATTAATATTTTATATTTTATACAGAAGAGGGAGAAAACTATAAGATGACATAAAACTCAGCAATTTTTCTAGGTTTATGCCGTGTCTTGTGTGGGGTTTCGCCTAGGATCACGAAGCTGGCTCATCAGCAGGCTCTTGACGTCCGTGCCCGGACCCCCACAGGAATAGCGAACTGTGCACTACCTCCCTTCTTATGAAGCGCACCTGCGTTTCTTTACTGCGAGAACTAAATGGTCTAGGAGCCTTACACCTCCCTATAAAGGCTTCCGAAAGGATGGTATATTGGCTTTTTTTGGACAGTGAATACAAACTTAGCAATTCTTCTAGGTTTATGCCGTGTCTTGTGTGGTGTTTCACCCAGGAACACCAAACTGGCTGCTCGAGTTCTACAAAACGTTGCGTAATGGCTAGCATTCTTGGCTGTCACCGAGGAGGCCTGCGTTCAAGTCCCAGCTCTCCCAAGAATTTAGATTCTGGTCTGAGGGCGGAAACAATTCCAGCCGAAATGGTGTTGGTGAAATGTCTACGTGATCGTGCTGCTCTCTAGCACCACACAAATATGAAACCAAAGAAACTTACCCACTATTTCAGTAAATGCATGTGAATACAGCACGCACTGTATTGGGTACGTGTGCCAAAAATACGTTTTTAAAACAATATTATAATTTTCAAAATGAAGGTTTGTAGGCTATAGATTATTAGCTTATATTCACTGTGTCCAGATTATCCGGAATACCTCCAGTCCCACCTAGTCCAGATAAACGAGGTTCTTGTGTACTGCTTCATTGTATAGTGGAAATATCAATAACTAAGGAGCATGTATCTCTACTTAGTATGAAACAAAGTCCCCGATTCTTGGATGTCACGGGTAATCTCGAGAACCACTGGATGAATTTTGATGCGGTGTTCACCATTCTGTAAAGGATATCTCGAGGAAGGTTTCTGTAGAAAATAATTTATTTATGTTCAAAGGAAGCCAAGCAGTAACGATTTCTGAGAACATGCCGAAAAAACCTGGTGTCCGTGCAGTGGCGTAGTTGGTAGCATGCTGAACTGCTATGCCCAAGATAGCGGGTTCAAATCCGTCCGAAGCCGTTGGATTTTTAAGAGCGTTAAAAATCCTTCAGTATGCCTTCCTTCGGAGAGGAGGTAAAGCCGGCGGTCCCATGTCATACAGGGCGCCCGAGAATGTTCTCCGCAGTGGGTACGTGCAGCTGTGAGTGGTTGAGTCATAAGTTTAGTTGGCTGCACTGTGTCCTTGAATGGAGGACTCCCGCGTGTGGGCTGTCACAGTGTGTATTGCGATAAACGAGCGAGCCTGTATGTCTTCAGTGTGTATTGCAGTAAGTGAACGTTCAGTGGAAAAGTGCAACAGTATAGAGGCGGTAATGTTTACTACTGAAGAGAGAGTTTTTTTTTTTGGTGGAATACGTTTTTCGCGAAGGCGATCGGTTTACAGAAAATGTAAAATTAAGATTTCAGGCACGGTTCCCTAATTCAAAGTTTCCAAACCGTGATACCGTTCGGGATTTGGTAAGTAAATTTTGTGTGAATGGCTCAGTTCACGAAGTACCGGGAACAGGCAGGCCTACGCTTTTAACAGACGAAAAACTTAATGAAATCTCTCATATAATGCTGCGTAGTCCAAGTAAATCAATACGTAAATTAGCTCAACAAACAGGTATCGCTAAGTCGACAGCACATAAAGCTGAAAGAGACAAGCTTCAGTTGTCCCCTTATAAAGTTACCGTGGTTCATTAATTGAAACTGATTACGGAAAAAGAGTGATATACTGTGAATGGTTATAGCATCTGTTATGAATGGCTGTGGTGAGTACAAAGTTTACTGTTTGTTTGTTAAGATACAAGCGGCAGCCGTGCTACCAACGTAACTGCTGTAGTTAGCTCTCGCAGACGCATGTAGGCGCTGCGGAGAAGATTCCCGGACTCACTGTAGATTTATGGCATGTAAAAGATCCTTCCACGGACTAAACATGTGCGAAGCTAAATTGTTAGGTTAGAATTCGTCGGAAGACTCTATCAAAGTTCCAACGTTCACCACTAGGTATCATTGATATTTGGTAGCGAAAGTTGGAACTACTTGAAATTGAACGGAATTTGTAGCTCACCCTAAGGGAAGCAGCTACAGACTCTGGCGAGCCGAACATGTCCTCGGACACTCCCGGCACTAAAAGCCATACGAGAAATAAATACATCACATAGACCAGTGGTTCCCAACCTCAGGTACGCGTACCCCTTGATGGTACGCCAAAAAGAAACGGTAATGGCGGGCGCCATGTTCCCATCGTACGTGTCAGTCATGATGTACCAATGCGCAGTGCCGTCGTATTCACGCACGTCAAGGTTAATGCTCCCATCCTAACCCAACCCATCACTTTCACCGCTGCACTGCTATTGTCTTGATTTGTCTATTTTTGTCAAACTAATCGCTAGAATTAATTGGTTTTCAATAAAATAAAAATTTTAAAAATCTTATGTACGGTACTGTAATTGTTTATTTTCCTCGGCTAATTGTTTATACATCTTCATTTGCACAAGTAAATAAAAGTAAAATTGAAAATTATATTTAGTATTTTATTGCAATAAATTGCATACTAACAGCAAACAAACAAAAAATTAAAATTATCAGTTATACAGTATTAAAAAAAAGTTGTCAGTTATTTTTTATTACCGTAATGTTTTTATTATGTTACGTACATATTGCCCATAAAATATTAATTGTTTTAAAATTTTCCTTTTTGGGGGTACAATTTTAGATAAATATGTATAAAGGGGTATGGGACGGAATAGAAGTTGGGAACCGCTGACATAGACTATAACTAACAAATATTGACTAGTTCCATTATTTTAACTAATACTGCAACTAATTTAGTGTACATATTGTTAATACCTTCACCCATACTTTTAGACACAGCCTAAGTGTAATGGATCTGATGATGATCGCTTGACGATCGAAACTGGTCATCCAAGTGTATTTACTAACCTGAAGTTTTTTTTTCAGGAATAGAGATTGACCCATCACAATTGGGTACAATCGTGTTGACCGACTGAAAAATATTACATTTTTACTACAATAACAATCTATAGTCGACTAATACTGTACAGTACATACAGTAGTACAGGGCGCCAGGAAATGTTCTCAGCATTGACTGCGGGCTACTGCGAGAGCTAGCATCAGTAGTTACGTTGGCGGCACGCTTGTCGCTTTTATCAAAACAAACAAACAAACAAACAAACAAACGAACAGTAAACTTTGTACTCATCACAGCCATTCATAACAGATGCTGGAAGTGCTGAAGACGCACACGCTCGCTAATTGCAATACACACTGACGATTTCGACAACCTACAGCCCACACGTGTGGGATTCACCCTGTCAAGTACACCGTGCTGCCAACTAAACTGCTGATGCTCGCTCTGTCAGAAGCCGGCAGTCACTGCGGAGAACATTTTCTGGCGCCCTGTATATTTAGTAGTGATTGCCTACTACTGTTTCGCGCAAAAACTATTTAACCAATTCAGCTATTAACATAGTTTATATACCAGGGAAAACATAGGACTATTGCCGTTTTCAAATGTTTTACGGTTTCAATATGGTGGTAAAAGTTACGTTTTATTTTATTAGCAGATGCAGCCGCGTCCCGCACGACAAACAGGTATCCTGCATGTATTCATCCCCTTATAAACCTGAACCACTTTAATGGGTCATAATTTCCATCTGAAAGCTTGTGGAAACATGCCATTATTGGTTTTCAGCGCATGCGCTCCTCAGTCCAGCCTAACGCCGCTTTGCTCGGCTCGGTTCGTTTTAGTTCTTCCGTAGCCTCGCTGGTCGCGCTTTGTGAAGTCTGTGAGTGAGTGAGTGTTAGTTCGCGCCACATTGGGACCGGTGATAACGAGTAAGTGACAATAACTAGGATTGTTGGAAAGTTAATAATTAATTCATTCGCAGTCATTACCCATACCCTTAATTGGCAGTTGTGGTGACCGAATTATCTGAAGCAAATTTTGGCCCCCGCGATCACCTGGCCTAACCTCGCCATACTTTTTCTTATGGGAGTAGGTAGAGTGTACAAAAATAGACCTCGGACATCTGCTGAACTCCGTGAGGTCATTATACACGAAATAAACAACACTTCACAGAACGTCACAGAGTATGGTGAAAGGAATACAGTTGTGTATGGATGCTGGTGGAGGGCACTTCCAACATTCACTGTGAGGAATCTCCCAACAAGTTATTCTAACCACTTTCTCTGGCGACCGAATAATCTAAAAAAAATAATGTGGCTCCCCCGATCACCTGATCTTAACCCACCGGACTTCTTCTTATGCATGTATGCAATCTCCCAAAGTTGCACATGTGTCCCATTATTTGTTCACATGTTATGAATAATTAATGTGGTACAGGTTTATATGGATCGCTCTGTACGATTCTCGCTGCTAAATTTTCGGTTTCATTTAAGAGCTTATTCATTCAAGCTAGAACAATAAAAATGTTCAGAGTACACATGTACATTTTTGCCCCAGCGGCTCCGGTGGCGTAGTTGGTAGCATGGTGAGCTTCTATGCCCAAGATCGCGGGTTCAAATCCGGCCAAAGTCGTCGGATTTTTTTAAGAGCGTTAAAATCCCTCAGTATGCCTTCCTTTGGAGGGGAAGTAAAGCCGGAGGTCCCATGTCATAGATTTATGACATGTTAAAGAACCTTCCACTAATTACACCTTTGTGAAGCTAAATTACAGCTTAAGCATTTGACAAAAGCTCTTAGGTTCCGACGTTCGTCGCCAGGAGCCAACTGCAGTAGCATCTGGTAACCAAGTTCTGAACTAGTAGTCGTTGACGGTGGCGTTTGGCGGAAAAAGTAGGAACAACTTGAAAAAATTAAATGTCTGCAGTTCTTACTTGAATTGAAATCAGATATCACACACTAATACAGTCATCACAATTAACACCGGTTATCAGACAGATTCTACACACCCAAAGTACACGGGGCTACATGACCGCGTTGTCGCAACCCCTAAACTGAGGAACCAACCAACCAACCAACCAACCAACATTTTTGCTCGTACGAGGGACATGTATCCAGCTAGTAATGTAGAGTTAAAATTGATGAAATCTTTCCTCAAAGACAAAATAATGTAAAATCTACAGTTTAGCCCTTCAATGAACACTATTCCTTTATGGGATAAGAACGTGGAAAATCACGTACATTGTACCTTTAGGAGATATAGACTTGGTATCATCCGATTGCCGACTCTCACTGAATCTTATTGTTGGGGCATGCCCGTTGTTGTTTCTTCTACTTTTCCAAACCTAAAGGACTCGCTTAACATTTCTTACGAAGATTGTTCTTGCACTTTCCACGTTAACGTGCGGCTCGCCTTTGAAATCTAGCTGGGTGGATATGTTAACATTCTATGTTTGCCTGGGGCCAAGGCTTTCCCAGCGCGAGGCACAGCGTTGTGAAATTTCCACCGCAGCCACTGAGAGTAAGCAGCCAGACTGGACAGAACTACGTGCAGATGTGCAACACCGGACACCTGATACCTGCGGTTGACACGAGCTAGCTGCCAGGGCGGACTTTGGAGTCCACGTGGAGTGATAGAGGAAGCATGCTATTGGTCAGTAGCGAACAATGGATATTGTCGGCGTGTGCTACTGCCTTACGTTTGAGTCACCGCTCGTTAACCAGGAAAGTGAGGGAACGATATCCGCGATAGAGTGATGATTTCTCACCTGAAACTCAACCATATCCGGTCGATTAGATTAGCAGTTTGCCTTTTCTCCCACTACGATCGCTAGTGTGAGGCAATGGAAAGTTTCACTTAAGCCCTGATAACTACTTCTGGTTTGAAGATTTTTCAAAAATCTAAAAATACCTGAGAAAGAATGATATCAATAAGTTAATTTGGCTAAGATTTCAATGAAAAAGAGAACGAGTAGGTCTAAAGAACAAGCAATTTTAGGCTATTTTTTCCGAAACTGCATTTAGGGCGGAAATGATTTTCGAAATTTGTTTTTAAGTTTGATAGAGCTCTCCAATACTCACAATTTGAAACCTTTCTGGACTCTTTAGCCCTTCAACGTTTGACACAATTGAGAACATTGCTTAATTTTACGTTTTTAGCCTACTTTCGATTTTTGCAAAAAATGAAAGTAGACTTATGAGATCAACACAGGGCGAAAAATTGTGTGTCTGTCTGTGTGTATGTGTGTGTGTGAGTCTGTGTGTGTGTGTGTGTGAGTGAGTGAGTGTACTCTGAATGTCTGTCCCCCCCTATCAATTCGAACACGGTGAAACCGAATTGAACGAAATTTGGTACAGAGGTAGCTCTAGCATAGGGCACCTCAGTGTCATACTTTATATCGCCGCCATCTTTACCAAAACTGAATGGCGGCCACTCAAACGTTCAAAACGTAATCTCAAATTACGGCTAAACTAATCATTCGATCTCTACCAAATTTGGTGACAACATACCTTTATATAGGACGCGTCTTTCACCCAAACTTCAAGGTCATTGGCCTTGCCATTTCAGGATGGTGGCCGTGTGAATTATGCAACCATTATAATCAATAGCTTAAGACCCACCAATTCAGATTATCAAGCCTAGGGTGGTTTAAGCTATCCTGAAGGTCGTGATCCGTTATTTATTATAATTTAATATTATAATATTATTCTGTATGACTGGCTTAAAAGAGCTGAGCTGTATCTGCCACACGACAAGATGGCAGCTGTCCTCATGAGCCTGTCTTATATTTCAGTAGTTTTAGTATGTTGTATGCGATATACCCTACTGATACAATAATATAAACTTTGTATGAAATGATCAATAATGAAGATGTACTGCAGTGAAGAAATAGTTTATTTCAAGTCATTATTTGCCAACAGGTTGAATCTAATATATCAGTTAAGATCGCCATGATGTTACGGATATGTTTAGCTCTGGGCTACCGTGTTAGCCTGTCACGCAGTTGACTGGGGATCGAATACTGCTACAGTTGACTCTTTTTTTTCTTGAATTCTTTTACAAATGATGTGCACAAGCTCTTTTCACAGATACTGAATAAAATGTCATTTAGCTCAAAGGGGAGGCTAATGTATACACTCGTTTATTAATAAAATCACAGTCCCAGCATTGCACATAAACAGAAGACATTACGAAAAGGAGAATAGAAGAATTAGATACACGTTGTTATCAACCACAGCCTTCTTAATGTCTCTGTACGGTGTTGTCCTCTTGTGGGTTATGTGGGTAGTATTGTTCCAAATATACCGCTTTGTCTCCTAAAGTATGGCAATTTTGTAATACTGGTAGTTCGACTATTAGCCACGATCGCGCTCCGATTACCTTTAATGATAGAACGTACAAGGCATGCCGGCAGGAAGTTAGGTCCTCATTTGAGTACGTAATTCAATTGCTTATATGAGGACGAAGCGTCCTGCTGGCAGGACCGTTCTTTTTTCCATTATATAGAGGGAAATGTAACGAATCAGCGCATGCAAGTCTGAAGTTGGTAGCTCTGACCGTTCAGTAATGGCGGCGATTATACGTAATGGTGACTGTGTTTATGTTTTTGCTACCTATTTCGATGCTCCAAACAGCGGAGATGCATGGAGTCGCTCGTTATTTGCTAGTAATTATGATATCAGTAAATGTCATGGTACTGTAGTTTAAACTACGTGTAGTTGTGCAACTGTGCAGTGGGATATTGACAAAAACACAACTAGGCTTTTTTAAATTTATTTATTCTCGAGTGATGGACGCGCCGTCGCTCATACATTTATTTAGTCTCTGTACTATAAGAAAACACGTTTATACTTTATACGTTTATATATTTTAGAGTCAATATGTTGTTAAGAGACAGTTATTGTATTAGTCAATATGAGTCATATTGAATATTTTAGAATATTTACAGACTTTTATTGTTTGCCCAGTACCAGAACTGCAATATTATTACGCTCTGATAACCCAAAGTACTGCCGGAAGGACGCGTCCTGTTGGAAGGCCAGTTCAAACATTTGCCATAAGGGTCCAAAGTCCTGCTGGAAGGACGCACCGCTGTGTACAAAAGTACTTCCGGAAGGTCCTTCTAGCAGGACGAGTGACTGTACGCTCTATCATTAAACACTGCCAGTTGGATCGCCTCCCTCCTGGCTACTTTAAACTGCCTACTCGTTGAACACCCAGAGGCGTACTAGATAAATATGAATTCACTGCTAGGTCGCAGCACCAACCTACTGTGATTGGCGCGGATTTTTTAAGGGGAAGGTGTCCAAAACGATAGATTCTTAAGTTTGCAGGCTGGCTTAATATAGAGATTAACGGACGTGAATGCATTACAATAAGTTAGTTGGTTGGTTGGTTCCTTAGTTTAGGGGCTGCGACAACGCGGTCATGTAGCCCCGTGTACTTTGGGTGTGTGTAGAATCTGTCTGATAACCGGTGTTAATTGTGATGACTGTATTAGTGTGTGTATCTGTTTTTTAATTCAAGTAGGGACTGCAACTTTGAATTTTCAAATAGTTCCTACTTTTGCCGCCAAACGCCACCGTCAACGACTACTAGGCCTAGTTCAGAACTAGCTACTAGACGCCACCGCAGTCGGCTCTTGGCAACGAACGTAGCAACCTAAGAGCGTTGTTTACATTCTTAACCTATCCAATTTAGTTTCCCACAGGTGTAATTAGTGGAAAGATCTTTAACATGCCATAAATCTATGACATAGGACCGCCGGCTTTACTTCCACTCCGAAGGAAGGCATACTGAGGGATTTTTAACGCTCTTAAAAAATCCGACGGCTTCGGCCGGGTTTGAACCCGCTATCTTGGGCATAGAAGCTCAGCATGCTACCAACTACGCCACCGAAGCCGCCCTACAATAAGTTAGTAGTTTTGTTATTCAATCATCATAAAGTATATAATATTGATTTTGACACTTACTGGCTAATTATCAATATAAAAGAAAACAAACACTACATGGTGGTAGAGGTGGTTTTAGGGATGAGGACAAAGAGTTATAAATATACCCATACATTTAGGAGAGTAGGCTATATGTTCTTTGCTGAACATCTTGTTTCTAACATGGGGACCCCTACTTTGTCTGCTGAGAAATGTTTCATTATTGAAACCAACGCCGAAGCCATAAATATTTCCTCCCGTGTATCTGTTCGTTCTGCCTGTAAAAATATATTCTAATGAGTGCAGTCTTCTTTCAACATGATGATGATGATAATATAATGATAGTAATAATAATAATAATAATAATAATAATAATAATAATAATAATAATAATAATAATATCGTATGGCCTTGGATGCCGGGTGTAAGCATTGTTATTTGACACCCAGAGGGTAGCTTGCATGTCAAATTTTGTTGTTCCTTGAAGCACTGTGAAAGTCAAGGAGGTTAGATATCTAAGCTCCTTGACACTATAGCGCTTTCTAGTAGAGAAATGAGCAACTTTGCGTTATCGGAAAATCCCGAGATTAATTTAGCCATTATGAACACGGCCTACTGAATTCAAATGGGCTTTTTAACATGCCAACATCGTATGACATGCGAGTCGTGATTTTTGTCGCCTTTCAAAAAAAAATCACTTACCATGGCCAGGAGCGAACCTGCAAGCTTAGGGTTAGTAATCCGACACGATAACCACTCACCCACCGTGGCAACATCTAGGTTATCGGCCCCTAATGGTTTGGGTGATAGTGAAAGATGAGATGAGAAGAAACTAATACTAACTATAGACTTACATACTAGAAGAAGAAATGGCAAACAAATAAAGGATAAGGCAAATAAAGGACAGGACGGAAAGAAATGCGCTCAACACTCGAAGAATGAGGATTGAGGTACTTGGAAGTAAGGAGAGCCATGAAAGGCAGATAGGGGAGGGAAAGAGGAGAGGGCCCACCCCAAAGTCAGTGGAAAAACGGAAAAAACGGACCCAGCTCAGGAATGCCCTGGGTCGCCAACTCCCTAACTCACCAGCCGTGAGCCACTGGGGGTGTAGCAATATCCAGGGTGCACCAGAAGTGGTGGGACTACATACACCTTGCCTCCTTGAGGGCCTTGTGCAGAAGGCAGGAGATAACATTAAAAGAAAAAGAAGGTTGCCCTCTCGCAAAAGGAGGGTATCATGAATGATGAGACAAGGCCCAATTAAGGCGGGAAAATGAAAGACTCCGTAGGCCTCGGATACCCTAATACCGTCGGGGTCGGAAGAGAACATGAGTTGACCAAGAGAGGTCGACAGGAAAGAAGACGAAGAGGAGCCCGGCACAAGTAAGTGGAAGCAATGCCGGACTCAGCTGGGGTCCCGTGAGCGCCTGGGGGGAACATCATATAGAAACGGGAGGAAGGAGCGGGCTGTTAATGAAGAAGAAGGGCATGAACAATTTGTAAGAATTAGCTTTCTAAATATAGCTTATATAAAAGTAGATATTTTGCGAGTACATGCATCATTCCATATTAATTGCACCACCTGCTTGTATCAAGACGTGCTACCTGAATCACAAGTAAGCTACAGGAAACATAACTAAGACAAAATCCAGCTGGGGAGACTCCTGGTCGCACCTGGTGAAAAGAGTATATAGTGTCTAACTCTCACATTCCTTGAATGCAATGTACAGGGATTCTACTTCTTCTTGGTCGTAGTTCGATTTCGATCGTCGTGACCCTTCACGCAATTCTGTTCACAATACACCGCCATACACCGCGGTCTTTTGCTGTAAGCATTAATTTCTAAGTGGCAGATTAGTCAGACTCTTTATATGGTCAAGGTACCGGTTCGGGGCACGTCCCCTCAGCCGTTTACCGTCAACTTTACCCTGGGTGATACGCTTCTCAATGCCGTATCACCGGATGACATGGCCGAAAAAATTCAGCATTTACCTTTGGATATTTACGAGTAAGCGTGCTTTAGGAGCAATCCTTAGCTCCTTCAGAATAGATTCATTTGTTCTTCTTGCGACCCACGATGTTCGTAGCATTCTTCGATAACACGTCATCTCGATGGCATACCTGTCTATATTATGGGTCATTTTACTTCAACCAGTAACCAATAACAGTTTAATGCAGCCAATGACCATAAAATACAACTATTAAAACATTGTAAATTAGTCTTGATCTCTGCTGTACTCCAACAGGGATTTCGTTCTTTTGGAACATTCACCAAAATGAAATCGTGAGCACGATTTGTTAACAATTTGTAAACACATTGTCGTAAAGGGTCGTGAAAGTCTGTCCTGTTGCAAAGTAATTGGTGATATCCATGTATCGCCAGTCTCGTCACTGCGCTGTCTATCGTGACGTTTGGTCCAGTCCAATTGCGGTTGAGCATCGCTACCAAATTACGCTGCTACAACATTACAATAGATCAGTAGGCTATATAGATGCAACATCTTGTGCTAAACATCATCATCATATTACCAGGTGAATGAGCTGCCCCTAATAATATTGTTCTATGCAGCCCAACTAGCATCTTTATCACGAAGGCCCACATTTCTCTGCTTGCATCCCTTATGGTAATAATTCTCTGCAAGCATATCCTGCGAACGATACTGAACACTATTAATTTTTCCAAAAAGTAAGCTTGTAGTTTAACGTGACCGTTAATCACTAGATCATGAGCCACGAGACCTCCTTTTTACGTGGAATCCGAACCACAGGACATGGCATTTCACTTCGAAAATCTCACATGCATTGACCGGGAATCGAACCCGGTCCACCTAATTATTTTTCCCTCAATGTGACTACAGACCACCGCTGCCATTGATCAAATGGGATTTACGGTGCTGCCACATCCACCATACTCTCCCGACTTTGCACCAAGTGATTATCACCTGTTCGGGAGCATGAAGAAACCTCTGGACACAGCTGTCAAGCCATGGGTACGCAGCACTCCGAACGAATGGTTTCAGGAAGGTCTGGAGAGACTGACACATCGATGGCAAAAGTGCATCATGTTACAAAGAGATTATATTGTTGAGAAGGTGGACGTAACAACTGATGTGTAATGTACTTCATTTGGGTAGAAAAAATACAGTGTAAAACAATATAGTACGCTACGCCCTTCGTACTTATATTATAAAGTCAATAAGGAATCCTTTCTAAATGCTGAGATTCAGAACGCAAGGTCGCGGGTTCAAACCCGGCCGAAGTCGTCGGATTTTTAAGAGCGTTAAAATCCTTCAGTATACCTTCTTTCGGAGGGGAAGTAAAGCCAGCGGTCTCATGTCATAAATTTATGGAATGTAAAAGAACCTTTCACTAATTAAACTTGTGTGAAGCTAAATTTGCAGGTTAGATTTGGTTGAAACGCTCTATCAAAGTTCCCACGTTCACCACTAGGGGTCAGTGATATCTGGTGGCGAAAGTTGGAACTATTTGAAATTGAACGGAACTTGTAGCTCACCCCATGGGTGTCCGCTTGAAGCAGCTACAAACTCTGGCGAGCCGAACATGTCCTCGAACACTCCCGGCTCTAAACGTCATACGCTAAATAAATAAATAATAATTACGAATTAATCAGATGTAAATAATATTTCCCACCTATTACAATTGAGCATAAAACGTGTTGACCAACTGAAATGTTATTAACTGTACTTGTAGTTTATTTTTGGAGGCTGATTAGTGACATTCCACTGTTCAGAAACAGTAGGTTAGACATTGTTGAGAGGCATGGTGGCGCAGTGGTCAAGCTGTTGGCCTCTCACCAAGGTGGACTGGGTTCGATTCCCGGCCAATGCATGTGAGATTTTCAAAGGGAAATGCCATGTCCTGTGGTACGGATTCCACGTAAAAAGTAGGTCCCGTGGCTCATAATCACAAGATTTACGATCACGTAAAACTACAATCTTCCTTCCTTAGACATTGTTGGCAACATTGCATTCCACTTGGTATGTTGACTGCTAATGCTTGCAAACATGCTGGCGGCTATCTTCTACTACATCTGTACACAGACGTGTCGGCCCTTCCGTGTTCATGTTCATATTATTATTATTATTATTATTATTATTATTATTATTATTATTATTATTATTATTACTACGTATGTGACCTACTTCATACCGGCACATTACAGCCAATGACCATTCCATGACTTGGCACCACTGCACTCTTAATCATTTACAGTGGACGCATTTGCTTTTAATAGTCATAGATCCTGACGAGCGGCTTCGGTGGCGTAGTTGGTAGCATGCTGAGCTTCTATGCCCAAGATCACGGATTCACACCCGGGCGAAGTCGTCTGATTTTTAGAGCGTTATAAATCCCTCAGTATGCCTTCCTTTGGAGGGGAAGTAAAGCCGGCGGGCCCATGTTATATTTATATTTATATTTATATTTATATTTATATTTATGGCATGTAAAAGAACCTTCCATTAACTACAATTACGTGAATAAAATTTTGTACGTTAGATTTGATTAACGTTCTATTAAGTTCCAACGTTCGCTGCCAAGTGCCTGTTGTGGTGGCCAAGTTCGCAGCTAAATGTCGTTGATGGTAGCATTTGGTTGCAAAAGTAGGAACTACTGTATTTAAAATTGATCATCTGCAGTCCTTACCTGAATCACCGACAACACACACTAATACAGACATCACAATTAACACCGGTTATCAGACAGATTCTACACACACCCAAAGTACTCGGGGTACATGACCGCGTTGTCGCAGCCCCTAAACTGAGGAACCAACCAACCGCAGATCTTGACGCCACACATAAGAGTATTGGCACTCTAAAACCAGCCAAAAGTCAAAATTGCCAATTTAATTTAAAATCCTTTTGAACGTATTGATCTTGAAGGTCGATAAACGGTCCGTCTTCCCCTCCGCTCACACCTCTTGTTGCACGGTCAATCGGAAACCAGACATAATCGGAAACGCATGTACTTGTTCGAGCAATCTCGTGCTCTTGCTATTCTATAAGGTGCGTTCAAAAAGTAACGAGCCGGAGGCATAATTGCAGAAACCAGTACCTGTATGTTAGAAGTATTGGCCCTGGCTGTTGAGACACTTGTCCCACTGTGACACGAGGCGGTGAATGGCTGTCTCATAAAATTCCCTGGGCTGCGATGTGAACCAGTTCCGCACGTACAGCTGGACGTCGGCGTCCGAGGTGAATTATTGGCCCTACAGAGTCCTTTTCAGGGGACCAAACATGGCGTAATCACAGGGAGAGAGGTCTGGACTGTATGGAGGGTGGCCGAGAACCTCCCATTTGAATTTCTGCAGTCGTGCCGCGACTGTGTTGGCCGTATGAGGTCGTGCATTGTCGTGGTGCGACCACTGCGGCTATGGCGTTCACTGTCACTCGGCGGTCCTGGGTAATGAGTCCATCAACCAGCTGGACGTTGTCATCGGTAATGCAGGAGGGTGCCCCAGACCGGGCATCATCGGCTAACGACACCCGTCCTTCCCTGAAGCGCTTGTGCCACGCCTTGACGCTTGCAAGGGACATGCAGTGTTCGCCGTACACTTGTGACATTCGGCGATGAATGTCCGTTGCCCCTACTCCTTCCGCTGCCAGAAACCGAACAACACCTCTTTGCTCTTCGGTTGACGCCTCCATGTCACTGTTTGCAATGCGACTGGCAGCATTGGACGATTGATGCATGCTGTTGCTTGCTTTATATCGTCACGTGACGTGCACGCGTGGCATCTAGCGACGGGCTGTAGCCTTCCACGCTCTGGTCGGAACCACACCTCGTTGCACACGCCACGATTAGCCGATGTAGTCACAGATTTGCGCATTCCAGCCTCCGGCTCGTTACTCTTTGAACGCACCTTATAGATTCGAAGATATTGAGAACCGTCTAAATATTTCGGATGGTCGCCATGTTGGATTGTTATATGTATAGGCCATAGAGTCATGTACCATTAAAGGAAAATTATTGCGTAGGTTCATAATTCAAACTTTCACTTCGATCGCATGATTACGACACAATAAATAAAAACTTAATTTAAAAATACGCACAGCCGCCATCTTGAGGTTATGTAAACAATTGAACTAAATTAGATATCAGTACATTACAATGTGTATAGCCTAAGCATTATTTTTCTGTACCAAGTTTCATTGCGTTTAGATCATTAAATCGCCAGAAACGTCTATTTAAAACTTTCAACTTCGCTTGGCCACCATGTTCGTTTTGTAGTTAACTGGTTTTTGAAAGTCTCATAGATGAACTTCCAGCAGTGCCCTTTATCTCCGTACAACATTTTAGAGATATAGAATGCCGGTGAAAGATTTCGCACATCCGCCATCTTGATGTTATGTAACCAGTTGAACGAAGTTAGATATCGGTGCATTACAATGTGTATAAACATATACTGTACCAAGTTTCATTGCGTTTGGTTGGTTAAATCACGGGAAACGTCAATTTAAATGTCGCAACTTCGCTTGGCCGCCATGTTGGTTTTGTAGTTACCAGGTTTTCAAAAGTCACATAAGTGAACTGCTATTAGTTCCCTTTATCACCGTACAAAATTTCAGGGTGATATCCGTAATAGTTTCGGAGATATTGAATGCTGGCGCAATATTTCGCACAGCCGCCGTATTGGATTGGTGAGACATAACAAAATTTGAAGGGCACGGTCGGGGTCGTCCAAAATAGTGCTATGAACTTACCGAGTTTCATTGATATCGCTCCTGCCGTTTAGAAGTTATTAGGACACACACACACGCACGCACACACAGACAGACACACGAACAAAAGGTGAACTCATAAGCCTATTTTTTCATAAATGAAAACAAGATGTTCAGTAAAGAACATATAGCCTACTTTCTCCTAAATGCATGGGTATTGTTATAACTCTTTGTCCTTTTCAAGGAGTATAATTGAATGTTGGTTGTAGTAGCTTGTTGAAATACATGAATATGAGGTGCCCTTTGCAAGTGCTACCTCTGTAAAAAAAATCATTCAATTCGGTTTCACCGTGTTTGAATTGATCTGGGGAATGGATTTGCACACATACATGGCCGCTATTTGCAAACTATTGGGCTGATGACCTTGTAGTCAGTCATAAGATGCTTTCCACAAAAAGGCATGTTGTTGCAAAATCCGGTAGAGATCAAATTATTAGGATGGTCGAAATTTGATTTAAGCTTTTAATATTTGGGTGGCCGTCATTCCGTTTCCGTCAAGATGGCGGCGATATAAAACATGACACTGAGGTGCCTTTTGCTGGTGCTACCTCTGTACAAAATTTCGTTCAATTCGGTTTCACCGTGTTTGAATTGATAGGGGGAATCGATTTGCACACATACTTGGCCAACATCTGCAAACTATTGGGCTGATGATCTAGCAGTTTGGTCAGAATATGCTTCCCACATAAAGATTTGTTGTTGCAAAATTTGGTAGAGACTAGATTTTTAGGTTGGTCGTAATTACATTTTAGCTTTTAACATTTGGGTGACCACGATTACGTTTCCGTCAAGATGGCGGTGATATAAAACATGACACTGAGGTGCCCTTTGCTAGTGCTACCTCTGTGCCAAATTTCGTTCCATCGGTTTCACCGTGTTCGAATTAATAGGGGGAATCGATTTTCACACAAAGATGGCCGCCATCCCCAAAATATTAGGCTAATGACCTATTAGTTTGGTCAAAGGATGCTCCCTCCACAATGGTATGTTGATGCAAAATTTGGTAGAGATCGGATGATTAGGTTAATCGTAATTTGATTTAAGCTTTGCATATTTGTGTGGCCGCCATTACGTTTCCGTCAAGTTGGCGGCGATATAAAACATGACACTGAGGTGCCCTTTGCTAGTGCTACCTCTGTACCAAATTTCATTCCATTCGGTTTCACCGTGTTCGAATTAATAGGGGTAATCGATTTTGACACAAAGATGGCCGCCATCCGCAAACTATTAGGCTAATGACCTATTAGATTTGTCAAAGGATGCTTCCTCCATAAAGGTATGTTGTTGCAAAATTTGGTAGAGATCGGATGATTTGGTTAGTCGTAATTTGATTTAAGCTTTGAACATTTGTGTGGCAGCCATTACGTTTCCGTCAAGATGGCGGTGATATAAAACATGACACTGAGGTGCTCTTTGCTAGTGCTACCTCTGTACCAAATTTCATTCCATTCGGTTTCACCGTGTTCGAATTAATAGGGGCAATCGATTTTCACACAAAGATGGCCGCCATCCGCAAACTATTAGGCTGATGACCTATTAGTTTGGTCAAAGGATGCTGCCCCCATAAAGGTATGTTGTTGGAAAATTTGGTAGAGATCGGATGATTAGGTTAGTCGTAATTTGATTTAAGCTTTGAACATTTGTGTGGCCGCCATTACGTTTCCGTCAAGATGGCGGCGATATAAAACATGACACTGAGGTGCCCTTTGCTAGTGCTACCTCTGTACCAAATTTCATTCCATTCGGTTTCACCGTGTTCGAATTAATAGGGGTAATCGATTTTGACACAAAGATGGCCGCCATCCGCAAACTATTAGGCTAATGACCTATTAGATTTGTCAAAGGATGCTTCCTCCAAAAAGGTATGTTGTTGCAAAATTTGGTAGAGATAGGATGATTAGGTTAGTCGTAATTTGATTTAAGCTTTGAACATTTGTGTGGCCGCCATTACGTTTCCGTCAAGATGGCGGTGATATAAAACATGACACTGAGGTGCTCTTTGCTAGTGCTACCTCTGTACCAAATTTCATTCCATTCGGTTTCACCGTGTTCGAATTAATAGGGGCAATCGATTTTCACACAAAGATGGCCGCCATCCGCAAACTATTAGGCTGCTGACCTATTAGTTTGGTCAAAGGATGCTGCCCCCATAAAGGTATGTTGTTGGAAAATTTGGTAGAGATCGGATGATTAGGTTAGTCGTAATTTGATTTAAGCTTTGAACATTTGTGTGGCCGCCATTACGTTTCCGTCAAGATGGCGTCGATATAAAACATGACACTGAGGTGTCCTTTGCTAGTGCTACCTTTGTACCAAATTACGTTCAATTTGCGCTCACCGTGTTCGAATTGATAGGGGGGACAGACATTCAGAGTACACACACACACACACACACACACACACACACACACAGGCTCACACACACACATACACACACACACAGACAGACACACTTTTTTTCGCCCTGTAGTGATCTCATAAGTCTACTTTCATTTTTTGCAAAAATCGAAAGTAGGCTAATAGGCTAAAAAGGAGAATAAGGTAAGTAAAGGACAGTAGGAAAATAAAAGCCCTCAATCCTCAAAGAATGCGGATTGAGGGACTTGGAAAGAAGGGGAGGCATGAAAGGCAGATAGGAAAGTGAAAGAGGAGAGGGTCCGCCCCAGAAGTAATGGAAAAAAGGGGGAAAACCCGACCTAGGTCAGGTATCCCTCGGGTCGCCAACTCCCGAACCCACCAGCCGTGAGACCCTGAGGGTGTAGCTCTATCCAGGGTGCACCAGAGGTGGTGGGGCCTCATACACCCGGCCTCTTTGAGGGCCTTGAGCAGAAGGCAGGAGATATCATGAAAAGAGAAAGAAGGCTGACTTCTCGCAGAAGGAGGGTATCAGGAAAGAAGAGTCAAGGGCCAATTAAGACGGGAAAGGAAGAGACTCCCTAGGCCTCGGATACCCTAATACCGTCAGGGTCAGAAGAGAACAAGAGTTGACCGTGAAGTCAACAGGAAAGAAGACGGAGAGGAGCCCGGCACAAGTAAGTGAAATCAATGCCGGACTCAGCTGGGGGGCCCGTGGTCGCCAACCCACGTCCCACTAGACTTGAGCCCCTGGGGAGGGGGAGGTCCCTTGAGCAAAGTGCGGACTATAGGGAGGGTAGTCAATGATGTCGCATCGAAACCGCTTCATCAGCGTGGTAGTCTTCTGGGCTGAATGAGGCCGCGCGTTGTCATGAAGGAAGTTGACGCCCTAAGTGAGAACTCTTGGCCACGTTACATGTTTTGCCCACAGAAATCGAATATCTGAGCAGATTGCTTTGTGAGACCAGTTTTTCAAACGAGTTGTTTAATTACAACCAACGAGTCGCCGATCGTTGTTTAAATACAACTAGCACTGTACGTGGCGGTTGGCTGAAATTCTACACAGTTACCAATGATATGTATTCAAATTACCCCACACTACTAATTTCTCTATAACAGACAAAACTCTAGGAATATAAGCCTTCTAACCTTAGTTTCTGTTCACCCGTCGTATGTTTGTAGACAGTATTTATAAGGGTATTTTTGTTTCCTCAAAATTATGAGATATCAATGATTTTATTTACATGTCAGATTTTGTCAACCTATATTTCTTTTATACTAATGTGATGCGATGATTACGAGTGATTACATGGGGGGAGTGGTTACGCAATATGTGGACGGCCTCACACGATCTGAACAATATAAACAAATTTTTGGCCTGAGAGATGACTTTATAATGTACAAGTGCGGCTTCGGTGGCGTAGTTGGTAGCATGCTGAACTGCTGTGCCCAAGATAGCGGGTTCAAACCTAGACGAAGTCCTCGGATTTTTTAAGAGCGTTAAAATCCTACAGTAGCCTTCCTTCGGAGGGGAAGTAAAGCCGGCGGTCCCATGTCATAGATTTATGGCATGTAAAAGATCCTTCCACAGACTAAACTTGTGTGGAACTAAATTTCTAGGTTAGATTTCGTTGTAACGCTCTATCAAAGTTCCAACCTTCATCACTAGGTGTCATTGATATCTGGTAGCGAAAGTTGGAACTACTTGAAATTGAACGGAACTTGTAGCTCACCCTAGGAGTGTCCGCTTGAAGCAGCTACAGCCTCTGGCGAGCCGAACATGTCCTCGGACACCCCCGGCATTAAAAGCCATACGATAAATAAATAAACTGTACAAGTAATTTCATTATTTGTTGGGCGTAGTGGCGCAGCGGTCAATTTATTCGTCTCTCACCAAGGTGAACCGGGTTCATTTCCGATTAATGCATGTGAGATTTTCGTAGTAAAATGCCATGTTCTGTGGTTCGGATTCCACGTAAAAAGGATTTCCCGTGGCTCATGATCACAAGATTAACGGTCACGTAAAACTACAACCATCCATTCATTATTTGTTTTGTCGTCCAATACTGAGTTCATAATTCATAATTAGAATTCCTAGACCTGTTGTTTTAGAGCATTTTAAAACGCTGACATTTGAAAGAAATATATAGGCATGAAGCAATAACATTCAGCATGCTAGGAGAATGTATAATTACTGTATTGACTGATAGATAATCCTTAATATAACTGCGTCAATCAATACAAATTATTGAAGTGATGGAAGCCTATTTTTTTCAGTGTTATCCAGTTCTATTCAAGAAAGCTTTTCAGTCGGTCAACACATATTAAGCCCAATTACATTAGGCGGGAAAACAAGTGTGTATATACACTAACCTGAAAAAAAAGTGACAGTCAGTCTGAAAGACTAGACTTTGTATCATTTTAAATGCTACAAATGCTGAAAAATGCTAGAAAGGCTGGAGGATCCTCGCTTCGCTGGAAGCCAAAGACTCTTGACATGTTAGAAAATTATCTGCTTAATACTTATCTTGCTTATCTTGTTTCAAATTACTCGCGAACGGCAAGTGCAAACCAAGGGCAAAGCAAGGTCTAGCGCGCGGGATGCCGTCACGCTCACCAGAGCGCGCGGGGACTTGCCCCTTCCATCCAGTCGAAAACACTTATGGTGGGCGATGTATTGAAGATAGAGATATGCTCTCCCGGACTTTTTTGTAGAACTTTTCATGCTGACCAATTCTTACGCTCATAGTATATTGATAATTTTAACGGTTTGCCCAGCGTAAGCTTAAGAAGCGCACGGAAACCAAGTTTGTTTTCGACGTTTTCACTGAAATCGTTACTGCTTAGCTTCCTTTGATCATGCATACATAATTTTCTACAGAATCTTTCCTCGAGATATCCTTTACAGAGTGGTGAAAACCGCATCAAAATCCATCCAGTGGTTCTCGAGATTACCCGTGACATCCAAGAATCGAAGATTTTTGTCTTATACTAACGAAGTAGAGATTGTCGGGGTACACATGTACCAAGCGGTACTATGACGTCACACACCTCACTGCATCTGGGTACATTTCGTCCCGTCACCGTAACGTAACGCCAGACCCCAGCGTAACGACGAACTCGACAAGATCATTTAAAATGATAAAAAAAAAGCTTTCGCTATCATTTTACCCTCCACGATCGGCTATTCCTACGGGCTAAGCGAGGGATGCCACCTCTACCGCCACTAAGGGCAGTGTCCTGAAGCTTGAGACTATGGGATGGGGATACAACTGGGGTGTGTGACCAGCACTTCACCCAGGCGGCCTCACCTGCAAAGCGAACAGGGGGCCTGATGAAGGTATAGGAAGAGTGGGAGGGATTGGCAAGGAAGTGGGAAGGAGGCGGCCGTGGCCTCACGGTAGGTAAGACGAAGACGAAGTGGGAAACCACGGAAAACCACTTCGAGGATGGCTGACGTGGGAATCGAACTCCCTCTACTCATTTGGGCCACCCGAGGCTGAGTAGACCCCGTTCCAGTCCTCGTACCACTTTTCAAATTTCGTGGCAGAGCCGGGAATCGAACCCAGGACTTCCGGAGCGGCAGCTAATCATGCTGACCGCTACGCAGCGGAGTCAACCTGAAAAAAAAAACACGAGTTATTATTACAAAATAACAAGCTTTTATGTACAAAATGTGAAGTACGTACCCTATTTTCTACATAAAAGCTTGTTAGTTTGTAAAAAGTCTCCTTTTTCAGGTTAGGGCATGTAATTACTTGTTTCCTGCTAAATGTAATTGGGCACAATCTGCGTTGACAGACTGTGGACCGACAACAACAACAACAACAACAACAACAAACAAACAAACAAACAAACAAACAACAACAACAACAACAAAACTTCCGTAGACTATATTTGGCAAAATTCATCAAGTAAATAAATTCAAGTATTTAGGAGAAATAATTCCACCATACGGATTGAACCGAGAAGCAAACAAAGAGAGAATTTCAAAATTACAGAAGGCCTATAAAATTACCTGGAACAGATATAACAACAAGTATTTCCGTGAAGAACTATACAGCCTATTTTCATATATCCTACTTATGTTAATTGCCTCTATCAACATACAAAATTTCAGTTTGATTGCTGTAATAGTTTCGTAGATATTGAGAACCGACTAAATATTGCGGATGGTCGCTGATCACTTTTGTGATATTTTCAATGTTTAGCTTGGCCCATTTGTCGGTCAAATTTTATTTATTGTTACTGAGATCCCCGAATGGTAATTATTTATTTACAATTGTTAATTGCTTAATCCATATGCATAATCTTGTTATCAATCACTTATTTATAGATATTATAGTTCTCACCTCGAGTGTTTCAGTCTCGCTATCTCAGGCGTCCTCACTCATGCCATACCAGACATCTACTGGTTGATCCACTGTCTGCTGAGTAATGTCGACTGACGTCACCCTGACTTTCGTTCGACCAATGGCAGGTCTTTGTCTGGTCGGGCGATCTCCAACCTTCGAGAGAGTTCTACGGTCCCTATTTAAGACGCCGCTTGCTGGCGTTCTTCATCACTTCGGATCAACCGCCACTTCTGAATCACTTCAACCCGCTGGTCACCGCTACCTCTCATCACACCATCGCTGATATCTACGCTAGCGAGCAGTTACGTCACAAGATCTGCACCATGACGTATTGCTCAAGATGGCAAGAATAATTGCCAGCCGCTGTACTCTTCAACATCACCTTAGAGGGGATACTTGGAATCGTCCTTCAAAATATCTCTGGATCAGCTCTTGGAAACTATAAATGTCATTCCTGCGCAAGAAAAGAAAGTTGACATTTTATCGATAGTGCACATAACTCTAGGCCATGTACGCCTCCTTCCAAGTAAACCGTGAAGACTTTTAAATCAACGTGTGCTAGCTGGAACTTTTTAAGGAGCTGGCTCTTCAACTCTCTTCAACTCTCTTCAAAGATAAGTTCAATTTTATAAAGAGCTTATATCATACCAGTTATTACACTCTTAATTATTTTTTATGGTTCTCTCTTTTTATAAACTGCATTTTTATATATTAAGCTCAACTTTTCTCCAATCAAGCAAGCTTTTCATGGACCTTTCTATAATCTGGGTTCTGTAATCAGGCCCTCACACTTTGCTACATTTATAATTGTTAATTTCTGTAATAAGCACTTAAGTGCAATTTGTTTGTTCATTATAAATTTATTATTAGGAATAAAAATTGTTAATGCATTGCTCCCTATATTTGTTTTCTAGTCACGTATTTCATGCCCAATACCCCGCACCGCTTCAGTCTAATTTTCTTGCATAGTTTTGGTGCCTCACCCCCGGGAAACATATCTGTTGCACCCTGGATCCCTATATAAGTTTAATATTGTGAATTTTGCATTAACAATTTTTGTTCATTGTGTTTCAACACTAATTCATATTGTACGTTTCAGCTTAAGGCGCATGTGCGGCAGAGGAGAGAAACGTAAGCTAAGCCGGTTTCTTCCGCATCAGACTAAACCTTACTACATAGCAAGCTGTCATCCTCTGACTTCCAGTACTCGAAGTCACAATATTGACGTGAGTAACAAACAACTTGTAAAATGCCTAACCTTGATGAAAAACTTAGCAACTCCAGAGCCTCTTGTAAGGGCAAGCTCACACGGTTTCGTACTTTCTTAACTGAACTCGAACCCCAAGAGCATAATCTTGACATAATTTCGCAGAGGCTTAAGAATTATGAACAAGCCTTTGAGAAATATGATGAGATACAATGCAGTATAGAAACTCAGCATCCGGACCAGCAAAGTGATAGGTTGGAAGTTGAAAAATTATACTATCAGGGATTTGCTGAAGCTAAACAGCTTATTAGGGCTTTAACTTTAAAAGAAAAACAAGAAGATCAAACTTCTGCAGCATCTTCTACATCTTCTTCACGCATTATATTACCCAAATTAGAAATACCCAAATTTACTGGTAAAGACATAGAATGGGAACCATTTTTTGAATTATTCAATTCTTTAGTACATGAGAATACTTCTATACCAGTAATACAAAAATTTCACTACTTGCGTCTGGCAGTTCAAGGCAACGCACTTAACCTGATTCAAGCACTTTCTTTGACCAGTGATAATTATGAAGTTGCTCTGAATCTTCTTAAGGATAGATATGGGAACATTCGTTTATCTATTCAACGCCATATACAAAGCTTATTCGAGTTACCTAACGTGCAAGCAGATAACAGTTTATCACTTCGTAAGTTGATTGACACCGCTGAGTTACACGTCAGAGCATTGTCCAATTTAAACCAACCTGTAAGTCACTGGGATTTATTTCTAGTTCACCTCATTTCTGCAAGATTGGATGCAAATACATTAAAAGCCTGGGAAACAGAACTTTCCCAGAATTTGCAATGCACTTATGAGGCGATTATTAACTTTTTGAAGGCCAGAAGCCAAGTCTTTTCCGCCATAGCTAATCAAAAAACTAGTAGTTCAGATTCAAAAGCCTTCTCAAAACATAAGGTTAGCAGTTCTAATCAAAGAATTTTAAGATCACAGGCTCTTCCTGTTGATGCTCGGTCACCTAACCAAATGCAAACGTGCGGTCTGTGTCAGCAATCGCATACTTTATACAATTGTGATGAATTTAAATCTTTATCAGTAGATGAAAGACGAAAGTTCATTACGAACAAAAAACATTGTTTCAACTGTTTGTCAGGAACGCATATGTTAAACAATTGCCGTTCACAACGTTTATGCTTTCATTGTAGGGCAAGACACCATTCACCTTTGCACAGGCATGAAAGACCACGGTTATCAGGACCAAGCAATTCCAATACCAAGTCTAACTCGGAGACTTCTCAAAATAGTGCGCAGTCGTATGCTCAAAGTTCTACCTCGCTTGGCAAAGTCCAGGTTTTATTATCTACCGTGCAGGTTCTATTGAAAAATTCTCACGGAAAATGGGTATCTGTTAGGGGATTATTGGATAATGCCGCTACCAACAATTTTATCAATGAATCGTTGGTACAAAAGTTAGGCCTTCCAAAACATCCTACCTCAATAAAGGTTACAGGAATAAACTGCTCTAAATCACAATCCTTAAGCTTTGCTAAAGTGGATCTTAAGGACTCTAATAATCTTGGTACGCAGTTGCAATTAGATTGTTTGATTATCAAGTCTATAGGCAACAATATTCCTGGCACTTCTTATCCTATTCAAAGTTGGAATATCCCGAATTTTGTCCAGCTAGCTGACCCTCATTTCAACAGAGCTTCACCCGTAGAGCTTCTTTTCAGCTCAAGCGTATTTTGGCAATGTCTTCATTCCAATAAAGTAAAAATTGCTCCTAATGTTTTCTTCCGCGAAACTGATTTTGGTTGGATTGCTACTGGCCAAATATACCGTAATCCTATTCAAACTGTATCGAATTGTTATTTTGTTGTACCGATTTGAGCCAAGAGCTAACCAAGTTCTGGGAACTTGAGAATGTTCAGGCTACTCCTTCTTCTTCTTCTAACGAAATTTGTGAAAAGTTATACAAGGAAACCACTGTCCGTACTGCTGAAGGCAGATTTATAGTAACTCTTCCACGTATTCCCAATCCTCCCGCCATTACGGGCTCGCATTCCAGAGCACTTAGGGCACTATTTGCTATTGAAAATCGGTTCAGACAAGATGCTTCTGTCAAAACTCAGTATGCTTCCTTTATGGAGGAATACGAATCATCCAATCACATGGAGGTAATTTCTAAATCAGAAGAAATTGACCATCCTTTAAATGAAATAGTTTATTTAAATCATCATCCGGTATGGAAAAATTCCTTAACACAGGACAATATAAGAGTAGTTTTCAATGGCTCATCACCAGATTCCAATGGAATCTCTTTAAATGATACCTTGCAATGTGGTCCCGCGATTCAAACAGATCTCACCTCTGTTTTGCTTAATTTTCGAAGGTTTCCTATTGCTGTAATCTCAGATATTAAGCAGATGTATCGGCAGATTCTCGTAAATTCTGAGCAGCAAGATCTGCAAAGAATATTGTGGCGCGATGAGAGTTCCAAACCCATAAAGATATTTAGATTGAAGACTGTGACATATGGCCTGAAGCCTTCAGCCTTTCTTGCGATTCGGTCTCTCCACATGTTAGCCGAGCAAGATGGTCATCTGTATCATCCTTTGGCCTCTGAGTCATTAAAAACGGCATTTTATGTCGACGATTTCTTGTGCTTTTTCCCTAATATTTCTGAAGCGCTCCTTGTGTGCGAAGATTTGAAATCCCTACTCCTAGGAGGTGGTTTTCCGCTCCATAAATGGACTTCAAATTCCACTGAATTTATATCAAAATTTTCATCAGAGGTCCCAGTTGATGAATTTGTTGCCATTCCTACTGATGAAGCAGCCGTAAAAGCATTGGGTGTTTTTTGGCGTCCTTCTTCTGATACCTTCTCTTATCAGGTACATCTGTCAGAATCTCCCCCTGTAACTAAGAGACAAGTTCTGTCAGAAATCGCAAAGATCTTTGATCCTTTGCAATATATTGCTCCTATAGTTATTGTTGCAAAAATGTTCTTGCAAAAGCTTTGGTCATTAAAATCAGACTGGGATGAAAATCTCCCCCTTCCTCTTGTAGAAGAATGGTTAGAGTATCGCAGCAGTTTGCTGGATCTCTCCAAGGTTTCTATACCCCGCCCTTTAATTTCTAATCCCTTATACCAGCAGTATGACCTGCATGTATTTTCTGATAGTTCAGAACGAGCTTATGGCTGTTGTGCATACATAGTAGGACGTTCCTCAGACACTTTCCCTGGATTTTCTAATTTAGTGTGCGCTAAATCTAAGGTTGCTCCACTTAAAACAGTATCATTGCCGAGATTAGAATTATGCTCTGCTTTAATGGCAACAGAATTAGCTACTAAACTAAATGTCAGTTTAAAGTTAAAATTTTCCCGCACATGTTTTTGGAGCGATTCTTCTATTGTATTAGCTTGGATTTCCAAGCCTTCTTCTCATTGGAATACCTTTGTGGCAAATCGCGTTTCTAAGATTCATGAAGTCTCTCATTCTGAACAATGGAGACATGTTCCTAGCCGTGAAAACCCCGCGGATATAATATCACGTGGTTGCACACCTAAAAAATTGATTTCTTCAGACCTGTACTGGAATGGTCCTCCTTGGCTAAGTCAGGAATCATCTTGCTGGCCTCGCTTAGCTAATCAATCTGTAGAAGAAATACCTGATGCCCGTAATGACCCTGTCACGTCGCATCTTACTTCTACTTCTACTAGCCTTTTTCATAGATACTCTTCATTTGATAAATTGATTCGTGTAGTGTCTTATATCTTCCGATGGAAATATTTAGTAATTGATCAACCATTGAAGCCTCAACCCTTTCTTTCCAGAGTAGAGTTAGAATTTAGATTTTGTTACTTGTTCAGCAGGAAGTATTTGCTCCTGAAAAGCAAGCTCTTATAAGTGGTAAAGATTTACCCAAGTCTAGCAGGCTTTCACCACTCACTCCTTTTCTAGACCAGGACGGCATAATACGTGTGGGTGGAAGATTAGCTATGTCTAGTTGTGAGGATGGGAAAAAGCATCCCATCATCCTTCCTTCAAAGCATCCTATCACTACCCTTATAATAAAAAAAGTTTCATTATAAACACCTTCATGCTGGCACTCGCACCTTGCTCTGTCTAATTCGTGAACTCTATTGGATCATCAATGGCGTTCATGAGGTTTCTTCTGTTGTCAAAAAGTGTATACCTTGCTTCAAGGTTAAACCACGGCCCGCCACGCAGATTATGGGTAATTTACCTCCATTTCGTTTGGAACCTAGTAAGCCCTTTGCTCTTACTGGGATCGATTACGCAGGTCCTTACATATATCAGACCAATCCCTCTTCATCTAAGCGCAAAATCTTAGGTAAACTCTACATCTCGTTATTTGTATGTATGGTGACGGGAGCTATCCACCTTGAGTTGGTGACGAACGCTTCTGTATCCTACTTTCTGGCCGCCTTTTCTAGATTTGCTGCTAGAAGGGGTGTTCCATCTGAAGTTTTTTCAGATAATGCAAAAATTTTTGTAGGCGCTTCTGATCTCTGGAAAAATGTGTTAAGCTCCCCTTCTGCTAAAGAAAAAATTTCCAACTTTCCCTATTCTAAAGGTTTCAAATGGCATTTCACCCCGCCTTATGCTCCCCATCATGGGGGCCGATGGGAGTCCTGCATCAAACTTACTAAAAGACAGCTTAAGAAAACTCTTGGTCCTACCATACTTTCTTATGAGGAATTCAACTCTTTGATTATTCAAATTGAAGGTATTGTAAATTCCAGACCTCTGACCCCTCTTTCAAACGATCCTAAGGATCTTTTACCTTTAACACCCAGTCACTTCCTGATTGGCTGTTCGCTTGCTGCTACTCCGCCTTTGCTGGTTCGACGCTGTGATCCTAACTTACCTATCTTTTGGAGAAAAGTAGAATCTTTGCGCTGTTCTTTTTGGCGCCGATGGAAGTTAGAATATCTCAGCTTGCTAAATAGGCGTGAGAAATGGCGGCTTCCTCAACCAGATGTACGAGTGGGGGACATGGTTCTTCTTCGAGACCCATCTCCGCCTCTCGTGTGGAACCTAGGTAGAGTTATTCACTGCCACTTTGGCCGTGATAAACGTGTCAGAGTTGTTGATGTTTTAACTAGTAAAGGTCGTTATACTAGACCCATCTCTGCTATTTCTGTTTTGCCTTTCGAGTCTTAGTTTCTCCTCGTCTGTTATCCATGTTTTGCTTTGACTGATTCTTTTGTTTGTTTTCATTCGGAGTTCTCGGAGCATGTTCACTTTTGTGATATTTTCAATGTTTAGCTTGGCCCATTTGTCGGTCAAATTTTATTTATTGTTACTGAGATCCCCGAATGGTAATTATTTATTTACAATTGTTAATTGCTTAATCCATATGCATAATCTTGTTATCAATCACTTATTTATAGATATTATAGTTCTCACCTCGAGTGTTTCAGTCTCGCTATCTCAGGCGTCCTCACTCATGCCATACCAGACATCTACTGGTTGATCCACTGTCTGCTGAGTAATGTCGACTGACGTCACCCTGACTTTCGTTCGACCAATGGCAGGTCTTTGTCTGGTCGGGCGATCTCCAACCTTCGAGAGAGTTCTATGGTCCCTATTTAAGACGCCGCTTGCTGGCGTTCTTCATCACTTCGGATCAACCGCCACTTCTGAATCACTTCAACCCGCTGGTCACCGCTACCTCTCATCACACCATCGCTGATATCTACGCTAGCGAGCAGTTACGTCACAAGATCTGCACCATGACGTATTGCTCAAGATGGCAAGAATAATTGCCAGCCGCTGTACTCTTCACCATCACCTTAGAGGGGATACTTGGAATCGTCCTTCAAAATATCTCTGGATCAGCTCTTGGAAACTATAAATGTCATTCCTGCGCAAGAAAAGAAAGTTGACATTTTATCGATAGTGCACATAACTCTAGGCCATGTACGCCTCCTTCCAAGTAAACCGTGAAGACTTTTAAATCAACGTGTGCTAGCTGGAACTTTTTAAGGAGCTGGCTCTTCAACTCTCTTCAACTCTCTTCAAAGATAAGTTCAATTTTATAAAGAGCTTATATCATACCAGTTATTACACTCTTAATTATTTTTTTATGGTTCTCTCTTTTTATAAACTGCATTTTTAGCCTACTTTCGATTTTTGCAAAAAATGAAAGTAGACTTATGAGATCAACACAGGGCGAAAAAAAAGTGTGTCTGTCTGTGTGTGTGTATGTGTGTGTGTGTGTGAGTCTGTGTGTGTGTGTGTGTGTGTCTGTGTGTGTGTGTGAGTGTGTGTACTCTGAATGTCTGTCCCCCCCTATCAATTCGAACACGGTGAAACCGAATTGAACGAAATTTGGTACAGAGGTAGCACTAGTAAAGGACACCTCAGTGTCATACTTTATATCGCCGCCATCTTTACCAAAACAGAATGGCGGCCACTCAAATGTTCAAAACGTAAAATCAAATTACGGCTAAACTAATCATCCGATCTCTACCAAATTTGGTGACAACATACCTTTATATAGGACGCGTCTTTCACCCAAAATTCAAGGTCATCGGCCATGCCATTTGAGGATGGCGGCCGTGTGAATTATGCAACCATTTTAATAAATAGCTTAAGACGCACCAATTCCGATTATCGAGCCTAGGGGGGTTTAAGCTATCCTGAAGGTCGTGATCCGTTATTTATTATAATTTAATATTATAATATTATACAGTATGAGTGGCTTAAAAGAGCTGAGCCGTTTGTATCACACGACAAGATGGCAGCTGTCCTCATGTGCCTGTCTTATATTTCAGTAGTTTTAGTATGTTGTATGTGATATACCGTACTGATACAATAATATAAACTTTGTATGAAATGATCTTTGATGAAGATGTACTGCAGTGAAGAAATCGTTTATTTAAAGTCATTATTTGCCAACAGTTTGAATCTAATATGTCAGTTAAGAACACCTGACGTCATGGATACGGTTAGCTCTGGGCTAGCATGTTAGTCTGACACGCAGTTGACTGGGGATCGAGTACTGCTACAGTTAGTTTTTTTTTTCTTGAATTATTTTACAAATGATGTGCTCGAGCTTTTTCCACAGATACTGAATAAAATGTCATTTAGCTCAAAGGAGAGGATAAAATATACACTCGTATATTAATAAAATCACAGTCCCAGCATCGCACATAAACAGAAGACAATAGGAAAAGGAGAATAGAAGAACTAGATACACGTTGTCATTAACCACAGCCTTCTTAATGCCTCTGTACGGTGCTGTCCTCTTGTGGATTATGTGGGTAATATTGTTCCAAACATAACGCTGTGTAAATGCCTGAGCTGGCCTCCTGAAGTATGGCAATTTTGTAATACTGGTAGTTCAACTATTAGCCACGATCGCGCTCCGAATACCTTTAAACACTGCCAGCTGGATCGCCTCCCTCTTGGCTACTTTAAACTGCCTACTCATTCAACACCCATAGAACACTGCCATCGTAGTACATTACGATGGCAGTGCATAGGCGTACAAGATAAAGATTAATTCACTGATAGGTCGCAGCACCACCTACTGTGATTGGGGCGGAGGATTCTTAATTTTGCAGGCTGGCTTAATATAGAGATTAACGGACGTGAATGCATTACAATAAGTTAGTAGTTTTGTTATTCAATCATCATAAAGTATATAATATTGATTTTGACACTTACTGGCTTATTATCAATATAAAAGAAAACAAACAATACATTGTGGTAGGGGTGATTGTGTTAGGGATGAGGACAAAGAGTCATAAAGATACCCATACATTTAGGAGAAAGTAGGCTATATGTTCTTTGCTGAACATCTTGTTATATATTAAGCTCAACTGTTCTCCAATCAAGCAAGCTTTTCATGGACCTTTCTATAATCTGGGTTCTGTAATCAGGCCCTCACACTTTGCTACATTTATAATTGTTAATTTCTGTAATAAGCACTTAAGTGCAATTTGTTTGTTCATTATAAATTTATTATTAGGAATAAAAATTGTTAATGCATTGCTCCCTATATTGGTTTTCTAGTCACGTATTTCATGCTCAATATCCCCGCACCGTTTCAGTCTAATTTTCTTGACCACAGTAGTTATTTTGGCCAGGCTTTCGCCTGATGCGTTTCGTTCTCCCGTATGGGGAAGTTTTAGGACAGAATTTATACTTCTCCAGTCGCCATGTTGGATTTTTATATATGTAGGTCTTAAGAGTTAAGTACTGTTACATGAAGATTATTGTGTACGTGTAGTATTCAAACTGCAATCGCATGATTAGGACACAATAATTAAAAACATGATCTTAAAATTTCGCACAGCTGCCATCTTGTTGTTATGGAAACAATTGAAAAAAATTAGATGCCAGTGGATTTACATTTGTATAAGGATTTACTGTACCAAGTGTCACTGCACTCGAATGATTAAATTGCGAGAAACGACCATGTGGATATTTATACTTCGCGTCGCCGCCATGTTGGATTTGTGATCACCAGGTTATTAAAAGTCATTTAGGTGAACTTATGTTCATAGCCCCTATGAACATTAAAAAATTCAGTTTGATTGCTGTAATAGATTCGTAGATATTGAGATCCATCTAAATATTTTGGATGGTCGCCATGTTGGATTGTTATATGTACTGTATAGGCCATAGAGTCAGGTACAATTAAAGGAAAATTATTGCGTAGGTTCATTATCCAACCTTTCACTTCGATCGCATAATTACGACACTAGAAATAAAAACATTATTTTAAAATTCGCACAGCCACCATCTTGAGGTTATGTAAACAATTGAACTAAATTAAATACCAGCGCATTACAATGTGTATAAACATTTGCTGTACCAAGTTTCATTGCGTTTGGATAATTAAATCGCGAGAAAGTTTATTTAAAATTTTCAACTTCGCTTGGCCGCCATATTCGTTTTTGTAGTTGCCCGGGTTTTGAAAGTCTTATTGATGAACTTCCAGTAGTGCTCTTTACCTCCATACAAAATTTCATGGTGATACCTCTAATAGTTTCAGAGATATAGAATGCCGGTGAAATATTTCGCACAGCCGCCATCTTGAGGTTATGTAAACAATTGAACGAAGTTAGGTGTCGGGGCATTACAATGGGTATAAACATATACTGTACCAAGTTTTATTGCGTTTGGTTGGTTAAATCGCGAGAATTGTCTATTTAAAAGTCGCAACTTCGCTTGGCTGCCATGTTGGTTTTGTAATTACCAGGTTTTCAAAAGTCACATAAGTGAACTTCTATTAGTTCCCTTTATCACCGTACAAAATTCCAGGGTGATATCGGTAATAGTGTCGGAGATATTGAATGCTTGTGAAATATTTCGCACAGCCGCCATGTTGGATATGTGAGACGTAACAAACTTTGAAGGGCACGGTCGGGGTCGTCCGGAATAGTGCTATGAACTTACCGAGTTTCATTGAAATCGCTCCAGCCGTTTAGAAGTTATTAGGGGTGGGGTTGGGGTACACACCACGACACACACACACGTACACACCGACAGACACACGGACAAAAGGTGATCTCGTAAGCCTATTTTTTTAGCCTACTTTCGATTTTTGCAAAAAATGAAAGTAGACTTATGAGATCAACACAGGGCGAAAAAAGTGTGTCTGGCTGTGTGTGTGTATGTGTGTGTGTGAGTCTGTGTGTGTGTGTGTCTGTGTCTGTGTGTGTGTGTGTGAGTGTGTGTACTCTGAATGTCTGTCCCCCCCTATCAATTCGAACACGGTGAATGCGAATTGAACGAAATTTGGTACAAAGGTAGCACTAGCAAAGAACACCTCAGTGTCATGTTTTATATCGCCGCCATCTTGACGGAAACGTAATGGCGGCCACACAAATGTTCAAAGCTTAAATCAAATTACGACTAACCTAATCATCCGATCTCTACCAAATTTTGCAACAACATAACTTTATAGAGGAAGCATCCTTTGACCAAATAACTAGGTCATTAGCCTAATAGTTTGCGGATGGCGGCCATCTTTGTGTGAAAATCAATTCCCCCTATTAATTCAAACACGGTGAAACCAAATGGAACGAAATTTGGTACAGAGGTAGCACTAGCAAAGGGCACCTCAGTGTCATGTTTTATATCGCCGCCATCTTGACAGAAACGTAATGGCGGCCACACGAATGTTCAAAGCTTAAATCAAATTACGATTAACCTAATCATCCGATCTCTACCAAATTTTGCAACTACATACCTTTATGGAGGGAGCATCCTTTGACCAATCTAATAGGTTATTAGCCTAATAGTTTGCGGGTGGCGGCCATCTTTATGTCAAAATTGATTCCCCCTATTAATTCGAACACGGTGGAACCGAATGGAACGAAATTTGGTACAGTGGTAGCACTAGCAAAGGGCACCTCAGTGTCATGTTTTATATCGCCACCATCTTGACTGAAACGTAATGGCGGCCACACGAATGTTCAAAGCTTAAATCAAATTACGATTAACCTAATAATCCGATCTCTACCAAATTTTGCAACTACATACCTTTATGGAGGGAGCATCCTTTGACCAATCTAATAGGTCATTCGCCTAATAGTTTGCGGATGGCGGCCATCTTTGTGTCAAAATCGATTCTCCCTATTAATTCAAACACGGTGAAACCGAATGGAACGAAATTTGGTGCAGAGATAGCACTAGCAAAGGGCATCTCAGTGTCATGATTTATATCGCCGCCATATTGACAGAAACGTAATGGCGGCCACACAAATGTTCAAAGCTTAAATCAAATTACGATTAGCCTAATCATCCGATCTCTAGCAAATTTAGCAACAACATACCTTTATGGAGGGAGCATCCTTTGACCAAAGTAATTGGTCATCAGCCTAATATTTTGCGGATGGCGGCCATCTTTGTGTGAAAATCAATTCCCCTTATCAATTCGAACACGGTGAAACCGAATGGAACGAAATTTGGTACAGAGGTAGCACTAGCCAAGGGTACCTCAGTGTCATGTTTTATATCACCGCTATCTTGACGGAAACGTAATCGCGGCCACCGAAATGTTAAAAGCTAAAATGTAATTACGACCAACCTAATAATCTAGTCTCTACCAAATTTTGCAACACCATATCTTTATGTGGGAAACATATTCAGACCAAACTGCAAGAACATCAGCCCAATAGTTTGCAGATGGTGGCCAAGTATGTGTGCAAATCGATTCCCCCTATCAATTCAAACACGGTGAAACCGAATTGAACGAAATTTGGTACAGAGGTAGCACTAGCAAAGGGCACCTCATATTCATGTTTAATATCCCTATAGCACGTTGTATTTCAACAAGCTACTACAGCCAACATTCAATCATACTCCTTGAAAAGGACAAAGAGTTATAACAATACCCATGCATTTAGGAGAAAGTAGGCTATATGTTCTTTACTGAACATCTTGTTCATAAATGAAAATTGGCTGAAAAATCAATATCGGGGAATGCTAAATTAAGACATTAACACAGTCATCAAACCTGATGCATTATACGCCTCGGAAACCTTTCTTATTGGAGGCAGAACTCTTATTAAAGACATAGAGAAGCAAGAGAGGAAAATATTGAGGAAAATCTTTGGTCCAGTCTGCGTAGAGGGAATCTGGATGAAACGGAAGTCTCAGTAGCTATATCTTCACGCTGAAAAGATCACCGACACATTCAGGAAAAGGCGATTCAAGTTCTAAGGCCACATTCCTCGTATGACCAATGACAGACTGACGAAGAGGATTCTCAACCTTGCTCTTTCAATGAAAGTCAAGACCAACTGGCTTAAGGAAATAGAGGAAGAGCTTCAGGAAGAGGAAATCATACAAGACAGATCCAAATTCAGAACAGTTGTCAACATTTATCTTTTTATGTTCGACGATGTCGAAATGTAAATATTATGTCAGAAAACTGTATCATAATGAGGGTCATTATAACACTATTTTTAGTCTATTTTCATTTTATATATATATAAAAAAAAAGGTTTATGAGATCACCTTTAGTCCGTGTGTGTGTGCGCGTGTGTGTGCGTGTGTGTGTTGGTGTGTGTGTGTGTGTCCCACTAATAACTTCTAAATGGCTGGAGCGATTTCAATGGAACTCGGTAAGATCATAGCACAATTCTGGACGACTCCGACCGTGCCCTTCAAATTTTATTGTGTCTCACCAATCCAACATGGCGGCTGTGCGAAATATTTCACTAGAAATCAGTATTTCCGAAACTATTACCTACATCACCCTGAAATTGTGTACGGTGATAAAGGGCACTACGAGAAGTTCACCTGTGAGACTTTCAAAAACCTGGTAGCTACAAAACCAACATGGCGGCCAAGCGCAGAGAGACATTTAAATAGACTTTTCTCGCGATTTAACCATCCAAACGCAATAAAACTTGGTACAGCAAATGTTTATACACATTGTAATGCACTGGCATCTAATTTAGTTCAATTGTTTACATAACCTCACAATGGCGGCTGTGCGAAATATTTCACCGGCATTCTAGCCTATATCTCCGAAACTATTACAGATATCACCTGAAATTTTGTACGGTGATAAAGGACACTGGTACAAGTTTATCTATGTAACTTTCACACACCTGAAAAGTGCAAAACGAACATGGCGGCCAAGCGAATTTGAAACATTTTAATAGAGTTTTCTCGTGATTTAACTCTCTGAGCAAAGTGAAATGTGGTACAGTAAATGATTAATTGATTATACATATTGTAATGCACTGCCATCTAATTTAGTTCAATTGTTTACATAACCTGAAGATGGCGGCTGTGCGTAATTTTATAATTGAGTTTTTATTGCTTGTGTCGTAATCATGCAATCGAAGTGAAAGTTTGAATAATGCAGCTACGCAATAATTTCCTCTTAATGGTACATAACTCTATGGCCGATACATATAACTATCCAAAATGGCGAGCATCCGAAATATTTAGACGGTACTCAATATTTACGAATATTTTACACCAATCAAACTGAATTATTTATGTTCATAGAGGCTATGAACATAAGTTCACCTATAGGACTTTCAGTAACCTTGTGAGCACAAATCCAACATGGCGGTGACGCGAAGTATACATATTTAAATGGACGTTTCTCGCGATTTAACCTTCCGAGTGCAGTGAAACTTAGCACGTGAAATGCTTATACAAATGTTAATCCACTGGCATCTAATTTTATTCAATTGTTTTCATAACCACAAGATGACAGCTGTGCGAAATTTCAAAATTAAGTTTTTGTTTCTTGTGTCGTAATCATGCGATCGAAGTGAACATTTGAATAGTGAAGCCACGCAATAATTGTTCTTTTTGGTACATAACTATATGGCCTATACATATACAACAATCCAAAATGGCGACCATCCGAAATATTTACGCCGTTCTCAGTATCTAAGAATCATTTACAGCAATCAAACTGATTTTTAATGCTCATAGAGGCTATTAACGTACGTTCATCTATAAGACTTTCAATAACCTGGTGAGGACCAATCCAACATGGCGGCGACGCGAAGTATACATATTTAAGTGGACGTTTCTCGCGATATAACCATCCGAGTGCAGTGGAACTTTGTACAGTAAATGCTTATACAAATGTTAATCCACTGGCATCTAGTTTATTTCAATTGTTTTCATAACCACAAGATGGCAGCTGTGCGAAATTTTAAAATCTCGTTTTTATTTCATGTGTCCTTATCATGAGATTGACGTTTGAATACCACACGTAAACAATAATCTTCATGTAATAGTACATAAATAAAAATCCAACATGGCGACCATCTGAAATATTTAGACGGTTCTCAATATCTACGAATCTATTACAACAATCAAACTGAAATTTTGTATGTTGATAGAGGCAATTGAACGCTCTATTCAGTACATAAAAATGGCGAAATCTCGACAGATATTTATGAATATTTGTGTTCGAACATAAAATAGTTATAATTATCGTCGAACATGAACAGTCGTCTGCAACCCGCCTATAATGGTAATTAAGAAACTCGTATGGAAATTATAAAACTAGCTTCGCTCGTTTTATAAACATACTCGTGTCTTAATTATTGCCATTATTGGCTCGTTGCATAATGTACTATTGCGGAGAAAATCAGTCTCAGAACCAGGAAACCATGGACTGAAGAACGGAAGAAACACTTCAGTGCCCAGATGAAGAGATTTTGGTAGAAGAGAAGATCAACATTATTTGCTATATGATTTCTCTCGCGCTCCTTAGATGGGCATAACGATGTGAAAAAAAAACAACAAACCAAAAAACAAAAAGAACAAAAAACAAATAACAATACTAACACGTAGTTGCCTAGTGGATGAGAGAAGACAAGGGAAATTGGCATAATAGACAGCTGACAGGATCCTGGCATAACTACAAGTAGAAGTACTGTCAAATCTAAATCGAGGCCTCAGGATAGTCCCACAATGTGTGAGTCCCTGCGAGACCTGCTGTAGATAACGCAATAAGAGGAAAACGATTTCCTTGCGACACCACCGCATCTTCGGGCCAAGTCAAGTGGTGACATTGCACTCGAAGGGAATCCATTATGGTTTCAATTCACAGCTCTCAAGATTACTGTTGCCGAACTCGCTTAAAGTAGAGCACTCAGGGCCCAACATTCCAAGAAAGTTCATTACATTCACAGCAGCAAAAACTGGTCGCTATTTATTGAATGAGGTGTACAGCAGAATCTACCGCAGGCTCCCACAGGAGAATATAATACAATGTAACGGAGGTTCAGACGAAGGATTTTCTTATGTTCACCATGGTTCATCAACCCTGCGTATTTTATGTTTCCGAATGGGTTTCAAGTAGAGTTGTCCCATATATCGAAATATCGCTCGAAAGATTTATCTTCATCTTTTTCCCAAGATTGGTATTTACTATAAATTCGATCGAGATTTATCTTTATGCAGCTTAGATGGCTATTGACATTTATACCAACCTTCTTAAATTCCCTGTAACCCCAAATACTCTTTGACCCGACAAAAAGTCTTTGTTGAAACATCATTTAACATTTACCTTTCTCCTAAAGAATTGAAGTATTGATTTCACGTGCTCTGTAAAAGTGCTATTTGATAAAAACAAATACATAAATAAATACATAAATAAATAAATGGTAGATAAATGGATAAATTAATAAATAAAAATAAATAAGCAAATACAATGATAAGTAATAAATAAATAATTATAAAATAATACATAAAAATATATAAATAAATAGTACTCGCTGAAAAGGGTATTAAGGACAAAGTTTTTTTTTTGTCGTGTGGCCTCCAAGAAGGCCTAGTGCAGGTCTTTCTAGTCGACGCCCGTGGGCGACCTGCGCGTCCGGATGAGAGATGGAATGGGGGAAGAGGAATGAAACTGGTCAAGGATGTGGAAGGAAGCGGCCGTGGCCTGTCAGAAGGTACCGTCCCAGAATTTGCCTGGTGTTGAAAATGGGAAACCACGGAAAACCGTTTCAAGGACGGCCGACAGTTGGGCTCGAACCCTCGCGTCTACCGAGTCAGCAGAGAGTTTGGCCCCATGATCTAACGCTGTGCTTTAGCCTGCGTAGTCACTGCAGTCGGTAAGGACCAAGTAACGATAGGGTACAAGAAAGAAAACATTACTGTCAACTGCTTAGAATTCGCTGACGACCTTGTGCTGCTGTCAGAGGACATCGAATCAGCTATAATGGAAGTTCACACTTGTGAAGAAATGGCGGGGAAACCCGGCCTTCTGATATAGTTTGAAAAGACCCATTTCATGAACAACATTAAAGAAGCCCCGAGATACATAATGGCAACAAAAGAGGATAAAATAAGTAAAGTTGTAAATTTCAAGTACCTTGGTGAGATAATCCAACCTAACAATACGCTCGTTTCTCAATGTACCACCCTAAAAGTAGTTGTCATACCGTCTTGCAAACAAGCCGACGATATGTTTATTTGTCCCACTTATGTGGTGAAATGAATGTGAATGCATTATTATTATTATTATTATTATTATTATTATTATTATTATTTATAGAGCCTCCGTGGCTTAGGCGGCAGCACGCCGGCCTCTCACCGCTGGGTCCGTGGTTCAAATCCCGGTCACTCCATGTGATATATGTGCTGGACAAAACGGAGGCCGACAGGTTTTTCTCCGGGTACTCCGGTTTTCCCTGTCACAATTTTATTCCAGCAACACTCTCCACTATCATTTCATTTCATCTGTCATTCATTTAATCATTGCCCCGGAGGAGTGCGACAGGCTTCGGCAGCCGGCACACTTCATATCCTCGCCGCTACATGGGGGCTTCATTCATTCCATTCCTGACCCGGTCGGAGACTGGAAGCAGGCAGTGGATTTTCATGTCATTATTATTTATATTTATTTATTTATTTATTTATTTAGTATGTTTCGACCCATACAAGATCACATAAAGCAAGTTATGTTCTGTTGCTGTTATTTTTCTTGTTCTTCCAGAATTCTTTCATCATGTCGCTATGTTGAGCTCGACGTTCGTCTGTCCATTTTCCCCTAGGTCTGCTGGGCTTATCTTCTGATGCAGCTTCCCAAGTGTAGATCTTATGTCTGAAAGTGTTGCGGTCTTCGATATCTGTGGGTGTGATGTTGGCGTTATTGAGATCAGTTTGGACTTGTTTAATCCAAACCGTTGTCGTCTTTAATTTTTGTGAATACATCAATATTTTCTTTGTTAATCGGTTGTCATCTAGCCTCATAATGTGTCCTTAAAATTTCAAGCGCCGATTACGGAAATCGGTTTCAATATTTGAATATTTTTCTGTGATCTTGTGCGATTGTAAACGATATCCTTCATCTGTAAGTCTTGGGACAAGTATTTTTCGGATGATTTTCCTTTCAGCTTTCTTGATGTTTTCAAGATCCCCTTTATAATTGAGGTTTAAGGTCTCACTGGCGTAGAGTGTTTCGGGTTTGATGACCGTCGCGTAATGTCGAATAATAATGATAATAATAATAATAATAATAATAATAATGGAAGCACCATATGCTTCTGAAAGGCTGATTATTGGGGGCAGATAATTAATTAAAGACGTGGAAAAGCAAGAAAGGAAAATCCTAAGAAAAATGTTTGGACCAGACGGTACAGGGGGAATCAGGATGAAAATAAAATCCCAAGACTTATGCCAGCACTCGGAGAAAATCTCAGACACATTTAGGAAAAGACGATTGAAATTTTACGGGCATATCCTCAGGATGGGCAATCAGCGACTGACCTTGCCCTGTAAATGAAAGTTAAGAACACCTGGCTGCTTGAAGTTGGAAAAGATCTTCAGGAACTATGACATTGTACTAGACAGAGCTAAGTTCAGAGATTTACAGACAATCCAAGCACTATCACCAACAAAACCTGGTCAGAAGATCGCATGAGAAGCCACAGCGAGAAGATGAAGAGATTTTGGGAGAAGAGAAAGGCAATGCCATCAGCCAAATAAGTTCAATCGTGCTCCTTAGTTGGGCATGACGAAGAAAGAATAATAATAATGGACTAAAGCAGAGATTCCCATTAGTGGTCGATTTTAGCTTGCCAGTGGGCGCAATGGACAGAATGTGAATTCGATGGGCGATGTGAAAAGAAAAAAAAAAAAAGAAAAAAGGGGGGAAAAAAATGGTGGGCAAATAATTCAGTTTTTATATATACAATATGACCGAGAAGTTTTTGCCTATAAAACAAGGAATAAAATAAAATTGCAAACAAGTAATTTTATTATGTCAAATAATCTTGCCAGGAAAACTAGAAATAGGTTAGAAATTGAAAAGCGAGGGGATCTTAGAATTTTTCTAACAAAATTGGCTCCTGACATCAACAAATTGTTTGAAACTCATCACATCCATCCCTCACATTAATTAGACATAGGTATTCATGTTGTTTAATTAATTAGATATAAAAATTCCTGTAGTTATTTTAAATTCATTTCATTAATTCTTATTCCTTTTTTAGACCTATTATTTGTAAATTTTAATGTAAATAATTGTACCTAAATAAACATGATGTACCTATTAAGAGAAAATGTCCGTAAAGATCCACATTTCTCAACTTATATGTAAGTTATATATTTGAATGTATGTGTTAGTAATTTTAAGATTTGTGTATTTTTAGCCTACTTTTCACATTTTGCAAAAATGAGGAAAAAGTAGTCTTATGAGATCGGGCAAATGTGTGTCTGTCTGTCTGTCTGTCTGTCTGTCTGTCTGTCTGTCCTTCTGTCTGGCTGTGTGTGTGTCCCCCCCTATCAACTCCTAAACGGCTGCAGCAATCAAAACCAAATTTAGTATGAGTAAAGATGTGCACCGGAATAGCTCACGTCCATATTTGAAAATGATGTCAGTGCTACCAACTGCTGAAAAAACGCACTAGAAATTTGAGCTCCATGTTGGATATCCTGCAAGGTATGCATAGGAGCTATTCCAAAATTGGCACACATGTAGATAATACTATTTCAGTTTAATTTCCAGGAGGCCAACCATGACAGTGTTGCCAAAATAATTTTAAGCCTTCTGATAGGTCCAATATTTAAATGCGTATAACTTCTACACTATCAACTGGATTTCAACCAAATTTTGTATGTAATATCTGTACATAAACAGATATGACTGAGCGTATTCTTAGGAGCCACCAGGGTTGCCAACTGTTAATAATTGCTCTCTCTATTTTTTTTTATCCAAATACCAATATATCAGAATGTGTGCAAGCCGACAGCTTTAAACTATGCACACGTATAGTACCTGACATGTTTGATTAATTTTGGAGTAACTTATATACGTCAGTTCTACCAACATGATTCTAAGCCTGCTGATAGGGCCAATTTTTAAATACATGTAACTTCTATACTATCAGTAGGATTTCATCCAAATTTCGCATGTGCTATGTGTAACATATCAGATATGACTATAAGTATTCTTCAGTGCAATCAGGGCTGCCAACTGTTAATAAATGCTGTCTATATTTTTTACCCTAATATCAATATATCAGAAAGTATGCAAGCCAACAGCTCTATACTTTGCACACGTATAGCACCTGACATTCTAGATTAATTTGGAGTAATTAATACAAGGCAGTGCTGACAGCATGATTCTATGCCTGCTGATATGTCCAATTTTAAAATACATGTAACTTCTATACTAACAAATGGATTTCATCCAAAATTGGCACAACAAGATATCATAATATTTCAGATTATTTCTGACCAGCACACGGATGGTATTGTTGGCAACATGCTTTTACGCCTGCTGATAGATCCAGTGTCTAACTGCATGTAACGTCCATTGGACTTCAACCAAATTTTGTATTCTGTACCTTAAGAGATGGAACTAAGAATATATTCAGTCACCAGGGCTGCCAACTGTAGTTCTCTATTAGGCTGCATTATACCAGTTATATTTTGAACTAATTAGATATTTCGATATTACCAACTTAATTTCGTCATTATTCTAGATAGGTTCATATTCTGTAGAATAATCATTGGCATGAAAAGTAGGCTGTATAGTTCTTAACGGAACTTCTTGTTTGAAATGAGGTGGGCGAAAACAAATTATAAATCTCGAAAGTGGGCGATGGTCAGAAAAAGTTTGGGAAACTCTGGACTAAACTGTGAAGCAGCTCGGTACGTCACGTCATGTCGCCTTGTTTTCACACGCTTCAGTCGGGATCGTCTGCCAAGACATTAGCATGTTGCATATGACTCTCGTAACGTGGAATTACCTCACGGACACGCTCTGATGCGCGCCCAAATTGGAATGTAGTAACATATAGCGCTATTGTTCGGCTAACATATTGCACAGTACAACCCAAATTCTATTTCTGATGGCGAAACCTTGCCTTATTGTTGTTTCATTCAAGGGCTTGGGACGCCATGAATGTGTTGTGTAGCATTCAGTAGTGACTGGCGCTTGAATTGTCAAGATATCAGGACCCGGATTATGACGATATGTCATTCTGATTGATTCTGATTGATTCTGATCATAGTTTCCCCATTTTTGAAATACTAATTTATGACGTAATTTTTAGCCTACTTTTCACATTTTGCAAAAATGAGGTGAAAGTAGACATATGAGATCGATCCGGGCAAATGAGTATCTGTCTGTCTGTCTGTCCTTCTGTCTGTGTATATGTGTGTGTGTGCCCCCTCCCCCCTATCAACTACTAAACGGCTGCAGAAATCGAAACCAAATTTGGTAGATCAATATCTGAATATCTCAAGCCCATATTTGAAAATGACGTCAGTGCTATCAACTGCGGAAAAAACGCAATTGAATTTTGAGCTCCATATTGGATATTTTGGAAGGTATCCATGGGAGCTATTCCAAAATTGGCACACATATAGATAATAATATTTCAGTTTAATTTCCAGGAGGCCATACATGGCAGTGTTGCCAAAATGAATCTAAGCCTGCTGATAGGTCCAATTTTAAATGCATATAATTTCTACACTATCAATTGGATTTCAAGCAAGTTTCGTATGTACTATGTGTACATAAACAGATATGATTGAGCGTACTCCTCAGAGCCACCAGGGATGCCAACTGTTAATAAATGCTCTCTATTTTTTATATCAAAATACCAATAAAAGTTATCAGAAAGTATGCAAGCCAACAGCTCTATTTGCAAACGTATTATACCTGATATTCTAGATTAATTTGGAGTAACTAGTATACGTCAGTGCTGCCAACAGGATTCTAACCCTGCTGATAGGTCCAATTTTAAAATACATGTAACTTCTATACTAACAAATGGATTTCATCCAAAATTGGCACAACAAGAGATCATAACATTTCAGATTATTTCTGACCAACACATGCATGACATTGTTGCCAACATGATTTTTACGCGCGCTGATAGATACAATGTATAACTGCATGTAACGCCCATGCTATCCATTGGGCTTCAACCAAATTTTGTATTCTGTATGGAACTAAGAATATATTCAGTGACCAGGGCTGCCAAATGTAGTGCTCTATTAGGCTACATTATACCAGGTATATTTCGAACTAATTAATAATTTCGATATTACCAACTTAATTTCGTCATTATTCTAGATAGGTCCATATAGATTAATCATTGGCATGAACCTTAAATTTTAAGAAAACTAGGCTCGTTAGTTCGTCACGGAACTTCTTCCGTATTGATAAACTAATTGAGTAATAAATATGTAAAATTTGGTTGAAGTCCGATGGATAGCATGGATGTTACGTGCAGTTAGGCATTGGATCCAACAGCGCGCGTAAAATCATGTTGTCAACAATGTCAAGCATGTGCTGGTCAGAAATAATCTGAAATATTATGATCTATTGTTGTGCCAATTTTGGATGAAATCCATTTGTTAATATATAAGTTACATGTGTTTTAAAATTGGACCTATCAGCAGGCTTAGAGCCATGTTGGGAGCACTGACGTATATTAGTTACTCCAAATTATTCTAGAATGTCAGGTACTATACGTGTGCAAATTTTAAATCTGTTGGCTTACATACTTTCTGATGTATTAATATCAGGGTAAAAATAGATACAGCATTAATTAACTGTTGGCAGCCCTGGTTGCCCTTAAGAATAGTCATATCTGTTAGCGTACACATAGCACATACGAAATTTGGTGGAAATCCAATTGAGAGTGTAAAAGTTACATGTATTTAAAATTGGTCCTATCAGCAGGCTTAGAATCATGTTGGTAGTACTGACATACATAAGTTACTCCAAATTAATCTAGAATGTCAGGTAGCCTACTATATGTGTGCATAGTTTAAAGCTGTCGGCTTGCATACTTTCATATATATTGGTATTTTGATAAGAAAATAGAGAGAGACCATTTATTAACAGTTGGCAGCACTGGTGGCTTTTAAGAATACGTTCAGTCATATCTGTTTATGTACACATAGTACATACGACATTTGGTTGAAATCCAATTAATAGTGTAGAAGTTAGGCCTATATGCATTTAAAAATTGGACCTGTCAGCAGGCTTAGAATCATTTTGGCAACACTGCCATGCATGGCCTCCTGGAAATTACACGGAAATATTAATATCTATATGTGTGCCAATTTTGGAATAGCTCACATGCTTACCTTCCAAGACATCCAACATGGAGCTCAAATTTCAATTGCGGTTTTCCAGCAGTTGGTAGCACTGACATCATTTTCAAATATGGCCTTGAGATATTCAGGTATAGATCTTTACTCATACCAAATTTGGTTTTGATTGCTGCAGCCGTTTAGGAGTTGATAGGGGGGGGGGGCATACACACAGCCAGACAGCTAGACAGACAGACAGACAGACAGACATAAATTTGCCCGGATCGATCTCATAAGTCTACTTTTTTCTCATTTTTGCAAAATGTGAATAGTAGGCTAAAAAGTATTGATCAGGGGAGCATTTAACCTATTTATTACTCAATACGTCATTTTTGTCATATTTTATTTTAGGTCATTTTATAAAAGTTGTTCCTTGAGTCCTTAGTCTTCTGACTGGTTTTATCAGCTCACAATAGCCCCTTACCCTGAGCTAATCATTTCATCTCTACATAGCTACCATACCTTACATTCGAGGCAATCTGTTCATTCAGTCTCGTGTGGCAAAACTGAGAAGAGGCGCGTTTGATTCCTACCTCAAACATCCTGGAAGTTGTTTTCCGTGGTTTCTCCACATTTACTCCAGGCAAATGGCGGGATAGTACCTAACTTAAGGCTACGACCACTTCCCACTCGGTTTGGCTGCGTGGCTCAGGGGTAATGTCTCGCTTGCTGAGCCCAAGGTTGCAGGTTCGAAACCTGGCGCAGTCAGCTGGCATTTGAGGGTGCGCAAATGCGAGGGAGCCGTGTCAGTACATTTACTGGCACGTCAAATATCCCCTTCGGGGCAAAATTCCGGCACCCCGGCGTCTCTAAAAGCCAGTGTAGTTAAAAGGGACGTAAAATCAATAACATTATTATTACTTCCCACTCAAATCCTACTTCAATTTGAAATAATAATAATAATTATAATAATAATGTTATTGATTTTACGTCCCTGTTAACAACTGAGGCTTTCAGAGACGCAGGGGTGCCGGAATTTCGCCCCGAAGGGATCTTTAACGTTCCAGTAAATCTACTGACACGGCTTCCTCACATATGAGGACCCTCAAATGCCGATTGATTGCGCCAGGATTCGATCCCGCTATCTTGAGCCTAGCTGGTTAGAACGTTACCGCTGAGCCACACAGCCAGTTCAATTACAAATACACACACTAGTTCAGACATCACAGTGACACGGGTTATCAGACAAATACATGGGGCTACATGACCACGATTTCACAAAGTCTCTGAAGAATCATCCTACATGACCACGATCTCACAAAGTCTCTGAAGAATCATCAAAAACAACAAAAACAAGATGATGATAATTGTCGTTTTAAGGGGCCTAACATCTAGTGTAGGTTATCGGCCCCTAATGGTTTGGGTGATCGTGAAGATGACAATGAAATGTAAACTATGACTAAAACTAACTACTAACTTATATACTAGAAGAAGAAATGGAAAACAAAAGGCGAATAAGGCAAATAAAGGACAGGAGGAAAAGAAATGCCCTCAACCCTCGAAGAATGGGGATTGAGGGACTTGGAAGGAAGGAGAGCCATGAAAGGCGGATAGGAAAGTGAAAGTGGCGAGGGTCACCCCAGAGTAATGGATAAAAGGGGAAAACCGGACCCAGCTCAGGAATCCCTCGGGGTCGCCAACTCCCGAACTCACCAGCCGTGAGCCCCTGAGGGTGTAGCAATATCTAGGGTGCACCAGAAGTGGTGGGGTTACATACACCCTTCCTCCTTGAGGGCCTTGAGCAGAAGGCAGGAGATGACATGAAAAGAAAAAGAAGGCTGACCCCTCGCAGAAGGAGGGTATCAGAAAAGATGAGACAAGGGCCAATTAAGGCGGGAAAGGAAGAGACTCCCTAGGCCTCGGATACCCTAATACCGTCGGGGTCGGAAGAGAACAAGAGTTGACCAAGTGAGGTCGACAGGAAAGAAGACGGAGAGGAGCCCGGCACAAGTAAGTGGAAGCAATGCCGGACTGAGCTGGGGCCCCGTGGTCTTCAACCCATGCCCCACTAGATGTGAGCCCCTGGGGGGCCCTTGCCCATTTCATTCATTTTATCTCTCATAAACTCCTCTAATGAGGTTTACGCCTGGAAGGGCATCCGGCCGTAGAAACCACCCGCCACACAAAGACTTTGATGCATCTCATACCCGATCCCGTTGAAAACTGGAATAGAAATGGGTAGACATAGACTGCTGCACATAGCCGCTGCCCTAAGGAATAGCTGTCTTTCTTGACCTTTGCCTTTGTAACTCTCTTACTCGGGTAGCATTTCAAGGCTTAGAGGAGTCTGAACAGCTGTGAACTTGACAAGGCTGAAGTGGCACGCACCGTTACTAATATTAGGAAGGTTCATATTCCTGGAATGATACGACAGTAACCGGTTCCTCTCAGACTATCGATCAGAGGTCACCACCCATCGAGAGGGCATGTTAACGGACATTCCGGAGTGAGGACTTCCTCTCCTTACCTGCTTGTTCTTTGATGGGACTTGCAAACTCGATCTTCAGTCCCTCGGTCATCGGCCTCGTGTAGCTGGGTGTGTGTTGAACATGTCTCATAACCTGTATTGCTGTGATGACTGTAGTACTGTAGGGACCCCAGCTGAGTACGGCATTGCTTCCACTTACTTGTGCCGGGCTCCTCTCCGTCGCCTTTCCTGTCGACCTCTCTTGGTCAACTCTTGTTCTCTTCCGACCCCGATGGTATTAGGGTATCCGAGGCCTTGGGAGTCTTTCACTTTCCCGCCTTAATTGGCCCTTGTCTCATCTTTCCTGATACCCTCATTCTTCGAGGGGTCAGCCTTCTTTTTCTTTCCATGTTATCTCCTGCCTTCTGCACAAGACCCTCAACTAGGCAGGGAGTGTGTATCCCCACCACTTCTGGTGCACCCTGGGTATTGCTACACCCTCAAGGGCTCACGGCTGGTGAGTTTGGTAGTTAGCGACCCCAAGGGATTTCTGAGCTGGGCCCATTTTGTCCCGTTTTTCCTCTGACCGTGGGGCGGGCCCTCTCCTCTTCCCCCTTTCTTATCTGCCTTTCATGGCTCTCCTTCCTTACAAGTCTCTCAATCCTCATTCTTCGAAGGTTGAGGGCATTTCATTTCTTCCTGTCCTTTATTTGCCTTATCCTTTATTTGTTTGCCATTTCTTCTTCTAGTATGTAAGTTTGTAGTTAGTAAGTTATAGTTTTCATTCTCATCTCATCTTTCACAATAATCCACACTATTAGGGGCCGATAACCTAGATGTTAGGCCCCTTAAAACAACAATTATCATCATCATCATCATCATCATCATTAGGGCTCGGATTCGAGCATATTTGCATATTTTTTCCCTGAATAGTACACATTGAAAGAAGCCTTTCGGTGGTATTTTCACCTCTCTGGGACCAACAGATTTGAAATTTATCGAGCATATAAATGCATAAAACTGCGGTTTTCAGAATAGAAGCATATACATGCATATTCTTGTGGTTTTCGTCTAAATATTTTTTTCCCTTCGAATTCTCCCCCGAATTCGGGCCCTGACAATCCTTAAGGTTCGAAAACAGAAATAATTATTGAAAAGCCCATCTGGTGCGAATAATAAAACCGCAGGCTTTTAACCTTTTGTGAGGTCGTTCTCGTCATTGAAACTTTTATTGACTGATTTAAGAAAATCATTCAAAACTTAAAACATAGAAAATTTCTTGTTGTACAGACCAATGCAGATCTACTCCATTGACTCGCCCAATTCTGAACATTTTGTAAATGAACTTTTAAACTGTATCTTTTATCAGAGCACTTCTCTTATACAGTATATACTTGTAAAACTTGAATGTGAGTATATTGCAGTGTATCATACATACAATTAGAAAATAAAGCTCGTATTTAAAGATATGTTATTGTTTTTTTCGTTTCACTTTCCTTTCTATAGTTCTTAACGGTGCTTTTCGAGCATATTCTGCGTATTTAACCGCATATAATGGGGGTTTCGAGCATATCTATCGAGCATATAATGGGTTTATATTGGGGTTTTCGAGCATATAATGGGTTTTCGAGCATATCTATCGAGCATAAAACACTTGGTTTTCGAGCATATGTGGAGATTTTATCGAGCATATCGATCCGAGCCCTAATCATCATCATCATCATCATGTAGTACTGTAGTGTGTGTAACTGTATGATCGAGTAGGCGTTTGCAGGATATGCTTGCAGTGCATTACCACCATACGGGATGCACCATAGTACAGTACAGCTGGAATGGTTTTGTTCCAATAACCGTGCTATGGTTGGCTTTTTGTAAATCGTTAGGAAAGCACAAAAAAAGCTTAACTCTGAATTTTAGAATAATTTGCACGATCATTTTGTCGGAAAACTCAAAAAAACATTGACAAGCGTTTTTCTCTGAATCGACGTATTTTAAAGAAAAGTTTCTAAACAAAAAATGTAGAGGACTTTGTCACCTACAATTCGTCTCATTGAGGTCATGTCATACGTTTTGAAATGCAGAAGCTAGGTGGCGCCAAAGTATCAAAAAAAGTGGTTTTTCCCTTTTGGTCCTAGAAAAAATAGTTTTTCCACAGAAGAGTGAATCAGAAATTTGTTCCTCTCAAAATTGTCTGCAACATTTATTTAAACGTTTGCTTCCTCCGACTTATCGTTCCAAAGTTATAGCGCAGCAAATGCAACGCTGCGTAGTCAAGGGTACTATTGTTACTGCGGAGAGAGCGGTGGGCATAATTTAGACAGGGACCGGTGTCGGACAGCTGTCTAAGGCTCGGTCAAACAGGACGCGGGCTGTGTTTGTTAATTAGCTCAAACAATCATATCTATTTCAATCGCAACGTATCAATCATAACTGTACACATATTAACCTTTGTGCCATCTGAATTAGTACAATTTTCATACTTCGGCAGACTATAACTTTGGAACGGTAAGGCGGAGGAAAAAAATGTTCCAATAAATGTTGTAGACAATTTTGAGAGAAACAAATTTCTGATTCGCTCGTGAACAAAACATTTTTTCTAGGACAAAAAGTGAAAAAACACTTTTTTGGTAACTTTGGCGCCACCTAGCTTCTGCATTTCAAAACGTATGACATGACCTCAATTAGACGAATTGTAGGTGACAATGTCCTCTACATTTTTTGTTTAAAAAACGTTTCTTTAAAATACGTTGATTCAGAGAAAAACCGCTTTTCAATATTTTTTTTTCAGTTTTCCGACAAAATGATCGTTCAAATTATTCTAAAATTCAGAGTTAAGCTCTTTTTGTGCTTTTCTAACGATTTACAAAAAGCTAACCACAGCACAGTTTTTGGAACAAAAGGTTATTTTTTCTGTGCAGCTGTCCTGTACTACCAGAGAAATATCGACCTTCCTGATAGCAAAGCTAGTTGGGATGCATAATACAATATTATTAGGGGCATCTGATTCACCTGATATATCTATCTGAAGATATTTTTTTATACATACTGAAAGAGTTTTGAATAACCCTGGGTTTAAAACATGCTCACTTCTCAGTACAGTAGCTAGATATCCCACCAGTAATCGATTGCCTCAGCCAGACAAGCGAATCTCAACGTCACGTCAGATATGTGATACATAGCTGCATGGATCATGCCCTCGCTATAAGCTACATGCGAGCGATTCCCTGGTCGGCAATTCCAGGCCACACACTTGTCACTGTATATCCGAACCGAAATAGAATCCCCAATACTGTTAGTGCAATCAGCGCGAGGAGAAACCAAGTTAGTCCACACATAGTGCAGAAGACTTGGAATTGGAGGCTTCGGTGGCGTAGTCGGTAGCATGCTGAGCTTCTATGCCCAAGATAGCGGGTTCAAACCCGGCCGAAGCCGTCGGATTTTTTAAGAGCGTTAAAAATCCCTCAGTATGCCTTCCTTCGGAGGGGAAGTAAAGCCGGCATGTTAAAGAACCATCCACTAATTGCACCTGTGGGAAGCTAAATTGGATAGGTTAAGAATGTAAACAATGCTCTTAGGTTTCTACGGTCGTTGCCAAGAGCCGACTGCGATGGCGTCTAGTAGCTAAGTTCTGAACTTGGCCTAGTAGTCGTTGACAGTGGCTCTTGGCAGCAAAAGTAGGAACTATTTGAAAAATTCTAAGTTGCAGTACTTGAATTAAAAACAGATAACACCCACTAATACAGTCATCACAATTAACACCGGTTATCAGACAGATTCTACACACACCCAAAAGTACACGGAGGTACATGACCGCGTTGTCGCAGCCCCTAAACTTAAGAACCAACCAACCAGACTTGGAATTGACCACCTCATGGTATAGCAGCTAGAGTTCTCAGCTGTCGCCAAGAAACTGAATTCTAGTCTGACTACTGGAACGGGGTACACTCAGCGTCATCAGGTGAAACTGAGAAGACGTGTATTCGATTACCACCTCAGTCATCATTTACCGTGGGTTTTCCACTTTTACTCCAAACAAATGCCAGGAAGGTAGATCTCATATATCTACTTTCATTTTTTTTGTGCAAAAAATCGAAAGTAGGCTAAAAATATACTTAGGTAGAAATGTCTGAAATATACCCGTAAAATAAAAATAAACATCCGTTTGTTTGAACTTCTGTGGCATAATAAAACCCATCCCTATCCTTTGGTGGTTGCAGATGAAATATAATTAGTTGCTGTCTGGAGCGCCTGCTTCCTCTCCAGGAAATGGCCTGAGTTCCATCACAAGGTGCAAGGGAAGTAAAAAAAGGCTCGTGCTCAATAAAAATAACGAGAGGATGAGAGTCGCTGGGTTCAAAGACCTGCTTGGAATGTCTCCATACAGTACATTGTTTAACATACCTTGATCTTTGCTTGTTTCATGCTTCCTGCTTCAATTATATTGTTCATTCACCATAATAAATATTAAAAAAGCGCACAAGTGTGCATAATCTCTACATAGTAAAAAACAAAGTAACCGATTCTTGGATGTAACGGGTAATCTCGAGAACCACTGGATGGATTTTGATGTGGTTAACAGCATTCTGTAAAGGATTTCTTGAGGAAGGTTTCTGTAGAAAAACATTCATCTATGACCAAAATAAGCCGAGCAGTAACGATTTCAGTGAATCGAGTCGAAGATAATCCTGGCGTCAGTGCGCCTTTTATGTTTTCGCTGGGTAAACTGTTAAAAATGTCTATACATTATGAGTGTAAGAATTGTTCAGCATGAAAAGTTCTAAGAAGTCCGCGACAGCATATCTCTATCTTCAATACATCGCTCACTATAAGTGGTTTTACGTTTGCATTTCTTCCAACAATCTCCATTCAATGGAAATTTAAATTAGTAGCTTCGGAGCGAGTTTACGATCTAGCGAGCCTATCACCCCTGCTTCGGCCAGCATCATCAAACTGTGGAGTTGTGTCGAGTTAAGACTTCAGAGAAGAGTATATGTGTTTGGAGTTTCGCTGTTCACCTCGGCTTTTCTGAATTGCGTCTGGGACCTGCCGCCTGTGCGCCTTTTAAGCTTACGCTGGGTAAGATATCGGGTGAAGCCGGGGCAGGTTCCTAGTTCTTAATAATACTTCGCCAATCAATACAAATTAAGAAACAACTATTGTACATGTCTCGGCTTGAAAATTAGGCATTCTTCAGCTGAGGTTCAATTAATATTAATTAAGATATCATTGTGTCAAATCTATAAAGTACTGATTACAAAGAACAATAATTTGCTATGACTAAACCTTAGAAATATTTATTCAAAGAAATGGATATCCTTGTAAAGAATGAATTAATATATACTCATATATTTGACAATGTGGCCTCCCTAGCGTAGCAGTCAGCATGGTTAGCTGCCGCCCCGGAGGTCCTGGGTTCGATTCCCGGCTCTGCCATGAGCTTTGAAAAGTGATATGATGACTGGAACGGGGTTTCGGGCAAATGCAGGGATGATACCTACTGTAAGGCCACGGGCGCCTCCCTCCCTCTTCCTTGCCTATCCATCCTAATCTTCCCCTCCCTTCCCTCATGAGGCCCCTGTTCGCTTTGCAGGTGAGGTTGCCTGGGCGAGGTGCTCATCACACCTCCCCAGTTGTTTCCACTCCGACCTACTGTTCCCTGCTCTAGGACACTGCCGGTAGAGGCGGTAGTGGTGAGTTCCTAGCTGAGTCCGCGGGAGCCACCAACCTGAGGGTAAAATCAATTTAAAAAAATAATATATATTTGAAAATACCTATTTGTTTTATTATGAGTAGCGGCTTCGGTGGCGTAGTTGGTATCATGCTGAGCCTCTATGCCCAAGGTCACGGGTTTAAATCCAGCCGAAGTCGTCGGATTTTTTAAGAGCGTTAAAATCCTTCAGTATACCTTCCTTCGGAGAGGAAGTAAAGCCGGCGGTCCCTTGCCATAGATTTATGAATGATAAAGAACCTTCCTCTAATTACGCTTGTGTGAAGAAAAATTAAGATTATATTTGATTAACGCTCTTAGGTTCCAACGTTCGTCGCCAGGAGCTGACTGCGGTGACATCTAGTAACAAAGTTCAGAACTAGTTGGTCGTTGACGGAGGCGTTTGGTAGTAAAAGTTGGAACTACTTGATAATCAAATGTCTGCAGTCCTTACCTGAAATAATGAAAACAGATAACACACACACACTAATACAGTCATCACAATTAACACCGGTTATCAGACAGATTCTACACACACCCAAAGTACACGGGGCTACATGACCGCGTTGTCGCAGCCCCTAAACCTAAGAACCAACCAACCATAATTATGAGTAGTTCATTAAACTGAAGTTCCAGATTGTAAGAACCTAATGTTGCAGTATTCAAAAAAGGTCAAAAAACACGTAGTCAATGTTTTGTGGTTAATTTTGAATGTCGAGTGCTTCAGGTAAGAAATGAGGTTGTCTGAAGCTTTATGCGCTAAATACGTAGATGTCAATAAATAAAATGAGTAGGTCATTAATAGTACATTATGCAACGAGCCTATAATGGCTATAATTAAGACACGAGTATTTTTTATAAAACGAGCGTATGCGAGTTTTATAATTTCCATACGAGTGTCTTAATTACCATTATAGGCGAGTTGCATACGACTGTTTATGTTCGACGATAATTATAACTTTATTATATGTTTTAACATAAATATTCATAAATATCTGTTGAGAGTCAGCTACTGGAATTTTGTGATTGCAGAGCGAGCGTTGGGTGTTATACCTTCGTCTTTCAAGAGCTTTGAACGGCCGACGCATGCGCTCTGTGGGCAATGCCATATGCAGCCATATGTTTACATCAGCCGTCCCTCAGTAATATTGTCACCGCAGTCATTTGAAGACAATGCGCTGTGAAGAAATTAGTGTTAGTGATTTTAAGGTACTGTGCTATTTCTTGTCTCATATTCGCCAGTTTATTTACGCGAACATATGGACGGTGGGTATTCCATGTCGGTAATTTATTATAGTTCGATGTTGTGTTTATGTCCGACATGTTGGATTTTGAGCGCATGCGCGAAATTATCGTTACCTAATTGGTCAATGAACGAGCTCTGATTGGCTGGAGAACCTGTATCGTAATGAAAAACGGTGTTATAATGACCATCATTATGATACAGTTTTCAAACACATAATAGTGAGGGTCGAACATAAAATGAAATTCTAAAATGAAAAAATCTAATGTTATGCAGTTAGGCTAACTCACATCCAAATTGATATCAAGAGGAACCAAAATACGTATATATAGTAGTACATTATGCAACGAGCCTATAATGGCAGTATTTAAGACATGAGTATGTTTATAAAACGAGGGTATGCGAGTTTTATAATTTTCATACGAGTGTCTACCGACAGTAGTGGCTCAGCTGGCTAAAGCGCAGCGTTAGGTCATTGGACCAAGCTCTCTGCTGACTCGATAGACGCGTGGGTTCGAGCCCCACCGTCGGCTGTCCTTGAAATGGTTTTCCGTGGTTTCCCCATTTTCAACACCAGGCAAATGCTGGGACGGTACCTTCTGATAGGCCACGGCCGATTCCTTCCACATCCTTGCCCAGTTTCATTCATCTTCCGCCATTCCATCTCTCATACCGACGCGCAGGTCGCCCACGGGCGTCGAATAGAAAGACCTGCACTCGGCCTCTCATGAGGCCACTCGACAAAAAAAAAAAAAAAACGAGTGTCTTAATTACCATTATAGGCGAGTTGAATTCGACTGTTTATGGTCGACGATAATTATTACTTTATTATATTTTTTAACATAAATATTAATAAATATCTGTTGAGATTCAGTTACTAGAATTTTGTGATCGGAGTGCCAGCGCTGGGTAGGATATCTCTGTTTTCCAAGCTCTCTGACCGACCGACGCATACGCTCTGTGTGCTTGGCAGTTTATTTACGTGAACATATGGGCGGTGCACTTTCGGTAATTTATATAGACATGTTGGATTTTAAGCGCATGCGCGAATGTATCCTTACCTAATTGGTCACACAACTGTTTCTTGAGCTCTGATTGGTGGGAGAAACTGTTTCATAATGAAAACAAGAAGTTCCGTGAAGAACTATACAGCCTACTTTTCATGCCAATGATTATTCTACAGTATATGAATCTATCTAGAATAATGACGAAATTAAGTTGGTAATATCGAAATATCTAATTAGTTCAAAATATACCTGGTATAATGTAGCTTAATAGAGCACTACAGTTGGCAGCCCTGGTGACTGATTATATTCTTAGTTCCATCTCTTAAGGTACAGAATACAAAATTTGGTTGAAGTCCAATGGACGTTACATGCAGTTAGACACTGGATCTATCAGCACGCGTAAAAGCATGTTGCCAACAATACCATGCGTGTGCTGGTCAGAAATAATCTGAAATATTATGATATCTTGTTGTGCCAATTCTGGATGAAATCCATTTGTTAGTATAGAAGTTACATGTATTTTAAAATTGGACATATCAGCAGGCATAGAATCATGTTGGCAGCGTTGCCTTGTATTAATTACTCCAAATGAATCTAGAATGTCAGGTGCTATACGTGTGCAAAGTATAGAGCTGTTGGCTTGCTTACTTTCTGATATATTGATCTTAGGGTAAACAAAACATAGACAGCATTTATTAACAGTTAGCAGCCCTGATTGCTCTTAACAATACTTATAGTCATATCTTTTCTGGTACACATAGCACATACGAAATTTGGTTGAAATCCAACTGATAGTATAGAAGTTACATGTATTTAAAAATCGGTACTATCAGCAGGCTTATAATCAGGTTGGTAGAACTGACGTATATAAGTTACTCCAAATTAATCTAAAATGTCAGAATATACGTGTGCATAGTTTAAAGCTGTTGGCTAGCATACTTTCTGATATATTGATATTTGGATAAAAATAATATAGAGAGCAATTATTAACAGTTGGCAGCCCTGCTGGCTCTTAAGAATACGCTCAGTCATATCAGTTTATGTACAGATATTACATACAAAATTTGGTTAAAATCCAGTTGATAGTGTAGAAGTTATATGCATTTAAACATTGGACCTATCAGAAGGCTTAAAATTATTTTGGCAACACTGTCATGGTTGGCCTCCTGAAAATTAAACTGAAATAGTATTATCTACATGTGTGCCAATTTTGGAATAGCTCCCATGCATACCTTGCAAGATATCCAACATGGAGCTCAAATTTCTAGTGCGTTTTTTCAGCAGTTGGTAGCACTGACATCATTTTCAAATATGGACGTGAGATATTCCGGTGCACATCTTTACTCATACTAAATTTGGTTTTGATTGCTTCAGCCGTTTAGGAGTTGATAGGGGGGACACACACACACAGCCAGACAGACAGACAGACAGACAGAAGGACAGACAGACAGACACACATTTTCCCGGATCGATCTCATAAGTCTACTTTTTCCTCATACTTGCAAAATGTGAAAAGTAGGCTAAATAGTGTTATAATGAGCCTCATTATGATACAGTTTTCTGACACATAATGTTAACATTTCGACATGGTCGAACATAAAACTATAATTAGGCCAGTATTATTATATAGTGCAAAAACATGGATATTAAGCAAATGCACAGAGAGAAAGATAATGGTTTTTGAAAATAAAACCATCAGGAAGATTTTCGGATCAAATTGTGAAGCAGGTGCGAAGGAGAAAGAACAAGGGACTTAATTAATATCGCATGGCCTCGGGCGCTGGGTGGAAGCTTTGTTATTTGACACCCACGTTTTGCCATTATGAACACGGCCTACTGAATTCAAATGGACTATTTAACATGCCAACAACGTGTGACATGCATGTCGTGATTTTTGTTGCCTTTCAAAAATCACTTTCCAAGGCCATGAGTGAACCTGCAAGTTTGGGATTGGTAGTCTGGCACGTTAACTACTCACCCACCATGGCAAAGAACAAGGAACTAAAGGAGTTTTATAAAGAACCCGATGTTGTTACGGAAGCTAAGACAAGCAGGCTGAGATGGGCTGGTTACGTGTATAGAAGAGAAAAGGGATCTAGACTGCGAGAAGTGTGTGAGAAAAAGCCAGACGGACCAAGACCTATAGGCAGACCAAAAGTGAGATGGAGAGACCAGGTAGCCACTTTAAGGTATGGTAATATCATTGCAGACATGCAAAAAGGAATGTAAATAGTCGCTAAACGACTTAGTTTGACGACTTGATTCCACGGGGAACGCAGTTCCGTGCACTACGTCTTGAGGATCCGCCCGGTTGAGGCGTGTTGTAATAGCCGTCGTGTAAGACGTGGGAATAGTCCGCTTTATAGCGAAGAATTTTATCAAGTGTCATCGAGCACCATCGTATTGTGCATCACGATTATCAAAGTGTAGTGATCAGCACTAATAGTATTGTGAATTTATTTGAAACGTATTGTGAATTTTCTACGATTTTGTAGCACCGCATTTTGTACCCACGTGATATGTGGAGGGCTAAAGCCTGGTGTCAAATATACAAGTAATTGTGATAACGTTGCATTAAGCGAGTGTTATATTAAATACGCTTCGTGTATAAATTGCTACAGTAGATTTATCCGCAAGAATTCGACGCCAATTTCACGAATGCCACGTGATTGCAAAAATAGAATCTGTGCACGTGTGAACCAGCAGATCAGTGCATGGCCATTTATTTATGATATCTGCAAAGTGTAGAGGCTGTGTTGCTAGATATATGTGTAACGCCTGTGATAGCTACAAAGTACACCGCAATTTCAAGTGATAAAGAAATACATAATGTCTAATATTACCGACCACGTGTTCGACATTTATAACACCATGTTCGAGTCGAAGATGATGGGCTAGATACCGTCATGGTATGAGGGAGACGTCTCGGATGGAACGAGCATGATTTGGAACTTCAAGAACGTCGAACGAGAAGGAAGGAGTCGAGGATGCCCTTTCTAGGCATGTCCAACCCATTCACGATGTCAACTACGGGGACAGACCAAACCCTGGTCTTTGGGAGAGCCAAGATGGAAGTTCTGATATGGACAAAACCAATCCTGAAAGCCAGAGGTGCTATTGTTCAACCCTTGTCGTTGGAAAAAGCTAAGTGTGGGCTCCTTCATATCGTGAGTTTGTACAACCCTTCATTGTTCTAGTCATTGGTGGTATATTTAGATTAGTGTAGATTGTAAATCAGCCGAACTTCGTGACAGCCATTTTATAGGCAGGGAATGTAATTAGTATAATTAGATGTTATTTATTTACAGTGATTGTGAGCCACCCTTGGGTTCGATATTTTGTTTAACCCAGGTGCAACCTGATGGACGTCGTAGGACGCCAATTCCTGTCTATTGCTAAACGTGACCGTAGTCATTTCAGGGCTACTTTGTTTAACCCCATCTGGGGTGATTTTCGAGTCTTAGCAGAGTCCTGTCATGGCAAATTGATGCCATGGTCATAATTCTTTAACTGCACTTATAGCAGCCAGTCAACGTTACGCCCCTGACTTGATTAGAGAAGTCGTATCATTTAGGTAATCGACTGTAATTACCAGTTTTGTAACTGCATTTATATTTCATTCAGGATGTGCTCAGAAGCCATCCAGGTCGAGTGTAGACCTTGCAAGTAAAAGGGATGTTCGTTGTAACCTAGCATCGAACCCAGTTCCCAACGTATCATTAAGCAAATCCAGCAGAGTGGGGTTTGTGCCATAATATTATTTTGTTTGTGTCAAGTGTAATGACACGTGATTTATTTGAATGTGTGATACAAGAAACAAATGAAGTGTTTTATCTTTGAGAGCAAAGAGCTCCAGCAATGATAGACATTGCTATCTTTTAAACGTCTTTGCTATGAAATACAGATTTATATATTTATATTCAGCTTTATAGCGTGCTCTTAATGCGCACATTCTTTGATGTTTATAACCCATGGTAAAGGTATTATTATGAGGCCAGTTTTATAATTATTTTCTTGCCAAAACTGCCGGCCCAGTCAACGTGTTGTGTCAAATAGTACAGGGAGCCTGTAACTCGCTGTGACACAAAGACAGGTGTGTGAATATTTCCCAGCGCACGATTGAGAGCGCTTGCTTCCAAGTGAGACAGACTTATTTTTAACACAGGACGCAATGCTTGCAGCATTTTCTTTTTCATTGCATTGATAGCTCATGGAACCCAGTGACCATTTCTGTGTCTGAACACAAGTTCTGTAGATTGTTATTTGTTAGTTAAACGCCTTTTGCGTGTACCGTTGTTTCGACGAGTACAGTTATGTCAGGATTCTTATATTATGTTGGAGGCTAGTGACCCCCCCCCCCCCCCCCCGTGAAGAGACTTTTCATGTAAGAAGGTATTTTGTGTACCATGTCCGGGACAGTTCCCGTAGACCAAATATTTAGGGAGGGTAACTGATGTGTTTCCAGGCCTGTCCCAAAGTTATTGAACGCGAGCTGCGCGCCGCTGGTAACTCGTGTTATTGTGTGTCCGAGATGTTATTACTCGTTGATCGTATCCCGACTTTTGAGTCGAGGCTCTTCGCCAGAGATGATTTCGCAGAGACGCTCCATGCCAGGCTAGTCAGCTGTTATTCGCCATATACCAACTATAATTTAAACCGACATCTTAATAATAAAACGCATAATTTTGATAAACAAAATATAAATAACAAATCTTTTCTATTTAACCTTGTTCATTTGCATTTGGAACCTGCTGACATAGCCGTGCCAATGAAAGTATTTCCTGGAGGAAATGATCTTAGGACAGCTGACACTTTTTGTAACGACAGAGGCTTGCTTGAACCTATAGTTCGTAGCTGGTGGAGCGCAGGCCATACGATGTTAGACGTAGTTTCCACTACGCAGTCGTCACCGTAATTAGACACGTTAAATGACTATGGCTTACGAACAGTAAACCAAGGTGTAGGTAGGCTTTGAATAATACTGTGGTCTTGTATTTATTGATTTATTGATGTGAAAGTGTATAAATCCACCATGTCACCTTTTGTGTGCTGATTAGCACCTAGTTTGTAAGAATGCCTTAGATGTTTTTTTTATGGCTTGTCACATAGCTTTGATTGAAATTGTTTATATTACGGACGTCACCGCTGTAAATTTTGTGATTAATTGGTAGGACTTAGCTAGATGAATTAATATTAAATGTAAATGAGGAAATGGTATCATCCTAACTTAGATTTGTTTTGCTGCCCTGTTAAATGTAAATTCCGATATTAGCTTGATCTTGTAACTTGATCTAGGGTTTTTCGCCGTACCATTTTCCTAGTGTTGCTGTTGTTGCTTTAATAATTGTGAGATAGATCTTTCGTAAGGGTTTACAGTAACTTCTCGGGTAGGGACCTGCTCTTTATTTTTGATTATTTATTAGCTTGCGGATTAGCCGATAGAAACCCTCCGAACTAGGTTAGGGGTTTGTCGATTTTAAAATAAATCTTTACGATATTTTACATAAGTCTGGATGTTTCTTTTCTCAGTCTAGTTTTTAAGGTGAACCTTTCTTTAGGCAGTCTATGACCTTTAGTCAGTATGTACCACATTCCCCGTGGATGATGGATTCTCGTGCCGCTTTGGCCTGTTTGGAAGTTCACCTGATCCTCTTGGCATTTAGGTCCGGCGGATGAGATGTTAGGGAAGTCATTTCGGTTGTTGGCTGTCCTGGCAGCTCCTCTGACGGGCTCATATACTTGACAGTATTAAGTGGCGCCCAACTCATGTGCCGACGTTAACGTGGTGACTGTCAGTTCCATGTTATTTAAGAGGATCTTAATGTTGATCAATGATAAATTGACCGGACTGGGACGTACTTAGAAAGTCGTACTGCAGATCGATTAACCGCATGGCATTCATATATGATACAAGTCCATGGCGTGAGGTTTTTGTGTTAGATAAATGATGGATAGGATTTTCTTTGATGATGCCTCATCCTGAATAAATGTAATACTCTGCTTTGCTCGCTGTTGTCTTTGTAAATGTAGAAGCACTTAGTTTGCATACTCCAGCTGTACTCGTGATGTTTATTTAAATGAAACAAACTTTATACCACTAAGTAACTAATCATAGCTGTAAGTTCCATAAGAGATTGCTCCCTCTCTTTCTCAATAATTTCTTGTCATGGATGAGGAAACAATTCGTCGTGTATTTGGAGAGATGTTGGCAGGTGTCAATGCCAATCTCCAGCAGATTACTGCTGACTTAGGTGAAGTCAGGCAGGAAGTAGGTACTGTAAGGGGTGACTTAGGTAATGTCCGGGGTGACTTGGGTGAGAATACCCAAGCTGTCAATAATGTTAGACAGGATCTTGAGGCTATCACCCGATCAATTAACACTGTAAGTGGTCATGTGGACCCAGTAAGAAATGAAGTTAATAATGTTAGAGCTGATCTAACGCAGGTCAGGGCCGACATAAATGCTCATAGAATAGAGGCCAGAAACGATCTTACGGCAGGTTTAGCAGCTGTTAGGGTTGACGTAATACGACACCATCAGGAGGCTAACCAGCGTATTGATAATTTGACATACCAAATTAATAGAGCTAGGGAGGACGTGCAAGCCCGTTTAGAGGAGCACACCGCTCAGATTCAAACGACTATCAATAGAGTTCAGGTTGATATGAGGGCTGACTTAGACCATACTCGAGAGGAATTTGGAACTCGATTAACTCACGTCGAGGGATTCATGAACAACGTCAAGAAGGACATGGCTACCATGAGATAGGACTCGTACTGATGAGAGGTACAGCGAACACCGTCAACAATAATGTCAAGACAATCGTCGATAGTTTGATCCAGGTCAAGGACGAGTTGTATACGAATCAAAAGAACATTACGGAATTAACCGAAACCGTAACAGGGCTGCGAGAGACAGTAGACATTCATCGAGAAGAAAATAAGGTCGATGTAATGCTATTGAGGGGTGACCTTAATAAACATAAAACCATTATGGAGGCGAAGGTAGCCGAGGTCAAGGATGACGTAGGTCAGGTCAAGGACAACATGTCCAAAGTCGAGGGGGAAATTGACTCACTGCAGAAAAGATTTGAGGAAGTCGCAATAACTGAGAGGTTAGATCTCAGTTACAACTTGAGGACAGCTATTCGTGAAGTCGACACCAACCTCAAAAGTAAAGTCGAGAGAATTGAGTTGCAGCTCAACGATTTGGGAAACAAGGTCGCAGCTAAGACTATCCCAGGGCTCGAAATTATCGAGAGACGTCTCGACCGACTTGAGACTCAACCAAGGAAGATACATTTACCTCCACAGATGGGAGACTCTCGGACAACACCAGGACTGCAATCCGCAGGGATAATGCCTACACACTTTCAACCTAGCGCACCCATGGAACCACAACTGTCCCGATTTACCGGTTCAGCGCAGAGTCAAGCGTTAAATTACGACGCGAATCATTTCCAACCCGCACATAATCAACAAAGTCAGGAGACAAGTACGCCAACGCATAATTATACGCCGAGTTCATTCAGACCCGCGCACACACAGGGGAACGTGACAATCATCCGTTCGCGAGAAGAGCAACCAGCTCGATTCTCAGGCACTGGAAGTGGCATCACTCCTGTAGAATTCTTAGCGAATGTGGAGAGCTACTTAAGGGACACAATGGTAACTCCGGAGAGAGAGCTCCGAGTTATTGAGCGTTTGCTTGAGGGGCAAGCTAACACTTGGTTCAGGGCCTTCCGCTATTCATTCGTAGGCTATCAAGACTTCAGAGAAGCCCTACTGAGGACTTATTGGTCGAGCGACATCCAGCAAAGTATCAGAGCTGAGATGTACATTCGCCGATACAGCTCGAACACTCCGACGCGCCTTGCGAACTACTTCGCAACCCAGCTGGCGAAACTTCGTTGTTTGCAACCCCCACTGTCAGAGCAAGACCTTGTGAATACCATCGTCTGGCAATACCCTGCAGACGTGCAACGAGTATTGATCGCTGCAGGAGCATCTACGTTCCAGCAGTGCGATCAGATCTTGCGACGACTGGACGCCAATACTGAACAGTTTCCAACACACCGTCAACAGAAGGCTGACAGGCGTGATGAGCGACACGTTAACTTGACGACTGTGGACAAAGTGTGCCAGACGCCACAGCAAACACAGACTCAAGAGAGTCTTGAACAGCATAATGATTACAATCGTGGCCGGATAAATTGGAATAACACTCCGTACGCTAGAGACCGGAGAGATGACCGTCGTAGTTATTGGAACCGACGCTTTGATCGAGGGACGAACGACAACCGTCATCACGATGACGACCGCCGAGGGAATAACAACCGAAACCCACAGCAAGGAGATGTCCGTAGAGATAACCTCTACAGCGAAGGATACCGTCGAGATCGGGACCCCAGCTATCAGGCCGATCGAGACTGGAGAGGAAGAGCACAGGAGAGTCGTTAATACCTTCAGCAACTCCGAGGACCGAGAAATCCAAGAAGGGGGAGATCAGAACCCGACTTCGCGGGAAACACGAAATATTCCGGCGGAAGAAACTAAGGGAAACCAGCCCGGTACTTCCCGCCAAGAAAAAAAAAACCGCCAAAAACCCAGTAGACTCTTACCCGATTGACCACAGAGTAACTGCCACTATCTTACTCTGGGAGCCAATTCAGGAAGATCTATTAGACGAACGACGAACGACGAACCACAACTACGAATTGACGCGTCTACCGAAAATTGTAGCTACCCTGAATGGATGTGACGTGGTCATTCTCATCGATACAGGAGCGATGATAAGTGTCATTTCCGCCGATTGCCATGCCAGACTCAAAGCAAACTCTGAGGTGACAGAGCTGCCAGTTTCTGCAGTAAGAGTCAGAGGAGTTATACCTGACCGTGTTGTAATGTGCAAAATTCAAATTTTATGCACTTTAAAAATTTCGAGCCACGTGTATTTGCACGAATTCCTAGTGATGAAAGGCCTGCATCATGATGCGATATTGGGTGCAGACTTCATTCGGAAGTACGATGGAATCATTGATATGGGACGTAATACGGTGGAGTTTAAGCCGAACGAACCCATTCAAATGAATTTGGTAGAGGAAGAACCGGAATTTGAATCCGAAGTCAATGTTGTTGAGAATTTAAATGGCAAGGAAATTGAGGAGACACAAGATGCCGACGGAGAGGCAGAACAATTATCAGCACCTGTACGAGAGAAACTAGATGCAATATTAAGCGAATACGAGGATATATTCGACACCACACCTGGTGAAATATTGGACTACGAGTACGATCTTATAGTACTAGATGATTCCCCGTTCCAGAAGAAGATTTATCCTATCGCAGAGAAACACCGAGAGGAAGCTGCTCAGAAGATCCATGAAATGGAAGCAGCAGGTACAATTAAGAAGTCACCAACTTCTTTCTTGAATCCTATAACACCTGTGGTTAAGGTGGATGGAAGCCTGAGACTTTGTCTCGATGCCAGGGCCCTAAACGAACGCCTAGCTCCTGAGCATGACCGACCGACCAAAATTAGGGACATCCTCAGAAAATTTAAGGGGAAGAAGGTATTTTCGTCATTGGACTTAGTACAATCCTACTACCATATAAGATTGTCTGAGCATACTCAGAAGTATACAGGGTTTCTGTTCGATCAGACCACCTATGTCTTTCGAAAACTACCCTTTGGAGTGAAAAATGCCGGAGCTGCATTAATTAGAGAACTTGATGCGAAGCTGACTCCTGAAGTAAAACAGAAGGTGATATGTTATGTAGATGACATCATCATAGCCTCGGAAACGGAGGAAGAACATTTAGCAACTTTACGCCTTGTTTTTGAGAATCTTCGACAGGCTAATTTCAAAGTGAAGTCTCGCTTGCTGAGCCCAAGGCTGCAGGTTCGAAACCTGGCGCAGTCAGCTGGCATTTGAGGGTGCGCAAATGATAGGGAGCCGTGTCAGTACATTTACTGGCACGTTAAAGATCCCCTTCGGGGCAAAATTGTCTCTAAAAGCCAGGGTGGTTAAAAGGGACGTAAAACCAATAACATTATTATTATTATTATTATCAAAGTGAAGTTCGACAAGTGTCGATTCTTCCAGAGAGAAGTAAAATTTGTGGGACACATAATTAATGGAGTTGGATACAGGCCGAATCCGGCGAAGATCAGAACCGTTGCTGCATTTCCGACACCAACCCGTGTGAAACACGTAAGACAATTCCTGGGAATTATCCAATTCTTTGCTGCTCATTGTGAGAAGTATTCTGAGACTGTCGCACCACTTCAAGGTCTGTTGAAGAAGAATTGCCGATGGGCTTGGGACGACGAGTGCGAGACGGCTTTCAGAAAAGCTAAACAGATGCTGGTTGATCCGATTCAGTTAGAATATCCGGACTACTCCCGGAATTTTATTCTAGAGACTGATGCATCTGCGATTGGAATAGGTGCCATCCTATTGCAGGTGGACGATGAGAAGAAACGTCATTACATCGCTTTCTTAAGTCGACGTTTGAGAGCGCATGAATCTCATTATTTCACCACTGAGATTGAAGCACTCGCGATTGTTTACGCGCTAGAGTACTGGCAGAAACTTTTGTTAGGCCAGAGGATTATCGTGAGGACCGACCACCATGCGCTGACCTTCATTTTACGAACAAGACTGGCAAGCGACAGGATCACACGTTGGACGCTGTTTCTCCAACAGTTTGATTTGGAAATGGTTTACCGACCAGGCAGAGAGAATGTGTTGGCCGACATCCTCAGCCGGAATCCTGAAGCCACTGTGAATGCCATTGACATCGAGGGAGAATGCGAGGAACACCTTCGCCGACTTCGTCACCTACCAGAAGGGCAACGACGTGAGGAGGAACTCAGGAACATTATCCGCTTCCTGGAACGACGAATGGATCCACAGGATGCTCACTACTCTTGTATAAGTTTGTGGACGAAGACCACACTCAACTGCGTGCAGTCATTCCGAGGAGATATCAAGAATCTGTCATTCTTATGGTTCATCTATCCATTGGACATGGTGGGACTGACAAGACCATTGCGACCATCAAGGAGTCTTTCACCTGGAAAAGGCTAGGAACCACCGTTAGACAGTGTTTACGTGCTTGCGACGAAAGCCAGCGTAACAAGTACACGTCACACTTTTTGAGGGAACCCCCTAGGTCTATACTCCCAATTCAACCTAGAGAGTTATACGCACAGGACCTCTATGGCCCAATACCAAAGGCCCGCCATGGGAATCGCTTCATTGTTGTAAACATCGATGTGTTCACGAAGTATACGATGCTTCACCCAATTCAGAAAGCCACCGCACACCAGATTATACAGAGGATTAGACGACAAGTGATACCAGAGGCAGGAAAGCCTCAATTCCTGTTGACTGATCATGGATCACAGTTCACCTCCGTAGAATTCGCCAATGCTATGAACGAGTTGGAGATAGGTCATGTTTTATTTTCTCTTCGCCATCCAGAGAGCAACCCAGCAGAATGCGTAATGGCAACTATCGCAAAATTCTGTCGATTGTATTGTCAGGAAGAACACTGGCGTTGGACCGAAGTCCTAGTTATCATGGCAAAATGTATTAACTCAGCAGTCCATGAGAGCACTGGTCAAATACCCATGGTTTTGCATTTGGACCAGATGCCGATGAGAATGTGGAATCGTGTGATTGTAAATCCACCTTGTTTACAACCATCACACGCCAGCAAACTTTTAGCTGCAAGGGACACTTTGGACAGAAAAGCTGCGAAACGTTTGAGAAGAACTAGACGCTAGAGATTTAGAGAACCACTAGTCGCGGGAGACCTTGTTCTTATAAGGAGACCCGGAATTTCAAGTCCTATAGACCGCATATATTGGAAATTTCTGTCTTTATATTATGGCCCAGTCGTATCCGACAACCTCTGAACAATGGAAGTTACGTGATTGAAGACATTCAAACAGGAGAGTGCATTGGAACCTTCAACGCAGCTAATCTAAAAAAAAATATCACTCATGAATGAACTCTGAGTCAAATAAAAATGCCTTCCCTACATTTTTATTTGAAACGACGGAGAGGCAGATGAACCCGCTGAGCTAAGGTTCATGTGATATTTTTCATGACAACACATTTATGATGGGATGTACTATCTTTGAACACACCCAGAAAGCAACTAGAAGCTGAGAGCTTATACAATTCTCTTTGGAGTAGCGAAGGATCGCACTTTTGACTTTGGTGAAGTCTGCTAATTATTTATCTGAGGTCTTATTAATCAACTTTAACTTTCAGCGAGACTCAGAATATTCCATTTCGTCATTCAGTACTATTGAAACATTTAGGAGAATGCTTTTTTTTTTCACTTTATGGTATGGTAATATCATTGCAGACATGCAAATAGGAATGTAAATAGTCGCTAAACGACTTAGTTTGACGACTTGATTCCACGGGGAACGCAGTTCCGTGCACCACGTCTTGAGGATCCACCCGGTCGAGGCGTGTTGTAATACCCGTCGTGTAAGACGTGGTAATAGTCCGCTTTATAGCGAAGAATTTTATCAAGTGTCATCGAGCACCATCGTATTGTGCATCACGATTATCAAAGTGTAGTGATCAGCACTAATAGTATTGTGAATTTATTTGAAACGTATTGTGAATTTTCTACGATTTTGTAGCACCGCATTTTGTACCCACGTGATTTGTGGAGGGCTAAAGCCTGGTGTCAAATATACAAGTAATTGTGATAACGTTGCATTAAACGAGTGTTATATTAAATACGCTTCGTGTATAAATTGCTAGAGTGGATTTATCCGCAAGAATTCGACGCCAATTTCACGGATGCCACGTGATTGCAAAAATAGAATCTGTGCACGTGTGAACCAGCAGATCAGTTCATGGCCGTTTATTTATGATATCTGCAAAGTGTAGAGGCTGTGTTGCTAGATATATGTGTAACGCCCGTGATAGCTACAAAGCACACCACAATTTAAAGTGATAAAGAAATACATAATGTCTAATATTACCGACCACGTGTTCGACATTTATAACACCATGTTCGAGTCGAAGATGATGGGCTAGATACCGTCATGGTATGAGGGAGACGTCTCGGATGGAACGAGCATGATTTGGAACTTCAAGAACGTCGAACGAGAAGGAAGGAGTCGAGGATGCCCTTTCTAGGCATGTCCAACCCATTCACGATGTCAACTACGGGGACAGACCAAACCCTGGTCTTTGGGAGAGCCAAGATGGAAGTTCTGATATGGACAAAACCAATCCTGAAAGCCAGAGGTGCTTTTGTTCAACCCTTGTCGTTGGAAAAAGCTAAGTGTGGGCTCCTTCATATCGTGAGTTTGTACAACCCTTCATTGTTCTAGTCATTGGTGGTATATTTAGATTAGTGTAGATTGTAAATCATCCGAACTTCGTGACAGCCATTTTATAGGCAGGGAATGTAATTAGTATAATTAGATGTTATTTATTTACAGTGATTGTGAGCCACCCTTGGGTTCGATATTTTGTTTAACCCAGGTGCAATCTGATGGACGTCGTAGGACGCCAATTCCTGTCTATTGCTAAACGTGACCGTAGTCATTTCAGGGCTACTTTGTTTAACCCCATCTGGGGTGATTTTCGAGTCTTAGCAGAGTCCTGTCATGGCAAATTGATGCCATGGTCATAATTCTTTAACTGCACTTATAGCAGCCAGTCAACGTTACGCCCCTGACTTGATTAGAGAAGTCGTATCATTTAGGTAATCGACTGTAATTACCAGTTTTGTAACTGCATTTATATTTCATTCAGGATGTGCTCAGAAGCCATCCAGGTCGAGTGTAGTCCTTGAGTAAAAGGGATGTTCGTTGTAACCTAGCATCGAACCCAGTTCCCAACGTATCATTAAGCAAATCCAGCAGAGTGGGGTTTGTTCCATAATATTATTTTGTTTGTGTCAAGTGTAATGACACGTGATTTATTTGAATGTTTGATACAAGAAACAAATGAAGTGTTTTATCTTTGAGAGCAAAGAGCTCCAGCAATGATAGACATTGCTACCTTTTAAACGTCTTTGCTACGAAAGACAGATTTATATATTTATATTCAGCTTTATAGCGTGCTCTTAATGCGCACATTCTTTGATGTTTATAACCCATGGTAAAGGTATTATTATGAGGCCAGTTTTATAGTTATTTTCTTGCCAAAACTGCCGGCCCAGTCAACGTGTTGTGTCAAATAGTGCAGGGAGCCTGTAACTCGCTGTGACACAAAGACAGGTGTGTGAATATTTCCCAGCGCACGATTGAGAGCGCTTGCTTCCAAGTGAGACAGACTTATTTTTAACACAGGACGTAATGCTTGCAGCATTTTCTTTTTCATTGCATTGATAGCTCATGGAACCCAGTGTCCATTTCTGTGTCTGAACACATGTTCTGTAGATTGTTATTTGTTATTTAAACGCCTTTTCCGTGTACCGTTGTTTCGACGAGTACAGTTATGTCAGGATTCTTATATTATGTTGGAGGCTAGTGACCCCCCCCCCCCGTGAAGAGGCTTTTCATGTAAGAAGGTATTTTGTGTATCATGTCCGGGACAGTTCCCGTAGACCAAATATTTAGGGAGGGTAACTGATGTGTTTCCAGGCCTGTCCCAAAGTTATTGAATGCGAGCTGCGCGCCACTGGTAACTCGTGTTATTGTGTCTCCGAGATGTTATTACTCGTTGATCGTATCCCGACTTTTGAGTCGAGGCTCTTCGGCAGAGATGATCTCGCAGAGACGCTCCATACCAGGCTAGTCAGCTGTTATTCACCATAAACCAACTATAATTTAAACCGACATCTTAATAATAAAACGCATAATTTTGATAAACAAAATATAAATAACAAATCTTTTCTATTTAACCTTGTTCATTTGCATTTGGAACCTGCTGACATAGCCGTGCCAATGAAAGTATTTCCTGGAGGAAATGACCTTCGGACAGCTGACACTTTTTGTAACGACAGAGGCTTGCTTGAACCTATAGTTCGTAGCTGGTGGAGCTCAGGCCATACGATGTTAGACGTAGTTTCCTCTACGCAGTCGTCACCGTAATTACACACGTTAAATGACTATGGCTTACGAACAGTAAACAAGGTGTAGGTAGGCTTTGAATAAAACTGTGGTCTTGTATTTATTGATTTATTGGTGTGAAAGTGTATAAATCCTCCATGTCACCTTTTGTGTGCTGATTAGCACCTAGTTTGTAAGAATGCCTTAGATGGTTTTTTTTGGCTTGTCACATAGCTTTGATTGTAATTGTTTGATATTACGGACGTCACCGCCGTAAATTTTGTAAATAATTGGTAGGACTTAGCTAGATGAATTAATATTAAATGTAATTGAGAAAATGGTATCATCCTAACTTAGATTTGTTTTGCTGCCCTATTAAATGTAAATTCCGATATTAGCTTGATCTTGTAACTTGATCTAGGGTTTTTCGCCGTACCCTTTTCCTAGTGTTGCTGTTGTTGCTTTAATAATTGTGAGATACATCTTTCGCGAGGGTTTACAGTAACTTCTCGGGTAGGGACCTGCTCTTTATTTTTGATTATTTATTGGCTTGCGGATTAGCCGATAGAAACCCTCCGAACTAGGATAGGGGTTTGTCGATTTTAAAATAAATCTTTACGATGTTTTACATAAGTCTGGATGTTTATTTTCTCAGTCTAGTTTTTAAGGTGAACCTTTCCTTAGGCAGTCTATGACCTTTAGTCACCATGTACCACAATCCCCGTGGATGATGGATTCTCGTGCCGCTTTGGCCTGTTTGGAAGTTCACCTGATCCTCTTGGCATTTAGGTCCGGCGGATGAGATGTTAGGGATGTCATTTCGGTTGTTGGCTGTCCTGGCAGTTCCTCTGACGGGCTCAATACCTACTCGCAAGAGAGACTTTCCTTTTTGACGATCTAAGGGCAAAGTTACTCCTAACCAGAACTGATGCCTCAGAACGAATTTTAACAACACTCAGAAAGAAGACAGAAGACATTCCAACAGAATTTTAAGGCACAAGAGCCATGATAGATCGAGAATGGACAATGGAGAATTTCGAACTACGACATGTGACAACCGGACTGGCAGTTCATGGTTTTCACTATCTTATCTGCTGAAACACAGCATACCACGAACCAAATGAATCTTGTGAGTGATCTTTGTGCAACAAAAGGTTGAAAGCTACCACATAGAACAAAGGGACAAAATCAGTAAGTGCATACGCAAAACTTAAAATGTAAGTTCATGTACTGTATATAGTTGAGATGGCCATTTGGCTGCAGTAAATGTATTATTAAACAAAATAACTGCAGGTGATAATCGAAGGGTTGATACGAAAAACATTCTATGTAACTATTATTTGTTTGTCAATATAAGATTCCGTAGCGTAGCGGTCATCATGGTTAGCTGCCGCCCCGGAGGTCCTGGGTTCGATTCCCGGCTCTGCCACGAAATTTGAAAAGTGGTATGAGGACTGGAACGGGGTCTACTCAGCCTCGGCTGGTCCAAAATGAGTCGAGGGGGTTTGATTCCCACCTCAGCCATCCTCGAAGTGGTTTTCCGTGGTTTCCCACTTCGTCTTCGGGCAAATGCCGGGATGGTACTGTACAGTTTTCTTCTATTTGGTCTGATTTACGGTACATTTTCCTTTGCGAACCGCTGCCGCAAATGACAGGTTTTGATCTAGTTTGGAGTGCGCGAATAGCCATGTGATCATTCGGCTCAGCTGGAGTCTCAACGACAACCTTCGGAAGAGTGTTTCTCATTTAGACCACGAGGAGCGCGGGAGACCTTGATCCTTGCAGTAGTGGGAAGATTGGCATTTATATTCGAACATTATATGGAAATAAGGCACAGTTATGATGTCAAATGCATATTGAAGTACGATATTACAGCAGAGAGAGAGAGAGAGAGAGAGAGTGCTGTCTTGCTTTTTTGGAAATAGCCTTTGTAACGTCAAGAATATGGATGTATTAAATCGACCTATTACAGGTAGATCGTTACGGCATGCGCAGGAGTGACAGCGCGCCAGCTGTGGCCTGCAAGCGAACGCATGCGTGCCACAGACAGATCATTTTTAAACTCAGACGAATGTACATCTAAGCAAAGATTCGTATCGCTATGTTGTTTCGGGCAGCAAGAAAAAGTGCCAAGTTATCACAAGTTCACGGCGGTGCCAGTTTATGGTTATACTTCGTGTTGTGACGTATTGGGGCCAATATACATCAAGTTCAGTGTCGAATAAGAACTTGAATATACAGCGTGCCAGTATGTGGGCGACAATCAGTTATAGGAATCCGTCTCATTTCATGTTATTTAAATGCATGTGTAGATGAGAAGCGAAGTGCAGTGATACATTATGGAACTTGTGACTGAAGCCTATGCTCACTGGGAAGGTGTTCTTTCTTTTACTAACACCAAGACTATTGCAATTCAACGTCATTTACATTCCGAGTGAAGATATATAACCATGTATAGTGTATGGAATCCTGAGGTGTTGGGAGAGATGTTTTCGATGTATATAATCATACTAGCCATGTGCGGCTAGGTATTTGAGTGTGGACACCGCTCTCCAAGCAAATGCAGTGGACTTTACGAGTGACTACAATGCTCTCTGCGAAGTGGAACTTAGCCTACTCGCGATGCGGGCTGTTGGCTTGCGAAACATAAACTTTTGGTAACATGCAGCCGAATATAACGCAGGCTACTGTCATGTGTCCACCTGATTATCGCGATGTTGCATACGCGCGCGTGATTTATTTTCGGGCCGGGTTGGAACTATTCGAAATTCGGGCTAGGACAATTTCCAAGATGAGGGGACAGTGGATTTGGGACATTGGAGTAAAAAGTTCCCAGTTCGTTCATTGGAAATTGGAATGGATCCGTGCAGTCCTGCCATACCATGTTGGAATCAGATGGTGGGCATACTTATGCTTCATATCGCCTTCGAGAGTCTTCAGCCAGGTAGAGGAATATTTTTTTCACGTAGCGTTGCAAAGTAGATAGTCCAGTGAAAACACATTGCCACCTGTTATACATTTTGAGTAGTATGATTGTGAAGTGAAGTTTATGCATGACCGTCCCATGTTCTGTGTGACTTCATTTGCAGTCGAGTTTAGGCCTGGTTATTCAGGTGCACTCATTTCATAATATTTTATTATGAATTAATTGTTTATTTTTCAGCTTAATCATTTAATTAATTAAGTTCATTAAATTTAATCCGAACTTCTTGATTGTGGAGAACAGATCTACATAGGGGAAGAAATTTACGTTATTCCCCATGGGATTTTTTTTAGTGAATTTGATATTTTCCATTTTTTGGAGTACTTCTTGGTGTTTTTTTTTTATCAAGCTATGGCTTGAGGGGTTGTCGTTCTATTATCCTTGTGTTCGACAATTGCGAGATTCGAATTTGCCTATGCGCTCTTGCATTATAATTATTAAAATACAGTATAGAATGTGAAGTTTGATCATTCTTTTAGAATGGGGATTTTTTCTCTTGAGAGTGAACGCTGTCATACTGGATTCTAATGTGTCAACAGGAGTTAACTTGAGTCGTTACCTGGATACATGCTGTAGACCCAGTCTGATTTTCGTAAATTCTCTTGAGGGGACATTTCTATTTTCGTCTGATAAACTTTAACGTTTGATTTTGTAGCCACGTGTACTTGGATACACCTTGATGATCTTTAAATTAATTAATATTGCTATAGCTGAATTTTGATTCAGTCTTTCGAGTTTTTCTCGATTAGAACGTTGCTTAAGAGTACTATTTGAAGAACAAGAATCTTTTTTGAGATAAATCCCAGGGATTAACTTTAAGGGGAAGCAAATTCTTATGTGACTGTAAATACAACTCTGTAAGGCAAGCTTTTTGCAATCCAGTGGACTTGATTAAGTAGCCACTCATCTTAAATTTATGATGAATTGGAATGAGAAAACATATAGTTAAGAAACACAGCTGAATATATCTGAATACTAGTTATTGAATAAAATAATCACCATGTGGGTGATAAAAAATAAAAAAATCAACCCCTGGCACTATACAGCCCATGACGGGCTAAGGCCGACCAAGCGACCGCTGCCCAGCCATTTGGCCTGCAGATATTGGGGTGACGTGTGATCAGCGCGTCGGGATCCCTCGGCCGGTAATCTTGGTATTCGTGATCGGGGCGCTGTCTCACTGTCAGATAGCTACTCAATTGTCCTCGCGAGGCTGAGTGCACCCCGTTCCAACCCTCACGTCAGTTTTAAAATCCCTGACGGAGCCGGGGATCGAACCCAGGGCCTCCGGGTGAGAGGCAGGCGCGCTACCCTGTACACCACGGGGCCGGCATATGTGGGTGATAATGTGGGAAGAAACGTCAGTGGGCGTATAATATTATATCTACGGTAGTACTCGTTGAAGTACGTTAATGTTATGATGCTAGTGAAAGCATAATGTGTAATGCGTTTATAAAAGTATAATCTTTGTGATGTTGGTGGTAATGCCCACCTGTATTCAGAAATCGAGGTCATGTGTGACCATTATAATGACAGTATTTCAGTGCAAGGTTATACTAATTTCCGAATGTTTTTGAAAGAACATAGTTTTTGTTCTCTTTTGCATTTCTTGTTACGATTTATTGATAAATTGGTAATTCCAATTATGGATCTAGTTTTTGTCAAGCCTCAGAGTTTGTTTTTTGTGTGGCATCCCCATTTAATTAATTCTTAGGTTGTACTCAATTTATAAGATTTAAGCAAATGTTAGATATGATTCATGATCGATATACTATAAATTCTGGATGAATTTGCATAAGTACATTAATACTGAGAAATTATTGAATCTTGAGAGATTTTGAATTACGAATTTCACGTCTTTTTAGATTAAGTGCTTGATTGATAAAATAGATTTTGACTACATTGCTAAGGCAATATAATTTATACAATATCAGTTATGACAAAGCACCAATGAGGAGTGCAGAATTACCTGTTTGGGAAGGCATTTACACCTGAGGGTATAATAATATTAATAATGATTTCGCTGTAAATAAGTAAATATATATCTGAATTAATTCGCGTGTTTGATAATGTTAGAATCGATGAAAGAACCATAAAGGTGATTTTTTTTTGCTTCTTATTGGATCACCTGTTGTTCATATTAATAATTTCAATTGAGGGTCAAATGCATTCTTGATCCATGGGGACTGCTGTTGCATTTATTGGCATGATATTAGTGCCTACTTTCTTTGTTTTTGTGTCCAGCCATGGACGTTTTGGTCTGACCTTCTGTCAGATTTTCTTTTTGGAAATAAATATTTTTGTCATTTCTTTTAATCGCGCGATGTGATGATTTACAGAAGTATAAAGAGGTCGCATTAGGAGGGCCACAGCTAGAAATTTCTGGAGTTTCCCACACTCCTGAGAGGGTGATTTCCCACGATTCTCGTGTTCTTAGAGCAGTCTGCTGCTATGCTTTGGTCTTGCTTAATGCCACCTCTGTTAGGATTTGCTGCACCCTGATACTCTCTTCTCCTGTTGGTAGGATCTGGGGATTTTTCTGAGCCGGGGGTTTTCAGGTTCTACGATCCAGTGACCATCGATGGATATCAACAGGTAAAGGGTAGGTATTTTCGGGTACAGTACCTACTGTAAGGCCACGGCCGCCTCCTTCCCTCTTCCTCGCCTATCCATCCCTTCCCATCCCTCATGAGGCAGGTGAGGCCGCCTGGGCGAAGTACTAATCACACCTCCCCAGTTGTATCCATCCCGACCAGATGTTCCTGGCTCCAGGACACTGCCCATAGGGGCGGTAGTGGTGAGTTCCCTCACTGAGCCCGTGGGAACCACCAACCTAGAGGGTAAATTGACTAAATAAAAAAAAATAAGAGAGCGATATTAACGTACAGCATTGGACCTCTGGTGTAAGTCTATCCTCATGATTTGAAGAAAACCAGCCAATTTCAAAGAATATAACAGTTGGTAATTTCAGTGGTTCTGGAAGAACAACCTATGTCGAGGCCAATTCTGGAAGAACGAACCTTGTCAACCTTTCACTATCTTTTACAGCTTGTTTGAAATATGCTTTTGAAGTCAAATACTGTACGTTAATTCATGTATTTATTTTCATCAGGTTACATAGCGGTTTCGGTGGCGTAGTTGGCAGCATGCTGAACTGCTTTTCCCAAGATATCGAGTTCAAACCGGCCGAAGTTGTCAGACTTTTTAAGAGAGTTAAAATCCTTCAGTATGCCTTCCATTGGAGGAGAAGTAAGGCCGGCGGTCCAGTGTCATAGATTTATGGCTTGTAAAAGCTCCTTCCACTAACTATACTTGTGTGAAGCTAAATTTCTAAGTTAGATTTCGTTGAAACGCTCTATCATAGTTTCAGCGTTAACCACTAGGTGTCAGTGACATCTGGTAGTGAAAATTGGAACTACTTGAAATTGAATGGAACTTGTAGCTCACCCTATGGGTGTCCGTTTGAAGCAGCTACAACCTCTGACGAGCCGAACATGTGCTTGGACACTCCCGGTATTAAAGCCATACGCTAAATAAATAAATAAATAAATCACGTTGGACTACAGGTTTCTTCCAAGTTGTCTACCCCCCTCCCCCCCACCTCTGTAAATGCCGTACGCCCCCCAGGTTGAGAAACACTGCACTAGACAGTAGGTTTAAAACACGTAACACGCATTCTCAAAGCTAATATCAAAGATGACGTGACCGGTTGCACAGTGAACGGTTACATGCAATGCCTGAGCGTGTAACAATAGCTTGCGTGTCTCTTCACCTAGTGTCAACAGGTCATTGCTTCTCCTGAACACATGATGGCCCTCGTAGATACCTCAATATAATAATTGTGTGCATCGTACGAAGTATACTGACAACATCTTCTTCTGAAGTCTTGACTGCCGTCATGGATACATCAATGTAGTTGTGTGAGTCAACTTGTGTCAACAACTTCTTCCGAAGAATTGATGGCCGTCAAGGATATTCAGTATAGATGTATGAGTTATCTCGTGTCGACAGCTTCTTCTGAAGTCTTCATGGCTGTCAAGGATACTTCATTATAACTGTTTGAGTTATCTAACGTCAACAGCTTCTTCTGAAGACTTGATGATCGTCATGGATACATCAGTGTAGTTGTATGAGTTATCTCGTGTCAACAACTTCTTCTGAAGACTTAATGGCCGTCAAGGATACTTCATTATAACTGTTTGAGTTATCTAATGTCAACAGCTTCTTCTGAAGACTTGATGATCGTCATGGATACATCAATGTAGTTGTATGAGTTATCTCGTGTCAACAGCTTCTCATGGATACATTAATTTTCTTGTATGAGTTGGTCACCATGGATATATATTAGTTGGTTGGTTGGTTCCTTAGTTTAGGGGCTGCCGCTACGCGGTCATGTAGCCCCGTGTACTTTGGGTGTGTAGAATCCGTCTGATAACCGGTGTTAATTGTGATGGCTGTATTAGTGTGTATATCTGTTTTAATTCAAGTAAGGAATGCAGGCAATAGATTTTTTGAAGTAGTTCCTACTTTTGCCACCATACGCCACCGTCAACGACCAACTAGTTCAGAAATTAGTTACCAGATGCCACCGCAGTCGGCTCTTGACGACGAACGTAGGAACTTAAGAACGTTAGTCAAATGTTTAACCTATATTAATTTAGCTTCACACAGGTATAATTAGTGGAAGGTACTTTAACATGCCATACATCTATGACATGAGACCGCCGCCTTTACTTCCCCTCCGAAGGAAGGCATACTGAGGGATTTTTAACGTTCTTAAAAAAATCCGACGACTTTGGCCGGGCTGAATCCGCGATCTTGGGCATAGACGCTCAGCATGCTACCAACTACGCCACCGATGCCGTATAACTGTTTAATTTTTCTAGTGTCAACGGTTTCTTCTGAAGATTTTATGGCCGACATGGATACATTAATATAGTAGTACGTGTCATCTCTCTTAAGTTAACAGCCCTGGGACTGGTTTGCAGCAACTCGCCAATCTTCTCTATTCTCCGCCATCCTCTTCAATTCACGATATGATTTGGTGTTCGTGTCTGTCATTAACTGTGTGATGTATGCAAGTGGTGGTTTTCCTCTAGTGTTTTTCCCTTCTAACATCCCTTCGATGACTCTTGCTAGCAGGCTATTATGTCTGAGAATATGTCCCAACAAATTTGCTCTTATTGTTTTCAGGCTCTTCATAAAGCTTCTACTTTCTCCTGCTCTTCTGAATACCTCTTCATTTGTCATATGTTGTATCCAACTGATCTTAAGCATTCTTCTCCAGCACCAAGCCTCAAAAGCCATCAACTTCCTCTCTTCTGGCTTCCCTATTGTCCAGGTCTCACTACCATACAAAGCCACACTCCACACGTATGTCTTCAACAGTCTTCTTCTTATTTTTAGGTCTATACTTCTGGATGTGAAGAGATTCTTCTTTCTATAAAAGGCGTTCTTTGCCTGAATAATTCTACTCCAAATTTCTCGTTTACTGGTTCCATCATACGTTATCAAGCTTCCCAGATACTTATATTCCTTCACATGTTGTATTCTATCATTCTCGATATAAATTGCTGGTGCTCTTCTATGATCTTCCTGGTTCCGACTGCATACGAGTATTTTTGTTTTATTTTTATTCATCTTCATGTTAAATTCGTTTTTAAGGATGTTATTCATTACATGAAGTATCTGTTGAAGATCATCTTCATTATCTGTTGTAAAAGCAATGCCATCTGCGAATCGGAGCATGACAATCTTTTCCCCATGTATATTTACTCCAACTTGAATATCTTCACTTATCCTATTTATGGATTCTTGGACATACAAATTAAACAAGAAAGGAGATAGCGAGCATCCTTGTCGTACTCCTTTTCTTATTTCAACCTCTTCCTGGTTATTGCCAGATCTTATTATTCCCCTTTCATTCTTATATAAACTATGTATTATTCTTCTATCTCTATAAGAGATTCCCACTTTCTTTAGTAACTTGAACAGTATATTCCAATTCACGTTGTCAAAAGCTTTCTCCAGATCCACGAATGCTAGATATGTTAGTATTCCTTTTCTATTTCTCTTTTCAATTATTTGTCTTAGAGTTAATATTGCTTCTCTTGTTCCAATGCCACTTCTGAACCCAAATTGGTCGTCTGTAATGTAGTTATCAAGGTTGTTCTCTATTCTCCTAAGTATAATACGTGTAAGAATTTTAGATGCATGTGTTGTCAGGCTTAATGTCCTAAATTGATTGCAATATTGTGCTCTGGCCTTCTTTGGAATTGGAATTATTATGCACTTAGTAAAGTCAGTTGGTACTATTCCAGTTTCATACATTTTGCATATCATTCCATACATTGCATTTTCAGCTTTCTCTCCGCAGTTATTGAATAGTTCTGCAGGGATTTTATCTACACCTGGTGCTTTTTTGTCTTTTAAATCTTTCAGTGCTCTTTTAAATTCCGATTTTAGTATTTGGTCACCTACAGTATATTCTCTGCATCTGTCTGGTCTTCTTCCTCTATTATTTCCTTATTCGTAACTTCATCTCCATAGAGGATCTCTAGATATTCTTTCCATCTCTTCTCAACCTTTCCCTCTTCATACAGGTATTGTCCATTCTCATCTTTAATACCACATGTCTTCTGTTTCTTCGCAACAAAAATTGCTTCACATTTCCATATGCTTTTTCTAAGTTATTTGCTTTAAAATCGGTGTCTATTTCATCACATATATCACATAAGTATTTGTCTTTGTCTCGCTTGCTTTTCCTAACGATTTCATTTCTCAGTATTCTATATTGTTGTTTTCCTTCGTCACTTATGGCGTTTTTGAACCTTCTTCTTTCAAAAAGATGGTATATTGGCTTTCACGGCCGGTGAATTAAAACTCAGCAATTCTTCTAGGTTTGTGCCGTGTCTTGTGTGGGGTTTCGCCTAGGACACCAAGCTAGGCTCATCGGCGGGCTCTTGGTGTCCCCGCCCGGACCCCCACAGGAGTGACGAACTGCGCGCCACCTCCCTTTATATAAGGTGCAACTGCACCACTTGACTACGAGAACTAAAAGCTCAAGCAGCCTTAACCTCCCTATGAAGGCTTCCAAAAAGATGGTATATTGGCTTTCACGGCCGGTGAATTAAAACTCAGCAATTCTTCTAGGTTTGTGCCGTGTCTTGTGTGGGGTTTCGCCTAGGACACCAAGCTAGGCTCATCGGCGGGCTCTTGGTGTCCCCGCCCGGACCCCCACAGGAGTGACGAACTGCGCGCCACCTCCCTTTATATAAGGTGCAACTGCACCACTTGACTACGAGAACTAAAAGCTCAAGCAGCCTTAACCTCCCTATGAAGGCTTCCAAAAAGATGGTATATTGGCTTTCACGGCCGGTGAATTAAAACTCAGCAATTCTTCTAGGTTTGTGCCGTGTCTTGTGTGGGGTTTCGCCTAGGACACCAAGCTAGGCTCATCGGTGGGCTCTTGGTGTCCCCGCCCGGACCCCCACAGGAGTGACGAACTGCGCGCCACCTCCCTTTATATAAGGTGCAACTGCACCACTTGACTACGAGAACTAAAAGCTCAAGCAGCCTTAACCTCCCTATGAAGGCTTCCAAAAAGATGGTATATTGGCTTTCACGGCCGGTGAATTAAAACTCAGCAATTCTTCTAGGTTTGTGCCATGTCTTGTGTGGGGTTTCGCCTAGGACACCAAGCTAGGCTCATCGGCGGGCTCTTGGTGTCCCCGCCCGGACCCCCACAGGAGTGACGAACTGCGCGCCACCTCCCTTTATATAAGGTGCAACTGCACCACTTGACTACGAGAACTAAAAGCTCAAGCAGCCTTAACCTCCCTATGAAGGCTTCCAAAAAGATGGTATATTGGCTTCCACGGCCGGTGAATTAGAACTCAGCAATTCTTCTAGGTTTGTGCCGTGTCTTGTGTGGGGTTTCGCCTAGGACACCAAGCTAGGCTCATCGGCGGGCTCTTGGTGTCCCCGCCCGGACCACCACAGGAGTGACGAACTGCGCGCCACCTCCCTTTATATAAGGTGCAACTGCACCACTTGACTACGAGAACTAAAAGCTCAAGCAGCCTTAACCTCCCTATGAAGGCTTCCAAAAAGATGGTATATTGGCTTTCACGGCCGGTGAATTAAAACTCAGCAATTCTTCTAGGTTTGTGCCGTGTCTTGTGTGGGGTTTCGCCTAGGACACCAAGCTAGGCTCATCGGCGGGCTCTTGGTGTCCCCGCCCGGACCCCCACAGGAGTGACGAACTGCGCGCCACCTCCCTTTATATAAGGTGCAACTGCACCACTTGACTACGAGAACTAAAAGCTCAAGCAGCCTTAACCTCCCTATGAAGGCTTCCAAAAAGATGGTATATTGGCTTTCACGGCCGGTGAATTTAAACTCAGCAATTCTTCTAGGTTTGTGCCGTGTCTTGTGTGGGGTTTCGCCTAGGACACCAAGCTAGGCTCATCGGCGGGCTCTTGGTGTCCCCGCCCGGACCCCCACAGGAGTGACGAACTGCGCGCCACCTCCCTTTATATAAGGTGCAACTGCACCACTTGACTACGAGAACTAAAAGCTCAAGCAGCCTTAACCTCCCTATGAAGGCTTCCAAAAAGATGGTATATTGGCTTTCACGGCCGGTGAATTAAAACTCAGCAATTCTCCTAGGTTTGTGCCGTGTCTTGTGTGGGGTTTCGCCTAGGACACCAAGCTAGGCTCATCGGCGGGCTCTTGGTGTCCCCGCCCGGACCCCCACAGGAGTGACGAACTGCGCGCCACCTCCCTTTATATAAGGTGCAACTGCACCACTTGACTACGAGAACTAAAAGCTCAAGCAGCCTTAACCTCCCTATGAAGGCTTCCAAAAAGATGGTATATTGGCTTTCACGGCCGGTGAATTAAAACTCAGCAATTCTTCTAGGTTTGTGCCGTGTCTTGTGTGGGGTTTCGCCTAGGACACCAAGCTAGGCGAAACCCCACACAAGACACGGCACAAACCTAGAAGAATTGCTGAGTTTTAATTCACCGGCCGTGAAAGCCAATATACCATCTTTTTGGAAGCCTTCATAGGGAGGTTAAGGCTGATTGAGCTTTTAGTTCTCGTAGTCAAGTGGTGCAGTTGCACCTTATATAAAGGGAGGTGGCGCGCAGTTCGTCACTCCTGTGGGGGTCCGGGCGGGGACACCAAGAGCCCGCCGATGAGCCTAGCTTGGTGTCCTAGGCGAAACCCCACACAAGACACGGCACAAACCTAGAAGAATTGCTGAGTTTTAATTCACCGGCCGTGAAAGCCAATATACCATCTTTTTGGAAGCCTTCATAGGGAGGTTAAGGCTGCTTGAGCTTTTAGTTCTCGTAGTCAAGTGGTGCAGTTGCACCTTATATAAAGGGAGGTGGCGCGCAGTTCGTCACTCCTGTGGGGGTCCGGGCGGGGACACCAAGAGCCCGCCGATGAGCCTAGCTTGGTGTCCTAGGCGAAACCCCACACAAGACACGGCACAAACCTAGAAGAATTGCTGAGTTTTAATTCACCGGCCGTGAAAGCCAATATACCATCTTTTTGGAAGCCTTCATAGGGAGGTTAAGGCTGCTTGAGCTTTTAGTTCTCGTAGTCAAGTGGTGCAGTAGCACCTTATATAAAGGGAGGTGGCGCGCAGTTCGTCACTCCTGTGGTGGTCCGGGCGGGGACACCAAGAGCCCGCCGATGAGCCTAGCTTGGTGTCCTAGGCGAAACCCCACACAAGACACGGCACAAACCTAGAAGAATTGCTGAGTTTTAATTCACCGGCCGTGAAAGCCAATATACCATCTTTTTGGAAGCCTTCATAGGGTGTTTAAGGCTGCTTGAGCTTTTAGTTCTCGTAGTCAAGTGGTGCAGTTGCACCTTATATAAAGGGAGGTGGCGCGCAGTTCGTCACACCTGTGGGGGTCCGGGCGGGGACACCAAGAGCCCGCCGATGAGCCTAGCTTGGTGTCCTAGGCGAAACCCCACACAAGACACGGCACAAACCTAGAAGAATTGCTGAGTTTTAATTCACCGGCCGTGAAAGCCAATATACCATCTTTTTGGAAGCCTTCATAGGGAGGTTAAGGCTGCTTGAGCTTTTAGTTCTCGTAGTCAAGTGGTGCAGTTGCACCTTATATAAAGGGAGGTGGCGCGCAGTTCGTCACTCCTGTGGGGGTCCGGGCGGGGACACCAAGAGCCCGCCGATGAGCCTAGCTTGGTGTCCTAGGCGAAACCCCACACAAGACACGGCACAAACCTAGAAGAATTGCTGAGTTTTAATTCACCGGCCGTGAAAGCCAATATACCATCTTTTTGGAAGCCTTCATAGGGAGGTTAAGGCTGCTTGAGCTTTTAGTTCTCGTAGTCAAGTGGTGCAGTTGCACCTTATATAAAGGGAGGTGGCGCGCAGTTCGTCACTCCTGTGGGGGTCCGGGCGGGGACACCAAGAGCCCGCCGATGAGCCTAGCTTGGTGTCCTAGGCGAAACCCCACACAAGACACGGCACAAACCTAGAAGAATTGCTGAGTTTTTCTTCTTCTTTCAGTTATCATTTCTACAACTTCCTCCTTATCCATGCTTTCCTGCTGTTTTTATTTTTATTTTTTAGCAGTTCCTCTGCAGTCCCTAGTATTTCCTCCTTCAGCATTCCCCACTGACTTTCTATTGGTGATTACGTGTCATCAGGTGACAACAATTTTTCTTGAGGACATCTTGGCCCTATTAGATACCTCAATACAACTGTTTAATTTTTCTAGTACCAATGGCTTCTCCTGAAGTCTTGATGGTCGTCATGGATACATCAATATAGATGTATCCTACGTGTCATCTAATGACGTCAACTTTTCCTGAAGACATCTTGGCCCTAGTACAGTAGATGCCTTAGTATAACTGTATGATTTATCTAGTACCAACGGCATCTTCTGAAGACTTGAGGGCTGTCATGGATACATCACATAACTGAGTTATACAGTACCAACGGCTTCTTCTGAAGTCTTGAGGGCCGTCATGGATACATCAATTAGGTAGTTGCATGTAACACTTAGTGTCAATAGTGATTACTGCTTCTGATTTTATGTATCTGTAGCTTGGATGTTCTACACCCTCTGTCTGAAAAGTTCGGTTAATGGGTGTATATTACGAACGGATTGTTGGCTTACCTGAAACAGCCGTTACTATTCTTCGAAGTAATCCCCGTGGATGGTTATGCACTTCTTAGAACGGCTGTACAGGTTCTGGCATAGTCTTCCTGAGGGATAGCCTTCAGTTGGGTCGTCGCATTACGTTGGATGTCCGAAATGTCCGAAAACCTCTGGCCCTTCAGGGCTTTTCGGCGACCCTGGTCCCCGATACTCCATACTTTGACGCTTGCCTTCGAGGTCGTACCTCAGGCTCCTGGCCTCGTCACCCGTGATGATGGTTTTCAGGACCATTCCATTCCACGGAATCACCCTTCTCACTGCCGCCCGTCTATCAGGTGTGCAAGGCAGGTTGCATAAATTCACGCTTCTCTCTTGCTTTCAATTTAAAGTTTTGACGACCCAAACTGAAGGCTATTCCTAGAGAAGACTATGCCAGGAGTTTCCAGGACTTGTTCAGTCGTTCTCAGAAGTGCATAACGATCCACGGGGATTACATCGAAGGACAGTAACGACTGTTTTAGGTACGCCAACAATCCGTTCATAATATAGACCCATTCACCGAACTTGTCAGACAGAGGGTTTATATCTATAAGTATAGTTCTATAATTTTCCTCAGTAGTGAACGGCTTGTTTTTGAAACACAGCTGGGTGGCCATGTTAATATTCCATGTCTGCGTGGAGCCAGCGCTTTCCCAGTTCGAGGCACGTCGTTGTCAACTCTCCACCATAGCCACCGATAGCAAGCAGCGAGACTGGAAAGAACTGCGTGCATTTGTGCAACACTGGAGACCTGACAAGCGAGCCGGCAGCCAGGACTGGACTCTGGATTCCACGTGGAGTGACAGAGCAAGCATGCTATTGGTCAACAGCGAACATACATAAATATAGCAACTGTCGTAGCGTGGTGCTCTGTAACGTATGTGTCGCTGGATATTTACGAGGAAATTGAGAGAACTACAGTATAACTCAGTATAATTTATGCAAAGATTACATAGATAAGTGCCATATTTTATAATTCATGTAGAGAATACCTTATTGCCGTTGCGTTGTGATAGGCCAATAGAACGGGATATAATGTATAAGGGGCAGTCAAATGAAAGCAAGACAGATGCAGTCAAATTAAAACGAGTCAGATGGAAACAGTGGTTGGTTGGTTCCTCAGTTTAGGGGCTGCGACAGCGCGGTCATGTAGCCCCGTGTACTTTGGGTGTGTGTAGAATCTGTCTGATAACCGGTGTTAATTGTGATGCCTGTATTAGTGTGTGTATCTGTTTTAATTTAAGGAAGGACTGCAGACATTTATATTTTTCAAGTGGTTCCTACTTTTGCCGCTAAACGCCACCGTCAACGACCAACTAGTTCAGAACTTAGTTACCAGATGCCACCGCAGTCGGCTCTTGACGACGAACTTAGGAACCTAAGAACGTTAGTCAAATGTTTAACCTATATGTAATTTAGCTTCACACAGGTGTAATTAGTGGAAGGTTCTTTAACATGCCATAAATCTATGACATGGGACCGCCGGCTTTACTTCCCCTCCGAAGGAAGGCATACTGAGGGACTTGAACGCTCTTAAAAATCCGACGACTTTGGCCGGGTTTGAACCCGCGATCTTGGGCATAGATGGTCTAGCAACTACGCCACCGAAGCCGCCGATGGAAAAGAAATAAGAAAGTAAATACATTATGGGTTATTTCAAAAATACTCGACCTTAACTATTACATTTATCCACGGTGGGACAAAACGGTCAGTGCCTTCTTGGAAAATTTTTGTGGTTGCCTCCGGAGCCATGATTGTACCCAGACGTGCACCTCTGCATCCTAAGCAAATCGACGGCCACGAATGTCTTTCTTCAGGGCACAGTAGACCTTCGGGCATGGATTTCACTTCCTGACACTCTACTCCTACCGCAGTCAAAAACCGCACTACACCTCACTGTTCCTCTTTCCCAGCCTCCATAATGACGTCAGACACACACACGACTCACTGACCTCACATCGAGCAGACAAATGGCACAGCGGTGAACGTTCGCGCGGTTCCAACAGAGGGCACTACTATACACACTCCTACCTGCCTTACCACCATACTCGTTATATCGTCTGTCTCGTTTTCATTTGACTGCCCCTTATATTTTATATGGAAATCTCCTCATGAATGTAGTGTTACTGCATTTGTCTGTTTGCACAGGCTACAGTAAAATGTGGCTTTTCACCAGTGGCGCACGCAGGATTACTTTCTGGGGGGGGGGGGTTCATAGTTCATGATATTTCGATTATTGTTCATAAAAGTCAACAATTAAATAAACATTTCCTTTGCATGAAAACTATTTCAATTATATTTTCCAGCACAATAAACAAAATTGAAAATACTATTGAAAATTAAAAATAAATAAAAATATGGAAAACAGTAACTAAATATCAAAACTCAAAAGATGTATTGGTATCACCATTTCCATACGTGACTGCTTATAATATTGATAATATGTGAGAGAAAAACAAGATGTTCAGTAAAGAACATATAGTCTACTTTCTACTAAATGTATGAGTATAGTTATAGGCTAACTCTTTGTCTTTATCAAGGAGTATAATACAATCATTTCTTGGGTGAAGACCTTCGAAACTATTTACCTCTACCAAACACCAGATCCTCGGAAATGTACTACCATCATTGAAGAAAGAAAGAAAGAAAGAAAGAAAGAAAGAAAGAAAGAGAAGATATAACTCAAGAATTTTATGGAACTGGAGACATAATCGACCGGACGTGGGCAACATCCAACTTTGAGTTGAGGCATGTGTTTACACATCTGGCAGTCCATGGTTTTCACCACCTCAATTGCATCTTTCCATGACTCTACAGTGACGTGTGTATGGCAACTATGTGGACATGCATGTGAACGCTACCACTTAGAGCTCTGTAGTACAATAAAACAATCAATCAAAGACTATGCAATTCAAATCCCTAGAGCGCAATTTTAGCGTACATGATCATTCTTTATTTTCGATTGCTATTTGGCTGCAATAAAAGTATTAAGTAATATCCTGATCTGGCACCAACAGATAACGTTCACGTACTACGTGAGATCGTTTTGTTCATTAGTTCAAATAACATTTTCGAATAACACACAATAGGCTGACACAAACGCTTTTAAATTAAAAAAAATCGTAAGTTATTATCAACTTCTCATGCTTTAAATTCGATGCGTAAATTTTAATATATAAATAATTTCATACAAGGTTTATATTATTTCTATCAGTAGGCTATATTGCATGCAATACTCAAACTAGTGAAATAGCCTATAGGTCAGGCGCAAGATATCAGCTGCCATCTTGTCTTGTAACCGAGACGGCTCGGCTTTTTAAAGCACTGCTACGATATGATATTATAATATGAACTTCAAATATCAAACGGGCCACGTCCTTTAAGTCAGTTTAAACCATTCTCAGTTCGATAATCGGAACTAACGGGGTCAAATTTATTAATTACTAGCAGTAGTACCCGGCTTCGCCCGGTGGAATGGTGATAATGTTTTAAGGTCTCCTTAGAAATATAATGGACTTAAAACCTAAGTCATTTGCCCCCAAAGACAATGAGGGAGTAATATCTAGGTCATTTGCCCTTTTGATAAGGATGATAATAAAAACTACTGTTGAATTGACACGTCAAACTTACAAACTACCGTAATAGAAATACATATTTCAAAATTCACAGGCGAGGAAGACGTATTGTGAGTGGTGATTAATGGTGTAATGGGCGTAACATCTACTGTAGGTCATTTGCTCTTATGATGAGGATGATAAGGGAAACTACTACCGGTATTGAATTGACACTTCAACGTATAATGTACACAATGTACTGTAATAAAAATAAATATATGGCGGCTTCGGTGGCGTATATGGTAGCATGCTGAGCTTCTATGCCCAAGATAGCGGGTTCAAACCCGGCCGAAGCCGTCGGATTTTTTAAGAGCGTTAAAAATCCCTCAGTATGCCTTTCTTCGGAGGGGAAGTAAAGCTGGCGGTCCCATGTCATAGATTTATGGCATGTTAAGGAACCTTCCACTAATTACACCTGTGTGAAGCTAAATTGGATAGGTTAAGAATGTAAACAACGCTCTTAGATGTCTACGTCCGTTGCCAAGAGCCGACTGCAGTGGCGTCTAGTAGCTAAGTTCCGAACTTGGCCTAGTAGTCGTTGACGGTGGCGCTTGGCGGCAAAAGTACGAACTATTTGAAGAATTCTAAGTTGCAGTTTGTACTTAAATTAAAAAAACAGATAACACACACTAATACAGTCATCACAATTAACACCGGTTAACAGACAGATTCTACACACACCCAAAGTACACGGGGCTTCATGACCGCGTTGTCGCAGCCCCTAAACGTAAGAACCAACCAACCAAAAATAAATATTTTAAAAATCACAGTCGAGAAAGACTTTATGCTGCGGTGATTATTGGTATGATGCGCGTAACATCTAGGTCATTTGCACTTATGATGATAATAATAAGGCAATGAAAAAATGACTACTAAAAGAACATGGTGTTATTTTAAAACTGATATAGGTAATTCTGGTGTCTAGCTTCGATGTCTTCCAAAGTCTCAACCTTATTTTCTGGCTTAGGCCTGTACTCGATGCGTCTAGTGAAAGAGCGTACTGCTTGGCAAAGACACAGAATATAGGTCCAAGCTGCACGAACCTGAGATGATCGCAGATGATGACGAAATATGATGTCACACGTTCGGGGTTCCCCGTCCTATTTAGATTGACCGGGAATCACTCAATGTTTCGCAACGGCCCTGTGCTGGCATCAGCATAGACAGCAGGAGATAACACGGCGGGCTCTGGAAAGTACTCTCAAGTCACCTCGCGATGAATCAGCAAGCTATTCTCACAACTGACCCCCCCCCAGGGTCTCACAACTTGTGGGACGTGGGTTGGCGACCACGGGACCCCAGCTGAGTCTGGCATCGCTTCTACTTCCTGGTGCCGGGCTCATTTCAGTTCTCTTTCCTGTCGGCCTCCCTTGGTCAACTCTTGTTCTCTTCCGACCAAGACTGTATTAGGGTATCCGAGGGCTAGGGAGTCCTTCAATTTCCCGCCTTAATTGGCTTTGTCTCATCTTGCCTGATACCCTCATTCGTCGAGGGGTCTGCCTTCTTTTCCTTTTCATAATATCTCCTGTCTTCTGCTCAAGGCCCTCAAAGAGGCAGGGTGTGTGTAGACCCACCACTTCTGGTACACCCTCAAGGGCTCATGACTGGTGAGTTAGGAAGCTGGCAACCCCGAGGAATTCCTGAGCTAAATGCAGGGAATGGAGTGGTATGTCAGAAATTTCAAGTGGACAGTGTTACGCATCGGGTTGCAAAGGGTAAGTATACACACTTTGTTTTCGATCGGTGAACGATGTAGATTTGTACCAAAGGACCTTAATGCGTGAAATGAAGTGGTCTGTCCGAAATTTCGAGTGGACAGTGTTACTCGTCGAGTTCCAAAGAGTAATTATGTTCAATCTGGTTGAGATCGGTGAAACGGTGTAGTTTTGTGCTAAAGGCCCAAAATGCAGGGAATGGAGTGGCCTGTCCAAATTTTAAAGTGGACAGTGTTACTCATCGGGTTCCAAAGGGTAAGTATACACATTTTTTTTTCGATCGGTGAACGATGTAGATTTGTGCCAAAGGGCCTAAATGCGTGGAATAGAGTGGTCTGTCCGAAATTTCGAGTGGACAGTGTTACTCGTCGAGTTCCAAAGTGTAATTATGTAAAATCTGGTTGAGATCGGCGAAACGGTGTAGTTTTCTGCCAAAGGGCCAAAAAGCAGGGAATAGCGTGATCTGTCCGAAATTTAAAGTGAACAGTGTTACTTGTCGGGTTCCAACGGGTAAGTATATAAAATTGGGGTCAGATCGGTGAAACGGTGTAGATTTGGGTCAAAGGGCCTAAATGCAGGGAATGGAGTGGTCTGTCCGCAATTTCAAGCAGACAGTGTTACGCGCAGGGTACCAAAGGGTAAGAATACGAATTTTGGTTCTGATCGGTGAAACGGTGTAGATTTGGAACAAAGGGCCTAAATGCAGGGAATGGGATGGTCTTTCCGAAATTTTAAGTGGACAGTGTTACTCGCAGGGTTCCAAAGGGTAAATATTCAAATTTTGTTTGAGATCGGTGAAACGGTGTGGATTTGGACCAAAGGGCCTAAATGCTGGGAATGGGATGGTCTGTCCGAAATTTTAAGTGGACAGTGTTACTCGCAGGGTTCCAAAGGTTACATATACAACTTTTGGTTCAGATCGGTGAAACGGTGTAGATTTGTGCAAAAGGGCCTAAATGCAGGGCATGGGGTGGTCTGTCCGAAATTTAATGTTGACAGGGTTACCCGCAGGGTTCCAAAGGGTAAGTATACAAATTTTGGTTCAGATCGGTGAAACGGTGTAGTTTTGTATACATAACAGACAAACAGACAGACAGACAGACAGACAGACAAACTTTGTGCTTTATATATATAGATGATGCTTGCATGATTCACACGGCCTCCATCCTGAAATGGCACGGCTGATGACCTTGCAGTTTGGACTCAAGACGCGTCCTAGATGAAGGTATGTTGTTAACAAATTTTGGAGAGATCGGGATGATTAGTTAAGTAGTAATTTGATTTTACGTTTTGAACGTTTGAGTGGTCGCCATTCAGTTTTTGTAAAGATGGCGGCGATATAGAACATGACACTGAGGTCCCATATGGTAGTGCTACCTCTGAACCAAATTTCGTTCAATTCGGGTTCACCGTGTTTGAATTGATCTGGGGGAGGGACAAACATGCAGAGTACACACACACACACACACACACACACACACACACACACACACACACAGACAAACAATTTTTTGGCCCTGTGTAGATCTCATGTCTCCTTTCATTTTTTTTTGCAAAATCGAAAGTAGGCCAATAATGATTTGCTCTCCATGCTCTTACTGCCATTACTACCAGTGGCGTAACTAGGATTTGCTTCTGGACGGGGATGAGCGGAGTTTGCGTTTTTGGTTTTGTGTTTGTTGTTTTCTACTTTTTTTTTGCTTTGTGTTTTTGGTTTTGTGTTTTTTCTGCTTTTGCTTTTGTTTCCGAATTTTGCTCTTTGCTTTCTGTTTTTTGTTATAGGTTTTGTGTTTGTTTTCTGCGTATGTGTTTGAAATAAGCTTTTTGCTTTCTGTTTTTTGATTTTGGTTTTGTGTTTGTTTTCGAATTTTGCTTTCTGTTTTTAGGTTTTGTGTTCGTTTACTGCTTTTGTTTTCAAATTTTGTTTTTTGCATTCTGTTTTGTGTTTTGTGTTTGTTTTCCTCTTTTGCTTTTGTTTTCGAAATTATTTTTGCTTTCTGTTTTTGGTTTAGTGTTTGTTTTCTGCTTTTGTTTTTGAATATTACTTTTTGTTTTCTTTTTGTTGTTTTTTTGTTTGTATTCTGCTTTTGTTTATCAGTTATGCTTTTTGCTTTCTGTTTTTTTGCTTTTGATTTTGCGTTTGTTTTCTGTTTTTGCTTTGGTTTTCAAATATTGCTTTTTGCTTTGTAATTTTTGGGGGTTTGTGTTTGTTTTCTGCTTTTGTTTTCGAATTTTGCTTTCTGTTTTTTGTTTTGGTTTTGTGTTTGTTTTCGTCTTTTGTTTTCGAATTTCGTTTTTTGCATTCTGATTTTTTGTTTTTGGTTTTGTCTTTGTTTTCTGCTTTTGCTTTTTACTTTCTGTTTTTGTGTTTTTTCTGCTTTTGCTTTGGACTTGGAATGTTTCTTTTTGCTTTCTGTTTTTTGTTTGTTTTCTGCTTTTGTTCTCGAATTTTGCTTTCTGCTTTCTGTTTTGTTTGTTCTTGGTTTTGAGTTTATTTTCTGCTTATGCTTTTGTTTTTGAATTTTGCTTTGTTTTTTCTGCTGTTGCTTTTGTTTATGAATTTTGCATTTTGATTTGTGTTAGTTTTCTGCTTTTGCTTTTATCTTCGAATTTTGCTTTTTTGTTTGTTTTCTGCTTTTTTATTCTTTACTTTCTGTTATGACCTTGTATTTGTTCTTGGTTGTTGCTTTGTGCGGGGGGAAATATAAAACAAATCAATGAAAGCAAACCTACTCGTTTCCATGTTTGATCTCGATAGCATGTGATACGTTTTATCTGTACATCTCAATGTGCAAAGGCTCGGAAATGAACCTCAATAACTAAGTTTTGGTAGGTCTAACACTAAATACAAAGCACACGGGGCTACATGACCGCGTTGTCGCAGCCCCTAAACTGAGGAACCTACCAACCTAACACTAAATATTTAACACAAGTAAATACAGTAAATGTTCTCAACTCTGTACTCATAAACGTGCATAATCCAATCCTTTGCCATCAATCCGAAAATTGGTTTATTTTTTCTAAATAAAAAAGTGACAGTCAGTCTGAAAGAATGGACTTTATATCATTTTAAATGCTACAAATGCTGAAAAATGCTAGAAAGGCTGGAGGCTTAAGACTCTTGACATGTTAGATGATCAAGAAACAATCAGAACGCTAGAAAGTTACAAGTCATGAGGGAGCTGGAACGCGCGGGGAAATGAGGGAGCTGGCTGAATGACGTCACGCTCGCCGTGTCGTTGCCGCCCCGTAACGCCAGAGCTCACCAGTGAACTCAGTACACATGCACCAAGCGGTACTATGACGTCACACACCTCAGTGCATTCTCGCTACATTTCGTGACGTCGCCGTAACGTAACGACTAAGTCGACTAGATCATTTAAAATCAAAACAAGAAGTTCCGTGAAGAACTATACAGCCTACTTTTCATGCCAATGATTATTCTACAGTAGGTATATGAACCTATCTAGAATAATGACGAAATTAAGTTGGTAATATCGAAATATCTAATTAGTTCAAAATATGCCTGGTATAATATAGCCTAATAGAGCACTACAGTTGGCAGCCCTGGTGACTGAATATATTCTTAGTTCCACCTCTTAAGGTACAGAATACAAAATTTGGTTGAAGTCCAATGGACGTTACATGCAGTTAATCACTGGATCTATCAGCACGCGTAAAAGCATGTTGCCAACAATACCATGCGTGTGCTGGTCAGAAATAATCTGAATTATTATGATATCTTGTTGTGCCAATTTTGGATGAAATCCATATGTTAGTATAGAAGTTACATGCATTTTAAAATTGGACATATCAGCAGGCATAGAATCATGTTGGCAGCAGTGCCTTGTATTAATTACTCCAAATGAATCTAGAATGTCAGGTGCTATACGTGTGCAAAATATAGAGCTGTTGGCTTTCATACTTTCTGATATATTGGTATTTGGATAAAAAAAAATAGAGAGAGCAATTATTAACAGTTGGCAGCCCTGGTGGCTCTTAAGAATACGCTCAGTCATATCTGTTTATGTACAGATATTACATTCAAAATTTGGTTGAAATCCAATTGATAGTGTAGAAGTTATATGCATTTAAACATTGGACCTATCAGAAGGCTTAAAATTATTTTGGCAACACTATCATGGTTGGCCTCCTGGGAATTAAACTGAAATAGTAGTATCTACATGTGTGCCAATTTTGGAATAGCTCCCATGCATACCTTGCGAGATATCCAACATGGAGCTCAAATTTCTAGTGAGTTTTTTCAGCAGTTGGTAGCACTGACATCATTTTCAAAAATGGACGTGAGCTATTCCGGTGCACATCTTTACTCATACTAAATTTGGTTTTGATTGCTGCAGCCGTTTAGGAGTTGATAGGGGGACACACACACACAGCCAGACAGACAGAAGGACAGACACACATTTTCCCGGATCGATCTCATAAGTCTAATTTTTCCTCATTTTTGCAAAATGTGAAAAAAGGCTAAAAAATATCATCAAATCACCTACTGAATATCCGAAAACTAGACACCAATTTGATTTTGTTTCTTGGGAAAATTGTAAAATTTGACTTGGGCTTGAATCCCTCTTGCACCCACTCGGTCTCAGACGCTGCTCCTTGCTGGCCCATTTCATAAACCTTGACTGGGATCTTGCTTGTAATATACAACGGCTCAATAATAAGCATATTGCGTCGCTATTGGAAAATCATTACGGCTGTTGTGCGCCAAATTATATTTATGACAAAATATATTATAAGAAGGAATCTTAAACGATGCCGTTCCAAATTACCCTACCAACCTCTGCTTAGTGCAACAACCAGAACAATTGATAATCCACAGCCTGCTTCCAGTCTCCGACCGGGTCAGGAATGGAATGAATGAAGCCCCCATCTAGCGGCGAGGATATGAATTGTGCCGGCTGCCGAGGCCTGATGCACTCCTCTGGGGCAATGATTAAATGAATGACAGATGAAATGAAATGATAGTGGAGAGTGTTGCTGGAATGACATTTTTGACAGGGAAAACTGGAGTACCCGGAGAAAAACCTGTCTGCCTCCGTTTTGTCCAGCACAGATCTCACATGGAGTGACCGGGATTTGAACCACGGACCCAGCGGTGAGAGGCCGGCGTGCTGCCGTCTAAGCCACGGAGGCTTTGCAACCAGAACAATTGAATTGGTGAATGCAAAAAGGAACATATTATAGACCCTGATGTAGCCATTTTGTTCTTGATGGCAAGCCCTATTTATTGCGTTGGAAAAGGTACATATTCCAATGCAATGGACAGTGTTTTCAGTGACCGAGAATTGTCATTGAGAGGAAGAAGGGACACATTCCTGGAATAAGTCCCCTTTTCTACTAAACGCTACGCCAGCTGTCAGCGAAGGTCAGTCCTGTGGTACGAATCAATAAAGTAAGAAATGACGATGTTCTGGACTTACAGAACTGGTGGCTCCAATACTTGGTAAAGTTGCCAAAACGCATTGAAGACAGAGAACTATCATTTGCTGTAAGCAATGTATAAGTACTTGTATGTTACCGAAGTGACATGAACAGACGTTAAAAATCCCTCAGTATGCCTTCCTTTGGAGGGGAAGTAAAGCCGGTGGTCCCATGTTATAGATTTATAGCATGAAAAAGAACCTTCCACTAACTACAATTGTGTGAAGCCAAAATTTGTAGGTTAGATTTTATAACGCTATATTAGTTCCAACGTTCGCCGCCAGGTGCTGACTGCGATGCCATCTAGTAGCCAAGTCCGCAAGATAGGTGTCGTGGACGGTGCATTTGGTAGCACAAGTAGGAACTACTGAAAATTAGTCTATTGTCTGCAGTCCTTACTTGAATTAAAACAGATAACACCCACTAATACATGCATCACAATTAACACCGGTTATCAGACAGATTCTACACACACCCAAAGTACACGGGGCTACATGACCGCGTTGTCGCAGTCCCTAAACTAAGGAACCAACAAACCGACATGAACGGATACGTGACAATCTCTGATCTCATCGATGGTGTAGTCCAACTAACCTTCAAGCTCAGGAAGACTAACAACATAATGCAAGGCTTATGATGGAATGGTAAGTATGTAGCACCCATTTCTTTTGTGGGGCTGGGGGCTTTTTTGTATTCTCCAGTTATACATATTATTATTCCTTTCAGGTGCCTATTAAGGCCAGCAAGATAAGTTATCTTTTAAAGCTTGTCAGGTATATCCCAGACCAGTATATACTGTACGTTTCTATGTGGAACGCCACACTTGGCCAACGGCAGGAGCTGCTGACTAGGACAATGAATAACTATAAAACAAATGATGGTGGGCGTATTGTTCTGTAATAATATGTTACTGCTTAATAAACCTTTGAATTGCGAGTGTATTATACATTATCTGCCTCTACAAAGATCTTTACCAAATTTGGTTGTAAAAAGGGACATATTCATTTACATAAGAAATGGTATCAATTGAAAACCGTATGTAATATGATCTCCATACTTTGTAATTGAATATGCAAATATTTGATCAAACCTTTCGTTTAGCTACAAAACAGTTTTCCCTTTCTCCTGAAAAGTAAGGATTTTGGAATGTGTACCTCTTTCAACTCACCGATTCAATGATCTGCCAGCTGTCACTGTGCTGAATATTACTGTTCCAATAAACACATTGTTTGTTATATAAAAAGATTATTTGGAAATCAGTTTCCGCCCTCTCATTTCGTGATGTTGTAGATTGACTTTTATTACAATTTTCTATTCTTCTTCGGTCGTTTGGGTCACATATGGACCACGGTGCTTGTGTTTTAGTTGTAGTTGTTATCTGCCACTTCTGGTATTCTTGGTGGATTGTTTTGCGGCTGCTTTCGTGCTGAAATCTTGAGCTTTTCTTTTGACCCCGTATTCTTTCATTTTATTGCTTAACTCTATCTTACGTTCCTTAGACTATTTCCTGGATGCATTGTGGTGAACTTCTGTCATGAATGTGAGGAAAGGCCTGGTTTCAACTGTCAGACGGTAGTGACTCCTGTCAGTTATTGTGTCTTGCTGAATATTACGTTCATCAAGATCCTTTTCAACTAGTATGATCCCCAGGGACCCAGTGGCTTTACTCTTGTTGGCTACTTTGAAGATCATAAAAGGCAGCCTGTGGTGGTCCATTCTGTGCATGTGGCCATAGAAAGCGAGGCGTCTCTTTCTGATTGCATCTGTGAGAATTTCCTGGGGTTTGTAGAGTTCTCAATTTGGTTTGTACCATCGCCTTCCATCTGGTGAGATTCTTGATCCCACTATTTTTCGCAAGAATTTCCTTTCATGTCTTCTTGGTTAGAACCAGGCAATCAGCTGCGTAGAGGATTGTTGGTCTGACTACTGCATTATAGTGTCTTAGTTTAACTTGAACCGAAAGATGTTTCGAGGCGTAGTTTTCTGCAGGCATAGTATCCCCTGTCTAGTATGATACTTCTTTGTTCGAGAGCCATTATTTTACTAAGGTCTTCTGAGATCCATTCTCCAAGGTATTTTACTACAATTTTCTATTGTTAATTTTATTTATTTAAGTTGCTTGGACCCATTTTGTTGTTGGAGTCTTCAGTCTCTTGGCTGGTTTGATGCAGCTCTCCATGCCTCCCTATCCTGTGCTAATCGTTTCATCTCTACATAGCTACCACACCTACATCCGAGGCAATCTAACATATTCTAACCTTGGTCTACCCCTACAGTTCTTGTCCTCGATCCTTCCTTCCATAATTAAGCTTGCTATTCCTGGGTGTCTTAGTAGGCTACGTGTCCTACCAACCTATCTCTTCTCTCCATTAGCAGCCACTAGAAACATCTATCCTCCCCCACTCGTCTTAATATCTCTCCATTTGTAACCCTATCTACCCATCTGATCTTCATCATTCACCTGTAACACCACATTTCGAACGATGGAATTCTCCTCTTTTCTGCTGCACTAATAATCCAAGTTTCACTTCCATAGAGTGCCACGCTCCAGACAAAGGTTTTCAAAAATGACTTCGTAATACCTAAATCTATATTCGATGTCATCAGATTCCTTTTTTGTATAAATGCTTTCCTTGCCTGAGCCAACCTACTTTTTATATCCTCTTTGCTTCGTCCATCACTGGTTATTTTGCTTCCTAAGTAACAGAAGTCTCCTACTTCCTTCAGCTTTTCACCTGCCGATTTGATTCAACAAATGTTTCTCATTCGAGAACATTCTTTCGACATATCGATAACCAAGGTAAGGTTGCATTTGTTTTTGAATACTTCCTGAGTGCTTTAGCATTGCTCGTGACGTCGTTACTACATACTCGTATTATAATGAGTATCAAAATGTCTTGCATTGGCCTGCTTAGTGAGCACTATTCAGCGTCTTGGTGAGGTGTACCATACCAACTGACGAGCCCAATGGTACACTGGGGCGAAACGCTGTAAATATTTGACCTTAACCGGACCACTTTACATAAGTTATTGAATATTCAAGCTCAAAGGACCATAACAACATGTTTCTTATTCCAGAACATTCTTTCGACATGCCAATTTGATGTCCATATAGGTTTATGTTTTATCTCGGCTGCATTCCAATATTTTTGTGTTACATTTATTAATTTTCATCATGAATTCTTTCCTCAAGACGGAGTCCATACCATTCAAAAAGTCAATCAAATCCTCATGCCTGTCGGCCAAGATGACGATGTCATCAGCGAATCTCAGAGTTGAAATGATTTCTCCTTGAATCTTCACTCCCACTTTAATTTTTCACCAATTTTCTTCATTGTTTGTTCAATGTATAGATTAAAAAGTATGGGTGATAAGTTGCAGCTTTGCCGTACACCTTTCTGAATACCAGCTTCTCTCTCATGTCCTTCTGCTCGAATGACTGCTGTCTGGTTTCTGTATAGATTGTAGACCACCCTCCTATCCCTGTACTTTATTCCAATCATTTTCAAAATGTCAATCCTTAGACTCATAGAATCACATGAAACAAATTACGATCTGCTGCTGTTATTTTCCGTGTTCTTCCAAAACTCCTCATCGTTTCGCTATGTCGAACTCGACGTTCCTCTGTCCATCCTTTCCCCGATCTCCTTGGTCGATCTTCAGGTGTAAATTCCCAACTGTCTGAATGTCATTCGATCCCCGATGTCTATTGGTGTGTTATTGGCACTTCTGAGATCAATTTGGACCTATGTAATCCAGATTATTGTTACTTTAAGTTTCCTTAAGTATGTCGTTAATTGGTTGTCATTCAGACTCATGGTGTGGCCATAAATCTCAGTCGTCGATTGCGGAAATCTGTTCCCATGTTGGAGGATCTCTCTGTGATTTTGTGTGATTGTAAAAGATATCGTCCATCAGTGAGGTTTGGACCCATGATTATCCGTATGATTGTATTATTATTATTATTACAATTATACTCTCTCGCGAGATGGTAGTATGGGGAAAGAAATAGGGTCGAGGTGTATAAGCCAATGCAGTGAGTTCTCAGTTGCGATCTACAGTATTCTGTAAGAAGGAAGTTAGTGTAGCCACGAAACTCTCCCTACATCGCTCAGTATTTAGACCGACCTTGCTTTATGGAAGTGACAGCTGGATAGATTCACGGTATATGATACCTAAGCTAGATGTAACTGATATGAGGGTAGCACGATGGGAGCAATGGCAGGAAGGTACTCGTAATGAAGAGATAAAGGCTAAGTTAGAAATGAACACGCTAGATGAAGCTGTTCGTATGAAGAAGATTCTTATGGTGGGGTCATGTGAAGAGAATGGAGGAGGAGAGATTAATTGAGAGGTTAATGAGTTCTGCTTCAGAGGGTAACAAAATTAGAGGTAGACCTAGGAGGCGATGGTGAGATTCAGTGATGATGATGATAATATGATGATAATTGTTGTTTTAAGGGGCCTAACATCTAGGTTATCGGCCCTTCAGTGATGAGCGATCTCAAAGTGAGCAGTGTAGAAGAAGAGGAGGCCGCAGTGCTAACTGCTAATAGGACATCATGGAGGCGACTTGTTCGCAAATGGAGGCTTGCAGACTAGACTGGACGCTGAAAGGCAAATCAGTATGAAATGAAAATGTATGTATGGATGTTATTATTATAATTATTATTATTATCAGCAGGAAAATAGTTCGTCCTATATTACTTTAAATATACGAAGTCATTAACAAAAAATATCGCCCAATTTAGAATGCCCATATGTACCTAACTTAAGGCCAGGACAGCTTCGCACCCAAATCCTACCTACTAATACAAACCAGTACCGGCATGGCCAACGCAGTGTTCAGTGTTTGAAGATGCAATTATTGCGCACCTGAGCGACAGGTGGCTCTGAGGAATGAGCGATTGTGAATGCATCTGCTGTATGACTCCTGGCGAAGGCAGCTGCTGATGCTTATCGCTATCACTTCACATTCTCTATTCCATCTCCGTGCTCAGTCTGCCATATGTGTGCCTAGCTCTCATCTTAACGATAAATTCAAACAATTGGTCCTACAGACTGAGTGTGACGAATTCTTGTCTTGCTCATTTTCTCCTTTTATTGCCCGCTTATTTATAAATCTTCTTGGAAGTGCAGTGCTTTTAGAGATACAAGAAATTTGCCACAGAGATCACCGTCAATGTGCCGAAAAATCTACCTGCAGTGCCATTATCGAACCCACAATATTGGGTTTTGAATGCCAGTTCTTAACCAACTTAGACAGTCCGATAGCGAGCTTCACTATAGGTAACAATAAGACAATAATAATAGTCTAATAATAATAATAATAATGCGGTGGCATGCTGTACTGTACAGTCCTTGATTTTGAGCTCCTCGCATTTCCACTTTTTATGTAAGTTTTACACGTTTATATGGTTAGTTTATGATTTCTATGGTGACTTTTAAGGACTCTTGTCGAAAACAAGTGTGAGTTGTAGTGCTTGTGGATATATCAACGTCATAATCATCAAAATACAGCTGCAATATGTTTGTTTACATTCATGTTGTGGTTGCTACATCGTTAGTTACAGTGCCTTATAACCCCAAATGCCTTCTCGAAATGGGTTATGTACGGTGTTGTGTGTGAAATTGGGATGTTTAAAGCCCATTTATTATATACTTCATATCATTTGTGCAGATAATCGGACTGTTTACGTGTTAATATTACGAAAGGTGAAGTGTACATCTGCTTAACCTACAAAATTAGGTTACACGTATTTGCTGCATAGATTCTTGTAAGTACGGCATTCCTTCTCTGCTGATCGTTTGCAGTTAAATGACGTCCACTGTTGTAATATAAGCAATATCCCTGCAAGATAGTTATACCGTATAACCTATCTAATGTGAGTTGTGAGAAATCTGCAATGATAAGGTATGTGCTAACCAGAAATGACGAGATATACTAAATGGGGTAGGCAGGACTCCGCAGCCGTGGTGAAGGCAACCTGCCTAGGGGAGGGAAAACCCTGATAACAAACCTTAACTGCAGTGTCTGATCCGTAGCGGGCGGCTGCAAACAGCGTCTGTTCTCCATGTTAGGAGCGGCTGAAGATGAACACCTGGCTGTAGGTTAAAAACGCACCCACCCATAATATGGAGAAAATAAATTTAAAAATTAATGAAAGGCCGCTGCCTGAGGTTCGTCAGGGCATGTCTAGAGCCGGCGATGGACATGACAGCAAGCGAATCGTCGGTGGCAGGATGCTGATGAGGCGGGCTCCTGTCGCACAAGAAGATACAGCCCAACAACTACAACAAAGCCAACCAACGTCAAGTGCTTTGCCTGCTGAAAGTGCTGTGCCAGAACCACTTCCGGCACTCACCCAAGCAGGCCTGCCAAGAAAGCGCTTAAAATGGTCAATCGCAATGAACGAGACCATAATGCGCATTTATTATAAGGTGACTCGCATTGGAACAGAACTAACTGGATATAGGCAGAAATTATTCAATGAGTTCCATGAAGCATACCCCGAACTCCGTGTGACTGAACAGAGAGTGGCGGACCAATATAGGGCGATAGTCCGTAATAATTTAGTGCCAGAAGCAAGACTTAATACAATCAAGCAGGAGGTCAGAAGAGTGTTTGATTGTGATCAAGGAACTAATCTGGAGAGTGAATTAGCACAAGAGCTCCATGAGCAGGAACAACATCAAGAAGAACACAATGAGCCAGTCAGTGGCATACAGCCGGATACGCATCATGAAGATGAGTCACATACCAAGATCCTAGCAGATGAAATGATGACGGCTATGACTCAGTTCAATGGAACAGACCCAATGCTTAGACCTGCCTTGCCTCGAGTAAATTCGTCTAGGAAGGTATCAAAAATTTTAAATATCATGAATCAAGCTATCCTACCCAAACACTTGATAGATGTGAATGACTTAGAATCTCTTCACACTGTTCTGTACTGTGGAGCCGTCACAGTTATCAGAACTATGGGCATCCAACTGAGAGAAAGGAATACTTCCTGCAGTAGGAAATGTGCTCCTGTTACTCCTAAGTGGGAGAGACGTCTGATAGGCAATATCGACAAATTGCGAACAGATATTGGCCGTTTGACTGAGTTTATTAGAGGAACGCACACAAGAAGACTGGTGAGACTCTGTAAGGCAATAATGAGGCGGTCCAAAATCCACACCGACCGAGATGACCCAAACACAAAAGCCGAACAGTGTTTAGATACACTCAAACAGAAACTTACGTTGATAGCGAACAGACTTTCCAGATACAGAGCCAGTAGGAAACGGAGACAGGACAACAACTTATTTGTCAAAGGCGAGAAGAAATTCTACAGAGCACTGAGTGAAAACTATGTATCCTTAAATGCTCCTTATCCAACAAGAGAAGAAATTGAAGAGTTTTGGAGCAATCAACTATCCAAAGCCACCAATTTTAACTCAGACTCTCATTGGGTTCAGGAAGTAACAAACAAATCTAAAGAATTTAATCCGATGCAATATGATCCAATAACATCCACTGAAATTTCTTCCATCATTAAAGGTCTTCCGAACTGGAAAGCACCTGGTTTAGATCAGATACAGAATTACTGGTATAAGAAATTCTGGTGCGTATACGATCTTCTGTCTACTCTGGTGAATGAAGTTGTTGCTCATCCACAGAAGATGCCAAATTTCCTTACACAAGGTGTAACACATCTACTTCCGAAAGACCCACAAAATATGCAAGATCCTGGAAAATACCGTCCAATTACATGCCTTCCCACGATGTATAAGATCATCACGTCCTGTCTTAGTAGGAGGATATATGCTCACTGTGAAAAAAATAACATCATAGCAACACAACAAAAAGGATGCACGAAAGGGTCCAAAGGGTGTAAAGAAATACTTATCATTGACTCAGTGGTTTCTAACCAGGCCTTTACCAATAACAGAAATTTATTCACGGCATATATTGACTACAAGAAGGCCTATGATTCCGTGCCCCATGATTGGTTGATCCATATTTTGTCAGTGTATAAGATTGATCCTCAGATTATATATTTCTTGGAACACGCCATGACATCGTGGCGTACAGTGATGAGCCTTAGTACTACAAATGGCAGTATTGCAACAAGTATGATCCCAATCCACAAGGGAATATTCCAAGGAGACTCCTTGAGCCCATTATGGTTCTGTCTTGCGATGAACCCACTATCAAACCAACTTAATTCAACAAAATATGGATTCAGTATCAAGAAGAACTCCAGGGAGCTTGCAAAGCTCAACCATCTCCTGTATATGGATGACCTAAAGCTATATGCTGCCACCAGAGCACAACTAGAGTTTCTGATGAAGATAGTGGAAACCTTTTCACAGGATGTGAAAATGGAATTCGGGCTGGAGAAATGTAAGACGCTGAACATTATGAAAGGCAAGCTGCAGGAAGGTGTATATGAAACAGCTCAGGGCCATCAGATTGCAACAATGCTCACTAGCGAGACCTACAAGTATCTGGGAATGAAGCAAGCCAGACACATAGAACACTCAGTAGTGAAACAAGATCTGACGAAGGAATTTGTCAGAAGAATTAAGCTTGTTTCTAACACCAGCCTCAACAGTAAAAACTTGGTTAAGGCAATCAACGCTTATGCTGTCCCTATTCTTAGTTACTCGTTTGGGGTCATCAAGTGGAGTAAAACTGACATTGCAAGCTTAGAACAGAAAATTAGAACATCACTGACCAAGTCACGAAAACACCATCCCAGGGCATCTGTGGAACGAGTCATGTTACCGAGACATATGGGTGGGAGAGGAATTGTTGATATAAACAACCAAGTAGCTCGACAGATCTATGAGCTAAGAAAATACTTCTGTTCTGTATCGAACCATTCGATGCTGCACAGGGCTGTCACAGAAGCAGATGATTCAACTCCACTACTCTTAAGTCAGCAAGAGACTCAAATTCAGGTGCGCAGTGATTTGGATAGATTCAATGCCTGGTTGTCCAAGCCACTACACGGAAGACATCCCAATGAAGTCATCCAAACTCACGTCGACAAGCTAGCGTCGAACTTTTGGTTGATTTCTGGGCAGATGTTTCCTGAAACAGAAGGCTTTATGATGGCTATTCAGGACCAGGTTGTCCCCACGAGGAACTACCTAAAGTTCATAACCAAGGATGCATCTGTGCAAGATGACCATTGCAGATACGGTTGCCCAACATCTGAGACTGTTCAGCATATTATATCGGGTTGTCGCCATTTTGCAGGGACAGAATATAGGAAGAGACATGATTTTGTTGCCAAGATAGTCCATCAAGAATTGGCTATACAACTTCAACTGCTGAGCCAAGAGAAAGTGCCGTACTACAAATATGCTCCTGAAAGTGTACTGGAAAATGACAGCTTTACGTTGTACTGGGATCGTACTGTATTGACAGACCAATCAGCTGTGCATAACAGACCTGATTTAGTTCTTGTTGACAAATGCATGAAGCACACCACCTTCATAGATGTGGCGATCCCAAACAGTGGCAACATACTAACAAAGCATGTTGAAAAGCTGTCAAAATACACAGAGCTTTCAGAACTGATAAGGAAGCAATGGCACATGGCACAAGTCAGGACAGTTCCTATTATTATCTCCAGCACTGGCGTGATTCCCAACAACTTAAAGGAATCGCTCACGGCGTTGAAATTAGACCCAGGCCTTTTCAAACTGATGCAGAAAACAGTCATACTTTCTACGTGTCGCGTAGTAAGGCTGTTCTTGGGCAATCAGGCCTGAAGCAATGAGGGGAATATGAAGCTACTACTCAATGCAGTCACCAAGAATTTGCTCCTTGTGATATGTACGGTATCTGGGATTGTAAATGTTTTCTTTCCAGCAAATGCTGAGAATGTGTAAGCGCATGCGCAAAATAAATAATAATAATAATAATAATAATAAAGCAAACTACATTGATTGATGTTGCGATTCCTAACAACAAGAATCTCCAGTCAAAACACATTGAAAAGATCAGCAAATACAGCGAGTTGGTCGACCCTATCGAAAGACAATGGCATGTAGAGCGAGTGAAGACCATACCTATCATTGTCTCGAGTACGGGCGTGATCCCAAGTACCTTGTTCCAAGGCCTTAAAGAACTGGATCTGGATACTCGGCTGTACAAACTAATGCAGAAGGCAGTAGTTCTATCAGCAACCAGAATCGTTCGGAAGTTCATGGGTAGCGAAATTCTAGCTTAGAAGTTGATGTTTCCGTAGCTATACTTTGGTTTACTGAAGCCCGTATAGTTACGTTGTAATATACCAGAAATGTGTTATATGTACTGTATAAACCGATAATAATAATAATAATAATAATAATACTGTTATTGGTTTTATGTCCATTTTAACAATTGCGGCATTTAGCGACGCCGGAGTATCGGAATTTTGCCTAATATCCTAATATCAATACATCGGAAAGTATGCAAGCCAACAGCTCTTAAGTTAGCATACGTATAGTACGTGACATTCTACATTAATTTGGAGTAACTAATACACGTCAGTGCTGCCAATATGATTCTAAGCCTGCTGATAGGTCGAATATTTAAATGTAACTTCTATAGGCTACTAACAAATGGATTCCAACCAAATTCCGTAGGTGCTTTGAGTACCATAACAGATGTGACTATGCGTATTCTGAAAGGTCAGCAGGGCTGCCAACTGTTAATAAATGATCTCTTTTTTTACTTTTATCCTCATACCAAGATATCAGAAAGTTTGCAAGCCAACAGATCTAAACTTTGCACACGTATAGTACATGTCATTCTAGATTAATTTGGGTTAACTAATATACGCCATTGCTGCCATCATAATTCTATGCCTGCTGATAGGTCGAATTTTTAAATACATGTAACTTCTTTACTAACAAATGGGTTTCATCCAAAATTGCCAGAATAAAGGATCATAATAATTCAGATTAATTCTGAACAACACATACATGACATTGTTGCCAACATGATGTTACGCACGCTGATAGATCCAATGTCTAACTGCACGTAACATCCATGCTATCCATTGGACTTCAAACAAATTTTGTATGTGCATTCTGTACATTAAGAGATGGAACTAAGAATGTTGTTACGTGCCACCCCTAGTGGCACTTTTGTTAACTGGATTACCGTGGGTAGGAAGCACAACACCAATTACTGCTTAAAGAAATAATTAACTTTATTGTGGCCAGAAATATACACTACTCAACAGCAAATAGCAATTATTACCTTACTCCAGTTTCCTCAAGTCGAGAATACTTCCCCTTTCACTTGTCAACAGACCACAGTTAATCCCTCGTAATGAGGTGGCCCCGTACGCTGGATGGAAATAGCTGCACTAGCTCGTAAAACACGACAACAACACTGCGTGACAGGTCGCACTTATATAGCAGGCCGGTGACTCAATAAATGCTTCTAGATCCATCCAGGGTTCATGGCTTCTCGAGGTTTCCATCGCTGGTCCAGTCACGAATATTCTGGACTATCCCTTTGTCCTAGTAGCCCTGTTGCATAAGGCGCACGCAATACGGGAGGCAGGCCACAGCCCAGCCCTGGGGCAGTTGTGACTCATGCGGCGAGCGATGACAAAAACTCACAGCCGTAACACCACCCCCTTCCTAAAAAGGCTGATCGTCCCGATCAATCATTGGTCCGTCTGTGTCCCCCCGTAGGCTGCAAGGCGATCTCGGTGCACGATCTTCATCTTCGCCCTCGGGCTCCGCTGGATCCTGTAGACGACATCGTTGATCCGTTTCACGACTCGGTACGGGCCCTCCCAGGACTTCTGCAGTTTGGGTGACAGACCTTTCTTCCGTAATGGGTTGAAGAGCCTGACCAGGTCGTCCTCGTGGAATCCGCCGGCATCCGTCTGCTGGTCGTATCGGGTCTTCATTCGGTCGGTCTCGATCCGCAGTTTCCTCCTCGCGAACGCGTGTACGTCCTCCAGTTGGTCGACCAGTTCTTGACAATACTGGCTTACCGGGATCGGATCATTCCCAGGTCGGCCGAAGGCAAGATCGACAGGTAGACGGAGCTCCCTCCCAAACATGGCCCGGGCTGGTGTGCACCCGGTGGCTTCATACACGGCGGCGCGGTAGGCCAGGAGAAATAGTGGAAGATGCTTGTCCCAATCCCTCTGGTGCTCGCTGACGACTATTCGGAGATGGTTCTCGATGGTGCGATTGAATCGCTCTACCATCCCGTCGGACTGAGGGTGTAGCGGCGTTGTCCTTGTCTTCCGGATTCCCAGCAGCTGGTATAGGTTCTGGAACACCTGCGACTCGAAGTTCCTCCCTTGGTCGGAGTGCAGCTCCAGCGGTACTCCGTACCGGCTGACGAATTCCTTCAGCAGGGTCTCTGCAATCGTCGCGGCTTCTTGGTTAGGGAGCGCATACGCCACCGGCCATTTGGTAAAGTAGTCGCTGACGACTAATATGTAGCGGTTCCCTGCCTCGCTTAACGGGAATTGCCCAGCAACATCGATGGCCACTCTCTCCATGGGGCCGCCCACGTTGTAGGTCTTCAGTGCACCCCGTCGTCTTCGTCCTGGGCCCTTGTTGGCTGCGCAATCGTGGCACCTCGCGCAGTGGTTCTCCACGTCTGTTCGGCATCCGATCCAGTAGAACCGCTCTCTCAGCTTCTCCAGGGTCTTCTTTATCCCTAGGTGTCCACCAGATGATCCTCCATGAACTTCCTTCAGGACTTCCTCCGTCATAGCCTTTGGAATGATGACTTGTTCCCGAGATGTCTTCCCGTCGGTGCTCTCCCAGGTACGGCAGATGAGACCATCACTTACAATCAGCGAGTCCCACTGCGCCCAGTAGGACTTAAACTTTGGGCTGCAGTCACTCACAATGTTCCACCCGGGTCTGGGGACACAGGCCCTCTTCCATTCGGCTATCAGTCCCAGGTCATCATCTTCTGTTTGTGCCCGCGTGAAAGATTCGCGGCTCCAGCTCCCTTGAAGTTCCACGGTAGTCCTTCGGCACTGTATCCCGGTGTTCTCCTCCCTCCTAGTACAGAAGGTGCAGTCTTCGGGGCACGGTCTTCGTGACAGGGCGTCGGCGTTAGAATGCAGTTGGCCTTTCCTGTGCTGAATCTCAAAGTTGTACTGTTGAAGCCTCTCTAACCACCGCGCGAGCTGACCCTCGGGCTGCTTGAAGTTCAGGAGCCAGCACAGGGATGCATGGTCGGTCCTGATGAGAAATTCTTGCCCGAACAGGTACTTGTGGAAGTGTCAATGGTCTTCACGATGGCGAGCAGCTCCTTCCTGGTGACGCAGTAGTTCCTTTCTGGCTTTGACAAGGCCTTGCTGAAGTAGGCCACTACTCTTTCCTCGCCGTCCACTACTTGCGACAGGATTCCTCCTATGCCAAAGTCGCTGGCATCGGTATCGACGATGAACCTTGTTCCAGGTCTGGGGTAGGCCAAAATAGGCGCGGTGCACAGAGCCTGCTTGAGTTGTTCGAAGGCACTGTGGCATTCTGCTGTCCACATGAAGAGTTGGTCCTTCTCAGTCAGTCGATGTAAAGGTTTGGCGATGTCGGCGAATCCTCTCACGAAGCGACGGTAATAAGTGCAGAGTCCCAGGAAGCTTCGTAGTTGGGACTTGTCCTTTGGAACTGGCCACTCCCTCACAGCTGCGGTCTTCTCTGGGTCGGTGCGCACCTCTTCCTCGGAGACGATATGCCCAAGGTACTGGACCCGCTTCTGGAAGAGATGACACTTCTTGGGGCTCAACTTCAGCTGGGCAGCCCGTAGCTTCAACAAGATCTCCTTCAGGTTGCTGTAGTGCTCCTCGAAGCTCCTCCCCAGAACGATGACGTCGTCTAGGTATACCAGGCAGGTCTTCCAGTGTAGTCCCCTCAGAATGGACTCCATTAGCCTTTCAAAGGTCGCAGGGGCGTTGCACAGACCGAATGGCATGACGGTGAACTGCCAGAGCCCGCTGCCCACAGAGAACGCCGTTTTCTCGCGGTCCTTAGGGTGGACCTCCACCTGCCAGTAGCCACTCTTCAAATCCAAGGTGGAGAACCATCTTGACCCTGATATGGTGTCCAGCGTGTCGTCGATCCGGGGTAGAGGGTAGCTATCCTTCTTCGTGACGTCGTTCACCCGCCTGTAGTCCACGCAGAACCTGGTGGAACCGTCCTTCTTCTTCACAAGCACGACCGGAGAACTCCAAGGACTATGTGATGGCTCGATCACCCCTTGATCCTTCATCTCTTCTACCATCCGGTCGACTTCGGCTTGCTTGGCGAGCGGGACACGTCGGAATGGGGCCCTAATCGGTGCGCTGTCCCCAACGTCGATTCTGTGCTGGACCAAGCTTGTCCTGCCGAAGTCTTTGCTTCCCACGGAGAAGACATCCTGGAATTCGTGTAGCAGGTCCCGAAGTTGGCGTGATTGTTCCTTGTCTAATTGGTCCTGGGATCCTTGGTACAACTTCTGTAGTTCTTCTGGCAGGGCGCGTCTTCTTCGGTTGTCCGTCTGCAGGTGTCCGTCCGTCGTGTCTGTGATGCGGGCAATCCAGGTAACGGGCTCGCATACTCCTAGGTTGGTGTCCCGGTGTACCGTAATGTCGTAGTCGTTCAGGTTGGACAGGCGGACGTACGGCCGAGACGTCGTGTTGATGAGAGTCTTGGCAACTAGCAATCCTTTTGTCTGGATGTCCTCATATTTTGGCTCGATGACAGCCGCCACTCCCTCAGCAGTTCCGTCGACAATTACGGCAGCGCTGACCTCCGTCCTGGCGGGAACGATGACGTCTTCTCTCAGCCTTACTCGTCGTGCGGTGATGGACTCGTGCGCAGGTTGCAAAGCAAGTTCCTCACCTCCGAAGTGCAGAGTGTTGGTACTCAGATCCAAGATGATGTTGTTCTGGTCCAGGAAGTCCAGTCCGATGATCACTTCATTTGATACGTCAGCCACAAGCACTGGATGCTTTATCGCCCGTCGACCAATGACGAACTCCAGTGATGCTTCGCCATGTACCGGTGCGGTCTCTCCGGTCGCGGTTATTAGCTGGAGGTTCCTTTGTGTGGGTTGAACTCTCCACTTCGGGATCACGGTGGGACTGACGATGGTCCTCGATGCTCCCGTGTCGATTAGCATGGGCCAGCTCTCTCCGTTGACGACTCCGTCGACCATCAGGCTGCTATTATCCCTCCGTAACTGCGTCACACGGACTTGGACTGCCGGGGCTTGACGACTGTCACAAGCCAACCTTTGCCCCCCTAGGCTGGCTGATACTTGCTTTCCTGGGCCGCGCGTTTTCCCTACGACTGACTGTCCCGACGGAAACCCTTGGCGGCGGCGATCACCGCAGTCCTTGCTCAGGTGGCCTCTCTTACGGCAGGTCCAGCAGGTCGGTAGTCCTCTTCCGGGCCGCCTCTCCGGATGTCCTTCGGCTACGTTTTTGTTGGTGGTACTGCGATTCTTGAAGAAACGGCTTAGCGCCTGCATCAATTCGTCGGCCAGCGGCTTGGTCTCGTTGGTTTTTACTGGTTCGTCGACGTCCACTTGACGCACCCGCGCGCGCATTCTAGATACCTGTTTTGCCGTCTCGAACTCAAGTGCGTGGCTCAGCGCATCTGTCAGGGTCTTATTGCGCGCGAGTCGCAGCTCCTGTTGAGTGTCCGAGTCCCGTAGCCCGTCGGTGAAAGTCTGCGTCGCTATCTGCTCCAGAAAGTCGGCCGGCGCTGTTGGGTAGGCGAGCCTTACGAGACGTGCGATGTCCATCTCGAACTCCTGCAGGGTTTCCGCGTTCTTTTGTACCCGGGTCCGGAGCTGCATCTGGTAGGCTTGCTGAAGATGGCTATTTCCATATCGGGACTCCATATGGGCGATCAGTGAAGCGTAGTCCTGGGATCCAGTCGGGATGGCCTGAAGGACGTTAAGGGCGTCACCTCTCAGCGCTACAATGAGAGCTGTAGCCTTTTCAGTGTTGTTCCAGTTATTTATGGAACAGGCCGCCTCGAACTGACGTAAGTAGGTGCTCCACGGGACCTTTCCGTCGAAGGTTGGGGGCGTCATTCTGCTATGTCCCGTTCATGATATTCCCGGTGTAACGGTGGGCGGGCGTTGGCGCAGCTCGGTAACTTCCTCTCGTAGAGCGTTGAATTTCTCTTCCACCCCCGTCAGTGGGCGTTGGCGCAGCTCGGCAACTTCCACTTGTAAGGCGTTGAATTTCTCCTCCACCCCCTTCAGCGGTCGTTGGCACAGCTCGGCGACTTCCACTTGCAAGGCGTTGAACTTCTCCTCCACCCCCATCAGCGGGCGTTGGCGCAGCTCGGCAACTTCCACTTGTAAGGCGTCGAACTGCTTTTCCACTGCTGCGACTTCCTCACGTAGGCCCTGTTCTAATTTCCTTTGGCTCTCCTCTAATTTAGTCAGCAGACACTCTTCCAGATTTTTCTGGCCATCCAGAAATTTGGCGGTTAGGTCCTCTGCTAACTTATTCTGGCCGTCCTTCAGGTCCTCTGCTAGCTTATTCTGACCTTCTTCTAATTTGGAAGTTAGGTCCTCGGCTAAACTTTTCTGGCTGTCTTCCATCTTCTTCAGGTCCTCCGCTAACTTATTTTGACCGTCTTCCATCTTCTTCTGGCCGTCTTCTAGCTTCTTCTGGCCGTCTTCTAATTTGGCAGTTAGGTCCTTGGTTAAATTCTTCTGGCCGTCTTCTATGCCATTTAACTTTTCTAGCAATGCTGCCAATTGCGCCTCCATTTTAGTTGTTTGCCTTGTAGAGGGCATGTACTCACATGAAAATTAGAGAAAATGACCTGCTCGGGTATTGAAACCAGGACCGTCAGGTGTTGTGCTTGAGTTCGTAATCCGGCTTCTGACACCAGTTGTTACGTGCCACCCCTAGTGGCACTTTTGTTAACTGGATTACGGTGGGTAGGAAGCACAATACCAATTACTGCTTAAAGAAATAATTAACTTTATTGTGGCCAGAAATATACACTACTCAACAGCAAATAGCAATTATTACCTTACTCCAGTTTCCTCAAGTCGAGAATACTTCCCCTTTCACTTGTCAACAGACCACAGTTAATCCCTCGTAATGAGGTGGCCCCGTACGCTGGATGGAAATAGCTGCACTAGCTCGTAAAACACAACAACAACACTGCGTGACAGGTCGCACTTATATAGCAGGCCGGTGACTCAATAAATGCTTCTAGATCCATCCAGGGTTCACGGCTTCTCGAGGTTTCCATCGCTGGTCCAGTCACGAATATTCTGGACTATCCCTTTGTCCTAGTAGCCCTGTTGCATAAGGCGCACGCAATACGGGAGGCAGGCCACAGCCCAGCCCTGGGGCAGTTGTGACTCATGCGGCGAGCGATGACACAAACTCACAGCCGTAACAATATATTCAGTCACCGGGACTGCGAACTGAAGTGCCACGTTAGCCTACACTATATCAGGTATATTTGGAACTAATTAAATATGTCAGTATTACCAACTTAATTTTGTCATTATTCCAGATAAGTCTATATTCTGTAGATTAATAATTGGCATGAATCTGAGGCTTAATAAAGCTAAAACGGAACTTATGACATCGGATGAAGAAGAAATCGGAACAATCCAAGTTGACGGTGATGACCTGCCACGAACGACGAAATTTAAGTATCTTTGCTCTACGATAACTGCTGAAGATCGTCTCACCGAGGAGGTCAACGTAAGAATTAGCCTAATGCTGCGTATATGAAGTGGCGAACATCGACAGGTGTCATGTGCGATCGCCAGGTGAAAGACCACCTAAAATCAAAGATTTAGCGCACTGTCATTCGTCCCATGGTGCTTTATGGTACTGAATGTTGGCCGATCACCAAGGAAACAGAACGTCGGCTAAGTGTCATGGAGACCAAGATCCTTAAATAGACAGCTGGCATTACTAGGTTGGATCACTTCCCCAATCAAAGAATAAGGGAACGATTTGCTGTCGCGGCAATGAACAACAAAATGCGTGAGGGTCGTCTGCGATGGTTTGGGCATGTGCTACGGACACCATTGCAAAACAGGGCTACACACTAGAGGTCACCGGAAAACACCAAAGGGGCGTCCAAAACAACATTGGGACGATACACTGCACAGGGATCTGTAAAGCGTCAACCTACATCCGGACATGGCCCATGACCGAGTAAAGTGGAGACAGCGGATTCAAATAGCGGACCCTGCCACGAGGCGGGACAAACGCTAAAGCAAAAGAAGAAGACGAAGAATTGGCTTGAATCTTAAATGTTAAGAAAAGACGGCTCTTAGTTCGTCACGGAACTACTTGTTTATTGACGGAATGATGAAGATATATACTTAAGCCCCGATACATGTACCAATAGGGACCTAAAATCTCTAAAGTTATAAATGGAATATTTACAAGGTGGTTCACATTTAATAATTGAACAACGTGTACTAGTTGTAATAAAATGAAATGAACGGCAAACAAGTTCCACTATTTATTTTAACAGAACCGAACAGTGCAATGACAATGCTATTATACTCGCGCAAACAGACACAACATAGCAATGTTTACACTACATCGTTAAATCTACCCAACAAACGAAATTAGCATTTCATTTTGTTTCAGCATAGACTAAAGAGTCTCTATAGAATACGAGGCAGTGTTCAATGGATCGCACATTCGTTTATTTCTATTCATTCTGACAAGGGAATTACACCAAATGAAACAATGCGATCTGCTTCAGACCATTAAGATCTGCAGTGGTAATCATTTTTAAGTTATTACTAGCAACCCGCCCCGGCTTTGCTCGGGAACAGTTATCCCAGTAATTGAATGGAAATTGTTAGAAGATATGAAAGCGTAAAAACACTTATAGTGGGCGATGTATTCAAGATAGAGATATGCTCTCTCGGACTTTCTTGTAGAACTTTTAATGCTGAACAATTCTTACACTCATAGTAACTTATATTGATATTTTTAGCGGTTTGCCCAGCATAAACTTAAAGAGCGCACGGACGCCAGTTTCTTTTTTTTCTTCGACTTTTCACTGAAATCGTTACTGATTGGCTTCCTTTGATCATAAATTATTTTCTACTGAAACCTTTCTCGAGATATCGTTTACAGAATGGTGGAAACCACATCAAAATCCATCCAGTGGTTCTCGATATTACCCGTGACATCCAAGAATCGGGGACTTTGTTTTATACTAAGTATGAGATAGTCACAACATCAACACAAGTTATTAGGCGAATTTCATACATGCGAGGTCTTATGACCAACTGAATCCCAGTCGCTTGCTTAAATCAACAGAAAAACTCAATTTTATACACAACTCTGCCGTTATGAGCAACAACCAATTATTCGTATAGGGTACCGTTATGTCGACTACGCCATACGTGTGGAGGGATAAAAGAACAACTAGTTTCGTGGATAAATAAACAGCCCATTTTCATATATTCCACGGACCGTATCCTAATCAAAATTCTCCTGTCAATCAAATCGATTTTCCATGTGTTGGACTAAATAGCACTTGGTACTTGACCTACTCGTTCAAAGTAAGCAAAAACTAATCATGATGATTAAAAATAGTTCGTATTGATATATAATGATTCATACAAATGATAGTAACGCCTGTCAATACATACAGGGTGATTCTCAGCTATTTGACAAAAAACAAGTAGTTCCTTGAAGAACTAAATAGCCTATTTTCATGTATCCCACTGGTCTTTTCGATTAAAATTCTCCTGCCTATTACAAGGATTTTCCAAGAAACATCTCTATAAATATCTGAAATTCGCGCCACTGCCATGTTGGATTTGTGTTCATCAGGTTATTGAAAGGCCCATTGGTGAACTTATGTTAATAGCCTCTATCAACATACAAAATTTCACTTTGACTGCAGTAATACATTCGGAGATATTGAGAACCGTAGAGCTATTTCTGATGATTGCCATGTTCGATTGATCTATATTGTACCCATGTGATTAATTTCCATGGAAAACATGCTTCTGCCTCCAGCCAGCATCAGTCCTCAGGCGTGTACCGTCCTCCCACTGAGCAGTTGCATATTTTGATCTGAGACTAAAAGTTATCAACTCTACAATAATAAAGCACAAGTCTATTTTAAAGACTTTAATTAAGCTCTAAATCATGGCTTCAAACGAACAAAAACACAATCCCAACAATATAACACAAAACAATGCAAAATTACTCCTACAATCCACTAATATTCGCACTTTATCCTAGCAAATCCAAATGATTATTCATTCATTTACCATGAGATTGACATCAAAATTCATTCTCAAGTGCGCTGATGCACAGGTAAATTACACATAAACTGTACTTACAATCTTATGTCACCTATTGTGACCTCTTTAATTTCACAATCTTAATTGTTTACTCTCAACACATCCTAATTTACATTATGCGTACAACTGTGTTCTGTATCCCTCTTCCCACCAAAATGCTTTACCATGCATTAACCAATTTATGGGTTGCACATCAAATTTACTTGCAACTCCACTGTTACTTGTATTCATACCCCTTTCTGCAGTTCCCTTCTGCAGTTCTACAGTATGCTGTCATGAGTTCAATTTCAAAGATTCCGTTACCGCAGTGTCGGATGGTATATTATGCTACCCTTGCGTGGGCATAGCCTATGGCATCTAGTGTCGACCTTTAGAACAAAGTGACAATGTCAGTATAAAAATGCAACTTTCAACAACTCGTAAGTTTGCTAAATATTAAATCATCAGGATGATCCTTAATTATCAATGTGTTTCAAACCACACAAATTCATTATACAATACAACAACGACTCCTTTTATTACAAACAGGGTTTCAAAGTCTCTCCACTCTAAATGTCAAGCTCCAAGGGTCGTTTAACACCCCCTCCCTCGGTTCTACTGGTATACAATGGGAATGAGTCGGGCGGTCACAAAACACGTGCTCTTTCCCTTCCTGACTCCCTTCTATCTTTATCTCCAAGCAGTAACTGGTGACTTTAAATACAATAGTGCAGTCTCACGGACCTACACATCCCCTATGATTTAACTTAAACTGTATGCAAGATAGGTTATGGACTTGTGTAAACATTTATTCCTAACCTTAGGATATCAATAACTGGCCTCAACAGGTCCATTACATTATATGAAGGAACGAGATTCATCAATCACTGGTCGAACTGGCTAGCCGGCATCTTATTAAATGCTACGGTCAGGCACATCCTGCCGCCAACAAAATTCACTTCCCAGGAGCTGAATTATTTCAATCGCTAGTTCTCGGTCGATATCAGGTGTCATGCTGAAGTTTCCATTGTTATCCTCCCATGCACCACTAGATTCGCACCCGGAACATTTCATGGCAATCCACAGAGCTAGGGTCAATCACTAATTACGCTCTGGCCATAATAAATATCTCTGTATGCCCTAGGCTATACGAGATTTCACACGTCGAATAGATTACCTGGCTTCCGTGACTATAGTGGTATAATCCCGTCCTTTAATTAGTAAGATAAATCTATCAATTACTCTTACAAGCTTATTCACAAGCTGCAAATTCAATTCTCTCTTAAACTCTTCCATTTCCTAGATTCTTGCATATTTATTTCCATTATCATAATATACTCTGATATTAAATTGCTTTGCTTAGCCCTTCATGTATATTATTGCTTGGATAGATAAATATTCCAATTAGCATATATATTTTTCTTACAGCCTTTTTTCCCTGATGTGTATTCGTTTATTCTTCTTATTATTATTATTACTGACATGAATTACCATAACCGACACAACGTAACCCTTTTCAATAACCGAACATCCGTGTTCGTTACGTTACGTTTCTATATAACTGAATTGCCATTTTACATTAGTGGTAACGATTTATCCACTCAATGATGTACAAAGACATCTCCACTTGACTAAAATCAACACAACAATACTATTTTGAGGTTCTACTTCCTAAAATTGACTCTTATTGGCATATTTTATAAATTTTAAAATCACTCAACATACAGTGGACTATAATTACTACAAACTCATGGTTTTTGGGTACTCACATTGCTTAATCTGGTGGCTCCAACCACGCATTACTTCCAGTAATGCCCGCCATTATTTGCAAATTAGCAAGGCATTCTTACACATCTCACACACATTATACATAACTTTTGCCTTACAAAACACACGGCACATTTCTTTTCCATGTTGAAGCTGTTGCTTCCTTCTTCACACAACACGTTATAGCAGTTGTTACACTATTAATCTTACATATATTTAACAGATCATCACTAAAATCACACGAATGCTTATGTACATTTCTTAATGGTTGACCTCTCCGTGCAGAATATCAAAAATGCAGGCCCTGAAGATCTACTCTTCACTGCTATCCGCATCTCGATTGAAAGTCTCGATTCTCTGCCTACGGATTCCTATCGGTCCCCCAAACTGTCTATCAATGTCTATCCTTAGATAAATTTCCTGATATCGCATAAATATGCTTGCATATCGTCTTAAGCATTAATTACATTGGTATTCCTATGAAATTTCACCAATCGCATAACACAGTTTATATCTCCGCAGTCCGACATCCTATCATATGTCTAACCAATAGTTTACCTACTGCGCTCAACCCTTGTACATTGTACTTGTACACATTACCACTTTCAATTGTCCTACCTTGTATATCACACGGTACATTTCCTACGTGCTCAATAACAATCGCTCGTACTGCCGATTATACAGGTATGGCACGACTGTCCTTAATAATTGTGATTAATAAATGCCTTACTGCATGGCTCTTCATGTTGAAATCCGAGCGTCCCTTCTCTGAACTCGATAACGTGCATTTCGCATTAGACTGCGGTTCAACTGACTACATTAATCGTTATTAATTCATGCCTTAATGCATGATTATTATGTTGCTGCACTTAGAATGTTGAAGTCCGCGCGTCCCTTTCCTGGACTCCTGCGACGTGCGCTTCGCACTCAAGTATGGTTCGACTGACCGCGTCTGTCCTTTCTCTGGCCCTTTAATCCGTTTGGAGAGAAAAAGTAGACCGAAAATTTCCCTGCAGCGTCATTTTCTCTCACAGTATGATTCTGGTCTTGAAATAACGTTTTTATGGTGCATTTTTCCTCGCTGATCATAAATCTGTCTGCGTGCTCGAGGATCGATCGGCCAATTAATTAATATTAATTGCCTTTGCCAGCGCTTCCCCAAGTCGCGTCCTAGGTAAATCCCCGAAGACATGGTTAGATCTCGCCGCTAACCTCATATCCACTGTGGCACTGCGCGTTCCATTAAATCTGCCTCGATTTCAATGTTTAATGGCTTGATAATTAGCCTCTCGGCTATACATTCACATAGGTGCAATCCTCATGTCTCCGAGTTACTCCAATCACGAGTAATCATTAAATTACACTGGTATCTCCCCATCTCCCTGGCATCTTCCTTATGTAAAGGGGAATAACTTGACAATATATTACCCTCCTGACCTGCTCCAGACGGCCTAAGTAGGTCACAGAGAGTGACACGGCTCCAAGAAACCACGCCCCTATTCCAGAGTCATTTGACAACTGTCAAGCGCTCAAACTTTCTGTGCTCAGTCCAGAATTGTATACGCCATACAGCCCAATAATGCAGTATTCTGCTATTATTCCCTGCATTATATTAACAAATAATGTCAGAATTAGTTCATATCACAACAGTGATTTAATATGTATTTTCTCTAGGGGTTTTTATAGCTTAAACTCCCTCAAAAGATCTTGTGTTCGATCCTTGCTGGAACCTCTATTCTGAGCCCATCTATCTCTGAGACCCACGTTCGACACCAGTCAGCCTAACACCGTTGGGTTCAATATGTAGGCCATAGAGTTATGTACCATTAGATTAAGAATATTACATATGCTTATTATTCAAACGTTCCCTTCAATGGCATGATTAGGAAACAAAAATTAAATAAAAAAATAAAATTTAATACATTCGGAGATATTGAGAACCGTAGAGCTATTTTTGATGATTGCCATCTTCGATTGATCTATATGTAGGCCATAGAGTTATGTACCATTAGATTAAGAATATTACATATGCTTATTATTCAAACGTTCCCTTCACTGGCATGATTAGGAAACAAAAATTAAATAAAAAATAATATTTCGCACAGCCACCAACTTTTTGTTAAGAGAAAACTTTAATTAAATCAGATTCCAGTAGATTAAATCTCGTATAAACATTTATCCTACCAAGTTGCACTGCGATCGGTTGATTAAATCTCGATAAAATGACATTTAAATATTTTAACATCGCTTGGCCGCCATGTTGGTATTGTACTTACCATGTTTTTAAGCATCATATAGCTGAATGTAACTGAGTATTCTCGATTAGCCGTACAACATTTTAGGGTAATAGTTTCAAAGATATAGAATGCCGGTGAAATATTTCGCACAGCCGCCATGTTGGATTGGTGAGATGTGTTAAAATTTGAAGCGCACGGTCGGAGTGGGACAAAATAGTACTATGTCCTTACAAAGTTTCATTAAAATCGCTGCAGCCGTTTGGATTTTATTAGAGGGGACACACACACAAACACACACACACGGACAAAAGGTGATCTCATAAACCCACCTTTTCATAAATGAAAATAGGCTAAAAATCAGGGATGCTTTCTATTAGGGAACATGAGGGTACTTTGTTACTTCCGGGCGCGCGATCCAAATTGACGGTCTCTACTGTATTTGCTGGGCTAGTGGAACCATCCCGGTATTTGCCTGGAGTAGAAGTGGGAAACCACGGAAAACCACTTCCAGGATAGCTGAGGCAGCAATTAAACCCGCCTCTTCTTAAGCTACAAGCTACCATTCCAGAAGAATGGGCACCTTTGAAGAATGAAATAACAAAATCCGCAGAAGAAAACATTGGTAGGAAAGAAAGACTAGGTAGAAAACCGTGGAGCACGCAGGATATACTAGAATTAATGGACGAAAGGCGGAAGCACAAGAATGAAAGGGATGAAAGGGGAAAATCAGAACAGACGTCTGAGAAATGAGGTTAACAAGAAGTGCAAGGAAGCAAATGAAGAATGGTTGAAAGGAAATGTGCAGGTATAGAAAATTGCCTGAAATTAGGAAAGGCAGATACAGCTTATCGAAGGATTAAGAGTACTTTTGGGGAAAGGAAGACTAAGTGCTGTAATATTAAGGACTCAGATGGAAAACTCCTAACATATAAGGAAGAAAAGGTTGAGAGATGGAAAGCTTACATAGAGTGTTTGTCTATGGGAAGGGAGATTGAGAAACATGTTATGGAAAGGGAAGAGGAAATTGATGAGGATGAGAAAGGAGATTTAACATTGAGATCAGAATTTGAAGACTCAAGCAGGAACAAAGCCTCAGGCATAGATGATATGCAAATATGTAGGTGATATACTGTATAGATGAATACCGAGAAAGCTGACCCTAGAACACAAGAGTGTAAGAATGGGCATCAGCCTCGATCACTTGATGTGGTACGCTCAAGAAAGAAATGAGTTCCTGTTCATAATAATCACGGGCGATGAAAGCATTGAAAGCCGCACTCTCGGGACGTCACTTTCACACCAATGCTGGGGCGGAAAAGGCTGTGCGACGGTTCCTGAGATAATGGTAGACTACGCAACTTGGAACATTTCAAGTCATCAGAAATATAAATTTTTAAATTACCATAATTCTGAAATATATCATAAATTTCTATAATATTTTAATAACACTGAGCCATGAATGACATTGTTGTTGTGTTTGAGTCTTCAGTCTTTTGACTGGTTTGATGCAGCAGTCCATCCCTCCCTGTCCTGAGCTAATCGTTTCACCTCTACATAGCTACAACGTCTTACATCCAGGCAATCTGTTTAACATATTCTAACCTTGGTCTACCCCTACAGTTCTTATCCTCGACTCTTCCTTCCTAATTAACTTTGTTGGATGTCTTAGTATGTGTCCTACCAACATATCTCTTCTTTGCATTAGCAATTGCCAGAAACATTTCTCCTCGCCCACTCGTCTTAATGCTTCTTCATTTGTTATTCTCTCTACCCATCTGATCTTCATCATTCTCCTGTAACACCACATTTCAAACGCTTCTATTCTCCTCTTTTCTACTCACTTCCATAGAGGGCCACGTTCCAGACAAAGGGTTTCAGAATTAACTTCCTAATACCTAAATCTATTTCGATGTCATCATATTCCTTTTCTGTAGAAATGCTTTCTTTGACTGTTGGCATTGATAAACATTGAAAATTTGGAGTTTCTAGTTGTCATGATAACCTAAGAATGAAGCTTTTATTAAGCACTAGCAACCCGCCCGGCTTCGTCTTGAAACTGACGTATCACTTATGTAATTTATGGACGAATCATAATTCATAGCAGAATTCTCTTAATCGGACCACACACCATAAACATTTCTTCCCTGTGTCAAAGGAACTTGCGGGGATGATTCCCTTTGTCTTTGTGATGTATTTCTTTCTCTTTCTCGTGCCAATCAAGAAATTATTTGTTGCTCAGTTTCATTGATACGAGATAAGCGTTTTTTTTCGATTTCAATGAACTACGACCTATATGCTTTTTCCGTCTCTGCATGCGTAGTCGGTAGCATGCAGAGCTTCTATGCCCAAGATAGCGGGTTCAAATCCGGCCGAAGCCGTCGGATTTTTTAAGAGCGTTAAAAATCCCTCAGTATGCCTTCCTTCGGAGGGGAAGTAAAGCCGGTGGTCTCATGTCATAGATTTATGGCATGTTAAAGAACCTTCCACTAATTACACCTGTGTGAAGCTAAATTGTATAGGTTAAGAATGTAAACAACGCTCTTAGGTTTCTACGTTCGTTGCCAAGAGTCGATTGCGGTGGCGTCTAGTAGCTAAGTTCTGAACTAGGCCTAGTAGTCGATGACGGTGGCGTTTGGCGGCAAAAGTAGGAACTATTTGAAAAAATCAAAGTTGCAGTCCTTACTTGAATTAATAAACAGATAACACACACTAATACAGACATCACAATTAACACCGGTTATCAGATAGATTCTAAACACACCCAAAATACACGGAGCTACATGACTGCGTTGTCGCAGCCCCTAAACTGAGGAACGAACCATCCAACATTTCTGCATGATGGGTTAAAATTACTGGTTGGACTATTAATTATATTACCATGGAGATAGCATGTGCAACAAATTCTTGTGTGGTGCATGAATCACAAATCCCCGTTTCGTCCAATTTAAACTGGACTGTATTCTGCGGAACGAAAAGTTCACAGGCGAAGTAAAGAAAAGCCGAGTTGTACTTCCAATGAAACTCCAAACATATCAATTTTTCTCTGAAGTCTTAACTCAACGCGACTCTATAGTGTCTGGGGGGATATAGGCTCGCTTGCCAGCTTGCTAGCTGGTAAACTGTCTCGAAGCCAGTAATTGAATGGGATTGTTGGAAGAAATGAAAACATAAAAACACGTATAGTGGGCGATGTATTGAAGATGGAGATATGCTGTCGCGGACTCCTTTCTGTGGAACTTTTCATGCTGAACAATTCGTACACTCATCGTATGTAGATATCTTACCCATAACATCCAAGAATCGGGGACTTTGTTTTATATTAAGTAGTGATTTGCATTGTTGTCTAATCTACACTGTCAGGTTCCAAAAATTAAAAAGAAATAACATCGCCTTCTCGTGATAAGGCTGCAGTGGTGTTACATCCTTGAGGTCAGGAAAAACCTTGGATGAGAGATAAAAGACTGTAAATATTGAAGTTCCCACACTGTTTTGCTACTCTGTACTATCAAGTACTTATGATCTACACAGGTCTAAAGGCGAGACCGTGCCGGAACAAGATAACATGCTGCTGGAACATATTTGGTAAGTTGTCGATCATAAATCCTTCTCAATTGCTACTTGTCGCGTTCTGACAAATCTCGAATGAAGTACGACGTAATCGAGATCAAATTAGCTGCAATAAACAGTGATGTTTTACGGAGCGATAAGAGCTGAAGGCAGTTTATATATTCACTAATCACACGCTTAACAATGTACATCACACGGAAACAGAACATATTTGCATCAGATCTTCATTGTAATGTTCCGCGTATTTTCTTCTCTAGTAGAAGATTACAGAGCACTGCCGGTGAATTAGTTTGAACTTTTAAATATATACCCTTAGCACTTTGGTTCAACAATGAAATTGACTGACATTCACTTCTCAAGGAAGTATCCGTCGAGTACTTTAGTTTCGCCGCAACGGAAGTATTGTAATTCCTACGCTTCCTAATGTCGCCCCATGGCGTAACCTGGCTCGTTGAATCGTGCACCACGGTCGCGATGGCAGCTTCAGCAAGTCCGGAGATCGCAGGTACGAATCGCGGCGTTGGCAGTGGCTATCCTTAGTGCGGATATTCCCCGGGTTCCCTTCAGAAAAATGCCGGGAGAATACCTTACTTCAAGTCCCAGGGCACCTGCCTCATCCCTGACCCTAATACAGCTACACACATTGATACAGTCATCATATAAATATAGCGGCTTCGGTGGCGTAGTTGGTAGCATGCTGAACTGCTGTGCCCAAGATCGCGGGTTCAAACCGGGCGTTAAAATCCCTCAGTAGGCCTTCCATCGGAGAGAAAGTAAAGCCGGCGGTCCAATGTCATAGATTTATGGCATGTGAAAGATCCTTCCACTAACTAAACTTGTGTGAAGCTAAATTTCTAGGTTAGATTTCGTTGAAACGCTCTATCAAAGTTCCAACGTTCACCACTAGGTGTCAGTGATATCTGGTAGCGAAAGTTGTAACTACTTGAAATTGAACGGAACTTGTAGCTAACCCTATGGGTGTCTGCTTGAAGCATCTACAGCCTCTGGCGAGCCGAACATGTCGTCGGACACTCCCGGCACTAAAAGCCATACGATAAATAAATAAATTATATAAATACAGGTTATCAGACAATTTCATCACATTTACTAACTTTGAGCGAGACGTTCAGCAAACAATTATTTTCAATAATTACTACACGGGGGTGTTGGCCAAGAAGCCCCAAGGCTCTCAAATGAATTAACAACAAAACAATGGAATAGCGGGCAGCATTCTTGACTGTTACAATCTCAGATAAGTCTACATACCAGATCATTCAGCATATTAATAGCACACAAACACTATACTTTATGTTGTAGTCATAGGTTTTAACCGTCATCACAACAGAGTATGCCTACTTGTAGGTTATTCCGCATATTAGTTTACAATTCTACAGTATAGTAGTTTAGGGCTTACTGCATAAGTGTATCACAGCAATAGTCGCTACACCTTCATAGATTAGTTTGTGGGTGGAAGACTGTTTTGTTGATGGGATCGGGGGCGTGGTGGCGCAGCGGTCAAGCTGCATGCCTCTCACCAAGGCGGACCGGGTTCGATTCCCGGTCAATGCATGTGAGATTTTCGATGTGAAATGCCATGTCCTGTGGTTCGGATTCCACGTAAAACGGAGGTCCCGTGGCTTATGATCGCGAGATTAACGGTCACGTTAAACTACAAGCTTCCTTTGTTGATGGGATCGTCATTTCTAAGATTTGCAACATTAAAATAAACGGGATGGTCGAACTCAGCTAATTAGGTTAAACCCAAACAGTCCTGTCAGCACACGCTAATGGGTTTGGGAAAAGAGTGGGGGTAGGCAAACTCCCCTGAAATGTTGGTTCTGTCACACACCGAAAGTACACGAGGCTACAAGACCGCGTTATCGCAGCCCCTAAACTGAGGAACCAACCAACCAACCAACCAACCGAAATGTTGGTTAAGCCACGAGTTGACCGACAGCTATTATACGTACACCGGAACCCCCTGGAATTTCCGTAGATATAATCAGTGGAGCTAACATGTTATCCATGTACAGTCGAAGAGGTGGAGAATTGAGAATTATAGGAAACAATAAATTTCATAAGTGTCAGTTGTAAAAACGGGGCCAATAGTGGGGGTGTCCAAACAGGGAATGTTCTGCCCATTTATTTATAAACTTTCTGTTACGTGAGTCTCACAATCACAAACCATGTACCACGATTAATGCCATTATCCATCTCTATAGTATCTCTGAAACACAAAGCAAATTATTTCACAGTCTTGAGCTTTAAAGGCAAATCTGGAATAACGCCTACAATTTCTAATGAGTGGTATGAAATACTGTACTTGTTTGAGATAACAAGAGTAGATAGTGAAAATCAGCGCAGGTTGACACAATCCATATTTACTACCACGTCCACTTTGGAGTGGGGGGAAGTGAAACACGCCTCAGGCAACTTCCCCTATTAGGATTTCCCTAATTGACACCGATGGAGAGAACTCATTAGCGGAGCTCGGTATCACCCAAAATAAATACTGTAGAACTCCAACTATCCGACTATCTGCTAATTTGTCAAAATATATATTTGTCACATGTCATTTATTTCCGCTTAGTTTTTCACATATTCTAGCAATTGGAATTATTTAGTGTTGACCGACTGAAAGTTATAATATCAATTGTCAATAAGGCAATACCGGTACTAAGAATAATATCGTATGGCCTCGGTGCCGGGTGCAAGCTTTGTTATTTGACGCCCAGAGGGCGGCTTGCATGCTGAATTTTGTTGTTCCTTGGAGCACTATGAAAGCCAAGGAGGTTAGATATCTAAGCTCCTTGACACTGTAGCGCATTCTAGTAGAGAAATGAGGAACTTTGTGTTGGCGGAAAATCCCGAGATTAATTTTGCCATTATGAACACGGCCTACTGAATTCAAAATGGGTTCTTTAACATGCCAACATCGTATGACATGCATTTCGTAATTTTTGCCGCCTTTCAAAGATCACTTACCACGGCCAGGAGCGAACCTGAAAGCTTGGGGTTAGAAAAACGACACGATAACCACTTACCCACTGTGGCAAGCTAAGGCAACACTGAAGAATGGCTTCAAAGCTATCATTGCCAGTTACCTAACGGATATTGGCCAATTGCATGATTGTGTGAAACGAAGACCTGGTATTACTCGAATTATCCACCAAAGACATTTCACGGTTAATGATAGGATTTCAAGGAGTTGCAACGAGTTGATGATAACCTAGATATCTCACAGGAGTCATTTCCAATCCTTCACACCAAGCTGAGGTCACTGCTCGGGCCGTGTGGTCTATTGGACACCACGCGAGTTTTACTTCAAATTGAGGAAATTAAATGAGCCCGTCTTTAAGAGTTCCTCGTATCTTGATACTCCCACACTTAACGTAATTGCTGAGCGTTGGCTTCCGCTCTTAAAACGCCCTCAACACATTTATCAACATTCTGAGGAAAGAAAGAGTGTGAACAGTAGCCTACTGCAAAAGCTGTTTTCAGAGAAGCGAAAGACATATGAAGAGTGCAATCTATTTCTATGAAAAAGAAAATCCACAGCCTGCTTCCAGTCTCCGACCGGGTCAGGAATGGAATGAATGAAGCCCCCATCTAGCGGCGAGGATATGGACTGTGCCGGCTGCCAAGGCCTGACGCACTCCTCTGGGGCAATGATTAAATGAATGACAGATGGAATGAAATGATAGTGGAGAGTGTTGCTGGAATGAAATTTTTGACAGGGAAAACCGGAGTACCCGGAGAAAAACCTGTCTGCCTCCGTTTTGTCCAGCACAGATCTCACATGGAGTGACCGGGATTTGAACCACGGACCCAGCGGTGAGAGGCCAGCGTGCTGCCGCCTTAGCCACGGAGGCTCAATCTATTTCTATAATAATAATTATTTATTTCACACGTTACAGGCCTATTAGACCACGTGAAGCCATCATGACTTTCTGTTCTTCCTGTCTTTCCAGAACTCTTTCATTCGTGCACCAAATGCCTTCTTCCTTTATTCGGTCCACTTTGGTCTTTGGGCTGTAGTGCTGATCTCTCTGACAACACTTCCCACTTGTATACCTTGTGTCGAAAGACGCTTTTGTCTATTATTATTATTATTATTATTATTGTTAGCTGTGGCCTCCTGAGAGGCCAAGTGCAGGTCTTTCTAGTCGACGCCCGTGGGCGACCTGGGCGTCAGAATGAGAGATGAGATGTATGGATTAAAGTGGGCAAGAATGTGGAAGGAAACGGCCGTGGCCTGTCAGAAGGTAACATCCCAGCATTTGCCTGAGTTGAAAATGGGGAAACCACGGAAAACCATTTCAGGGATGGACGTCGGTGGGGCTCGAACCCAGGCCTACCGAGTTAGCAGAGAGCTTGGCTCCTTGAATTAACGCTGCGCTTTAGCAAGCGTAGCCACCGCTGTCAGTATAATAATAATAATAATAATAATAATTATTATTATAATACTAATAATATCCCGTCTTTTTTTTTGCCTGTTCCCCTATCGGGCACGTCCAAGGTGGCGGATCGGGGGGCTCGCTGGACTTTTACGGAGGGCTTCAGGGAAATAAAAAAAAGTCCTCTAGGCACTTCGGAAGGCGGAGGTAGATTTCACCGGACAAATTTGGGGATAGGCGAAAATAGGCAGAATAAGCAGGATTTCGTAGAAGGATCAGACCTCATTTATTGCGAGAAAGTATTTTATAATTGGAGCTTAAATAACTTTGTTTTTCGTCATTTTATGGATATTTTAAACATTTTATTGTCTTATGGGGACGGTAACCTTCTTGTAATTTGGGGTCCATTTTTAGCCTTCTTTTCACATTTTGCAAAAATGAGGAAAAAGTAGACTAATGAGATCGGGCAAATGTGTGTCTGTCAGTCTGTCTGTCTGGCTGTGTGTTTGTCCCCCCCTATCAACTCCTAAACGGCTGCAGCAATCGAAACTAATTTGGTAGGAGTAAAGATCTATACATGAATATATCACGGCCATATTTGAAAATGGTGTCAGTGCTACCAACTGCTGAAAAATCGCAATTGAAATTTGAGCTCCATGTTGGATATCTTGAAAGATATGAATGGGAGCCATTTCAAAAATTGGCACACGTATAGATAATAATATTGCAGTTTAATTTCCAGTAGGCCATACATGGCAGTGTTGCCAAAATGATTATAAGCCTGCTGATAGGTCCAATTTTTAAATGAATATAACTTCTACACTATCAATTTGATTTCAACCAAATTTCGTATGTGCTATGTGTACATAAACAGATATGACTGAGCGTATTCTTTTGAGCCACCAGGGCTGCCAACTGTTAATAAATGATCTCAATTTTTAAAAATCCTTATACCAATATATCAGAAAGTATGCAAGCCGACAGCTTTAAACTATGCACACGTATAGTACCTGACATTCTATATTAATTTGGAGTAACTTATATACGTCAGTACTACCAACATGATTCTAAGCCTGCTGATAGGTCTAATTTTAAAATGCATGTAACTTCTATATTAACTAATGGATTTCATTCAAAATTGACACAACAGTAAATCATATTATTTCAGATTATTTATGACCAATACATGTATGTCATTGTTGCCAACATGATTTTACGCGCCCTGTTAGATCCAATGTTGAACTGCATGTAACGTCCATGCTAACCATTGGACTTCAACCAAATGTTGTATTCTGTACCTTAAGAGATGGAATTAAGAATATATTCAGTCATCAGGGCTGCCACCTGCAGTTCTCTATTAGGCTACATTATACCAGGTATACAGTATTTCGATCTAATTAGAAATTTCGATATTACCAACTTAATTTCGTCATTATTCTAGATAGATCCATATAGATTAATCATTGGCATGAAGCTTAAATTTTAAGAAAAGTAGGCACTTTAGTTCGTCACGGAACTTCTTGTTATACTTGTGGTCACACTGTCCTTATGCAAGGTTTCGACACTGATGTGTAACTATGTAACGGTCTGTTACTTCTTCACGCAAAATAATACCTCCCGCAGAGATGTTGGTTGGTTCCTCAGTTTAGGGGCTGCGACAACGCGGTCATGTAACCCCGTGTACTTTGGGTGAGTGTAGAATCTGTCTGATAAACGGTGTGAATTGTGATGGCTGTATTAGTCTGTAATTCAGGTAAGGACTGCAGACGGTCAATTTCTAGCAGTTGTTCCTAATGTTGCTACCAGATACTACCGTCAACGACACCTAGCTGTGAACTTGGCTACTAGATGCCACCGCAACCAGAAACCCGCAACGAACGTTGGAACTTCCCCTCCAAAGGAAAGCATACTGAGGGATTTTTAGCGCTCTTAGAAAATCCGACGACTTCAGCCGGCTTTGAACCCGCGACCTTGGGCATAGAAGTTCAGCATGCTACCAGTTACGTCACCGAAGCCGCTTCACACTTAGTCAGATGGAAATCTGAATCTGATCTCGTGCAAGTGCGTTGTCATGGTAACGTCTGATGGCTCATCCCTCATCAATTTAGTAGTGTTGCCATGGCAACCTCTGATAGCTCTTGGCATCTCTATATATATAAGAATGAAAGTTTGTCTGTTTTTTTCTGAATTTCTATGGAAATTTGCGTTATTTACGCGTTTTAGACTGTTTTATGACGGATGCGCGCGAAAATATTTTTTTTCTGTCTGTCTGTTTGTTTGTCTGTCTGAGGACAATTTTTTGTGTCCTTATAACTCGAGAACGGCTGTGTGGATCAACGTAAAATTTGGTACAGAAATCCTTCAGAGGCATGACACCAATCATTGATGTAACTCTTCTCTGTACCTCTCATAAAAGGGGGCCTACCCCCTTAAAATACTTGCTGAAATAGGCGTACAGGGGCGAGACAAAGCTCATTTTCAGCCCCTCAATGTGAGAAACGAATAGGGCCCCCGAAAACCACATTTTAAGGCCCTAAAACCAACAGTTTTTGAGATATTCCCAGAAAATTAATTTCATTTAATACAATAATGAAAGGAAGCTAGCCGGTAACCATGGCAACAGAAATTCACAGGTCCATCTATTGCTGTAATATAAGACGCAATACAATTCCATTTATTACATTACTGAGATAGTTTGCAAACGGCTAGATGGTTATAACGGAACCCAACTAAGCTGTAAAATTCATCAATACATATAATGCGCTTAAGGGGGTCAAGGAGTACTCTAGAATTTTTTCACGCGATTTACACGTGCTGGTGTGCTACGGAAGGTCAATTATATCCCTATCCCTATATTGTTATATTATTATTATAATAATTATTATTAGACTATTATTACACTACGGAAAGGAAGACCCCAGAGGACTGGAAAAAGGGAATAATTGTCCCGATCTTCAAGAAAGGTAGTAGAACACAATGCAGAAACTATCGGGGAATAAAACTGATGAGTCATTGTGCAAAGATGTTTGAGAAAGTTTTGGCAAGGAGAATTAGGACAAGGATAGAAGGAGGGATGAGGGAAGAACAACATGGTTTCAGAGCAGGAAGGTCCACAGTGGATTTGATTTTTGCTGTAAGGCAGTTACAAGAACAGCACTGTGAGTATGGAACAGTTCTACTGATGGCCTTCCTGGACATTGAGAAAGCATATGACAGTGTATGCAGAAACGAAGTATGGAAGTCCCTGGAGGATAGAGGAGTAGAAAAATAGACTATGAGGAGGATAAAGGAGATGTACAAGGGAAGCGAGAGCTGTGTGAAAGTGGGAGGAGAGAGATCGGACTGGGTGGAACAGAGAAACGGCCTGAAACAAGGAAGTGCACTGGCACCGTTACTTTTCATTGTGGTGATGGATGACATAATGACCCGAATGGCACAAGTAATTGGGGAAGAAAATATGAAAGCAATGGTGTTAGCGGATGATTTGATGATTTGGGGAAACAAGGAGGAGGAGGTACAGGAACAGTTGGACGTGTGGGAAGGAATAATACAAGGATATGGGATGAAATTTAGCATAAATAAGAGTGAGATGGTGATCACAACAAGGAAGAAGGAAAGAACCACAACGGGAATAAAAATTGTTGGGGAACAGCTGAAGAAAGTGGAGAGTTTCAGGTACCTGGGAAGCCTGATACAAGATAATGGAAGAAACTATAGAGAAAAAATGAGCGGGGGAGACAGGCAGAAGCATTCCGGAGGAGTGTGAGAAGCATGTTATGGAGCAAGGATGTCCCTAAGAACAGAAAGAAGATAATATATCGGACGTACTATGCCCCTATCCTGACGTATGCCTCGGAGACCTGGGCTATGAAAGGAAGGGAGAAGAGCAAAATACAGGCCAGTAAGATGAGGTTCTTGAGAAGCAGTATTGGAGCTACAAAGATGGACAGAATAAGAAATGAGAGGACCAGAGAATTAATAAAGGAGGAACCATTACGGGATGGTATAGAGAAATCTAGACTTAGATGGCATGGACATGTAAAACGAATGGAGGATAAGAGGATACCCAGGAGGATACACGAGACGAAGTGGGAAGGAAAGAGACCGAGAGGAAGACCGAGAGGCAGGTGGCTGAAAGGGATGGAAGAAAACGTGAAGAAGAGAGGAGAAGACTGGACAGGGGTGGAAGCTGAGAGATGGTGGGAAGACAGAAGACGTTGGAGGGGCCTGTGTTCCAAACAGACCCGGCCAACGGCTGGAAACTGTGCAAGAGGATGATGATGATGATACTACGGCCTACAACGACGAGACAAAGCTCATTTTCAGCCCCTTGGTGTCAGAAAAAAACCTCGGGGCCCCTAAACAGTCGTAAAGGGTCCCCAAAAACTACATTCTAATGCTCTAAAACCAAGAGTTTCTGGGATATTCCCAGAAAACGAATTTCATTTAATAAACTAATATAGGAATGCAAGCCAGCAACCATGACAACAGTTTCTCAAAAAGGTACATCCAACTTTCCATCTATTTCTGCAAGAAGTAATGCCACTCCATTTATTAAATTTCTGTGAAAGTTTGCAAATGGCTATAAGGTTATCACGCAACCAACAAAAACTGTAAAATTCATCAATGCGCTTAAGGGTGTCAAGAGGTACCCTCGATTTTTTCACAAGACTTAAACGTGCGATGTGTCGTACAGAAGGTCTATTATATCTTCAAACAGCAACATTATTTTCAAAAATTCCTGAATTGAAATAGTTTATTTTTTATTTTATTTTTTTGCTTTTAGGAATTTGGGTCATTGGAGGCTAAAAAACCTGAATTTTCATGCACCACAAGCCTTTATAATTTATTAAAGGGGTCTTCCTCTGGACGCGCACTTGACACAACAGTGAGGGTCAGTTTTTATGTGACGTGAATTGCATTTCGTCTACGAGGTTTTCAATTTTATTTTCACGCCAGGAAGTACACGTTAGGTAAATTAGTTTCAGAGCATATTTCAACTAATCATTTATCTTTGTCGACAAACAGGTTCCAAGCCCCCAACCATTGCAACAGTAGCTCAATTGATTACTTCTGGTTATTAATACCGATGACCGTTCGAAGAATGGGTACTTCTGCTAGTTTTCTTATAATTCCGAAATCATTTTTCTCATCCCTTGGCGTAATGGTGGGTCATATCAAAAATTCTTTCAGATAAAAGTTTTAGGTAATTATTAGGGCAATATTGTCCATTTTGTACGGTTTTGATATTGTGCCTATTAAGAGAGATATGATTAATGTTTCCCGAAAAAAAAACCACCACTATTTCCCACCCGTTTGGTCAATGGTTGGTTCTATAACAAAACTCTTCAAACATAAATTTTTGGACTTTATCCGACACATGGTATGAATTTTGAACGGATTCGATATTTCACATATTAAGAGAGTTATAGCAATATTTCACTTTTTCGAAAAAAGCCCCCCATTCTCACCCCCTTCGACCGATTTAGCCTAGAAACGAACTCGACCGAGATTTTATAGGTATACATATTCGGTAAAAAAATCAAAGTGATTGGTGAAAATTACGGCAGTTATCGTGTCCACAAGAGACTGATAAACATATTTATATATTGTATCCAATCGTCATCATATGGAACATGTGTTCGTATCCCAGCTAACTCACGGTCTTTCGAGGTATGGGGCGTTCAACCCACTATACGATCACATATTCAGGATTTGAGTCTGTCAGGTGATTACTCTACTTGAAAGAAACAACATATTCCTAAGTATAACATTTAATGATAGTAATTCATGGCAATACAACATAAACACAAAAAAAAAAATACTTTACATTTATTTCCCACAACAAAAATCAAAATTATCGGTGAGTCTCTTCTCCTCAAAATTAGTGCTTCACCGCACTCAAGTATATCCAACATATCCTATTATTGAGACTCTTCGACATTTGCGAGTGTCCATATTGTTCTTCACGTGGCACAATTTAACACAAATTGGAATATCACAACACAATAAACACAAATTATATTTAAATGACATTAAATCTACAATTATTAAACATTTATCCGTTTTACACGGGACATTTACTTTAAGTAACATTAATTTATTAGCTTATGCCCTGTTTAATAAGTGTTATCTCGTGCGAATCGTATTCTTTTCCCATCAGTTTCAAACGCTGAAGTGGTACACTTTCCCCTCCAAAATACACATAGATATAGATATTTTATAGCTTCACCATACAACGATTTTCTGGGTCTGGTCAAAACATTATCATTACAAACGTGTCATCTCATTCAAATTACGCTACCCGTATGCATAAATTAGTGTGAACTAGGCAAATACAACTTACAAAAATGCCTCTATTTATTTGGTGCAGTTAATTCCTTCTCAGAGAATAACTGGGCCAAATGTTATCCGACTACTACTTTCCAACATTGCATGTGTATGGAAATAGTGCGTTTAATTCAATTGATATCATATCAAGCATATCTTAATTACTTTTCGAAATATCGAGATTCTTCAGTGTCCCACTACAATTTTAAAATAAAAGGATCAGGTCTATTGACTTCCTTTCCGTGCGAACAATGAATTAGTCATGGCTGGCCTCGGCAAGATGGCCGCCGGGTTAGTGGACTACCTGCCACCCCGTCTGACTTCCTGCAGGGTCAAGTTCATTTCACTGGTGCAGCGGTGCTGGAGGTACCCTGAATGGGTCGTGTCCTTACGAATTGAGTCAATCTAATTATTTAATACCTACATTTAGAGTATAATGGGCTCATCTCGGCTCCTAATTAATATTCATGGCAAGGGATGGATCACGAAATAGCTTTGCCGTTCTGTGGTCGACATCAGTGGCTTTTGCTTGCGTCTCAAGTGAGTTTCATAGTTCTCTCACTAGACGGCATGCATATAACAAGAGGAAATCGACGTTTCCTATACGAAGAACCATTAGTCTTACCTCTAAGGGCAGATCAATTAATATATGGGCTCACCTAGTGTCTCTAACAGTTATCCCTGGTGGCGAAAACTCTGCGAACAGTGGATACAAACAGACTCTGTCCCAACTCTGTTGCGAATAACACATGTATGCTCTAAGGCAATACTATATCGTAGATTCGAAGATTAGCCGACTAGATTCGCCAACGCGCAAGCTATTTTCGGATGATCCCCGCAACTTATTGACGTAAATCTCTTGATTCTACGTTACATGCTCGCTGATCGCGGCTCAAACAATATTTCTTACAGATGACTCAATTCTTAAAGCACTCACGTCCTCTATGCAATTACGCATAAGCCAAAGTTCTACGCAGCTCCAAAACAAGTATAAATTTACTGGCATACATTTTACTATGTTAATGGCTCTCAAATACAACCCTGTAGAATATACCATAATAAACATTTATTCAACATTTCAATGACACTGAAAAGCTCTCTTTACCTCGATATTTACGTTTCTTTCTTACTGTTTACAATAACACAGTATTCTTACGCTAGACATGACACACTTTGCACGTACTATAGGCCTGACATGCCCATTTATTTATTCATTATTGTTACCGACCCCAGATTATTATTATTTAACGTTACCGTTACTTTCATCAGTGTCTTACGCCTAAATGGCAGTAAACAAATCATCCTCCAAGCTATATTTTACCAAAATACGAGGGATGTGATCTCGTACATAAATGACTGTTAATTCTCAATCTTTGAGTGATGCTTCGTTGTATGGTGAGCTATTAAATCATATCAACATATTAAATTTGCACTCACTTTCATTCTAGCTGGGTTGGTGCAGCATGCCAGCCTCTTGCCTGCCATGATGCTTGTCTTAAGCCATCATGATATCTTTCACACGACACATTGCATAAACTTTATACATGGTAATTATATTTTTCACTACTGGCATTTTCACTTTGACACAATACACATTCTTTTACCATATAATCACAAACACTTTTAAAAATCACTGTAATATAACTTTATACATAATTCTCGCACCATTTTCACACATGGATCCTTGATTGGATTCACACTATCACCTGACCTCAGAGATGCGATGCAGCTAACTCCTGACAACCGCTGGTCCCCTTGAAAATCTATCTTGCGTGTGTGTGTTCGATTCCCGTCACCTAAAGTTTATGTCTCCTCTACTGCAAATTTGTTCAATCCTAGGTCGCGACTACTTGTGACGCCTCCCAGGCTCTCGTAACTGTAGTGATCATTACAATAATATGTTATTTTACCCATGATAACACTTCCTGGTTATGTTCATTGTCTATAAACATCATCCTAAATTATCTGTACGCTGTACTGATCCTATACTCGCGTATACTGTTGCTTATACGTCTGCTGTAGACTAATTCTTATATGATGCATAATTACTGTTATGAAGCTGCATGATATGCCTTTCATTGTTCACCGCTAGTACATTTGAGCGTCAATACTTTATACATTCCGCGCACTTCCTTGCGTGATCCGGCAGCGTGTTACCTCACGGGTTGAGTCAAGACGAACTGACTTCCCTGCTCCAGCTTCTCCTATATAAAGCTTCCTTATGGAAAGTAGTTCACTGGATTTCCAGGAAAGACTCTCTTCTTGATATAATACATTTTCAGACAAAGTGAAGTATGATCCTTGTTTGTCTATGCGTGGAGGTCCCAGAATCACTCGCGTGCAGGCAATCGCTTCGGCCAATTAATTATAATTAATTGCTTTCTTCCACGGCGTCATGACGCTACTCCGGTAAATCCCCTCGGCTCCTCTACAAATCCTTACTCTGTAGCGGATGATGTCTGTGCCGAGGTTCCTTTATAGATGCAGGCTTTAATTTAGGCGTGAGAACACTCCTAAATTATCTTTCCTAGAATACATGCATCTGGGTGTAAGTTTCATCTCAATTCATTGCTCCATTTGGTCGTAATTAATTAATTAATTTCTGTGGCCCACCACCCCCACTCCGCTTCTTTGCCTTGTAAGACAGTGGTTCCCAAAGCCATTAATCTTTGGTCGCTCCCCCAGTGCAGACGAGAATTAGTTCCTTGGCGTCACCTAGTAACGCCCCTTTGCCAACCACGATTTTTCAACTGTCAAGTTGGCCCGAATTCTTGAGCTCTTAGTATCCTAAACGTACATAGGCTTATATTTTCAGCAATAATCCACCTTAAAAGCTATAATATTCCCGTTCTGGCCGTGAAATCATGCTGTTATAATTATATGCAGATATAACTCATTGTTCTTCGGGTTCACTGTGGCTGTTCCCCCTCAGAGATCAATGATTCGATTCTGTGCAGAATCATGGAGCTGGTATTCTTTGATAAAGACCCCAGTTCGATGCCAGTCAGCCGTGTCTAATTGGGCACAATATATATATACATACTAGCAGAAGTACCCGCTCTTCGAACGATCTTCGGTATTAATAACCAGACGTTATCAATTGAGATACTGTTCCAATGGTTAGTGGCTTGTCATTCCTTCATAAGTTTATCAGAACGAAGTTAGTTTTCTGGGTATATCGCAGACACTGTTAATTTAAGGGCCGTAAAATGTGGATTTCGGAGACCCTTTATAGACTCCCTAGTTTTGTATCACACATTGAGAAGCACAACATATGCTTTTGTCGCCCTCCTAGGAGAATTTTAATTTTTCGCCTATTTTAGCTTGTATTTTGAAAAGTTGTTCCTTATACCCACCCTTCTATGAGAAGTACGTTGAAGAGTTTTCTGAATGATTGGTGTATTGACTCATAGTTACAATACCGAATTTTACAATGCTCAAAGCACCCGAACATGAATTATAGGCGTTCTAAAACATAAATATATATCAACCACACAGTATCAAAAACAAAAACATCTTTACGATGAACCCGTTCGTCGACAAAAATATGATTACTTAAAATGTGCTCTCAAACTAAATTCACCTAACGTGTACTTCCTGACGTGAATATAGTATTGAAAACCTCGTAGACGAAACGCAATATATGTCAAATTAAAACTGACCCTCACCGTTGTGGAAAGACCCCATCGCCAGGAAGACCCCTTTAATAAATTATAAAGGCTCGTGGTGCATTAAATTCGGGATTTTAAGCCTCCAATGGCCCAAATTCCCAAAAGCTGCAAAAAACACTATTCCAATTCAGCAATTTTTGAAAAGAATGTTGCTGTTTGGAGATATAATAGACCTTCTGTTCAACATATCGCATATCGCACGTGTAAGTCACGTGTAAAATTCTAGGGTACCCCTTGAACCCATTAATCGCATTGTTGAATTTTACAGTCTATGTTTCATTCGACGATAACCTTATAGCCATTTGCAAACTTAAACAGAAATTTAATAAATTGAGTGGAATTGCTTTTACAGAAATAGATGGAAAGTTTGATGTCACCTGTTGTGACACTGTTGTCATGGTTACCGGCTTGCATTATTTCATTAGTTTCTTCTAGTTCTTCTTCTTCTTCTTCTTTCGGATGGGCCAGCTAAGGGCCACGACGTTCAACTTTTCAGCTTGGCGAGGGACTTGATGTTTGCCCAATATTCACGCATTCTCCTCTCTTTTGCCCAGATGATGCCGGTTTTCTTACAGGGTGGTCTGTCTTGAAAACTCTTCTGTTTAAGTATCTTTCTGAGATGTGATCGGCTTCTAATATCACTTTTCATTATCTTCAGTTCTTGGATATCCTTGTTAACTACTGTTACCGACGGTGTCACACTCTTTCTCTTCCCCCAGTAGTTGAGAAGCCGGTTTGTTAGTCTTGTTGGGTTCATCCATGAGACATGTCCATAGAAAGCCAGACGTCTCTTCCTGGCCACATCTGTGATTTTCTCAGTATATCTATATCGCTCCTGATTTGGTCTTCTTCTGTACTCGTCATCTATTTATTAGTCTATAAAATAAAAGAGTGCCATATCCCCTCCAGGGACGTAGGCGACCTGAATAAGAGCCCTTGACTAAGTCAAGGGATCACTAACCAGGCATCCCGAGCCGGAGTTTGCGTGTGGTAGGCTGGCCAGTTCCTTTCCACTCCTCCTCCTACCATAGCATCCGACAAGTTCCCATTTTGCATCACGAGGCTGGGAGACCCCGTACCAGACCATACCAAGACTTTTAAATTCTTGGCAGTGCTGGGGATCGAACCCGGTACCTCGGGAGTGACAGCCAACAATGATAACCACTGCGCCACGAGGTGGTCTTTATTAGTTTGTTAAATGAAATTAGTTTTCTGGGAATATCTCAGAAACGTGTTTTAGAGCCTTAAAACTTAGTAGCCTCCAAGCCACTGAGGGGCTGAAAGTGAGTTTTGCCCGTCCTTGTACGCCATAATACAATAATAATGAAAAAATCCACAGCCTGCTTCCAGTCTCCGATCGGGTCAGGAATGGAATGAATGAAGCCCCCATCTAGCAGCGAGGATATGAACTGTGCCGGCTGCCGAGGCCTGACGCACTCCTCTGGAGCAATGATTAAATGAATGACAGATGAAGTGAAATGATAGTGGAGAGTGTTGCTGGAATGAAATGTTGACAGGGAAAACCGGAGTACCCGGAGAAAAACCTGTCTGCCTCCGTGTTGTCCAGCACAGATCTCACATGGAGTGACCGGGATTTGAACCACGGACCCAGCGGTGAGAGGCCGGCGTCCTGTCGCCTAAGCCACGGAGCCTAATACAATAATAATAATTCTTATAATTTAATAATATAGGGATAGGGATATAACAGTTCTTTAGTACCCCTTGACCCCCTTACGCGCATTATATACGTATTGATGAATTTTACAGCTTAGGTTGGTTCCGTGAAAACCGTATAGCCGTTTGCGAACGTTCACAGTAATGTAAAAAGTCCTCTCGGCACGCCGGAAGGCGGAGGTACATTTTACCGGACAAACTTGGGGATAGGCGAAAATAGGCAGAATATGCAGGTTTTCGTAGAAGGATCAGACCTCATTTATTGCGAGAAAGTATTTTATAATTGGAGCTTAATTAACTTTGTTTTTCGTCATTTTATGCATATGTTAAACATTTTATTGTCTTATGGGGACGGTAACCTTCTTGTCATTTGGGGTCCATTTTTATTAGCCTATTTTCAATTTTGAAAAAAAAAAAAAAAAAAAGGCTTATGAGATCACCTTTGTCCGTGTGTGTGTGTGTGTGTGTGTGAGGTGTGTGTGTGTGTCCTCCTAATAAATTCTAAACGGCTGGAGCGATTTCAATGAAACTCGGTAAGTTCATAGCACTATTCCGAGCGACCTCGATCGTGCCCTTCAAAATTTGTTAAGTCTCACCAATACAACATGGCGGCTGTGCGAAGTATTTTACCAGCATTCAATATCTCCGAAACTATTACCGATATCACCCTGGAATTTATTACGGTAATAAAGGGAACTTCTAAAAGTTCACCTATGTGACTTTTGAAAACCTGGTAACTACAGAAACAACATGGCGGCCACGCGAATTTGCGACATTTAAATAGACGTTTCTCGCGATTTAACCAACCAAATGCAATAAAACTTGGTACAGTATATGTCTACATTGCAATGCACCGACATCTAACTTGGTTCAATTGTTCACATAACCACAAGATGGCGCATGAGCGAAATATTTCACCGGCATTCTATATCTCTGAAACTATTAGCTGTATCACCCTGAAATTTTGTACGGAGATAAAGGGCACTACTGAAAGTTCATTTATATCACTTTCAAAAAGCGGTTAACTACAAAACAAACATGGCGGCCAAGCGAATTTGAAAATTTTAAATAGACCTTTCTCGCGATTTAATGTTCCAAACGCAATGCAATCTGGTACAAGAAATGTTTATACATATTGTAATGCACTGGTATCTAATTTAGTTCAATTGTTTACATAACCTCAAGATGGCGGCTGTGCGAATTTAAAAATTAAGTTTGTATTTCTTGTGTCGTAATCAAGCGATCGAGGTGAAAGTTTGAATAATGAACCTACGCAATAATTTTCCTTTAATGGTACATGACTCTATGGCCTATACATTTAACAATCCAACATGGCGACCATCCAAAATATTCAGACTACTCTGAATATCTACGAATCTATTATAGAAATCAAACTGATTTTTTTATGTTCATAGGGGCTATGAACATAATTTGACCTATAGGACTTTAAATAACCTGGTGATCACAAATCCAACATGGCGGCGACACAAAGTATAAACATTCACATGGACGTTTCTTGCAACTTAATCATCCTAGTGCAGTGAAACTAGGTACAGTAAATCCTTATACGAATGTTAATCCACTGGCATCTAATTTATTTCAATTATTTCCAAAACCACAAAATGGCAGCTGGGCGAAATTTTAAAATCTCTTTGTTACTTCTTGTGTCCTAATCATGCGAGTGAAGTTTGAATGCTACACGTACACACTAATCTTCATGTAACATTGCATAACTCTAGGACCTGCATATATAAAATCCAACATGGTGACCATCCGAAATATTTAGTCGGTACTCAATATCTACGAATCTATTACAGCAATCGAACTGAAATGTTGTATGTTGATAGTGGCAGTTAATATAAATAGGATATATGAAAATGGGCTGTATAGTTCTTCACTGAACTACTTGTTATACTTGTGATCACACTGTCCTTATGCAAGGTTTCGACACTGATGTGTAACTATGTAACGGTCTGTTACTTCTTCACGCGAAATTATATCTCCCGCAGAGATTTTGGTTGGTTTCTCAGTTTAGGGGCTGTGACAACGCGGTCATGTAACCCCGTGTACTTTGGGTGAGTGTAGAATCTGTCTGAAAAACGGTGTGAATTGTGATGGCTGTATTAGTCTGTAATTCAGGTAAGGAATGCAGACGGTCAATTTCAAGCAGTTGTTCCTAATGTTGCTACCAGATACTACCGTCAACGACACCTAGCTGTGAACTTGGCTACTAGATGCCACCGCAGCCAGCAACTCGCAACGAAGGTTGGAACTTCCCCTCCAAAGGAAAGCATACTGAGGGATTTTTAGCGCTCTTAGAAAATCCGACGACTTCGGCCGGCTTTGAACCCGCGACCTTGGGCATAGAAGTTCAGCATGCTACCAGTTACGTCACCGAAGCCGCTTCACACTTAGTCAGATGGAAATCTGAATCTGATCTCGTGCAAGTGCGTTGTCATGGCAACGTCTGATGGCTCATCCCTCATCAATTTAGTAGTGTTGCCATGGCAACCTCTGATAGCTCTTGGCATTTTCTTATAACTCCGAAATCATTTTTCTCATCCCTTGGCGTAATGGTGGGTCATATCAAAATTCTTTCAGACAAACGTTTTAGGTAATTATTAGGGAAATATTGTCCATTTTGTACGGTTTTGATATTGTGCCTATTAAGAGAGATCTGATTAATGTTTCCCGAAAAACTCACTTCTTCCCACCCCTTTGGTCAATGGTTGGTGCTATAAAAAAACTCTTCGAACATAAATTTTTGGGCTTTATCCGACACATAGTATGAACTTTGAACGGATTCGATATTTCACATATTAAGAGAGTTATAGCAATATTTCACTTTTTCGAAAAAAGCCCCCCCATTTTCACCCCCTTTGACCGATTTATCCCAGTAACGAACTCGACCGAGATTTTATAGGTATATTCGGTAAAAATTTAAAGTGATTGGTGCAAAATTACGGCAGTTATCGTGTCCACAAGAGACTGATATACATATATATATATATATATTGAACCCGAGGGGGTTATGCTGACTGATATCGAACGTGGATCTCAGAGACTGTGATCTCAGTATAAAGGTTCCACCAGGGAACGAACCCGAGGTCTGCTGAGGGAGTTATTATTATTACTGGTGTGATTTCAGTTGATAATGACATTATTTATTAAAATAATTCAGGGAAATTGAGCGAAATACAGCATTATTAGACTACTTGGAGTAGGCTATACTGGACTTGGAGCACAGTTAGTGCAGAGTTTGACGTTTTACTAATTGGCCCAGAATTGTGGGAGGTGCCAGTCTCAAGCCAGTGTTGTAGCCAGTCTTAACTCAGTCTTACGCAGTTTACCCAGTTGGACACAGTTTGTCACAGAGAGTCGCAAACAGTCGTCGCTACACAGTTTTTGTCAGCAGTACGAACAATGGTGTGTTCACTTATGAAGCAACGTGTGAGATAAGTTGCAGAACTATTGTAAATAATAATCTATGTAAAGTTATGTCCAGTGTTAAGCGCAATGTATCAAATATTGACTGATCATACATGTCTAATTACGCTGGAATGCGCTGGGAGAAACCTTACGAAGCATTTGGTAATGTCTTAAGAATACCAAATAGCACCGCTCAGGACGGAAGTTAGCATATTTATGCAAATCAGGAAGCTTACCGTTGGAGTATGGATAAACTGTTGGTGAATTCCGAGGGCAATTGAACCAGACTTTCAATCAGGAGTTGGTAGGAGCACGGGAGATGCCGTCGACACCTGCAATTTTGATATCTTTGCTAGGGAATTTCAACCAATGAAAAGTGTACAGAGTGACGTGTGTTATGTATAAATCATATGTGAAATGTCTTTTAAATTAACGGTTTAAAAATGTTATAAAGTGTCATGTGTTTTGGAAGCAATAGCTTCTTTATAGAAATGCAAAGTGTCGTGTGGTTAACGGAAAATATGTGTCAGAAAATGTGTGTATTCAAGATGCAAATGTTGCACTAAATCTGCATATGGCAGGCGACCCGGAAGGATTTGAGTGGTTGGAACCACCATGATGAGCCGATATGTAAGTACCCCACAAATTATGTTTAAGTAGAGGTATAGGCCACTGCATGTAATGTGATTTCAGAGTTATAAAGATGCCAGTAAGAATCAGATTAGGAGATAGACTCTCCAGGTTTAATCATTATTGTGTTGATTTTAATAGATTTGAGATGTTTTTGCATCAATGAGTGGATTAATCGTTACCACTATTAATTAAAAATGGCAAAGCAGTTATGTAAATGAAACGGACACGGTTGTTCGATTTTTAAGATGATTAGTTGTGTCGGAGTTTGGTAATTTATGTCAGTGAGAATAATAATAATAATAATAATAATAATAATAATAATGAATATAAAGGTATGAATGAACGCATCAGGCAAAATGTTGTAAACAAGAAATATTTACGCTAAAGGGCAAGACTTATCGATCCAAGCAGTAAGATTATACAGTAAGATTACGTTACGGGATTAAGAAAAGAGTTTTATATCAGAATATATTGTATTAATGGGAATATAATTATGCCAGGAAATGAAGGAGCTTTTAGTGAATTGAATTTGCAGCTTATGTGAAAAGCTTATAGAGTAATTGATAGATTTCTCTTGGTAATTATAGGACGCAGATCATAGCATTAGGTAAGGGACCAGGTAATCTATTCTTCGTATGAAATCTCGTATGCCGGGGGCATAATGAGAGATGTGCTTTGTGCCAGAGTGTATTTAGGGAAATGGACCCTAACTCTGATGATGGATATGGAATGTTCCGGGTTCGAATCCCGTGATAGGTGGGAGGAAAACAATGGACACCTCTGCACGCTATCTGATTCCCCGAGAACTTATTGTTGAGTGATTCGGCTCGTTGAAGCGAATCCTAGAACGGCAGCATGGGCTGACCGCAGTATTTATTAAAGATTCCGGTTACCTAATAGACCAATGTTTTATGAATCTCGTGCCTTCATGTTGAAATGGGCCTATTTTGGTGCCAATTATTATTATCCTCAGAGTAGGAATAAATGTTAAGCTCATCCAGTATCTGTTTGCATAATATCCAGTTTAAATCCATTGGGATATGTGTGTCACTAAGACCACGGTATTTGTCTGTTAAAATCTTATACTGCTTAGGGGAGGTAAGACATATGGCGTGAAACGAGGGTTGAGGCACTGTAGGACCTCACTCCACTGCTATTGTGTACAGGCCGCTCGGGAAGAGGGTCTGGACGGTCAAGCGAACCGTGAAAGCAAGTTTGAAAAGAACAGATTTTAGACCCTGTTAATGACATAAGATGAAACATTGTTATATTGAGTAATGAAGTCATGTGGTTTAAGAACACATTGATAATTATAGATCACCCTGATGGTTCATGATTTTAGCTATCTAACGAATGGTTAGACGTTGCATTTGTACTGTCACTGACATCTTTTTCAGAAGTTGGCTACTGGATGCCACAGGCTACGCGCGCAAAGGTAGTTTAATTGTACCATCCGACACAGCAATAATTAACGTTTTTAAGATGAAATCACAGACGGCATGCAGTGGAACTATATAAATAGAGGAAGTGTAGGGGTAGCTTACATAATTATGGAGTTGCATGTAGACTGCTGTGCAACACCAGAATAGGCTAATGCATGTAAAGCATTTGGTGGGAAGAGAAAGATCAAAACACACACACGATACACATTATTGTCAAATTAAGACAAGGTTTAAGAATAAATAATTTTGTAGAATTAATGAAGTCACATTGGATGACAGAAGAATTAAAGTACAGTTTGTTTCTGAAGTTGTATGTGCATCAGCGCACTAGAGTACTTTGTGAAGTTCATATAAGGGTAAAGGTTTGTGTTATGATATGATTTTATTGTGATAATATTATGTTCATATCAGTGGATTGTGGAAGTAATTTTTGTTTGCTTTTGTTTTATGGTTATGGGGATTGTTTTGTTTGTTTGAAGCCATGAATTTTATTACTGAATTAAAGTTTTAGAATAGAGTTGTGCCTTATCATTGTAGAGTTGATACCTTTTAGCCTCAAATCCAAAATATGCAACTGCTCAATGGGGAGAAGGTACACGCCCGAGTCCTGACGCTAGCTGGAGGCAGAAGCATATTTTCCATCGAGGTTACTCACATGGGTACATGGAAATTGATGTCCTGTACAGTGATTTGAGCTATAGGTACAACTGAAGTCGGTCTAGATCTAGTGCACACAACTCTATTAAAGTATCAATTAACATGAAGTAGGGAATGACCGCACCTAATCTTAAGCTAAGCTCCGATACGAACAATATAAATTTTTGATAAACACCTTAATTAACATGATCCAGGTAACTTGGAGCGGCAGTATTCTATCATGGAATCGCCTCAGTAGTGCAATATGAATGTTTTGGCATTGCAAGACCTGATTTCTATGTATCATGACACCTTATTACTTATATTTATCATGGCGAGACCCAAGTGGGGCATTCGACAATACAACCGAGACCTTGGAGGGTTGCTGCGATGTCTTAACGTAGACCACCTCCCATGATAACTCATACATTTATCATGGCGCCCAGGTTCGTGGAGCTTATGGGATTTAGGGAAAACCCATAGATTTTTTATGGTATTTCATGGGGAAAACCATAGAAATTGTTTTAGCCTCAAACTGTGTTTGAGTGATTGTTGAGTTCAGTAGGCTTTTGATGTAACGCAGAATCTCTCTATTGAGAAGAGAATTACCCAAGGGTACGAGCGCTACACACCCAATCCACAATTTACCATAATATTGACAGGTTTTGTACGATCTTACAGTATGTGTACAGTGTTTGATGTTTCTCTTCAAAACATATCCACACATTTTTCCAGGAAGCCTGCCTGCATATCAAAGTATATTATTGTAAAAATGTCAGGTACAGAGGAGATCCTGCTGGTTATTGCAGGGTTGAAACAACATTTTGACGCTGTTAATATACAGAATAGGCTGGAAGCTAAGGCTTTCCAGGATGGAATAAACGCTCGGTTAGATGATAATCAGAGTGAATTGAATAATCGGTTAGATGGAAATCAGGTTGCACTGAGTAATCGTCTAGATGCCAATCAGCGGGCAATTAATGAAAACCAGGTTGAATTGAGTAGCCGTTTAGATGCTAATAAGGTTGAATTAAATGATAAGTTAGGTCAAATGCAATAGGTAATTAAGACCGAAGTAACAGAAACTGTTGTAAGCATTGTATCAGAAATGCAGGTTAAAACAGATAAACGTTTCGAGGCTATAGAAGCCAAGCTCGAAAGTAATTTACAAGCGTGTAAACATGCTCAGGATGAAACCAACAGTGGGTTAGATGCGCTGTCTAACGACATTAAGGATATTCAAATCCAAAATGAGGCGAATCTCGAACGCCAAGCGAAACAGTTTTCAGAATTTACGAGAACGGTAGATCAGAGGTTAGAAGAGAACGACTCTGAATGGGACCAGAAATTGAAAAGCTATGCTAGAGCAATTAACGGTGATCTCTAGAAACAGGATCAGAACATATACGATCAATGTCAGGAAATAAGCGAGATTAAGGCTATCGCTAATGAAAGTAAAGAGCTAGTAAGCAACGTGAAAGGTCAGATGGGCAAAGTTCATCAAGAACTGGACCAAGTTCAAAGTGACATTGTTGTAGTTAACAAAAGGCAAGAGGAGAATAGAGGTGAGATCATCAAGGTCCGGAATGAATTGTCAAAAGTCAATGGTCACATTCAAGAGGAAATTAAAGGGCTGAGAGAAGAACTCGAAGTGAGAGAAGGCCAGAAGACAGAGGCAAGCGACAAGACCCTTGCTCAAATTAAGGAAGATGATGAAATCTCCCATATCAAACAAAGCCTGAAAGAAGACAAGAAGAAAATATTTCAAGTGGCAGAGGAAAATCGAGATAGGCTTACCAGAATCGAGAAGGAGGTAATTACTCGACTGGAAAGAGCGGAGATGCGCCACAATCAAATGGAGACTAGGATAATCGCACAGGAGGAAACCCTTATGAAAGATCCTAAGTCAAGTGAAGGCAGCATGGAAGATATGAGGAAAACAAGGTGGGCAGACTTAGAAACCCAACCTATAATCAGGAATGCTACAGGCCCAGGCGAAAGTCCTTATATGACGCCAGGTGCACCAGTTGCAGCATCAACGCCACATGAAAATGCTATGCACACCCAGGTGATAAACGTAATCAGGGCGAGCGAAGAGAAACCAAGGAAATTCTCAGGTAGCCACTGTAATATGACACCAAAATATTGGTTGAAGGAAGTGTCTGAATATCTGAATGATGCGCGGATACCGCCAGAGCTCAGGCTACGAGCCATTGAGAAACTAACAGAGGGAGAATGTGCATTATGGTTTCGCAGTTTCCGGTATACTTTCGATACTGTTGAGGAGTTTCGAGAGGCATTTTTGAAGAGATACTGGGATCCAGCGACCCAACAGAATTTTTCGGTTGGATTTGTATTCAAAAAGATACAGCACCAACAACCAAACGAAGTATGCAGAATTCTTCATATCGCAGATGTGTCGCTTCAAAGAACTGGATCAAAAACCGAGGGAGCTGGAATTATGTATTGCTATCGCCAAACAGCTCCCATACGAGATCCAAAGACTGTTAATCTCGGCTAATGCGAAAACTGCTATAGAAATGGAGACAGTTCTTAGACAACTGGACCTCACAACAGCCAATACGATGCGTCAGAGTCGAACCGTGGAACAGGTACACGTGACCAACACGCAGACTGACCAACATCAAGCTCCAAGGAACAACAAAGCTACGAGCACTGAAACATTAGATTCCTACGGACGGCAATGGGAACAGGAACCCAGAAGATGGCAGCCAAAGTACAAAGGGAATGCTAGTAGAGGAGGAAGCGGCCGAAATTCGTGGAATAAGCAGAATACCAGGGGTAGACCGTACCAAAACAATGGAGGTAACAATGGCCAAGAAGGCAATAATAGAAATTGGAGACCCCAAGAAAGAAGAAGAAGTAACTTCGATGACGAGGTAGAGGAACGATATCACGCTTCATTGCGATACCTCGAGGAAAGGGGAGATGAACCCCCGAAGCAACAAGTCCGCTGGCAAGAAGTTATGCAGAACAGGACATCGCCAGACAGATATGGAGATGGAGCTAAGAGTTTGGAGCTACAGCGCAGCGAACAGGAGAGAAGAAACTCCAAGGGGACGGGCGCTGAAGAAAAAAAACCGCCAAAATTAGAAGAGTTCGAGACTGATGGATGGAAGTCTGTTAACATCATCAATTGGATAGCCAAACCAGAAGAGCTAATCGAGGATACGGGAGGATCACAGGTCATGGTCAAGAGAGAATTGCCTATTATAATAGTAAGAGTGGCAGGATTGAAAATAAGAAGTCTGTTAGACACGGGTTCAACAGTGTGCCTTATGACACAAGCTTTATATAATGAAATAGCCCAGAGAGAGAATGTTTAAAAAATACGATCACTAGTGTCAAAATAAAAGGGGTAATTCCAGACAGAACAATGATATGTAAATATCAGGTATTCCTAGATTTACAGATAGGAGGCTCTATATTCTCACAGAGTTTTCTATTAGTAAACAAACTGCCTTATAACCTACTTATTGGGGCAGAATTTATAAGGGAATACAGAGTGATAATCGACCTAGCACAGGACAGGGTTATGTTCCATGTGAATGAGGAAGCCGAAGGCTTGGAGGTCGCACTCAATGAGATTGAACCAGGGTCAAGTGAACAAGTATGGCATACATACAGAGACGTGGCGGAGGAATAAGTGTTAGCTATGGAGCAGTTGGAAGAAGAACTGGAAACACTAGCCACAGACTTGGAGAAAGATCTGGAACCCGAACTGGAAGAATATATTTCGGAAAAACTAGAAGAAGCGAAAATTGGGCTAAAAGAGAAGGAAAATTTAAATCAATTATTACTGGAACAGAAGGAAGTCTTTGATTCGAGACCTGGTCGTATAAAGAACTTCACTTATGCTTTTCAAGTCAGTCATTGGACACCATTTAGGCAGAAACCCTACCCTATAGCCGAAAAGCATTATGCTAAAGTGAAAGAGGCAATTCAGGAGATGTTGGAGGCCGGTGTTATTGAGAAGACACCTACGCCTTATTTAAGTCCATTGGTAATTGTACCGAAGACAGACGGGACTGTCAGAGTATGTCTGGACCTGAGACATTTAAATTTGAAGGTTATTCCGGAGTTTGACCAAGTGCCACCTATTAAATAGATCCTCAGGAAGTTCAAAGGGAAAACTGTATTCACAAACTTGGACATCACTTTCAGTTTCCACCATCTTGAATTAGAGAAGAAAAGTAGTCTGTTGACAGGATTCATGTTTGATCAACACACATATACGTTTTTAAGGCTACCTTTTGGGTTGAAAACAGCTGGTTCAGCACTGATAAGAGCGTTAGATCGCAATCTATCAGATGATGTGAAAGAGAGTACCATCAGATATGTATACGACATTCTACTCATGTCAGAATCTCTGGAGGAGCACATGAGAGACCTGAAGAAGTTGCTAGATGACCTTCGAGAAGCTAACTTTAAGGTTAATATCAAGAAATCGCACTTCTGTCAGAGGGAAGTTAAATTCCTAGGGCATGTTATTGATGCAAACGGAGTCAAGCCTAATCCAGATAAATTGGAGGTAATTCGAAATTTCCCTCGACCCACGAAAGTTAAGCACGTCCGACAGTATTTGGGAGTAATTGGATTCTTTTCGAACCACTGCCCAAACTATACTACGACAGTAGCACCCCTGCAGGACCTATTGAAGAAGGGCGGCAGATGGAATTGGACGGAGCAATGTCAGGAAGCATTCGTGAGGTCAAAACAAATGCTTTTGGAATATGTGAAACTGGGATACCCGGATTATACCCAGAAGTTCATTATACAGACGGATGCATCACTTATTGGTATTGGAGCGATGCTATTCCAGGAAAATATTGACCAGCCTGAGAAGAAAGTTTTTATTGCCTTTATAAGTAGGAGGCTGAAAGCCCATGAGAAAAATTACACGATTACAGAGATAGAGTTGCTCGCAATTTTGTACGCGTTGCAATCATGGCATAAACTCGTGTATGGCTTTCAAATAGTCCTCAGAACAGACCATAAAGCTTTAACATTTTTGTTAAAGACAGACTTGTCTAGCCAGAGATTGACAAGATGGTCCCTGTATATTCAGCAATTCAACGTGGAAATAGAATACTGTCCAGGGAAAGCGAATGTAATACCGGACATATTAAGCCGTTACCCTAGAGAAGAGGAAGCGCTAGCTGTCAAGATAGAGAATCGAGATCAGAATACGTTGGATGACTTGAGGAACCTACAACGCGAAGACCCGTGGTTGAAGATGATAATCGATTACTTCGAGGGACGTTTAGCAACGGGAACTGCAATATACAGAGAGGCAGAGGCATTGGCAACAGATTATGTATGGTATAATCAGTTACTGCACAAGTGGGATGATGTAGATCATACACGTCAAAGGATTGTGATTCCTGCATCTTTGCAGAGGAGATTGGTGTGGCTAGCACACAGAGCATTTGGACATCCCGGAATAGACAAGGTCACTGCTCTGTTGAAAGAAGCATTTACTTGGCCAAAGTTGAGAGAAACGGTGAGAAATGCTATTAGGACATGTGATTTGTGCCAAAGGGTAAAGCCAAATCCCTTTTTAATGAGACAACGACCTATCCCGTTGTTACCGGAGAAGCCAAGGCAGCTATTGAGTATAGATAACTTTGGACCACTGCCTAGAGCACGTAGAGGCAATAGACACATTTTTGTAGCCATGGATGTATTTTCAAAAATGGTGGTATTATGCCCCATACAGAAGACAAGTTCAAAGCAGGTATTGAAACGCCTGAAAGAGAGAGTTATTCCGATTCTTGGGAAGCCGGATAACATCCTCTCAGACCACGGAAGTTGCTTCACAAGTGCAGAATTTCGTCGAGAACTGGAAACTCTAGGAATTAGGCAGATTTTATCTACCATTTGCCATCCTGAGGCAAGTCCAGTTGAAAGAGTAATGAGAGAGATCCAGAAATACATGAAGATCTACTGCTCTGAAGAGAATTGGCGTTGGGTTGAATTTCTTGAAGTAATTGAATACTGTATAAATAATACCGTACATGAGGTGACAGGTCAGGTTCCCGTGACTCTACATTTGGATCAGAGACCGGAGAGACCGTGGACTGGTGTCATTCCATTACCAGTAGACGCACAGCCAGGACGAGAATTGAGGATCCAACGAACCTTCGAATATCTCAAATTACAGGCGGAGAGACGTCAGAGGAGAAATCGTGCGAAGAGGTATCACAGACCGCTTCTCGTCGGAGAGAAAGTTTTAGTCAGGAAACCCGCCAGTTCAGATCCAGAGGCACGGAAGTATAAGAAGTTCATTTTTGCATATCACGGCCCGTTCGAGGTGATTAGAGACTTACAAAACAATGCATACAGGATAAAGCATTTAGAAACTGGAAACGAGGTCATTATGAATGCAGCCAATTTAAAAGTTTGTTATTCGCCAGAAGAATTCGACGAACAAGAAGAAGTATTAACAGCACACACCCAACTCAACGTGGATAGCGAAGTCAACCAGGCAGCCAGACCTGAAAGTTCGAGCGGCGAGGCGGAACGAGAAGCAGACAGCTTGCCCAGTGTAAGGGACAAACAACAAGAATGCCAGTGTCTGCGAGAATTCTACAAATAAATGGTCGAAGCGGCGAGGGAAGCCGAGGCCATAAATGCAGCCCTCCGTCAAGAGAATAAACAGCTTAGAGAGAGCGCAGTGTGGAAGGGGGAACTGAACTAACCTACTCGCAGCCAGACGAGGTGAAGGACCCCAGATGTAAACACAGACAGTGATAGACAGTCAGCTGGTTACTTACAGAGAGTCATTTGCAATCGACTTCTATAAGTTTTGCAAGGGGAATATGAACCCGAGGGGGTTATACTGACTGATATCGAACGTGGATCTCAGAGACTGTGATCTCAGTATAAAGGTTCCACCAGGGAACGAACCCGAGGTCTGCTGAGGGAGTTTCATGGAAAAAACCCCTAGAGAAAAGTGTATATTTAATCACTGGTGTGATTTCAGTTGATAATGACATTATTTATTAAAATAATGCAGGGAAATTGAGCGAAATACAGCATTATTAGACTACTTGGAGTAGGCTATACTGGACTTGGAGCACAGTTAGTGCAGAGTTTGACGTTTTACTAATTGGCTCAGAATTGTGGGAGGTGCCCCTTGGAGCCACGTCAATCTTGCTGACCCCGTTATGTCGTCTGGAAGAGGTTGGGGGCTTGAATAATGACCCAGTTTTTCCCCGACTGAGAATAGGACGAATAAGAGTGGGGAGAGATCCCAAGGAAAATCATTGATTACTCGTGATTCGAGAAACGCAATGACATGAGAGTGGCACACAGGTGAATCTTTAGCCAGGAGGCTAATTTTAGAGCCTTTAATCTGCGAAATTGACGCATATTTAATGAAGTGCGGAAGAACAGAGACTATGGTTGTTCGCGGCGGGGTTTAACGAGGTTGCCAGGGATTCCCAGTGAGATAGCGTCCCCACGCTATGGAGAAAGGAATTAATATTAATTAATTGGCCGAGCGATTCTTCAGCACGCAGATAGTTCTGGGATCAGTGAAGAAAAAGGAACCCGATGAGCATGGTTTCGAGACCAGAATCATGCTGGGAGAGGAGTCGAGATAGCGCGGGAAAATTTAGCTCTACTTTTCGTGTGAATCCAATATAAGGGAGTCGACCCTTGGCAGAGCACCCCAGTCTCAAGCCAGTCTCAAGCCAGTCATAAGCCAGTCTCAAGCCAGTGTTGTAGCCAGTCTTAACTCAGTCTTACGCAGTTTACCCAGTTGGACACAGTTTGTCACAGAGAGTCGCAAACAGTCGTCGCTACACAGTTTTTGTCAGCAGTACGAACAATGGTGTGTTCACTTATGAAGCAACGTGTGAGATAAGTTGCAGAACTATTGTAAATAATAATCTATGTAAAGTTATGTACAGTGTTAAGCGCAATGTATCAAATATTGACTGATCATACATGTCTAATTACGCTGGAATGCGCTGGGAGAAACCTTACGAAGCATTTGGTAATGTCTTAAGAATACCAAATAGCACCGCTCAGGACGGAAGTTAGCATATTTATGCAAATCAGGAAGCTTACCGTAGGAGTATGGATAAACTGTTGGTGAATTCCGAGGGCAATTGAACCAGACTTTCAATCAGGAGTTGGTAGGAGCACGGGAGATGCCGTCGACACCTGCAATTTTGATATCTTTGCTAGGGAATTTCAACCAATGAAAAGTGTACAGAGTGACGTGTGTTATGTATAAATCATATGTGAAATGTCTTTTAAATTAACGGTTTAAAAAGTGTTATAAAGTGTCATGTGTTTTGGAAGCAATAGCTTCTTTATAGAAATGCAAAGTGTCGTGTGGTTAACGGAAAATATGTGTCAGAAAATGTGTGTATTCAAGATGCAAATGTCGCACTAAATCTGTATATGGCAGGCGACCCGGAAGGATATGAGTGGTTGGAACCACCATGATGAGCCGATATGTAAGTACCCCACAAATTATGTTTAAGTAGAGGTATAGGCCACTGCATGTAATGTGATTTCAGAGTTATAAAGATGCCAGTAAGAATCAGATTAGGAGATAGACTCTCCAGGTTTAATCATTATTGTGTTGATTTTAATAGATTTGAGATGTTTTTGCATCAATGAGTGGATTAATCGTTACCACTATTAATTAAAAATGGCAAAGCAGTTATGTAAATGAAACGGACACGGTTGTTCGATTTTTAAGATGATTAGTTGTGTCGGAGTTTGGTAATTTATGTCAGTGAGAATAATAATAATAATAATAATAATAATGAATATAAAGGTATGAATGAACGCATCAGGCAAAATGTTGTAAACAAGAAATATTTACGCTAAAGGGCCAGACTTATCGATCTAAGCAGTAAGATTATACAGTAAGATTACGTTACGGGATTAAGAAAAGAGTTTTATATCAGAATATATTGTATTAATGGGAATATAATTATGCCAGGAAATGGAGGAGCTTTTAGTGAATTGAATTTGCAGCTTATGTGAAAAGCTTATAGGGTAATTGATATATTTCTCTTGGTAATTATAGGACGCAGGTCATAGCATTAGGTAAGGGACCAGGTAATCTATTCTTCGTATGAAATCTCGTATGCCGGGGGCATAATGAGAGATGTGCTTTGTGCCAGAGTGTATTTAGGGAAATGGACCCTAACTCTGATGATGGATATGGAATGTTCCGGGTTCGAATCCCGTGATAGGTGGGAGGAAAACAATGGACACCTCTGCACGCTATCTGATTCCCCGAGAACTTATTGTTGAGTGATTCGGCTCGTTGAAGCGAATCCTAGAACGGCAGCATGGGCTGACCGCAGTATTTATTAAAGATACCGGTTACCTAATAGACCAATGTTTTATGAATCTCGTGCCTTCATGTTGAAATGGGCCTATTTTGGTGCCAATTATTATTATCCTCAGAGTAGGAATAAATGTTAAGCTCATCCAGTATCTGTTTGCATAATATCCAGTTTAAATCCATTGGGATATGTGTGTCACTAAGACCACGGTATTTGTCTGTTAAAATCTTATACTGCTTAGGGGAGGTAAGACATATGGCGTGAAACGAGGGTTGAGGCACTGTAGGACCTCACTCCACTGCTATTGTGTACAGGCCGCTCGGGAAGAGGGTCTGGACGGTCAAGCGAACCGTGAAAGCAAGTTTGGAAAGAACAGATTTTAGACCCTGTTAATGACATAAGATGAAACATTGTTATATTGAGTAATGAAGTCATGTGGTTTAAGAACACATTGATAATTATAGATCACCCTGATGGTTCATGATTTTAGCTATCTAACGAATGGTTAGACGTTGCATTTGTACTGTCACTGACATCTTTTTCAGAAGTTGGCTACTGGATGCCACAGGCTACGCGCGCAAAGGTAGTTTAATTGAACCATCCGACACAGCAATAATTAACGTTTTTAAGATGAAATCACAGACGGCATGCAGTGGAACTATATAAATAGAGGAAGTGTAGGGGTAGCTTACATAATTATGGAGTTGCATGTAGACTGCTGTGCAACACCAGAATAGGCTATTGCATGTAAAGCATTTGGTGGGAAGAGAAAGATCAAAACACACACACGATACACATTATTGTCAAATTAAGACAAGGTTTAAGGAATAAATAATTTTGTAGAATTAATGAAATCACATTGGATGACAGAAGAATTAAAGTACAGTTTGTTTCTGAAGTTGTATGTGCATCAGCGCACTAGAGTACTTTGTGAAGTTCATATAAGGGTAAAGGTTTGTGTTATGATATGATTTTATTGTGATAATATTATGTTCATATCAGTGGATTGTGGAAGTAAGTTTTGTTTGCTTTTGTTTTATGGTTATGGGGATTGTTTTGTTTGTTTGAAGCCATGAATTTTATTACTGAATTAAAGTTTTAGAATAGAGTTGTGCCTTATCATTGTAGAGTTGATACCTTTTAGCCTCAAATCCAAAATATGCAACTGCTCAATGGGGAGACGGTACACGCCCGAGTCCTGACGCTAGCTGGAGGCAGAAGCATATTTTCCATCGAGGTTACTCACATGGGTACATGGAAATTGATGTCCTGTACAGTGATTTGAGCTATAGGTACAACTGAAGTCGGTCTAGATCTAGTGCACACAACTCTATTAAATATAAATTAACATGAAGTAGGGAATGACCGCACCTAATCTTAAGCTAAGCTCCGATACGAACAATATAAATTTTTGATAAACACCTTAATTAACATGATCCAGGTAACTTGGGGCGGTAGTATTCTATCATGGAATCGCCTCAGTAGTGCAATATGAATGTTTTGGCATTGCAAGACCTGATTTCTATGTATCATGACACCTTATTACTTATATTTATCATGGCGAGACCCAAGTGGGGCATTCGACAATACAACCGAGACCTTGGAGGGTTGCTGCGATGTCTTAACGTAGACCACCTCCCATGATAACTCATACATTTATCATGGCGCCCAGGTTCGTGGAGCTTATGGGATTTAGGGAAAACCCATAGATTTTTTATGGTATTTCATGGGGAAAACCATAGAAATTGTTTTAGCCTCAAACTGTGTTTGAGTGATTGTTGAGTTCAGTAGGCTTTTGATGTAACGCAAGTAGTGGAGTAGTGGGGGTTCTGCTTCACTTGACACTCCTGTGCCCAATAAACCAACATGGCCGCCGCGCGAAGTTGAAACATTTAAATAGACTTTTCTCTCGAACCCATGGTCGGAGTTTCACGAATGAGGTGTTCATAGGACTTGAGGTGACGCCCCTTTGCTATGGACCACTCGTTATACTTTTGAAAAAAAAAAATGAAAATTTTTGTTTTTGAAACTAGGTGATAGTTTGAAAACTAAACATGATAGAACGTTGTGCCATAGCTCAAACGAATGGTCTTTATGCCCTTTATTTTCTATAATGAAACTTTTTTACTTTTATGTTTTTTTGAAAACACTTTAATTTTGAAAATCCTATATTTTGGAAACTAGGAACTCTACAAAAAAGTTTGTTTGACGTAAATGAATGATCCCTACCCCCTCTACCCCCAAAATAAATTTCAAGTCTCTAGGATGAAAACCTGTAGGTAGTAGTGTGGTAAGGGGGGAGCTGTCTCACTTAGGAAGTTGTGAGACCCTGCGACCTTGGAATGGAAGGAGCCATGCTAGGAGGGCGTGCTTGGATTCGTTTTTTTCGTCTCGTCGTGCTCTTTACGGGAATGTCGGTGTCGAAAATGTGAAAATCTGGAAACACAGTCTTTTTGGGGTAAAAACGTGATTTTAGACTTTTTGCTATATCTCACGAACCAATAACGCTAGAGGCGTGTTCGACAGGTCCAAGGACTCGGGGTAACGTCCTCTCTCCTATGGACCACTCGTTATAATTTTTAATAAAATTGGAAACTCGATTTTGGGGTAAACACATGTTTTTTGTGATTTTGCCGATATCTCACGAAGCAATAACGCTAGAGGCATGTACGATGGTTCCAAGGACTCAGACAGACGTTTTCTTTGCTATGAACTACTCGTTGTAATTTTTAAAAATTTTGGAAACGCGATTTTGGGGTAAACACGTGTTTTTTATAATTTTTGCCGATATCTCACGAACCAATAACGCTAGAGACGTGTACGAGGTGTCCTAGGACTCGGGCTAACGCCCCCTTTCAAATGTGGTAGATATTTTTTTTCAAAAAAGATAATTCACAAAGGGCCTAACGCCATACATGTTGAAAAAACGTTTTCTTTTTCTTTACCTGTTTATAATGTTTATAAAGCGTGGTGGTTGAGAGAGAGAGACCATACGGCTGGGTGTGTGTGTTTCAACGAACCTGTCGCTAACCACAAGGACCATGCTTAACAGAACAATCGCTATTTCGACGGGTCGGTGTATGACAGAGCGAGCGTGCGTTTTTCTGATATTTTACCTTTAACGTGTAAACGGTAATGAGAGCTAGGTTCTATGTTGGTCGAAGCGAGTAGAGAAAACAAACTTGCCGAGGAGGTGAAGGTCATTTGAGCTTATTGGAAGGCATTGATCTGACTTGACAACAGGTGACGCTTGAAGGTGAAATAATCTGACCATCGTGCTGGCAGGGGAGTGCGAAAGGCGTGCACACACATGTGTGAAACCACAGGCACGCTAAACCAGTCACATCCTGTTTTGCTTCGTACGTGACAAAATGCAAGTTCATGTGAAATTTGATCCGGCACAGGTGTTCGCCTGGGACGTTATCTGTCCACGTGCGCGATAACTGTTAACAAGTCACATTCTGTTTTGCTTCGTACGTGACAAAATGCAAGTTCATGTGAAATTTTATCCGGCACAGGTGTTCGCCTGGGACGTTAGCTGCCCACGTGCACGATAAGAGAATGTTCAAAGCGTGGGAATCGCTGAATCAGTAAAAAGTATGATGCAACTTGTCGGAGTGATGTCACAACCAATAGATAGGCAAGAGCTGCAAACAGCAGTGGTGGGAGGTGAAGGGAGGGAGAGGGGAGGGGTAATGTATGAGAGAACACAGGAGGAAAGGGAAAGACAAACATGTATGAACATGCATGAAGCGCGGAGCGCTGTACACATAGAGCTATAGGTGGTGTACAACATGGGTGAATAAATAAAAAGTACACAGGTTCACACAACATGTAGTTTATTGATCCAAGAATTAAACGTAGAGTTAAACCCTAACCATTTGACGTAGAGTTTATTTCCTTTTTGTTTCAACACTTTCTCCACAAGATAATGCTGAGGAAATGCTGTTTTCTGAAGTTCATGGAGATAAAATCTACCTTTTATGGGTTGATGGTTGAGGTCCTCGAGTAAATAGGTGACTGGACTGTCCAAGTAGACTCGACGAATTCGAAATAGTTCAGTCCCCCACTGAGGCGTGTAGCCCTTATTGAAGGCAGACTTAAATTTGCTCACACGAACAAAATCCCCAATGTTCAGTCGGTGACGTTTAGGATCAGCTGTTTTTATGGGGTTAAACAGTTTATCCAATCGCTGAATATTTTTAGTCACGAGGCGTGGCTTGGTCCCAATCGTTCTATGTTTGGTGTCATTGTAACGTGACACTAGCTCAGGTAACATGTCCAACCAGCGATAACTGCCCTGAGCGGTAAACGCTTTCCACATATGGGTTTTCAATGTTCGGTTGAACCGCTCGACCACACTGGCTTTCAGATTGCTGTACGTGGTGTAATGGTGAATATCCTTAGATTTGAGAAAACTGGAGAAGTTCTTGTTGAAAAATTCTTTCCCCTGGTCGGTTTGTAGCAACTGAGGTTGACGTTGGGAGTGTTGAATAATATGTTGAAAGGCCTTGGTAACTAGTGGACCAGACTTGCGACGCACAGGTTCAACAAAGGCCATTTTGGAATAGACATCAATGACGGTCAACATATAGCGTACACCGTCGTTAACGCCAGCATAGGGTATCATTTCAACCAAGTCAGCCTGCCAAAGTTCATCCACACCTCGTGAAATCACCTTGAGTCGCGGATAGTGACGCCTAGCTGGGCGATGCAACTCGTGAGCAATACCCATTTTAATGGGTGAGGGCTTAAACAATAATTTTGGCATTTCGAAGTTCTTGTTCAATTTCTTGAATTTCCCAATCGTGACCGGTGTGGCCAGCTTGACGTGAGGCATGCAACAATTGTAGCCGCTGGACGAGCTTATTGGGATTGTGCCAGTAGGTAACATCCACAAGGGGTTTTAATGGTTTAAATGTCACTCCCGAAGCGGACACTTTACGACGAATACTTTGACTAGTGGGAAACATTTTTGCAATGATGGTTTTATATTTTTGAGATATATTGGCATTCACTTGTTGCGTGGGATCATACTGTCTTTTGTGAGCATGGGTATCCAATAAAATGGATTTATATTTTTCAAGATCCTCTGACGTATAATCATGGGAAGAGGGGGTCCGAGAAAAGAGCAGCTTTAACAGTCCTGGCGTTAATTTATAGTTGATGTTTTTAATGACAGCTTTAGTACGAGCAAATTTAATGGATGAATCGCCAATTTTAAAACTATCATCCTCATAGCGAACACCATACGTGGTATCTGTGTTCCCAATAAATAGATCGGTGAAATAGGGTTCCAATGTTGATCCATAATATTTTATTAAAATGGTTTTCAGTTGAGCTTTATGTTGAGGGGTGGCCAAGAGTTGTGAAAACGGAGACGCCCTGGAAGGGCAAGGTGTTTCGACCATGGCCAAGGATTTCTTTTTTCTCAAAAACTCTGCAAGGGGTGCGGCCTTTTTTTGAGGCGTAAACACTTGTTCCTCCTCATCCTCAACTTCACTAACACTAGTCAAATCTTCCTGTTCCTCTTCCTCAGGGTCCTCGTGCAGCGTCTGCGTGGCTTGTGAAACGGTGGGTAGCGTTTCAGATGGCTTGAAAGAGGGTTTCAACATGGCTTTTAGTGGAGGTGCTAAATGTTGCTGAATAAACAAAGCATGATTGGCACGTGATTGTTTCAATTGACGAAACTTTTGGCGAATAGTATTTTTTGCTCTAATAATATGCTTTTTCAATTGACTCTCTGCTAACGCCATGGTGTCTTGGCAAATGACTTGCCGGGGAATGAGACAAGGCCTTAAATAGCAATAAAATGATCAAACCCTAAGCGATACCGTCCTTGGTTGAGTTCACTTTGTTTGTCAATCACTAAACAGGCATGACGTTGACTGTTCCAGCACTTGGCACACAATTCTGTAAACATTTGAAAGGTCATATCCGGATTCACATGTTCATTATAAATGTGACGACTGTTCCTCTCGTCCTGACGAAATAAAACAATGACATTGGCATTGTCACGAATCAACTGTTTGGACATTTTTGAATACGTTTGTCCAAGATAGAAGCAATCGATATGTTTGTGACGACCCATGCTGAAATAGCTTTGAATGATGCCTTGACGTTCAGTGGATACATCATCGAAAATCATGAGTGAATCAGGCTTTACCTCATCCGGTGAAATCACATTTTCTTGCATGGAAAATGTAAAATAACCCATATTCTCTTTTTGTAATCCAGACATGACTTGATCCAGAAACACGTAGAGGGGTTGGTAGAGAGATTTTGCAAAAATATAAATATTTTGAAAACGCAGACCATTGGGCGCTGTAATGAGCGTTAGCAAAAGATTTGTCTTTCCACAGCCGGAAGGCCCCACAATGATGCAGCGAATGGAAGATGGAAACAGTGAACCATGGCGTTGTTCACGTGATGTGGGACAGAGATGGGAAACCATGTCCCCCACGGGGAATGACTCTTGCTGCTTAATAATCTTCATGTCAACTAAGGCTTAGACAGGCTAGCCGGCTGTCTATATACAGAACACCGAGCCTTGTCATAAAAACAGTAGACTGCTACTACAGGTTGACGATGGATGTCTTTGGACGTGCGTTGATGGCCAAAGCTAGGCCTGTCCTCATACATGATCCTAAACAGGAAACAGATCCTGCTAATAAACACTATGTGGATAGGTCAGTAGTGCCACGCACAAAACAGGGAGATTATGACTTTAAGGGAAAGCGGTTAACCCATGTAAAACATCCTCAAGTGTCTACAGACGTTACTACGAAAAAGTATGTGGATAACAAAGTGTATGAGTTTTATGACAAAGTGCCCCAGCTTATGGTGAATGGCTATAGCGCTAATCACCATCGGATTATTCACGTGGAAGACCCACAAGACGAAGACGATGTTTGTACCAAGCGTTACGTGACCCATGAAATGAAAAGGCTTTATAAATTTATCCCATGTGTATTTTTAGTGTATCTGACAAATGAAAAACCTTTGAATGAGAGAAACCATTTACCGCTAGTCCATGATCAGCACTCGACCTATGTGCTTGCTTCGGGTTTAAGCCACTATCGATTACACTATAATGGAACCATTCACATCAAATATGCCATACCTGATGAGAACCATTTACAAATAAAGATAAATGGTCATAGGATGTTGATCCATAACCATGAAATGGTCAATGCAGGGGATGAATTATCTTTTCATCTCATGTTGACATGGGATGAAAAGCAAGCGGGAAAAACCATAAACGATTTCCCACTTTATGTGGAATTGGAATATACAGCCATGAAATAACCATCTGACGTTAGTTGTGATTTAAACTTTCTTGTGAAAGGTTGTTGGTCATTATCATCATGGTGAAACAAAGGTATGCAGTGAGAAAGACTAAAAAAAGGACTTTGTCCTTGGCAAAGCCTGGGCTTACAACATTCGAGGACAAGCCCTTGCGAAAGAAAAAAAGAAAAAATAATGTATTGACCATAAGGAAAGCCCTTCGAGCAGCACAGAGACAGGTTATTCCAAAACGTCGGCGACAGGTTTCAAACCAAGGGCGAGTGATTCCCGTCCCAAAACGAGCTGGATTTTTACCTGCATTATTTGCCGGTTTGGCTGCTCTGGGTTCACTTTTGGGCGGTGCCAGTGCAGTGGCGAAAACCATTAAAGCCGCGCAGCAGGGCAAGCAACAACTCAAAGAAAGTCAGCGACACAATGAAACGATGGAAGCGATTGCTATGGGGGCTAGAAATGCCAATTTAAAGCCAGCCTTTTATCAACAAGGATTTGGGATTTCACCATTTCGAAATATTAAAAAAAAAAAAATTTAACCTCTGCCATAGCGAGACATGCCCTGACGCATCAACAAGTGGAAAGCTATGCTAAACAACTAAAGCTTTCTCATTTTCGAGGTGTGTTTATGCGAAACCAATTACCCCCACGACCCTGGAAAAAGGAATGTGCTGTTGTCAATTTGGATGATCACCGAGGACCAGGAACGCATTATGTAGCTTATGTCAAAGAGGGATCCATGGTATGGTACTTTGACAGTTTTGGGAATTTGCCCCCGCCCATGGAACTAGTGACCTATTTTGGAAACAGGATCAAGCTATATTATAATGTGAAACGAGAGCAAACGTTTAACAGCCAACAGTGTGGACGTTTGTGTTTAATTTTTTTATATAAGACGCAGCATAAGCAAAAACGCCACCAGTATGTCGGCAGAAAGTAAAACGTTTACAGTGCATGGACGTGGACCTGAAGTCAGCCTAGACTTTTACCCGCCTATCGAATTGAGTGAAAAACCCTATGGTTTAGGACTTGTTTCTCTTGAAACGTACAATCGAATTTACAACATACGTGAAAATGTGAACAACAAGTTTTACTATGATGATTCTGTGCTCACCTTGAACTCTGGTGGATACACGATCGATGATATTTATGAACACATTTATGTGGTGTTGATCAATCAATATGGTTTAAAGTCATTTCTCGACGGAACGCACAAGTTTGAACTTGTAGGAAATACCAACACTCATCGCTGCAGTATTTTCTCCTCATTCAACATTGACTTTAAAACACACCCCGATTCCATTGGCCCATTACTAGGATTTAAACCACGTGTGTTGGAGCCCAACAAAAAACATGAATCAGACCATGAAGTGAAATTCATTGAAGACCATCATGTGTCGGTGACGTGTAATATTATTAGCCAAGTGTACACCAATCAAGAACCATCGCATTCACTTTATGACTTTATTGTGACATCGCCCAATGGCTATATTATTCGTGAAAACCCTCCAGTGGTGCTTTTTCATTCTGTGGCTGTTGATAGTATTAGTAATATAACATTAAGACTGATCAATAGAGATCAACAACTCATTGATCTAGATTCTACCACACCAGTGACTTACAAGTTAGTGCTAAAGCCACTATGAAGTTTGTGTATAAAACAACAACACCGTCTAGGAATGGTGTTAGTTGTTTGCCACGTGAATACACGTTAACATCTCAGAACAAGCAGATTTTACAGCATTTGGGTTACCACGTCAACCCTCATAATGAATTCTATCCTAGAGATAGCGAACCACATCGAAGAGCAACCAGGAGTGGTAAGAATTGATCTCCATTCCTATCAAGCTCAAACACCTGGACTCAATAACAATGATGAAATTCAATTTGTTATCAACAACCAAGATATTTACACCCTACCGCATGAAAGTGTCATTCAAATTGAAGGTCGGCTCACCAAAGCCGATGGCTCTACACCTACCACATCCAAGTTGGCCAACCATGGTTTAGCCTTTCTGTTTTCTGAAGTGCGGTATGTCATTAACGATATCGTGGTGGATAGCACTCGAAATGTGGGCATTTCCAGTGTCATGAAACTATACCCCTCTTATAGTGAGGAAGAAGGTAAAACACTTTGCATGGCAGGTTGGTGTCCTGACTCGACCAATGACTGGATGGTACACACCGATGGGACCTTTACTGGATATTTACCTCTTAAACTGATTTTAGGCTTTGCTGAAGATCACCAACGCATTGTGGTCAACGCAAGGCAAGTGCTTTATCTGGTGAGAGACAGGAGTGATAATAATGCACTCAAGGGAGCCGACAATGCCCCCATCGATTCAAAAGTTCAACTACAACGCTTGCTATGGAAAGTGCCTCATGTGACCCTTAACGATAGCAAAAAACTGGACATACTCAAGATGGTAAAGAGAGATATGCCTCTACCCATGGAATTTAGAAGCTGGGCACTCCATGAGTATCCGCTATTGCCCACCACCAACACACACAGTTGGTCTGTAAAAACAGCTCGCTATACAGAGAGACCTCTCTACCTGATCGTGGGTTTTCAAACGAATCGCAAGTATCAACAAACCAAAGATGCCTCGCAATTTGATCACCTGCAATTGAGAAATGCACGTCTTTTCCTCAACGGAGCTGTGTTTCCCTATGAAGGACTGGATTTGGATTTTTCAAAAAATAAGTTTGGGCCCCTGTACGACTTGTTTTCTAAATTTCGATGGTCGTATTATCAAAAAGAGAACGGCCCCATGCTACTACCCCAAGCGTTTAAGGCAAGAGCACCACTGATTGTCTTTGACTGTTCTTACCTGGAAGAGTCTGTCAAGCCATCCAATATCGACATTCGACTAGATTTTGAAACGCATGACAATGTACCAGCCAATACGACGGCCTACTGTCTGATTATTCATCACAAACAAGTCAACTATTATCCACTGTCCAACCAAGTGACGAGTGTATAAATAACAGGTCATTCCACGTCAAGCCGCTCAGTCATGTCTTGCTTTAAAGCCTCAAGAGACGTTACATCCATGAATTTAAACTCTGAGGAACAACGTTTCAAGACGTTTGCCACATGGCCAGTGCCTTTCATAAACCCTCAAGCCTTGGCGGCTGCTGGATTCTACTATTTAAAAACAAGAGATGAAGTGAAATGTGCCTTTTGTCCCATCATCATAGACCAATGGCAGGAGGGCGATGAACCCATGCAGGAACATCAGCGCTGGTCACCCACCTGCCCCTACCTGTGTAGAATGAAAGTGGGAAATATACCCTGTCATTCAAGCTATTCCTCGCTTGTGTCTTTGGGTGATGAAAAAAATACAAGTTACGATACATGTGGGCCGTATGGTATCCATGGTGCTTCGGTGAGCAGCTCACCATCAAAAACGTCTAGTTTAGAGACATTGGGACATCATCGGTGTTATGGACGTTACAAACACAAGAGACTATATTGTTGTATCAGTTGCTATCGTCCTTATCCCAAAATGACAAAGGCCTGTAAGACGTGTAATGATAATAAAATGATGTAATTCTTAAATTCTTATTTTTTTGCATGCCCCCACTGTCCTACCCTAACCTCAATTTTGAAACTAGCATGGCAGGTAAGTCCATGCCATGATCACACCTGATCGTCCGTCAGTCGTCAGTTGAACTTGGTCCAGACAAGCGTCAACATGTTGCGCACACTCATTGTGGATTGCCAAGGGTTTAAAATTGGTGACAACAAATTTATATTTAAACAAGTGGCCGTGATCGATTGTACCACGTTTTGGATATCACAAGCTACGCATTTGCTATTTAAACCACCCCATGCTTTTGATATGTTGTGTGAAAAAGACCGTAAACAAACCCAGTGGATTGAAAATCATAGGCAACTAGACTGGAATCAGGGAACCATTTCCTATAAATATTTGGATGTGGTTATGAAAGCACACTTGTCCTCGGCCAATGTGGTATTTGTGAAAGGTAATGAAAAACGTCAATGGTTGCAACCATTTTTGGCGTCTTACTGCCAATGTATCGACCTCATGGAGTTGGGCTGCCCCTCCCTGCAAACGCTCATGGATACTTGTTCCTGTGGCAACATTACCCATACAGCCCTATCGCATGCGTGGCATCTCTTTCATTGGTTAACCACTCATGCCTGCTGGGAGTTGTTGAACAAAATTATAACTCAAGATTTACCTGTGAATGACGTCAGTGAGATTTCTACAAGCGACGTGTAAACATCTACAGCACGTGATACCATGGAGAAAGGCAATGCTACGGACAAAGCCATCGGCAAGTTCTTTGTGTGCAAAAAGAAACTAGACAGTTTTACCAAAGAGGAACTCTTGGTGCTGCCCAAGTCGTTCATTTATTATGTGGCCGCCAACGCGGTCAAAGAAATCTGGCAACATGTACCAAAATCATGGACTCAAGATCCTGTGTTGAGTGAATTGCAACCCTGTACGGATTACGATCACCATAAGCCAGTGGCCATGGCAAAAATACCGTCTATGCGTCAGTGTGCGACTTGCCAGCTAGTGAAACTGTATCACGGTCATAAGAGTCCATGTAAAGACTTTGTTGAATCATTCCACGGGTGTCATGGCGAGAAAAAGCAACAACAACAACAAACACAAACATCGTCCACAGAGGAGGAGGAAGACCAAACCTTTTTACCATCGATGGAAAAGGATATGCCAGACCTGTACTGGCAATGGCGTCATTGACAAAGTGATTCAATACCTACCTTTCGAAATCCATCTTCCAGGTTATCGTTTTTGCGGCCCTGGAACTCGTCTCGAAAAACGTTTACAACGTGGTGATGTACCCATTAATCTTTTGGATCAAGCATGCAAGGAACATGACCTTTCTTATCGCCATAGTCATCCTGGTTTAAGACATGTGGCAGATAAATTGTTATTGAAGAAAGCTAAACAACGTTTCACATCCAGTGATGCCTCAGTGGGTGAAAGGATGGCAGCCCTAATTGTCATGAGTGCTATGAAAGGAAAGTTGATGATGCATGGACATAAACATTGAGGAGTGAGGAATTGGGATTTGTTTGTATTCTATTTTTCTTTTGTCAATTCACTATGACTATGAAATAAAAACAAAGGTTTACCAGAGCACAATGATTTGTTATTTTTAATTTTAAGAAATCGTGATGTTGATGGCTGATTTTTTCATTTTACACATTTCACACATAATGAATTCCACACACTGTCATTTGCCAATTTGCAATTTACAGTTTTTGAAAACGTTCGTTTCAAGTCTAACGTTTTTGATGAGATGGATTTTTTCCAGTTTGTTGATGACACTTTTTAAACAATGTCCGTTTGAAGTTTTTGAATTTTCAAATTTCACACATGGCCATTTCCAGTTTTTTTAAAATGTCCGTTTTAAGTTTTGCGTTTTTGGTGATATGGAAACATGGATTTTCCATTTTGCTGTTTTCACATTTTTCCATTTGGTGTATGTCGAAAGTTGAGATTTGACAATCATGTTGATGCAAGTGCTTGACCTTGATAATACTGCAATGTGCTAATGCGTGTTTGGAGAAACGTCGAGGTCTACAACTACTGCAGGTAAGACTGTTTTTACAAAAATAATGTCCTTTGACTGCCACATTTCAATGAAAAAACGAAACTATTTAAAACAAAATGAGTATAAAAGTGACCATTTACCCCCCTCCCCACCCACCCACCCACCCTACCTCACCGTGTTTGCTCTGGTCAATCATACACACCAGTTTTCTCTCTCCAGTCATACATTCACACCTGTCTTTGGGAACAAACACAACCACCTTATTTATTCCCAAAAGCACATTCTCGACATGCTCACTCATCCCAAAAAAAAAAAAACATTTTAGTTTATCATTTACATTACGAAAAATAATTAAATACTAGTTATTAAAGTTACTAAAAATCTTACTTATTTCATATTTACAAAAAACTCAATTTTGTACAGCGTTAAAAGAATCAAACTATTTACCAATCAAAAAATTTAAAAAATAAGGTTGCATAGAACTTTTAAAGAGCAAAAGGTCCAAGTGGGTTGTCACTATTTACAAAATCTACTATTTACAATGACAGAAACCAATATTTACGAAATTCTAAATCTACAAGTTACAAAAAGCCATGTCCCATAAACGATTAAACAGTGAAATCACACCTCCTCCTCGTTGCGATCATAACCCCAGGGCAGGCTAGTGAGCAGGTCATCAGCCCACACACGCTTGTTATCCATGGAGGCGAGGGTGCGTTTTCTCTGTTCCACAAGATACAAATGATGGTTGCTTGATTGTATCCTGCACTGTGTATGAGACATAGCTTTGCCAGTGCGTAAAACCGCTAGATAGTCATCAACACGTAGCGATTTTACCACTGCCCTACCTACACCTTTTGCTCTTTTGGCTTCCTTACAGTCTAGTGTGCGGTAAGCATACATTTTTGAAGCCAAACCTACGAATTCCGTCATAATGGAATCACCGCATTCATCTTTTAAAACGCCCATTTCCTTCTTGTTTTTTATGGGCAGCTGAAACACGTTGTCAGCACTATAGCAAGAGGTGTCGAACCAGTCACTATGTTGCCTCATGACGTCATAGGGGTTGCAGTGGCGAATGTGGTAAATGAATGAGTCCGTGTCCATATACAAAAGAGAGACGTCCTCAAAATGGCGTTTCGCAAACTCATAGTGGAATCGATACATGACCGATTTAGAAAAGTCTAAAATGACTTGACCCAAGTAAATGGGCTTATCCATGGTCACGCTGGTCTTACTCATTTCAATAGTAGCCAAATCCTCATCGATAATTTTGATCGATTTGAAATTTGGCTTGGCAATGTACCGCCGGGCACCCCACCGCCCCTCCCAGACATTCACCAATTTAATGTCACGGTATTTGCGGACATTCTCCATAGACTTGCCATAGATGCAGTTGTTCATTAATTTAAAAAAAATAATTTCAAACTGCTGTGTTGCCATTTGTCGGTGCTCTGTGTTGAGTCGCATGTATGGCTCAAGCCATGCTTTTTGAGCAAAAGAAATACCCCTGTGGACTTTCTTCAACACCAAGCCTTGGGCGAGGCATTGCACCAACATTTGGATATGTAGCACATACCGATTTTTGTTGTAAAGTGTGCCCATGAGTTTTTCAGTTTTCACTTTACTGTCAGGGGGAACCATTTGCTCAAGACAGAATGGGAAATCGGCATGTTCATCATACAAGGATGAGGGATATTCAATATCCACTTCTAGCACATATCCACGGCCTGTTTCTTGGCTAGCCATGTTCACATGAAATTCTGACACTTGTTTCTCTGTCAGCCAAGCAAACTTCCCATAGGGCAAAGGCTGACTCATGGCGTAACCGTACAAATTATTCACGTCATAGTACATTAAGTACGATTCTGGTTTGTCTGGTGAATAATCAGGCATGTAGACATTGTTCGCTTCAGCATGGCGTTGGTTAAGCGACACAAAGCCGCCACGAATGCCCTTTTCAAAAAATAGAACCATGTCTACATCAGTGAGTAAATCCAATTCCACTTGAGTGTATTTCAAAGCGGCATCGAACGAGAGTCCAGGACTCGTGTAATAGTGAGCCGGGTCAAGACCGTAAATGTGTTGACACAACTCACGGAATTTTTCAAACACATCATTGAGCAGCAATACATCCAGTTTTAGGTAATGCAAAGCATATTCACTTAGCGTGTTCATGCCAAACACTCGCCAAACTTGACATGCATGTGCATAGTCTTCATCGGAAACGGTACTGCGTGTTAGTTTCGAGTAAAATTTCTCTTGTGGAGGGAGTTTTCTTTGCTTTAACACGTCCCAGCTGTTGCAGAAATCATACGGGAATATACCTTTCCGAATGCACAACTGAAATTGCTCAGGATCATTAAAATGCATTCTAGTATTTTTTAATTCCTCCTCATTCAAGCCATTCACAAGGCTGTCTAGCGAGGATGCCATAAACTTAAAGGAATCCAAAAATCGAATGCTAATGTCGCCCAACCACCATGTCAGGGCTGTAAAACGCTCATGGTTTTGGGGAATAATGGTAAACGAGCCCTTGTTAACATGGCCCAATTCACGAATCAAAAACTGAATGTCATAATTTGCCAGATTGTGGAAAAAGACACTGATGAAGCGAGGAGCTGGAAAGTTCAAGTTGCATTTACTATGCTCAGCTCCACGAAACTCCCCCGTAAAGTGCGAGTGGTCTCTGACTTTATCCTCTCCACTTAAAATAGGCTTTTCGCAAATATGGCATGTCGTGGCATGCTCATACTGCTGCTGCTGTTCTGGAGATAGACTCATGGGTACTGGGTGGTCCAGTAATTCCTGTACATCATGAGCCAACTTGACAAGTTCATCCAAGAACCATTTGGCACAATCTGGCCCCTCGCGGTATTTGTAAACGGATTGCGTGGGGTCGTAGGCACACACCACATTAAATCCTATGGCAAAGGGTTCATGTTTTTGAATGGGTGTGGTTGAGCTAACGGTGGGATCTGGTTCACATCCCGCCATGGGTGTAGTGAGAGCTTCGAAATCTGCATACACCACATAGGGGACAGTGTCACGCTTGTGAATGTCCTTAAACTTTAACACAGCCTTGTCCCCTTGTGGGAATACCAGTCTCACCGCTTCCTGAGTAACACAATCTACCCTATGACGTTCTAAGAGCATGGAGGTTGTAAAATATTGCAAGCAACGATCACAAATATGTTTTGCACACTTGTTCATAGACATTTGACTGCTTAGCAATCTACTTAGGCTCTTAATAAGGCAATAGTGATTCACCTCTCCCTCAGACAGATATAAAAGATGAATGTGGTGTCGTTTCGGTTCTTTTGTGGCATAAAGAGGACCCACAATCTCATCACCATCAAGGCCATACACCATGAACGAAAAGTCCTGGTTGTCTTGTTCAAACCTATGGATCTCGGTTAAGTCCATAGGGAACGACACTCGAGTTAAATTTAACGTTTGTTTCAATTCATCAAACTTGGCCTTGTACTTTCCTGGTCGAGAACCATTACGGTCTTGTGCTGGCTGCAAATACGCGGCCACGGACCACAGAAAGCAATCATTGTCACGATTCTTTATATTGACCACAGCCTTTTTCAATGCTATTGCTGGTGGTGTTTTAATAAAGCTAGACCCAGCATTCAACGGGTTGAAATGACAAATGTTGATTTGTAAATGATGAATTTTGTCTAACGCTAAACCACTGGGTCCTTGTTGAAGTTTATCAAATTTTGATAGCAAGGCATTCACCACGTGGGTTTCATACCACTGTTCCAAATTATGGGCTATGAATAGCTCTTGCATTTTACTACAAATATAAAATGTGTCTTTATGCTCTACATCCTTCTTTTTATATATGAAATCGCACACCAGTTCTGTATTCACCTTTAAAGCCGTATGCAACCTTTGCGCTGTGCAAATTTCAATTTTAAAAATTTCAAAACAAGATTGTAAAAATTCTTTGGGAATCAAACTTTTTCTAACATTGACTACGCGGCCAGAGCACACACGTGATTTGAAACAACTGTTTAGAGGTTCCCAAGTTAGGCTATCGGTAGCAGTGGCAAAAGACATTATTTTAGAAAGAACACTCTCACCCGAGTTTTCAGCTGTAGACTGCTTGACAAGGGTTCCACTCTAAAGCCACTTGGTTTTCAACTGTATTTGCAATAGCAGTGAACCTTTTGTTTTCCAAATATCTAAAAAGAAATAAAATAAACCACCATAAGTATATCCATTCCATATAGTTTATGCCTTTCATAAACAAAACAAAATCAAACAGGTTATATATATATATAAAAAACAAATCTCACTTTGACGTGTAATGCTTTGCTATATTCCCGTCTCGTGGGCTAGTGTGGAAATGGTTTCCTCTTCTATCGGTCTGTCTTTCTCTTTCTTTAATATATTTCCCACAGACACACGACAGGTAGGCTATACACGTTATCTGCAAACAAATAAATAAATAAAATCATTAATTACCTAATCAATAAATAATTGCATGTATTTATATAAAAATCAATAAATATATAAATATATACCTACCCCACAACAAAGTTAAGTATTTTCCACCAACACCAAAACTGATAAACAAGATCAGGGGTTTCATGCAACGCAGTGTGTTCAAAGGTAGTCACCTAAGTGAGCGTGGAAATGATAACGACATGTCTTTATATATGCTACGTTGCATGTATAATCTTTTTTTTCCCATGCTTTGAAGATTCTCTTATCGTGCACGTGGACAGCTAACACCCAAGCGAACACCTGTGCCGAATCAAATTTCACGTCAACTTGCATTTTGTCACGTACGAAGCAAGACAGGATGTAACTTGTTAACAGTTATCGCGCATGTAAACAGATAACGTCCCAAGCGAACACCTGCGGTAGATCAAATTTCACGTCAACTTGCATTTTGTCACGTACGAAGCAAAACAGGATGTCACTGGTTTAGCCTACATGTGGTTTCACACATGTGTGTGCATGCCTTTCACACTCCCCTGCCACCACGATGGTCAGATTATTTCACCTTCAAGCGTCACCTGTTGTCAAGTCAGATCAATGCCTTCCAATAATCTCAAATGACCTTCACCTCCTGCTCGTCGGCAAGTTTGTTTTCTCTACTCGCTTCGACCAACATAGAACCTAGCTCTCATTACCGTTTACACGTTAAAGGTAAAATATCAGAAAAACGCACGCTCGCTCTGTCATACACCGACCCGTCGAAATAGCGATTGTTCTATTAAGCATGGTCCTTGTGGTTAGCGACAGGTTCGTTGAAACACACACACCCAGCCGTATGGTCTCTCTCTCTCAACCACCACGCTTTATAAACATTATAAACAGGTAAAGAAAAAGAAAACGTTTTTTCAACATGTATGGCGTTAGGCCCTTTGTGAATTATCTTTTTTGAAAAAAAATATCTACCACATTTGAAAGGGGGCGTTAGCCCGAGTCCTAGGACACCTCGTACACGTCTCTAGCGTTATTGGTTCGTGAGATATCGGCAAAAATTATAAAAAACACGTGTTTACCCCAAAATCGCGTTTCCAAAATTTTTAAAAATTACAACGAGTAGTTCATAGCAAAGAAAACGTCTGTCTGAGTCCTTGGAACCATCGTACATGCCTCTAGCGTTATTGCTTCGTGAGATATCGGCAAAATCACAAAAAACATGTGTTTACCCCAAAATCGAGTTTCCAATTTTATTAAAAATTATAACGAGTAGTCCATAGGAGAGAGGACGTTACCCCGAGTCCTTGGACCTGTCGAACACGCCTCTAGCGTTATTGGTTCGTGAGATATAGCAAAAAGTCTAAAATCACGTTTTTACCCCAAAAAGACTGTGTTTCCAGATTTTCACATTTTCGACACCGACATTCCCGTAAAGAGCACGACGAGACGAAAAAAACGAATCCAAGCACGCACTCCTAGCATGGCTCCTTCCATTCCAAGGTCGCAGGGTCTCACAACTTCCTAAGTGAGACAGCTCCCCCCTTACCACACTACTACCTACAGGTTTTCATCCTAGAGACTTGAAATTTATTTTGGGGGTAGAGGGGGTAGGGATCATTCATTTACGTCAAACAAACTTTTTTGTAGAGTTCCCAGTTTCCAAAATATAGGATTTTCAAAATTAAAGTGTTTTCAAAAAAAACATAAAAGTAAAAAAGTTTCATTATAGAAAATAAAGGGCATAAAGACCATTCGTTTGAGCTATGGCACAACGTTCTATCATGTTTAGTTTTCAAACTATCACCTAGTTTCAAAAACAAAAATTTTCATTTTTTTTTTCAAAAGTATAACGAGTGGTCCATAGCAAAGGGGCGTCACCTCAAGTCCTATGAACACCTCATTCGTGAAACTCCGACCATGGGTTCGAGAGAAAAGTCTATTTAAATGTTTCAACTTCGCGCGGCGGCCATGTTGGTTTATTGGGCACAGGAGTGTCAAGTGAAGCAGAACCCCCACTACTCCACTACTAACGCAGAATCTCTCTATTGAGAAGAGAATTACCCAAGGGTACGAGCGCTACACACCCAATCCACAATTTACCATAATATTGACAGGTTTTGTACGATCTTACAGTATGTGTACAGTGTTTGATGTTTCTCTTCAAAACATATCCACACATTTTTCCAGGAAGCCTGCCTGCATATCAAAGTATATTATTGTAAAAATGTCAGGTACAGAGGAGATCCTGCTGGTTATTGCAGGGTTGAAACAACATTTTGACGCTGTTAATATACAGAATAGGCTGGAAGCTAAGGCTTTCCAGGATGGAATAAACGCTCGGTTAGATGATAATCAGAGTGAATTGAATAATCGGTTAGATGGAAATCAGGTTGCACTGAGTAATCGTCTAGATGCCAATCAGCGGGCAATTAATGAAAACCAGGTTGAATTGAGTAGCCGTTTAGATGCTAATAAGGTTGAATTAAATGATAAGTTAGGTCAAATGCAAGAGGTAATTAAGACCGAAGTAACAGAAACTGTTGTAAGCATTGTATCAGAAATGCAGGTTAAAACAGATAAACGTTTCGAGGCTATAGAAGCCAAGCTCGAAAGTAATTTACAAGCTGTAAACATGCTCAGGATGAAACCAACAGTAGGTTAGATGCGCTGTCTAACGACATTAAGGATATTCAAATCCAAAATGAGGCGAATCTCGAACGCCAAGCGAAACAGTTTTCAGAATTTACGAGAACGGTAGATCAGAGGTTAGAAGAGAACGACTCTGAATGGGACCAGAAATTGAAAAGCTATGCTAGAGCAATTAACGGTGATCTCTAGAAACAGGATCAGAACATATACGATCAATGTCAGGAAATAAGCGAGATTAAGGCTATCGCTAATGAAAGTAAAGAGCTAGTAAGCAACGTGAAAGGTCAGATGGGCAAAGTTCATCAAGAACTGGACCAAGTTCAAAGTGACATTGTTGTAGTTAACAAAAGGCAAGAGGAGAATAGAGGTGAGATCATCAAGGTCCGGAATGAATTGTCAAAAGTCAATGGCCACATTCAAGAGGAAATTAAAGGGCTGAGAGAAGAACTCGAAGTGAGAGAAGGCCAGAAGACAGAGGCAAGCGACAAGACCCTTGCTCAAATTAAGGAAGATGATGAAATCTCCCATATCAAACAAAGCCTGAAAGAAGACAAGAAGAAAATATTTCAAGTGGCAGAGGAAAATCGAGATAGGCTTACCAGAATCGAGAAGGAGGTAATTACTCGACTGGAAAGAGCGGAGATGCGCCACAATCAAATGGAGACTAGGATAATCGCACAGGAGGAAACCCTTATGAAAGATCCTAAGTCAAGTGAAGGCAGCATGGAAGATATGAGGAAAACAAGGTGGGCAGACTTAGAAACCCAACCTATAATCAGGAATGCTACAGGCCCAGGCGAAAGTCCTTATATGACGCCAGGTGCACCAGTTGCAGCATCAACGCCACATGAAAATGCTATGCACACCCAGGTGATAAACGTAATCAGGGCGAGCGAAGAGAAACCAAGGAAATTCTCAGGTAGCCACTGTAATATGACACCAAAATATTGGTTGAAGGAAGTGTCTGAATATCTGAATGATGCGCGGATACCGCCAGAGCTCAGGCTACGAGCCATTGAGAAACTAACAGAGGGAGAATGTGCATTATGGTTTCGCAGTTTCCGGTATACTTTCGATACTGTTGAGGAGTTTCGAGAGGCATTTTTGAAGAGATACTGGGATCCAGCGACCCAACAGAATTTTTCGGTTGGATTTGTATTCAAAAAGATACAGCACCAACAACCAAACGAAGTATGCAGAATTCTTCATATCGCAGATGTGTCGCTTCAAAGAACTGGATCAAAAACCGAGCGAGCTGGAATTATGTATTGCTATCGCCAAACAGCTCCCATACGAGATCCAAAGACTGTTAATCTCGGCTAATGCGAAAACTGCTATAGAAATGGAGACAGTTCTTAGACAACTGGACCTCACAACAGCCAATACGATGCGTCAGAGTCGAACCGTGGAACAGGTACACGTGACCAACACGCAGACTGACCAACATCAAGCTCCAAGGAACAACAAAGCTACGAGCACTGAAACATTAGATTCCTACGGACGGCAATGGGAACAGGAACCCAGAAGATGGCAGCCAAAGTACAAAGGGAATGCTAGTAGAGGAGGAAGCGGCCGAAATTCGTGGAATAAGCAGAATACCAGGGGTAGACCGTACCAAAACAATGGAGGTAACAATGGCCAAGAAGGCAATAATAGAAATTGGAGACCCCAAGAAAGAAGAAGAAGTAACTTCGATGACGAGGTAGAGGAACGATATCACGCTTCATTGCGATACCTCGAGGAAAGGGGAGATGAACCCCCGAAGCAACAAGTCCGCTGGCAAGAAGTTATGCAGAACAGGACATCGCCAGACAGATATGGAGATGGAGCTAAGAGTTTGGAGCTACAGCGCAGCGAACAGGAGAGAAGAAACTCCAAGGGGACGGGCGCTGAAGAAAAAAAAACCGCCAAAATTAGAAGAGTTCGAGACTGATGGATGGAAGTCTGTTAACATCATCAATTGGATAGCCAAACCAGAAGAGCTAATCGAGGATACGGGAGGATCACAGGTCATGGTCAAGAGAGAATTGCCTATTATAATAGTAAGAGTGGCAGGATTGAAAATAAGAAGTCTGTTAGACACGGGTTCAACAGTGTGCCTTATGACACAAGCTTTATATAATGAAATAGCCCAGAGAGAGAATGTTTAAAAAATACGATCACTAGTGTCAAAATAAAAGGGGTAATTCCAGACAGAACAATGATATGTAAATATCAGGTATTCCTAGATTTACAGATAGGAGGCTCTATATTCTCACAGAGTTTTCTATTAGTAAACAAACTGCCTTATAACCTACTTATTGGGGCAGAATTTATAAGGGAATACAGAGTGATAATCGACCTAGCACAGGACAGGGTTATGTTCCATGTGAATGAGGAAGCCGAAGGCTTGGAGGTCGCACTCAATGAGATTGAACCAGGGTCAAGTGAACAAGTATGGCATACATACAGAGACGTGGCGGAGGAATAAGTGTTAGCTATGGAGCAGTTGGAAGAAGAACTGAAAACACTAGCCACAGACTTGGAGAAAGATCTGGAACCCGAACTGGAAGAATATATTTCGGAAAAACTAGAAGAAGCGAAAATTGGGCTAAAAGAGAAGGAAAATTTAAATCAATTATTACTGGAACAGAAGGAAGTCTTTGATTCGAGACCTGGTCGTATAAAGAACTTCACTTATGCTTTTCAAGTCAGTCATTGGACACCATTTAGGCAGAAACCCTACCCTATAGCCGAAAAGCATTATGCTAAAGTGAAAGAGGCAATTCAGGAGATGTTGGAGGCCGGTGTTATTGAGAAGACACCTACGCCTTATTTAAGTCCATTGGTAATTGTACCGAAGACAGACGGGACTGTCAGAGTATGTCTGGACCTGAGACATTTAAATTTGAAGGTTATTCCGGAGTTTGACCAAGTGCCACCTATTAAATAGATCCTCAGGAAGTTCAAAGGGAAAACTGTATTCACAAACTTGGACATCACTTTCAGTTTCCACCATCTTGAATTAGAGAAGAAAAGTAGTCTGTTGACAGGATTCATGTTTGATCAACACACATATACGTTTTTAAGGCTACCTTTTGGGTTGAAAACAGCTGGTTCAGCACTGATAAGAGCGTTAGATCGCAATCTATCAGATGATGTGAAAGAGAGTACCATCAGATATGTATACGACATTCTACTCATGTCAGAATCTCTGGAGGAGCACATGAGAGACCTGAAGAAGTTGCTAGATGACCTTCGAGAAGCTAACTTTAAGGTTAATATCAAGAAATCGCACTTCTGTCAGAGGGAAGTTAAATTCCTAGGGCATGTTATTGATGCAAACGGAGTCAAGCCTAATCCAGATAAATTGGAGGTAATTCGAAATTTCCCTCGACCCACGAAAGTTAAGCACGTCCGACAGTATTTGGGAGTAATTGGATTCTTTTCGAACCACTGCCCAAACTATACTACGACAGTAGCACCCCTGCAGGACCTATTGAAGAAGGGCGGCAGATGGAATTGGACGGAGCAATGTCAGGAAGCATTCGTGAGGTCAAAACAAATGCTTTTGGAATATGTGAAACTGGGATACCCGGATTATACCCAGAAGTTCATTATACAGACGGATGCATCACTTATTGGTATTGGAGCGATGCTATTCCAGGAAAATATTGACCAGCCTGAGAAGAAAGTTTTTATTGCCTTTATAAGTAGGAGGCTGAAAGCCCATGAGAAAAATTACACGATTACAGAGATAGAGTTGCTCGCAATTTTGTACGCGTTGCAATCATGGCATAAACTCGTGTATGGCTTTCAAATAGTCCTCAGAACAGACCATAAAGCTTTAACATTTTTGTTAAAGACAGACTTGTCTAGCCAGAGATTGACAAGATGGTCCCTGTATATTCAGCAATTCAACGTGGAAATAGAATACTGTCCAGGGAAAGCGAATGTAATACCGGACATATTAAGCCGTTACCCTAGAGAAGAGGAAGCGCTAGCTGTCAAGATAGAGAATCGAGATCAGAATACGTTGGATGACTTGAGGAACCTACAACGCGAAGACCCGTGGTTGAAGATGATAATCGATTACTTCGAGGGACGTTTAGCAACGGGAACTGCAATATACAGAGAGGCAGAGGCATTGGCAACAGATTATGTATGGTATAATCAGTTACTGCACAAGTGGGATGATGTAGATCATACACGTCAAAGGATTGTGATTCCTGCATCTTTGCAGAGGAGATTGGTGTGGCTAGCACACAGAGCATTTGGACATCCCGGAATAGACAAGGTCACTGCTCTGTTGAAAGAAGCATTTACTTGGCCAAAGTTGAGAGAAACGGTGAGAAATGCTATTAGGACATGTGATTTGTGCCAAAGGGTAAAGCCAAATCCCTTTTTAATGAGACAACGACCTATCCCGTTGTTACCGGAGAAGCCAAGGCAGCTATTGAGTATAGATAACTTTGGACCACTGCCTAGAGCACGTAGAGGCAATAGACACATTTTTGTAGCCATGGATGTATTTTCAAAAATGGTGGTATTATGCCCCATACAGAAGACAAGTTCAAAGCAGGTATTGAAACGCCTGAAAGAGAGAGTTATTCCGATTCTTGGGAAGCCGGATAACATCCTCTCAGACCACGGAAGTTGCTTCACAAGTGCAGAATTTCGTCGAGAACTGGAAACTCTAGGAATTAGGCAGATTTTATCTACCATTTGCCATCCTGAGGCAAGTCCAGTTGAAAGAGTAATGAGAGAGATCCAGAAATACATGAAGATCTACTGCTCTGAAGAGAATTGGCGTTGGGTTGAATTTCTTGAAGTAATTGAATACTGTATAAATAATACCGTACATGAGGTGACAGGTCAGGTTCCCGTGACTCTACATTTGGATCAGAGACCGGAGAGACCGTGGACTGGTGTCATTCCATTACCAGTAGACGCACAGCCAGGACGAGAATTGAGGATCCAACGAACCTTCGAATATCTCAAATTACAGGCGGAGAGACGTCAGAGGAGAAATCGTGCGAAGAGGTATCACAGACCGCTTCTCGTCGGAGAGAAAGTTTTAGTCAGGAAACCCGCCAGTTCAGATCCAGAGGCACGGAAGTATAAGAAGTTCATTTTTGCATATCACGGCCCGTTCGAGGTGATTAGAGACTTACAAAACAATGCATACAGGATAAAGCATTTAGAAACTGGAAACGAGGTCATTATGAATGCAGCCAATTTAAAAGTTTGTTATTCGCCAGAAGAATTCGACGAACAAGAAGAAGTATTAACAGCACACACCCAACTCAACGTGGATAGCGAAGTCAACCAGGCAGCCAGACCTGAAAGTTCGAGCGGCGAGGCGGAACGAGAAGCAGACAGCTTGCCCAGTGTAAGGGACAAACAACAAGAATGCCAGTGTCTGCGAGAATTCTACAAATAAATGGTCGAAGCGGCGAGGGAAGCCGAGGCCATAAATGCAGCCCTCCGTCAAGAGAATAAACAGCTTAGAGAGAGCGCAGTGTGGAAGGGGGAACTGAACTAACCTACTCGCAGCCAGACGAGGTGAAGGACCCCAGATGTAAACACAGACAGTGATAGACAGTCAGCTGGTTACTTACAGAGAGTCATTTGCAATCGACTTCTATAAGTTTTGCAAGGGGAATATGAACCCGAGGGGGTTATACTGACTGATATCGAACGTGGATCTCAGAGACTGTGATCTCAGTATAAAGGTTCCACCAGGGAACGAACCCGAGGTCTGCTGAGGGAGTTTCATGGAAAAAACCCCTAGAGAAAAGTGTATATTTAATCACTGGTGTGATTTCAGTTGATAATGACATTATTTATTAAAATAATGCAGGGAAATTGAGCGAAATACAGCATTATTAGACTACTTGGAGTAGGCTATAATGGACTTGGAGCACAGTTAGTGCAGAGTTTGACGTTTTACTAATTGGCTCAGAATTGTGGGAGGTGCCCCTTGGAGCCACGTCAATCTTGCTGACCTCGTTATGTCGTCTGGAAGAGGTTGGGGGCTTGAATAATGACCCAGTTTTTCCCCGACTGAGAATAGGACGAATAAGAGTGGGGAGAGATCCCAAGGAAAATCATTGATTACTCGTGATTCGAGAAACGCAATGACATGAGAGTGGCACACAGGTGAATCTTTAGCCAGGAGGCTAATTTTAGAGCCTTTAATCTGCGAAATTGACGCATATTTAATGAAGTGCGGAAGAACAGAGACTATGGTTGTTCGCGGCGGGGTTTAACGAGGTTGCCAGGGATTCCCAGTGAGATAGCGTCCCCACGCTATGGAGAAAGGAATTAATATTAATTAATTGGCCGAGCGATTCTTCAGCACGCAGATAGTTCTGGGATCAGTGAAGAAAAAGGAACCCGATGAGCATGGTTTCGAGACCAGAATCATGCTGGGAGAGGAGTCGAGATAGCGCGGGAAAATTTAGCTCTACTTTTCGTGTGAATCCAATATAAGGGAGTCGACCCTTGGCAGAGCACCCCAGTCTCAAGCCAGTCTCAAGCCAGTCATAAGCCAGTCTCAAGCCAGTGTTGTAGCCAGTCTTAACTCAGTCTTACGCAGTTTACCCAGTTGGACACAGTTTGTCACAGAGAGTCGCAAACAGTCGTCGCTACACAGTTTTTGTCAGCAGTACGAACAATGGTGTGTTCACTTATGAAGCAACGTGTGAGATAAGTTGCAGAACTATTGTAAATAATAATCTATGTAAAGTTATGTCCAGTGTTAAGCGCAATGTATCAAATATTGACTGATCATACATGTCTAATTACGCTGGAATGCGCTGGGAGAAACCTTACGAAGCATTTGGTAATGTCTTAAGAATACCAAATAGCACCGCTCAGGACGGAAGTTAGCATATTTATGCAAATCAGGAAGCTTACCGTTGGAGTATGGATAAACTGTTGGTGAATTCCGAGGGCAATTGAACCAGACTTTCAATCAGGAGTTGGTAGGAGCACGGGAGATGCCGTCGACACCTGCAATTTTGATATCTTTGCTAGGGAATTTCAACCAATGAAAAGTGTACAGAGTGACGTGTGTTATGTATAAATCATATGTGAAATGTCTTTTAAATTAACGGTTTAAAAAGTGTTATAAAGTGTCATGTGTTTTGGAAGCAATAGCTTCTTTATAGAAATGCAAAGTGTCGTGTGGTTAACGGAAAATATGTGTCAGAAAATGTGTGTATTCAAGATGCAAATGTCGCACTAAATCTGTATATGGCAGGCGACCCGGAAGGATATGAGTGGTTGGAACCACCATGATGAGCCGATATGTAAGTACCCCACAAATTATGTTTAAGTAGAGGTATAGGCCACTGCATGTAATGTGATTTCAGAGTTATAAAGATGCCAGTAAGAATCAGATTAGGAGATAGACTCTCCAGGTTTAATCATTATTGTGTTGATTTTAATAGATTTGAGATGTTTTTGCATCAATGAGTGGATTAATCGTTACCACTATTAATTAAAAATGGCAAAGCAGTTATGTAAATGAAACGGACACGGTTGTTCGATTTTTAAGATGATTAGTTGTGTCGGAGTTTGGTAATTTATGTCAGTGAGAATAATAATAATAATAATAATAATAATGAATATAAAGGTATGAATGAACGCATCAGGCAAAATGTTGTAAACAAGAAATATTTACGCTAAAGGGCCAGACTTATCGATCTAAGCAGTAAGATTATACAGTAAGATTACGTTACGGGATTAAGAAAAGAGTTTTATATCAGAATATATTGTATTAATGGGAATATAATTATGCCAGGAAATGGAGGAGCTTTTAGTGAATTGAATTTGCAGCTTATGTGAAAAGCTTATAGAGTAATTGATAGATTTCTCTTGGTAATTATAGGACGCAGGTCATAGCATTAGGTAAGGGACCAGGTAATCTATTCTTCGTATGAAATCTCGTATGCCGGGGGCATAATGAGAGATGTGCTTTGTGCCAGAGTGTATTTAGGGAAATGGACCCTAACTCTGATGATGGATATGGAATGTTCCGGGTTCGAATCCCGTGATAGGTGGGAGGAAAACAATGGACACCTCTGCACGCTATCTGATTCCCCGAGAACTTATTGTTGAGTGATTCGGCTCGTTGAAGCGAATCCTAGAACGGCAGCATGGGCTGACCGCAGTATTTATTAAAGATACCGGTTACCTAATAGACCAATGTTTTATGAATCTCGTGCCTTCATGTTGAAATGGGCCTATTTTGGTGCCAATTATTATTATCCTCAGAGTAGGAATAAATGTTAAGCTCATCCAGTATCTGTTTGCATAATATCCAGTTTAAATCCATTGGGATATGTGTGTCACTAAGACCACGGTATTTGTCTGTTAAAATCTTATACTGCTTAGGGGAGGTAAGACATATGGCGTGAAACGAGGGTTGAGGCACTGTAGGACCTCACTCCACTGCTATTGTGTACAGGCCGCTCGGGAAGAGGGTCTGGACGGTCAAGCGAACCGTGAAAGCAAGTTAGAAAAGAACAGATTTTAGACCCTGTTAATGACATAAGATGAAACATTGTTATATTGAGTAATGAAGTCATGTGGTTTAAGAACACATTGATAATTATAGATCACCCTGATGGTTCATGATTTTAGCTATCTAACGAATGGTTAGACGTTGCATTTGTACTGTCACTGACATCTTTTTCAGAAGTTGGCTACTGGATGCCACAGGCTACGCGCGCAAAGGTAGTTTAATTGTACCATCCGACACAGCAATAATTAACGTTTTTAAGATGAAATCACAGACGGCATGCAGTGGAACTATATAAATAGAGGAAGTGTAGGGGTAGCTTACATAATTATGGAGTTGCATGTAGACTGCTGTGCAACACCAGAATAGGCTATTGCATGTAAAGCATTTGGTGGGAAGAGAAAGATCAAAACACACACACGATACACATTATTGTCAAATTAAGACAAGGTTTAAGGAATAAATAATTTTGTAGAATTAATGAAATCACATTGGATGACAGAAGAATTAAAGTACAGTTTGTTTCTGAAGTTGTATGTGCATCAGCGCACTAGAGTACTTTGTGAAGTTCATATAAGGGTAAAGGTTTGTGTTATGATATGATTTTATTGTGATAATATTATTTTCATATCAGTGGATTGTGGAAGTAAGTTTTGTTTGCTTTTGTTTTATGGTTATGGGGATTGTTTTGTTTGTTTGAAGCCATGAATTTTATTACTGAATTAAAGTTTTAGAATAGAGTTGTGCCTTATCATTGTAGAGTTGATACCTTTTAGCCTCAAATCCAAAATATGCAACTGCTCAATGGGGAGACGGTACACGCCCGAGTCCTGACGCTAGCTGGAGGCAGAATCATATTTTCCATCGAGATTACTCACATGGGTACAATATATATATATAAACTTTTGAACTGACGGTGGTTTTGGGGTCTGGGGGATGTGAAACGGAAGTCGAAACATGGTACCCATTGCAATAGTTAGTTTTCTAATGAAATCTACCTAAAATACCTCTCACGGACCGAAAACAGGCACAGTCAGAAAACAGCTTGAGGCAACCCCTGAGGCTCAATACCTTTAGTTGTAACTATGAGATCGACGAAGATCGATCCCCCCATTATCTTCAACTTACTTGCATGATGGTAACGCCAGTCAAGGATACTACTACCCCAGGCCCTAGTTTTCATACTAGTTTTTCTCGTTCATCGGATTCTGGGGGACCGAGGACGTCATGCGGGAATGTATCGGAGCTTCCCAATTCCCTTCGCCCTAAGGAAAAGCATTTTATTGGCACTTTAAATATCAACACGCTTCGCAGAGTTTCCAGGTTCAAGCACTTAACGGACACATTAGACCAACTGAACATTCAAATTTTGGCACTGCAAGAAACTAGGTACAGTGATGAAAACCATTTTGAATCAGGAAATTATAGAATTTATTAAGGTAAACCAGCTATCCTCCTCCCTAACAAAATATTACAATTTGGCACTAGGTTCGCAGTGAGAAAAAATATCACGAATTCGGTATTAAACTTTACATCACCTTCTGAATGAATTTCACTGATGACAATCAAATCAGGAAACAAAGTTTATACATTGATCAATGCACATGCACCTACTAACAATTATAATCAAAAAGACCCGCAGATGGTAGATGACTTCTGTGAACTGCTAGAGGAGGCTACTGCTAAGATTCCAAAACACCATGCCAAAATTCTGTTGGGGGACTTCAATGAACAAATTGGCAAAGAGAAGAAATTCAGGACCACCGTAAAACTTCACCCTGCTCATTAAAGAACAAATAAAATCGGGGAAATTTTAATTGTCTTCTGCGATAATTTTGATCTAAAGTTGATGTCAACCCATTTTTTTGCACTTCCGAGAAAGAAAATGACACGGAGATCCCCTAACTCACATTTAGGAGAATTTAAACTAGGCCATGTGGCTATATCCAAGAACAATCAAAAATAAATTATGAACGTTAACGTCAAAAAGGGAATTCTAATAGTGTATGTGTTTGAAATAAGGTCTAGGACTGGGAAGGAGGCTGCCGTGGGCTTGAGTTAGGTTAGTGTATCCCGTTCCATCTCTCAGACTGAATTACATTTCTTGGATAAAGCCGGGAGTTGAATCTTGCATCTCTAGATCCAAGTTTTCAATCTGTACCTTGTAACCACCGAAGGTGACTAAGAGAAAGAAAGAAAGAATGATTGAAAGAAACAAACAAACAAAGGAAGGAAACAAAACGAAGGAAAAGAGAAAGAAAGAGGTAAGGAGGAAAGAAAGAAAAGGAAAGAAACAAAGAAGAAAGTAAAAGAGAAGGAAAAAGAAAGAAACAAAGGAAGGAAAAACAATGAAAAGAGAGAGAAAGAAAGAAAAAAAAGAAAGATAGAAAGAGAGAAAGAAACCTGGAAAGAAAGAAGAAGTAAGGAGGAAAGATAGAAGAATAACAGAATACAAGGAGGAAAGAAAAAAGAAAGAAAGAAACAAAAAAAATTCAAAGGAAGGAAGGAAGAAAGAAGCAAAGGATAAGGAAAGAAGGAAAAAATAAGAAATCAGGATAGAAAGAAGGAAGGAAAAATAGAAAAAAAAGGAGGAAAGAAAGAAAGAAAGAAAGAAAGAAAAAAAGAGGAAGAAGTAAGAAACAAAACGAATCGAACTCGGGACCACAGGAATGACAGCCGCTACACCAAAGGTGATCCGTGGGGTATTGGGCTAAAGAAGAATGTGTATGTGACGTCATGTGAAGACAATAGTCGGAAGGATGAAATCAACCATATCTAACTACTCACGGCTCATTACACACAGAATCCTTCCACTGTGACGACTCTGCCGGTTAAGGACAGTTTAAAACGGGAGAGAGAAGACACAATGGAGATACAGTACGTTAATGTAGTTAAGTCACAAAGAGAATGACGTGAGGGGAATGTATGAAGCACACAGGGTAATGACGCCTGTGCACCCACATCACGTCGACACAAGGACGTCGATGATAAGAAAGAACCTTCTTCTAGCAGGAAATGACGCTGCAAGCACATGCGACACGCAATGAACTTACAACATTTTGACGGCACTGAAGCAGGGTCAGAAGATCTGGAATGTGTGGGTTCTAAAGTGAAGATATTGGCGCCTTCGGTGATCATGCTGAGCTTCTATGCCCAAGGTCGCGGGTTCAAACCCGGCCGAAGTCATCAGATTTTTTAAGAGTATTAAAAATATCTCAGTATGCCTTCCTTCGGAGGGGAAGTAAAGCCACGGGGCCCATGTCATAGAATTATGGCATGTAAAAGAACCTTCCACTTACTAAACTTGTGTGAAGCAAAATTTGTAGGTTCTAACGTTCCTCAACAGGCGCAGGTTGCGATGGCATCTAGTAGCCAAGTTCGCAGCTAGGTGTCGTGGACGGTAGCATTTGGTAGTAAAAGTAGGAACTACTTGGAAATTGATCGTTTGCAGTCCTTACTTGAATACAGCCGTCACAATTAACACCGGTTATCAGACAGATTGTACACACACCCATAGTAGCCTACACGGTGCTACATGCCTGCGTTGTTACCCCCTAAAGTAAAGAACCAACCAACCTATATTTGTTGAAACTTCATCCATGTTCAATACCCCGAATTCTGACGACATACTCCTTTCTCTGTTAAATAGGCCAACCTTTGCCTCATTCTATTCTATCCCGCTCTACTCCCTATGAAGTATTGCGCTGCTCAGGCTGTGTCCCAATACTCAAGTTGTCTGCTATTGACTAGCTGCTAGCTACTATGTGCTATGTGCTATGCACTACGGAGATTTGGGACAAGTCTGCTTCATCACAGCCTCCTTCATAGACTTGTGTTCTGAAACGCACTGAACTTACATGTTGGTATCAAACCAACACTCAAGATGGCGGTGATCTGCTACTCCTTGTAAGCTCTTTGCGCTTTCATCTGCTGTTTTAAATAAACAATACCTGGACGATGCGATCATGGATGCGCCAAGATGATCACTTTTTAGCCGAGCCCTAATTATGATTTGTGTTTGGCTTAAGTCAAAGACAACCTACAATTTACATAACCTACCATTCCGACAAGCTACAATTTCTATAACTTTCTTGACGTAGTGGCCAATCTAGCAAGCACTTTCGTACACTAGCTACTACAGACTTGATTGCTATGTGCTAAGCAGTATTGGATCACGACTTCTGACGTCACATCCGGTAAAGTAGTCGACTATCTAGTTCACTACGGCTGAAATTGTACTATTGGGACACAGCCTCAGCACTCCAATTGTACCTAGTGCCAATAAAGGTTTTCATCTAACTATGTTTTATTTAATTTAAAAAGTAGGGGGACTTAATTTCTGGATGGGCCTGGTATCTAGCGGAGGTACAGTGCATTGTCTCGAGTGAACTCTTACTACGTAACAGGCAGACCAGACATAACCCATACAAGAGCTGTTTACCCCGAGTCAGTGATCACATGAATAGCGCGCGTTCTGCTGTCAAGTGGAAATTCATTTGTCTGTCCTTTACTCAATTACAAAACAAACAGAGCAATTTGCGCAGCGATACCGGGTGTCTCATAAGCTGAGCAAGAGATGCTATGGGCTAACCGACGACAGATTCACTTGCTCTCGATTCTCAGTGGTACAGTTGTCCGAATATGTACAGTAGCGATTGAGTTGAGAGGGGAAAGAGGCGGCTGTGGCTTGAGGCATTTCCCTGGAGTAGGAATGGGAAAACACTGAAAACCACTTCTAGGATAGATGAGGAGGGAATCGAACCCACCTTTTCTAAGGTTTGTGTCATGAAGCTAAGTGGACCCCGTTCTAGCCCAGTTGATGTTGTTACATTTGGGGGCGTGAACATTGTGGTGCTTACAGCCCCATGTACTTGGGTGTGAGTGTATAAATGAATGAATAAATAAATAAATAAATACATAAATACTCTGATAACCTGTGTTATTGTGGTGTCAATATTACCGTGTGTATTTGTAATTGAGTCGAGTATTGGGATGGTGAGGGCCGTGGCTTTAATTTAGGAACCATCCCGGCATTTGCCTGGAGTAGAAATGGGAAACTACGGATAGTTCCTTGTCAGTTTTGTCTCCTCGCGAAGCTGAGTGTACCCCGTATCAGCCCTCCGATCAGAATTAAATTTTTTTGCTAGAGCAGGGAATCGAACCCAAGATTTCATCACTTGGAGTTTAAATTTACACCCTGGAACCACCGAAGGTGACTAAGAAAATGCAAAGGAAGAGAGAAGGAAGGAAAAAGAAATAAAGAAAAAAGGAAAGAAAGGAAGGAAGGAGGGAAGGAAGGAATCTAAAAAATAAGAAATAAATGACGAGCGAAAGGTAGAAAGAAGAAAAATTAAGGAGGAAAGAAACAAATATACAATAGAAAGAAAGAAGAAAGGAGGAACGAAAGGTAGAAATAGGCTACAGAAAGAAGAAAATGGAAAGGAGGAAAGGAAAAAATAAAGAGAAAGAATTAAAGAAGTTTAAAACAAAAAAAGAAAGAAAGAAAGAAAGAAAGATAGAGAGTAAGATAGATATAAAAGAAAAGAAAGAAAGAAAGAAAGAAAGATGAAGAAAAGGAAGAGCGAAAGATAGAAGGAAGAAAATAGGATAGAAGAAGGTAAAGGTGGAAAACGGAAATAAATAATTTTGCCAGGCAGAGAGAGAGAGAGAGAGAGAGAGAGAGAGAGAGAGAGAGAGAGAGAGAGAGAGAGATTGATTGATGGCATGTAAAAGAACCTTCTACTAATTACACTTGAATGAAGATAAATCATGGGTTAGATTTGACTAATGCCCTTAGGTTCCAACGTTCGTCGCCAGGAGCCGACTGCGGTGGCATTTAGTAATCAACTTCAGAACAAGTTGTCGTTGACGGTGGCGATTCGTAGCAAAAGTAGGAACTACTTTACAATTGAATGTCTGCAGTCCTTACTTGAATTACAATCAGATAACACACACTAATACAGGCATCACAATAACACCGGTTATCAGACAGATTCTACACACACACAAAGTACACGGGGCTACATGACCGCGTGGTCGCAGTCCTTAAACTGAGGAACCAACCAACCAGAGAGAGCGAGATGGTTAAAATTAAATAATTCGTCATTAAAACAGAGCCTGTTAAATGGATTCCTTTGGAGAGTGGGAGTGCTAATGCAGTGTGCTGAATATCTCCGAGCATAAAGTTGTGAACGTGCTAAGCATGTTCAAGGAGCTATTACCTGACTATCAATTCAACTGCGCTTTCTCCGAGAAGACAAATTACAACCTTTATCGGGAATGAGACGCTCCTTATTCTATGTTTCACAAGATCAGTTGGTTCAGTGAGACAGAGATTGGGTCTACTTAGGAAGAATTACAGTAAAAGAGAGCTACTTTGAAGCGTAAAATAAGGCGCATACAGACTTGGGACCCAAATTGCCCGAGTCTTTCGTGAACACTACTCGGAGCAATGATCACGAGCAAGATCAATTGCTGTGTTTTGTTGTTGTTTCATTTAGTGGCAGGGCATTTAATCCCCGTGTGCTTGGGTGTTTATATATAGAATTTTGTATCATACCCTATGGGTTAGTGGTTATCGTGTCGGTCTACCAACCCCAAGCTTGCAGATTCGGTCCTGGCCATTGTAAGTGATTTTTGAAAGGCGACAAAAATCACCACACGCATGTCATACATTGTTGGCATGTTAAAGAACCCACTTGAATTCAGTAGGCCGTGTTTAGAATGGCAAAATTAATCTCGGGATGTTCCGGCAACACAAAAGTTCCTCTTTTCTTTACCAGGAAGCGCTATAGTGTCAAGGAGCTTAGATATCCAACCGCCTTGACTTTCATAGCGCTCCAAGGAACAACAAAAAAGCTGCCCTCTGGCTGTAATAAACAAAGCTAGCACCCGAGGCCATACGATAAAAAAGAAAATGGATTCATATTAGTGTATTTGTCTGGAGCGTGGCACTCTGTGGAAGTGAAACTTGGACTATTGGTCCAGCAGAAAAGAGGAGCATAGAAGCATTTGAAATGTGGTGTTACAGGAGAATGATGAATATTAGATGGGTAGATAGAGTAACAAATGAAGATGCATTGAGACGAGTGGGGGAGGAGGGATGTTTCTGGTGACAGCTAATAAAGACATGAGCTAGGTTGGTAGGACACTTAAGTTACTAATACACCCAGGAATAGCAAAGTTAGTTATGGAAGGGAGGGTCGAGGACGAGAACTGTAGGGGTATACCAAGGTTAGCCTAAAATATGTTAACCAGATTGCCTCGGATGTAAGATGTGATAGCTATGTTGAGATGAAACGATTATCTCAGGATAGGGAGTCATGGAGATCTGCATCAAATCAGTCAAATGGCTGAAGACTCTAACAACATTTATAACCGAGGCGAGGATCGGGATGGAGGCGGCCGTGGCCTTAAGGTAGCACTAACTGAATAGTTGAACAAAGGAGATCCGTCAATCAATTATTTTGAAACGTTTATCAACATTTACCTTTAAAATGTAAAAGGCAATATCATTATAGGGCTCGGATGTTGATACCGTAACAAGTTTGAAAATGCACTTAAAATTTTCAAAAATGACTGTAATAAATGACCTAAAAAAATCAAAAAATGCACTATAAAATGGTGAAAATGATCTTATAACTCACCAATATTTCAAAAATTCGAAAACTGCGCTATAAAATGGAGAAAAGGATCTTTTAATAATAAACTCGTCAATATTCCAACAAGATGTTCAGTAAAGAACATATAGCCTACTTCCTCCTAAATGCATGGGTTCTGTTATAACTCTTTGTCCTTTTCAAGGAGTATAATTAATGTTGGTTGTAGTAGCTTGTTGAAATACAACGTGCTATAGGGATATTAAACATGAATATGAGGTGCCCTTTGCTAGTGCTACCTCTGTAAAAAAAAATCGTTCAATTCGGTTTCACCGTGTTTGAATTGATTGGGGGAATCGATTTGCACACATACTTGGCCACCATCTGCAAACTATTGGGCTGATGATCTTGCAGTTTGGTCAGAATATGCTTCCCACATAAAGATATGTTGTTGCAAAATTTGGTAGAGACTAGATTATTACGTTGGTCGTAATTACATTTTAGCTTTTAACATTTGGGTGGCCGCGATTACGTTTCCGTCAATATGGCGGTGATATAAAATACGACACTGAGGTGCCCTCTGCAAGTGCTACCTCTGTACCAAATTTCGTTCCATTCGGTTTCACCGTGTTCGAATTAATAGGGGGAATCGATTTTCACACAAAGATGGCCGCCATCCGCAAACTATTAGGCCAATGACCTATTAGATTGGTCACAGGATGCTCCCTCCATAAAGGTATGTTGATGCGAAATTTGGTAGAGATGGGATGATTAGGTTAATCGTAATTTGATTTAAGCTTTGAACATTTGTGTGGCCGCCATTACGTTTCCGTCAAGATGGCGGCGATATAAAACATGACACTGAGGTGTCCTTTGCTAGTGCTACCTTTGTACCAAATTCCGTTCACTTCGCGTTCACCGTGTTCGAATTGATAGGGGAGGAGGACAGACATTCAGAGTACACACACTCACACACACACACACACACACACACACACACACACACACACACACACACACACAGACTCACACACACACATACACACACACACACACACACACACACACAGACAGACACACTTTTTTTTCGCCCTGTGTTGATCTCATAAGTCTACTTTCATTTTTTTCAAAATTCGAAAGTAGGCTAAAAATGACATCTTAAGCTCAAACTGAAAAGTCAATCAAAATAGATTTCTAGCACTTAACCAAAGGTCTATGTTCACTTTAGTCGGAGTTGCACTCAACTACGAATGTCATTCTGATGTTGTCAAATGTAAATTATCTGCGGTTATCAACCAACAAGTTTTTATATCTCGAAAAGCTGCGTTCAACATCAACTGATGTGATCGGAGCGTATTTGAAGTGAGGAAGTCGTTTGCTGCTAAATCCTCCTCAATCCCATCCATGCAGTAGTTTTCACCAGAAAGTATGAGATTTTGCAGAATGTTTTACACCCTGTGTTTTAGCCCAGCACTTGTTTCAGTTTTGATGTAATACCCGCAGTAATTTCGCCACGATTGTTGCTAAGACTAGTTTCCACCCGGTTGATTAAGGAATCAATATTTCAATATTTTAAATTATCTTGTATCAGCTACTAGCTTCTTCTTAACTCTGAGACACGTAACTCCCTCATATAAAGCTGTGACATGACTAAATTGAAAAAAAAAAAAAAAAAAAAAAAAAAAAAAAGACCTCAAAAGGCCGATTTCTCTAAAATAAGACCAAAAAATCTACCAAACTTAAAAAATGCTCTAAAAATGGAAAAATAGCAAAAAATGCAAAAAGATGCAAAATAAAAATGACATACTTGAAGACGGGGTGGCCCGCCCGGAGTTTCTATGTACTTCAGCATTGTTTTAGACAGCTCAGTAAAAAGATGACATGTCATCAACATCCGGGCCCTAGTTATAAGAAATGGCTGTCAATGAAGTGCGTCTGCAAATAGATTAATAATGCAATGGTAGAAGTTTATCAAAGTTGACAAACTAAAAAACCGTTATTTCGGAAACAGATTAATATCTTTGCTCCAAACAAACTTCCTATGATATTTTTCAATATGCTGAGAACACAAAACATGAAGAAGAGAGGAAATTGATATTTTCCACCAAAACCTAAGTTAGCGCCACCTTAAGTTAGATGATGAAGATAATTGTTGTTTAAAGGGGCCTACTATCTGGGTTATCGGCCTTTAATGGTTTGGATGATATAACAAGTAGTTCCGTGAATAACTATACAGCCTATTTTCCTACACGCTACTCATGTTAATTGCCTCTATCAACATACAAAATGTCAGTTTGATTGTTGTTATAGATTCGTAGATATTGAGAACCGTCTAAATATTTCAGATGGTCGCCATGTTGGATTTTTATTTATGTACTTTTACATGAAGATTATTGTGTACGCGTGGTATTCAAACTTCAATCGCATGATTAGCACAAAAGAAGTAAAAACGAGATTTTAAGATTATCACAGCTACCATCCTGTGGTTATGAAATCAATTGAAATAAATTAGATGCCAGAGGATTAACATTTGTATAAGCATTTAACGTGCAAAGTTTCACTGCTCTCGGATGGTTAAATCGCGAGAAACGTCCATTTAAATATTTATACTTCGCGTCGCCGCCATGTTGGATTTGTGCTCACCATGTTATTGAAAGTCCTATAGGAGAACTTATGTTCATATCCTCTATGAAAATAAAACATTTCAGTTTGATTGCTGTAAAAGATTCGTAGATACTGAGAACCGTCTAAATATTTCGGATGGTCACCATTTTGGATTGCTGTACCATTAAAGGTAAACTATTGCATAGCTTCATTATTCAAACTTTCACTTCGATCGCATGATTATGACACAATAAATAAAAAATATTTTAAAATTTCGCACAGCCGCCATCTTGAGGTTATGTAAACAATTGAACTAAATTAGCTGCCAGTGCATTACAATATGAATAATCATTAAGTGTACTACATTTCACAGCGCTGAGATAGCTAAATCGCGTGAACTGTCTATTAAAATGATCCAACTTCGCTTGGCCACCATGCTAGTTTTGTATTTTACAGATTTTTGAAAGTCACATAGATAAATGAGTAGTAGTGCCCTTTATCACCGTACAAAATTTCAGGGTGATATCGGTAATAGTTTCGGATATATTGAATGCTGGTAAAATATTTCGCACAGCCGCCATGTTGGATTGGTGAGACGTAATAAAATCTGATGGGCATGGTCAGAGTCGGCCGAAATGGTGCTATGACCTTACCAAGTTTCATTGAAATAGCTCCACCCGTTTAGAAGTTATTAGGGACACACACACGCACACACAGACAAAAGGTAATCTCATAAGCCTATTTTTTTTTCATAAAATGAAAAAAGGCTAAAAATGAAATGGAAACTATAATTAAAATTAAGAAAGGATTAGGACTACAACTAACTACTGTACAGAGTCACATGCTAGAAGAAGAAATAGAAAACAAAATAAATGTAAATGAAAAACAGGGAGAAGAAAATGTCCCCAACCCTCGAAGAAAGAGAATTAAGGAACTTGGAAATAAGCAGAGTCATGAAAGGCAGGGAGAAAAAGAAGAGAGGGTTTGCCCCACAGGCACTGGTAAAAGGGGACAAACCGGATCCAGCTCAGGAATCCCTCGGGGTTGCCATCTGCCGAACACACCTGCTGTGAGCACTTAAGGGTGCACCATAAATGTGGTGGGGCTAAACACACCCTGCCTCCCTTAGGGCCTTGTGCAGAAGAAGGATCGTTCACGAAGAGAAAATAAGACGTCTGACCCTATGGCGAATGGGTGACCAGGAAGGATGAGACAAGGTCCAATTATGGCGGAAATTGAAAGACGTGTAAATCACATGTAAATAAAAAGTAGTTTTTTGTTTAGCTTTGCATTGCTATGAGCCTCATAACAAGCCATAAGTCATACTGCTACGACCACCCAGGACCGAGAAAATGTTGGTTTACAAAATTAACGACAACTATTTGTAGAACCGTCAGACCAGATTAAAACTCCGTATACACGTTACCAACAAGTTTCTTCAAGACGTATTAAAGTTTCATTACAATCTGATTAATACTTTTAATGTAATGATCTTTCTAAGTGAGCGCTCCGTTAGACTTGGTAATGAAACCGGCACTTCTTTTGTTCAATCAGCTATAAAATTTTAACGGTTTACTATACAAATGTGTACTCTACAAAGCTAAACGCAGAATAAAATAAGGAAAAGTTTGGTGGAGCTTGTTTTTATGTAAGGCTACGGGTAACGTTTTCGTTGACGTCTAAACTCGAGTATCTATACTTTCTCCCAGACAGTAGGCCTCGGATACCCTAATACCATCGAGGTCGGAAGAGAACAAGAGTTGACGAAGGGTGCTCGATAGAAAGAAGACAGAGAGGAGCCTGGCACAAGTAAGTGGAAGCAATGCTGGATTCAGCTGGGATCCCATGGTTGCTAACCCACTAGTCATGATCCCCTGGGGGAGAATTTAGTCAGTAACCATCCCGGCATTTGCCTGGAGTAGAAGTGTGGAAACCATGGAAAGCCACTTCCAGGATGGCTGAGGGTGGAATCGAACTCACCTCTTCTCAGTTTTTGTGCCTTTATCGTGTTGTCCCCACTTCTACACCAAGCAAATGCTGGAATGGTTCCTGACTTAAGGCCACGGCTGTCTCCTTCCCAAAATTAGTCTCGGTTACAAATAAACACACACACAAGTTCAGACTTCACAATAACACAGATTATTGGATAAATTCTACACGCACTGAGGTACCCGGGTCTAATAACCACAATGTCCGGATTAAAACAGCAACCTCAACATTTTGTTATCTCAATTGAAGGGAACTCTAACTGAGAGACGCTGTGGCTAAACAGTGGAACATTAATCGGACACTTAAATGCAATGGGAAATGAGACTATTCTCTTTTTATGTCTTGCTATAAAACTACTACAGAACTGCGTAAGTTCCTTAAAATAAGCAATAAAAAAGGACACATTTAACAAGAGTTGCATTTATTAGATACAAAGACTTTAATCCACGTATTAGCGAATGGCTGAGTTAGCTTCTTGGACCATTAACTGTGTTTCTTCAAAGGCTTAGTGCTCGGATCTTTCGGGTGTATGGAATATACAAACAAGGCCCTATCTCTATATATAACAAGTAGTTCCGTGACGAACTAAAGAGCCTACTTTTCTTAAAATTTAAGATTCATGCCAATCTATATCAACCTATCTAGAATAATGACGAAATCAAGTTGATAATACTAACATTTCTAAGTACTGCAGTTTGAAATACACCTGAAATAGTGTAGTCTAATAGAGTAACTTACTACAGGTAGCAGCCCTGGTGACTCTGAATATACAGAACTTCGTTACATCTCTTAAGGTAGACCTATAGAATGCTCATACAAAATTTGGGTGAAGTCTAATGGATAGTATGGACGTTACATGCTGTTTGATATTGGATTTATCAGTGCGCGTAAAATCATGCTGGGAAAAATGTCATGTATGTGATGCTCAGAATTAATCTGAAATATTACGATCTATAATAGTGCCAATTTTGGATAAAATCCATTTGATAGTATACAAGTTGCATGTAATTAAAATTGAAACTATCAGAAAGCTTAGAATCATGTTGGCAGCACTGAGGTATATTAGTTACTCCAAATTAATCTAGAATGTCAGGTACTATACGTGTGCAAAGTTTAGAGCTATCACATTTTCCCGGATCGATCTCATGAGCCTACTTTTCCCTCATTTGTACAAAATGAGAAAAGTAGGCTGAAAATGAATGTTACGTAATAGTTTGTCTGTGTGTGTGTATGTCCTTTATGCTTTCATCTACCATTCATCGGATTGCGTTGAAACTATGGTGAGTTGTTGTGCAGGCTCCCACGAATGTTTCTGAATTAGTAAATCCATTTTACGAGTACAATAGTTTAGAGGTAAAAGACAAAATATATTGTGTATCCAAAAGCACTTCAACAAACAAAATTACAAAGCCAACACTTTCTTTGATTGGCATTGCAACGCATACCGGGTACAGCTTGTACAGAATACATTCACTGTAGACCAGGGATTCTCAACCTCTTTGAGATTGTGAGCACCACCCTCAAGCCAGACCAAGTACCCGAGCACCATTAACTTGAATACAGTATTGTTACGGCTGTGAGTTTGTGTCATCACTCGCCGCATGAGTCACATCTGCCCCAGGGCTGGGCTGTGTCCTGCCTCCTGTATTACGCGCGCCTTATGCAACAGGGCTACTAAGACAAAGGGATAGTCCAGAATATTCGTGACAGGACCAGCGATGGAAACCTCGAGAAGCCGTGAACCCTGGATGGATCTAGAAGCATTTATTGAGTCACCGGCCTGCTATATAAGTGCGACCTGTCTAGCAGTGGTCGTTGTTGTGTTTTACGAGCTAGTGCGAGCGATTATCTTGTGCGATAGAAGTGTGGTGACGAAGTGCTGTGCGAGTTACGAAATCCAGTGACATTGTTTCTCCAGCTTGTGGACAGCGAAATAGCCTGCAGCAAGTGATCGTAAGTAATTGTGGTCGGTGAACATAAGGAGAGGAGCAGGTAGTTTCTGTCAAGGCCACCGTACTCATTAGGACAGATTAACTTCTGTGATCTGTTGACAAGTGGAAGGGCCAAGAGCGCTCAAGCAAGGGACTTGAGGAAACTGGAGTAAGGCTCCTAATTGCTTGTATTTGCTGATTAGTGTAATTTTCTGGCCACAATAAAGTTAATTATTTCTTTAAGCAGTAATTGGTGTTGTGCTTTGTACCCCCACCGTAATCCAGTTAACAAAAGTGCCACTAGGGGGGGGGGGGCACGTAACAACTGGTGTCAGAAGCCGGATTACGAACTCAAGCGCAACACCTGACGGTCCTGGTTTCAAAACCCGAGCAGGTCATTTTCTCTAATTTTCCTGTGAGTGCATGTCCCTTACAAGACAAACATCTAAAATGGAAGAGCAATTCGCAGCATTGCTAGAAAAGTTAAATGGCATGGAAACCAAGATGGAAGACGGCCAGAAGAAATTAGCCAAGGACCTGAAGGATGACCTGAAGAAGATGGAAGACGGCCAGAAGAAGATGGAGGACGGCCAGAAGAAGATGGAGGACGGCCAGAAGAAGATGGAGGACGGCCAGAAGAAGATGGAGGACGGCCAGAAGAAGATGGAGGACGGCCAGAAGAAGATAGCCGAGTACCTAACTGCAAGACTAGAAGACGGCCAGAAGAAGTTAGCCGAGGACCTAACTGCCAAACTAGAAGACGGCCAGAAGAAGATGGAAGACGGTCAAAATAAGCTAACGGAGGACCTGAAGCGGATAGAGGACGGCCAGAAGAAGATGGAAGACGGTCAGAATAAGTTGACACAGGACCTGAAGAAATTAGAACTGGGTCTGCATGAGGAAGTCACGGCAGTGGAAAAGAAGTTCGACGCCTTACAAAAGGAAGTTGCCGAGCTACGCCGACGCCCGCTGACGGGGGTGGAAGAGAGATTCAACGCTCTACAAAAGGAATTTGCTGAGCTGCGCCGACACCCGCCGACAGGGATGGAAGATAGATTCAAAGCCCTACAAGAGGAAGTCGCCGAGCTGCGCCGACGCCCGCCGACCGGGGTGGATGAGAGAGTCAAAGCCCTACAAGAGGAAGTTGCCGAACTGCGCCAACGCCCACTCACGGGGGTGGAAGAGAAATTCAACGCTCTTCAAGAGGAAGTTGCCGAGCTGCGCCGACGCCCGCCCACAGGTACACCGGGGACATCAGGAACGGGACAGAGCAGAGTGACGCCCCCAACCTTCGACGGAAAGGTCCCGTGGAGCACCTACTTACGTCAGTTCGAGGCGGCCTGTTCTATAAATAACTGGAACAACACTGAAAAGGCTACAGCTCTCATTGTAGCGCTGAGAGGTGACGCCCTTAACGTCCTTCAGGCCATCCCGACTGGATCCCAGGACTACGCTTCCCTGATCGCCCATATGGAGTCCCGATATGGAGATAGCCATCTTCAGCAGGCCTATCAGATGCAGCTCCGGACCCGGGTACAGAAGAACGCGGAAACCCTGCAGGAGTTTGAGATGGACATCGCACGCCTCGTAAGGCTCGCCTACCCAACAGCGCCGGCCGACTTTCTGGAGCAGATAGCGACGCAGACTTTCACCGACGGGCTACGGGACTCGGACACTCAACAGGCGCTGCGTCTCGCGCGCAATAAGACCCTGGCAGATGCGCTGAGCCACGCACTTGAGTTCGAGACGGCAAAACAGGCATCCAGAATGCACGCGCGGGTGCGTCAAGTGGACGTCGACGAACCAGTAAAAGCCAACGAGACCAAGCCCCTGGCCGACGAATTAATGGAGGCGCTAAGCCGTTTCTTCGATAGTCGCGGCACCACCAGCAACGACACAGCCGGAAGGCAACCGGAGAGGCGGCCCGGAAGAGGACTACCGACCTGCTGGACCTGCGGTAAGAAAGGCCACCTGAGCAAGGACTGCGGTGATCGCCGCCGCCGAGGGTATCCGACGGGAAATCAGTCGTCTGAAAACCGCGCGACCCAGGGAAACGAGTATTAGCCAGCCTTGGGGGGCAAAGGTTGGCTTGTGACAGTCGTCAAGCCCCAGCAGTCCAAGTGCGTGTGACGAAGTTACAGAGGGACAATAGCAGCCTGATGGTCGACGGAGTCGTCAACGGAGTGAGCTGGCCCATGCTGATCGACACGGGAGCGTCGAGGACCATCGTCAGTCCCACCGTGATCCCGAAGTGGAGAGTTCAACCTACACAAAGGAACCTCCAGCTAATAACCGCGACCGGAGAGACAGCACCGGTACATGGCGAAGCATCACTGGAGTTCGTCATTGGTCGACGGGCGATAAAGCATCCAGTGCTTGTGGCTGACGTATCAAATGAAGTGATCATCGGACTGGACTTCCTGGACCAGAACAACATCATCTTGGATCTGAGTACCAACACTCTGCACTTCGGAGGTGAGGAACTTGCTTTGCATTCTGCTCACGAGTCCATCACCGCACGTCGAGTAAGGCTGAGAGAAGACGTCATCGTTCCCACCAAGACGGAGGTCAGCGCTGCCGTAATTGTCGACGGAACTGCCGAAGGAGTGGCGGCTGTCATCGAACCAAAATATGAGGACATCCAGACAAAAGGATTGCTAGTTGCCAAGACTCTCATCAACACGACGTCTCGGCCGTACGTCCGCCTGTCCAACCTGAACGACTACGACATTACGGTTCACCGGGACACCAACCTAGGAGTCTGCGAGCCCGTTACCTGGATTGCCCGCATCACAGATACGACAGACAGACACCTGCAGACGGACAACCGAAGAAGACGCACACTGCCAGAAGAACTACAGAAGCTGTACCAAGGATCCCAGGACCATTTAGACGAGGAACAATCACGCCAACTTCAGGACCTGCTACGCGAATTCCAGGATGTCTTCTCCGTGGGGAGCAAAGACTTCGGCAGGACAAGCTTGGTCCAGCACAGAATCGACGTTGGGGACAACGCACCGATTAGGGCCCCATTCCGACGTGTCCCGCTCGCCAAGCAAGCCGAAGTCGACCGGATGGTAGAAGAGATGAAGGAGCAAGGGGTGATCGAGCCATCACATAGTCCCTGGAGTTCTCCGGTCGTGCTTGTGAGGAAGAAGGACGGTACCACCAGGTTCTGCGTGGACTACAGGCGGGTGAACGACGTCACGAAGAAGGACAGCTACCCTCTACCCCGGGTCGACGACACGCTGGATACCATATCAGGGTCAAAGTGGTTCTCCACCTTGGATTTGAAGAGTGGCTACTGGCAGGTGGAGGTCCACCCTAAGGACCGCGAGAAAACGGCGTTCTCTGTGGGCAGCGGGCTCTGGCAGTTCACCGTCATGCCATTCGGTCTGTGCAACGCCCCTGCGACCTTCGAAAGGCTAATGGAGTCCATTCTGAGGGGACTACACTGGAAGACCTGCCTGGTCTACCTAGACGACGTCATCGTTCTGGGGAGAAGCTTCGAGGAGCACTACAGCAACCTGAAGGAGATCTTGTTGAAGCTACGGGCTGCCCAGCTGAAGTTGAGCCCCAAGAAGTGTCAGCTCTTCCAGAAGCGGGTCCAGTACCTTGGGCATATCGTCTCCGAGGAAGGGGTGCGCACCGACCCAGAGAAGACCGCAGCTGTGAGGGAGTGGCCAGTTCCGAAGGACAAGTCCCAACTACGAGGCTTCCTGGGACTCTGCACTTATTACCGTCGCTTCGTGAGGGGATTCGCCGACATCGCCAATCCTTTACATCGACTGACTGAGAAGGACCAACTCTTCACGTGGACAGCAGAATGCCACAGTGCCTTCGAACAACTCAAGCAGGCTCTGTGCACCGCGCCTATTCTGGCCTACCCCAGACCTGGAACAAGGTTTATCGTCGATACCGATGCCAGCGACTTTGGCATAGGAGGAATCCTGTCGCAGGTAGTGGACGGCGAGGAGAGAGTCGTGGCCTACTTCAGCAAGGCCTTGTCAAAGCCAGAAAGGAACTACTGCGTCACCAGGAAGGAGCTGCTCGCCATCGTGAAGACCATTGAACACTTCCACAAGTACCTGTACGGGCAAGAATTTCTCATCAGGACCGACCATGCATCCCTGCGGTGGCTCCTGAACTTCAAGCAGCCCGAGGGTCAACCCGCGCGGTGGTTAGAGAGTCTTCAACAGTACAACTTTGAGATTCAGCGCAGGAAAGGCCAACTGCATTCTAACGCCGACGCCCTGTCACGAAGACCGTGCCCCGAAGACTGCACCTTCTGTGCCCGAAGGGAGGAGAACACCGGGATACTGTGCCGACGGACTACTGTGGAACTTCAAGGGAACTGGAGCTGCGAATCTTTCACGCGGGCACAAGCAGAAGATGATGACCTGGGACTGATAGCCGAATGGAAGAGGGCCTGTGTCCCCAGATCCGGGTGGAACATTGTGAGTGACTGCAGCCCAACGTTTAAGTCTTACTGGGCACAGTGGGACTCGCTGATTGTAAGGGATGGCCTCATCTGCCGTACCTGGGAGAACACCGACGGGAAGACATCTCGGGAACAAGTCGTCGTTCCAAAGGCTATGACGGAGGAAGTCCTGAAGGAAGTTCATGGAGGATCATCTGGTGGACACCTAGGGATAAAGAAGACCCTGGAGAAGCTGAGAGAGCAGTTCTACTGGATCGGATGCCGAACAGACGTGGAGAACTACAGCGCGAAGTGCCGCGATTGCGCAGCCAGCAAGGGCCCAGGACGAAGACGACGGGGTCCACTGAAGACCTACAACGTGGGCGGCCCCATGGAGAGAGTGGCCATCGATGTTGCCATTCCCGTTAAGCGAGGCAGGGAACCGCTACATATTAGTCGTCAGCGACTACTTTACCAAATGGCCGGAGGCGTATGCGCTCCCTAACCAAGAAGCCGCGACGATTGCAGAGACCCTGGTGAAGGAATTCGTCAGCCGGTACGGAGTACCCCTGGAGCTGCACTCCGACCAAGAGAGGAACTTCGAGTCGCAGGTGTTCCAGAACCTATGCCAGCTGCTGGGAATCCGGAAGACAAGGACAACGCCGCTACACCCTCAGTCCGACGGGATGGTAGAGCGATTCAATCGCACCATCGAGAACCATCTCCGAAAAGTCGTCAGCGAGCACCAGAGGGATTGGGACAAACATCTTCCACTATTTCTCCTGGCCTACCGCGCCGCCGTGCATGAAGCCACCGGGTGCACACCAGCCCGGGCCATGTTTGGGAGGGAGCTCCGTCTACCTGTCGATCTTGCCTTCGGCCGACCTGGGAATGATCCGATCCCGGTAAGCCAGTATTGTCAAGAACTGGTCGACCAACTGGAGGACGTACACGCGTTCACGAGGAGGAAACTACGGATCGAGACCGACCGAATGAAGACCCGATACGACCAGCAGACGGATGCCGGCGGATTCCACGGGGACGACCTGGTCTAGCTCTTCAACCCATTACGGAAGAAAGGCCTGTCACCCAAACTGCAGAAGTCCTGGGAGGGCCCGTGCCGAGTCGTGAAACGGATCAACGATGTCGTCTACAGGATCCAGCGGAGCTCGAGGGCGAAGATGAAGATCGTGCATCGAGATCGCCTGGCAGCCTACGGAGGGACACAGACGGACCAATGATTGATCGGGACGATCAGCCTTTTTAGGAAGGGGGTGGTGTTACGGCTGTGAGTTTGTGTCATCACTCGCCGCATGAGTCACATCTGCCCCAGGGCTGGGCTGTGTCCTGCCTCCTGTATTGCGCGCGCCTTATGCAACAGGGCTACTAAGACAAAGGGATAGTCCAGAATATTCGTGACAGGACCAGCGATGGAAACCTCGAGAAGCCGTGAACCCTGGATGGATCTAGAAGCATTTATTGAGTCACCGGCCTGCTATATAAGTCCGACCTGTCTAGCAGTGGTCGTTGTTGTGTTTTACGAGCTAGTGCGAGCGATTATCTTGTGCGACAGAAGTGTGGTGACGAAGTGCTGTGCGAGTTACGAAATCCAGTGACATTGTTTCTCCAGCTTGTGGACAGCGAAATAGCCTGCAGCAAGTGATCGTAAGTAATTGTGGTCGGTGAACATAAGGAGAGGAGCAGGTAGTTTCTGTCAAGGCCACCGTACTCATTAGGACGGATTAACTTCTGTGATCTGTTGACAAGTGGAAGGGCCAAGAGCGCTCAAGGAAGGGACGTGAGGAAACTGGAGTAAGGCTCCTAATTGCTTGTATTTGCTGATTAGTGTAATTTTCTGGCCACAATAAGGTTAATTATTTCTTTAAGCAGTAATTGGTGTTGTGCTTTGTACCCCCACCGTAATCCAGTTAACAAAAGTGCCACTAGGGGGTGGCACGTAACAGTATAATAATAATAATAATAATAATAGCGCGAATGACTCGACCCGGAAGCCTGGGCGGACGTGGGATCGTTGACATTGATAACCAGTTGAAACAACAGATAGACAGCCTTTGGGAGTACTTCTACGCAGCAACGAGATCATCTGTACTTCACAGAGACGTCAGCGGACAAATCACCGCCACTGGTCTTGTGTCAACAAGAGATACCTACAAACTGAATTTCAGAAGCTGAAAGCATGGAAAGCAAAACCTTTGCACGGAATACATCCAAATGAGGCGATTCAAGTAAATGTTGATCTAACTGCATCAAAACTACTGGCTCACTTCAGAACAGATCTTTCCTGAAACTGAAGGTTTTATGCTTGGAATTCAGGACGGAGTCATCCCTACAAGGAACTACCTCAAGTTCATTGTAAAGGATCCCGCTGTACCAGATGATAAGTGCCTCTACGGCTGTCAAGAGTCAGAAACAATAGAGCATATTCCATCTGCATGTAGATATTTCCTAGCGACTGAGCACAAACAAAGGAATGATGCAGTTGCTAAAATCTTGCATCAGGAGTTGGCTGATAAGTTTCAGCTTTTGAAAGAAAAGAAAGTTCCGTACCACCAATATCAGAAAGAGAGTGTTCTTGAAAACAATGAATACAAGTAGGATAAATATAGCGGTTCGGGCGCAGGGGCTAATGGGCAAGATGGCCGCCGCACGCAACCAGTCCTATGTTATTCTTATGGAGGGGACAGTCAAAGCTGGCGCAGTGGCTAATGGGCAAGATGGCCGCCGCGCCCTGAGACCGTGAATGACGTCAAAGAGAGAGGTCGGCCGTGTAGTTGCTAAATGGAATATGTATTATTATTATTATTATTATTATTATTATTATTATTATTATTGTTATTAGGTAATTATTGATTGATCATGTGAAATCCAGACCAGCTTTATATTGTCAACCACTTGGTGTAGTGGCTACCATTCTTGGCTGTCACTGCGAAGGCCTGGGTTCGATTCCTGGCTTTTGCCAAGAAATTAAATTTCTGGTATCAGGAGTGGAACGGGGTACACTCAGTCTTGTAAGGCAAAAGTAAGAAAAGGCGGGTTTTAATTCATACCTCTGTCATTCAGCCTAACACAAATTCATTTAACCTCACCTAACCTAACCTACTTCAAAGTGGGAGCAAAAAGTGGGAGCAAAACAGTGGAAGCAAATGTGAGAGCAAAAAGTGGGAGGAAAAAAGTGGGAGCAAAAAGTGAGCAAAAAAGTGAGAGCAAATGTGAGAGCACAAATAATAAACTTAGTTATAACCTAACCACACCTAACCTAACCTAACCTAACTTATTCACCTAACCTAACCTAACCTAACAAAACCTAACGTCAAAGTGGGGGCAAATATGAGAGCAAAAATTAACAGCAAAGAAACTGTGAGCAAAAAAAGTGAGAGCAAAAACTGGGAGCAAAAAAGTGGGAGCAAAAAAGTGGGAGCAAAAAGTGAGAGCAAAAAAAGGTGGAGCAAAAAAGTGGGACCAAAAATTGGGAGCAAAAAGTGGGAGGAAAAACAAATTGGGAGCAAAAAGTGGGAGCAAAAAAGTTGGAGCAAAAAAGTGGGAGCAAAAAAGTAAGAGCAAATGGGAGAGCACAAATAATAAACATAGTTATAACCTAACCTAACCGAACCTAACCTAACCCACAGAAACCTCATTTAAAGATTTTAGATTTTACGTTTTAACATTTTACATTTTAAAGTTTTAAATTTTGATTTTTTCATTTTACATTTTTTACATATTACATTTTACATTTTTGATTTTTTGTATTTTAGTTTTTTTAAGATTTTACATTTAAGTTTTTTGATTTTAGATTTTACATTTTCCGAAAAGAGTAAACTACAAGGTCACATACCTAACCTCACCAAACCTAACTTTACCAAACCTAACTTAAGCTAATCCAAAGGCTAATGCCCACACACAAAGTATATAAGGGCACATGCAACTATCCTTATGCTAGTCTTATAGGCTACTGTACAGCATGATCACTACCCCAACCGGGTATTTTTTTTTTCATTTTGTTGTTTACACATTTGTCAATTTTCCAATTTCCCATTTTCAGTTTTTTTAATGTCAGTTTTAAGTTTTTCAATTTCATAATATTGAAAACATGGAATTTGCATTCTGTTGTTAACACATTTGTCAATTTTCCAATTCCCCATTTTCAGTATTTTAAAAATGTCAGTTTTTAGTTTTTCAATTTCATAATATGGAAACATGGATTTTTGCTTTTTGTTGTTTACACATTTATAAATTTCAAAATTTCCCATTTACATTTTTTAAAATGTCAGTTTAAAGTTTTTCAATTTCATGATATAGAAACATGGATTTTCCAATTGGTTGCTTACACATTTGTCAATTTACCAAATTCCCATTTACAGTTTTTAAAATTTCAGTTTAATGTTTTTTCTATTTTATCAATATGGAAACATGGATTTCCCAATTTGTGTTTTACATGTTCATTTTGCATTAGGAGTGCGGAGAGGTGGGTAGTAATTAGAAATGTACAAGCAGTGGCCATAAAATATTTTTATTTTAAATACATGTACACTATTTACACATAATACAATTTTATATATATTCTTTTTTATTTTGTTTTCTATTTTATTTATTTTTGATTATGAATACCATTTTTTATTTTTTATTTTTTATTTTGTAGTGATATTGTTTTATTTCCTAAATTGATTTGTTTTATGTATTTGCTAGTTGCAGGCAGAAGATTTTGATATTCATAACTTAACTCTTTAAGCATGGTCAATGATTGAGTAATGACCATAGGCATGTGTACCTATACCATCAGCATCAATCAATCTTTTATCATCACCAGGGCACAAAGCAATTTCGTTTAGTCTTATAGATGATATGTCATGTTGTTTAGAAGCGATAATGTTCATGGGTATTCTTTTTACATTGTTTTTCATGACACAGTCCATATAATCTTGAAAGCTTATACAATTTTTGACAACACCTCTGTTAATACCTTTAATCTTTTTGATTTCTTTACCATTTATGTCTAAAGCGTACATTTTAGCTCCAAGTCCAACAAATGCTTTTATAATTTGTCCACAAGCCTCGTCTTTAAATTTCCCCAACGTTTTCTTGTTTGATGTTGAGTAACATATGTGATTAGTAGGATAATATGATGTGTCCAGGTGTTCTAGGAAATCCAACTTGTCTTGATATACATCTTGGGTGTTAACCAAAGAAATGAACGAGTCGGTAACCATATACATGAGCTTAAGATTGTTCATTCCATAATAGGGTAGCAGGACATCATAGTGGTGGGAATACATGAGAGTTTTTGAAATATCCAGTCTACACATTCCAATATATATAGGCTGATTGAATACAATGTTGCGTTTAGCCATGTGGAAAGCAGCCAGGTTAGGACCATAAATTGTTCTGTCAATATATGTCGGTTTTGTTATTAGCTTTTCTGCCTTTTTGCTGTCAGTCACAAGACGTATGTCTATTCTTTTACGGATATTTTCCATTGTTTTTCCAAAAATGGCATTGTTGAATAATTTGTACAGATTTTTCTCAAAATCATTTTTGGCTGGTTTTCGAAGGTTTTTTTAAATTAAAATCAACGTATGCCTTTAATCAAGGTCTTTGCTTAAACTTTAACAAACGATGAATTTTTATCAATTTTATTCCATGATCTAAAGCCTGTTTTAATGCCATGTAGTGAACAACATATCGCCTTCGATTTCCAAAATGAGGAATTAGTTTTTTCCGAGACGAATCCTTAGGTTGTGCACACTCTGGTAGGAAAGGTAAATCGTTGTGTAGATCATGAAGGTCAGATGGGTAATCAACATCGATGTCTAGAATGTATCCCACAGGATCGTCTTCCTTTAGTTTTTCTAGATCAACAGTATTTGGAAAAACCCACTGAAATCCACCATAAGGAAGAGAGTGACACATTGCCCACCCGTATTGGTTGTAGGCATCATCATAGGTAATAAACTGCGATGGTTTCTCAGAATCATAGGTTTCCATGTATTTATTGTTAGCTTCAGCATACCGATGAGACACCTGGCATATGCCTCCACGTATTCCAGACTCGATTAGAAGAATCTGATCGTAATCCTGTAGCAATTCCAGTTCAATGCCTGAGTAAAGGAGCATTGCCTCGAAACTTAAACCAAGCGAAGTAAAAAAGTGTGCAGCATCCACTCGGTGTGTTTCTAGTGTTTTGTTTCTAAACGTTTCAAAGCTGTCTGCAAGAAGAAGTACATCTGAAGTTAGGTAGAGGTCACTATATTCCCCTCGAGTTCTAATGTTGAACTGATTCCACACATTTTTGGCATGTTCATAGCCTTCTTAACTACCATCTTCTTGACTTAATTTGTAAAGAATACCTCTTTTGGAGGTAAACACGTTTCACTTAACTCTTCCCATGAATCAATGTAGTCATAACAAAATACCACTTTACGAGTCATGAGCATTGCATTTTCTTTTCCAAAGTACTTGTCTGTTTCAGGGTATAATGTTAAGTTGGAAACTAAGTTTTCCAAACTACTAGGCATTAACCGAAACGTGTCCACAAATCAAAGCTTAACATTTCCCACATATTTGGTGAAGGAAATGTACTTTTCTTTGGAGTTAGCGATAACATCCACTCTCTCAGTAGTACGTCCCAATTGCTTTACAGTGGAATTTCGCGTCGTAGCCACTCATATTATGTAGAAATACAGGAACGGGGTTACGTGTATTACACCTCAAATTACAGTTATTGTGAGCACTTCCACGGTATTCCCCTGTAATATGGCAATGTTCTCAAACTTTCCAGTCCTCTTTGGTAATTGGTTTTTCACACAAATAACAGGTTTCAGAACATTGGAACTCTGCTTCTTGATCCTGAGTTAAGGCCTTTGGAACATTTAAGCTGTAAAGGCGATCAATTTCATTAGCTATTGAGATCAAACAGTCCATAAACTTTTCTGCAGCGTCAGGTCCACAATAAATAACAGGCTGGCTAGGAAGGTTTGTCTTTATGTGTTCCACAGCAGGTGAGGGTTTAACGTATATACCAAAGCTCATAGGAACATGACTCTGGTATGGCACTGTATAACTTGCTTCAGGATTGGGTAGACATATTTGATAAGGTAACAGTATACTTTCAAAATCAGCATAGATAACGTAAGGTATTCTCAGCATTTTTTCAACATTTAAGAATTTGACAATGGGGTTTTTAATAGGCATTTCAACCCTAGCAATGTCATGCTGGACACACAAAGCTATATGTTCCTTCTATTTTTCCATTCCTTGTTGCCCATAGTGATTATCAAAGTGAATAAAACACCGTTTACACGTATATATCTTATGTTCATAGAGGGGATATCTGATGTCCTACTAGTTTATCAAAATCTTTGATAAAGACGTAGTGGTTCTGGCCAGATGAAGAACGTAGCAGAAGAAGGTCGCGATGGTCTTGCAGCTCATGATCCACAACCTTTAGAGGAAACAATTTATTGTCTTGCTCCAGTCCAAATACATTTATGGATATGCCGTTGGCTTTCTCAAATTTGGGAATTTCAGCTAGCGATGTAGGAAACGATATTACTGAAAAATCATACTTGTTTTCCAGTTCTTGTATTTACTAATGCGTTGAGCATCCTTTTAACCAGTTTTGCTAAAATGGCATACATAAAACACTTTTCATCTTCCAAATTTTCAGGATAAATGCAGGCTTTTCTTGCTTGTATAGCTGCTGGTAATAGAATATATGTGCTGCCACGCAAGGGATTGTACTTATTTATTTTCAATCGTACTCCTTCCACTGCTAACAAAGCCCAATTACTGCCTTTTAGCTCAGATTCTTCCATTTCCCTAGTTATCTTTGTAAATTGTGTTTCCAAGAAACTACTTAAGCCTGTTTCCAAAAATAGGGCCTGATTTCGTGTTTTAAAAGCACGATCTGTAATTTCATTGGTAGATGTATGAATGAATCTACATTCAGCCACTAGATTAACTTTGATCGACTTGTGCATTGCTAGTTCTTTCTGCATAGCTTGTATTATTTGTTGTTTGGACTCGTTAAGGCATGAATTAAAATCCCTACACGTATCACAACGTATGAAATAGGATTTAAGACGACCTTCAAAAGATGTCTCATATTCAATAAGTCCATTTTTGTCAGGGACCAATGACAGTAGGTAATGTTTTGTAGGCTCTGCTTTTTGTCTTTTAGCTGCCGACACAACATTACAACATTCTTCATGCCGACGTCCGTTGTACACATTGTTGAATGTACTACCACAGGTCTTGCACTCATGGAATTCACCACACGATACTTCATGTCGCTTCCTATGATAGTCTCGAAGAAAAGTCTTTCCACACTCTTTACACATATAGCTAGGAATGGGTTCTTCCATTATGAATGTTGATTTCTGCAAACAGCTGCTTACTGCGTATCACAGGGCTAGAGGTTGGTCGGTGAGACGGTCTTTTACGATGTGAACACCGTGGGAGGTAGTAGTCAACTGGTGATATTCTTGTTAAGGGTCCTCTAATATACCCCTAGTCTAGACCAACAGCTCTTTATAGCGTATGACAAGGCCGTAGACTGGACAGTGAGACGGTCTTTCACGATGTGAACACTGTAACAAGTAGTAGTCAACTGATTATATACTTGCTAAGGGTTCTCTAATATATCATAGTCAAGACCAACAGCTACTTACTGTGTAGTACAAGGCTGTACAATGGTTGTTTTGACAGTCTTTCACGACGTGGTCACTGTGAGTGGTAGTAGTCAACTGGTGATATTCTTGTTAAGGGTCCTCTAATATACCCCTAGTTAAGGGTAACAGCTGCTCACTGCATATGACAAGACTAAAGACTGGTTGTTTCAACGGTCTTTCACAATGTAAACACTGTGACAGGTAGTAGTCAACTGAAAATATTCTTATAGCCTACTCAAGGTTATCAGGTACTTACTGCATATCCAAAGGCTGTACACTCATATGTTAGACAGTCTTTTTTTGTCAAAGACCCTCTATATTCCCTACACAAGGCTATACATGTTAGTTCTAAACACTTAGTGGTTAATTGTATAATAAATTTAAATACACAACATATACGAGCATGTTTTCACTCGGTAAAACTTTACCAAACAGTCAAATGCGACACGCAAAGTATGTTTCCGCTATCTAGCGGTAACTATGAGAACTACTTGAACGACCAGCATACTACCTAGCGCTCCATTTCAACACTCGCTCACTGAACGACCAGCATGCTATCGAGCGGTCGATATCAATACTCACTCAACTACCAGTCTGCTACCTATCGGTCAATATAACAACTCACTCAACTACCAGCATGCTACATGGCTTTTTTGTCAGTTTTTTGTTGGCTTTTTTGTTGGCTTTTGTTGGTTTTTGTTGGCTCTTTTGTTGGCTTTTGTTGGCTTTTGTATTAGCTCTTTCATATTTGCTCTTGTTTGTTGGGGCTTATTTCGTCTTGGAACGTATGTCAGTCCTTTTTTATGGCTGCATAATGCTTACAGCCATGATTGTAAGCAGCAACAACAACAACAACACACAAAATTCTTAAAAAAATTCAAATTACTTTAAGGTTTATCAATGACTCTCAACTCTTACACTTACCTCTATCCCATTCCTAGTCAAAAAAAAAATAGTGTATTTTTCAAAATTTTCAAAAAATATTTGGAAAGTAGGCTATGTCATTAATCTAAAAATCTTAAAAAGACATATGTTAACTCCATTTTGTAAAATTCCTAATTTTGGAAATATAAGCCCATTTTGAATTTTTTTATTTTTGTTGTCCTAGAGACCTGGGACTTGGTACGGCGTTAGAGGGGGGTAAAGGCCATTCATTTATGTCAAAGAAACTTTTTTGTAAACTTTTTAATTTTGGAAATTTGAAAAATACACTATTTTTGGACTGAGAGTGGTACAGTGGTAGGTGATGGAGTTAACATATGTCTTTTTAGGATTTTTAGATTAATGACATAGCCTACTTTCCAAATATTTTTTGAAAAATTTGAAAAATACACTATTTTTGGACTAGGCATGGGATAGAAGTAAGTGTAAGAGTTGAGAGTCATTGATGAACATTAGAGTACTTTGGATTTTTTAGGAATTTTGTGTGTTGTTGCTGTTGTTGCTGCTTACAATCATGGCTGTAAGCATTATGCAGCCATAAAAAAGGACTGACATACTTTCCAAGACCAAATAAGTCCCAACAAACAAGAGCAAATATGAAAGAGCTAATACAAAAGCCAACAAAAAGCCAACAAAAGCCAACAAAAGCCAACAAAAAACAATAAAAAAACTGACAAAAAGCTATGTAGCATGCTGGTAGTTGAGTGAGTTGTAATATATTGACCGATAGGTAGCAGGCTGGTAGTCGAGTGAGTATTGATATCGACCGCTAGATAGCATGCTGGTCGTTCAGTGAGCGAGTGTTGAAATGGAACGCTAGGTAGCATGCTGGTCGTTCAAGTAGTTCTCATTGTCACCGCTAGATAGCGGAAACATACTTAGCGTGTCGCATTTGACTGTTTGGTAAAGTTTTACCGAGTGAAAACGTGCTCGAATATGTTGTGTATTTAAATTTATTATACAATTAACCAAGCCTCCGTGGCTTAGGCGGCAGCACGCCGGCCTCTCACCGCTGAGTCCGTGGTTCAAATCCCGGTCACTCCATGTGAGATCTGTGCTGGACAAAACGGAGGCAGACAGGTTTTTCTCCGGGTACTCCGGTTTTCCCTGTCAACATTTCATTCCAGCAACACTCTCCACTATCATTTCATTTCATCTGTCATTCATTTAATCATTGCCCCAGAGGAGTGCGTCAGGCCTCGGCAGCCGGCACAGTTCATATCCTCGCCGCTAGATGGGGGCTTCATTCATTCCATTCCTGACCCGGTCGGAGACTGGAAGCAGGTTGTGGATTTTCATACAATTAACCACTAAGTGTTTAGAACTAACATGTATAGCCTTGTGTAGGGAATATAGAGGGTCTTTGACAAAACAAAGACTGTCTAACATATGAGTGTACAGCCTTTGGATATGCAGTAAGTACCTGATAACCTTGAGTAGGCTATAAGAATATTTTCAGTTGACTACTACCTGTCACAGTGTTTACATTGTGAAAGACCGTTGAAACAACCAGTCTTTAGTCTTTTCATATGCAGTGAGCAGCTGTTACCCTTAACTAGGGGTATATTAGAGGACCCTTAACAAGAATATCACCAGTTGACTACTACCACTCACAGTGACCACGTCGTGAAAGACTGTCAAAACAACTATTGTACAGCCTTGTACTACACAGTAAGTAGCTGTTGGTCTTGACTATGATATATTAGAGAACCCTTAGCAAGTATATAATCAGTTGACTACTACTTGTTACAGTGTTCACATCGTGAAAGACCGTCTCACTGTCCAGTCTACAGCCTTGTCATACGCTATAAAGATCTGTTGGTCTAGACAAGGGGTATATTAGAGGACCCTTAACAAGAATATCCCCAGTTGACTACTACCTCTCACGGTGTTCACATCGTAAAAGACCGTCTCACCGACCAACCTCTAGCCCTGTGATACGCAGTAAGCAGCTGTTTGCAGAAATCAACATTCATAATGGAAGAACCCATTCCTAGCTATATGTGTAAAGAGTGTGGAAAGACTTTTCTTCGAGACTATCATAGGAAGCGACATGAAGTATCGTGTGGTGAATTCCATGAGTGCAAGACCTGTGGTAGTACATTCAACAATGTGTACAACGGACGTCGGCATGAAGAATGTTGTAATGTTGTGTCGGCAGCTAAAAGACAAAAAGCAGAGCCTACAAAACATTACCTACTGTCATTGGTCCCTGACAAAAATGGACTTATTGAATATGGGACATCTTTTGAAGGTCGTCTTAAATCCTATTTCATACGTTGTGATACGTGTAGGGATTTAAATTCATTCCTTAAAGAGTCCAAACAGCAAATAATACAAGCTATGCAGAAAGAACTAGCAATGCACAAGTCGATCAAAGTTAATCTAGTGGCTGAATGTAGATACATTCATACATCTACCAATGAAATTACAGATCGTGCTTTTAAAACACGAAATCAGGCCCTATTTTTGGAAACAGACTTAAGTAGTTCCTTGGAAACACAATTTACAAAGTTAACTACGGAAATGGAAGAATCTGAGCTAAAAGGCAGTAATTGGGCTTTGTTAGCAGTGGAAGGAGTACGATTGAAAATAAATAAGTACAATCCCTTGCGTGGCAGCACATATATTCCATTACCAGCAGCTATACAAACAAGAAAAGCCTGCATTAATCCTGAAAATTTGAAAGATGAAAAGTGTTTTATTTATGCCATTTTAGCAAAACTGGTTAAAAAGGATGCTCAACGCATTAGTAAATACAAGAACTGGAAAACAAGTATGATTTTTCAGTAATAACGTTTCCTACATCGCTAGCTGAAATTCCCAAATTTGAGAAAGCCAACGACATATCCATAAATGTATTTGGACTGGAGCAAGACAATAAATTGTTTCCTCTAAAGGTTGTGGATCATGAGCTGCAAGACCATCGCGACCTTCTTCTGCTAAGTTCTTCATCTGGCCAGAACCACCACGTCTTTATCAAAGATTTTGATTAACTAGTAAGACATCAGATTACCCGCTATGAACATAAGATATTTACGTGTAAACGGTGTTTTATTCACTTTGATAATCACTATGGGCAACAAGGAATGGAAGAATTGAAAGAACATAGAGCTTTGTGTGTCCAGCATGACATTGCTAGGGTTGAAATGCCTATTAAAAACCCCATTGTCAAATTCTTAAATGTTGAAAAAATGCTGAGAATACCTTACGTTTTCTATGCTGATTTTGAAAGTATACTGTTACCCTATCAAATATGTCTACCCAATCCTGAAGCAAGTTATACAGTGCCATACCAGAGTCATGTTCCTATGAGCTTTGGTATATACGTTAAACCCTCACCTGCTGTGGAACACATAAAGACAAACCTTCCTAGCCAACCTGTTATTTATTGTGGACCTGACGCTGCAGAAAAGTTTATGGACTGTTTGATCTCAATAGCTAATGAAATTGATCGACTTTACAGCTTAAATGTTCCAAAGGCCTTAACTCAGAATCAAGAAGCAGAGTTCCAATGTTCTGAAATCTGTTATTTGTGTGAAAAACCATTTACCAAAGAGGACTGGAAAGTTAGAGAACATTGCCATATTACAGGGGAATACCGTTGAAGTGCTCACAATAACTGTAATTTGAGGTGTAAAACACGTAACCGCGTTCCTCTATTTCTACATAATATGAGTGGCTACGACGCAAATTTCATTGTAAAGCAATTGGGATGTACTACTGAGAGAGTGGATGTTATCGCTAACTCCAAAGAAAAGTACATTTCCTTCACCACATATGTGGGAAATGTTAAGCTTTGATTTGTGGACACGTTTCGGTTAATGCCTAGTAGTTTGGAAAACTTAGTTTCCAACTTAACATTATACCCTGAAACAGACAAGTACTTTGGAAAAGAAAATGCAATGCTCATGACTCGTAAAGGGGCTTTTGTTATGACTACATTGATTCATGGGAAAAGTTAAGTGAAACGTGTTTACCTCCAAAAGAGGCATTCTTTAACAAATTAAGTCACGTAGATGTTAGTCAAGAAGATTATGAACATGCCAAAAATGTGTGGAATCAGTTCAACATTGAAACTCTAGGGGAATATAGTGACCTCTACCTAACTTCAGATGTACTTCTTCTTGCAGACAGCTTTGAAACGTTTAGAAACAAAACACTAGAAACACACCGAGTGGATGCTGCACACTTTTTTACTTCGCCTGGTTTAAGTTTCGAGGCAATGCTCCTTTACTCAGGCATTGAACTGGAATTGCTACAGGATTACGATCAGATTCTTCTAATCGAGTCTGGAACACGTGGAGGCATATGCCAGGTGTCTCATCGGTATGCTGAAGCTAACAATAAATACATGGAAACCTATGATTCTGAGAAACCATCGCAGTTTATTACCTATGATGATGCCTACAACCAATACGGGTGGGCAATGTGTCACTCTCTTCCTTATGGTGGATTTCAGTGGGTTTCTCCAAATACTGTTGATCTAGAAAAACTAAAGGAAGACGATCCTGTGGGATACATTCTAGACGTTGATGTTGATTACCCATCTGACCTTCATGATCTACACAACGATTTACCTTTCCTACCTGAGTGTACACAACCTAAGGATTCATCTCGGAAAAACTAATTCCTCATTTTGGAAATCGAAGGCGATATGTTGTTCACTACATGGCATTAAAACAGGCTTTAGATCACGGAATAAAATTGATAAAAATTCATCGTTTGTTAATGTTTAAGCAAAGACCTTGGTTAAAGGCATACGTTGATTTTAATAACAACTTTCGAAAACAAGCCAAAAATGATTTTGAGAAAAATCTGTACAAATTATTCAACAATGCCATTTTTGGAAAAACAATGGAAAATATCTGTAAAAGAATAGACATACGTCTTGTGACTGACAGCAAAAAGGCAGGAAAGCTAATAGCAAAACCGACATTTATTGACAGAACAATTTATGGTCCTAACCTAGCTGCTTTACACATGGCTAAACGTAACATTGTATTCAATAAGCCTATATATATTGGAATGTGTAGACTGGATATTTCAAAAACTCTCATGTATTCCCACCACTATGATGTCCTGCTACCCTATTATGGAATGAACAATCTTAAGCTCATGTATATGGATACCGACTCGTTCATTTCTTTGGTTAACACCCAAGATGTATATCAAGACAAGTTGGATTTCCTAGAACACCTGGACACATCATATTATCCTACTAATCACATATGTTACTCAACATCAAACAAGAAAACGTTGGGGAAATTTAAAGACGAGGCTTGTGGACAAATTATAAAAGCATTTGTTGGACTTGGAGCTAAAATGTACGCTTTAGACATAAATGGTAAAGAAATCAAAAAGATTAAAGGTATTAACAGAGGTGTTGTCAAAAATTGTATAAGCTTTCAAGATTATAAGGATTGTGTCATGAAAAACAATGTAAAAAGAATACCCATGAACATTATCGCTTCTAAACAACATGACATATCATCTATAAGACTAAACGAAATTGCTTTGTGTCCTGGTGATGATAAAAGATTGATTGATGCTGATGGTATAGGTACACATGCCTATGGTCATTACTCAATCATTGACCATGCTTAAAGAGTTAAGTTATGAATATCAAAATCTTCTGCCTGCAACTAGCAAATACATAAAACAAAACAATTTAGGAAATAAAACATTATCACTACAAAAATAAAAAATAAAAATAAAAATGGTATTCATAATCAAAAATAAATAAAATAGAAAACTAAATAAAAAAGAATATATATAAAATTGTATTATGTGTAAATAGTGTACATGTATTTAAAATAAAAATATTTTATGGCCACTGCTTGTACATTTCTAATTACTACCCGCCTCTCCCCACTCCTAATGCAAAATGAACATGTAAAACACAAATTGGAAAATCCATGTTTCCATATTGATAAAATAGAAAAAACATTAAACTGGAATTTTAAAAACTGTAAATGTGAATTTGGTAAATTGACAAATGTGTAAACAACCAATTGGAAAATCCATGTTTCTATATCATGAAATTGAAAAACTTTAAACTGACATTTTAAAAAATGTAAATGGGAAATTTTGAAATCTATAAATGTGTAAACAACAAAAAGCAATAATCCGTGTTTCCATATTATGAAATTGAAAAAACTAAAAACAGACATTTTTAAAATACTGAAATTGGGGAATTCGGAAATTGACAAATGTGTAAACAACAAAATGCAAATTCCATGTTTTCCATATTATGAAATTGAAAAACTTAAAACTGACATAAAAAACTGAAAATGGGAAATTGGAAAATTGACAAATGTGTTAACAACAAAATGAAAAAAAAAAACCGGTTGGGTAGTGATCATGTTGTACAGTAGCCTATAAGACTAGCATAAGGATAGTTGCATGTGCCCGTATATACTTTGTGTGTGTGCATTAGCCTTTGGATTAGCTTAAGTTAGGTTTGGTAAAGTTAGGTTTGGTGAGGTTAGGTATGTGACCTTGTAGTTTACTCTTTTCGGAAAATGTAAAATGTAAAATCAAAAAACTTAAATGTAAAATCTAAAAAAACACTAAAATACAAAAAATCTAAAATGTAAAATGTAAAATCTAAAAAAAAAACACTAAAATACAAAAAATCAAAAATGTAAAATGTTAAATCTAAAAAATGTAAAATGAAAAAATCAAAATCTAAAATGTTAAAATGTAAAATGTTAAAACGTAAAATCTAAAATCTTTAAATGAGGTTTCAGTGGGTTAGGTTAGGTTCGGTTAGGTTAGGTTATAACTAAGTTTATTATTTGTGCTCACCCATTTGCCCTTACTTTTTTGCTCTCACTTTTTTTGCTCCCACTTTTTTGCTCCCACTTTTTAGCTCCCACTTTCTGCTCCCACTTTTTTGCTCCCACTTTTTTGCTCCCAATTTTTTGCTCCCACTTTTTGCTCGCACTCTTTTGCTGTCACTTTTTGCTCTCACTTTTTTTGCTCACAGTTTTTTTGCTGTTACTTTTTGCTCTCATATTTGCCCCCACTTTGACGTTAGGTTATGTTATGTTAGGTTAGGTTAGGTGAAGTTTGGTTTGGTTAGGTTTGGTTAGGTGTGGTTAGGTTATAACTAAGTTTATTATTTGTGCTCTCACATTTGCTCTCACTTTTTTGCTCACTTTCTGCTCCCACTTTTTTGCTCCCACTTTTTTGCTCTCACATTTGCTTCCATTTTTTTGCTCCCACTTTTTGCTCCCACTTTGAATTAGGTTAGGTTAGGTTAGGTTAGGTGAGGTTAAATGAATTTGTGTTAGGCTGAATGACAGAGGTATGAATTAAAACCCGCCTTTTCTTACTTTTGCCTTACAAGACTGAGTGTACCCCGTTCCACTCCTGATACCAGAAATTAAATTTCATGGCAGAGCCAGGAATCGAACCCAGGTCTTCGCAGTAACAGCCAAGAATGCTAGCCACTACACCAAGTGGTTGACAATATAAAGCTGGTCTGGATTGCACATGATCAATCAATAATTAACTAATAATAATAATAATAATAATAATAATACATATTCCATTTAGCAACTACACTGCCGACCTCTCTCTGTGACGTCATTCACTGTCTCAGGGCGCGGCGGCCATCTTGCCCATTAGCCACTACGCCAGCTCTGACTGTCCCCTCCATAAGAATAACATAGGACTGGTTGCGCGCGGCGGCCATCTTGCCCATTTGCCCCTGCGCCAGAACCGCTATAATTATCCTACTAATACAAGTTGTATTGGGACCGAACTCTTCTGACTGATCAATCGGTAACACATAACAGGCAGGATCTGGTGATTGTCATCAAGAAAATGAATCAAACTACCTTGATTGATGTTGCGATTCCTAACAACAAGAATCTCCAGTCAAAATATATAGAAAAGATCAGCAAATATAGCGAGGTGGTCGGCCCTATCAAAAGGCAATGGCATGGAGAACGGGTAAAGACCATACCTATCATTGTCTCAAGTACGTGTCTGATCCCAAGTACCTTGCTGCAAGGCCTTAAAGTACTGGATCTGGATACGCAACTGTACAAACTAATGCAGAAGGCAGTAGTTCTTTCAACAACCCGAATCGTTCGGAAGTTCATTGGTAGCGACTTCCCAGCATAGAAGTGGCTGTTCCAGTAACTATACTTTGGTTCCCTGAAGCCCGTATAGTTATGTTGTGATGTACCGGCAATGTGTTATACGTACTGTATAAAACAATAATAATAATAATAATACCACTGAAATGTTGAAACTCGGAGGGGAATAGGTCACCAGAAGAATCCACGCAATTTTAAAAGCAATTTGGGAAACAGAAGTGATCCCACAGGACTGGAAGTGCGCGTTAATACATCCATTGCACAAGAGAGGTAACAAAACTGATCTAAACAACTATAGAGGTTTATCCCTATTATCTGTGGCCTATAAAATCCTATCTAAAGCTCTTCTGAACAGACTAGAGAAACAAACAGACCATTTGATTGGTGAATATCAAGCGGGTTTTAGGAAAGGGCGTTCATGTGCTGAACAGATATGGAATCTGAAGATGATTTTGAAGATGCGCAGATCCAACCCCACAATTGTCACCTTTGTGGACCGAAAGAAAGCATATGATTCTGTGGACAGGCAGACCCTGTTTGAGACGCTAGAAGAACTTCAAGTGGACAGGAAGACCAGAGAACTGATTCGTCAGACTCTCACCAATACAACATCGAAGACAGGGCCGGCGAGAGACCGGTGTAGGGGGTGCTACAGCACCGGGGCCCGGCCCGGGCCCAATGATATAATGTACATTTTTGTGGTTGGTACAGAATTCTAGACCTACCCCATCCTGTTCCATCCGGGAAACTGGAAATGTGTGTGGCTATTAAATTAACTTGATTTTTTATTTATACCATACAAATTACAAAACAAACAGAAGTTGCAAGCTTACTGTTTGAAAAATTCATGTTGGCAATGATGCACAACAATCTATGAAATGCGTGCGCGAGGATTTCCGCACCGAGGAAGGGTTTTCCCTGCTGTCCCCGCACTGGCCGCACTGTGCTGCGTAAATAATGCTTTGCAATCCACTGTCATTCGCCACTGTGATTCGCCACGGTTTATGTGATTTGTATACCAGTACGTCAGTTTTAATGGTGTCGGTGTGTAATATTGTTCGATTACAGATTACAATTTAGAATGCGTATAGTGTGTTTTTATTGAAACTTACTATGAGTTGTAATTACAAACACAAATCAGGTGCTCCAAGAGGGAAGGAAAGAGAAAACAGGGTGTTGAAGGAAAGAGCATCGAAGAAAGTCCAGCTATGGCATGGACAGTTTTTAAAATGTCCTCCTTCATCATCGTCAGTTATAGAAAAAGGTAACATTACTAGGCTAATAGGCCCACCGATAGTAATAGCTATAAAGTAGTCTATATGTTTTACCTACAAATGAACAACAACAAAATGAAATCGAATCAAATAAGGAAGAACCAGTTCCCATCACTGAAACAGGGACTCCTAGTCCTATTCAGTCTATGTCGCCTTCGCGTAATGAATCTATCAAAGGCCACAAACCGCCTTTACCTTTAGGCCTACCCGACAAATATGATGATGTAAGTGACCTTGCCTTCGATAGCAGCCGAGACTTAAAACACCCTCATGTTCCTTTGCCTGAACAATTTCCTGTGGATTCGGTAGGCTGTTCCGTTCCTGAGCTGGTCTTCCAAAAGAAACTTACAAATGGTGAACTGATTACGCGTGATTGGCTTGTTTGGAGCAAGGTTCAGAAAGCGTTTTACGTTGTCCCCGCCAAAACGAACTTCGTTCGCTCTTTCTGAAGGATATTGTTCTGCCTCGGGGTTGAAGGGATGAGACGAACGAGTTGTATTATTGTATAATTAAGGGTAGTTTCCAAAATGTGCGAGTTTCCAAGTAATTGGGGAAACCGCGAGTGTAAGTGTTGGTTGAAGGATGGGGGGATTGGGTTTGTAGCGTTACGGGGATGTGATCGGTCCTTAAGGGATGCGCGATCAAAATGAGAGTGCTTGCGGCGATGAGCAAACAGATGCAAGTGTGTGGGGAGCCTAACTGCTGACCTAGCGCCTGCCTGGCTACTCGAGTACGCCTTGCACTTCTCTGGCTTGACGGTCACGGGCAATTAAGACTGTCAGAGAGGGAGTAAGGACGTGAAGGCAAATGTAATGATGGACAAAGTGTAGCTTACTGATCAAAGGTTTATTCGATCAGTATGAGTGTTAAGTGCGGTCCCTTTCAAGATGGGACAATGTGAATCAATTTGTTTTACAAGTACAATTTTAGTGTAGGTGTGAAGGGAATGGATTACAATAAAATGTAAGGATTTCTGAGCACACTCTTACCTGAGGTGATGACTGGATATCCGGGACGTCGTCCTGTCCTATCCGAATGCTTTCCCCTTTGTCTTGTGAGGGTGTGTCTTGGAATCTTACCCTTCGTCTGCCTTTTTCGACCCGTTTCTCAGTCCCCGAGGGTGCGGGTTCAGTGTTCTTCCCTTGTTTTGGTTTAGGGATTGTGTTCGTGTCCGGGGATGATGTAGGCCCCTTAATGTCTTTGTGTTGTAGTGTAGGGCGGACCCCCCTTGCCTACTGATGGTAGGGGTTCTATCCCTGTGGTGTGTCGCTGTGCAGGGGCTACGTTTGCATAACGACCCGATGTGGGTTTGCTTTCTGTGCCTCGTTTCCCCGGGACTGTCAGAGGAGTGTAATGTCCGGATCTAGGGTCCCCTGTGAACAGTAGGTGTAGGACCCTGTCAAATCCTGTGGTGGTGAGCAATGGTGGTGACCGAACGCTAGTGTGTACGTGTATGTTACACTCTACGACCTCACCGCGAGCGGTTACTTCTACAGCTCCGGCGTAGGTCCCGTCCCGATTCAGGTATTCCCTGTATTGTTTCTTTGTTCTGAATGGGTTGTCACCCTCGTCCGCTAGGAAATCCCGATATTCATTCCAGTTGTTCAGGATGTGCCTAACTGTTTCCAGCCTGTACCCCGTATGTTGGCTTTCGTCATTGCGGAGCAGAAAGCTGATGGCTCTGAATAAGCAGTTGCCATCCTCTTCTACGAGGTGTGACTGGAAATGGTTCGGGGGCGGATTTTCTGTGGGGAAGCATAAGCCTGTCTGCCTGGGGGTGGGTTTTCCCGGTAATCCCCGTTTCCCCTGTACTGTGGGGAAGCGTAGGCCTGTCTGCTTGGGGGTGGGTTTTCCCGGTATTCCCCGTTTGCCCTGTAGTGTGGGGAAGCATAGGCCTGTCTGCTTGGGGGTGGGTCTTCCCGGTATTCCCCGTTTCCCCTGTAGTGTGGGGAAGCATAGGCCTGTCTGCTTGGGGGTGGATCTTCCCGGTGGGGACTCTCGGAGGGTAGTCCTCCTGTGTATATGGGGATGGTGAGCACCGTGCAGGGTAGTATTGCCTGTCCTGTGCATAGGGGGATGGTGAGTATCGTGTAAGTTATGTCTGCCTTTCTGGTACGTAACTTTGATCCCGTGTGTACCTGTCTTCCCTGTCGCGGTATTGTGTCCACCCTGTGCTGTCCCTATTATCCCTTTTTGTATTCTCCCTCGGCTGGGTTGCAGAAATTCTAAGCTGCCGTATCATGTCGTCCATTTTATGGTTTACATCCTCTTTGGGTGGATCGACATGTTGGTCAATGGCCTTTTCTGTCGCCTTCTCGGTGATTTTTCTCCCCGCCTCAATTATTCTTATGTTTTCCAACATATGTTGCACTGTTGGATTGTTCATGATGCAGAGTTTGTCAACTAACGCCAGCCTAAGCCACTGCATTAAAAGTTTAATTTTCTGTTTATTGGGCATCGCGATATTATATTTATCGCACATCAGCAATTTCGCGTTGATATAAGCTTGTGCCGTCTCTGCTGGCCCCTGAGTTCTTCCGCGGATTTTGTCGTAAAAATCGTCCTCGTCCGGTGTGAGCTGAAATTCGTGGTTTAATAGGAAGTCGACTTGCTCCCATGTGGAGTTTTCTAAGGTAGCCTCATACAGCTCGTACCGCGTTAAGGCCGTTTCCGCTAAATAGGCGGGTAAAAGGCGTCTCTTGGCCTCGTCCCCCCAACCATTTATCCTGGCCATCCGGTTGAATGCCTTTAAATATTCCTCCGGATCCTGTCCGTTTCCTAGGAACTTTTCAGGCTGGATCATGGGGTATTTTGTTGGCAGTTCCATTATGTGTTCAATTACTTCCCCTTGCCTGTGTAAAGGTTCGTGATCGTCAACGCTATCCGCCTCCCTACTGTGTGATGAGGCGACTGAATTTATGTTATTTCGGAGAGGATTGTCTACACTCCCCGTGTACGAAACGTATGTTATGTTACCCAGGTGTTCGTCCCCTGATATGTCCTCGCTGACGGGGGGTGTGATATCGTATTGTGTAGCCCTTATTACCGACACTGTTCTATCTAGGCAGTGTGAGCCGTATGTTAAAGAAACTTGGGTGGGAATCACTGGAGGCTAGGAGGATGAAATCTAGACTCTGCGCTATGTACAACACGTATACAAATCAACCAGCATGGGGGGAGCTTAGCAAACGATTGGGAAAGCCCACTTACATGGGTAGGAGCAATCATCCTTACAAAGTTAAGGGCCGACCACAGCGAACAAATTATGGTAAATATTCTTTTGTAAACCGTGCCATTGATAACTGGAACTCTCTACCTGCCGCAGTCTTAGAGCCTTTTCCCAAACATATAGGTGTGTTTAAGAAAAGACTGACTATTTGTGTAAATACTCGAGTTTAATTGTTGTATAATTGTTATTGAATTGTTATGTATAATTATTTATTTGTTATGTACATCCAATTTGCCACCGGGGGACACCCCCCCCCCCCCATTGAAAAAAAATGAATGAATGAATGAATGAATGTTTTATTGACTCTAGGATAGTCTGTATGTCTAGGACCGCCTCCGTTGTGTGGGTGTCTCCCTTAATGGTGTTCGATTCTAATATTTGTGTAATGCTTGAGAGTAGGATATCGGTCTTTTGTTCCGTTAGTTGGAGTTGGTGTAATAATAGGGAAGGGAGTGTTAGTGGTGGATCCGCTGAACTAGCACTGGATACCGGTAACTGCTGTTCCTGCGAACTGGTCTGGGCCTGGGATCGTGTAAAGTATATAGTTTGTGCTGACGCTGCAGGGTATTTAGCGCGGATCTCTAATGCTTGCGCTTCGAGCTCCTGGAGCAGGCGTGGCGCAGTATCCTCTGTTATTAAATCTTTATTCCTGATTTTTAGCTTAGGTAGGAGTGGTGTTGTACTGGCGGACAAGTGGTGTGCGAAATCCCTTAGTGTAGTTCTGAACGTTGCCATATGATTTTTACAGACCTTGTCCTATGGGGTGGGTGGGATATCTAATGTAAAAAATAATATACGTCCTGTGCAAAAGAAAAATATACGGCGTGCTCTCTAGAGAAAAAAAATCCCCGAATTCTCGCTTGGCTATTAGTGCTGGGACCGCAGTTCCAGACCTTCTTTGTTTGAAGGCCCTTACTGAGTGGGACATACCCTCACTCGTGGGAACTATCCTGCGTCTCCACCAATATTTGTTCTGCCTCGGGGTTGAAGGGATGAGACGAACGAGTTGTATTATTGTATAATTTAGGGGTAGTTTCCAAAATGTGCGAGTTTCCACGTAATTGGGGAAACCGCGAGTGTAAGTGTTGGTTGAAGGATGGGGGGGATTGGGGTTGTAGCTTTACGGGGATGTGATCGGTCCCTAAGGGATGCGCGATCAAAATGAGAGTGCTTGTGGCGATGAGCAAACATATGCAAGTGTGTGGGGAGCCTAACTGCTGACCTAGCGCCTGCCTGGCTACTCGAGTACGCTAATACGAACACAATGGAAAGCCTTACCTTGCACTTCTCTGGCTTGACGGTCACTGGCAATTAAGACTGTCAGAGAGGGAGTAAGGACGTGAAGGCAAATGTAATGATGGACAAAGTGTAGCTTACTGATCAAAGGTATATTTGATCAGTATGAGTGTTAAGTGCGGTCCCTTTCAAGGTGTGACAACGTGAATCAATTTGTTTTACAAGTACAATTTTAGTGCAGGTGTGAAGGGAATGGATTATAATAAAATGTAAGGATTGCTGATGACTGGATGACCGGGACGTCGTCCTGCAGAGCCTAGGGTGACAACAGATATCTAGCTCTCTCGGGTCTTCCTTCTTAAGGGTTCTCGAGCTGCTGAGTCGGCGTGTCGTCATTGTTGATGCTCCAGATACCAGCGATAGTGTCTTTGTGTTTGTGTGATGTAAGATGTTGACTAACCACCTTGTGCCAAGTGGCCGTCTCCTTACAGTGTGAAGAAAATATATAGGCTTATTATATTCCCAGCCCGGGGGTGGATTTTGGGTAGAAGAAGGTGTTTAGGTGTTTTTGGAGAAGTCTGGAGGTCGTAGGTTTAGATGTCGATGTCCAACGTGTGGGGTCAGTGGCGTAGGTCCCCTCTTCCTTTTAGGGTCGTAGGGTCCTGAGCCCTAAGGGCTTGGCCCTTAACAATATTCTGCGGAAAAACGCTGGAAAAAACTCTTCAATAAAGTGCCAGAACATGAGAGTAGTTCCAGTCATAAAAACTGCTATGTTGAGTGGAAGTCAGAGGTGATCAAATCAAAAATATATAAATGGCTAACGGACTTAATCTTTCCCTCCTTTGAACAAGAAAAGGCCAAATGGCCTGATCTTTTAAAGCGACTTCTTAATGCCACTTTATTCCGAGCTGAAAGAGAACTTGCTTTTCGGGGTAGTATTGATAAAATCGGGAACCCCTCAAATTGCAATTATTTGGGAATTTTAAAACTGCTGGCCAATTATGATCCAGTTTTGAATGAACTTTTAACTAGAGTACGCTCGTTTCAAGAAAAGGGAGAAAGAATGCAAGTGAATTATCTGTCTCATGATATTCAAAATGAGTTTATTACTCTTCGCGCTGCCCAAGTTACGAAGAAAATTTTAGAAGAAAGGGAAATGGCAAAATGCTATGCCATTGTAGTTGATGCAACACCAGATTCTGCACATGTTGAACAGACTGCGTTTCTTTTGAGATACGTTTATTTCACTGAAAATGAAACTCAGCCTTACCAAGTCGAAGAAAGTCTTCTTTGCTTTACCGTCTGTACCAAAAAGAGTGGAGAAGCCATTGCAGAGCTTATTTTAGATAAGCTAAAGGAATTTGACATCCCATTAAAATACTGTATGGGTCAAGGCTACGACAATGGAAGTAACATGAAAGGAGCGTACAAAAGAGCTCAGGCAAGAATTCTCTCTGCTAACAGTGAAGCAGTTTACTCTGCTTGCACTTGTCATTCCTTGAATCTGTGTGGAGAACAAGCAGCGGAGAGCTGTGTGGCTGCAGTGACATTTTTCTTGGAGCTGTTCAAAAGTTGTTTAACATATTTAGCTCCGGCCCCCAAAGATGAGAAATTTTGAAAGGAAAGATACCAAGCTCCCTTCACTCGATGTCGAAGACTCGCTGGTCTGCTAGAGTAGACAGCGTTAAACCAGTCGCAGCTCACCTGCCAGTGATAGAAGAACTGGAGGCATTGACTGAACTAAGCCTAACTCCTGAATGTCGTCGAGACCTTGAGGGATTGAAAAAAATATTTCAAAATCTTCAACTGCTTTCGTCTCTTTTCTTCCTCTTCAAGTAGTTGGGGCCATCCTATATTTTAGCCACTACTTCAGCTTCACTATATATACGGTCCCACCCTTCTGAACGAATATATGGTATATAACGAATAATAAATACATATAATATATAAGATGTATTCTTACCTTGAACCAAATAGACGCAAGAAGAAGGCAGCTGTGGTGTATTCTTTGGAATACACGGTGAGATAGAGTAAGCTTTTGCTTCTCTCTGCTATAGTTCATTCCTTCCTTTTTCTCAAACACCAACAGTGATCTTCTGATTTCTCCTTGTTGGTCATGTCTCTTATGTTACCTGTGAGTCTGTTCTACAGATATATCTTCCATGACCCACCTAGCGTCATCTAGCAGCGAATCTCTGAAGTTCCTCAATTCTTCCCTGTACAAGAGGACGTCTTTATCAATCTGGCCACCAGACCTCGTCACCATCGCCAGCTATCATCTCCGTGATCAAGAGAACTTCGTCTACTTTTTCACCCTCCAGGCTGCGCTAGTGTTGCCTGCTATCAACTCTTTGAAGATCATTTCATCAAGAGAAAATTTATTTCTGTTATGTTGGTTATTCTTATATGTATTCCTTTTGTCTCCTACCCCCACTTTTTTCCCTTCCCTGGTCCCTCCGTGCTTCGCTGAGCGTGTCTCACTTGTAAGTCGGCAGTCGACTCAGTCAGTCAGTGCTTAACTAGAGCTCGCCTCCTCAACTCGAGAGGCAACCTCTTAAATTCTACGCCATGTTAGAATTTTAGCATCAACCATCAAAGGGATCATCGCCTTCGCCATGAAGCAAAGCTAAGTACTACTTCTACGTTCTTCAACTTATTTTAATGGATTTTAAATAGCTACATGCTTTTAAATGATCATTTTATAGGCAGTGTGAGATTACTATATTTGGGGCAATAATCATCCTTCGCGGGATTTTCTATGTTGGGCTTTTGTCTATCTAAGCCAATCTTAACAGGAAGCAGCATTTCTTATGCTTATTAAATGAGAGATTTTCTCACAACGTGGGATACCATTAAATTTCCCACTGTCTATAAAATACTTAGCTCGTTCCACCGCTGGACTAACTTTTGCCCTATTCTTCAGTCATGATTGCTCTGGAACCTTCCAGAATCTGCACTCTATCTACCAGTTGTACTGTCATGTATTTTCCACTCACATTTGGGAATACTTTTTCAAACTAAGGAATCTTCCTTATGAACTACTAATCAATAGCTAATTTTTCTTCCTCCGTTGGGATTTTCTCTGGCGCATTCACCTATAATCTACAACTTTCTCAAGCAATAGACTCTCGCATATCTAGTGTAACTAATTATTTTCCATCATTGCAATGACTTTCCTTGCCATAAACGTTTTGTGCTACTACAGTGAACTTTTCATCTATTTAACAGACTATAGTGAAAACAGTGTTTGTTCAATATTTCATCCGCGTCGAGTTCGTCCGAATACTATAAATACGGCCATGAACACTTTTCCACTATCCTATTTGATCTTTCCCAAACCCCTTACTAACAAACCAAAATAATAAAATTGTTACTTTAGGTCTTTTTCAATGAGGTGTCACTCTCAATTAGTGCCCTCCCTTTTTTGTTCTATGTACCACGAATTAATGTCTGTAAAACTTCGTGTCTAGTACACGCCTTAAATTATATTGTTTCTCCCTTCTAATTTGGGAATACAATTCTTTCAACTCATAAGTGAGTTATCTCTAGGTTTCACGAAAGGGAAACATGCCCCATTTGTCTCGTGATCCCTACTTAAACATAGGAGTTCTAGAAACTTCCTTTCGATTGTTCTCTTCAGGTTTCACAATAAGTGAACTGCCGTATTTGTATAATAATTAAAAGTAATTCAGCATTAATACAAGAAGTTATAGAAACTTCTATTTTATTCTTCCTGCTTTTTGGTGTTGTTATTTCGAAGTTGTTATTCTTTCTAAGATACTTATCTAAAAATTCTTAAAGTACACACCTTGTACTTGATTTATTGTCTAACTTTAATCACTTCAATTGTCTTTAAATTTTTCATTTTATCTTCGCCATTCCAAAATCTTACGAAGATTTTAAAGCATATAAAAGGTTTGAAACCAAAAGAATTGTTAATTGCCTGGCGCAAGCTTTAGATGTTTTTGGAGGTCTGCGACCCCAATTGTTAACAAAATTAAAATTATATATTTGTTAAATTCATTACACTTTTTTGCATTGTTAAATAAATTCAAGATTTCCTTTTTGTTTTATCATTTCTCTAACATAACGGTTAGGCAAGATCCTGTCTTCCTTGACTCTTCCCACTTAATGCAAATAAATCTATTGATAGGGCTTTCACCACTTGTTACATTTGAGCAAAAACTCTTAGTTGGTAACTTAGTAAAGTCTCTCTTAGCTTTAATAGCTAATTCTAACTGTCCAGTAAGGCAAGCATAGCTCGCTACGCCAGCTTCCTGCTTGTGGAGATTCTCTCCAACACTTATGGTTGGTTTTTCAAAATATAAGTGTTTCTCATTGTCTAAACTTTTAGTCGGCGCCTTGCTGGGTAAAAGCTTAGCCATTTCTAAATGCAACTATTGGTTTACTTACCAAAATTATTCCCAAAGGTATAATTGCTTTATCCCTATCCTTCTTGGAAGCATTTGGTCGCTCTTTAGAAATTCTACAATTTCAAAAACTAAAATACTCGAAGCTGATTCAAATTATTGGCATTCTTCAAATTACTTGTTTAAAAACAAACTCCTTTGAACAGATACACAATAAATCTGTTACTCTTTGTCTTGCCAGACCATCACCCTTCCCCATAGTAGGCATATGTATGCTTGAGAGGGAGTACACTAAAGCAGCGTTCTCGAGAACAGCCCAAGTTCCAGCTGCGTTTCCCGTTAGCTTTGCCCAGGTCCCTACCCACTTTAGGTATCGTAGAGCGGATTTGCAGTGGCAGCCGCCTTTAAGTACATTTAAAGTTAAAATTATAACTTCTTTTGGACTCTCGTCCTATTTCTCCATCCTTTTTCTCCAGTCCGAAACCCACTTCCTTTTCTTTATCATCTTCCCTTGGGGGTTAGGTTATTCCCAAGCTAATAATCTACCCAAGCTGAAGTAGTGGCTAAAATTATAGGATGGCCCCAACAAATTGAAGAGGAAGAAAAGAGACGAAAGAAAAGAAATAGGCAAGCTGATGAAGAGGATGACAGTCATGAAGACAGTAATGATGCAAAAACTAATTTCAGAAATGATGTGTTCAATGTAATTCTGGACAGTATCATAGGGGACATGACAGTGCGGTTTCAGTCAGTACAATCTCTTTGTAGCGGGTTTTCTGTTTTGTGGTAACGCAATGAAACGGCAGATGCATTAATTTCGGAAAAATCAGCTAAGCTTGTAAGGCGCTATTCTAAGGACATAGGAAACAACCTTTCTGATGAATTACCAACCCTGAAATTAATTTACCAAGCTAACTTTGGTAGCAAAACTCTTACGCCCTTGGACCTTCTCAATAAAGTTAAAACTTTAAATTTGGAAACCCTATTTACTAATCTTAATATAGCATTGAGAATATTTGTTACCATCCCCACAACAGTTTCTTTCTTGGTTCTCAATCGCGTAAAATAGACTTTCAAGCTTGGGTGTTTTGGCTGTTGAAACGGAACTTGTGAAGTCTACCAATGTGGACAATATCATTCTTGATTTTTCCTAGAAAAAGGCCAGAAAGGGAGTCTTAGCCTAAGTTAATATAATTATTTGTATTTTAGGATTGTTTTGTACATGTACATAAATTTGAGCCATTAAAGCAGTACGTTTAGCCTATGTTGAATTTAGTGTTTTAATATTTTATTTCTAACCCTTCAGTTCAGTTTACAAATAAGGTAATGTAAACTTTAACAATCGATTTTAAAAACAAATTGATTAGATTTTTAAGTTAAAAAAATAGCTATATGAACTACAATGTTTTTAAAGTGGATGGGTTACTGTTAATTTGGGAATGAGCATTATTAAAACGAATTGGAGTGCTTACATGACTTGACATTTAAACTTTACAAAGATATGGTTTAAAATCGGTAATGCATTTTATGGAGAGTTACAAATCATATGTGTATGTATAATACACTAAATACATGGCTGTGCTTAGTGAATTTGGGTTGCACTAAAATGCATAAATGGCAGGGGCCCGCGGCCGCTCTCTCCGGCCCTGATCGAAGGTGAAGTTTCTTGGGGAAATTTCTGACTCTTTTGAAGTACGAACAGGTGTTCGCCAAGGAGACGGACTTCCACCCCTTCTATTTAACCTGGTTCTAGATAAAGTCATCAGAGAGTGGGAAAAGAACATCAACGGCGTTAGCATAGGAACTTCTGGAAACAAAATCAATGTGAAATGCTTGGCTTTCGCAGATGACCTAGCGATTATCACTAGGAACAAAGAAGAAACTAAGCACGCTATTGAGACATTATACAGAATAGCATCACAAGCAGGCCTTCAAATATCATTTGAAAAAAACAAGTACATGCAGAATTTTCTGCAAAAGAACAAGAAAGAAAAATAGAGACAGCGTATGGAGCAATATCACAAGTAGAATTTTTTAAATACCTTGGAGAGATACTTCTTCCTTCAGGATTGGACAGTTTGGCTAACACAGAAAGAGCCTGAAAATTTCATAGGGCATTCAGACTGACATGGGATCACTATAATAAAAGAGTAATGTCACATAATGCAAAACTGAAACACTACAAAACAGTTGTACTACCGGAAGCTCTATATGCTTCAGAAACCATAGCTTTGGGAGGTCATTCTAAAATTGCAAATATAGAAAAGCAAGAACGTAAAATTCTTAGAAAAATATTCGTCCCCACACAAGAAAACGGAATTTGGATTAAAAGACGAAATTCAGATCTATACCGTCACACAGATAGTTTCAGCAACACTGTACGAAGAAGACGTTTAACATTTTATGGACACCTCTTCCGGATGGACGATTATAGATTTACAAAACGGTTATTCAATGTAATAAATTCTCAGAAGTCAGGGATAGCCTGGCTGGATGAATCAAGAGAGGACCTGCAAGAGTTGAACATCGGAGAAAATATTCTGAGAAACCGCAAAGTCTTCAGGACCGCAGTAAAAGCACAAGTTTAGGGTGAAAACTAGTGGCAGGACTGGAACCAAGTGGACAGAAGAACGGAAGAAGCAGCACAGTGACTTCATGAAGAGATTTTGGGAAGATAGGAAGGCGAATATCATCAAGCAGAAAAACAAGTTCAAGTGCGCTCTATAATGGGCAAAATGCAAAAAGAATAATAATAATAATAATAATAATAATAATAATAATAATAATAATAATAACAGATATAACAAACTACCGCCAAGCACTGCATGCGGCTTTCAAGCAGCAGTATCCTCTGTTTAGCATCACTGAGCAACGAGTCGCGGATCAAAGACGAGCAATTGTAAAGAATCATTTAGTTCCCGACCCTGTTCTGGATCGAATCAGACAGGAGATATCTCAAGAACTATATCCCTCAGCTGCAAGTGGTGAAACTAGCCAAATAAATACTGATAATGGGGTCTCCATGAATGAATCGACTCACGTAAATGAACCTCATAATGGGAAAACAAGCCATCATTCCAAGATCCAAGACGAATTTAATTCATCTCTGCTTGAATATGCAGGTACTGACCCGACCCAACGTCCAATACTTCCGAGGCAGCAGTCTTCCCGCAAGTTTGCCATGGTGTTGAATGAACTGAACGAAACCGTACTTCCCAACTATTTAGAAGAGCACCAATCTTTCATGGAGGTTCATACTGCTATCTATTGTGCAGCACTAGCTGCAGTACGAATTAATGGGGGTAGGCCATGCCCTCCAAACCAACAGTCTGCTGCAAGGAAACCCAGCGATCCACCATGGGCAAAACGTTTAAAACAACGCATTGAACAACTACGCCAGAATGTGAACAGACTGCAACAGTATAAGAATGGAGTGAGAAATAGGCGTCTGAACAACCGCATACGAAGGATCATGATGGACTCCTCACTAGAAGAATTTCAGGTCCCCGAGGACGCAGTGATAACAGAAGTACTTGATACTTATAAACAAAAACTTGCAGCCCTCTCTAAGCGTCTTAAGAGATACCAGAACACTACCGAACGGAAGAAACAGAACAATGACTTCAAGAGAAATGAGAGAAAGTTCTATGAAGACCTGAAAAAGACACCTCAAGTTCAGAATGATTCTCCAGAAGGACCAAGTGCGGAGAGTGTTACCGACTACTGGTGATCAATATGGTCTAGGCCGGAAGAACACAACAATGAAGCTCCGTGGTTTAGGTAAATAGAGAATGCTACCGGACGAATAAATCAAATGGCACATACAGACGTTGATGTTGAGGAACTACGCCAGGTCATCAGCAGCCTACAGAATTGGATAGCACCTGGAATTGACCGAATCCATAATTACTACCATAAAAGGCTCACATGTACCCACCGTTTACTGGCTATTCACATACAATGTTTTTTGGAAAATCCTGCTGCATTTCCAGTTTTCCTAGCCAGAGGGTTAACCTATCTCAAGCCAAAGGACTCTAAAATCATAAACCCATCTAAATATCGCCCCATCACCTGCTTGCCAAACTTTTATAAGATCATTACATCCATTATTGCAAATCGAATTCGTGCGCATTGTGAGGAAAACGCCATTCTCGCAGAGGAGCAAAAGGGTTGCAGAAGGAATTCTCAAGGATGTAAGGAACAGCTCACTATTGATGCCGTGGCATTAGAGCAGGCCTGCCGTAGATCACGAAATCTTTATGCCTGCTTTATTGATTACCAAAAAGCTTTCGATTCCGTGCCTCATACATGGCTTATACAGAGCTTGGAGATTTACAAGGTCAACCCTATTATAGTGAACTTTCTGAAGTGCGCAATGGTTTCATGGAGCACTGCCCTCCAACTTACAGTGGGTGGCACTCGTTTAACATCTTTATTAATACCGATTCGCCGAGGAATTTTCCAAGGAGACTCGCTAAGCCCACTCTGGTTTTGTCTGGCATTGAATCCTCTCTCGCAAATCCTGAACAGTAGCAACTACGGATTTAGTATTAAGGGTAATCATGGTGAAGCGTACAAGATGAACCATCTTCTTTACATGGATGACATTAAACTGTATGCATCAACTAATATCTCATCTCTATCACTCAGAGCTTTTCTTCAGATATCCATATGCAGTTTGGTTTTGATAAGTGCAGAACACAGACTGTCATTAGAGGCTTGCACTCTGCACAAGGAATACCTGTTGGAGAGGGACATAGAAGTATTCAGCCGTTGGAGGAAGGCGCATTGTACAAATATATTGGGTTCGCCCAGAGTACCCGTCTCAGACATGGTGATATCAAGAAGAACATAACTGAGCAGTATACTTCACGACTTCGCAGTGTTCTCTCTTCAAAACTTAGCGCTAAACATATCATTAAGGCAGTTAACACATTTGCAATGCCCGTAGTTACATACTCCTTTGGTATAATCAGGTGGACTCAAACTGAACTGCACGATCTGCAACGAAAAACATCGGTACTTTTATCACGCCATCGCATGCACCATCCGAAATCAGCAACAGAGCGCCTGACTCTACCTCGGTCTGAAGGTGGTAGAGGACTGATAGACATCATGAACCTTCATACAAAACAAGTGACAACTCTGCGTGCATTTTTCCACAACAAAGGAGAAACATCCCCTCTCCATCACACTGTATCTTCAGCTGATGATAATTACACACCGCTCCATCTATCATCTTTAGATCCACCAGTAAAAGAAATGAAAACTACTGAATACACGATCGGGAATAGGAAACAGAAGGCGCTTCATGGGAAGTTTCCACATGAGTTGGACCAGCCTCACATCGACAAGTTAGCGTCGCACGCATGGCTGACCCACTCGGTCCTCTTTCCGGTAACAGAGGGATTTGTTGTAGCTATCCAAGACCAAGTTGTTGCTACTCGAAGCTATCGGAAATTTATCATAACAGATCAAACAACAGAGAGTGAGAAGTGTCGCCGCTGTGGCAAATGTAGTGAGACCATTCAACACGGTATATCAGGTTGTTCCCACCTTGCCAACACTGACTACAAACATCGACACGATCAAGTTGCCAACATTATCCACCAGAAACTGGCCTTGAAGTACAAACTTCTTCAAAGCTCCGTCCCCTATTGGAAATACACACCATCTGCAGTACTCGAAAATGCCACACACAAGCTCTATTGGGACAGAGGAGTTGTGACAGATGTTGCAGTCAGTAACAACCGGCCAGATATCATTGTCATCAATAAAGTACACAAATAGGCATTACTGATAGTTATCGCATGTCCCAACACTCAAAACATCCAAACAACAGCTGCTACTAAAATATCTAAGTACACAGAGCTGGCAATTGAGATAAAGCAGATGTGGAAACTTGATTCGGTGACTACCATCCCAATAATTGTATCGTGTACTGGAATTATACCGAAAACTCTCCACAGGAGTATATCAATATTGAATCTGCACTCGCATATATATATTGAACTTCAGAAGGCAGTTCTGTTAAACACATGCCATATTGTTAGGAAGTTCCTTGGTGACAATGCCCTGGCCGAATACTCAGCAAAGCTCGATGATCCAGATGGGAATTTAGCTCACCCTTCAAATGAAGGAGACTCGTGAAGACTTCGGGCACGACATGGATTTGAAGTCTCTGAACAGTGTAATCGTAATTATCTCAGTACAGATGGTTCCTTTCTAAGGCCGAACCAGGCTGTAACAGAAAATGTAGCCGGTATTTGCCGTGATAATGTTGTCAAACAATAAACTATAATAATAATAATAATAATAATAATAATAATAATAATAATAATAATAATAATAATAATAATAATAATAATGGTCAACGGTCTCAAAGGCGGATGAAGAATTTCAGTTCCCAACGGCAGAGAGAGCGGAAGAACCTAGTGGAGTAAACCACGAAAAAACAATCATTTCAGACTAACAATCCGATCTTATTTCGGAATTTTATTTCCTACACCTACACAACACAATTTCATATGCAGAATGGAAATGTCGCTAAATGAGAGCACTACCGCAGGTGGTAACTTGAAACAGAAATCCACCATTGCAGTAGGCAATGCATCGGGATCTAGGATTCTGGGGAGTCCCACCACCTGCATACAAGATGAGTCGGAGCGTCTTGAAACACCTTCCAAATTGAAATTCAAGGGGAAATACTTCATCGGGACCATTAACGTCAACTCACTCCTGCGAGTCGGAAAACAGAAAGAATTGGAAAAGCTCCTGGGCGACCAACACATCCAGATTTTGGTTGTACAAGAGACCAGATTCCTAGATGACCACATCACTACAGAGTATTCAAAGGAAAGCCAGCAATAAAGATAATGGCTAACACCCCTCTCCTTGGGACTGCCTTCTGCATAAACAAAACCATGGTGGATAGTGTCACAGACTTCTCATCTAAATCTGAGAGATTATCCCTATTGACAATCAAGTGCAAAAACAGGAATTATACTCTCATAAATTGCCATGCTCCTATTAACGAAGACAACAAGAAGAACCCACAGAAAGTCAATGACTTCTGGGACCTCTTAGAAACAGAAATCGCTCGGATACCTGTGAACCATGTAAAAATCCTTCTGGGAGACTTCAACGCACAAATAGGGACAGAAAGAAAATACAGAGATATAGTAGGAGACTATCCAGCACACAGGAGGACAAACAAGAATGGCGAACGGCTCCTTGGACTCTGCAAAATCTTCCAGTTGAATCTCATGTCGACTCATTTTCGGAAACTCCCAAGAAAAGCATAGACAAGGGTATCTCCAAATCCCAACCTAGGAGAATTCCAATTAGACCATGTAGCAATATCAAGGACAAATACTAGGGAGGTGATGAATGTTAAAGTGATTAGAAATGGTAAATTTGACTCTGATCACTATCTCTCCAAAGTTAAAATACGTTTTCTTCCACCAAAACAAAAGAAGGATCCACCTAAGTTGAAAAAATACAACACCAATCGAATGAACATCAATGGATATATTATAAATAACTTCAGAGAAGAAATCCGCTCTTCTAAAACAAAGACCTGGCAACATCTTTGTACAAAGATCAATGGAGCCGCTAAGAAAACATTTGGACTGACAAAGAGGAAACGTACAATCTGGTGGAATGAAGAATGTGAGAAAGCACTTGAAAAGAGATCCGACACATGGAGAAAATGGAAATGTTCAAGAGATACGGAACATTTGGAACAATTCAGAACCCAAAGGAAAGAAACATCAGGGGTATTCCGCAGGACCAAACAATCGTTTGAGAATGCAAAGTTACAAAACCTCAAGGATGACTTCACTAAGAATAACACCAGAGATTTTTTCCAAACCTTCAAGGACAAGCTTAGAGGATACCAAATTCAAGTATAAGTTTCAAAAACGAAGAAGGAAAAATTGGACTGAACAATCAAGAAAACTGCAATATATTAGCCAGATACTTTGAGAAACTCCTCAACTGCCCGCCTCCAACCAACAAACTAGCATTTCAGACTCATCCTATAAACTCAGAAGATGATATGCCACCAACAAAAGAAGAAATAAAGGAAGCCCTGAAAAGTCTCAAGAACAACAAGGCAAGCGGGGAAGACTCCATATCAGCAGAAATGTTGAAGTGGGCAGAACCGGAAATCCTAGACGACCTGCACCATATCTTCCAACAAATATGGGAGACGGAAAAGCTACCAGACGAATGGAAAACAGCGCTGATCCACCCACTCCATAAGAAAGGGAACAAACAAGATATTAACAACTACAGAGGCGTGTCGCTACTCCCAGTCACTTACAAAATCCTCTCAAGGATACTTCTGAATAGAGTAGAAGGAATCCTAGATAAGCAACTTGGAGAATACCAAGGTGGGTTCCGGAAAGGCCGCTCCTGTGCCGAACAAATCCTAAATTTGAAATCAATAATTCGCCACAGAGCGCTGAACGGTAAAAGTATAGTGGTTTCATTCATTGACTTCAAAAAAGCCTTCGACTCGGTGGACAGAGGGACCCTAGATAAGATCATTATAGAATTTGGAGTCAAAACCAAACTGGCCAATATTATCAGAGAAACCTTAACAGCCACAACTTCTAAGGTGAAGTTCATGGGAGAATTGTCTCAGTCATTTGAAATCAAGACAGGTGTGCGACAGGGTGATGGATTATCACCATTACTATTCAACTGTGTCCTCGAGAGGATTGTGAGAATTTGGAATTCCGAACTTGAAAATCAAGAGATAGCCCCGATCTGCCTAGGACGAAAAACGGGAGGAATCAAAGTCAATTGCTTGGCTTTCGCTGATGATTTTGCGATACTTTCAGAAAACCTAGAAGAAGCGGCCATACAGATCAACCTCTTAGAAAAGATCGCTAGCAAGACAGGACTTAGGATCTCGAAAGAGAAGACCAAGTTCATGATGAATGACAAACATGGACCACAATTCCTTGAAACAGAGATTGGACGGATTCAGAGGGTGAAAAAGTTCAAATACCTCGGTGAAACCATACAAGAGAACGGCCTAGAGAAAGCTGCTGTAGAAGATCGTATCTCAAAAATGGAAAGAGCTTATGGGCTAACTAAAAACATCTACAACAAGAAATGCATCTCATGGAATGCCAAACTAAAACATTATAACACGGTAGTAAAAACAGAATGCCTGTATGCCAGCGAATGCCTCTCGATGAATTACAAGTTGGAGAAGCTAGAGATCCTAGAAAGAAGAATACTACGGAAAATCATGGGCCCAGTCCAGACTGAAACCGGCTGGAAACTTCGGAGCAACAATGAAGTCTATAAAAATGTGGAGAGAATCTCAGAGACCATGAAGAAGAGGAGGTTATCATTTCTCGGATACTTGTACAGAATGGACAAAACTAGACTAACCACACAGTTATTCGACTACCTGTGGAACAAGAAGACAACAACGACATGGATTAAGGAAGTTCGAAAGGATCTCGAAAATTCCAACATCCAGGAAGTTCAGATGTCAAACAGGGAAACATTTCGGTACATAATTCAAAATTCGGAAGGGTTTCACGTCACAAGAACCACAAAGAAGGGAAGAGCCTGGACGGATGAGCAGAAGAAACAGCATAGCGCCCATATGAAGGAGTACTGGAGGAAGAGGAAACTTCAGGCAAAGAAAAAATGAAATTGTAGCGTGATCCTAAGTGGTCAATTCGCAAATAAAAAAATAATAATAATAATAATATGGAACAAACATGTTCCTCGGTTTCCTTTGCCTAATCTCTCTCTCCCTCAGAAGTGTACCTCGGGAAACTTCCGCGCGATTTTTTGGCTCGTATGCCGAGAGCACCAAATTTAATCTTAAGACCACCTGGTTGAGAACGCCTGCTGTAGAGGGATAGTGATTCAAAGGTATTCTTCGTTGACAATTGTAGCTCTTCAGTCGGTCAACATAAATTTGCCCAATGACCGGGCGGGGTACAATGTATACAATACGTATAAACACTGCTGGAAAAGTTACATGTATTAGTCAATTATCATTACTGTATTATAATGGATCAATTTAGGATAATGTAATTTATTTTCAATGGCGGCTACGGTGGCGTGGTTAGTAGCATGCTGAGCTTCTATGCCGAACATCGCGGGTTCAAACTCGGCCTAAGTCGTCGGACTTTTTAAGAGCGTTACAAATCCCTCTCTATGCCTTCCTTCGGAGGGGAAGTAAAGCCGGCGGTCCCATGTTATAGATTTATGGCATGTAAAAGAATCTTCCACTAACTAAAATTGGTGAAGCTAAATTTGAACGTTAGATTCAATAAACGCTCATTAATTTCCAACGTTCGCCATCAGGTGCTGGTCGCGGTGGCATCTAGTAGCCAAGTTCACAGCTAGGTGTCGTTGACGGTAGCATTTGGTATCAAAAGTAGGAACTACTTGAAATTGATCGTCTGCAGTTCTTAACTGACTTACAGATAACACACACTAATACAGTCACCACAATTAACACCGGTTATCAGACAGATTCTACACACATCCAAAGTACACGGGGCCACATTACCACGTTGTCGCAGCCCCTAAACTGAGGAACCAAACAACCAATATTTTTCAGGAGTGTATTTTCATATTTTATGCCGGCCCCGTGGTGCTGGGGTAGCCGGCCTTTTTCTCGCCCAGAGGCCACGGGTTCGATTCCCGGCTCCATCAGGGATTTTAGAAACTGACGTGAGGGCTGGAACGGGGTGCACTCAGCCTTTTGAGGACAATTGAGTAGCTGTCTGACAGTGAGGTAATGCCCCGATCACGAAAACCTAGATAAATGGCCGTGGGGACCCGATGCACTGACCACGCGTCACTCCATTATCTGCAGGCCAAATGGCTGGGCAGTGGTCGCTTGGTAGGCCTAGAAACTTCATGGGCTGTAGTGCCAGCGGTTATTATTATTATTATTATTATTATTATTATTATTATTATTATTATTATTATTATATTTACATATTTTATACTTTGTACCCCACCCAGTCATTGGGCCAATTCGTATTGACTGACTGAAGAGCTAAAAATGACAGGCAACATAAAATGAATGGCTTCAAATCTTCACTTTTATTCTTCGTGGTACGTCCAGAAAGTAAGTTCCGTTCAGTAATAAAAACAAAACGGGTACGTATACAGGCTACTATACTTATTGCAAGACAACCCCAGATCTTCAACTATGTTCCCACCAAGTAACAACTGTGTATTCTAGATGTTATTTAATTATACATATTTATATACAGTCAGTGTTGCACGTAATTTCTTATTTTGAGAAAAAAAAAAGTTTTCTGATATTAGTAGACAGTGACATAGGCTTATTGGTCCGAATGTAGGCCGCACTCGCATATAAGCCGTGCTCGAATATTAGCCGCACTCAAATATAAGCCGTATTCGAATATAAGCCGCACTCAAATATAAGCCGCACTCGCATATAAGCCGTGCTCGAATATAAGCCGCACTCGCATATAAGCCATACTCGAATATAAGCCGTGTTCGAATATAAGCCGTGCTCGAATATAAGCCGTGCTCGAATATAAGCCGTGCTCGGATATAAGCCGTGCTCGAATATAAGCCGCACTCGAATATAAGCCTTGCTCGAATATAAGTCGTACTCGAATATAAGCCGCGCTAGAATATAAGCCGTGCTCGGATATAAGCCGTGCTTGAATATAAGCCGTACTCGAATATAAGCCGCACTCAAATATAAGCCATGCTCGGATATAAGCCGTACTCGAATATAAGCCGAGCTCGTATATAAGCCGCACTCGAATATAGGCTAAGCCGCACTCGAATATAAGCCGTGCTCAGATATAAGCCGTACTCGAATATAAGCCGTGCTAGAATATAAGCCGTACTCGAATATAAGCCGCACTCGAATATAAGCCGTGCTCGAATATAAGCCGTGCTAGAATACAAGCCGTGCTAGAATATAGGCCTAAGCTGTACTCGAATATAAGTCGTGCTCGAATATAAGCCGTGCTAGAATATAAGCCGTGCTTGGATATAAGCCGTGCTAGAATATAAGCCGTGCTCGAATATAAGCCGTACTCGAATATAAGCCGTGCTAGAATATAAGCCGTGCTCGAATATAAGCCGTACTCGGATATAAGCCGCACTCGAATATAAGCCGTGCTAGAATATAAGCCGTACTCGAATATAAGCCGTACTCGAATATAAGCCGCACTCGCATATAAGCCGTGCTCGAATATAAGCCGTGCTTGAATATAAGCCGTACTCGAATATAAGCCGTGCTCGAATATAAGCCGTACTCGAATATAAGCCGTGCTCGAATATAAACCGTACTCGCATATAAGCCGTACTCGAATATAAGCCGTACTCGAATATAAGCCGTGCTCGAATATAAGCCGCACTCGAATATAAGCTGCACCGTTAAAATTCAAGGGGGAAGAGAAAGGAATATACCAAATACACAGAAAAGGGAGAATGAAGAGGGATTATGGAGTGGCAACCAACAAATTTATACAGAATTCACTATTGGTATATCGCACAATGAAACTTAACCATTCCTACGCTGAATTCCTAAGCTTGTTGATGCTTTTAGCTCCTAGTACCGGTAGTCGTTCATAGTAGGGATTATGGAGTGGCAACAAACAAATTTATACAGAATTTACTATTGGTATATCGCACAATGAAACTTACACCATACGTACGCCGAATTCCAATTCGTGTTGCTGCCTTTAGCTCAAAGTACCGGTAGTCGTTCATAGTAGCAAAAGAATAACGTTATTACTGTACTAGAATGCCAGGGGAGAACAAAGTACTGCTCACAAGTTAACAACAATCACAATACTCAAACATTGCATTGTTACGCAATAGAGTAACCTAACCTTACATTTCCTCTCGCTTGCTGACACTAGCGACATTGTTGCAGTATTTCCAAATGTTTGAATGGTACTGTATACTGTTGCGATGAATTATCCAAACCAAAGTCCAAACCCCATGGCACTACAGCCCATGAAGGGCCTAGGCCTACCAAGCAACCACTGCCCAACCAACCATTTGACCAACAATTGTGGGGTGACGTGAGGTCAGCTCGTCGGGTCCCTACGTCTCACTGTCAGACAGCTGTCGTTAAGGACAATTTTGTAAGGTCGAGCATATAAAAGATTACCCTAGCTTATGGAAAGCTACACTAAAAAAAAAACAGCCATCCTGGAAGTGGTTTACCGAAGTTTCCCCACTTCTACTCCAGGCTAATGCCGGGATGGCACTTACTGTAACTTACGGCCTCGGCCGCCTCCTTCCCAATCCTCCCCTTAATTGCAAATACACAGATACCACAAAAACATAGATTATCAGAAAAATTCTGTAGTACTCATTGTTGTTGTTTATTTTGGCTACGACATCTTGGTAATATAGCCCCGCGTACTTGGATGTGTGTAGAATATGTTTGATAACCTGTGTTGTGATGGCTGTACTAGTGTGTGTTTTTGTAAATTGGGGATAGGATTGGGAAGGAGGCGGCCATGGCCTTAAGTTAGAAACCATCACCACATTTTCTTGGAGTAGAAGTGGAAGAAACCTCGGAAACCTACTTCTAGGATGGCTGAGGTGGGAATCGAACCCTCCTCTTCTCAGTTTTGCCTCACAAGGCTGACGTGAGTGATACATTCTACAAACGCCCAAGTACACGGGGCTAAATGACCACGATGTCCAAGGCCCTCAAATTAAACATCAACATTTAATATTACAGCAACTCACACTGCTATAGTCACAACAGAAGCATAGGTTATCAGTAAACAGCGGAAGTTCAAGCTCTAATAGGTAATGTTTTAGGCGCCTAAAATGGGCAGCTTAACTGCTATATCCAGGCACTAATATGAATAATAGGCAGATATCATGAAAATAATAACACATTGGCGTAAATGATCTTAACTCAATTTAATGTGCAATATCAGTATTAAAAGAAACCAAATACATTTAACAATCGGCACATATAACACAATTAATTACAGACTGAGGTTATACAGTAAATAACACTTTCTCGAAATTGTCCATGGAAAAGTTATAGCGTTTGTCACTAAGTATTAATTGGTACGCTGAGAAAGAGCGTTCAACGTCAACTTAAGACACAGCGCAATATTTTAACTTTTTTATAAGATGAACTGAGATTACACTTTCACTTTCATCATCATCCTTTCCCGTTAAAAAGTTAGCGGCAACGAACAAACTCTTCAAACCCATGTTTTTTGAATAATTGAATGAAACTTCTTATTCACTTTTTGAGCCAGAGCTCCAGGAGCTTCAGATAGTTTCTGCCCAAATTTAATACAGGAATTGTAATCTAACAAACTAGAAAATTGGCACTAAAAATAGACTTAGAATGGAAAATAGGCACTAACGTCAAAATAGGCATTTTTAGGCACTGTAAAACTGCTTTATATATATATATATATCTATTTGTTCATAAAACATGTAAATTTAAAAGGTGAGTCATGTATATGTTAAAGAAAACAAGTAGTTCCGTGAAGAACTATACAGCCTATTTTCATATATCCTGCTCATGTCAATTGCCTCTATCAACATACAAAATTTCAGTTTAATTGCTGTAACAGATTCGTAGATATTGAGAACCGTCTAAATATTTAATATGGTCGCCAAGATGGATTTTAATTTTTGTAATATTACATTAAAATTATTGTGTACGTGTGGTATTCAAACTTCAATCGCATGATTAGAACACAAGAAGTAAAAACGAGATTTTAAAAGTACGCACACCAGCCATCTTGTGATTATGCAAACAATTCAAATAAATTACATGCCAGTGGATCAACATTTTTATAAGCATTTAACGTGCAACGTTTCACGGCACTCGGATAGTTAATTCGCGAGAAACGTCCATTTAAATATTTATAATTCGCGTCGCCGCCATGTTGGATTTGTGCTCACCAGGTTACTGAAAGTCCTATAGGTGCCCGAACATATGTTCATAGTCTCTAGAATCTTAAAAAAAATCAGTTTGGTTGCTGTAAAAGATTCATAGATATTGAGAACCGTCTAAATATTTCGGAAGCTGGCCAATTAGGATTGTTATATGTATAGGCCATAGAGTTATGTACCATTCAAGGACAATTATTGCCTAGCTTCATTATTCAAACTTTCACTTCGATCGCATGATTACGACACAAGAATAAAAACTAAATTTTAAAATTTCGCACAGCCGCCATCTTGAGGTTATGTAAACAATTGAATTAAATTAGATGGCAGTGCATTACAATCTGCAAAATCATTTACTGTACCACATTTCACTGCGCTCAGAGAGTTAAATCACGAGAAAAGTCTATTAAAATATTTCAAATTCGCTTGGTCGCCATGTTCGTTTTGTACTTGACAGGTTTATGAAATATACATAGGTAAACTTGTATAAGTACCCTTTATCACCGTACAAAATTGCATGATGATATCTGTAATAGTTTTGGAGATATAGAATATCAGGGAAATATTTCGCACAGCCGCCATTTTGTGGTTATATAAACAATTGAACTAAATTAGACTCCAGTGCATTAAAATATGTATAAACATTTGCTGTACCAAGTTTCATTACGTTTGGTTAGTTAAATCACGAGAAATGTCTATTTAAAAGTCTCAATTTCACTTGACCGCCATGTTGGTTTTGTAGTCACCAGGTTTTTGAAAGTCTCATAGGTGAACTTCTAGTAGTGCCCTTTATCACCGTACACAATTTCAGGGCGATATCGGTAATAGTTTCCGATATACTGAATGTTGGTGAAATATTTCGCACAGCCGCCATGTTGGATTGGAGAGACGTAACAAAATTTGAAGGGCACGGTCGGGGTCACCGGGAATAGTGCTATGATCTTACCGAGTTTCATTGAAATCGCACCAGCCATTTAGATTTTATTAGGGACACACACACACACACACACACACACACACACACACACACACACGCACGCACGCACATACACACGGACAAAAGGTGATCTCATAAGCCTATTTTTTCAAAATTGAAAATAGGCTAAAAATAGGCATTTGCCTAAAATCCGTTGTCTATTTATAAGACAAAATTTAACTCACACCCAAGTACATGGAGATGATGACCAAGATGTCCCAATCCCCTTAAATGAATTATTAACAACGTTTCTCTCCGCAAAGTTCTCTGCTGCTGGGAAGAGCCGACTAGCCAGGATAGAAATAATTCAGCAGTAGCTAGTAAGTGCTCACGCTAGTTTTTACTACGACAGCAGACTTTCCCCTTACGCTGTTGATCGTGACTCAAGGTACAACCTATTACTGACCTAATACGGCAAACATCTATCTATATATTAAAACACTAAGCTGATTTTTGTTACCGCGAGATTGAGGGAACGGTAGAACCGTTTCACTTCGTAGAGCAATCTGTCGAAAGCTGTAGGCCTGTAGATTTGCAGAGTGTCTTTAAAATAAACAAATATGTTACCACATATTTTTAAATGTATAAACAAAACTGCAAAATTGTTGGCTCAAGCGCATGCGCAGAATCACCTTGATTAATGACAGACATGGCGGATGTCCACCGCGTTTTAATGTAATAGTTATTTTTAAGAATTACAATAAAGGAGGGGAATATTGATTATGAAGTTTCCACGATCTAAACAGGAATAGAATATTATAAAAAACGGGAAATGTAGAAGAACTTATACGGACTGTTGAGAGTGAATGTTATTTAAGTAACTTAATATTGCACTCTTCTACAAATGTTTCGGTAGCTCAGACGGCAGCGTTCAAAACTCTAATTTTAGGCATCGCGCAATGGAAGCAGTTCGAATCCCACCTCCGATATATATTTTTATTTCTCAATTATTCTTTCTGCCTATTGGTAATACATTGTCTTAACATATTTTACTTTTATTATTCCCCATAAAGTAAGGAATTCGCCACGATTTACGTTCCCATATACTTTTAAATTATTAAATAAAAGATGGCCATAATCGCTTTCGCCATGAGAGACAATTAACGAACATAATTCATTTGTTGGACTGAGACATCGTGGTCACTCAGCCCCGTCTACTTTGGTGTGTGTGTGTGTGTCAAATTTTCTCTGATAACCTCTGTTATTGTGATGGCTGTACTGATGTGTGCATTTGTAATTAAAGTGGGGAATGGGAAATTGGCGACCGAGGCTTTAAGTTAGGAACTATCCCGGTATTTACCTGCAGTGGAAGTGGCAAACCACGGAAAACCACATCCCAGATTGTTGAGATGGGAATCGAACCTTGCCCTACTTAGTTTTGCCTCAAGAGTGCGCCCCGTTCCAGCCCTCAGACCAGAATTACACCTGCAGTGGAAGTGGCAAACCACGGAAAACCAAATCCCAGATTGTTGAGATGGGAATCGAACCTTGCCCTTCTTAGTTTTGCCTCAAGAGTGCGCCCCGTTCCAGCCCTCAGACCAGAATTACATTTCTAGAGAAATGGCGGATAAAGGATTCACCGTATCGTAGTGTGATCTTTGTTTTTGAGAATTAAAAAGGGGGATTGAAGAACTTCCAACAGGCGTTTGAGTTCGTTTGTTGTTTAAGTAATTTAATATTGGTTTAGAAGTCTGTTGACTGGGTGGCTCAGGGGTAACATTGATTACCCAGGAATGAATTTTGCATAGTCGAAGGAGTCTCACCTCAGACATGTATTTTTATTTCCTAATTATTCTTTCTGGATATTGGTAATTCATTGTCTTAACATATTTTACTTTTATTATTCCCGTACAGTAAGGAATTCTCCACGATTTACATTGCCATATAATTTTAAATTATTAAATAAAAGAAGAGTCGCCTACGTAGCGTAGCGGTCAGCATGGTTAGCTGCCGCCCCGGAGGTCCTGGGTTCGATTCCCGGCTCTGCCACGAAATTTGAAAAGTGGTACGAGGACTGGAACGGGGTCTACTCAGCCTCGGGTGGCCCAAATGAGTAGAGGGGGTTCGATTCCCCCTCAGCCATCCTCGACGTGGTTTTTCGTGGTTTCCCACTTCGTCTTCGGGCAAATGCCGGGATGGTATCTTCTTCAAGGCCACGGCCGCCTCCTTCCCTCTTCCTTGCCTATCCATCCTAACCATCCCTTACCTTCCCTCATGAGGCCCCTGTTCGCTTTGCAGGCGAGAACGCCTGGGCGAGGTGCCAATCCCACCTCACCAGTTGTATCCCTTCCGATTCGATGTTCCCAGCTCTAGGACACTGCCCGTAGAGGCGGTAGTGGTGAGTTCCCTCGCTGGGTCCGTGGGTTCCACCAACCTGGAGGATAAACGACTAAAAAAAAAAAGATGGCCACAATCGCTTTCGCCATGAGAGACAATTGACGAATATAATTCATTTGATGGACTCAGACATCGTGGTCACTCAGCCCCGTCTACTTTGGTGTGTGTGTGTAAAATTTTCTCTGACAACCTGTGTTATTGTGCTGGCTGTACTGATGTGTGCATTTGTAATTCAAGTGGGGAATAGGGAATTGACGACCTAGGCTTTAAGTTACGAACTATCCCGGTATTTACCTGCAGTGGACGTGGCAAACCACGGAAAACCACATCCCAGATTGTTGAGATAGGAATCTAACCTTGCTCTCCTCAGTTTTGGCTCAAGAGTGCGCCCCGTTCCAGCCCTCAGACCAGAAGTAAATTTCTTGGCAAACCAGGGATCGAACCTGGAATCCGGGGCGATAGCTCAGAATGTACTGTAGCCTTCAGATTGGGCTTTCCTGTGTTAGTACGATTTTTGACAAGCACTGAACATACATTCTAACTCTTAAACTCCCTCCATTACGGTGGCTGTCGAAGTGAGTCTATGCTCATTCCAGTAGTTGGCGAAGTATGCTCCCTTGCTTAATTTACTGTCATGGAAATGCAAAGGATTGTACCTACATCAGGTGATGGAAATTGCTTATTTAGAGCAGTTTCGTAGTGTTTATTCCAAAATGCAGGACGTTATCCTGAGCTGCGTTTGCAAGCAAATTGCAACAATTTTTGCTGGCATGAATAATTGTAAGGATTTTATTATTGACGATCAGTATCATCGCATTCTCATCAGCAACAAACTTGAGAATGAACGTATCTGAACTTCATTGTATACGTGAATATTATTGTTTATTGATTATTTGTTTAGAGTACATAACAATGAATCTAACCACGCTGTTGATTTTGGCAATGGAAGTATTATTTGCCATTTAATATTTGGCGGCTGCGTTGAGGCAGGCCACTATAATGTTATTGAATATGACGTTAATTTGGAGAGAAATGCTGCAATAAATATACCCATTTGACGAAAAGGAACATTAGCCACAAAAAAGTGGGAAATCGTAGAAAAATACGAAGCCACTTTTAAAATCTAATATAAAAATGCCATTTCAGAAACAATTCCAGATATTATGCCGTACAGTGTATGGTCCTTGACGAACAAATGTAAACATTTTTCTGTACTATATTTCTGTAGCGAGAAATCTACGCTTGGTTACTTTGACCTTTGGTGTTGTAATGGCAAAATTAATTTTACAAAATATAAAATATTTGACAGACTGCAACAATTTTTCACTGGAAATGATATCTCAAGGAATTTAAGAGAGAATAATCGGCAGTAGAACAAATCCCATGTCCTTGGTTTCATTTGGTGCCAATGTCACTGTGCCACATGCATACGGTCCATATTGTTTTAAAATGTATGGAATTGCACATCATCGCATTTCTTCGTTAATGTATATTCCAAAATTATAAGCGACGGTTCCTGCGGCCAGTTGTATATATTAGACTCCTCAGAATTCTTGAATTCCTTGGAATTAAGTGATTTGCTTCCACATACTCCAAACGATTGACCCATAGATATGCTCCTTAGAAATCTGAAGTTTCCTAAGGGCATCTAAATGCTACCATATTAATTATAAGAAATATGTACGAAAATTGCTTGAATTTGGAAATAATAAGTGCAGTTAAAATTAGGCGGAGAGATCTAACCCTTCGACTTGATTCCATATTAATTATATGAAATATGCCTGAAAATGCTTGGATTTGGAAATAAGTGCAGTTAAAATTAGCAGAGAGGTCTAATCCTTCGACTTGATTTAACACCACCGGATAAAACAATCATTTTCTTTTAAGAGGCAACATTTTCCGATTCGCTTGGCATACTTTATCACAATCAATAAAGCTCAAGGGGGAACTCTGGAACGTATAGGTCTCATTTTGCCTCATCAAGTTTTCAATCATGGCCAGCAGTATGTTGCAATGTCTAGAGTGCAATCTTTTGACGCCCTTAAAGTTTCAATAGAGCCAAAAACTAATTGTACAAAGAAAGTATATAATAAAATTCTTCAGTAAATATTTTCTTATTGGCCGTCATGTATTGACGGGTTCCAACTAGTATACTTTTAAATTATTAAATAAAAGATGGCCATAATCGCTTTCGCCATGAGAGACAATTAACGAACATAATTCATTTGTTGGACTGAGACATCGTGGTCACTCAGCCCCGTCTACTTTGGTGTGTGTGTGTCAAATTTTCTCTGATAACCTCTGTTATTGTGATGGCTGTACTGATGTGTGCATTTGTAATTAAAGTGGGGAATGGGAAATTGGCGACCGAGGCTTTAAGTTAGGAACTATCCCGGTATTTACCTGCAGTGGAAGTGGCAAACCACGGAAAACCACATCCCAGATTGTTGAGATGGGAATCGAACCTTGCCCTACTTAGTTTTGCCTCAAGAGTGCGCCCCGTTCCAGCCCTCAGACCAGAATTACACCTGCAGTGGAAGTGGCAAACCACGGAAAACCAAATCCCAGATTGTTGAGATGGGAATCGAACCTTGCCCTTCTTAGTTTTGCCTCAAGAGTGCGCCCCGTTCCAGCCCTCAGACCAGAATTACATTTCTAGAGAAATGGCGGATAAAGGATTCACCGTATCGTAGTGTGATCTTTGTTTTTGAGAATTAAAAAGGGGGATTGAAGAACTTCCAACAGGCGTTTGAGTTCGTTTGTTGTTTAAGTAATTTAATATTGGTTTAGAAGTCTGTTGACTGGGTGGCTCAGGGGTAACATTGATTACCCAGGAATGAATTTTGCATAGTCGAAGGAGTCTCACCTCAGACATGTATTTTTATTTCCTAATTATTCTTTCTGGATATTGGTAATTCATTGTCTTAACATATTTTACTTTTATTATTCCCGTACAGTAAGGAATTCTCCACGATTTACATCGCCATATAATTTTAAATTATTAAATAAAAGAAGAGTCGCCTACGTAGCGTAGCGGTCAGCATGGTTAGCTGCCGCCCCGGAGGTCCTGGGTTCGATTCCCGGCTCTGCCACGAAATTTGAAAAGTGGTACGAGGACTGGAACGGGGTCTACTCAGCCTCGGGTGGCCCAAATGAGTAGAGGGGGTTCGATTCCCCCTCAGCCATCCTCGACGTGGTTTTTCGTGGTTTCCCACTTCGTCTTCGGGCAAATGCCGGGATGGTATCTTCTTCAAGGCCACGGCCGCCTCCTTCCCTCTTCCTTGCCTATCCATCCTAACCATCCCTTACCTTCCCTCATGAGGCCCCTGTTCGCTTTGCAGGCGAGAACGCCTGGGCGAGGTGCCAATCCCACCTCACCAGTTGTATCCCTTCCGATTCGATGTTCCCAGCTCTAGGACACTGCCCGTAGAGGCGGTAGTGGTGAGTTCCCTCGCTGGGTCCGTGGGTTCCACCAACCTGGAGGATAAACGACTAAAAAAAAAAAGATGGCCACAATCGCTTTCGCCATGAGAGACAATTGACGAATATAATTCATTTGATGGACTCAGACATCGTGGTCACTCAGCCCCGTCTACTTTGGTGTGTGTGTGTAAAATTTTCTCTGACAACCTGTGTTATTGTGCTGGCTGTACTGATGTGTGCATTTGTAATTCAAGTGGGGAATAGGGAATTAACGACCTAGGCTTTAAGTTACGAACTATCCCGGTATTTACCTGCAGTGGACGTGGCAAACCACGGAAAACCACATCCCAGATTGTTGAGATAGGAATCTAACCTTGCTCTCCTCAGTTTTGGCTCAAGAGTGCGCCCCGTTCCAGCCCTCAGACCAGAAGTAAATTTCTTGGCAAACCAGGGATCGAACCTGGAATCCGGGGCGATAGCTCAGAATGTACTGTAGCCTTCAGATTGGGCTTTCCTGTGTTAGTACGATTTTTGACAAGCACTGAACATACATTCTAACTCTTAAACTCCCTCCATTACGGTGGCTGTCGAAGTGAGTCTATGCTCATTCCAGTAGTTGGCGAAGTATGCTCCCTTGCTTAATTTACTGTCATGGAAATGCAAAGGATTGTACCTACATCAGGTGATGGAAATTGCTTATTTAGAGCAGTTTCGTAGTGATTATTCCAAAATGCAGGACGTTATCCTGAGCTGCGTTTGCAAGCAAATTGCAACAATTTTTGCTGGCATGAATAATTGTAAGGATTTTATTATTGACGATCAGTATCATCGCATTCTCATCAGCAACAAACTTGAGAATGAACGTATCTGAACTTCATTGTATACGTGAATATTATTGTTTATTGATTATTTGTTTAGAGTACATAACAATGAATCTAACCACGCTGTTGATTTTGGCAATGGAAGTATTATTTGCCATTTAATATTTGGCGGCTGCGTTGAGGCAGGCCACTATAATGTTATTGAATATGACGTTAATTTGGAGAGAAATGCTGCAATAAATATACCCATTTGACGAAAAGGAACATTAGCCACAAAAAAGTGGGAAATCGTAGAAAAATACGAAGCCACTTTTAAAATCTAATATAAAAATGCCATTTCAGAAACAATTCCAGATATTATGCCGTACAGTGTATGGTCCTTGACGAACAAATGTAAACATTTTTCTGTACTATATTTCTGTAGCGAGAAATCTACGCTTGGTTACTTTGACCTTTGGTGTTGTAATGGCAAAATTAATTTTACAAAATATAAAATATTTGACAGACTGCAACAATTTTTCACTGGAAATGATATCTCAAGGAATTTAAGAGAGAATAATCGGCAGTAGAACAAATCCTATGTCCTTGGTTTCATTTGGTGCCAATGTCACTGTGCCACATGCATACGGTCCATATTGTTTTAAAATGTATGGAATTGCACATCATCGCATTTCTTCGTTAATGTATATTCCAAAATTATAAGCGACGGTTCCTGCGGCCAGTTGTATATATTAGACTACTCAGAATTCTTGAATTCCTTGGAATTAAGTGATTTGCTTCCACATACTCCAAACGATTGACCCATAGATATGCTCCTTAGAAATCTGAAGTTTCCTAAGGGCATCTAAATGCTACCATATTAATTATAAGAAATATGTACGAAAATTGCTTGAATTTGGAAATAATAAGTGCAGTTAAAATTAGGCGGAGAGATCTAACCCTTCGACTTGATTCCATATTAATTATATGAAATATGCCTGAAAATGCTTGGATTTGGAAATAAGTGCAGTTAAAATTAGCAGAGAGGTCTAATCCTTCGACTTGATTTAACACCACCGGATAAAACAATCATTTTCTTTTAAGAGGCAACATTTTCCGATTCGCTTGGCATACTTTATCACAATCAATAAAGCTCAAGGGGGAACTCTGGAACGTATAGGTCTCATTTTGCCTCATCAAGTTTTCAATCATGGCCAGCAGTATGTTGCAATGTCTAGAGTGCAATCTTTTGACGCCCTTAAAGTTTCAATAGAGCCAAAAAATAATTGTACAAAGAAAGTATATAATAAAATTCTTCAGTAAATATTTTCTTATTGGCCGTCATGTATTGACGGGTTCCAACTAGTCTCATATTACTTTCATAGATAAAGCCGGTGAATCAACATAGCTGAGAACTCTTGTCTTGTCTGCCTCTCAGCTGTCAAGAGACGTATTTCCGACAAATACAGAACAGTGAGTAATTCTGCCTTTAACTAATATGCATTTTAAAAGTTTAAAAAGGATTGAAGACAGGGTGTTTCATAATTCTCGCTCTTAAACTCCTGCATAACGAAACCAACGAGGGACGATCCTTCACACAAGCGTGTAGGGCCTACACCCTTTGGCACAAATACAAGGGACGATCCTGCACACAAGCGTGTAGGGCCTACACCCTTTGGCACAAATACAAGGGACGATCCTGCACACAAGCGTGTAGGGCCTACACCCTTTGGCACAAATACAAGGGACGATCCTGCACACAAGCGTGTAGGGCCTACACCCTTTGGCACAAATACAAGGGACGATCCTGCACACAAGCGTGTAGGGCCTACACCCTTTGGCACAAATACAAGGGACGATCCTGCACACAAGCGTGTAGGGCCTACACCCTTTGGCACAAATACAAGGGACGATCCTGCACACAAGCGTGTAGGGCCTACACCCTTTGGCACAAATACAAGGGACGATCCTGCACACAAGCGTGTAGGGCCTACACCCTTTGGCACAAATACAAGGGACGATCCTGCACACAAGCGTGTAGGGCCTACACCCTTTGGCACAAATACAAGGGACGATCCTGCACACAAGCGTGTAGGGCCTACACCCTTTGGCACAAATACAAGGGACGATCCTGCACACAAGCGTGTAGGGCCTACACCCTTTGGCACAAATACAAGGGACGATCCTGCACACAAGCGTGTAGGGCCTACACCCTTTGGCACAAATACAAGGGACGATCCTGCACATAAGCGTGTAGGGCCTACACCCTTTGGCACAAATACAAGGGACGATCCTGCACACAAGCGTGTAGGGCCTACACCCTTTGGCACAAATACAAGGGACGATCCTGCATACAAGCGTGTAGGGCCTACACCCTTTGGCACAAATACAAGGGACGATCCTGCACACAAGCGTGTAGGGCCTACACCCTTTGGCACAAATACAAGGGACGATCCTGCACACAAGCGTGTAGGGCCTACACCCTTTGGCACAAATACAAGGGACGATCCTGCACACAAGCGTGTAGGGCCTACACCCTTTGGCACAAATACAAGGGACGATCCTGCACACAAGCGTGTAGGGCCTACACCCTTTGGCACAAATACAAGGGACGATCCTGCACACAAGCGTGTAGGGCCTACACCCTTTGGCACAAATACAAGGGACGATCCTGCACACAAGCGTGTAGGGCCTACACCCTTTGGCACAAATACAAGGGACGATCCTGCACACAAGCGTGTAGGGCCTACACCCTTTGGCACAAATACAAGGGACGATCCTGCACACAAGCGTGTAGAGCCTACACCCTTTGGCACAAATACAAGGGACGATCCCGCACACAAGCGTGTAGGGCCTACAACCTTTGGCACAAATACAAGGGACGATCATGCACACAAGCGTGTAGGGCCTACACCCTTTGGCACAAATACAAGGGACGATCCTGCACACAAGCGTGTAGGGCCTACACCCTTTGGCACAAATACAAGGGACGATCCTGCACACAAGCGTGTAGGGCCTACACCCTTTGGAACAAATACAAGGAACGATCCTGCACACAAGCGTGTAGGGCCTACACCCTTTGGCACAAATACAAGGGACGATCCTGCACACAAGCGTGTAGGGCCTACACCCTTTGGCACAAATACAAGGGACGATCCTGCACACAAGCGTGTAGGGCCTACACCCTTTGGCACAAATACAAGGGACGATCCTGCACACAAGCGTGTAGGGCCTACACCATTTGGCACAAATACAAGGGACGATCCTGCACACAAGCGTGTAGGGCCTACACCCTTTGGCACAAATACAAGGGACGATCCTGCACACAAGCGTGTAGGGCCTACACCCTTTGGCACAAATACAAGGGACGATCCTGCACACAAGCGTGTAGGGCCTACACCCTTTGGCACAAATACAAGGGACGATCCTGCACACAAGCGTGTAGGGCCTACACCCTTTGGCACAAATACAAGGGACGATCCTGCACACAAGCGTGTAGGGCCTACACCCTTTGGCACAAATACAAGGGACGATCCTGCACACAAGCGTGTAGGGCCTACACCCTTTGGCACAAATACAAGGGACGATCCTGCACACAAGCGTGTAGGGCCTACACCCTTTGGCACAAATACAAGGGACGATCCTGCACACAAGCGTGTAGGGCCTACACCCTTTGGCACAAATACAAGGGACGATCCTGCACACAAGCGTGTAGGGCCTACACCCTTTGGCACAAATACAAGGGACGATCCTGCACACAAGCGTGTAGGGCCTACACCCTTTGGCACAAATACAAGGGACGATCCTGCACACAAGCGTGTAGGGCCTACACCCTTTGGCACAAATACAAGGGACGATCCTGCACACAAGCGTGTAGAGCCTACACCCTTTGGCACAAATACAAGGGACGATCCCGCACACAAGCGTGTAGGGCCTACACCCTTTGGCACAAATACAAGGGACGATCATGCACACAAGCGTGTAGGGCCTACACCCTTTGGCACAAATACAAGGGACGATCCTGCACACAAGCGTGTAGGGCCTACACCCTTTGGCACAAATACAAGGGACGATCCTGCACACAAGCGTGTAGGGCCTACACCCTTTGGCACAAATACAAGGGACGATCCTGCACACAAGCGTGTAGGGCCTACACCATTTGGCACAAATACAAGGGACGATCCTGCACACAAGCGTGTAGGGCCTACACCCTTTGGCACAAATACAAGGGACGATCCTGCACACAAGCGTGTAGGGCCTACACCCTTTGGCACAAATACAAGGGACGATCCTGCACACAAGCGTGTAGGGCCTACACCCTTTGGCACAAATACAAGGGACGATCCTGCACACAAGCGTGTAGGGCCTACACCCTTTGGCACAAATACAAGGGACGATCCTGCACACAAGCGTGTAGGGCGTACACCCTTTGGCACAAATCTACACTGTTTCACCGATCTAAACCAGAATTTGTATACTTCCCTTTGGAACCCTGCGAGTAACACTGTCTACGTGACATTTCGGACAGACCACTCCATTCCCTGCATTTAGGCCCTTTGGCACAAATCTACACTGTTTCACCGATGTAAACCAAAATTTGTATACTTCCCTTTGGAACCCTGCGAGTAACACTGTCTACGTGACATTTTGGACAGACCACTCCATTCCCTGCATTTAGGCCCTTTGGCACAAATCTACACTGTTTCACCGATGTGAACCAAAATTTGTATACTTACCCTTTAGAACCCTGCGAGTAACACTGTCTACGTGACATTTCGGACAGACCACTCCATTCCCTGCATTTAGGCCCTTTGGCACAAATCTACACTTTTCCACCGATGTGAACCTAAATTTGTATACTTACCCTTTAGAACCCAGCGAGTAACACTGTCTACATGACATTTCGGACAGACCACACCATTCCCTGCATTTAGGCCCTTTGGCACAAATCTACACTGTTTCACCGATCTAAACCAGAATTTGTATACTTACCCTTAGGAACCCTGCGAGTAACACTGTCTACGTGACATTTCGGACAGACCACTCCATTCCCTGCATTTAGGCCCTTTGGCACAAATGTACACTGTTTCACCGATCTAAACCAAAATGTGTATACTTACCCTTTTAAACCCTGTAACACAGTCTACATGACATTTCTATCTGACCACCCCATTCCCTGCATTTAGGCCCTTTGGCACAAATATACGCCGTTTCGCCGATTTGAACCAACATTTGTATACTTACCCTTCGGAACCCTGCGAGTAACACTGTCTACATGACATTTCGGACAGACCACCCCATTCCCTGCATTTAGGCCCTTTGGCACAAATCAACGCCGTTTCACCGATGTGAACCAAAATTTGTATACCTACCCTTCGGAACCCTGCGAGTAACACTGTCTACATGACATTTCGGACAGACCACTCCAGACCACCAATACAGCCACCACATGGGATATAATCAACGAGCTCCCCTTTCGAGGGAGGCTTTTGCCCTTCTAGGGACACTACAGGCTTTATTTATTCATTCAATACAGCCAACTGATAGTTCATACATTAGGTTATTTTTTGACACAATTTCCATACCGGTTTAGGTACTTGTCGCTTAGTGGGACGAGTTTGAATATTCACTCATGGCAAAAATTCCGTCCTTGGGTGTTCAGCCACGTTGTCGCAAAGTGTTCCAATTCCTCGTCTGATGCGAACAGTCGGTTTCTAAAGTAGTCCCTCAAGCAAGGAAACAGGTGAAAGCCGGTTGGAGCGAAGTCCGGGTTGTAGGAAGTTTGGTCAATGATGTCTCAGCGATACCGCTTCTACAGCAAGGTGGTCTTCTGGGTTGTATGAGGTCACGCGTTGTCATGAAGGAAGATGACGCCCTTGGTGAGAAGTCTTGGGTGCGGTTACATGTTACGCCCATAAAAATCGAATATCCAGTTTCCCAAACGAGTCGCCATTAGTCGTTTGCCTACAAATAGCGCTGCAGGTGGCAGGTGGCAGAAACTCTGCACAGTTATCAAACATATGAATTCGAATTACCTTACACTACTCATTTCTCTCTAGAGCCTCCGTGGCACAAGCGGCAGCACGCCGCGCCGGCCTCTCACCGCTGAGTCCGTGGTTCAAATCCCAGTCAGTCCATGCGAGATTTGTGCTGGACAAAGCGGAGGCAGACAGGTTTTCCCCGCCACAAATTTCATTCCAGCAACACTCTCCACTGTCATTACATTTCATCTGTCATTCATTTAATCCTTGCTCCAAAGGAGTGCGACAGGCTTCGGCAGCAGGCACAGTTCATATCCTCGCCGCTAGATGTGGGCTTCATTCATTCCATTCCCTGATCCGGTTGGTCGACTGGAAGCAGACTGTGGATTTCATTTTCACTCACATCTCTATAAGAGACGAAACTCCATGAATGCTGACCTTGTAACCTTAGTTCCTGATCGCCCCCCGTATTGTGCAACATATGCTCCTCTCATTTGTTTCGTGCCAAAGTGCCGGGAGTGCAAGATGAATGAATGAACGAAAGAACGATCGAAGAAACGAACACACAAACAAATGAGCAAAGGAAGAGAGGAACAAATAAATAACATTTATTTTGGGGAATATCATCCCGCGTCCCGCTCCAACTGAAGCTCTGAGCAAAAGTATTCTTGGGATTGGAAAGGAGGTCGTTCCAGCCCCCAGACCAGAATCAATAAATTTTCTTGGTAGTACTAGGAATCAAACTAGAACCACCGGGGAGGCAACCAAGAATGCCAGCCGCTACAACGAGAGGTTGATTAAGCGTTTGTTCAAGGATTATATGCATAGGGCTAAAAAAAAACTATTTGCTGCATGCAATCCACTTTCTCTAGTATTCTCTTCCACTTTCTTTTACATAAAATAGCAATATATTAAACTAGCGGACCCGTGCGAAAACTTTTGCATAATGGGTGGTGTGCGCCCCATGTGTACAGACTACCCGCCCGGCTCTAATGCTATGTGGGCTGTACGCGATACTGTTCAGGCAGGGGCTATCGTCTTGTTTATTTGTTTAAAAGCACTTTATAAATAAATGTATATATATATAGGCCTACATGTTTCCGTTGACTTTTCAGGAAATGCATGATTTTTCCTGAACTATTGAGACGATTTGAAAGATTTTGGTACAACAACACCTTTTAACTCCCTCTGGTTTAGGAGCTTGAGTTTTGTGAAACATACACCTTAGCGTATTATATAATGAGATAACATTGTAATACATTACATTAAATAACAATGCTTAAAATAATTACCTAACGAAGTATTCAATCCCACGATGCACTTGCAAAGACCCTGAAACCATCCGAAAATATAATTAACTAGCTGTACCCGGCACGCGTTGCAATGCCAATCAAAGAAAGTGTTGGCGTTGCAATTTTGTTTCTTGAAGTGCTTTTGGATACACAATACGTTTTTCAATTTCCATTAAGTGCCTCTAAACTATCGTAACATGGTTTAACTAATATATAAACATTCGTGGGAGCGTGCAGAACAACTCACCAATGTTTCATCGCAATCCGATGAATGGCATATGAACGCATATGAATTTTGTTTAAACGATTCGTACGCTGTCACTGATTTATTGAGTCTACTCGTGCGTTACCAACAGTGAAATGGATTTACTAAGTTAGGAACCTTCACGTAAGTGTCCACAACAACTCATCAAAGTTTCATCGCAATCGATGAATGGTGTATGAACGCATACGGGACTTTGTTGAAACGATTCGCGTGTCGTCGCTCATTTGTTGAATATACTCGTGCGCTACCCATATAAATTGGATTTACTAAGCCAGGAACCTTCCCTGAAGTTTACACAACATCTCACCCAAGTTTCATTCCAATGGGTTGAATGGTATATGAACGCATACGGGACTTTGTTGATACGAATCGCACGCCATTTTGTTGAAGCTGTGCCAAAGAGCCTAAATACAGGGAATGGAGTGGTCTGTCCGAAATTTAAAGTGGACAGTGTTAACCGCAGGGTTCCAAAGGGTTAGTAAACAAATTTTGGTTTAGATCGGTGAAACGGTGTAGATTTGTATAAATAACAGACAAACAAACCAACATTGAGTTTTATATATTGAACCCAACGGGGTTAGGCTGACTGGTGTCGAACGTGGATCTCAGAGATAGTGAGCTCAGAATTGAGGTTCCGGCAGGGAACGAACACGAGATCTTTTGAGGGAGTTTTAGTTGTAAAAACCCCTAGAGGAATTAAATATTAAATCACTGTTGTGATATCAACTAATGCTGACATTATTTATTAATATAATGCAGGGAATATTAGTAGAATACAGCATTATTGGGCTGTATGAAGCATACTACTCTGGACGTGAGCACAGAAGTTGGAGCGTTTGACGTTTTGCAAATGACTCGAGGAGAGTGGGAGGAGATTCTTGGAGCCTTGTCACTCTTTCTGTCCTACTTAAGTCGTCTGGAGCAGGTCAGGGGGTTAAATAATGGGCAAGTTCTTCCCCGATTCAGAATAGAAACGCTAGTGGAGTGGGAAGATACCAGTGAAAATTAATGATTACTCGTGATTGGAGCAACGCAGTGACATGAGAGTTGCCCACATGTAAATGTTTAGCCGGGAGGCTAATTATCAAGCCATTAAACAGTGAAATCGAGGCATATTTAATGGAATGCGCAAGGACACAGTATTTTTGGTGTTAGCGGCGTGATCTGACTAGGTCGCCGGGGGTTTTTAGGTGACGCGGCGTCCCCACGCTATGGCAAAGGCAATTAATATTAATTAATTGGCCGATCGATCCTCGAGCACGCATACAGTTTTGTGACCAGCGTGGAAAAAGGAACCATATGAATGGTATTTCAAGACCAGAATCATACTGTGAGAGAAAAGGACACTGCGGGGGAATTCGCGGTCTACTTTTTCTATTGAAACGAATATAAGGGAGTGGACTCAGGTCAGAGGGGACAGTTGTACCAGACTCTAGCGCGGAGCGAATGCTGCCCGGGTCCAGGAAAAGAACGCGCGCACAAAGACTTGAACATTTTTAGTGTTAATCAGTATATTCGCCGTGCAGTGTAATGCACAAATTGAGAACAATTAATAATATACAGTTGAACCAAGCGCTGGGCAGAGATCATGCAGCTCTGGTCCAGGAAACGGACGCGCACAAAGACTTTAATATTTCTTTATGAATTATTAAGTGTATTAGCCGTGCAGTAAAACAGGTATTAATCACATTTATTAAGGACAGTCGTGCTATTTTTGGTATAGTCGACATTACGAGCGATTATTATTGTGCACGTAGGTAAAGTACCGTGTGATAGACAAGCTAGAACATTTGAGAGTAATAATTTGTACCAGTACAATGTACAATGGTTAAGCGCTGTATGTAAAATATTGAGTAGGCAGATCTTAGGCTGCTGGACTGCGCAGAAATAAATTTTATTATGCGATCTATGAAATTTCATAGAACACCAATATAATTAACGCTCAGGACGATACGCAAGCATATTCATGCCAAATCAGGAAGTTTAACGAAGGATAATTGATAGACAGTTGGGTGAATCGATAGGAATCCATAGGCAGATAATCGAGACTTTCAATTAGGATGGGGGTAGCAGCGAGGAAGAGTTCTTCAACGCCTGCAGTTCTGATATCTTGCCAGGGAAATTCAACCAGTAAGAAGTGTAAATAGTGAAGTGATGATCTGTTAAATATCTTTAAAATTAATAGTGTAACAAGTGCTATAAAGTGTTATGTGTATAAGGAAGCAATAGCCTCAATATGGAAAAGAAAAGTGCCGTGTGTCTTGTGAGGCCAAAGTTATATAAAATGTGTGTTATCAGTGTAAGAATGTCTTGCTAATTATGCAAATGGCAGGCATTAATGGAAGGAGTGAGTGGTTGGAGTCACCTGGATAGCCAATGTAAGTACCCAAAAACCATGATTTTATAGTAGCTATAGTCCACTGTGTGTTATGTGATTTCAAAATTATAAAATGTGCCAATAAGAGTCAGTATTAGGAGGTAGAGCCTCGAATTGTTATTGTTGTTTTGATTTTAGTAGAGTTGAGATGTTTTTATACATCATTGAGTGGATCAATCGTTACCACTATTATAAAATGGCAATTCAGTTATATAAAACTTAACGTAACGAACACGGATGTTCGATTATTAAAATGGTTACGTTGTGTCGGGTTATGGTAATTCATGTCAGTAATAATAATAATAATAATAATAATTAAAAGGAATAAACGAATACATCAGGGAAAATGCTGTAAGCAAGAAATATTTATGCTAATTAGAGTATTTATCTATCCAAGCAGTAAGATAGTACATGAAGGGCTGAGAAAAGCAGTTTAATATCAGAGTATATTGTGTTAATGGGAATATAATTATGCAAGAATCTAGGAAATGGAAGAGTTTAATAGTGAATTGAATTTGCAGCTTGTGAATAAGCTTGTAGAGTATTTGATAGATTTCTCTTACTAATTAAAGGATGAGATCATTGCATGGGGTCATGGAAGCCAGGTAGTCTATCGACGTGTGAAATCTCGTATAGCCTAGGGCGTACAGAGATATTTAGTATGTGCCAGAGTGTATTTAGTGTTGTACCCTAACTCTGAGGATGGATATGGAAGGTTCCGGGTTCGAATCCTTCGGTATGTGAGAGGATAACAATGGAAACCTCTGCATGATCCAGATCAACCGAGAACTAATTATTGAATGATTCAGCTCCTGAGAGGCGAATCTAATTGGCGGCAGCACGTGCCTGACCGTAGCAGTTAAAGATACCGGCTAGCCAGTTCGACCAGTGTTTGATGAATCTCGTTCCTTCATATAATGAAATGGACCTATTGAGGACAGTTATTAATATCCTAAGGTTAGGAATAAATGTTTAAACTCGACCATAACCTAAATTGCATACCATTCAGTTTAAATCATATGGGATATATGGGTCATTGTGACTACACTATTGTAATTAAAATTACAAGTTACTGCTTGGAGGTAAAAGAGAGAATGGAAAGCGAGACGGAGCTAGTGGAGGACGGAACGAGGATTTCGTTACCGCCCGCCTTAGCCCATTATGCAGGAAGAACCCAGGGGGAGACGTTTAACGAACCTTGAAGGTTGACATTTAAAAGGGACAAACTTTGAAGCCCTGTTGTTAATGAAAGAGAGTCATTGTTGTATTGTATAATGAATTTGTGTGGTTTGAAACACATTGATAATTAAAGATCATTCTGATGATTTAATATTTAGCAAACTTACGAATGGTTGGAAGTTACATTTTATACTGACACTGACACTTAGTTATGCAGCTTGGCCCCTGATGCCATAGGCTATGCCCTCGCAAGGGTAGCCTAATATACCATCCGACACAGCGGTAACGAAAGTTTTGAAATTGAAATCACAACGGCATGCAGTGGAACTATAGAAAAAGGGAACGGTAGGGGTATATTTACATGTAATTGTGGAGTTGCAAGTAGATTTGATGTGCAACCAATGAATTGGCTGATGCATGGTACAGCATTTTTGGTGGGAAGAGAGAAACAAAACACAAAGGTACACATAATGTAAAGTAAGATGTGTTGTGAGAAACAATTAATCTTGTGAAATTAAAGAGTTCACACCAGGTGACATAAGATAATAAGTACAGTTTTTGTGGAAGTTACATGTGCATCAGGGTACTTGAGAGTGAATGTTGAAGTCAATCTCAGGGTAAATGATTGAATAATCATATGAATTTATAAGGATAAAGTGTGAATAATTAGTGGATTGTGGGAGTAATTTTTCTTTGTTTTTGTATTATGCTTGTTGGGATTGTGTTTTTATGTGTTTGAAGCCATGATTTAGTGCTGAATTAAAGTCTTTAGAATAGAGTTGTGCTTTATCATTGTAGAGTTACCGACAGTAGTGACTACGTGGGCTAAAGCGCTGCGTTAGGTCAAGGGGCCAAGCTCTCTGCTGACTCGGTAGACGCGTGGGTTCGAGCCCCACCGTCGGCTGTCCTTGAAATGGTTTTCCGTGGTTTCCCATTTTCAACACCAGGCAAATGCTGGGACAGTACCTTCTGACAGGCCACGGCCGCTTCCTTCCACATCATTGCCCAGTTTCATTCATCTTCATCCATTCCATCTCTCATCCCGACGCGCAGGTCGCCCACGGGCGTCGACTAGAAAGACCTGCACTCGGCCTCTCAGGAGGCTACACGACAAAAAAAAAAAAAATTGTAGAGTTGATTCCTTTTAGTCTCAGATCAAAATATGCAACTGCTCAGTGGGTGGACGGTACACGCCTGAGAACTGATGCTAGCTGGAGGCAGAAGCATGTTTTCCATGGAGATTACTCACATGGGTACAATATATAGGTAACCATACAATAATACGTTGTCTCCTGAGTACTGAGCGATGTCACTTCTCATACGCATGCAGATTATACACTCTGCTATTTCCATACCGTCGGGGTCGGAAAAGAACAAGAGTTAGCTTACTGTTATTTAATTAGCGTATGGCTTTTAGTGCCGGGAGTGTCTGAGGACATGTTTGGCTCGTCAGAGGCTGTAGCTACTTCAAGCGGACACCCATGGGGTGAGCTACAAGTTCCGTTCAATTTCAAGTAGTTCCAACTTTCACTACCATATGTCACTGACACCTAGTGGTGAACGTTGGAATTTGATAGAGCGTTTCAACGAAATCTAACCTAGAAATTTAGTTTCACACAAGTTTAGTTAGTGGAAGGATCATTTACATGCCATAAATCTATGACATGGGACCGCCGGCTTTTCTTCCCCTCCGAAGTAAGACATACTGAAGGATTTTAATGCTCTTAAAAATCCAATGACTTCGGCCCGGTTTGAACCCGTGATCTTGGGCACAGCAGTTCAGCGTGCTACCAACTACGTCACCGAATTCGCTAAGAGTTAACTAAGGAAGGCCGACAGGAAAGATGACAGAAAGGAGCCCGGCATAAGTAAATGGAAGGAATGCCGGACTCAGTTGGGGTCCCGTGGTCTCCAACCCAAGTCCCATCAGTTATGAGCCTCTGTGGGCTAAGATAAAGGCAGAAAGGGCGTGCACTGCAGAGGTTGTGAAAGTTACTAGTCTGAATGTTGGTGGGTGTATCCAATACTCAGTGCGAGATGTGTCACTCTTTGCACGCCTGCTGCCTCATTGTTCGCGGTTCGTAGAACATACAACGGTCTTGCGATGACCCAGTCATTGTTCATGGTAGTGGTTTCCATACGCGTGTCAACAGCTCAGTTCTGATCGCTAAATTATAGCCATGCGCAAAAAGATCTAACCTACATTACTGTACTTCCAAACAGAGAGTTTGTGCTTCAATTGGAGGGCTTGGACATGGTGGTGATTTAGCCCCGTGGTGCTGGGGTAGAGCGCCTGCCGCTCACCCGGAGGCCCCGGGTTCGATTCCCGGCTCCGTCAGGGATTTTAAAACTGACGTGAGGGTTGGAACAGGGTGCACTCTGCCTCGTGTGGACAATTGAGTAGCTGTCTGACAGTGAGGCAGCGCCCCGATAACGAAAACCAAGATTAACGGCCGAGGGGACCAGATGCGCTGATCACGCGTCACCCCAATATCTGCTGGCCAAATGGCTGGGCAGCGGTCGCTTGGTCGGCCTAGGCCCTTCATGGGCTGTATAGTGCCAGGGGTTGACTTTTTTTGTGTGTACTTATGAGTGTCTGATGTTGCTGTTGTTGTTTTTTGAGTCTTCAGTCTTTTGACTGGTTTGATGCAGCGCTCCATGCCGCCCTGTCCTGAGCTAATCGTTTCATCTCTACGTAGCTATCACACCTTACATCCGAGGTAATCTGTTTAACCCTAGCATACTAACATTATTCAGTTGATGCTTAATACTAATAATACGTTAAATTTACGTACATTACGAACTGTGTGCTAAGGCAGCAATTAGTTAAATGGTTGAAATCTATATATTTAAAACAGTAAGGTGATTTTTGTTATCACGAGATAGAGAGAACGACAGAACCAATTTACTTCGTAGAGCACTCTAACGAAAGCTCTTGGCCTGTAGATTTGCAGTGTCTCTAAAATAAACAAATATAATACGGTATATTTTTAAATAAATATAGAAAATAGCAGAATTCTTGACCCTCGCGCATGCGCACAATCCGCCTGGGCTCATGACAAAATGGCGGTGAGAAGTCCATTAAAATGTAAGTTATTTAATAAGCTTCCATGTAATTGAAAACATACATTAACCAAGTTCTGACAATACAATATAATAACAGTATGAACATATACGAATGTATATTGATTTTATTGATAATGAATTGGATTATTTTCTTCAGATAGCGGCTTTTGAAGATAGTGAATGGTTGCGTCTGCATCTAAATGTGAGTGCGCGAGTAGCTATTTGGTTAAGGCGATTGACTGTGGATCCAAGGATCGCAGGTTCGTTCCCAACTCTCGCAAGTATTTTTTTTTTTTTGCCACTGAAATATTGTTTTATCAAGGAGTATTAGTAAGGTTTTATGTCAGTTAAAGATACATATTTCTACACATTTTCTGAACACGTTTTATTTCCGTTTTACCATTGCATTACAGCATGTCCTCAATACGTCGTTTGAATATCTGCAATCAGTTCCAGTAACTGACAACAGATGGCAGTACCTCGCCAATATAGTTCCAGTAACTGAGAGCAGATTGCGTCGATATATTTAAAACACAAGGCATGGCCTTGATGGCGAGTTTTCGCGTGATAGTTAAATATTGTTTTATCAAGGATTATTAGTAACGTTTTATGTCAGTTAAAGATTCCTACATTCCCTCTCAATAAGTTTTATTTCCGTTTTACCATTGCATAACAGCATGTGGTCAAAAGAGCTAATATCTGCCATCAATTGCCCATATAGTTTCAGTAACTAACAACAGATGGCAGCACCATTGCATCGATATATTTAAAACACAAAACATGGCGCGTTTTCAAGTGATGGAGAGTTATAGAGGGGAATTTTTAAGAAGGGAAACGTTGAAGAACATTAACTGACAGTTGAGTGTGTAGGCTATGTTGTTTATGTACTTTAATATTGCAATTTCTTCCCAATGCTTCGGTGGTCAAGTTGGTAGCATCCTAGACTAAAAGTTATAAATTATGCATCGTCGATATACTCTTAAATTATTAGTGAAAAGGTAGTTTTCCAGGCCCTGGCGCGTGTCCACAATTGCTTTCGCCATGAGAGACACTTGGCAAACATAATTCGTTTGAAGGGCTCCGACATCGTTGTCACTCAGCCCCATGTACTTTGGTGTGTAAGTGTAAAATTTTCTCTGATAACCCGTATTATTGTGATTACTTTGTGTATTTGTATTTGTAATTAAGGTGGGAAATGGCAAGGTGACGGCCGAGGCCTTAAGTTAGGAACCATCCCGGTATTTGCCTTGAGTGGAAGTGGGAAACCACGGAAAACCACATCTAAGATTGTCGAGGTGGGAATCAAACCTTCCTCTTCTTAGTTATACCTCTAGAGACTGAATGTGCCCCGTTTTTGCCCTCAGACCAGAATTAAATTTCTTGGCAGAGCAGGAAATGTAACCCGGGTCTCCGAGGCGATAGCCAAGAATGGGTGGGCTTCCATGTGTTAATAAGATTTTTGACATGCACGGGACATAGAATTCTAAAACAGCCTCCATTAGGGTGACTGCCGAAGTGAGTATTGAGTATATGCCTAAGCTCATTCCAGTAGTTGGCGAAGTTATTCTATGTTCCCCTGCAAAATGTACTGCCATAAACTATAACAGGTGATGGAAATAGCTTATTTAGAGCAGTTTTGTACTGTTTATATCAAAATGAAGAACGTCATTCTGCGCTGCGTTTTCAAGCTATTGCCAAACAATTATAAGGAATTTATTGTAAGCGATCAGTCTCATCGCATTCTCCTCACCAACCAACTTGAGTATGAGAGTCTCTGGACGGTCATGTTGAACTTCATTGTATAAGACAGTTGTTTAATGATTATTTGTTTAGAGTACTGAATCTAACTACGCAGTTGATTTCGGCAATGGAAGTATTTTTTGCCATTTAATATTTAGCGGCTCCGATATTGCAGGTCACTATAGTGTTATCGAATAATACGAAGCCACATTTAAAATCCAATATAAATAGGCCATTTCAGAAACAATTCCAGATGTTATGCAGTACAGTGAAAGGTCTTTGACGATCAAATGTAAACATTGTTCTACATTGTATTTCTCTTGCGTAAAATCTACGCGCGGTTACTTTGGCCTTTACTGTTGTGATGGTAAAATTGATCTGCTGAAATATAAAATATTTGCCAAGCTGCAACAATGCAATGATATTAATTTTAAAGTCTGTCTGTCTGTCTGTTAGGTAGTCAGCCCGAAGGCTGGTTGGATCCTCAAAAAGTACCGCCGTTACGTTATGTGAGTAGATACCCACAAAAACCCAAGGCAGCGCTATTTTGAGGCGTTCTAGGCAAGAAGAGGAGTGAGGTAGTTTGCCATTGCTTTCCTCACTGAGTCAGAACAGTAGTCCTAACCCTATGAGTTGAACCTTTCACAGCATTCACAGGCACTGACTGTGCCCCGAATGCCATTACTAAGCACCATCCATACCTCAGTAGCTTCCATATAATCACAGCCATGAGTGAGACTGAGACATCGGTGAAAAGCCACCTTTTACTCTAGCCTGTGCCAACTGACAAATGCAAAAGTACTGTATTCATCAAGAGATGGGGAACATTGAACTTATATCCAGTAGTTCAAACACATACATCAGCGTTAACATATTGGCGAACAGGTGTGCGAGTGTAAACTTTTCTCTGATAACCTGTGTTAATGTGATGGCTGTGTTGATGTGTGCATTTGTAATTAATGTGGGGAATGGGGAGTTAACGACCGAGGCTTTAAGTTAGGAACTATCCCGGTATTTGCCTGGAGTGGAAGTGGGAAACCACGGAAAACCAAATCCAAGATTGTTGAGATGGGAATCAAACTTTGCTCTTCTTAGTTTTGCCTCACGATTGCGCCCCGTTCCAGTCCTCAGACCAGAATTAAATTTCTTGGCAGAGCGGGGATCGAACCTGGAATCCGGGGCAATAGCTCAGAATGTAGCCTTAAGAATGGGCTTCCCTGTGTTAATACGATCTTTGACAAGCACTGAACATATAATTCTAAAACTCCCTCCATTACTGTGGCTGGCGAAGTGAGTCTATGCTCATTCCAGCAGTGGCGAAGTGATTCTATGCTCCCTTGCATAATTTACTGTCATGGAAATACAAAGTATTGTACCTTCAACAGGTGATGGAAATTCATTATTTACAGCAATTTCATTCTGTTTATTTCAAAATGAAGATCGTCATCCTGAGTTGCGTTTGCAAGCAAATTGCAAAAATTGCAAGGATTTTATTATTGGCGATCAATCTCATCGCATTATCATCAGCAACCAACTTGAGAATGGAAGTATTCATTGTATATGTGAATATTATTGTTTATTGATTATTTGTTTAGAGTGCATAACAATGGGTCTAACCACGCAGTTGATTTTGGCAATGGAAGTAAGTTATTATTTGCCATTTAATATTTGGCGGCTACGTTGATGCAGGCCACTATAGTTTTATATAAAATGACGTTAATTTGGGCAGAAATACTGCTATAAATAAACCCATTTGACGAAATAGAACATTAGCCGCAAAAAAGTGGGAAATCGGAGAAAAATACGAAGCCACTTTTAAAATCCAATATAAATATGGCATTTCAGAAACAATTCCAGATACTATGCCGTTACAGTTTAGGGTCCTTGACGAACAAATGTAAACATTGTTCAGCACTGTATTTCTCTTGCGAGAAATCTACACTTGGTTACTTTGACCTTTGCTGTTGTAATGGTAAAATTAATCTGAATAAATATAAAATATTTGACAGGCTTTAACAATTATTTTTCACTGGAGATGATATCTCAAGGAATTCCAGAGGGACTAATCGGTAGTACAATGCTATGTCCTTCGTTTCATGGCGCAGCGGTCAAGCTGTATGCCTCTCACCAAGGCGGATCGGGTTCGATTCCCGGTCAATGCATGTGAGATTTTTGATGTGAAAGGCCATGTCCTGTGGTTCGGATTCCACGTTAAACGGAGGTCCCGTGGCTTATGATCGCGAGATTAACGGTCACGTTAAACTGCAAGCTTCCTTCCTTCCTTCGTTTCATTTGGTGCCAATGTTACTGTGCCACACGCACACGGTCCACATTGTTTTAAAATGTATGGAATTGCAAATCATCGCATTTCTTCGTTATATTCCAAAAATATAAGCGATGGTTTGCGGCCAGTTGTATTAGACTCATCCGAGTTCTTGAATCCCTTGGAACTAAACGACTGGCCGCCACATACTCCAAACGCTTGGCCCGTTATGCTGCTTAGAAATCTGAACGGTTCCCAAGGACTCCTAAATGCAACCATATTGCTTGGATTTGGAAATAATAGGTGCAGTTAAAATTAGGCTGAGATGTCTAATCCTTCGACTTGATTTAACACCATCCGATAAAACACTATCATTTTCTTTTAAGAGGCAATATTTTCCAATTCATTTGGCATACTTTATCACAATCAATAAAGCTCAAGGAGAAACTCTGGAACGCATAGGCCTCAATTTGCCCCAACAATTTTTCAGTCACGGCCAGCAGTATTTTGCAATGTTGAGAGTGCAATCTTTTGACGCCCTCATAGTTTCAATAGAGTCAAAAAATAATCGTACAAAGAATGTACAGTAGGCCTATATAAGAAAATTCTTCAGTAAATATTTTTCTATTGACCGTCATGTTTTGACGGGTTTCAACTAGTTAATATTATATTTCGTATGTAACACTATAAACACTGAATCCTCTGTGGTCTTGGAAGTTTAATACGCCAAGTTCCATCTTAAATACAACCAATACCAAAGTCGTTTACATTGACGTAAATAACAATACGTAATCTCTCCAGCTTCTTAAACTGTCTCTGGCTTTTTTGTTTTTATAATCCCTCTGAAGTGATGAGACATCAAATTCCCCACCTCTTTGTTATTGCCACGGAGAAACCAATATGTTGTTAAATTCAAGGATAGTATCCTGGCAACTCTGCCCCATGATTATGCCTCTAGAACTGATTGGCATTAATAACTAAAGCATTGACATCACCACTACAGACCAGTAGAAGAACTGCTGGATGATGGTGGGGTGGGGACAGATATAGAGAGAATTCTAAGCAGTTACATTATTCATACACGTCAATTTTACGTAGGCTATGTTAGTATTGTAGGGTTAACACATTCCTACAGTTCTTGTCTTCGACCCTTCCTTACATAACTAAGTTCACTATTCCTGGGTGTCTTAGTATGTGTCCTACCAACCTATCTCTTCTCTTCATTAGCAGTCGCCAGAAACATCTCTGCTCTCCCACTCGTCTTAATACCTCTTCATTTGTAACCCTATCGACCCATCTGATCTTCATCATTCTCGTGTAACACCACATTTTAAACGCTTCAATTCTCCTCTTTACTGTTGCGTCAACAGTCCAAGTTTTACTCAGAACGCGACGCTCCAGACAAAGGATTAAAAAAAACCAACAACAACTAGAGTACTTTTTTTAAACGGACGAGCTAGAATATAACACATACATGGAGGATTTACACCTAAACATTTGAGCTTTATATGTTGAAACGGTCCTGAAAGGAAAATGTTATATCCGGAAAGTCTGCCTCGTTGCGTAGTGGCTAGCATTCTTGGCTGTCACCGCGGAGGTCCGGATTCGATTCCTGGCTCTGACAAGAAATTTAATTCTAGCTGGAACGGGGTACACCCAACCTCGTGAGGCAAAAATGAAAAAAGGCGGCTTCGAATCCTCGCTCGCTCTATTCTGTGAAGGCATTTTCGGAAGTATCGATGACCTGTCAAGATTTATGTGAGGTACTGGTTCACTTCACCATGATTCTGGTCGACCCAGTCACCTAGGGATTGTATCAGCTTTTTCTTTGTCAATTGTCCTCGAGAATCATCTTCCCATTGTGTTGCCATCGATCCATTCTGTGGTTGATAGCTAGCTCCTTTGCCCGCTCCCTTCCCAGCTCTCCTTGGGCAAGGACAAGGGACAAGGTAGGTGCCCCGGAACTAAAAATAAGTACATTCGCAGCAGTTTCCTGGAGGGAGTCTGGAAAACCCCCGAGAAAGATCTCACACAGGATAGCCCCTGTCAGCGCTGGGATGTAAGCAGTGATGTGTAAAATAAGTACTACTCTTTAATTGTCGACTTTCCTCAACCATCCTGGAAGTGGTTTTCCGTGGTTTCCCCACTTCTATTTCAGGCAAATGCAGGGAAGGTTCCTAACTTAAAGCCAAGGCCGCTTGCTACCCAAATCCCACATCAATTACAAATACACACACTACCACAGACATCACAGTGACACAGGTTATCAGACAAACTTTACACACACCCAAGTGCACGGGCTACATGACCATGATGTCACAAAGATGTCCGGCTCCGTGGCTATGCGGTTGGCAACCAAGCGGATGGGTCCCGGGAATTTAATATCTTACAATTAATTTCCCTACTCGGGAACTGGGTGTTTGTGACGTCTTCATAAATAAAATTAAGAAAATCAAAGTAGGCTAAACAGAAAAAAGTAAAACGGAACAAGTAAAGTGTAGTAAAAGAAACAAAACTAAATAATCAACAACAACTAATATCCAGAAGAACATTTTAGCGCAACATTGGAATCAAAGATTTGTCCTGTTTTTAGAACATTCCATTACCATAGGATTCCTCATCTTCCTTTTGAGCACTAGCATCCATTTTACTATTGTTCCATGTTCTATTGCCTTTGCTTTAACGCAGCCTGTTTCTTAAAAGTTAGTTTGTTGGTTCCTCAGTTTAGGGGCTGCGACAGCGAGGTCATGTAACCCCGTGTTCTTTGGGTGTGGGTAGAATCTGTCTGATAACCGGTGTTAATTGTGATGGCTATATTAGTGCGTGTCATCTTTGTTTATGAAATGCCTATGTCAGCGACTTTCAAAACATGAAAAAAAGGTTGAAATGCTAAGACAACATTTCGACAACAAAAAATGAGAGTTCTGAGGATATCTAAAATTGTAGTAAAAATTTAAATTTCTTCATTTTAATGATGTTTAAGAAATAAACAGTTTTTCTTTGTTTACCGAAAATGTTATTTTTGTGACAAGAGGCCCTTTACAAATGAAAATGAAAATCCACAGCCTGCTTCCAGTCTCCGACCGGGTCAGGAATGGAATGAATGAAGCCCCCATCTAGCGGCGAGGATATGAACTGTACCGGCTGCCGAAGCCTGTCGCACTCCTCTGGGGCAATGATTAAATGAATGACAGATGAAATGAAATGATAGTTGAGAGTGTTGCTGGAATGAAATTTTGACAGGGAAAACCGGAGTACCCGGAGAAAAACCTGTCTGCCCCCGTTTTGTCCAGCATAGATCTCACATGGAGTGACCGGGATTTGAACCACGGACCCAGCGGTGAGAGGCCGGCGTGCTGCCGCCTTAGCCACGGAGGCTTTCCCTTTACAAATAAGTGATTCAATTATTGAAATATGTTATACATTTCCATAGTACTTTAGTAACACGCAGCCATATATCTTATTGGTAAACTGTAAAAATTTGAACTTTTTGTGTGTCATAGTGCATTGTTAGCTTATCTAAACTGCAAAGTTCTCTTCAGGGGGGATGTAACCCATGAGGGGTCAAAATATCAAAATTTTGAAATGTGAGTTTTTTGAGTTTTATATTTTGTGTAAACATATCAAGCTCATTACTCAACTGGAAGTATTTTTAGCCTACTTTTCACATTTTGCAAAAATGAGGAAAAAGTAGACTTATGAGATCGGGCAAATGTGTGTCTGTCTGTCTGTCTGTCTGTCTGTCTGTCCTTCTGTCTGTCTGTCTGGCTGTGTGTGTGTCCCCCCCCCCCTATCAACTCCTAAACGGCTGCAGCAATCGAAACAAAATTTGGTAGGAGTAAAGATCTATACCTGAATATCTCACGGCCATATTTGAAAATGATGTCAGTGCTACCAACTGCTAAAAAAACACAATTGAAATTTGAGCTCCATGTTGGATATCTTGGAAAGTATGAATGGGAGCGATTTCAAAATTGGCACACGTACAGATCATAATATTTCAGTTTAATTTCCAGGAGGCTAAACATGGCAGTGTTGCCAAAATGATTATAAGCCTCCTGATAGGTCCAATTTTTAAATGCATATAACTTCTATACTATCAATTGGAATTCAACCAAATTTCGTATGTTGTATGTGTACATAACCAGATATGACTGAGCGTATTCTTAAGACCTAACAGGGCTGCCAACTGTTAATAAATGCTCCTAATATTTTTTTTATCCAAATACCAATATATCAGAAAGTATGCAAGCCGACAGCTTTAAACTATGCACACGTATAGTACCTGACATTCTATATTAATTTGGAGTAACTTATATACGTCAGTGCTACCAACATGATTCTAAGCCTGCTGACAGGTCCAACTTTAAATACATGTAACTTCCATACTATCATTTGGATTTCAACCAAATTTCGTATGTGCTATGTGTACCATAACATATATGACTATTCGTATTCTAAGGAGCAACCAGTGCTGCCAACTGTTAATATGTGCTGTCCCTATTTTTGTTACCCTAATATCAATATATCAGAAAGTATGCAAGCCAATAGCTCTAAACTTTGCACACGTATCCTGGCATTCTAGACGAATTTGAAGTAACTAATATACGTCAGTGCTGCCAACATGATTCTAAGCCTGCTGATAGGTCCAATTTTAAAATGCATGTAACTTCTATACTAACTAATGGATTTCATTCAAAATTGGCACAACAATAGATCATATTATTTCAGATTATTTCTGACCAATACATGCATGACATTGTTGCCAACATGATTTTACGCGCGCAGTTAGATCCAATGTTTAACTACATGTAACGTCCATGCTATTCATTGGACTTCAACCAAATGTTGTATTTTGTACCTTAAGAGACGGAACTAAGAATATATTCAGTCATCAGGGCTGCCAACTGTAGTGCTCTATTAGGATACATTATGCCAGGTATACAGTATTTCGAACTAATTGGAAATTTCGATATTAGCAACTTAATTTCGTCATTGTTCTAGATAGGTTCATATTATGTAGAATAACCATTGGCATGAAAAGTAGGCTGTATAGTTCTTCACGGAACTTCTTGTTTTAAATGAATTTATATCTGATGCTGCATGCCTATAGACAAAGTTACTTAAATGTGAGTAAAAGAACATATCCAACTTTCAAATGTTGTTTTCTCAAAATCAATTTGTCCACCACATACAGTAGGTACACTTTTCTCTGAAACCCTAAATGCTACATAACTGAAAATTTCAGGGATTGTTTATTGTGGGATTTTACACACATTTATGTAGAATAATGCTTCTATTTAACCATTTGTAGAATTTGTATGCATTTACATTCGTATTTTCATTGAGGTTTATAGAATCCAAAATTCAAATGACCATAAAATAAAGAACTTTCATGGTATTCGGATAATTATACATAAAGTTAGAGATAGTAACATATATTTAAACTAGTTAAAAGCTTAGGCAGTGACTGTACTGATGCGATTTTGCCACCCAGGATAGTTGTTGCTTGCCACCTAATAGATCAAACACCGTTAGACAACTGTACAAATGAATATCTATGACTTTTGTCATTATTCCAGATTTTCCCGTATTGATTATGATATATTACACCAATATCCACTTTACAATACAAAAATGTTTTTATACGATGTCCTTCCACTCTTTCTTCAGGGGGGGGGCGTGGTGGCTCAGCGGTCCAGCTGTATGCCTCTCACCAAGGCGGACCGGGTTCGATTCCCGGTCAATGCATGTGAGATTTTCGATGTGAAATGCCATGTCCTGTGGTTCGGATTCCACGTAAAACGGAGGTCCCGTGGCTTATGATCGCGAGATTAACGGTCACGTTAAACTACAAGCTTCCTTCCTTTCTTTCTTCAGCTTTCTTCAGTCAAACACATTAATGATTCTCATATGACTTTAAAAAAATCCTTTTACAATCGTCAAAGTTATTTAAAAATGGACATAGGCCCATCGTCGTTGAAATCCCAAAACGACGAAGGGCCTATGACCTGACCTTCTGCACATAGTCGAATTCCTTAAGTATTTTATGTCAATTTTTAAATAACTTTGACGATTGTAAAAAGATTTTTTTTAACAAGATCAACACATAGACTGTCATATGAGAATCATTAATGTGTTTGACTGAAGAAGGCTCACAGAGCCGAAACATGTATCTAAGAGTGTAAGGACATCGTATAAAAACATTTTTGTATTGTTAAGTGGATATTGGTGTAATACAACTGTACAAAGTTTCAATGCTCAATGTTTTAAATTGTGAACTCGGTGAACATTTAAAGCCAGCTATGCATTTTCGGTTACATCCCCCCTTAAGCCGGAAGTAATTTTGAAAACATACATATTGACACTCTTCCGGGTCTTCTAGCTTTTCAACTTTTGGCACAATATTGTCAAAATAGCTTAACTTACGTTTTTGCTAAACTGGGTCCATATAGTGTCATTTAAAAAAAAATGTTTTCAACATTAAGGGGGCTCATACACTGCGAGTGGTAGTTTTTGCACACAGTTAACAATTAATAATAATAATAATAATAATAATAATAATAATAATAATAATAATAATAATAATAATAATAATATCGTATGGACTCGAGTGCTGGGTGCAAGCTTTGCTATTTGACACCCAGAGGGTAGCTTGCATGTCGAATTTCGTTGTTCCTTGACTATGAAAGTCAAGGAGGTTAGATGTTATATATCTAAGCTCCTTGAACACTATAGCGCTTTGTAGTAGAGAAATGAGGAACTTTCTGTTGGCGGAAACTCCCGAGATTAATTTTGCCATTATGAACTCGGCCTACTGAATTCAAATGTTTGACATGCCAACATCGTATGACATGCGTATCGTATTTTTGCCGCATTTAAAAAAAATCACTTACCACGGCCAGGAGCGAACCTGCAATCTTGGGGGGGTTAGTAGACCGACACGATATCCACTCACCCACGGTGTCAAGCTAGTTAACAATTAACCCATAGCTTCACTAATATGTAACATAGAATTATGAAAACTTACAAACTTATAGTTAATACATAGTGCTTTTATTTAATATAATATATTAAGGTGAGTAGTATATTAAGTATAAGAAGAAAAACTTGGATCAAGTGGAATAACAAGAAAGACGATGTGAACCTTGAGAACTTTCTCTGCATCAGGAAAGAAACTTGTAAAATTTTAAAATTGGCAAAAAGAAATTTCCACAAATCACAAATTATTCAAATTGAAGATGATTTTCAAAGACACAAAACAAGGGATTTCTATGAAACTTTTAAGCACCAACTGTCCAAATACGTCACCCCTACTCTTCACATCCGAGGATCTGATGGTAAACTTAATCTCAATAATAAAGACTGTGCTAAAGCCTTTGGAGAATATTTTGAAACCCTTTTGAACACGGACATACCTACTGAACAACTTGCTTTCTATCCTAGTGTTGCATACCACGACAGCTCACCACCCTCTGTCGAAGAAATAACACAAATCATCAAGGGGCTAAAAAATAATAAGGCCTCTGGGGAGGATAGTATTGTGGCTGAATTATGAAAATATGCAGATAATGACTCCATCATTTGTCTCCAGAAAACCATTGAAGAAATATGGCATAGTGAAAAATCGCCGGAGGATTGGACTTCCGCCATCATTCATCCTATACATAAGAAAGGGGATAAATCCGACCCAAATAATTATAGAGGTATTTCACTGGTATCGGTAACGTACAAAATATTTGCAAGGGCTCTTCTGAACAGAGCAGAACCGATATTAGACCGTCTGTTAGGGGAATATCAAGCTGGTTTCAGGAAATCAAGATCCTGTCCTGAACAAATTCATAACATTAGGACCATAATTTCCTACTGTACGGTACGATCAAAACCTTATGTTGTGATTTTTGTGGACTTTCAAAAGGCTTATGATTGCATTCATAGAGACAATAATTAACACCTTACCTGAGTTTGGCCTAGACAATAAATCAATTAATTTGTTCAAAGCAATCTTAGAAAACACCATTTCTAAGGTCAAATTTCGTGGTGAATTGTCCGAAGCCTTTGCAATCAAGACTGGCTGTAGACAAGGTGATCTGGGATCACCGATGCTGTTCAACTGTGTCTTGGAAAAAATTATAAGAGAATGGTTAACAATCTTACCAAATAATTATGGTATTCGAATTGGTTATAAAAAAGAAGACCTGAATATAAACTGTCTCGCTTTTGCAGATGACATTGCTTTGTTCGCTAATACAATGGAAGAGGCCACTGACCAACTTTATAAACTACAAACCATAGCTGCTAAAACTGGACTTAAAGTGGCCTTCCATAAAACTTATTTTATCACAAATATCGAAGGTGCCTCAAAATTCATCACGATTGTTCTGCAAGGAATCAAAAAAGTCCGAAAAATTAAAAACCTAGGAGAATGGATTACCCCTAATAATTCAGAAATAGCTGCCATTGAGAGCAGATGTAACAAATTGGAAGGTGCCTTTCAAACCTGCAAAAACATTTACAAAAGTAAAAGCTTGTCCCGGAATGTCAAACTTAGTCATTATAACACAGTAATTAGGCCGTCAGCTCTGTATGCCGCAGAATGCTTACTGATGACAAACAAAGGTCCATTGAGAAAATTAGAACTTAAGGATCGGCAAATTCTAAGGAAAATATTAGGACCTATTAATGATAATGGTACTTACAGAAGAAGACATAACAATGAATTATTTGAACATATAGAAGATTTGGTGAGTGTGATGAGAAGAAGGAGAATGTCTTTCTTTGGACATTTGGAGCGGATGGAGCATCATCGACTTTCATATCGAATCCACTCATCAATATCTAAAAAAAAAAATCCTATTGTAAATGGTCGATGCAAGTTAAAAAGGACCTAACAGAAGCTCGAATCAATCAAGCTCTGGTTTGGGATAGGAACCTCTTCAGAAAGGTGGTTAAATCAACCAGTAATCTACACCCTTTAACATCTGTGATGCCTCGCACTCACTGCAAGTGGACGGAAGAAAGCAGTGCAGAACTTTCGTCAAGAATTAAGATCTACTGGCAGACAAGAAAACAAGCATTACAGTGATCATATGAGTGAAGAACATCGTGGCCCATTGATGGCCGAAACGTCAAAAAAAAAAAAAAGTATTCCGTGATTTATTGATAGGACAATATTTGTGATATTTTTAAAGTCATAAATCACAAAAAACATGATTTAACAAGAAATACCAGTCTGAATGGAATTCTTTTCTTTTCTTATAAAGAAAACTCATGAGTACCGAGGATGAACCACCATTAATGTTATATTGTCAATACTATGCTTTTTTAAAATATTTAATTTGTCTTTCAAAAATAGTTTCGTGTTAAATTTTCAAAGTAGGCTAAGTCTAAATTATTTTTAGCCTATTTTCATTTTATGAAAATAAGAGGCTCATGAGATCAGCTTTTGTCCGTGTGTCTGTCTGTGTGTGTGTTATGGTGTGTGTGTGTATCCCTAATAAATTCTAAACGGCTGGAGCGATTTCAATAAAACTTGGTAAGATCATAGCACCATTCTGGCCGACCCCGACCGTGCCCTTCAAATTTTATTGTGTCTCACCAATCCAACATGGCAGCGACGCGAAGTATAAATATTAAATGGACGTTTCTCGCGATTTAACCATCCGAGTGCAGTGAAACTTTGCACGTTAAATACTTATACAGATGTTAATCGACTGGCATCTAATTTATTACAATTGTTTTCATAACCACAGGATGGCAGCTGTGCGAAATTTTAAAATCTCGTTTTTATTACTTCTTGTGTCCTAATCATGCGATTGAAGTCTGAATACCACAAGTACACAATAATCTTCATGCAATAGTACATAAATAAAAATCCAACCTGGCGACCATCTGAAATATTTATACGGTTCTCAATATCTACGAACCTATCACAGCAGTCAAACTGAAATTTTGTATGTTGATAGAGGCAATTAACATGAGTAGGATATATGAAAATAGGCCGTATAATTCTTCACGGAACTACTTGTTTAATATGATTTCATGAATGAGTATCATCCTCCGTATTCATGTGTTTTCTTTACAGGAAAAAATCCACTCAGACTGGTATTTCTTGTCAAATCGTGCTTTGTTTTGTGATTCATGAAGTTAAAAAAAATCACAAATATTTTCCTACAATAAATCACGCAATACTTTATATACTGTTTGTCTTTATATATGAAATAAAAGTCCTATGTATCGACGATAACTTTGTAAGTTCTCATAATTCTGTGTTACTTATTAGTGAAGCTATGATTTAATTGTTAACTGTGTGCAAAAACTACCACTCGCGGTGCATGAGCCCCCTTAATACAGAATTTTGAATATGTTGAATATTTTGGCCATCCCATAAGTGAAAAATATTGCAAATGAATAAATGTTACTTCCTCTAGCTTCCTGGTTTCCGTTTGGCCACTTTCCGTCCTAGGCAGTTGTGGTGAGACAGTTCCAGTTCAGATAACATGACAGCTACTGTCGACATAAATTACAGTACAGTACATACACACAAGTATAAAATATGACATGACATTTACAAACCACATACTGTTTAACATGAACACTCTGGAGCGTGATTTATTTTAAAATATAGCCAACAACTTCCCACGTGAATGGACTGACAGCGCAGGGCACGTGATAATATTACACTGTACATAACAAATTATGAGGGCTGTTCAAATAAAATGTGTTCGAGGTTCCTGAGCATCGAAATAGGAACCAAGGAAAGTCGACACGTTAGCCATTGAAAGAGTAGTATTTATTTACGCATCACTGCTTACATCCCGACGATGACAGTGATTATCTTGAATGAGTATGCGACATACATTCCCCAGATGAATCATCAGGGGATAAACGAAAATGACAATTAAGACTAGTGGACTGTATTTAGAAAAAAAAGTGGTTCCGTGAAGGACTACACAGCCTATTTTCATACATCCTACTTATGTTAATTGCCACTATCAACATACAAAATTTCAGTTTGATTGCTGTAATATATTCGTAGATATTGAGAACCGACTAAATATTGCGGATGGTCGCCATTTTGGATTTTTATATATGTAGGTCTTAGAGTTATGTACTGTTACATGAAGATTATTGTGTACGTGTAGTATTCAAACTTCAATCGCAAGATTAGGACACACGAAGTAAAAACGAGATTTTAAAATTTCGCACAGCTGCCATCTTGTGGTTATGGAAACAATTCAAAACAGGAAGTTCCGTGAAGAACTAAAGAGCCTACTTTTCTTAAAATTTAAGATTTATGCCAATGATTAATCTATATGGATCTATCTAGAATAATGACGAAATTAAGTTGGTAATATCGAAATTTCTAATTTGTTCGAAATACTGTATACCTGGCATAATGTAGCCTAATAGAGACCTACTGTTGGCAGCCCTGGTGACTGAATATATTCTTGGTTCCATCTCTTAAAGTACACAATACAAAATTTGGTTGAAGTCCAATGGATAGCCCAGACGTTACATGCAGTTAAACATTGGATCTAACAGCGCACGTAAAATCATGTTGGTAACAATGACATACATGTATTGGTCAGAAATAATCTGAAATAATATGATCTATTGTTGTGTCAATTTAGAATGAAATCCATTAGATAGTATAGAAGTTACATGCATTTTAAAATTGGACCTATCAGCAGGCTTAGAATCATGTTGGTAGTACTGACGTATATAAGTTACTCCAAATTAATATAGAATGTCAGGTACTATACGTGTGCATAATTTAAAGCTGTCGGCTTGCATACTTTCTGATATATGGGTATTTGGATAAAAAATTGAGAGCATTTATTACAGTTGGCAGCCCTGGTGGCTCTTAAGAATACGCTCAGTCATATCTGTTTATGTACACATAGCACATACGAAATTTGTTTGATATCCAATTGATAGTGTAGAAATTGTATGCATTTAAAATTTGGACCTATCAGCACACTTATAATCATTTTGGCAACACTGCCATGTATGGCCTCCTGGAAATTAAATTGCAATATTATTATCTATACGTGTGCCAATTTTGAAATAGCTCCCATTCATACCTTCCAAGATATCCAACATGGAGCTCAAATTTCAATTGCGATTTTTCAGCAGTTGGTAGCACTGACATCATTTTCAAATATGGCCGTGATATATTCAGGTATAGGTCTTTACTTCTACCAAATTTTGTTTCGATTGCTGCAGCCGTTTAGGAGTTGATAGGGGGGGGGGGCACACACACAGCCAGCCAGACAGACAGACAGAAGGACAGACAGACAGACACACATTTGCCCGATCTCATAAGTCTACTTTTTCCTCATTTTTGCAAAATGTGAAAAGTAGGCTAAAAATTAGATGCCAGTGGATTAACATTTCAAAAAGGATTTACTGTACCAAGTGTCACTGGACTCGTATGTTTAAATTGTGAGAAATGACCATGTGAAAATTTATACTTCGCGTCGCATCCATGTTGGATTTGTGATCACCAGGTTATTGAAAATCCTATAGGTGAACTTACGTTCATAGCCCCTATGAACATTAAAAAATTCAGATTGATTGCTGTAATAGATTCGTAGATATTCAGATCCATCTAAATATTTCGGATGGTTGCCATGTTGGATTGTTATATGCATAGGCCATAGAGTCATGTACCATTAAAAGAAAATTATTGCGTAGCTTCATTATTCAAACTTCCACCTCGATCGCATGATTACAACACAAGATATAAAAACTTAATTTTAAAATTTGCACAGCCGCCATCTTGAGGTTATGTAAACAATTGAACGAAGTTAGATGTCGGTGCATTACAATGTGTATAAACATATACTGTACCAAGTTGTATTGCGTTTGGTTGGTTAAATCGCGAGAAACGTCTATTTAAAAGTCGCAACTTCGCTTGGACGCCATGTTGGTTTTGTAGTTACCAGGTTTTCAAATGTCACATAGCTGAACTTCTAGTTGTTCCCTTTAACACCGTTAAATATTCCAGGGTGATATCGGTAATAGTTTCGGAGATATTGAATGCTGGTGAAATATTTCGACAGCCGCCATGTTGGTTTGGTGAGACATAACAAAATTTGAAGGGCAGGGTCGGGGTCGCCCGGAAAATTGCTATGAACTTCCCGTGTTTCATTGAAATCGCTCCAGCCGTTTAGAAGTTATTAGGGGGGACACACACCATCACACTCACACGCACACACAGACAGACACACGGACAAAAGGTGATCTCATAAGCCTATTTTTTTCATAAGTGAAAATAGGCTAAACAAGTAGTTCCGTGAAGAACTATACAGCCTATTTTCATATATCCTGCTCATGTTAATTGCCTCTATCAACATACAAAATTTCAGTTTAATTGCTGTAACAGATTCGTAGATATTGAGAACCGTCTAAATATTTCAGATGGTCGCCAGGTTGGGTTTTTATTTTTGTACTATTACATTAAGATTATTGTGTACGTGTGGTTTTGAAACGTCAATCGCATGATTAGAGCACAAGAAGTAAAAACGAGATTATAAAATTACGCACAGCAGCCATCTTGTGATTATGCAAACAATCGAAATAAATTAGATGCTAGTGGATCAACATTTGTATAAGCATTTAACGTGCAACGTTTCATGGCACTCGGATAGTTAATTCGCGAGAAACGTCCATTTAAATATTTATACTTCGCGTCACCGCCATGTTGGATTTGTGCTCATCAGGTTACTGAAAGTCCTATAGGTGAGCATATGTTCATAGTCTCTATGAACATTAAAAAATTCAGTTTGGTTGCTGTAAAAGATTCATAGATATTGAGAACCGTCTAAATATTTTGGAACCTCGCCAATTAGGACTGTTATATGTATAGGTCATAGAGTTATTTACCATTCAAGGACAAATTATGCCTAGGTTTATTATTCAAACTTTCACTTCGATCGCATGATTACGACAGAAGAAATAAAAACTTAATTTTAAAATTTCGCACAGCCGCCATCTTGAGGTTATGTAAACAATTGAATTAAATTAGATGGCAGTGCATTACAATCTGCAAAATCATTTACTGTACCACATTTCACTGCGCTCAGAGAGTTAACTTACGAGAAAAGTCTATTCAAATATTTCAAATTCGCTTGGTCGCCATGTTCGTTTTGTACTTGACAGGTTTATGAAATATACATAGGTAAACTTGTATCAGTACCCTTTATCACCGTACAAAATTGCAGGGTGATATCTGTAATAGTTTCGGAGATATAGAATGCCAGTGAAATATTTCGCACAGCCGCCATTTTGAGGTTATGTAAACTATTGAACTAAATTAGACTCCAGTGCATTGCAATGTGTATGAATATTTCTTGTACCAAGTTTCATTACGTTTGGATAGTTAAATCGCGAGAAAAGTCTATTTAAATGTCTCATCTTCGCTTTGCCGCCATTTTGGTTTTTTAGTCACCAGGTTTTTGAATGTCTCATAGGTGAACTTCTAGTAGTGCCCTTTATAACCGTACACAATTTCAGGGCGATATCGGTAATAGTTTCGGAGATATTGAATGCTAGTGAAATATTTCGCACAGCCGCCATGTTGGATTGGTGAGACGTAACAAGATTTGAAGGGCACGGTCAAGGTCGCCGGGAATAGTGCTATGAACTTACCGAGTTTCACTGAAATCGCTCCAGCCGTTTAGATTTTATTAGGGGGGGACACACACACATCTCACACACACACACACACACACGCACACACACACACGGACAAAAGGTGATCTCATAAGCCTATTTTTTCAAAATTGAAAACAGGCTAAAAATACATTATACAAAAATCACAACATTTAAAATGCGAAGAAGCTGTTGCTCCAAATAAAACGTGTTCAGCCATGTTGGATTGCTCACTCTGTCTACTGTATGGTCACTGCTCCTAACTTTAACGTAAATACATTTACCTGATACCAACTGTGGAAATAACACAATGATATATTCTTCTTGGGAGCAAACACTGCGTGTGATTTTTCTCCGATGTTTTCCACACTCCCTCCAGGAAACTGCCACGATAGCTCTTATTTTTGGTCCCGTGGCACCTAGCTTGTCCCTTGTCCTTACCTAAGGAGAGCTGGGAAGGAAACGGGCAAAGGGGCTAGCTGTCAGCCACTGAATGGATTGATGGCAACAAAGATGGAAAGTTGATTCCCGAGGGATATTGACAAAAAATGCTGATACAATCCCTAGCTGACTGGGTCGACCAGAATCATGGTGAAGTGAACTTACCTCACACAGTTCTTGACAGGTCATGGATACTTTCGAAAATTTCTAGAGCGAGCGACTAGTCTGGTGTGCATCTACTACTATGACATCGACGACGTACTCCACAGTTTCTTTGTTTGTGCCCATTGGCTACCACAAAGAAGATGCTTGGAAGCCGAGCAGGGAGAACTGACTCCATACAACATCGTGCATGCTATGCTGCAAAATCCAGAATCCTGGGATCAGGTAGCAGTGTAAGTGGAAAGTACTCTGAGTTAAAAGAAGAGGTTGTTTGGTTCCTTAGTTTAGGGGCTGCGCCAACGCGGTCACGTAGCCCCGTGTATTATGGGTGTATGTAGAATTTGTCTGATAACCGGTGCTAATTGTGATGGCTGTATTAGAGTGTGTTATCTGTAATTCAGGTAAGGACTGCAGACGATCAATTTTTCAAGTAGTTCCTACTTTTGCTACCAAATGCTACCGTCCACGACACCTAGTTGCGGAATTGGCTACTACAGTAGATGCCATCGCAGCTAGCACCTACCGGTGAACGTTGGAACTAATATAGCGTTATTATCTAACCTAAAAATTTTGACTTCACACAATAGTGTAGTTAGTGGAAGTTTCTTTTTCATGTCTTAAATCTATGACATGTGACTGCTGGCTTTACTTCCCCTCCGAAGGAAGCCATACTGAGGGATTTTTAATGCTCTTAAAAATCCGACGACTTCAGCCGGGTTTGAACCCGCGACCTCGGGCATAAAAGCTCAGCATGCTACCAACTACGCCACCGAAGGGAAAGGGCGAAGGCATGATTTTCAATATAACATTGCCTCGGAAATACTTGTAGAAGAAGATTCTGGTATATATTTGGGCGTTCCCATAAGAAATGATATGAAATGGAGTAGTCATGTAGTATGTGTAGTTTCTAAAGCTTACAAATCCCTGCACTTTGTAATGAGGGTATTAAAAGGAAGTGGTACCTCTGCTAAAGAATTAGGATATTTGTCACTTGTAAGACCTATTCTGGATTACGCCTCGGCGGTTTGGGATCCATATCAAGTAGGGCTCATCAATGAGTTGGAAATGATACAAAGAAAGGCCGCTAGATTTGTACTGAGTGACTTTAATCCCAGGAGCAGTGTGAGCCGTATGTTAAAGAAACTTGGGTGGGAATCATTTGAGGCTAGGAGGATGAAATCTAGACTCTGCGCTATGAACAACACGTATACAAATCAACCAGCATGGGGTGAGCTTAGCAAACGTATGGGAAAGCCCACTTACATGAGTAGGAGTGATCATCCTTTCAAAGTTAAGGGCCAACCACAGCGAACAAATTATGGTAAATATTCCTTCGTAAACCGTGTCATTGATAACTGGAACTCTCTATCTGCCGCAATCTTAGAACCTTTTCCCAAACATGTAAGTGTGTTTAAGAAAAGACTGACGATTTGTGTAAATACTCCAGTTTAATTGTTATTGAATTGTTATGTATAATTATTTATTTGTTATGTATATCCAATTTGCCACTGGGGGACACACCCCCAATTGCAAATGAATGAATGAATGAGGCCGCCAAAATAAGAGGGATCTAGATGCTTAAGAGCGACAGTAAAGGAGAATTGAAAGACGAAGAAGAAGAAGAAGCATAAGAGGCTTGACGCACGACACCGCTCTGCAATAATGCGAGAGCGGTTCAGGGGCGGCAACACACGTCGCGGGAGAAGAGTGTGTGGTTTTTAGTGGGTAACAATTCCACACCCTTGTGGAGTGCAGATTCCCACATGTGTCTTGGGCAAGATTTTCCACATTCCCTGGTAAAAGAATAAATAAAAACTTTGTCCTTAATACAGCTACACACACTCAACTACACGGGGCTGACGACTAAGATATTCCAAGACCCTCAAATGAATTAATAACAACAATGGTATTAGAACCATGTCTCTCAGGAGACCACACGAAAAAAAAAACCATGTCTACTAAATTATTTTGCCTGGTTACGAAATTAGAGACAAATTTTAAGTAGGAGTAAAGAGTCAAGGATTGCTGATGCCATTGTCATCTTAGTTGATTCTACAGAGAGTTTTTTGAATGAGATTATAAATGGTATGGACTCCGTCTTGAAGAAATAATTCATGATGAAAATCAATAAATGTAAAATAAAAACGATGGAATGCTGCCGAAATTAATTTAAAAAAACTACTGACCTCAAATTGGCAGGTGAAAATCCAAATGAAGTAAGATACTTCTGCTACTTAGGAACCAAAATAACCAGTGATGGACGAAGTAAAGAGGATATAAAAAGTAGGTTGACTCAGGCAAGGGAAGTATTTATACAGAAAAGAAATCAGTTGGCATCAAATATAGATTAAAGTATTAGGAAATCATTTTTGAAAGCCTTCGTCCGGAGCTTGGCCTCTATGGAAGTGAAACTTGGACTGTTGATGTATCAGCAAAGAGGAGAATATATGAATTTTGAATGTGGTGTTACAGGAGAATGATGGTTAGATAGAGTAACAAATGAACAAGAGATGTTTCTGGTGAGGAGAAGAGATAAGTTGGTAGGACACATACTAAGACATTCAGGAATATCAAACTTAGTTATGAAAGGGAGGGTCGAGGACAAGAACTGTATGTATGTTAAACAGATTGTCTGGGATGTAAGGTGTAGTATCTATGTAGAGATGAAACGAATAGCTCAGGACAGGGTGATGTGGTAGGCTGCATCAAACCAGTCAAAAGACTGAAGACGCAAACAACAAACTACAACAAGCCGTATTACATGCTGGTATCTGCTTTTTATTGTCCCATGCGATTTGTACATGTCATATGTCCAATAAACCATGCAACACTGTAAAAGACCCAATCAACCCTGCAGATTACACACAAATCTCTATTAATCTCCGTCCAACTCGGACAGCGATAGCGAATACTTTGTGTTTTTAATGAATATAATACACATCTATCATTACCAGCCTCATAATCAATGTGATTTGATTTTAAAATGAAACGGGAATTCCACATCAAACTATCAATATAAATGTGACTGAATACCATAGTGACTACGGAATCCAAACTGCATTTATCATACAAAAAATAAATGAAAAGGCCATGTAATGTAGCTATGTTGTTATATAATATACACATTTATGTGGAAATATACGTCGAACAGGAATGTTGGCTGACGCGTTGTTATAGCATTGCAATATTAGACCGGCCGCGGTGGCCGAGAGCGCTGAGGCGCTACCTCGCGCCTCGCTGGCATCGGGAGAGCGTGGGTTCGATTCCCACCTCGGCCGTCCTGAAAATGGTTTTCGTGGTTTCCCATTTTCATCACCAGGCAAATGCCGGGACGGTTCCTTTCAATAGGTCCACGGCCGATTTCCTTCCAATATCCCTTCCCTGACCCGTCCTGAAGAGAAAAGTACATGGCCATTGGCTGCATTAATAAAATTATTATTAATATTAAAGTTAAAGACCATTAGCGTATTTCAGATGAAACATTCCTGGTTATACACTTTTGCCCCAAATGTTTCCATGAATATTTCAAAAATAACTTGGCATTTTATGCATCTGTTTATGCAGAACCATTGTTGGAGCAATTTGAAGAGTCCAATCGCTACCATAAGGAAGATGAGGCATAATGAGGAACAGATTTGGGAGGAAAATCACAAGATCGTATAAATGGAAAGAACCCAAGACAAATAAATATTTTATTTATAAAAAGAGTAAAAAACAACAGTAGTGGGATGAGGGGAAAGCTGCGACACTTCTTTTTGAACCCTCCTCGTATCGGCCCCGAACTTGATAACTCGCTAACCAAACATGGGATTAGAACATACAGGGTGTCCTAGCACTGCTAGTGATGCCCCCTACTTTCCTATAGCCTCTTTATTTAATTAAAAGACCAAAACTAAAAGATCATTCGTGAGTAGTGGGGTAGTGTTGGTTTTCTCAAGTCGCGCTCGTGCTTGAATATGTATGCCTATGTTGGGAAAGGGTTAGGTGGTGGGGGAGGAGTAGGGTCGAGTGAGGGGTCGTTTAGATGGTATTTTTTCCGCTCTAGGTGATGGTGAGGTTCATTTTTTAAAATGGATGGAATTGGGAAACGCCATTTGGGGTAAACATGTTGTTTTTTGACATTTTGGCGATGAATGTTTTTTTATACGCATGCGCACTTGAGGAGTTCTGTAAGAGGGCGGGCTTTTTAAATGATTATTTATAAATGAGTTTTTTTTTAATATTTATTGAAATAAACCCCAAAAAACTAATAGGTCATCGGCTTTTTTACTATCTCGCTAACCAATAATCGGATTTAAACCTATGGGGTGTCGTAGGACTCGTGGTGAACTCCCCTTTTCTATGGACGGGGTATATCCACTCTAAAATAAAAACTACCCTTACCCGGGGGAGGAGTAAATAATATTTTTTGTATGTGCGCACACGGACGGCTTTTGTCAAAAGGACCTAACTATACGTTTGTTAATATTTTCTGAACCCCTGATGGGATTTTGCCATAGGCAGTATCCTAACCCTGGGGGTGACGCCCGTTTTTGAATGTATGATTCGTTTTTGTCGAAAGGGCCTAACTACACTTTTGTTCATATCTCGCGAACCAATCATGCTAGGGACTTGTATGAAGGGTCCTAGCACTTGGGGTGACGTCCCCCTTTGCGGGGTAAAACTACCCCCAAAATTGAAAAATCCATATCTTGGAAACGAAGAATCCTAAAATTAGGTGTGATAGCTTAAAAAATAGGGGATGATTAGGGCTTTTACCTCGATTGGTCATTTCACCCCTAAATCAGTAAATAGTCATGTTATGGGAAAAAAGTGTTAAACGGGTAAAAATGATAATTGAACCTAAGATCTCTTGTTTTTGATGAAAAATAGCAGGGGGGTGGAAACCACCCCCAAAATTGAAAAATCCATATCTCGGAAACGAAGAACCCTAAAATTAGGTGTGATAGCTTAAAATAGGGGATGATTAGGGCTTTTACCTCGATTGGTCATTTCACCCCTAAATCAGTAAATAGTCATGTTATGGGAAAAAGTACGGGTAAAAATGATAATTGAACCTAAGATCTTTTGTTTTTGATGAAAAATAGCAGGGGGTGGAAACCACCCCCAAAATTGAAAAATCAATATCCTGAAAACGAAGAACCCTAAAAATAGGTGGAATGGCTTAAAAATAGGTCATGACATACGCTTTTACCTGGATAGGTCATTTCACCCCTAAAACAGTAAATAGTGATTTTACAGGGGAGTAAAAAGGTGTTCAACGGGTAAAAATGATAATTGAACCTAAGATCTTTTGTTTTTGAAGAAAAATAGTAGGGGGTGTGAAAACAACCCCCAAATTGAAAAATCAATATCTCGAAAACGAAGAACCCTAATATTAGGTGTGATAGCTTAAAAAATAGGTCATTACATATGTTTTACATGGATAGGTCGTTTCAACCCTAAAACAGTAAATAGTGATTTTACAAGGGGGTAAAAAGGTGTTAAACGGGAAAAAATGATAATTGAACATAAGATCTTTTGTTTTTGATGAAATATCGTAGGGGAGTGTAAGCAACCCCGAAATTGATAAATCGATAGCTTGGAAACGAAGAACCCTATAATTAGGTGTGAAAGCTTAAAAAATAGGTCTTGACATATGCTTTTACCTGGATAGGTCATTTCACTCTTAAAACAGGGAATAGTAATGTTACAGGGGAAAAAGGTATCAAACACCTAAAAGCATAAGCTTTTTGTGAAACCATGCTTTAATGGACAGGTGTATGGAGGATGATTGTTATTATTATTATTAGGTAATTATGGATTAATGTGTGGATAGATAACTAACCAGTTGGGAGCGTGATGGCGCAGGTGCTTAGCTGCTCGTCTTTACCCGGACAGCTGGGGTTCAAATCCCGGTGAGAGCGGGGGTTGGAATTTTCACCTGAAAAATCACGTGGCGTCAGGAAGGGCATTCGGCCTTAAATCCCCGGCCAAAACCAAAATGAGCCTGGTTGGCTCCGGCGACTCAAACTAATAGGGAAAAGCCGAAGAAAGAAAAAAAGAAGAAGAAAAAATGGTAACTGACCAGTAATAGTAAACATTTGTTTGAGGTGTTGAAGAAGTCAGGATGGCCAACCCTTTGCCATGGTTCGCGAATGGACCCCAAAAAGTTTTACCTGTCAAGACTCAGTATATCCTGTTGCAGCCTTTAGAAAAAAAAATCGAACTGGGGCCTCTGTGGTGACAGTGGAGTTATATTCATGATGCTTTTTAAACAAACATACGCTTGCCTACTACCGCTGGGTTGAATCTGCACAGAGACACTGGCTTTGGTTTGTCTAGTGTGCATTGGTGATAACAGCACAGCGATCTTGTCAGCAAGTTTCAAATTACCCGTCTGCTTGATAGTGAACGTGCTTTGCACCGTGTTATCATACAGGACATGACTAGATCGTTGTTGGATTTGAGAAAGTCTTAGTGAAGCTTATTGCAACCTTGAAATGAATGTCATGGTATAGCCGGGGTTGGAAGCCAAGACCTTAGGGTTCACAACCAAGTAGGTTAACCACTACACGGTGAGATGGTCAAATAATAATGTAACAGAACATATAGAAACGTTTTCTATAGTTTAACGAATTGGCTAAGAGCCATACCATGAGAGGTGTAGGTAATGGAAATGGAATCCTTAGCTGGTGATTATACTACTTGTAATCTATAGCCATGCCCACGTATAAGCTATCATGTTATAAAAAGAATTGTATGGCTTGTTTTAAACGGATAATACTTGTGTTTACTGTGAAAACACAAATCTGAATTTAAAATTAGTTTTTGTTCTACATGATGTTTGAACTCTTTTTTATTTATACTTTAGACAAACGCTAACATAGTTGTCATTCAGAAGCCATGGCCGCCTCTTTTCCAATCCTACACCGTACGCTGAAGTTAAAATTAATAATGATCACGTTACAGACAGCCAGTTTCAAAGCCATGAGAACTAAGTGAACAAAGAATAAAATTCATGAGCCAGTGAGGAATTCAACATGCTGTCCTTTGGACAAAAGAGAAGCGTTCTACAAACTTAACCACCAAGCTGTCCTATCGACCCTGAATGGTTTGGGTCATCGTAAAGATGAAAATTAAATCTAAGCTATAACTAAAACTAACTACACTCTTATATACTAGAAGAAGAAATGGAAAACAAAAGGGCAATAGGCCAAATAAAGGACAGAAGGAATAAAAAATGGCCCTAAACCCTCAAGCATGTGGATTGAGTGAGTTGGAAGGAAGGAGAGCCATGAAAGGCAGATAAAAAGTATAATAGGAGAGGCTTTGCCCCAGAGGTAATGGATAAAGAGGAGGAAAACTGGCCTCAGCTCAGAAATCCCTTGGGGTCGCCAACTTCCAAACTGATCAGCCGTAAGCCCCTTGAGGGTGTAGCCATATGCAGAGTGCACCGCAAGTGGTGGGGCTATATACACCCTACCTTCTTGAGGGGGCTAGAGCAAAAGACAGGACATAACATGAAAATAAAAACAAGGCTGCCTCCTCACACTAGTAGGATATCAGAAAAATAAATAAACAAGGGCCAAAGAAGTTGCAAAAGGAAGAGACTCCCTAGGCCTCGGATACCCTAATCATGTTGGGTCGGTAGAGAACAAGAGTTGAGCAAGTGTGGTCGACAAGAAATAAGACAGAGAGGAGCCTAGCACAAGTTAGTGGAAGCAATGACGGTCTCAGCTGGGACTCCGTGATCGTCAACTTACATGACACTAGATATGACGCCCAGGGGTCGAATTAAAGACCTCTTTTGTTTTATATCACTGGCTTTTAAGGACGCTAACACATGGCATGCCTTATAATGCAATACTGGTCCTAGGGTATGCAAAATTGTATTAGAAACTCAGCTAATAATAGTGTGCATGGCCATGATTATTTTCCCAAGTATAGTACATGGGACTGATAACCATGATTTCCAAGCCCCTAAGTAAGACAAAAACAAATGATTTTCATTTTCCAATGAGTTGGGGTGAGGTGAGGTGAGTTTTCTATACACCAAAAATGATGTGGTTTCCCACTTCTACTCCAGGCAAATGCACATTTGATGTTAAGAATAGTGAAATTGTTTGCAACTGCCCAATGCTAGGACCTGATTAGTGGCTTTTAAAAATGGAATGGAATGGAGTACACTTCCCCCAAAACCAACAAGAGGAGTGTTCGATCCCCCCACAACAACCATTCTTAAAGTCAATATAAATGACTATGCACTTCAGCTCATGACGCTCTCCTCTCTCCAATCCTACCCCTTGGAGGTGAAAGGCACACTCTAATACAACCATCATAGTGAAAGGTTATCTGTTAAATACCTAACTATCCCCAGATTTACCTTGAATTTTCCTAAAATCCACTACATTTTCCGCAAATTGACCAAATGACACAACATTCCAGCAAAATTCAACAAATGACTACCAGATTTATTGAAATTCCATTGATTTACCTAAGCATGGTTTAAACTACCTCAAATTCATATAAAATTAGACGAATATAGATGAAAATTCACTAAAATTTACCAAACTTACCCAAAGTGGGCTACAAACCATGAAATGTATCCATTTTTTTTTGTAAATTCACTATATGTACTCGAAAATTCCTTAATATTGCCTTTACAAGTATGCTTTTATTGTTGTTGATTCGTTTACCACACTCCCTGCAGACAAATACCTCAACATGACTTTCTCCTATAGAGCATCCAGCGTTTAGAAAAGACTGTGGAGCCTTATGGCGACAGTGTTGCTAACTCTATGCAGGGGTAGCGCTGACGTCATACGTTATATTCACCCGCTCTGAGTACTGCGCTTTCATAAGTTAGCGAGACAACTCAAACCCAGAAGCTACCTGAAATAGAACACGCCCAGGAAGGAGCAGTTTTGCAGGTGTTAACGGATTGGACCAGTATTAAGGATACCGTAAGCGAAAAGGACCAATAACGACATTCATTTTGTTGTAATATGACGCATTACTGATTGACAGATGTCGAGAGCACAAGCCTTCCTTCTTGGATGTATGCTGACGATGTTAACAATTCTTACGTCAGCAATACCGTTGATCATCACCTTTTTTGTTATTAGTTAGGCTATAATTTGGTTTCTTTCAATTTTATTCTTGTTGTTTTGTTTAGATTAATATTTGTAATATTGTAGTGAGTTAACCGTGCGGTTAGGGGCGCTCAGCTGTGAGCTTGCATTCGGGACATAGTGGGTTCGAACCCAACTGTCGGCAGTCCTGATTCGATCGAACAGAAAATAAAACAGACACACAACAATAACACCAATGACGGATAGTGCTTCAGAACTTATGTTGCCGCCGGAACTGAGCATGTGCTCCACTCCGGGCGAGCATGCAGCACAGTATGAGGCTCTTCTTTCCAGCGTGCTAACCTCGAAAATGTTTAAGTTACTAAGAGGTCATATAAACGATACTTGTATGCAATAACAAATGTAATCAATCGGCAGATAATTGTAGGAAGCTATTATGACGAAATATATATATGTTCAGAATTCCTTCGTGATAAAAGGTGAGGTAACAAAACCAGTGTAGGGGGGTTTCCGTTAAAAGTAAAAGCCCATAAGACCCACAGTCTTTTCTAAACGCTGGATGCTCTATAGACTAGGAGCTCCACATTCGACATGATAGTTGAGTTTCATATTTCATAAACTCGTCTCTGAGGTGGGTGTCAGGAAAAGACATTTAGCTGTAAAAACCACACTCTGACATAGACTTTCATAACCTCTTACGTTGAGGTTGATAACACTAACGATATTGAATGATTGAACGGTTTCCTTTTCACAATTCCTGTCTATACTTTCCTCTTGAAGGTTGATAAATTGCAATTAAATTTAATGAATACCTTAAGATGGTTTCATTTGTTTAATGATATGGTGTTGATGATGGATATATACGTTAAGACAAATTTTGTTAGGTCTTGACTGGCCTTGCAATAAGAAATTGACAAACCAAACATGGGTTATCTACCAGGGGAACACTCTGGCCACTATGTTGGTTATTGACCAGTAAGTACAGTTCTAGTAATGAGACAGAAATCCAACACAAACAATGAGCGCGCAATGCGATGGAGTTTGGTACCACGATGTACTGTCGGTTATGTAGCTATGTGAAATGTACATCACATATGGTTTACTTGAAGGTTTGGAGGTTCCATTAGAGATATTTCTACAATAAACCATTTTCAAATGGTCATTCGTTGGTGTGAAAATATTTATTATATGGTATTTTATGTAAACAATTATGATTTATAAAAATTTTATACGTTTACTGTATTCTTATTTAATGTAAGCACTGGAGGCACTATCGACCAAAATACAGCACTATCTGGAATGTATATTGCATACTTGAAGGTTTGGTGATCCCATTAAAGGTAGTCCTACAATAAATGATATTTAAGTTCTCGTTTTATGGCATGATTATTTAATATATGCTATTTACTAATAGGATTTGACACTGGAATTATTTTAAGTAGTTATTTTAATGACCAACAGAGTTTAATGATAATAAGGCACAGCTCTATTTGAAATTTTGAATAACATGTTGCATGTTATACATCATATGCAACTACTGTAAGGCTTGTGATTTATTTAATGCCTTTAACCCTATATTAAACACTCAGTTTGCAATACTGATAACTGCAATGTTACTGAAAAAAATTGAAACAAAACAAAAATCAGCATTGAAAAACCAAAAAGTGGTTGAACATATTTATTGTGGGGAAAAGAAAAGTTTTGTAAACACTAATGTCCAACAAGACTAATTAAATCAGTAATTGTCAGGGTGGCCGAGTGGTTAACGCGTTTGACTTAAGATCAAATTTCCCAATATATAAGGAAGCAAGGGTTCGAATCCCTTCCCTGACATAACTATTGCTTGAACATGCAAGAAAACAAGAAATATACACAAACTATGTTTATCAATTTAATCAATTTTTTATTATTTTTTACAAGAGATAGACACACAGAATACAGCTCTTTTGGTTTATCATTTCTTTTAAACATAACACTTGTTGAAAATTATTTTTTAGGGGATGGGGATGTTGCTACGTTGACCCAACACACAATAAAAGCAGCTTTAGGAAGTTCATTTTCTATATTTAATAGCTCTTTCTCATAACCAATATGACCAACCTGTTTACAGGCATGCAAGAGCTGTAGACGTTCGACTAATATATTAGGATCGTTCCATTTGCTATTTTTTATGAATGGTTTCAGAATCTCGGGAAGCAGTTCATCATTATCACCATCATTATGATTATCATCCTCATTATTATAATCATTTTCGTAATGATGATCAGTATCATCGTTATCATTACCATCATAATTTCCACCTGTGTCCACAGTCTGTTCATTGGTTTGAGTTGCCTTTGATAGTGTTGAAAGCTTTTTTTTAAGATGTGCTAGAATGCTTTAACATTGTTATGTTATTATTACCACTATTACCTTTCCCCACTAACTTTGATGGGGTATATTGTCTCTGATAGGGTTGAGGGCTTTTGAGATGTGGGTGCATGTCTGAACATGGGTTTCACAGGAGGTGTTAAAGGTTTCTCATTAAACAACTCGCTAACAGCATGAGTGCGTTGTAGTGTATTAAACTTGAGGTTAATATTATCTTGAGCAGCACTATCTTTCTCTTGGACTTGGTTTCTTGCTTTGGTTTGGGTTTTCCTTACATTTAGACTAGCGTGATTATTAAGTTTACATTCATGATTGTTTGAAGAAAGTACGTCCAATTCTTTTGTTTTAAGCATTCCTCAACACTGTTTCGATCGTTGCTTTGAACAGCGCCAAATAACAGTTCCATTTTTATTGCTTCGTTTCACAATATAAGAATATCCTTTATAGTATGCATAAGGCTTACCATACCTAGTCACTGATACTTCCATATCAACTGTCAAGCACAAACTAATGTCTAGTAAAGACAACTTGGTAATAACAACGATAGTTTAATGTGGGAGCATATATACATGCAAAAAGTGAGAGCAAAGGTGGGGGATAAAAAGTGGGAGCAAAAGTGGTAGCAAATGTGGGAGAAAAAAATAACTGTGAGCAAAAGTGGGAGCAAATATGGGATCAAATGTGGGAGCAAAGCAAATATAAAAAGAGGGAGCAAGTATGCTAACAAATATGTCAACAAATATACCAGCAAAAGTAAATACACAAGTCAAGATAGATTAAAGTGCAAAGAAAATATGGAAGCAAATATGAGAGCAAAAATTGTGTTTTTCTAAAACAACTAGACATAACAAACTTAGTCATAACTTAACCTAACCTAACCTAACCTAACCAAACCTAACCAATCCTAACCTCCCCTAACCTCACCAAACCTAACCTAACCTCACCTAACCTAACCTCACCTAACCTAACCTCACCTCACCTACCTTCACCTAACCTAACCTAACCTAACCTAACTTCACCTAACCTAACTTGACTGAACTTTACCTAACCTAACCCATCATAACTTCACCTAACCTAACTTTACCTAATCTAACTTCACCTAACCTAACTTTCAACTCTCAGATCAAAATTAAATTCTAGGCATAGTTGAGTTGGAACCCAAGACTTCAGGGATAACACACAAGTATACTAGCCACTACACCGCAAAATGGGCAAATTATCATGCAACACAACATAAAGTAAAAGTTTCCTGTAGTGTAACTCATTGGCTGTCAACCATAGTTTGGGAAATTCAAACCCAAGACCTCAGGACTTTTGTTTTGAACATTATCAGAAATATTATTCCATTTACATTTTGCTGCTGCTTATAGTTATAAGAGTTGGCATTAATATGGGAAGCAAAAAAAAGTGGGAGCAAATGTGGGAGCCAATATGGGAGCCAATATGGGAGCAAAAATTTGAGCCAATATGGGGGCAAAAGTGGGAGCAAATATGGGAGCAAATGTGGGAGCCAATATGTGAGTCAATATGGAGGCAAATATGGGAGCAAATGTGTGAGCTAATCATCTCACCTCGGATATCGCCAGTGAGTACTCATATCCACCGCTAGGTAGCGGAAACATACTTTGTGTGTTGTATGTAACTATCTTACAAAGTTTGACTGCATGCAAAACGTCCTTGTATAAGCTGTGCATATAATTTTCATATACAATTAAGACTAAGTGTTCAGAACTAACATGTATAGCCTTGTCTAGGGTATATAGAGGATCCTTAGCAAGAAAGACTGACTAACCCAGGAGTGTAAAGCCTTGCCATATGCAGTAAGCATCTGTTGGCAGAAATGGTTCCTAATAATAACGGACTTAATGAATATGAAACGTGTTTTGAGTGTCGTCTTAAATCCTATTCCATACGTTGTGATACGTGTAAGGATTTAAGAGGACACAAACGTCTTTTGGGTGATGTCTTTTGTGTGTCGTTAACCACTCGGCCACCCTGACAATTACTGATTTAATTAGTCTTGTTGGACATTAGTGTTTACAAAACTTTTCTTTTCCCCACTATAAATATGTTCAACCACTTTTTGGTTTTTCAATGCTGATTTTTGTTTTGTTTCAATTTTTTTCAGTAACATTTGCAGTTATCAGTATTGCAAACTGAGTGTTTAATATAGGGTTAAAGGCATTAAATAAATCACAAGCCTTACAGTAGTTGCATATGATGTATAACATGCAACATGTTATTCAAAATTTCAAATAGAGCTGTGCCTTGTTAACATTAAACTCTGTTGGTCATTAAAATAACTACTTAAAATAATTCCAGTGTCAAATCCTATTAGTAAATAGCATATATTAAATAATCATGCCATAAAACGAGAACTTAAATATCATTTATTGTAGGAATACCTTTAATGGGATCACCAAACCTTCAAGTATGCAATATACATTCCAGATAGTGCTGTATTTTGGTCGATAGTAACTCCAGTGCTTACATTAAATAAGAATAGAGTAAACGTATAAAATTTTTATAAATCATAATTGTTTACATAAAATACCATATAATAAATATTTTCACACCAACGAATGGCCATTTGAAAATGGTTTATTGTAGAAATATCTTTAATGGAACTTCCAAACCTTCAAGTAAACCATATGTGATGTACATTTCACATAGCTACATAACCGACAGTACATCGTGGTACCAATCTCCACCGCATTGCGCGCTCATTGTTTGTGCTGGATTTCTGTCTCATTACTAGAACTGTACTTACTGGTCAATAACCAACATAGTGGCCAAAGTGTTCCCCTGGTAGATAACCCATGTTTGGTTTGTCAAATTCTTATTGCAAGTCCAGTCAAGACCTAACAAAAATTAGTCTTAACGTATATATCCATCATCAACACCATATCATTAAACAAATGAAACCATCTTAAGGTATTCATTAAATTTAATTGCATTTTATCAACCTAGAGCATCCAGCGTTTAGAAAAGAATGTGGGTCTTATGGGCTTTTACTTTTAACGGAAACCCCCCTACACTGGTTTTGTTACCTCACCTTTTATCACGAAGGAATTCTGAACATATATATATTTCGCCATAATAGCTTCCTACAATTATCTGCCGATTGATTACATTTGTTATTGCATACAAGTATCGTTTATATGACCTCTTAGTAACTTAAACATTTTCGAGGTTAGCACGTTGGAAAGAAGAGCCTCATCCTGTGCTGCATGCTCGCCCGGAGTGGAGCACGTGCTCAGTTCCGGCGGCAACATAAGTTCTGAAGCACTATCCGTCATTGGTGTTATTGTTGTGTGTCTGTTTTATTTTCTGTTCGATCGAATCAGGACTGCCGACAGTTGGGTTCGAACCCACTATGTCCCGAATGCAAGCTCACAGCTGAGCGCCCCTAACCGCACGGTTAACTCACAACAATATTACAAATATTAATCTAAACAAAACAACAAGAATAAAATTGAAAGAAACCAAATTATAGCCTAACTAATAACAAAAAAAGGTGATGATCAACGGTATTGCTGACGTAAGAATTGTTAACATCATCAGCATACATCCAAGAAGGAAGGCTTGTGCTCTCGACATCTGTCAATCAGTAATGCGTCATATTACAACAAAATGAATGTCGTTATTGGTCCTCTTCGCTTACGGTATCCTTAATACTGGTCCAATCCGTTAACACCTGCAAAACTGCTCCTTCCTGGGCGTGTTCTATTTCAGGTAGCTTCTGGGTTTGAGTTGTCTCGCTAACTTATGAAAGCGCAGTACTCAGAGCGGGTGAATATAACGTATGACGTCAGCGCTACCCCTGCATAGAGTTAGCAACACTGTCGCCATAAGGCTCCACAGTCTTTTCTAAACGCTGGATGCTCTATAGGAGAAAGTCATGTTGAGGTATTTGTCTGCAGGGAGTGTGGTAAACGAATCAACAACAATAAAAGCATACTTGTAAAGGCAATATTAAGGAATTTTCGAGTACATATAGTGAATTTACAAAAAAAAAGGATACATTTCATGGTTTGTAGCCCACTTTGGGTAAGTTTGGTAAATTTTAGTGAATTTTCATCTATATTCGTCTAATTTTATATGAATTTGAGGTAGTTTAAACCATGCTTAGGTAAATCAATGGAATTTCAATAAATCTGGTAGTCATTTGTTGAATTTTGCTGGAATGTTGTGTCATTTGGTCAATTTGCGGAAAATGTAGTGGATTTTAGGAAAATTCAAGGTAAATCTGGGGATAGTTAGGTATTTAACAGATAACCTTTCACTATGATGGTTGTATTAGAGTGTGCCTTTCACCTCCAAGGGGTAGGATTGGAGAGAGGAGAGCGTCATGAGCTGAAGTGCATAGTCATTTATATTGACTTTAAGAATGGTTGTTGTGGGGGGATCGAACACTCCTCTTGTTGGTTTTGGGGGAAGTGTACTCCATTCCATTCCATTTTTAAAAGCCACTAATCAGGTCCTAGCATTGGGCAGTTGCAAACAATTTCACTATTCTTAACATCAAATGTGCATTTGCCTGGAGTAGAAGTGGGAAACCACATCATTTTTGGTGTATAGAAAACTCACCTCACCTCACCCCAACTCATTGGAAAATGAAAATCATTTGTTTTTGTCTTACTTAGGGGCTTGGAAATCATGGTTATCAGTCCCATGTACTATACTTGGGAAAATAATCATGGCCATGCACACTATTATTAGCTGAGTTTCTAATACAATTTTGCATACCCTAGGACCAGTATTGCATTATAAGGCATGCCATGTGTTAGCGTCCTTAAAAGCCAGTGATATAAAACAAAAGAGGTCTTTAATTCGACCCCTGGGCGTCATATCTAGTGTCATGTAAGTTGACGATCACGGAGTCCCAGCTGAGACCGTCATTGCTTCCACTAACTTGTGCTAGGCTCCTCTCTGTCTTATTTCCTGTCGACCACACTTGCTCAACTCTTGTTCTCTACCGACCCAACATGATTAGGGTATCCGAGGCCTAGGGAGTCTCTTCCTTTTGCAACTTCATTGGCCCTTGTTTATTTATTTTTCTGATATCCTACTAGTGTGAGGAGGCAGCCTTGTTTTTATTTTCATGTTATTTCCTGTCTTTTGCTCAAGCCCCCTCAAGAAGGTAGGGTGTATATAGCCCCACCACTTGCGGTGCACTCTGCATATGGCTACACCCTCAAGGGGCTTACGGCTGATCAGTTTGAAAGTTGGCGGCCCCAAGGGATTTCTGAGCTGAGTCCAGTTTTCCTCCTCTTTATCCATTACCTCTGGGGCAAAGCCTCTCCTATTATACTTTTTTATCTGCCTTTCATGGCTCTCCTTCCTTCCAACTCCCTCAATCCACATGCTTGAGGGTTTAGGGCCATTTTTTATTCCTTCTGTCCTTTATTTGGCATATTTCCCTTTTGTTTTCCATTTCTTCTTCTAGTATATAAGAGTGTAGTTAGTTTTAGTTATAGTTTAGATTTAATTTTCATCTTTACGATGACCCAAACCATTCAGGGTCGATAGGACAGCTTGGTGGTTAAGTTTGTAGAACGCTTCTCTTTTGTCCAAAGGACAGCATGTTGAATTCCTCACTGGCTCATGAATTTTATTCTTTGTTCACTTAGTTCTCATGGCTTTGAAACTGGCTGTCTGTAACGTGATCATTATTCATTTTAACTTCAGCGTACGGTGTAGGATTGGAAAAGAGGCGGCCATGGCTTCTGAATGACAACTATGTTAGCGTTTGTCTAAAGTATAAATAAAAAAGAGTTCAAACATCATGTAGAACAAAAACTAATTTTAAATTCAGATTTGTGTTTTCACAGTAAACACAAGTATTATCCGTTTAAAACAAGCCATACAATTCTTTTTCTAACATGATAGCTTATACGTGGGCATGGCTATAGATTACAAGTAGTATAATCATCAGCTAAGGATTCAATTTCCATTACCTACACCTCTCATGGTATGGCTCTTAGCCAATTCGTTAAACTATAGAAAACGTTTCTATATGTTCTGTTACATTATTATTTGACCATCTCACCGTGTAGTGGTTAACCTACTTGGTTGTGAACCCTAAGGTCTTGGCTTCCAACCCCGGCTATACCATGACATTCATTTCAAGGTTGCAATAAGCTTCACTAAGACTTTCTCAAATCCAACAACGATCTAGTCATGTCCTGTATGATAACACGGTGCAAAGCACGTTCACTATCAAGCAGACGGGTAATATGAAACTTGCTGACAAGATCGCTGTGCTGTTATCACCAATGCACACTAGACAAACCAAAGCCAGTGTCTCTGTGCAGATTCAACCCAGCGGTAGTAGGCAAGCGTATGTTTGTTTAAAAAGCATCATGAATATAACTCCACTGTCACCACAGAGGCCCCGGTTCGATTTTTTTTTCTAAAGGCTGCAACAGGATATACTGAGTCTTGACAGGTAAAACTTTTTGGGGTCCATTCGCGAACCATGGCAAAGGGTTGGCCATCCTGACTTCTTCAACACCTCAAACAAATGTTTACTATTACTGGTCAGTTACCATTTTTTTCTTCTTCTTTTTTTCTTTCTTCGGCTTTTCCCTATTAGTTTGAGTCGCTGGAGCCAACCAGGCTCATTCTGGTTTTGGCCGGGGATTTAAGGCCGAATGCCCTTCCTGACGCCACGTGATTTTTCAGGTGAAAATTCAAACCCCCGCTCTCACCGGGATTGGAACCCCAGCTGTCCGGGTAAAGACGAGCAGCTAAGCACCTGCGCCATCACGCTCCCCACTGGTTAGTTATCTATCCACACATTAATCCATAATTACCTAATAATAATAATAACAATCATCCTCCATACACATGTCCATTAAAGCATGGTTTCACAAAACGCTCATGCTTTTAGGTGTTTGATACCTTTTTCCCCTGTAACATTACTATTCCCTGTTTTAAGAGTGAAATGAGCTATCCAGGTAAAATCGTATGTCATGACCTATTTTTTAGGCTTTCACACCTAATTTTAGGGTTCTTCGTTTCCAAGCTATCGATTTATCAATTTGGGGGTTGTTCACACTCCCCTACGATATTTCATCAAAAACAAAAGATCTTAGGTTCAATTGTCATTTTTCCCCGTTTAACACCTTTTTACCCCCTTGTAAAATCACTATTTACTGTTTTAGGGTTGAAACGACCTATTCATGTAAAAGCATATGTAATGACATATTTTTTAAGCTATCACACCTAATTTTAGGGTTCTTCGTTTTCAAGATATTGATTTTTCAATTTGGGGTTGTTTTCACACCCCTACTATTTTTCTTCAAAAACAAAAGATCTTAGGTTCAATTATAATTTTTACCCATTTAACACCTTTTTACCCCCCCTGTAAAATCACTATTTACTGTTTTAGGGGTGAAATGACCTATCCAGGTAAAAGCGTATGTCGTGACCTATTTTTTAAGCCATTCCACCTATTTTTAGGGTTCTTCGTTTTTAGGATATTGATTTTTCAATTTTGGGGGTGGTTTCCACCCCCTGCTATTTTTCATCAAAAACAAAAGATCTTAGGTTCAATTATCATTTTTACCCGTTTAACACCTTTTTTTCCCATAACATGACTATTTACTGATTTAGGGGTGAAATGACCAATCGAGGTAAAAGCCCTATTCAACACCTATTTTTAAGCTATCATACCTAATTTTAGGGTTCTTCGTTTCCGAGATATGGATTTTTCAATTTTGGGGGTGGTTTCCACCCCTCTGCTATTTTTCATCAAAAACATAAGATCTTAGGTTCAATTATCATTTTTACCCGTTTAACACTTTTTTCCCATAACATGACTATTTACTGATTTAGGGGTGAAATGACCAATCGAGGCAAAAGCCCTAATCATCCCGTATTTTTTAAGCTATCACACCTAATTTTAGGGTTCTTCGTTTCCGAGATATGGATTTTTCAATTTTGGGGGTTCTTTGCACCCCCCTGCTATTTTTCATCAAAAACAAAAGATCTTAGGTTCAATTATCATTTTTACCCGTTTAACACCTTTTTTTCCCATAACATGACTATTTACTGATTTAGGGGTGAAATGACCAATCGAGGTAAAAGCCCAAATCATCCCCTATTTTTTAAGCTATCACACCTAATTTTAGGGTTCTTCATTTCCGAGATATGGATTTTTCAATTTTGGGGGTGGTTTCCACCCCCCTGATATTTTTCATCAAAAACAAAAGATCTTAAGTTCATTTATCATTTTTAGGTGTTTAACACGTTTTTCCCCCATAACATGACTATTTACTCTTTTAGGGGTGAAATGACCAATCGAGGTAATAGCCCTAATCATCCCCTATTTTTAAGCTATCACACCTAATTGTAGGATTCTTCGTTTCCAAGATATGGATTTTTCAATTTTGGGGGGTAGTTTCACCCCGCAAAGGGGGACGTCACCCCAAGTGCTAGGACCCTTCATACAAGTCCCTAGCATGATTGGTTCGCGAGATATGAACAAAAGTGTAGATAGGCCCTTTCGACAAAAACGAATCATACATTCAAAAACGGGCGTCACCCCCAGGGTTAGGATACTGCCTATGGCAAAATCCCATCAGGGGTTCAGAAAATATTAACAAACGTATAGTTAGGTCCTTTTGACAAAAGCCGTCCGTGTGCGCACATACAAAAAATATTATTACCCCCCCCCCCCCGGGTAAGGGTAGTTTTTATTTTAGAGTGGATATACCCCGTCCATAGAAAAGGGGAGTTCACCACGAGTCCTACGACACCCCATAGGTTTAAATCCGATTATTGGTTAGCGAGATAGTAAAAAACCGATGACCTATTAGTTTTTTGGGGTTTATTTCAATAAATATTAAAAACCTCATCTATAAATAATCATTTAAAAAGCCCGCCCTCTTACAAAACTCCTCAAGTGCGCATGCGTATAAAAAACATTCATCGCCAAAATGTCAAAAAACAACATGTTTACCCCAAATGGCGTTTCCCAATTCCATCCATTTTAAAAAATGAACCTCACCATCACCTAGAGCGGAAAAAATACCATCTAAACGACCCCTCACTCGACCCTACTCCTCCCCCACCACCTAACCCTTTCCCAACATAGGCATACATATTCAAGCACGAGCGCGACTTGAGAAAACCAACACTACCCCACTACTCGCGAATGATCTTTTAGTTTTGGTCTTTTAATTAAATAAAGAGGCTATAGGAAAGTAGGGGGCATCACTAGTAGTGCTAGGACACCCTGTATGTTCTAATCCCATGTTTGGTTAGCGAGTTATCAAGTTCGGGGCCGATACGAGGAGGGTTCAAAAAGAAGTGTCGCAGCTTTCCCCTCATCCCACTACTAACAACAAATAGGTTGAAAAATATGTTGATTTAGTACTGAAATCTAAGGACTTGGAACTTCCCAAAGCAGAGTTGCATGAGGGAAGGGGTGGCCCGTGGCCCATTTACAATAATTAGCGATGTTTATAAAATATATAGTCAAGCTCAAAAACTGGTAGAGTGACGTAACACATACAAACATAGGAAAAATAAATGCCTTTAAAGACACAAGTTTCTTTCTTGACGCCAAGTTCAAAGAACGTAGCAGCGAGTAGGCTGCCATCTGTTTGGAATGAGTTGAGTTAATAATCATTGGTTGCGTTCACGTTGACAGCGAGTTCCCACGCTGACCGACAGGAACGAGTGAGTAAAGCAAGGTGCCGGCCGCATGATAGCGCAGCAAGGAAAAGCTTGATGTTTCCTTTAAACAGAAGGAAAGGTGACTCGTACTCTGTATCATACAAAAATACAGGAAATAAACAAGGGCACAAGATGTGAGCAGAATCACACAGAAATCTCTGTTGGTGGTTTTCACGAAATAAAATAAAAGAAAGACGGAAAAGTAAAGAAAACCTAATGTGGGTGCGAAATGCGTCTAAGCGTATATTCTAAGAATATACAAATTGGGCTCAAACATTAAATTCATCTTATTTCTAACTATTCAGAGGAACGTCATTCTCGCCGAATATCTCCAGAAAGTATCTACGTCATCATCAAGTCATCGCCACGTCATCGCCTTCGTTATAGCTCTAGAAGTTTCTGGATCCTTCGAGGCGACCCCGTCTGGCCACGTGGAGCTCACATCACGTCATTGCATTGCAGTCAGTGCACTTTCGTCTTCATAATTTCATACATTTAAACATCCACTACATCTACTCTTCGCATCGTAATTCTACTGAACTGGCTGGTGACATCGTAACAACAACGCTGCTTGCCTATCTACGTTTCTTCAAGGAGATTGACCAGAGCCAGCAGTTTTCTCATCGCCAGTGCACGCTGCACAGAATACCTAGTGCTTGAAATACACTGCTACGTTCTTTCTGTGTAGCGCCTGTCGACATATAGCCTTCTTCTCGAGTCCTGCTGTAGTGACAGCACGTTCATTTCTACTTCATTTTCTTCACACAACATCATCCATATTACAATTACACTGACATACACACAGCTCGTCTGCGAAATATTTCTTTCCAGACTTACTCATTCATCATACACACAGCTTTCATTCACCCATTATCATTCAGTCCTCGCCAGTGAGATATATTTCTCCTGACGTAGGCACTTCTTCGTCATATCCTCATCATCATCTTACGTTTTGTTGTCTATAATTCCCTTGCATTCCCTCTCACGTACCACACCATTCCTTATTTTTGAAGGCGACATCATACCGCTGCGCCATCCAGCCTTCCGTCCCACTTCACCTACCGACCCATTCGACTCCTCCCTACACTTCTACCCATTGTCAGTCGACATCCCTGGTTTCCTTGCCTCTTTCCTTTAATATTTCACCTACTCGCTTTCTTAAAACTCTCAACATCTCACCATGGGCAGAGGCAAGGGGAAAACTTCGCCACATCGCCAAGCACAGAAGAAAACCACTCCTACCCCATCCTGCCTTCCGGGGAACGTCGCCAACGCTCCGCCCGCCCCTCAGGGAGGGGGGGGGGGCAATCCCCAAACAAAATATCACGCCCAAGATTCCCACCTTACCTCCCACTGGTACCCACTTCCACCCCCCGGGTCTGGTGAGACAAACTCCGAGCCGTTCCGAAAAGCGGCCCGGATCAGATTCTTCCGATATAGAGGGGGCAGCCCACCGCTCTCGCCAGAGGGTCCATGAAGGGATGGAGGAGGCTCCGTCCTCTTCCAGGCGGCACTGCAGTGTTTCTCCTCCGCCCAAAGTTCATCCTTCTCCGAACGATCCACGATTACCTACCACCGCCCCTATCCCTAACTTTGCACTTTCAGACGCCGCACCAGCGTCTATCCCCTCAACCCTCCCATCCTACGCCTCCAAGGCTTCCGAACCCACTTACAAACATATCTTTCTCTTTCGTGGACACACGCACGCTAACAAATACCTGTTCACCGACGCACTACGCCGTGTGCTTGGCCACGCTAAGTTCACCGCCACAGCTTCTACCAACGGCGTGTACGTAAAAACAGACGACGACGCCACGGCCACTGTACTGCACAGCCCGGACGTAGTTCGCGAACTGGGCCCCAACGTCACCGCGGAGCCTCTTCGCGCCCGCCAAACCCCCGCAGTCCCTCCCCCACCCCAGCGCCAACCTTACTTCTCGTGCGTCATCCTGGGTGTGGACCCCGACCTCACCGAGGAGGCAGTGCTCCAGGAACTTAAGCTAGAGCAGATTGATGTGAGGAAGGCTTTTCGCATCCGTAATGCAGACGGTCCGACCTGGATGGTGCGTATCCTCCTGGCCACCCAGGCAGAGGTCGACCGTCTTCTTACCACTGGGGTTTTTCTATACCGCTATCACCACCGTGTCGAGCCCTCCAAAGCACCGGCCCCTGTCGCACTTCGTTGCAACCGGTGTCTTCAATGCAACGCCCATCCTACTGACCAATGCCGGGAACCCCCGCGCTGCGGCCACTGTTCCCAACCCGAGCACACCACTGGACGGTGCCCTAACCTCGCTCAGCCCCCTCGTTGCAACCAATGCCACGAGCCCCATCCCACTTACTCCTATAAGTGTAAGGCCAAGCCTGCACCACTCCCCAACCGCCCTGAAACCGTGGCCCCGGTCAGGTCCATTGACCCTCCTACCGCACCCGCTCTTTCCCCCCACCATCGAGGATGTGATCAGGTTTATGGTCATATCCATTCAAAACATTCTGCCATACAACCGCCCTCTTATACTGACACAACTTCAGTACGCTGCTCAGCAGATCTTCGGGGTGCAATTCCATCCCTCTTTTTCGGGTCCACTAACTCACTTCACCTTCTTCCCCTACCCCCGCGTCACCGCAGTATAAACTGACAATGGCCCTACAACAAACGAGGATCAGAACACCCCGCAACATCACCATCCTCTACCAGAACATCTGCTCCTTCAATGCCCGCCGCACACTACTGAGCCACACCTTATCCACCCACCACGTAGATGTGGCACTTTTAAATGAAACGTTTCTTCGGAGCGATCACCACGCACTACTCCCCGGATATACCCTTCTACGAGCGGACCGTCCCCATAACCTAGGCCGTGGCGGTTCTGCACTGTCTCACCGACCACGTTTCCCCATCCGCCCACATATCCCCCCTCCCCCCCTCCATTTCCCAGAGAACCTCATCGCCACGATTTATTTCCCATCCCGCGTTCTCCATCTCGCAACAATCTACACCCGTCCTCGCCATCCTCTTCCAAAGGTTTTTATTGCCTATGTAGCGGAATCCTTCCCCCACTTTATCATCATGGCTGATCTTAATCTACATGATCGCACGGCTACCGAACTCCGGAGCCTCGACATCTACCTAAACCACATTAACGCCTCGCTCGTCCCCATCCCACAACCCACGCGCCCATCCTCCCAATCCACTCCCGATGCCATCATAGCGCATAACTCCCTACTCCATCTCCTTCACGTTTCAGTCTTACCTCTCATTGGAGGCGATCATGCCCCTGTTCTATTATCTTTTCACATTCCCAATCGAAATGTACCAAACCCACCTCCCGTTATGGTTCAAAACTTCTGCTCGGCAAATTGGCCAGCTTATCGCACGCAGATCACGGAGCGTTTGCGAACCGACACCTTACCGCTCAGCTCCCAGGAAACGGTCGATGCCTACACGAATCATCTACAGGACACGCTCCAACAAGCGGCACAACGCCACGTCCCCCTTACCCCATTGACCCCAAACCGACCACCTATCCCACCCAAAGCTAGGCGTCTACTAGCACTCTCCCTCTCCTACCACAACTCCTACCTCCGCACCCGTGACCGTTACTTCCTGCAGCGGCATCGACAGACACTTCGCCAGGTAAGATCGTACATTGAGGCTCACAAGCGGCGCTCCTGGCACAACACTTGCTCGAAGCTGAATGGAGTATCGCCCTCCCTTTCTCGCTTCTGGAGTCACCTCAACCGACTCACTGGAAAGACGTCCACTCCGCAATACCCCATTGTCTATGACAACGTCGCACCACCTGACGACCCGGCAAAACTAGTTATATTTGCAAACAAATTTGCCCGAGTATTCCGAGACGCACCAGACCCAACGTTTCTATACGACGATGACGAGTTCATCTCCACGGAACCTCAACGTCCCTATCTGCAGCCCTCACCCAACTATGCCCTCTCCCTCCACCCTCTAGACGACCCCATCACCCCCATCGACATAACCATCGCTCTCTCCCGTACCACTAACACCGCCCCTGGTCCCGACTCCATCCGATATCGCCACCTCAAGGAAGCACCACCCCCTTTCTTCGCCGCTCTAGCCCACCTCTATAATCATCTCCTTCGCACCGGTTTCTACCCTACCCTCTGGCGGCAAGCCACGATGCTCCTCTTCCCAAAACCAGATAAACCACTTTCCTCGCCCGACTCCTACCGTCCCATCTGCCTGACCGCCGTCCTTTCAAAAACCTTCGAGAGAATCCTTACCAAGCGTATCCATACCCATCTCCACCGACACCAACTCTTACCCCTCTCCCAATGTGGCTTCCGTCCCCACCTCTCCGCCCAAGACCAACTCCTCCGTCTCTCCACCCTCATTGCCGATAATTACAACCGCCCTGCTCCCACCCTTTTCATCGCCTTCGACTTCCAGAAGGCTTTTGACACCGTCTGGCACGACGCACTCGTCCTCAAACTTCATTTCTTCCATCTCCCCCACACTTACCTCCGCTTCCTCAACACCTTTCTCCGCCACCGCACGGCACGAATCCGCATCAACGGCCACTACTCCCGCCCCATCCCTTTCGAACAGGGCGTCCCTCAGGGCTCCGTCCTCTCCCCACTTGTGTACGTCCTCTTCGTTGCTGATATCCCCCAACCATCCCCTCCAATGCAATTACTGCAGTTCGCCGACGATACGGCAATAGTTGCGCCTTTTCCCACCGTCGCCCACATAAACACTCAAGTCCAATCCTATTTGGACCTATTCTCCTCCTGGTGTGGCAGATGGCACCTGCGCCTAAATTCCTCGAAGACGCAAACCATTCTCTTTCACCCCCGTCGGAGGGCCTCTGCGCCTACACGAAATCCCGACAACCTGAACATCCGCCTGCACAACCGTCGACTGGTCCCCGCCCGCACTGTTCGGTGCCCTTGATTGGTCCTAGATGAGTTTTTCACCTTCCGACCTCACTTTAAACTAAAACTCCCCAATGCACGCAAGCGCGCATATCTACTGCGGCGATTGGCAGGGACCACTTGGGGCCTCAACGAGAAGTTATTAATATATACTTACAAAGTCTTAATACGCACTTTCTTAGTGTACGGGCATCCGGCATGGGCAGGATTCCCCGAATGCCCCCTTCGCCCCTATCTTGCACTGGAGCGCCGCCTCGCAAGGGTCGCCATGCGGCTGCCTTTTACATACCGAACGGCAGACCTGCTGGACAGGATGCCACTGCCACCGCTCACCACCTATATCGACCTCCGGCATCGCCGATATCTCTCGAGAGCGCGAAGAACCGGCAACCCAATAGTCACGCCACTCATCCAACAACCACATCGCGCCCCGGTGCGGACAAAATTGGGCATTTACAGTCTTTTGGCACTGCCTCCAGCCCCTGACTGAGAATGGCGTTGGGCGACAAACACGCAGTAACACGAGCCTCACCCACCAGCTCTAGCACCGACGACACGGTCCAAGTAGCAACCAATGGTAATCAATTTCCACATCTCCATAACGCCCATCTCATGCCGATATAACTTTTCATAACTCTTTAACTACTCATCCACATCATCTGCAACTCCCCCCCCCCCCTTCACTTCATTATATCGCCACAGTTTTCATATCGCCAGCAATACAATTTTCTTTTCCTTTTCTCTCTTCTTACCGTAACTTTTCTTTCTTCTCTCTCTCTATTCTATATCTGTCTCATCCTCATCTCAACCATCAATCATTACCCCTTCCCACCAACATTGTTCATCTAAAAAAAAAAAACCAATAATAATAATAATAATAATAATAAAAATATTATATATATTTTTTGTGTATATATAGGCCTATGTATGAAAAAAAAATCATTCATCATGTTCATCTTCTCACACATCCACCAGCAAATCTTACAACTTCGACCCCATCACCCTCCTTCTCCTCGTTGCCTTCTTCCTTTCACTACTCCCCTCAGCTCAACTTATCCTTTCGCCACTGTCCTCAAATCACCAGCTTTATAATACTTTCTCCCCGTCTCCTTACTGCCATACCACTTTCCTTCTCTTCCCAGCAAACATCTTTCAATACTCCCTTCTCATCGCCATCATTCATAAAAAAAAAAAAACTTACTTATGATCTGGACGTAATTACAGCCCCCCCCCCTCTTCTTCTTCTCCACCAAACTTACTTCGTTACAAATTTACATAAATCTCAGAGCAATAGAAGTTCCTTAGTCTGCTTTGGCACTTGCAGCATGTTGTTTCCGCGTTTTCTTGGTCTGTAAAATTTCCGACATTTCAAAATTATCCCTACACAAAATAAAGCAGTCACCCTTCTCTCCCACATCCCCATTCCTGCTTCTAACTCTTCCTGCTCAAAACAATATTTCACCCCCCGAGCCCTTCTCCAAATCTCCCCACAAAGCCTCCTCAAAAATCCCCACACACTTTCTTCCAAATCCAAAAACCAAAAAACCCCCACCACCAAAATTCTCACCTCTCCCAAACACCTTAAACCCCTGGCCCGAAGAGACGGCGAAACCGTCTAAGGGGGCCCGCCGCCGCAGGGGCAATAGCCATGCGGCGGAATGAAACGACTGCATATATATATATATATATATATATATATATATATATATATATATATATAACATTAAATTTTTCAGGTTTAGGTTCATTCTACGCTGAGGAGCTCGCCTGTACGGATGAGAGAGTCCTCATCTCCTCGCCGTGCTAAATTGATGCCTAGGTTGACTTCGTGGGGTGCTCTTGGGATAGCTTCTTAGCTTGGAAATCGCTACCGGTGGGGTAGAAAATAGCATTAGATAGGAGTAGATAGGAGACTGGGCTTCAAAAGTTTTTAAAAGCCAATAAAGGAAAGAATCTACCGTGACTTCCCCGCGCCAGCCCTAACGGGTGGCCGCGACCATACGCGTTACTGGCTCAACGGCAACTCTAGCTTGACGAGCATTGTTGGCCAACAGAGGCCAGCATTGTTTTGGCGGGCTAGTTTCAAAGGGCAGGTGACAGTTATATAGGGAATTATATACTGGGGCTGTTTCTTCGCTTCGCTGACTGGACTTGTGAGAGCGCAGAACCCTGGGTGGAGTCGGTAGGCCCCAGGACGTTCCCCGAAAAGGGGGACCACTTCCACTGAGTGCTTACATCTAACCACGCTGCCGTACTTCCGCTGAGGTTCCTTCGCTGCGGTATTCAGGTTGGCGCGCGCTGCGCTGACACAGCAGAAATTTCACTGGTCTGGACTTGTCTCCGAGGCGAACAGCGGTAAACTAAACAAAGGACCAACAGAGCAGCGACATTATAGCCAGCTGGCCGTCGGCCATTGGCTGGTTGATCCACCCCGTTCGGAGGCGCTCTTCTTGTTGCGGGGCTGAGCAAAGAGGCTACTGTTAATAATAAATTATTGTGCCGTAGGATAGCCAAACTGGTGAGTGGTTGGAAGTCGCTGATTGTCGTGGAGGCACCACAGTAAAATCAACGTTAACCATTAGCGAGGACTGACTAATCATCAACGGGCCTAAAAAATAAATTCTCTAAATTACACCACTTCTTTTTATCGCTAAATTAATTATACACATAAATCATTCACACCTCATACTCTCACAGTAGGGCACGCTAACACTAGCCATGACGAAGTATGGCCAAGAAGCGCCTAAGCCGCCACGCCCCCCCCCCCCCCTCCCATAGAAATCAGGTGTACCAAAAACGAATGGAGAGACATTCGCTCACTAATTCAACAGACAATTGCAAACCAAAAATTCGCTATTCGTACAAACAGATCAGGAGTTAAATTAAACGTCATCACAGTCGAAGATCATGCCCGAGAAATTGTGAAACTCAAAGAATATCGTATCCCCTTTTTCACCCATCCGATAGCTAGAAAAGTTCTCAAACAGATGGTCATTAAACCTCTACCTCATGATACAACCACTGACGAAATCAAAGAGGAGTTCGAGGCAATTGGGCACAAAATAGAGTTTGCTCAGCAGATGACCAGACAAGTTCACAAAAATGAGATCATCACTCGCTCCCCACTTCCATTATTTCTGATCGCCTTCTAGCCAAATGAACAAAATAGAGACCTCCCAAAAATCACCCATTTTCTAAATAGCACTGTCACTATTACTGACTTCAAATCACGAAGTGTCAGAGTGACCCAATGCCACAATTGTCAAGCTTTCGGCCACACTAAACCAAATTGTTTTTTAGACCCTCGCTGTCTCAAATGTGCTGGCCCGCACAGTCATCAGGAATGTCAAAAGACCCTAGATGAACCACCTAAGTGTGCCAATTGCGCGGGCCAACATGTAGCGTCCTTCTCCGGCTGTGAGGTCTTTAAAAAGGCAAAAGACAGACTAGAGGAGGACATAGCCTGGCGAGAAGCAGAGGGCACCGGCCTTTCCCCCGAACCCAAGGAAACTTTTAAGCCAGCCCCTCCTCCACCAACTAATGCTTGGCGTTCAAGGTATAAGTCAGCCTTCCCATCGCTAGACGAAACAAATCCCCAACCATCTACGTCAACCTCCAATAGATTCACAGCCCTAACAGACAGTGACGACAGCTCCGTTGGTTCCGAACAAGAAAGGCCCGGACCCGAGCCGTCATGTTTTATTACACCTGATGAAAGTCTCAACCCTAAAGTAAGCTCAAAAGGCAAATCAACCCCTAACAAATCTAAAGTGAAACGTTCAAAGGCTACCAGAGACCAAATGGCCGCAAATAGTTCAAACAATCAGTCAAAACCCAAGGGCAACAATGTCCCTGCTACCCCCCCCCCCTCCTCCCGCTGAGTGCACCACTACTCCTCGAAGGCCACAAGCCCAGCAATTGCCCACTCCGCCTCATCAGACCCCTGGACAACTAAACTTAAAATTCTCCAAAAACCGAGTCCCTCAAGACTTCCCAGTGGGAATGAAACTCGTCTTGCAAAGTTTACAAGGCCTTCTAAATAATTTCATCCGCAACTTCCTTGAGGCAATCCAAGGTATAGACCATCTCATCACACAGCTCATGGTAACACTCACACAGGACTAAAATGGACAACAAGACTCTAAAAATTGTATCTTGGAACAGCAAAAGCATAGCTCACCCTGCGAAAAAGCTAGAGCTTATTCAACTACTACGAGACCACGACATTGACATAGTGCTGCTCCAAGAGACTTGGCTAGACGTTAGACTTAAATTTTCCCTACCAGGTTACATTACCTACCGAAAGGACCGACTGACAGGAGGAGGAGGAGGAACCTTAATCTCTATTAAAAGACACATCTCTCACCAGGAAATAATACTACCAGACACGACTCACATTGAAGCCAACGGCATCCAAATTCACATTTACAACATAACTTATACCATCATATCAGCATATAACCAGCCCAAAGCACGCCTTCTAACTCAAGACATAGAATCCCTACTTGACTTTGACCATGTCATATTAGCAGGCGATCTAAATAGCAAACACCACAGTTGGGGATCCGTCACGGATAACGACAATGGGAAAATACTTTACAGACTCAATTCCAACAATGACTACTTCATTCACGCTCCTGACACTCCTACTTTTTATTTCAAACGAGACGGCATACTCCATTCAGACACAAATGACATTTTATTAGCCAGAAACATACCTTTTAACGTATCAACAGAAACGCACACTAAATTAGATTCAGATCACCTTCCAGTTATCATTAAAATAGGCGCAAGCATTAACTTTGTAAATACACGCAAAATTATAAATTCAAAGCGAATCGACTGGGACAATTTCAAGCTGCAGCAGGACCTCCTGGTACCTACAGCTCTCCCAATAATAAATAATACCCATCAATTAGAAGCACAAATAAATAACTTTAACAAAGTATTAATAACAGCAGCTAGATCAAGCTACAAACCTAAAACAACGACTAAAGAAGCGTCACTTCCGGCAGACCTCTGCCAATTAATTAAGGACAAAAACAAAGCCAGAAAGACTTATCAACGCAACCAGACTGACCAAAACAAAATACTATATAACAGACTTCACGCTAAAGTACGAAGACAATTAATAATTCACAGAAACGCACAATGGGAAACTAAATTATTAAACATAAAACATAACGGCAATCAAAATACCATTTGGAAACTTACTAAGGTCTTTACAAGAAGTAATAAGCCAGTTCCTCCACTGGAAGACGATAACAATACATTAATAACAGACAACAAAGGCAAAGCCGAATTAATGGCAGACACACTTGAACAACAATTCAGACCAAACGACCACCTAAATGACCCAATTCACGACCAGAGAATACTTAACGTAGTACAGACATTCCTAGAACAACCGGCAACTTCAGACATTCCTCCTATTACTATTATAGAACTTCAAGCCACAATTAAATCTCTAAACACCAATAAAGCCCCTGGCAAGGACGGTGTTCAAAATTCAATACTGAAGAAATTAAATAACAATGCTACGACTCTACTACTATATCTATTCAACAAAATAATGACGCTTAGGCACTTCCCGGCTGACTGGAAAATAGCAAAAATAATATGTTTTGCAAAGCATGGGAAAAATCCAAGGAAACCCCATAGCTACCGACCAATCAGCCTACTAAGTCATCTACCTAAACTATTCGAAAAAATACTCCTAGCACGCATCAGAGACAAAATTAACGCATCACTAATAAATCAACAATTCGGCTTCAGAAATCAACACTCTACAACTCAACAATTACTTAGAACCACTGAATTTATAACTCATGGTTATCAACACAAACAACACACTGTCGCTATTTTCCTAGATATTCAACAAGCCTTCGACAGAGTTCATCATCCAACACTCTTACACAAATTAATAAAATTAAATATCCATCACACTTATATTACACTAATAAACCAATACCTATCTAAACGTAAATTCTTCACTTCCATTAACAACATCCACTCGTCTCTCAGAAACATACAAGCCGGCGTAGCTCAGGGGAGTATATTGGGACCTCATTTGTTCCTGGTGGCAATAAATGATCTCCCATTATCAGACAGAACGTCAACCCATGTCTTCGCCGACGACACAGCCATAATGGCTAAGTCACGCAATTTACAAATAGCTACCAGAAACCTACAAGAACACATTACACAAATTCAAACTTGGCTCATTCAAAACAAAATTCAAATTAACCTAACGAAAACGAAGGCTATTTTATTTACACATCGATACGTTCAGCCACAACAACACATTACATTATTTAACACCAATATCGATTGGACACACGAAATTAAATACCTCGGCATTACACTGGACAAAAGATTAAACCTCAACACTCACATAGACAACATAATTACTAAAACACGTACAAGCATTAAACTTCTATACCCTATCATTCACCCAAAATCTACATTGTCAACTAAAAATGTTATATTACTATACAAAGCTCTAATAAGACCGGTATTAACGTACGCGGCACCGGCAATAGCATTTATGTCAATTTCAAAACTAGCTAGGCTTCAGCGCATCCAAAATTGGATGCTAAGAATTGCTCTTAAAGCTCCGCGCGAGACTCGAATAGCGGACCTTCACAGACAAACAAACACTCCCTACTTACTGGAATACATGAAAAAACTCACAAATAACTACTACGCTAAAGCTCATGGCCATACGAACCCTTTAATAAGTAACCAGGGTACGTATGAACCTGACAGAAATGACAAAATTAACAGAAGACCAAAATTGATACTACTAGTTAAAGACATGCTACAAAACAACGACATATAAGCCCTTAAACCCAAGCACCACGACTGTAACGTTACGAACTACAAAACAAAAACGAATCACTAGCAACTGTTACCACGGCAACACTTACTAGTCATATAAATCAAATCCATACCCAAAAACACGTGGCTAGGCCATCAGTGAGCCTGCAAGATCCCCCGCGAGGGGACCCAAATGGATTACAAATCCAGCCATCAGGGAGTTTTTCACAGGATCGCACGCCACTTCCCACTACCTTATACCGTATTCATTACGGCAAGCTAATTGAACAAGTTCATTAACAAACTCAGGCCCTAATAAACCAAAACTCTTACACAGCGGATAGTAGCGAAATCAGAGTGTAACTCATATGGATTACTGCTATCTGCTACTCACACACAAACATTTATACCTTACACTACACTAATAGCCCTGATAAGGACCCCAAGGTACTAATTAGCAACATATTCCAGCAGCTAAACCATGGGAGTACCACTTGAATTACCAAAAAACACCAGCTGGTACCGTTTTTACACGGGAGAAAAGCCTTAAACTGGAGATGGACAAAACAATTCTCAAATTAAAACCCATTATACAAATAGCATTTTTAGGACACCTAAACCAAGCTAAATTATCAACAAATACCTTAAAACAAATTCCATTTACTCACTAAGTCAATAAGATACCATTAAAAAGCACATAAAATTACTGTAAGCAGAGAGGCACTATCGGGCTCTGATTGGCGGCGCCGAGTCGCGAGCAGCCAATCAGCGAGGAGCACTTCCCAATTCAAACTCCCCGCCTCAAAACACAACTTGAAAATAATTTATTCATACAGACATCTCTGAAACATTATTCTGCGCGCTCTGCGACGCCGCGGGGCGCCTGCCGGAGGGGGGAGGCCGTGGCCGACCAACTCTGGGTGGTGCTCTGTGGGTCGCGGACCTGCGGGGTAGTTACATCCACCTTCAAACATCAATATCACCATACTGAAGCTGCCGCTGTAAACAACCATCAAACCCTTCAACATCATGGCGAGCGGGGATGATAAGTAGCTTTGCTCTATATAGCAAAATAAGCGAACATCATCCCAATCTTCTGTAAACTAATGAACGAAATTCGACGGTCATTGAATAATTAAATCCCTTAACAAAAATTATATAAGTCAAATGCGAACAAATTCAAATAAATCATGAACAATCTCCGAAACAAGCCAAATGAACAATAATTTCAAAATTAAATAAAAATCTTTCTCGGAGCAAATTTTTATCAAACTCAACTTCCGTTTAGTCCAAATCAAAATCAAATCCAGGCAGAGGAGCGCTTGTCGCACCGGTACCTGGCGCATAACACAGCCGCGGTCGCTCGCTTCGCGAGCCGACCGCCACTATGTCATTACAGACTAGCAAATTAAATTTTTGAATTACACATTTATTATTTACAATTTAGTAGCCTTGCATGAACATCAGTCGGTATTTGGTTATTTTGTTAATTTTTCAGAATGTACGGGAAATAATATAAAATAATAAGGAAATACTTGGGAATGTTATTTCATGTGCTTCATTTAATCATCAAGATGTTGTTTCAAAATTTGGAATTCAAATGTCAATACATAAAACCAAAGTAATGGCATTCTTGGGCAATGAACCAATTCAGAGTAAACTCTGTAAAGAAAACATCATCATGGCAGTCAAAATATCAATTAATTAATATTACAGGAGTAATCAATCAAGTTTTCAAGCCATCTCAGGTAAAACGACACACTAGACTGAAAGTATATCAAACTCTTGCTAGACCAGTTCTTGCATAAATTGAAGTGAGGCCTGGACCATCAGGAAGACAGATGAAAAAAGTTAACGAGCGTTTCTGTTTGATGAAATGCTCGTGCAAAGTTAAATAACCTTTAATGATGAATTAAGAGATAAATTGACGTTGGTGAAGACGGCCCTAAGGAATAAAAGAATAAGGGAAGAAGCAGGCGTGTACCCACCGTTGAATGAAAGATTGGCACGGGCTCGTTTGGAATGGTTTGGCCATGTCAAACAAATGGACGATGGTAGGACAGCTAAACATTGGCTTCAGACAGTGGTGATTGGAAAAAGACCGGTAGGAAGACCTAGGAAGAGATGGAGGATATAGGTAAACCAGCGGATATCCGAAAACTGCTTCACCATGCGGATATAGTTTGCATGGCTGTGCGGATAGCGGATAAACTGGGGATAATGTTTGGAGAAAATTTGCGGATAGATTTTGGATTCCAATCCGAACTTGTTGAATATCATAACTAGGACCCGAAGGTTATGACACATATTTTTCCGTATGTTTCTTTTTCATGACAAAATGTGCAGTAAGATGATTATTTAAGCTAATATCATTCAAAGAGGAAGCAAAGAGGATATAAAAAGTAGGTTGACTCAGGCAAGGAAAGCACTTCTACAGAAAAAGAATCTGTTGACATCGATTATAGATTTAGGTATTAGGAAGTAATTTTTGAAAGCCTTTTTCTAGAGCGTGGCGCTCTATGAAAGTGAATTGTACTGTTGGAACAGCAGAAAAGAGGAGAATTGAAGCGTTTGAAATGTGGTGTTACAGGAGAATGATTAAGATCAGATGGGTAGGTAGCGTAACAAATGAAGAGGTATTAATACGAGTGGGAGAGGAGAGATGTTTCTGGCGACTGCTAATGAAGAGAAGAGATAGGTTGGTAGGACACATACTAAGACACCCAGGAATAACAAGCTTAGTTATGGAAGGGAGGTTGGAGGGAAAGAACTGTAGGGGTACACCAAGGTTAGGATATGTTAAACAGATTGCCTCGGATGTAGGGTGTGGTAGCTATGTAGAGATGAAACGATTAACTCAGGACAGGGAGGCATGGAGATGTGCATCAAACCAGTCAAAATACTGAAGACTCAAACAACAACAATAACATCCAAATTATATAATTAGGCACAGTTGCCACTCCGAACTGGAAAGGGTTGCAACTCTGGCTGTATAACATTCATTTTAAATATAGCACTTGACACACACAGCCTAGGGGACGACCTTGTCCTGAAAAGTCTAAAGGTGTTGCTTTGATACTTTATGCTTTATCTAGTTATACATATTATTGTAATGACAGTAGATTCGGATAACAGTCGTGTGGATGCGGATAACAGTCGTGTGGATGCGCATAACAGTCGTGTGGATGCGGGGTGGATGCGGATAAAAGTTGTGTGGATGCGGGGTGGATGCGGATAACAGTCGTGTGGATGCGGGGTGGATGCGGATAACAGTCGTGTGGATGCGGGGTGGATGCGGATAAAAGTCGTGTGGATGCGGGGTGGATGCGGATAACAGTCGTGTGGATGCGGATAACAGTCGTGTGGATGCGGGGTGGATGCGGATAACAGTCGTATGGATGCTGGGTGGATGCGGATAACAGTCGTGTGGAAGCGGGGTGGATGCAGATAACAGTCGTGTGGATGCGGGGTGGATGCAGATAACAGTCGTGTGGATGCGGGGTGGATGCGGATAACATTCAAGTGGATGCGGGGTGGATGCAGATAACAGCCGTGTGGATGCTGGGTGGATGCGGATAACAGTCGTGTGGATGCGGGGTGGATGCGGATAACAGTCGTGTGGATGCGGGGTGGATGCGGATAACAGTCGTGTGGATGCTGGGTGGATGCGGATAACAGTCGTGTGGATGCGGGGTGGATGCAGATAACAGTCGTGTGGATGCGGATAACAGTCGTGTGGATGCTGGGTGGATGCGGATAACAGTCGTGTGGATGCGGGGTGGATACGGATAACAGTCGTGTAGATGCGGGGTGGATGCGGATAACAGTCGTGTGGATGCGGATAACAGTCGTGTGGATGCGGTGTGGATGCGGATAACAGTCGTGTGGATGCGGGGCGGTTGCGGATAACAGTCGTGTGGATGCGGGGTGGATACGAATAACAGTCGTGTAGATGCGGATAACAGTCGTGTGGATGTTGGGTGGATGCGGATAACAGTCGTGTGGATGCCGGGTGGATGCGGAAAACAGTCGTGTGGATGCGGGGCGGATGCGGATAACAATCGTGTGGATGCGGGGTGGATGCGGATAACAGTCGTGCGGATGCTGGGTGGATGCGGATAACAGTCGTGTGGATGCGGATAACAGTCGTGTGGGTGCGGGGTGGATGCGGATAACAATCGTGTGGATGCGGGGAGGATGCGGATAACAGTCGTGTGGATGCGGATAACAGTCGTGTGGGTGCGGGGTGGATGCGGATAACAATCGTGTGGATGCGGATAACAGTCGTGTGGGTGCTGGGTGGATGCGGATAACAGTCGTCTGGATTCGGGGTGGATGCGGATAACAGTCGTGTGGATGCGGATAACAGTCGTGTGGGTGCGGGGTGGATGCGGATAACAATCGTGTGGATGCGGGGTGGATGCGGATAACAGTCGTGTGGATGCGGATAACAGTCGTGTGGGTGCGGGGTGGATGCGGATAACAATCGTGTGGATGCGGGGTGGATGCGGATAACAGTCGTGTGGATGCGGATAACAGTCGTGTGGATGCTGGGTGGATGCGGTTAACAGTCGTGTGGATGCGGGGTGGATGCAGATAACAGTCGTGTGGATGCGGATAACAGTCGTGTGGATGCTGGGTGGATGCGGATAACAGTCGTGTGGGTGCGGGGTGGATGCGGATAACAGTCGTGTCGATGCGGATAACAGTCGTGTGGATGCTGGGTGGATGCGGATAACAGTCGTGTGGATGCGGGGTGGATGCAGATAACAGTCGTGTGGATGCGGATAACAGTCGTGTGGATGCGGATAACAGTCGTGTGGATGCTGGGTGGATGCGGATAACAGTCGTGTGGATGCTGGGTGGATGCGGATAACAGTCGTGTGGATGCTGGGTGGATGCGGATAACAGTCGTGTGGATGCTGGGGGGATGCGGATAACAGTCGTGTGGATGCTGGGTGGATGCGGATAACAGTCGTGTGGATGCGGGGTGGATGCAGATAACAGTCGTGTGGATGCTGGGTGGATGCGGATAACAGTCGTGTGGATGCGGGGTGGATGCAGATAACAGTCGTGTGGATGCGGATAACAGTCGTGTGGATGCTGGGTGGATGCGGATAACAGTCGTGTGGATGCGGGGTGGATGCGGATAACAGTCGTGTGGATGCGGGGTGGATGCTGATAACAGTCGTGTGGATGCGGATAACAGTCGTGTGGATGCGGATAACAGTCGTGTGGATGCGGATAACAGTCGTGTGGGTGCGGGGTGGATGCGGATAACAGTCGTGTGGGTGCGGGGTGGATGCGGATAACAGTCGTGTGGATGCGGGGTGGATGCGGATAACAGTCGTGTGGATGTGGATAACAGTCGTGTGGATGCGGATAACAGTCGTGTGGATGCGGGGTGGATGCGGATAACAGTCGTGTGGGTGCGGGGTGGATGCGGATAACAATCGTGTGGATGCGGGGTGGATGCGGATTACAGTCGTGTGGATGCGGATAACAGTCGTGTGGATGCTGGGTGGATGCGGATAACAGTCGTGTTGATGCGGGGTGGATGCGGATAACAATCGTGTGGATGCGGATAACAGTCGTGTGGATGCGGGGTGGATGCCAATAACAGTCGTGTGGATGCGGGGTGGATGCGGATAACAATCGTGTGGATGCGGATAACAGTCGTGTGGATGCTGGGTGGATGCGGATAACAGTCGAGTGGATGCGGATAACAGTCGTGTGGGTGCGGGGTGGATGCGGATAACAATCGTGTGGATGCGGGTTGGATGCGGATAACAGTCGTGTGGATGCGGGGTGGATGCGGATAACAATCGTGTGGATGCGGGGAGGATGCGGATAACAGTCGTGTGGATGCGGATAACAGTCGTGTGGGTGCGGGGTGGATGCGGATAACAATCGTGTGGATGCGGATAACAGTCGTGTGGGTGCTGGGTGGATGCGGATAACAGTCGTATGGATTCGGGGTGGATGCGGATAACAGTCGTGTGGATGCGGATAACAGTCGTGTGGGTGCTGGGTGGATGCGGATAACAATCGTGTGGATGCGGGGTGGATGCGGATTACAGTCGTGTGGATGCGGATAACAGTCGTGTGGATGCTGGGTGGATGCGGATAACAGTCGTGTTGATGCGGGGTGGATGCGGATAACAATCGTGTGGATGCGGATAACAGTCGTGTGGATGCGGGGTGGATGCGGATAACAATCGTGTGGATGCGGATAACAGTCGTGTGGATGCTGGGTGGATGCGGATAACAGTCGAGTGGATGCGGATAACAGTCGTGTGGGTGCGGGGTGGATGCGGATAACAATCGTGTGGATGCGGGTTGGATGCGGATAACAGTCGTGTGGATGCGGGGTGGATGCGGATAACAATCGTGTGGATGCGGGGAGGATGCGGATAACAGTCGTGTGGATGCGGATAACAGTCGTGTGGGTGCGGGGTGGATGCGGATAACAATCGTGTGGATGCGGATAACAGTCGTGTGGGTGCTGGGTGGATGCGGATAACAGTCGTATGGATTCGGGGTGGATGCGGATAACAGTCGTGTGGATGCGGATAACAGTCGTGTGGGTGCTGGGTGGATGCGGATAACAATCGTGTGGATGCGGGGTGGATGCGGATAACTGTCGTGTGGATGCGGATAACAGTCGTGTGGGTGCGGGGTGGATGCGGATAACAATCGTGTGATTGCGGGGTGGATGCGGATAACAGTCGTGTGGATGCGGATAACAGTCGTGTGGATGCTGGGTGGATGCGGATAACAGTCGTGTGGATGCGGGGTGGATGCAGATAACAGTCGTGTGGATGCGGATAACAGTCGTGTGGATGCTGGGTGGATGCGGATAACAGTCGTGTGGATGCGGGGTGGATGCGGATAACAGTCGTGTCGATGCGGATAACAGTCGTGTGGATGCTGGGTGGATGCGGATAACAGTCGTGTGGATGCGGGGTGGATGCAGATAACAGTCGTGTGGATGCGGATAACAGTCGTGTGGATGCTGGGTGGATGCGGATAACAGTCGTGTGGATGCTGGGTGGATGCGGATAACAGTCGTGTGGATGCTGGGTGGATGCGGATAACAGTCGTGTGGATGCTGGGTGGATGCGGATAACAGTCGTGTGGATGCTGGGTGGATGCGGATAACAGTCGTGTGGATGCGAGGTGGATGCGGATAACAGTCGTGTCGATGCGGATAACAGTCGTGTGGATGCTGGGTGGATGCGGATAACAGTCGTGTGGATGCGGGGTGGATGCAGATAACAGTCGTGTGGATGCGGATAACAGTCGTGTGGATGCTGGGTGGATGCGGATAACAGTCTTGTGGATGCGGAGTGGATGCGGATAACAGTCGTGTGGATGCGGGGTGGATGCGGATAACAGTCGTGTGGATGCGGATAACAATCGTGTGGATGCGGATAAAAGTCGTGTGGATGCTGGGTGGATGCGGATAACAGTCGTGTGGATGCGGATAACAGTCGTGTGGGTGCGGGGTGGATGCGGATAACAGTCGTGTGGATGCGGGGTGGATGCGGATAACAGTCGTGTGGATGCGGATAACAGTCGTGTGGATGCGGTGTGGATGCGGATAACAGTCGTGTGGATGCGGGGTGGATGCGGATAACAGTCGTGTGGGTGCGGGGTGGATGCGGATAACAATCGTGTGGATGCGGGGTGGATGCGGATAACAGTCGTGTGGATGCGGATAACAGTCGTGTGGATGCTGGGTGGATGCGGATAACAGTCGTGTGGATGCGGGGTGGATGCGGATAACAATCGTGTGGATGCGGATAACAGTCGTGTGGATGCGGGGTGGATGCCAATAACAGTCGTGTGGATGCGGGGTGGATGCGGATAACAATCGTGTGGATGCGGATAACAGTCGTGTGGATGCTGGGTGGATGCGGATAACAGTCGTGTGGCTGCGGATAACAGTCGTGTGGGTGCGGGGTGGATGCGGATAACAATCGTGTGGATGTGGGTTGGATGCGGATAACAGTCGTGTGGATGCGGGGTGGATGCGGATAACAGTCGTGTGGATGCGGGGTGGATGCGGATAACAGTCGTGTGGATGCGGGGTGGATGCGGATAACAGTCGTGTGGATGCGGGGTGGATGCGGATAACAGTCGTGTGGGTGCGGGGTGGATGCGGATAACAATCGTGTGGATGCGGGGTGGATGCGGATAACAGTCGTGTGGATGCGGATAACAGTCGTGTGGATGCTGGGTGGATGCGGATAACAGTCGTGTGGATGCAGAGTGGACGCGGATAACAGTCGTGTCGATGCGGATAACAGTCGTGTGGATGCTGGGTGGATGCGGATAACAGTCGTGTGGATGCGGATAACAGTCGTGTGGATTCGGGGTGGATGCGGATAACAGTCGTGTCGATGCGGATAACAGTCGTGTGGATGCTGGGTGGATGCGGATAACAGTCGTGTGGATGCGGATAACAGTCGTGTGGATTCGGTGTGGATAACAGTCGTGTGGATGCGGGGTGGATGCGGATAACAGTCGTGTGGATGTGGGGTGGATGCGGATAACAGTCGTTTGGATGTGGGGTGGATGCGGATAACAGTCGTGTGGATGCGGATAACAGTCGTGTGGATGTGGGGTGGATGCGGATAACAGTCGTGTGGATGCGGATAACAGTCGTGTGGATGCGGCGTGGATGCGGATAACAGTCGTGTGGATGCGGCGTGGATGCGGATAACAGTCGTGTGGATGTGGGGTGGATGCGGATAACAGTCGTGTGGATGCGGATAACAGTCGTGTGGATGCGGATAACAGTCGTGTGGATGCGGGGTGGATGCGGATAACAGTCGTGTGGATGCGGGGCGGTTGCGGATAACAGTCGTGTGGATGCGGCGTGGATGCGGATAACAGTCGTGTGGATGCGGCGTGGATGCGGATAACAGTCGTGTGGATGTGGGGTGGATGCGGATAACAGTCGTGTGGATGCGGATAACAGTCGTGTGGATGCGGGGCAGTTGCGGATAACAGTCGTGTTGATGCGGGGTGGATGCGGATAACAGTCGTGTGGATGCGGATAACAGTCGTGTGGATGCGGGGCGGATGCGGATAACAGTCGTGTGGATGCGGATAACAGTCGTGTGGATGCGGATAACAGTCGTGTGGATGCGGATAACAGTCGTGTGGATGCGGGGCGGATAACAGAGTAGTGTGGATGTGGGGTGGATGCGGATAACAGTCGTGTGGATGTGGGGTGGATGCGGATAACAGTCGTGTGGATGCGGATAACAGTCGTGTGGATGCGGGGCGGATGCGGATAACAGAGTAGTGCAGATGCGGGGTGGGTGCGGATAACGTTCTTTTTAACCGCGCAGGGCTCTAGATATAGGAACAAGAGGAGTCAACTGGGATACAATCCTGAGAGAAGAGTACCGTACATGGACAGACAGAACTGGAGAGCGCTCGTATATCACACCCGGCCAACTGGAATAGATAACCGATGATGATGATGTAATACGGTTTCCCAGGGAAAATAGTTGACGAAACTCATAATTATTCAGATCTCTCCCCCGTAACTTAGGCGTTCTAGTCATCCGTTACCATATTATGCAAGGGTTCTGTATTTGTTGAACACAGCTGATTATTTTATAGCCCTCTGTAATACAAGCAGCGACCAGCTCAATGTAGTTCACTTGATGGCGCTAATACTCCGCACATATCACACACAGGCGATGTTGTACAATACATTAAATGGCACCACATTAACGCCGATATATATTCATTGCCCTCCCCCTCCCAAAACGTTCCTCGTTCAAAACAGGAACAGGATTTACATGCGAATAGCTCATCGAGCGTGTTCCGGTAATCCCACGGGGGTTAATGTTGAATTTGTTCTAAATGACGCCCCTCTATCAGGTACAATCAACAACTTTTAATATCGATAGTTAAAATCTGCCTAGCGCTCTTGAATAGGGTATAACCCCATGGCGTAGCCGGGCATGTTAAATCGCTCACAACGACCGTGATAGACCAAGTTGCAGACGGAGATCACGAGCTTGCCACGGTGACTGAGTGGTTATCGTGTCGGTCTTCCAACCCCAAGCTTGCAGGTTCGCTCCTGACTATGTAAGCTATTTTTTAAATGTGGCAAAAATCACGACATGCATGTTTTAAGTTGTTGGCATGTTAAAGAACCCATTTGAATTCAGTAAGCCGTGTTCATAATGGCAAAATTAATCTCGGGATTTTCCGCCAAAACAAAAGTTCTTCCTTTCACTACTAGAAAGCGCTATAGTGTCAAGGAGTTTAGATATATAACCTCCTTGACTTTCATAGTGCTCCAAGGAACAACTACATTCGACATGCAAGCTGCCCTCTGGGCGTCAAATAACAAAGCTTTCACTCGGCATCCGAGGCCATACGATATTATTAATATTAGATCACCGACAGTAGTGGCTACGCTGGCTAAAGTGCAGCGTTAGGCCATGGGGCCAAGCTCTCTGCTGACTCGATAGACGCGTGGGTTCGTGCCCCACCGTCGGCCGTCCTTGAAATGGTTTTCCGTGGTTTCCCATTTTCAACACCAGGCAAATGCTGGGACGGTACCTTCTGACAGGCCACGGCCGCTTCCTTCCACTTCCTTGCCCAGTTTCATGCATCTTCATCCATTCCATCTCTCATCCCGACGCGCAGGTCGCCCACGGGCGTCGACTAGAAAGACCTGCACCCGGCCTCTTCGGAGGCCACACGACAAACAGATAATAATATTAGATCACGGATTCGAGTCCTAGTGCTGACAATGACTATTCTGAGTGTGGTTCTCCCCCCGGGTTTCCACACTCCCTCCAGGAAAATGCTCGGATAGTATCTTACTTCAAGCCCCGGAGCACCAACCACATCCTCGACCCTAATACAGTCATCATCATCATCATCATCATATATCGGTCCCTCAATTCAGAGGTCGTGATCTCCGAGGAGGCTATTGTTTATTCGTTTCCATCCCTCCCGGCCTTTGAACACATGTGCTGCACCAAGAAGGTCCCGCCCAGTAGATGATGATAATTCATTTGAGAGGCTTGGAACATCTTGGTCATCAGCCCCGTGTAGTTGTGTGTGTGTTGTACTTGCCTGAATACCTGTATTCTTGTGATGCCTGTAGTAGTGTGTAGCTGTATTAGGGACAGAGATGAGGACTTGAAGTAAGACACTATTCCGACATTTGAGTGGAGGGAGTGTGGAAACATCCGGGTAAAAACATACTCTGGATAGGCGGTGTGAGCATCAGGATTCGAACCTGAGATCTCCGGACTTGCTACAGTTGTCCTAACGGCGGTGGTGCATGATTTAACGAGCCCGGTTACGCCGCGGGACTAACACAGTAGAACTCCAGTTATTTGTATTCCATATGTACTCCCGGACAGTCAATTTTCCAGTGCGCATTGAGGGTAAAATAAAGTAAAATTACTTTAGTAAAGTTGTTCTTAAACTCCGACAGTAGTGGCTACGCCGGCTAAAGCTCAGCATTAGGTCATGGGGTCAAGCTCTCTGCTGACTCGGTAGACGCGTGGGTTCGAACCCCACCGTCGGCCGTCCTTGAAATGGTTTTCCGTGGTTTCCCATTTTCAACACCAGGCAAATGCTGGGACGGTACCTTCTGACAGGCCACGGCCGCTTCCTTCCACATCCTTGCCCAGTTTCATTCACCATCATTCATTTCAACTCTCATTAACTCCTCTCGTGAGGTTGGCGTTAGGAAGGGCATCCGGCCGTAAAAACCATCGCCACAAAGACTTCCATCGCATCTCATCCCCGACCCTGTTGGAAAAAACGGGAATAATAAGGGGTAGACATACAACATACAGTTCTTAAGAACTGTACGTTTGTCTATTGTTCTAAAATCAATCCGCAGCGAATGTATTAAATGACAAATCTTTCAGCGAACAATGAATACAGTTAAATTGCGTGCTGCATTGGACCCGTGCTACTGCGAACATAGTATAGCGGCTACCGCATACGAAAACGATTTAAGACAGGAAAACAACTGAGTTGTTATTGCTAATTCATTGTGTTGCTTTGTTGGTTGGTTTTTCAGTTTAGGGGCTGCGACAACGCGGTCATGTAGCTCCGTGTACTTTGGGTGTGTGTAGAATCTGTCTGATAACCGGTGTTAATTGTGATGACTGTATTAGTGTGTATTATCTGTAATTCAGGTAAGGACTGCAGACGATCAATTTCAAGTAGTTCCTACGTTTGCTACCAAATGCTACCGTCAACGACACCTCGCTGTGAACTTGGCTACAAGATGCCACCACAACCGTCACCTGGTGGCGAACGTTGGAAATTAATGGAGTGCTAATCAAATATAACCTACACATTTAGCTTCACACAATTGTAGTTAGTAGAAGGTTCTTTTACATGCCATATATCTATGACATGGGCCCGCCGGCTTTACTTCCCCTCCTAAGGAAGGCATACTGAGGAATTTTTAACGCTCTTAAGAAATCCGAAGACCATGGCCGAAATTGAACCCGCGATCTTAGGCAAAGAAGCTCAGCATGCTACCAACTACTCTACTGAAACCACCATGTTGCTTTGTGTACAAGTGTGTGTGAAATTTGCCTGTTAGCCCGTGTAATTGTGATGGCTGTATTAGTGTGTGTAGTTGTAATTCAGATGAGGATTGGAAAGGAGGTGCCCACGGCCTTAATTTAGGAATCATCCCGGCATTCGCCTGTAGTAGAAGTGGGCAAACCACGGAAAACCACTTCCAGATTGGCTGGGAATCGAATCCGTCTCTTTTCAATTTTGCCTCACGATGCTGAGTGTGTCCCCTTCCAGCCCTCAGACCAGAATTACATTTTTTGGCCGAGCCGGGAATCGACTCGGGTCTCCGGGGTGATAGCCAAACATGCTAGCACTTTCCTCGTTAACATGCGGCTCGCCTTCAAAATCTAGCTGCGCGGATATGTTAACATTTCATGGCTGCCTGGATCCAAGGCTTTCCCAACGCGAGACACAGCGTTGTCAACTTTGCACTGTAGCTACTCGGAGCAAGCAGCGAGACTGGACAGAACTACGTGCAGATGTGCGACACTGGACACCTGATACCTACGTGACACGCGAGCTAGCTGCCAAGGCGGGACTATGGAGTTCACGTGGAGTGATAGAGGAAGCATTCTATTGGTAACCGTCAGCTATTGGTCAGTAGCGAACAATGGTTATTGTCAGCGCCTGCTACTACCTTACGTTTGAGTCGCCGCTCGTTAACCTAGAATGTGAGGGAAGTATTCACCAGGAGAAGGTCGATACTCATTTCTGCTGTAGGATGAGTGAGCGCGAAGGCCACTTGCGTATCTATACTAATATAATAAAGCTGAAGAGTTTGTGTGTTTGTGTGTGTTTAAACGCGCTAATCTCTGGAACTACCGGTCCGATTCGAAAAATTCTTGTTTTATATGATAGCCAGATTCAAGAGGAATAGTTTAGGATATGTGGCATTAGGCTACACCTCTCAGGTAACCTTAAAGATTGATTTTTGTTCAGTAAGTCGCTAGAACAAGCGCTCATGAACTGCTCTATCCGCATGCGCTGGCGTTATGGTTAGTGATACGTACACCGATTCACCGATCTTCACCAAAATTTGTATACCAACCCTTTGGAACCCTGCGAGTAACACTGTCTAGGTGAAATTTATGACAGACCAGTCCATTCCCTGCATTTAGGCCCTTCGGTACAAATCTACACCTTTTCACCGATCTGAACCAAAATGTGTATACTTACCCTTTGGAACCCTGCGTGTAACACTGTTTACACGAAATTTTGGACAGACCACTCCATTCCCTGCATTTAGGCCCTTTGGCACAAATCTACACCTTTTCACCGATCTGAACCAAAATGTGTATACTTACCTTTGGAACCCTGTGAGTAACACTGTCTGCATGAAATTTTGGACATACCACTCCTATCCTGTCCTTTGGCACAAATATACACCGTTTCACCGATCTGAACCAAATTTTACATAAGTTACTTACTCTTTGGAAACCAACGAGTAACACTGTCTGCTTGAAATTTCGGACCGACCACTTCATTCCCTGCATTTAGGCCCTTTATCACAAATCCACACCGTTTCACCGATCGGATACAAAATTTGTATACTTACCCTTTGGAACCCTGCGAGTAACACTGTCTGCATGAAATTTTGGACATTACACTCCATTCCCTGCATTTAGGCCCTTTATCACAAATCTACACCGTTTCTCCAAATTGCACCAAATTTTACATACACTTTGAAACCCTGCTGGTAACACTGTCCACTTGATATTTTGGTCAACGCTCTCCATTCCCTACATTTAGAATAACAGACAAAATGAACTTGAAAACCACGTATTAAGGCCCTAGAACGATTCATGTCAGTAGTAGTGTAACTGTAAGAATATTTTATTATTGGCTGGCAGTTCGGGCAGCATCACGTCATTTAAATAACCTTGGCATCACGTCGCCCCTACCAGTGTTCTGGTGCAGAAGTGCGAAAATAGTTGCATCTTGCGCTGTTTATAAATTGCAATGTCTTAGGCCCCTTAAAACAGTTATCATCATGAAAATATTATGCCTCTGTATAAGTGCAATGGTGTTGGTGCAGTACATTGAGGTTACCAGCTGTAATAAGCGTTTGGTGCTTTTAAATTTACCTTCATTTATTCTGAACCTTATCATTGAGCGCTATGTGGCGATAAATGACACTATTGCTACCTCAGTAGCTCGGGACAGCCGAAGTTTTCCAAAGTGTTCTGATTATTTTCCTACGGCGCTATGCGACAAAAGACGACACTATAGGTCTCTACATTTCTAACAGCCAATGAGATATAGGCCCAAGGCAGTGTCTTTTATTTCACTTACTACTATTTTTTTTTTGTAAATGTGTTTGTAAATTACATGTGTCAGTGCTGTACTTACAAAATAGCCGTTTCCCTATTCATTATTATCATTACGGGAAAATGACCTGAATGTTACGTCTATTATACTGTACTACTAATCACCCTCACTACCACCACCACCACCACCATCACCACCACCACCACCACCACCACCACAACAAAAAGATATATTTTTAAATATTGTTTTCTGTTAGTTCAAGTATCATTTGCCAGTTCTGTAGTAGTATTCATTATCATCCATAAAACAAATAAATCCACCGGGCGAAGCCGAGCACTACTGCTAGTCTGGAATAAAACGAGCACATGCTTGCCACGGTGGGTGAGTGGTTATCGTTTCGGACTACCAACCCCAAGCTTGCAGGCTCGCTCCTGGCCGTGGTAAGTGATTTTTGAAAGGTGACAAAATCACGGCATGCATGCCATACGTTGTTGGTATGTTAAAGACCCATTTGAATTCAGTAGGCCGTGTTCATAATGGCAACATTGATCTCGGGATTTTCTGCCAACACAAAAAGTTCCGCCTTTCTCTACTAGAAAGCGCTATAGTGTCAGGAAGCTTAGATATCTAACCTCCTTGACTTTCATAGCGCTCCAAGGAGCTATAATATTCGACATGTAAGCTGCCCTCTGGCGGCAAATAACAAAGCTTGCACCCGGCACCGAGGCCATACGTATTATTATTATTATTATTAGTAACGAGCGCATCATTTTTAACAACGTATGCTACTGTAATTTTGTACAACAATACAGCAATGACATTTGGGACCAATACATATCCTGGTGTCACTTTCCCAGAAGAGCTCATTCCTCTCCTGGGAGCAAGACAGCTATTAGCATTCTCGGCCTGCTTCAGGCTACTCATTATTTTCGGTCTCGCTAGATCAACAAAAAACACTGCGCGGGGAAATATTTGAGCCAAACGTTTGGTAATACTTGCACATGAACTTGACCGAGAAGTTATTTCGAATGGAATGTGCTCTCATCTGTCAAGGTGACATACTGCGATATTCAGGGCCGCCCAGAGAGGAGGCCAAGGAGGGCAAATGCATTGGGGTCCGTAAGCATTGGTGCAGCGGAAAAGAGGAGAATTGAAGCGTTTGAAATGTGGTGTTACAGGAGAATGATGAAGATCAGATGGGTAGATAGGGTTACAAACGAAGAGGTATTATGACGAGTGGGAGAGGAGATATGATTCTGGTGACTGCTAATGAAGAGAAGAGATAGGTTGGTAGGACACATACTAAGACACCCAGGAATAGTAAGCTTAGTTATGGAAGGAAGGGTAGAGGACAAGAACTGTAGGTGTAGACCAAGGTTAGATTATGTTAAACAGATTGCCTCGGATGTAGGGAGTGGTAGCTATGTAGAGATGAAACGATTAGCTCAGGACAGGGCTGCAACAAACCAGTCGAAAGAGTGAAGACTCAAACAACAACCTACAAGCATTGTTAGTCGTGCACGTTCACTTACTTATTTCCTGTAACTCCTAAGTGGAGCATAGGGCATCAACGAATTTCCGCCATCGGACTCGGTTCTGCACCATGGTCTTGATCTCCGTCCAGGTCTTCCCACCATTCTCACATTCCACGGGTGTCCGATTTCATGCTGAAGGTTGAATCCAATTTTTTCCGTCCGGCTTCTATTCGTTAATGTTTCTGTAATAAAGTAATCTCGGGTGTGCAGGTTATCGGCCTACAGCACCCAAAGCGTGGTGAAGGGGCTTCCTCCTAAGTATCCAGGCCTACTGATTTTCTGTCAGGGTTTCTTCCCTTACCTTTGAAGTACCCACTTCTATCCACAAGGTAGTGGAGATCCTGACCTCTTGACCCTGGTTAGCTGGGCTGCCTCTTCCACCAGCTCCGCCGTGCCGAACACCATCTTCTGCGCCTTCGCTGCCGTTGAGGACTTCACCTTTGGCCTGTCCGGCATGGGAGGCCCTACCAGTATCTATGCTACCGTCGGCATAGCCCAAAGGATCATTAGACCTCCCAAGCACTCCCACCCCGTCAAGGTCATGCAACCGCTAGGGAGTGAGTGACTTGTGCACGTTACTGTCAGTTTATTGTAGCTACTTTTGTATTCTGTGAACTTGTATTGTGTATATCTGCCCCTGACTTTGAAGAGTAAAGATGTCGATTTGTCTACAGTTTTGCAAAAGATATCTCATATTACCGAACTTTTAACTGTTAAGACAAATGAGGCAGAAGTTCTTCGATTCTGAAAATTACAACAACAAAAATGTACCTTATTCTACGTTAGAAGAGTATTAAATTCTATATATAACTCTGAGTTTGGAGTTATAACTGTTTAGGAATAATCTACTATATTTTAGAGTTGAATCTATCAAACTAATGCGGAGTTTTAAAATGCTACATATTTTCCATTACGTACTGGTAATTAATGTGAAGACTTTCAACATTTCAAAATATTTCCCTATGCATGTTAACATTACTGTATTAAAATAACTAAAAAATCCCTAATCGTAGGGGCGTGGTGGTGCAGCGGTTAAGCTGTATGCCTCTCACCAAGGTGGACTGGGTTCGATTCCCGGTCAATGCATGTGAGATTTTCGAAGTAAAATGCTATGTCCTGTGGTTCGGATTCCACGTTGAAAGGAGGTCCCGTGGCTCGTGATCTCGCGATTAACAGTCACGTTAAACTTCAAGCTTGCTTTGCTTTCCCTAATCGTTTTGTGCATTTTGCAACTGACTGCGCCAGGATTCGATCCTGCAACCTTGCAAACAGCAGGCAAGAACGTCAATTTTGTTAGGGCATATGAGTTGTATAAAATGGTTGAATTTAAAATTGATTATTCCCATATTTAAAGGGCCTACGGGAAGAAGGGGGGGGGGGGGTAATGCCACTCAAAATATAAAATCGAGATATCTGCGCGATCTGGTGGCCTCTTTGCGACGTATTGAAGGCACAATTGTGTCTGGCTAAGAACAATGAGGCTCGTGAGAAAATGACGTTTCAAGTCGACGCGTACATATAAGAAATGAAACTTTAAAACTCGTTTCCTGAACATTTTAAATTATTTGACATTCCCCCTTCTTCCCGTGGACCCTTCATTTGTTTTCTTATTGACACGGAAGGGATGGGATGGTGAGAGGGGGGAGGCGGGGGAAGGTTTTAGTCAATAACAAACTAAGTTAGTCACCCCAACATATGGCACTGGTTTTTGTTTGTCAGCTGACGCACAACTGAAATTCTGAGGCTGAAGAAATAACTCACCCAATATTGGTACACCCGAGGAACAGATACCGCCAGGGCCACCGGGAGGATTTAAGGGCCCATATGCATTTTTTTTTCTCGGGTCACTCTTGAAATACTTTGAATTATAACTATCCACTACTAGCTATTCCGGAAAGACAATGCAATTTTGAAGAAAAAAAAAAAGAAAGCATCTGATGCACAGTCAAAATTTAAAAAACAAAACATATCCTTCCCTATATTATTCTGCTAAGGTCCCATTCCAGTTTTGTACCGAAAATAAGGTCCCATTAACACCAACCTACACATATGGGGTACCTAAAGGTTCAGCATAACCCAATGCGTAAGCGAAATGCACTCACTTACTCTTAAAATGCCTCACAATTAAATAAATACCTTAAAACATGTATATTTACAATGGAACAATGAAAGAATGCAACACGGTAACCATGGTAACAGAATCTCACAGGTCCATCTATTTCTGTAAGACACAATGCAATTCCAATTATTACATTACTGTGAAAGTTTCCAGACGGTTATAAGGTTATCACTGAACCAAATTAAGCTGTAAAATGCATCAATACATACAGTATAATGCGCTTAAGGGGGTCAAGGGGCACTCTAGAAATTTTTCACGCAATTTTCACGTGTGAGTTTGGTACGAAAGGAATTTTTCACCCGACTATAAAGGGTCTGCGAAAACCACATTTTTAGGTCCTTAAATTAACAGTGTCTGTGATATTCCCAGAAAACTAACTTCGCTCTGATATACCTATGAAGGAATGACAAACCCCTAACCTGCACCAGTAGCTGAATTGATAAAGTCTAATTATTCATACCAAGAATAAATCAGTCATAGCAATTCATGATTGAGAATTTGCTAAGTGTACTCTTTACAACTAGAATATTCGCGGGTGAAGCCGCGACAGGTAATGCTAGTAAATCTTATTTCAAAGAAAGCATTTTAGTGTTTATTTTATGAAATAGTTATTTATCGTCACGTTAGAGTATTGCAATGTCAATTATGTTACAATACTTTGTTTCACTGTACGTAGTGCCTTTTTCCATAAATGTCCTATTCATGTACAACGAGTAACATCAGTAACAATAAATATTTGCACTTTATGTTTCATATTTCAATAGTAGTCGCAGTATTGCAATACAGTGAGCATTTGGAACTACTCGCAACATGAACATGTCCGGAGCACCGAATGGTGGCCTCGCCCTTATCCAATTCACGAGCACGAACATTGCACACTGATTATCTCCAAATGCACATGTGGCGGGCTCGCCCTTCTCTTACGCAACGCCTCATATTAGATTGAAGATTTAACTACGCTGACGATGAGTCAGGGGATGTTTTGAACAGACTGTTTCGACGACAGTCCTCCCAGAATTCCGTTTGAACTGCCGCTCTCATCCACCGCTTACCAATCGTTGACTGGAACTCGTCCGATCATCTGGTCTTCGGACGGCCAGGGTTTCTTCTTCCATCTCTGGGCTCCTGCTCATGTCCACTTCAGTTTCCTATGTAAATGTTGGGAGGATATCAGAGGTTTTGATTGTTCTGATTGTTGTTTTAAAGGGCAGGATAACGAGGTCATCAGCACGTTTAAAAAGTAACTCTGCGGTACTTCAAACTGTAATGATAACGCAAGTAATGGTAATTCCGTAACTATGTTCTGCAAGCAACGATAACTGCAACTCAGTTAAACCTGTCCTGCTCCATGGCTAAATGGTTAGCGTGCTAGGCTTTGGCCCGAAGTGCCCCGGGTTCGATTCCCGTCCGAGCCATCAAGGGTTTTAACCTCCTGGGGTTAATTCTCGTAGCTCGGGGACTGGGTGTATGTGACGTCTTTAACATGACTTCATCTTCATTACGACGCGCAGGTCGCCCACGGGCGTCAACTAGAAAGCCCTGCACTCCGGAGGCCATACGTTCATCATCATCTCCAAGCACATGTGGTGGGCTCGCCTTCTCTTACGGAACGACTCATAATAGCTTGAAGATTTAACTGCGCTGACGATGAGTCTGAGGATGTTTCGAACAGACTGTTTCGACGACAGTCCTCCATGAATTCCGTTTGACTTGCCGCTCTCATCCACCGGCTACCGATCGTTGACTGGAACTCGTCTGACCATCTGGTCTTCGGACGGCCGGGGTTTCTTCTTCCATCTCTGGGCTCCCAGTACATGGCCTACTCATGTCCACTTCAGTTTCCTTTGGAAATGTGGGGAGTATATCAGAATTTTCGATTGTTCTGATTGTTGTATTAAGGGGCGGGACAACGAGGACATCACAACGTTTAAAAAGTAACTCTGCGTTACTTCAAACTGTGATGATAATGCAAGTAACGGTAAGCACGTAAATATTTTCTGCAAGCAACGATAACTGTAACTCAGCTAACGCTGGTGTGGACTTAATAGGTAAAGACCTGCGCGGATGTGGATATCCGCTAAATTTTTCACCACGCGGATATAGTTTGCATGGCTGTGCGGATAGCGGATAAGCTGCGGATAATGTTTGGAGTAATTTTGCGGATAGGTTTTAGAATACAATCCTAACTTGTTTAACATTATTAGGACCCGGATGTTTATGACATATCATATTTTTTTCCGTTATGTCTTTTTTCTTGACAAATGGAAAATGATGATTTACGCTAATCTCATTCAAATTATGTCATTAAGCACAATTAACTCTCCGAACTGAAAAGGGTTGCAATTCTGGCTGTAACATTCATTTTAAACGTAGCACAATGACATACATTGCCTAGGGGAACGACTTTAAAGTCTAGATGTGTTGATTTAATATTTTAACTAAATAAAAATACTATTGTAATGCCAGTAGATTCAGATAACAGTCGTGCGGATGCGGGGAGGATGGGGATAACAGTCGTGCGGATGCGGGGAGGATGGGGATAACAGTCGTGCGGATGCAGGGAGGATGGGGATAACAGTCGTGCGGATGCAGGGAGGATGGGGATAACAGTCATGCGGATGCAGGGAGGATGGGGATAACAGTCGTGCGGATGCGGGGAGGATGGGGATAACAGTCGTGCGGATGCAGGGAGGATGGGGATAACAGTCGTGCGGATGCGGGGAGGATGGGGATAACAGTCGTGCGGATGCAGGGCGGATGGGGATAACAGTCGTGCGGATGCAGGGAGGATGGGGATAACAGTCGTGCGGATGCAGGGAGGATGGGGATAACAGTCGTGCGGATGCAGGGAGGATGGGGATAACAGTCGTGCGGATGCGGGGAGGATGGGGATAACAGTCGTGCGGATGCAGGGAGGATGGGGATAACAGTCGTGCGGATGCAGGGAGGATGGGGATAACAGTCGTGCGGATGCGGGGAGGATGGGGATAACAGTCGTGCGGATGCAGGGAGGATGGGGATAACAGTCGTGCGGATGCAGGGAGGATGGGGATAACAGTCGTGCGGATGCAGGGAGGATGGGGATAACAGTCGTGCGGATGCAGGGAGGATGGGGATAACAGTCGTGCGGATGCAGGGCGGATGGGGATAACAGTCTTGCGACTGCGGGGCGGACGTGGATAACAGTCGTGCGGATGCAGGGAGGATGGGGATAACAGTCGTGCGGATGCAGGGAGGATGGGGATAACAGTCATGCGGATGCAGGGCGGATGGGGATAACAGTCTTGCGACTGCGGGGCGGACGTGGATAACAGTCGTGCGGATGCAGGGAGGATGGGGATAACAGTCGTGCGGATGCAGGGCGGATGGGGATAACAGTCTTGCGCATGCGGGGAGGATAGGGATAACAGTCGTGCGGATGCAGGGCGGATGGGGATAACAGTCTTGCGACTGCGGGGCGGACGTGGATGACAGTCGTGCGGATGCAGGGCGGATGGGGATAACAGTCGTTCGGATGTGGGCAGGATGGGGATAACAGTCGTGCGGATGCGGGGAGGATGGGGATAACAGTCATGCGGATGCAGGGCGGATGGGGATAACAGTCTTGCGACTGCGGGGCGGACGTGGATAACAGTCGTGAGGATGCAGGGCGGATGGGGATAACAGTCGTTCGGATGCGGGGAGGATGGGGATAAAAGTCGTGCGGATGCGGGGAGGATGGGGATAACAGTCGTGCGGATGCGGGGAGGATGGGGATAACAGTCGTTCGGATGCGGGGAGGATGGGGATAAAAGTCGTGCGGATGCGGGGAGGATGGGGATAACAGTCGTGCGGATGCGGGGAGGATGGGGATAACAGTCGTGCGGATGCAGGGAGGATGGGGATAACAGTCGTGCGGATGCGGGGAGGATGGGGATAACAGTCATGCGGAAGCAGGGCGGATGGGGATAACAGTCTTGCGACTGCGGGGCGGACGTGGATAACAGTCGTGCGGATGCAGGGAGGATGGGGATAACAGTCGTGCGGATGCAGGGCGGATGGGGATAACAGTCTTGCGCATGCGGGGAGGATAGGGATAACAGTCGTGCGGATGCAGGGCGGATGGGGATAACAGTCTTGCGACTGCGGGGCGGACGTGGATGACAGTCGTGCGGATGCAGGGAGGATGGGGATAACAGTCGTGCGGATGCAGGGAGGATGGGGATAACAGTCATGCGGATGCAGGGCGGATGGGGATAACAGTCTTGCGACTGCGGGGCGGACGTGGATAACAGTCGTGCGGATGCAGGGAGGATGGGGATAACAGTCGTGCGGATGCAGGGCGGATGGGGATAACAGTCTTGCGCATGCGGGGAGGATAGGGATAACAGTCGTGCGGATGCAGGGCGGATGGGGATAACAGTCTTGCGACTGCGGGGCGGACGTGGATGACAGTCGTGCGGATGCAGGGCGGATGGGGATAACAGTCGTTCGGATGTGGGCAGGATGGGGATAACAGTCGTGCGGATGCGGGGAGGATGGGGATAACAGTCATGCGGATGCAGGGCGGATGGGGATAACAGTCTTGCGACTGCGGGGCGGACGTGGATAACAGTCGTGAGGATGCAGGGCGGATGGGGATAACAGTCGTTCGGATGCGGGGAGGATGGGGATAAAAGTCGTGCGGATGCGGGGAGGATGGGGATAACAGTCGTGCGGATGCGGGGAGGATGGGGATAACAGTCGTGCGGATGCAGGGAGGATGGGGATAACAGTCGTTCGGATGCGGGGAGGATGGGGATAAAAGTCGTGCGGATGCGGGGAGGATGGGGATAACAGTCGTGCGGATGCGGGGAGGATGGGGATAACAGTCGTGCGGATGCAGGGAGGATGGGGATAACAGTCGTGCGGATGCGGGGAGGATGGGGATAACAGTCATGCGGAAGCAGGGCGGATGGGGATAACAGTCTTGCGACTGCGGGGCGGACGTGGATAACAGTCGTGCGGATGCAGGGAGGATGGGGATAACAGTCGTGCGGATGCAGGGCGGATGGGGATAACAGTCTTGCGCATGCGGGGAGGATAGGGATAACAGTCGTGCGGATGCAGGGCGGATGGGGATAACAGTCTTGCGACTGCGGGGCGGACGTGGATGACAGTCGTGCGGATGCAGGGCGGATGGGGATAACAGTCGTTCGGATGTGGGCAGGATGGGGATAACAGTCGTGCGGATGCGGGGAGGATGGGGATAACAGTCATGCGGATGCAGGGCGGATGGGGATAACAGTCTTGCGACTGCGGGGCGGACGTGGATAACAGTCGTGAGGATGCAGGGCGGATGGGGATAACAGTCGTTCGGATGCGGGGAGGATGGGGATAAAAGTCGTGCGGATGCGGGGAGGATGGGGATAACAGTCGTGCGGATGCGGGGAGGATGGGGATAACAGTCGTGCGGATGCAGGGCGGATGGGGATAACAGTCTTGCGACTGCTGGGCGGACGTGGATAACAGTCGTGAGGATGCGGGGAGGATGGGGATAACAGTCGTGCTGATGCGGGGAGGATGCGGATAACAGTCCTGTGGATGTGGGGTGGATGCGGATAACAGTCGTGTGGATGCTGGGCGGATGTGGATAACAGTCTTGCGACTGCGGGGCGGACGTAGATAACAGTCGTGCGGATGCGGGGTGGATGCGGATAACAGTCGTGCTGATGCGGGGAGGATGCGGATAACAGTCCTGTGGATGTAGGGTGGATGCGGATAACAGTCGTGTGGATGCTGGGCGGATGTGGATAACAGTCTTGCGACTGCGGGGCGGTCGTGGATAACAGTTCTGCGGATGCGGGGAGGATGCGGATAACGGTCGTGCGGATGCGGATAACAGTCGTGATGATGCGGGGAGGATGCGGATAACAGTCGTGCGACTGCGGTGCGGTCGTAGATAACAGTCCTTCGGATGCGGGGAGGATGCGGATAACAGTCCTTCAGATATGGGGTGGATGCGGATAACAGTCGTGAGGATGCGGGGAGGATGGGGATAACAGTCGTGTGGATGCTGGGCGGATGTGGATAAAAATCTTGCGGATGCCGGGTGGATGTGGATAACAGTCTTGCGACTGCGGGGCGGACGTGGATAACAGTCGTGAGGATGCGGGGCGGATGCGGATAACAGTCCTGCGGATGCGGAGAAGATGGTGATAACAGTCTTGCGGATGCGGGGAGGATGGGGATAACAGTCTTGCGACTGCGGGGCAGACGTGGATAACAGTCGTGCAGTTGTGGGGTGGATGCGGATAACAGTCGTGCGGATGCGAGGCGGATGCGGATTACATTCGTGCGGATGCGGGTTGGCTGCAGATAACAGTAGTGCAGATGCAAGGCGGATGCAGATAACAGTAGTGCAGATGCCAGGCGGATGCGGATAACAGTCGTGCGGATGCGGGGAGGATGAGGATAACAGTCGTGCGGATGCGGGGAGGATGCGGATAACAGTCGTGCGGATGCGGGGTGGATGCGGATAACAGTCGTGTGGATGCTGGGCGGATGTGGATAAAAATCTTGCGGATGCGGAGTGGATGTGGATAACAGTCTTGCGGATGCGTGGTGGATGCGGATAACAGTCCTGCGGATGCGGGGAGGATGCGGCCAAAAGTCGTGCGGATGCGGGGCGGATGCGGATAACAGTCCTGCGGATGCGGGGAGGATGCGGATAAAAGTCGTGCAGATGCGAGGTGGATGCGGATAACAGTCCTGCGGATGCGGGGAGGATGCGGACAAAAGTCGTGCGGATGCGAGGTGGATGCGGATAACAGTCCTGCGGATGCGGGGAGGATGCGGACAAAAGTCGTGCGGTTGCGAGGTGGATGCGGATGACAGTCCTGCGGGTGCGGGGAGGATGCGGACAAAAGTCGTGCTGATGCGGGGAGGAAGCGGACAAAAGTCGTGCTGATGTGGGGTGGATGCGGATAATAGTCGCAGATGCGGGGAGGACGCGGATGACAGTCGTGTGGATGCGGGTAACATTTTGTTGACCCACGCAGGGCTCTATTAATAGGTTGTGGTTCTGAGAGAGCCTCTCGTTAGCTGAACAAGTCTCAATTGTGGTAGCACATATTTCCTGGTCTGCCACGCAGAGAGATGTCTACCACTTTCTCTACTCTCGAGGGCAGTAAACAATATTCATAACGATCTTGTCATCCAACAGTAATGTAAAGCTGGAGGACCAGTGACTTTCCCCTTCTCATAGTAAGCAAATAAGTATGCTAATAATTTATGGAACTTTCAAGTCGCAGCGGTGTTTCTAATTAAATACAGGCAACTCTCTTCATTCTTTGGCACTTCTTGAGTTTCATATCGCATGCTGCAGGGGTGTACAACCTTCGCCAGCAAGTTCTGCATAAAATAAGGGGGCAGAGGAATAAATTAAACGTAAACCTAAACTTAACTAAACTGTTGTTGTTTTTTGTCGATTCATTTTACGGGCTTGGGGCATCTTGGTGATCAGCCCCACGTAGTTGTGTGTGTGTTGAACTTGTCTGGAAGGAAGGAAGCTTGTAGTTTAACGTGACGGTTAATATCGAGATCATAAGACACGGGACCTCTTTTTTACGTGGAACCCGAACCACACGACATGGCATTTCACCTCGAAAATCTCACATGCATTGACCGGAAATCGAACCCGGACCACCTTGGTCAGAGGCATACAGCTAGACCACTGAGCCACCACGCCCCACGTGAACTTGTCTGATAACCTGTATTATTTATGTGATGACTACAGTAGTGCGTGTAACTGTATTAGGGACAGGGATGAGGTAGGTGCCCGGGGACTTGAAGTAAGTTATTATCCTGGCAATACCTGGAGGGAGTGTGGAAAACTTCGGCCGAAAAACACCACACTCAAGATAGCCACTGAGAGCGCCGGGAATCGAACCTACGATGTCCAGACTTGCTGCAGCTGCCCTCGCAGCCGTGGTGCATGATTTAACGAGCACGGCTACACCACGGGACAAAAAAAGACTAAACAGAAACCCAAAATACAAAAAATACAAAAAAATAAACCCAAGAAACAAGAAAATAATCCTAAAAACTAAAATACACAAAACCCTCAAACTAAAAACAAAAAAACTAAGTAACAAAAAAAAAAAGGAAACAAAAAGACAAAAAAATTACGAGCCTTACAGTAGTCGCATAAGATGTGTAACATCTGACATAGAAGAAACCTCACGTGAAATTGTTGACCCACCGGTATTTTATACTACTGTATTATTGGCACAAATATTAATCTATTGTAAAAGGGAGTGTTTTACAGATATTGTAGTTTATAATACGAACTCATTTTATTAGATGATTTGTAGCTTTCACCAGCACTAGCCTAAATAAAGAATACGATATGGATCAACTAGATTAATAGACGCGACACGGCTCATAACCTTAAATTCCTTATAAACAGGTCCTCCTCATTCACAGACCAACACGTAACTTCATATGGATTCTGTTAAAATGAGTCATATTGATATGATATATATCGTTTAAAATGATAATCTGGTAGTAAAAATATCTACCCCGTCCTGGATTCGAACCCAAGATCTCTAGATTCACAGTCATAAGCATCTACCCCACGGCTATTTCGACTACACAAAATTTTGAGCACAAGATGGTGACTTATTTCCACGTTTCAATAATACTGCATTACGGAATTAAGTTTCATTTATATTTTGCTTGTTTCGATAATATTTTTATTTTATTTTTATTTTTTTATTTAGTCAATTTACCCTCTAGGTTGGTGGTTCCCACGGACTCAGCGAGGGAACTCACCACTACCGCCTCTATGGGCAGTGTTCTGGAGCTTGGAACATCTGGTCGGGATGGATACAACTGGGGAAGTGTGATCAGCACTTCGCCCAGGCGGTCTCACCTGCAAAGCGGACAGGGGCCTCATGAGGGATGGGAAGGGATGGAAGATTGGGATGGATAGGCTAGGAAGAGGGAAGGAGGCGGCCGTGGCCTTACAGTAGGTACTGTCCCCGATAATCCGGATAGTAGGCTGTCAGATATCCGCCCCCTCAATCGGATTGCCAATAATCAATCGCACCGGCACAGCTACATCAATGAAAATGGCACTGACAGATACTACCGAGATTAGAGCACAGTAGTTACCAAGAAAATTATTGTGGAACACACCAAAATATACGGGGGTTCATACTTACCTTTACTTACCTCTTCAAATTAATCTCGGGTCTGGGTTGTCAACTGGATCACTTAAAGTATGCCCTCACAATAACCTCCACCATGATATTTAAAATGAACCAAAACGAAGACAAGAAACTTTAAACTGTACAATAATTTATTTCACATAAAAGGAATCATTTTAACAAAAATTCAACAAAATACACGTGGCAATCAGAAGCCATTGTCAATATAATCATGTCCTCCTGTAGGACTCGTAAACGTTACATACAAAATTTCAGCTTTCACTAGCTCAATAGAACGTAATAGTTATAATACACTTGGAATGGATAAGGGAGTTGGGACGAGAAATATAGCAATTGTTTTTCTTTTAATAAACATCACACTTTTATTTATAGCCGCAAGGCTACTATGTAGGCGACCTTGGCCTCTAACAACCAGTTGTCTGGCCAGCTGCGATCCACCCTACATCATGTCGCATGCCTACATCGTCAAATGGACTCACCTGTCCAGCCAACGTTAGCATCTGCTAGTTACATCAGAGCCTAGCTCCTTCTCAAAACACTTTAAATGTCCTCAACTCAACTCAAATATTATCACGCAAATCTTTTAAATGCTCCATCCAAATGTCACTGGATTACTCTAATAATCCCAAAATTTGTTTAATTATAAAATCCAAATGTTTATATAGCGTTGTTTAGAGTATTATAACAAAACGCTTAATGTTTATAACAAATGCTCATTAATAAGTTTATAACAATTTAAATTGTTTATAATATTGTCAAATGACAATTGAAAATTTTATACACGCCTCTATTAATTCCTTTCGTTTCAAATAATTATTAAAGATATTTACATAATTATTTACAATATTAAATATTATTAATATTAGAATACATTAAACCACACGTCTATCCGGTTGATAATTACTTAAATCGTGGTGATATAATCGACCAATGAAGGTTAGTTATATTTAAATGTTAGATTCAGGTTTAATAAGGTTTAATAATTATTATTATTATTATTATTTGTGGCGGTAACCTCCATTCAAAATCGTTATCTCAAATTATTTAAACACTCTTGTTAATTATAACAGTAACTTCACATGATTAATTTTCAAAGGACCTGGATAATACACTCAGCGGAAAAATACTTCGCTCAAACGCACAAAACTGCACAAAAATAGGCCCAGAATTCATCATATATCTCACTATATATGGCATAAAAATCTTCCACAATACATACAAAAAACCTCCACTTATAAATTCATTAACTTCATCCTTATTACTGTGGGAACCTCCTTCATTTATTCAAGGGCATTATTCATCAGCGACTTTTACACGTCCACTGAACTAACGATTATACATCCATAGTTCCTCCTTAAAAATTCTTATATTCATTAATTGTTTCAAAACTGTTATTATATTTAACCTTCGTGGGTTTCATTCATGAATCGATATGAAGTAAAAATTTGCCAATCACAAATACATTTAATAGCAAATACGATTAGACACGCCTCCCTGGTCTATCAAAATTGAGATTAATATCTTCAAAGTATTGCAGTATAAAAATACTATCTTCAATCAAAGTTCATCTAAACTGCATAAATAATCGAATAGAATCCAATTAGACTGTGGAATGCAAACATTATTGTTCCAATCTAGAATTGAGAAAAACTCCTATCAAATGTTCATTACTATAGTGTATTCAATAAATCGCAATCAAAGTTCATATTTCATAAAATTGTCTATAATGCAATGGTATTTCATAACTGACGATAAATGTCTATGTTGCAATCATGTTCATAAAACGACTAGTATTTCCAAGATCGTCGATACAGAAATAGATTTTAACGCTCTAAAATCTTTTAATTATTCTTCTTTCTTGAGGATGACAGAAAATTGGTCAAAGTAATTTACTGAATAGAATTACTTTAATAAAGTGACACGCTGTCTGAATTCAAGTCTGCCATAGAAAATCGTTAACTTTACAGTCAAATCGTGACTATAAAAATATGCAAATTACTGAAAGAATCAATATTATCAGTCTCAACTGATCCAAAATCATTTAAATATGCCAATGACATACCAATGTCTTAATAAATCGTCGAAAACGGCATAAATCAACGAAGTGTACTGAGTACAGAAATATCAAGCAAGAATATGGGGCAAAATATATATGGGACAGAAATATGGGAAAAATGGTTGCTCAGACATCGCTAAATGGCTCAAATAAAACAAGAAACGTTCACGACTACCTTATCTGTTGATTGAAGTTCTAGAGGAAAATTTCCAAAGAAGACTGCTGATGGTTCCATTTTACCAACGTAAAGATGTGCTCCGACCTCGAACCTGGAACCAGCGCCCTCGGAGAATCGAACTGCTTCCTCCTACGGAAATTGCACTGCTCCATGTAGACGATAGGCATCCTTCTGGCAAAACTCTTCTTTGTGAGCCGGGTCCACCCTGGCCTCTCTTGATAATTCCCTGAAGTTCTGGTAGAAATTCGCCATGAAGTTTATTGCAATTATTTCCGGAGAAATATTCATAATTATGGAGTATGAATATATTTCCACTGCCATTTGATATAATTCAGCGTTGGACTACGATGCATGAGTGTAGTTGGATGTTCACTACATGCTCGCTTTTGTAGAATGGCGATTAACGAAGTTCCATGCTGCTATTTCACTCCATTGATATATGTCCCAATTGCATTAAAGGTTTAGCCTTCCATCTCCACTTCTGTTGTAATCATAGTTGAAAGTACTGCCTGATTATACTGTTCCATATTAGAATGTAGCGTTGTATCACCAAATGCAATCTTTAGTATCACAGTTGCAATACACGTGTCAGCCGTAGCGTAGAATGTGGTGTTATAAAAGTGCTTCTCAGGTGGCGAGAAAATCACTTTTGTCTGCCGTCTTAAAATGCCAATATCTTCCAAATTATAATCGTGAAAATGTTCAACTTTACTACACACTTTAATACTGTTATGCACAATAGAATTAGCTTGTAGGCATTAGCTAACTCTTGATATATTATCTTGTAGACTCTTTAATGTGTGCGTTTCAACTTCGCCTAGTTTCAAAACCGTAAAATGGTTCTGCTGCACTGCTCCGTGCTCGTTCGATGCGGTGGGCTTTACCACGCACGCTAAAGACGACTTGCTTCACTGAATCACTCGAAAACGACTATAAGACACGAGAAAATGAGATATGAGAGATCTGACACATGAGATATGAGCCATTCTCTCTGCTGTGCAAGGCCTTTTATCAACTTCTTAAGGGGCGTATCCATCCCTTCCATAGCTTGTTCCTCCGTCATCGCTAGAAGTTCTAACTTTGGCTATACTTGACGGATTTTCAAATTTCAAAAACTCAAAATTAATTTCTTCAAAATTCCAAATCAATGCCATAACTGAAAATGGATTTCCACAATTCTGCATTCCAAAAGTAATAAAATATGGTAGTTTCAGTAATCTCCGTCTCCCTCCAAACTATCGTTCATTGGTTCGAGCCTTTCCTCCAATCGCGTAACTTCTTCCTTAGCACAATTCCCTGTTTTCCTGCGACTGCGTCGTAAATCTCAGATCTTTCTCGAACAAAATCATGACGTCACCAAGAATCTCAGTTCAAGCAGCCTACTTGCATGAAGTCTGCGTCATCCGTGCTTACGTCATGAATATCCACGTCACAACTATGACAGCTATAACTTTCTGCACATTTGCCAATACAGCCACCGTGGTCTCAATATGATTCAATTTACGGGGGCAGTACCATCCCGGCATTTGCCCGAAGACGAAGTGGGAAATCACGGAAAACCACTTCGAGGATGGCTGAGGTGGGAATCGAACCCCCTCTACTCATTTGGACCACCCGAGGCTGAGTAGACCCCGTTCCAGTCCTCATACCACTTTTCAAAGTTCGTGGCAGAGCCGGGAATCGAACCCAGGACCTCCGGGGTGGCAGCTAACCATGCTGACCGCTACGCTACGGAGGCGACTTCGATAATGTTCCTGCGTGAAATTGAGTTTAAAATGCCTTATGAATAGGCCCTCTTGTTAGTAAAGAGAATGTATTCAGTAATAGTTCATGAAGGATTGCTCAATTCTCGTGTAACCACAACGATTATATTATATTATATTATATTGATGACTGCATTACCTCTATGTGGGTTAATATTTGAATAGCCATTGTGCAGAAACATAATACCGGCAATGCCGACCACTTACAATGTTTGATATTAAGGAATTTTACCATTTAAATAGTCGCCTCCGTAGCGTAGCGGTCAGCATGTTTAGCTGCCGCCCCGGAGGTCCTGGGTTCGATTCCCGGCTCTGCCACGAAATTTGAAAAATGGTAAGAGGACTGGAACGGGGTCTACTCAGCCTCGGGTGGTCCAAATGATTAGAGGGGGTTCGATTCCCACCTCAGCCATCCTCGAAGTGGTTTTCCATGGTTTCCCACTTCGTCTTCGGGCAAATGCCGGGATGGTACCTACTGTAAGGTCACGGCCGCCTCCTTCCCTCTTCCTAGCCTCTCCATCCCAATCTTCCATCCCTTCCCAACCCTCATGAGGCCCCTGTTCGCTTGGCAGGTGAGGCCGCCTGGGCAAAGTGCTGATCACACCTCCCCAGTTGTATCCATCCCGACCAGATGTTCCAAGCTCCAGGACACTGCCCATAGAGGCGGTAGTGGTGAGTTCCCTCGCTGAGTCCGTGGGAACCACCGACCTAGGGGGTAAATTGACTACGGTAAATAAAAAAAAATAATTAAAAAATAACATTTAAATACTGATACGAAGACTTCGAACATGTACCATGTCATTTGTTTCAATCACTTGACTCCAGAGTTCGCATGAGTGTTTTCCGTTCAGTATGTCATATAGGCTACATTCCACATGGCCGAGAGTACATCATGATATCAATTCCCGACGGCGCGCTCATTGTTTCTCATACCACTGCCAGCTGGGTCTTACCACTGCCCGCTTGATCGATCGATCGAGCGGGCAGTGCATATTTCCATTTTCCACTTCTGCCAGCTAGTACACTTCCGTTCGATCGATCGAGCGGGCAGTGCATACATCCGTTTTCCACCACTGCCAGCTAGTTCACTTCCGTTCGATTGATGGAGCGGGCAGTGCAACTTCCGTTTTCCACCACTGCCAGCTAGTACACTTCCGATCGATCGATCGAGCGGGCAGTGCATACTTCCGTTATCCACCACTGCCAGCTCGATCGTTCCGATCCACTTCCGTCGCCAATTTTCAAAATCACTCCCACAAAACTATCCAGCAACCGAGCGGAAAGATGTTACACATCAAAAACCAATTTAAAGAAACTCCAACAAAACTACAACTACAAGTAAAACAAATAACCCCTGGCACTACAGCCCATTTAGGGCCTGGGCCTACCAAGCGACCGCTGCCCAGACATTTGGTCAGCTGATATTGGGGTGAAACGTGATCTACTCATCGGGTCCCCTCGGCCGTTAATCTTGGTTTTTGTGATCGGGGCGCTGCCTTACTGTCAGACAGCTACTCAATTGTCCTCACGAGGCTGAGTGCACCCCGTTACAGCCCTCACGTCAGTTTCTAATATCCCTGACGGGGCCGGGAATCGAACCTGGGGCCTCCGGGTGAGAGGCAGGCGCACTACCCCAACACCACGGGGCCGGCCACAACTACAACTACAACTAATACTTCAACTACAAATAAACCACAACCAAGCTACAACTACAACTAATACTTCAACTACAAATAAACCACAACCAAGCTACAACTACAACTACAACTACTACTAAACTACAACTAAACTACAACTACAACTACAACTAAAACTAATACTTCAACTACAAATAAACCACAACTACAACTACAAGTACAACTACAACCACAACCAAACTACAACTACAAATAAAACTACAACACAAAAATCAAATTAAATAAATGAATTGACAATGTATGGTACCTTCTACCGCCCCTTAAAACATTACCATCGGCATCATTAATGCGCTTATTATGTCCAGCATTCACCATAAGACTGGCACTTGACTCACAGATCTCTCCGCTGATACAAGTCAAGATGGAAGCAGATGACCTGGATTTTCTGCCCCTTAAGACAACAATCACCGCTGCCACCAGTCAAGGAAGTGTTCGCAGAGCCGAGGAAGATGCACCAGAAGACGTCAGCCGATAACAACACAACGGCCGGGTCGTCTCGTTGAATTGCGAGCGGAGGAAAGCGTTTTTGTTTCATTTTACTGCAAAGATCACGCCGGAGCACTTCTTGAATTGTTCCGCTTCCAAGTCGTTTTCTTTTATTAAACACAGCGTTTATCCATTCGAGCATCGCTTCATATCTACTACATAAAAAGCAATATTACTCTGCTGCAGTGCTTTGCACTTTGAAGAGGAAGAGAATATTATTATGAACGCATTGACTGTATTATAGAGTTTGCAATTGAGTTTAGCCCCCCTCTAAAATTTTCGCCAACTTCAGGGGCGTAGCCATGAATTTGGAATCAAGGCGTATGAATTATGTTGTTGTTCCTTCATCAAATCCATGTAAGCTTACTTGACTGCATTCACAATCTGTCCGGCGTGCGCTGTTGTATTAAATACTTAAAGAGTGTTGTCTGACCACGGAACTTAAGTAGTCTTCACCCGGTGGAATGATCAAGTTCTCCTTAAGCTCCGTGGTCAGATAACACTCTGTAAGTGATGAAATAAATGTACTTATTAATTACGGTACCATAATTAATTAATTAATTCATTAATTACCTGTAATTAATTTCTCAACGATTAGAAATAATTGATAAGGAAAAGGAATAAGTGAAATAAAAGACACTGCCCATATCTCATTGGCTGTTGGAAATGTGGGGAGCAATAGTGTCATGTTTCACCACAAAGCTCTGTAGGAAAATGATCGGAGCACGTGAAAGAAAATTCAAAAGCACCGACATAGCAGCTGATAACCTCAATGTTCTGCTCCAACACCATCGCACTTATACAGAGGCCGAATATTTAGTTAACAGATGTGGCTTACTGTTATGCATGATAATGATATCTGTTTTACAGGATTAATAATTACTAATGGGCCCATGCGAAAATTCTCGCATGTGTATAAACCACCCGCCGGGCTTTATTGGTATGCGGGCTCGACGCGATACAGTTCTCGCATGGGATATCGTTTTTTCATTTGTTTAAACGCACTTTTTCAACAAATTGTCCATTTATATAAAATCAGATCGCAATTCATCGCTGCTGCGGGTAATTCTCATTCTTTTGAATGCTACTGTTGCTCGACAGCCTTCGTCGAGCGAGGTCGCATCTGAATCACGTGCGGTACCGGTACTGTGCTTGGCTATTTCTGTGCGTATATCTGCTCTCGAACTACTGAATACCGTGTGCTGTGAGCGGTTCATATTCGCATAACTCTCGTCTTGTACTAGTAAACGACAATCACCATGGTTACAAAATTTGTGCGCAAGCTCACATTAAAATGTGTTTTTGAACGCGACAACAGGCCCAGTGCATGGGAGGTGCACAATTGGATCTCCACTTGTTTGAAAATCACTGCTGACCAGATCGAGATGATTCAACTCGACAATTTGGACAACGCCGTATATTTAAAGGTAATTTCCCAAGTACTGTTTGAGAGGTTGTTAAGTCTACATGCGGGCCAACAGAAAATTACTTTGTCAGATGGTCGAATAGGGACTGTGCAAATTACTGCTGCCGACAATGTCATCAAAACAGTTCGTATTCTCAATGTTCCCCCGGAGGTTCCCATCGGTTCAATAATAAGTGTTCTTAGCAAATATGGTAAAGTGAATGAGCATCGAAATGAAGAATGGTCTGCGCAATACCCATTTCGGGTGCAGAATGGCATACGCGCAGTGCGCATGGACTTGAAGGAAGCCATCCCCTCCTTCATTTCCATTGAAGGCTATCGTGCACAGATTGTTTATGATGGTCAAATGCGAACTTGCCTTGCATGTAATTCGACAAACCATTTACGACCCCAGTGTCCCCTGCGACGAGCACGCGCTTTCGACCAGCGTACGGTAGGACCTGATACTATTGAACCAGAAAATACCGCCCTACCGGTTAGTGGCGACTCATCAATCTCGAGCCACCCAACCCCAGCATGGGCCACGGAACACGTTGTCTCGCCATCAGCTCCAGCACCAAAGCACGCTGTTGATCACTCGGACTTCCCTACACTTGATGAAAGCACACACAAACGTCGGAAACCGGACAGTGAAGGTACCGATTTAACAGTCCCACCATCACCAGGAACCCATGACGGGATTTCCGGCACGTACACAACAGCTGATGTAATTGCGCCTACAAGCTCTGATCTGCTGCAGGATAACCCCTCACCACACGTTCCGGATCTGCCCCCGACGGCCCCACTGCCCAATCTAACTGATACTGCAAACAGCCTTGCCACAGATGACGATATGGAAATTGAGGTTGCTGGGAGTGGAACAGCTAGTACTGCTCACCCCCACGTGACAGCTCCGGACACTGGGAAGACTACGTTCTTACCCCCATCAGCTGCTACAACGCACAAGGAAATCACTCATGTGAAACCAGCCACGCTTAGTCATCGAGACCCACGATTACCTCCGAGACTGAAGAGTACTGACAAATCCCTGGGCAATTCTAAACGTTGACCTACAATAATTGCTGCTGTTTCTTTGTTTTTCATCAATAACATCAGTTTTACAGGCCACTATCGCATATAGAACATGTATTTCTCTCCTTTGTTTCTACATTTCGTGCTCGTTTTCCAGAGCATGGCCAGTATTCTCACGACGTTTGCTACTCTCAATGTCAATGGCGTGAAGAATGTCACCACTCCGGCCCTGCTGTGTAGGTTCTTGAAAGAGTATGATATTGATATATTGTTTCTGCAGGAGGTCAATGAAAACAATTTTGGCTGCTTGTACAATTATGACCATGTTGTGAATGTGGGGGATAACGTCCGGGGCACCGCCATCGTGTATAGAAAGGGTTTCGAAATTACCGATGTCATCATGGACCCCTCAGGTAGAATTTTGTCAGCTTCTTATAATAACATCAGACTGATCAATGTATACGGCCAGTCCGGGACGAACTATAAGCATGATCGGAACGCACTGTTCAGCCATGACATCTTGACACATGTAGCGACGTCAGGTCCGGTGATATTAGCTGGTGATTTCAATTGCACACTGCATCCTCGTGATCAAACAGGCACATTCAACTTCTGTCCAGGGCTGCAGACACTTACCCATAGTATGCAGCTGGTGGATGCCTGGCAACGATTGCATGGTTCGTACGTGGAATTTACCTTCTGTCGTGGGGATTCCAGATCTAGAATAGATCGCGCTTATATCTCCCAGCCTCAAGCACATCTTCTTGATAGCTGTAAAGTCGTTCCCGTAGCCTGCAGTGACCACCACAGTGTCATATTTACTCTTAAAGCGCAACGGGCAGATAGATGCTTCATTGGTCGGGGTTCATGGAAAATGAACAAGAATGCTTTTCAAACCCACGACAATGACCGACGCTTTGCCACCGTTTATCAACAATGTACTACAACAAAAGATCGATACCATAATATTCTAGACTGGTGGATAAAGAAGTTAAAACCTACCATTAGATCTACAGCCAAAACTTTCACCTATGAACGGTACCACGACCTAAACAGGAAACTAGACTTTTATACCACAGTCATGCATGACCTGCATCGGAAGGAACGGCTAGGAGAAAATGTTTCAACACACCTCAGTTCCATCAAGAAGACTATTATAGGGATTAAAGAGCAGAGTCTCCAGGACTTGCTCCCTCACATTAAAGGAACCTCCATCTTAGCAGATGAACGAATGTCGCTCTTTCATTTAGCCAAAATGCGCAGATCAGCAAACCGACAAGTTGTGCATGAATGGATTAATGAACAAGGTATGGTCATCAGAACTCACGAACACATACTCGCCGAAAGTGAGCGCTACTTTCGTGACATGTTGGGAGAAGACAGCGTTAGTGATTTGCAAGTAAATAACATCTTGCGATCTGTTGACAGACACCTCGAGGGCGATGACATCCATTTTCTTGAGACGTCTATCACCAAGGAAGAGGTGAAACATGCTCTAGACCAGACTGCAGCTAATAAGACACCCGGCGTTGATGGCATCCCGTACGAGTGGTACCGACACTTTTGGACCATGGTCGGAGATGACCTGACAAGTGTGCTTAATCACGCATTGACCGGCGACATTCCGAATACCTTCACAGACGGGGTTATTCTTCTGATTCCGAAACAATCGAAATGTGTCTATATCACTGACTACAGACCCATTACAATCTTAAATACCGATTATAAACTTCTGGCCAAGGTGTTAGCCAACAGAATCAGACGCATTCTTCCTGCTTTAATTGGCACTGGGCAAACTTGTACCATTCCAGGAAGAAATATCGTGCACAACCTTCTAGCCATTCGTGATATTATCATACACTACTCTGTCGCTGATAACCCCGCAGCTGCACTTGCAAGCATTGACCTTAATAAGGCCTTTGACAGAATAGCCCACAAGTATTTATGGAAGGTATTAGAACGCTTTCATTTTCCCAACACCATCATAGCAACTTTCCAACGACTTTACCAAACGGCTTCTTCTCGTGTAATGGTCAACGGGTTTCTGTCAGCGAAAATTCCAGTCAAGAAGTCTGTCAGACAAGGATGCCCCCTATCAATGGCTCTATTCGTCTTGGCGTTGGAACCCATGGTCAGGATGATGAACAACGTACTCACTGGCCTCACGATCAACGGAGAGCGTTTCACACTGCGAGCCTATGCCGATGACGTCACGATACTACTCACAAATGAAGGCGACGCGATACTCGTCCAACAGACCCTTGAGTCATTTTGTCAGGCCAGTGGAGCACAAGTAAACTATAGAAAGTCATCCTTATTGCTCTTAGGCCCAGGTGACGATAAGCACTACTCCAATACTACCGGTATTCCTACTGTCACCGCATGCAAAATATTGGGTATAACTTTCAGTCGAGATATTGCGGAGACCATACAGACCAACTGGGCTGCCCGATTAAATGTTCTGAGGTTCCAACTGAAAGAGGAACTTTCAAGACGGCTCAATATTCTGCAAAAAACCTGGCACATTAATATGTTTGCTCTGTCGAAACTGTGGTATATGGCGCAAGTACTTCCCCCTCCACATATAATCAGCCAGCGCATTGAAATGGCGATTGGATTCTATCTTTGGAAAGGCTATCGCTATAGAATTCGACGGGAACAACTGCAGTTACCAGAACAGTGTGGTGGGCTGCGACTTTTTGCAGTTGAACTGAAATGCTCTTCACTCTTCTTGAAACATATTATCAAGGCGAGACAGTCTACAGGTGATCCGTTCGTTTGTGCTGCTCTGAAAGTCATTGAAACTATTCCTTTACGACAACCCCATCCGTTCCGGGCTTTGTTCAGGAAAGCCCTGGCCCTTTTGCTAAAACTTCCCACTGCCCACATCTCCGATGGTTCCTTTAATGAAGCTAAACACATTTATGCTTTTTTATTGCAACTCCGTAATTTCACACCCCTGGTGCATTTAAAATACCCCAACAAAGACTGGAAGCATATCTGGGACAATGTGCGCAACAAATGGCTTCCCTTAGAATGGCGACTGTCTGTATATGCTTGCATTAATGAAATCATCCCCACTGGTGAAAAAATGAAGCGGCACGAACAAGTAGCTGATGATGCCTGTCCTGTGTGCAACAGGACTGACACCCTCATCCACCGCATCACTACATGTGGGAGTGCGAACGGCGTGTGGCGATGGACGATGAATGCTATCCACAGCATAACCGGGCTAACACGCAACAGGGACGAGGAGATCTTGAACTTCGAATTACGGGATGTACTTGGGGAGCCGAAAAGGAATGCCATCTTATGGCTTGCATCTGCAGCAATCCCCTACAACCTTACTGGTTACCGGACACCCCTGGTGACTACCCTGCCTGGTTTTCTGGATCACCTCCGGAAAGAACGATGGAAACTCGTACAGCGGAAGTGTCTCAACAGTGCTTTTGGAAACTTTTTATATAAATTCTAACAATATACGTGTGGTCATCATTGTGCTACAGTCTTATGATGCTTGGTGTTTTGTTGTTGTGTTTTGTGTGTTTTATATATTGTTTTTTTTCTCAAAGACTACTATGAACTTAGAACATTACCTTGAGGTGGGAATTGTATTTAGTGAACAGTGTTTGTAGCTGTTTTTTTTTGTTAACACAAGAATGAATAAATCCATGTAAAAAAAAAATACTTATGAGACAAAAAAAAAGCTCATTTATTAAGTTACTACCGTTTAATTGTGAACGCCCCATGTGCATAAACCATCCACCTAGCTTTACTGTTATGCGGGCTCGACGCGACACAGTTCTGGCAGGGGCTATGGTCTTGATTATTTGAAGTAAATACCGAATGGTATTAAATATATTTAATCCACCCTATTCAATAATATTATAATTAATATGAAAATTAATGATTTCATTAGAGAATATAATATCAAGACAATTAAATGGTGCTACAGCATGCGCTGTTGTGTATGCCGCATCAGACAGCGTGCGGTCGGGCAAGCAGGTTCCTGGGTGTGATTCCAGCCACAGAATGGATACCAGGCATGGAAGCATATCGTATACATGTGATGGGGTTTGTAAAGTATGAATGACAGGCAGTGCTGGATTACCCATTAGTCCCGACTAGGCCCAGGCCTAGGGCCCCCAATTATCTGGGGCCCCCCAAATTTTATTCCGAAGATTCAGAAAAAATTTAACCAAAACTGAGACAGTTTCAGCATTATATTAAATTACTATGTCATTTAATAGCTGAGTTCATTCATTCTGAACTTTACGAAATTCTTATTCGAGATAAGCTTGAGTCTGTTTTTTCCGAACGTTGAAATTACTTTTCGCATTTTTCTGACCCTCATGATAACGAATTTTTCTGCGGAGCGCTCGTTTTCTAAATTGAAACGGATCAAAAGTGCGCAAAGAAGTATCATGTCACAAGAACGATTAGAGATGCTAAGTTTAACGTATATCGAGTCTGATGTTCTGCGGAAAGTTCATGTTGATGGCATTGTAGAAGATTTCATTGACCGAAAGAACAAGAAAACAATTTTTGAATACATTTTACAGAAGTAAAAAAAAAAAATAGTATGATTTGTTGGATTGTTCATCAAATCATCTGAAATGTTTTCAAATAACGATGATCGTTTCAATTGCATTGTATGTTCTGTATACAGTATATGTAGGCTTATACAGGGTCTTTCATATAAAATAAGAACGCCAAGCGGCGGTTTTGTTACCCGCAGCTACGGTGGCCTTGGCCGAGCTTGTGACGCGCCACGGGCTCCTCCTTTCAGCGTGTGTACAATCCTATATGAAATATTACCTTATAAAAGATTCTGGAAGTGTCGTCCTTCCTGGGTTATACAGACATTGTATCTGGTAACCACATTCTAGCTGACGCGCATGAGTTCTGCCACTGTAATGTTTCTGATCTTTTATTTTACGTCTTTCATTGGACACTGAGCCAGTAGTGTCAAACTTATTTACAATTACGTGAATCTGTGCTAGTGAAGGCGGCACTACATCAGGAAATTGCCGAACAAATGCATCACGTACTCGCCGAACTGACTCTTACTTAAAATAAGTTTTACATACAAAAATACGATGTTGTAATGATAACTGTCTCACCATGTTAGCATCTGAGGTTGAGACTGGCGACTGAACACCTGCACATTTATGGCAAGGTCAAGTATTCCTTTACTATGCGCGCGCTTTCAATACTACAGCAGGGGGCCGTGGCACGCCACAAGCTCGGTCCAGGCCACTGTAGCAGCGAATAACAAATCCGCCGCTCGCCGTTCTTATTTTATATGATTTAATAAAAGTGTATTATTCATCTTGAGGAATAAAAACTCTTAGGCCTATATATACTTTATTAAATATACAGGTGTTAAAAATAAAAACAAATTAAAAAAATAAAGGGGCCCCAAAAATCTGAGGGACTTGGGCCTCATTTTACCTTAATCCGGAACTGATGACAGGCGAACGCATGACAAGACAGGGAGAGTGGATGTTTTTTAAAAGGAATACAATAATTACTTTGACTTCAAAGGAACATAACGAAAGCTATAATTGTCATTGATTTGAGTGTACAGTACATACTACTGTATGAATTGAGAAATACACATAACACAGGACACCTGAAGAGCATGCTGTTCTTATTGATATCCCAAAAAGTCACTGTTCGATTTGGAAATTACTGACACATTTGAACTTGTACGCAGTTCAACTTTTATGCCAGCTGTATGAATTTGTGCCGTTCTATTTATGGAGTTAGTATCAATCTCGGTTATTACTCACCCCATGAGCAAAAGTAGTACGTTATTTTACAAGTCCCTGGGTATCATTTAAGAATATGAAAACAGAATACCGATATCATGAAAAGGTTTAGACGTTATTTCCGTGTAACATCTTAGGTGAATAACCCTGTATATATGACTAGCAACCCACCCCGGCTTCGCCCGGTATCTTTAACGGTTTACCCAGCGTAAGCTAAAAGATACAGTCAGTCTGAGAGACTAGACTTTATATCATTTCAAATGACGCATGCTACAAATGCTACACATGTTAGAAAGGCTGAGGAGGGCTTCACGCTTCGCACGAAGCCCCAGGACTCTTTCAACAGATTCCATTACCCATTAACTTGGGCTTCCCGCGCAGGCACCTCTTTAAGGGTCACCCTGTATTTGAGTCTGACATCTTTTAAGGGTCACTCATTATTTGAATCTGATATCTTGCAAACCTCTTTAAGGGTCACCCTGTATTTGAATTGAATCTAACATACTGTACACCTCGTTAAGTGTCACCCTGTATTTAGCTCTGACATCCTGCACACCTCTTTATGAGGCACCCTGTATTCTTATCTGGCATCTTGTATATCTCTTTAGAAGTCACCCTGTATTCTTGTGTGACTTCTTGTACACCTCTTTAGGAGTCACCCTGTATTCTTTTCTGACATCTTGTACACCTCTTTAGGAGTCACCCTGTATTCTTCTCTGCTATCTTGTACACCTCTTTAAGAGTCACCTTGTATTCTTATCTGGCATCTTGTATATCTCTTTAGGAGTCACCCTGTATTCTTATCTGGCATCTTGTACACCTCTTTAGGAGTCACCCTATATTCTTATCTGAAGTCTTGTATATCTCTTTAGGAGTCACCCTGTATTCTTGTGTGACATCTTGTACACCTCTTTAGGAGTCACTCTGTATTCCTGTCTGACAACTTGTACACCTCTTTAGAAGGCACCCTGTATTCTTATCTGACGTCTTGTATATATCTTTAGGAGTCACCCTGTATTCTTGTGTGACATCTTGTACACCTCTTTAGGAGTCACCCTGTATTCTTATCTGAAGTCTTGTATATCTCTTTAAGAGTCACCTTGTATTCTTATCTGACGTCTTGTATATATCTTTAGGAGTCACCCTGTATTCTTATCTGAAGTCTTGTATATCTCTTTAGGAGTCACCCTATATTCTTATCTGAAGTCTTGTATATCTCTTTAGGAGTCACCCTGTATTCTTGTGTGACATCTTGTACACCTCTTTAGAAAGCACCCTGTATTCTTATCTGACGTCTTGTATATATCTTTAGGAGTCACCCTGTGTTCTTATCTGAAGTCTTGTATATCTCTTTAGGAGTCACCCTGTATTCCTGTCTGACGTCACGCACTCGCCGTCTCCGTATCGCATAACGGCAGACCCCAGCTGTAAACTCAGACTCGGTGCATATGCACTGAACAACATGATGACGTCATTCACGCCGTAACCGTAACGCATAACGTTAGACCCAAGCATTTGAAATGATAAAAAGGCGCACGGACGGCAGGCAACAGACGCAATTCAGAAAAACTGAGGTGAACATCGAAACTCCAACGCATATTATACTCTTCTCTGAAGTCTTAAGGTATTTAAGGTGATTTTGACTATAAGATATGTGCCATTAAATGTGTGTGTTGACAGGCGTCTTTACCATGTATACGATTCATCAGTGAAGTCTCCGTTGCAAATTAGTAGAGCCAGTGCTGCTTCGAAGCATATACGTATATTACAAAATCGTATGAGAAACTTTCATTATGCACCACTGGACCCAGAACTTGGTGAAACTTGCGACCATTCAGCGAAAACAGTATCGACCAGGACAAACACTCTTGGCTTGGAATGTAAATTAAATTACTTCTAGAGTCGCTCACAAATTAATAACTTAGGGAATATAACTTCATACCCGAATTCAATGTGATCCCATAGGCCAACTCAATATATGATGTCGCAAAATTATTGTACGCTATGTCTTTCGCATCTACGGACTCTGGGTGGAATCATTCCTCTACCGCCACAAGGGCAGTGTCTTGGAGCTGAACACACTTTGTCAGCAGATACAACTGGGGATGCTGACAGGCGACCGCTAACTTACGTTTAATTAACCCTCTTGGTGCCAAGCCATTTCCTGAAATACTTGCCAAGAATGCCAAGCCATTTTCAATGATCATGCAGACTATTCGAAAAGAAATCATAAACACATTTTCAACAACACAATCATTATTTTTGCTTTGTTTCATAACCAATACCTCATTATTTCATACATTATATTCATAAAAATAATTTTTCCACCTAAACCTTATTAATGGAGGTTATTTTGATAATTGTTAGTTTTTGTGTGTGTAAGAAATCAATTTTGAGTCTAAATTAAAGACACATAAGAATCATATTCGAAGAAACACTACGTTTCCAGCTGTATAAAGTAGTTCTCAGATACATCTGTAGGCTGAAAACTTCTACTTCTACTTCTACAAGAAGAAAACAACTGCACCGCAATTTTGGCGCGAACGTGCGTAATCGGGGGAGCGCTAAGGGTGGGAGTGAATACAAACTCAAACATATCTCGTAACGGACTTCGAAGGGAAAAGGTAAACACCGCTCAGGCAAGCTTGAAACCTCACCTTTCCAACAGTATAAAATAATCACGGACATATGCCTACAGAAATCTACAAATATAAGATAAACAGCGCGCTGATACGATCGGCTTTGGCACTTTCGGCGCGAGCAGCGAGAGCCGATCTGATCGGTACGTGGCCTTGAGAGGGTTAAGAAAGGGTCAGGGAAGAGATTTTGGAATGACGTCGGCGGTGGATCTGTTGAAAAGGAATCATCCCGGTAGTTTCTGGTATAAGAGCGTTTAGATATCGATAGCGATTCAATGTAAAGATTGAAAGACTAAAAATATAATTATTTAATCAACCATATAATTGTGAAAACATCTATAAATGTATCCTTTTCTGATCTTGTTAAAAATGGATTTCATTACCGCCCTCGCACAGTGGGTCAAAATCAAAATCTAGGAGGACAAAATTATTTATTTTCATAATTAAAAAATCAAAATGTATTACTTCTACAGCATTCGCATATAATTGCCGCTTACTATTCTGGGATATAAACGCATCTTAGTGTAAATCTGTCACCACTGTTCGAGCAGTCTGAATTGGAGGGTGAATGTAAGTGGCTGTGGTTTGGTCGTCTTTAAGATGGAACATGCAACTGAAGGTATGATCTTTGTAACGTGTTTCAGTTATTAATGGGTGTAATTGTTACGTAATTTTAGCTATATTTGCATTATATAATATTTAACTATTCTTTTTAAAATTAAATTTTCACCAAAATTTTTAGTATGTCGCGTCAGTCTGCGTCACTTTCTACTTAATGTTAAAATGTATATAAAGTCTTGCAGTTTACGCCTGTTATAAAAATTTTTACATCTTTTTTGCAACTTAGTTATTTTACGTTTTAGAAGATGCCGCGCAACCAGTTCGCACACGTTTACAACTGTTTGAAGCACTGGGTTCGATGATTATGTCAAAAGTGGAACTTTGTGACTTTGTTAAAAGTAAATTAGGGGTAGAAAATTGTCCTGAAGAGAAAACTGAATGCTCTATCCAACTCCTAGTCAGAGACAATTTCTTGCATGTGTTGTAACCTATATTTTATGAGTCCCCCCATGACAGTTTTAATGTAGGCTCGTGGGTTTATTATTTCTTTATATCATGTTATCGTGTTGGCAACGTGTTCAATTGCATTGGACACGTCTGCAGTAGACGCAGTGTCATTATTATTATTATTACTATTATCATATACGAATACTTTTTATTATTAATTATTCAATGTATTTTAGGTCACTATTGACGAGATTCTGAAGCTAGCTCTAATCATATGTTGTCTAAGAAAGTTTATTAATATTGTTCGGACCACTGAACCAGATGTCAGGTTCATGTTTTGGTCACACGTACAGGAGGCAGCATTTATGGACACTATTGTCTCGAGCAGGTATGCTCGCTTACCCCGGGGAGGGTGAGGAGGAAGCAGCCAGGGGGCCTTGCTAGGAGTGGAATGGACAAGCAGGCGTATGACAATAAGACTTCCTGGAAGGAGCTGTGGGTTTCAGACGTGTGGTAGCAAGCTACTGGATGCACTGCGGAAAGGATTGTCTCTCTGGACTTTGAGATGACTGGTTGAGTTGTGGAGGGTGCCGTCTCTCTTGAGGAGTGGTTCGTGTTTATACGGAAAGAAAACAGCTTGAAGACTCCGATTTGTTTAAGTATGGAGGGCACCACGTGATTGGGTTCTTACTGTTATGCCACAATCACAGTAGGGCTGATTGTGCAACGTGGAAGAGAACCGTCAAATGTGAAGGGATGGCTGACCAGCTTCAAAGTGGTGTAACTGGACATAGTGGGCAGACGACGGCATTACCGGTAATGTGAAAACAAATAATAAATCTTTAAAGGCCTAAATATTATTATTATTATTATTATTATTATTATTATTATTATTATATTATTATATTATATAGTTTTAATTGCATTTCTTGTGTGTCACTCTTTTTCTTATATTAATCAATTTCTTGCATGATGCAGCTTCAGAATATAAAGTAAATTTAAATTGGATAGTTTCTTTTTAGTTAGATGCATGTAAACCTTCCTTCATCTTTATTAATTTATAGGAGGTTTTGGTAAGGCCTATGTACGAGCCAGTCCTTTCAGAATATCTGCACACGCCCGGAGATGAGAAGAGTTTCGATAAGGTGGATTTGTTCAATTACAGTACTAATTATGTCAGTTTGTTTAAATTTTAAAGAAAGGCCATTTATGAGGCAGAATATTCATTTTTATTTAATTTTTGTATCTTCAAAGTTACAAATGGCTTCTCTGGGTGAAGCCATCTTGTGGCTAGAATTGAAAGATTACAGTGTAAACGTAGCTTAAAAAGGTCTTAACTGATGTTTATTATGAAGTAAACAAATTATAAACGTTGCTTTCACTCTAAATTAATGATTAAAACTTATAATAATTTTGTCCCCCTAGATTTCGATTTTGACCCACTGTGCCACGGTGGCCGTTAGCGCTAACGAGGTAGCTCTTGCCTCGCTGACATCGGGAGAGCATGTCTTCGAATCCAACCTCGGCCATCCTGAGAATGATTTTCATGGTTTCTCATTTTCATCCCCCAGGCAAATGCGAGGATGGTTCCTTTCAACAGGTCCAAGGCCTAATTCCTTCCAAAATCCCTTTCCTGACCCTTATTTAATTATGCCCAAATTAGCGGTCACCTGGGCGTTCGGCATGTCACAATCTCCAGTTGTATCGGCAGACAAAGTGTGTTCATCTCTCAGACACCACCGCGCTGTAGCGACGATAGAGGAATGATTCTCACAGAGTCCGTGGATGAACCGAGCTGGGAGGATAACCGAATTAAAATATTATTATTATCAGACAGAATAATAGCCACTAGGCACATATTGTTTTAATAAGCCACTGTTACTTATACTTTTGAGCTAACGCAGTCGGTTAAGTCCAGTAAAAGCAGTCACCAAGTACGGTATCTCCTCTTCTCACTTAAGAGAAAGGCACACGTGTAGAATCAACAATGACACTTTGTTCCAGCTGATGTGCCGACACTTCCTGCTGGCGCCACTCCACCACACGTGGCTTCCACCGGCAGGAAGAATAAGTTTGTTTACCACCTTTTCTTTGAAACAGCCATCTCTGTTCTATAGAGGAAATAGCCTACTTCAATGGCTCCGGAAGTGACAGGAAGCAAAGTCTTTTAGTGAAACTGCGAGATTCAGTGCGCTTTTCTTTAAATACAGTACATCGTCACTGGCGTGTCTTTTAACTATCACCCGCGGCGTAGCCATGCGTGTTAAATCGCTCACCACGACCGTGATGAGGAACTGTAGCAAGTCCGGAGATCGGTGGTTCGTACCCCGGAACTTACAGCTGCTATCGTGAGTGCCTTTTAACACTCCTTCCAGGAAAATACCGGGATACTTATTGTAAGTCCTGGGGCAGCTACCCCATTCCCGGCACTAAGAATCACAGTTACACACAGTACGACAGTCACCACAGGAACTCAGGCAATCAGACAACTTGAACACACACCCAAGTACACGAGGCTGTTGGTCAAGGTGTCCCAAGCCCCTGAAACGAATTAGCAACAGTATCCACATAATCATCCTAATCATATGAATGACTGGCTGAATGACAGAATGAATGGTTATCTGAATGAGTGGCTGACTGAATGGATTAATAAATGAATGAGTGGCTGACTGATTGAATGAACGACTGACTTAATGAATGACTGAATGGCTGACTGAATGAATGGTTGACTGATTGACTGAATGACTGACTAACTGAGTAACTGAATGAATGGCTGACTGAATGACTGCTGAATGAATGGTTCACTGAATGCATGAATGGCTGACTGAATGAATGGTTGGCTGACAGAATGAATGACTAAATGAATGAATGGCTGACTGAATAAATGTCTCACTGACTGAATGAATGAATAGATGGCTGACTGAATAAATTGCTGACTGACTGAATGACTGACTTAATGAATGGCTGACTGGCTGAATGAATGGCTGACTGACTAACTGAAAGAATGAATGGCTGATTGACTGAATGAATGACTGACTGACTGAATGAATGGCTGACTGACTTAATGAATGGCTGACTGGCTGAATGAATGGCTGACTGACTGACTGACTCAAAGAATGAATGGCTGATTGACTGAATGAATGGCCGACTGACTGAATGAATGGCTGACTGACTGAATGAACGACTTACTTAATGAATGGCTGACTGACTGACTGACTGACTGACTGACTGAAAGCATGAATGGCTGATTGACTGAATGAATGGCTGACTGTCCGAATGAATGGCTGACTGGCTGACTGACTGAAAGAATGAATGGCTGATTGACTGAATGAATGGCTGACTGACTTAATGAATGGCTGACTGGCTGAATGAATGGCTGACTGACTGACTCAAAGAATGAATGGCTGATTGACTGAATGAATGGCCGACTGACTGAATGAATGGCTGACTGACGGAATGAACGACTTACTTAATGAATGGCTGACTGATTGAATGAACGACTGACCTAATGAATGACTGACTAAAAGAATGAATGGCTGATTGACTAAATGAACGGCTGAATGACTGAATGAATGGCTGACTGACGAAATGAACGACTGACTTAATGAATGGTTGACTGACTGAATGGCTGACTGACTGACTGAATGAATGACTGACTGAATGAATGAATGAATGAATGGCTGATTGACTGAATGAATGGCTGACTGACTGAATGAATGGCTGACTGACTGACTGCATGAACGACTGACTTAATGAATGGCTGACTGACTGAAAAATGAATGGCTGATTGACTGAATGAATGGCTGAATGACTGAATGAATGGCTGAATGACTGAATGAACGACTGACTTAATGAATGACTGACTGACTGACTGACTGAATGAATGAATGAATGACTGAATGAATGAATGAATGGCTGATTGACTGAATGAATGAATGAATGAATGAATTAATGTTGCCCTATTCTAGCCGATTTAAGACTAGATTCCAATTATTTCAGTTATGCCTAGGTTTAGAGAATATTGATGAACCATGAAGAATGACGCATGAGACCAGAAATATATGATACTTGCCGCATGGGACAGTTGACGTATACTGTAGGTCGACTAAAAAATGACTTATGGCGTCATTTTATCGCCAACCTTCAGAACGAGACAATTCTAGACCGATGATGTATGGTGAATGAAGGAGCCCTAGCGTTTGGATATAATCGAGGACATTGCTAACTTGACACAGAGTGTTGTTGTTGTTGTTGCAATTAGGGACCTGGTCATCGTGGATACATCAGCCCCGTGTATTTGGGTGTGTATAGAATTTTTCTGTTGACCTGTGTTATTGTGATGCTTGTAGCAGTGTGTGTAGGTGAACATTGGGAAGGATGCGACTGTTATCTTTAGTTAGGAACCATCCCGACATTTAGATGGAGTAGAAGGTGGAAACCACGGAAAACCACGTCTAGGATGGCTGAGGAGGGATTCGAACCCACCTATTCTCAGTTTGGGAGCGTAATGCTGCTTGCCTCTCACCGGTCAATGCATATGAGTTTATCGAAGTGAAATATGACGTACTGTGGTTCAGATTCAAATTTAAAAAATCCCCCTCGGCACGTCGGAAGGCGGAGGTTGATTTCATTGCGCAAAGAAAAATATTTTGAATTCACTAAATTTGTCAATTGTTGTATCCCTACAAATGTTCAGCGTGTTCAGCATACAAGAGGAGCTTTCTTATAATTCCTAAACTATAAGGTGCGTTCAAAAAGTAACGAGCTGGAGGCTGGAATGCGCAAACCGGTGACTACATCGACTAATCATGGCGTGTGTAACGAGGTGTGGTTCCGACCAGAGCGTGGAAGGTCACAGCCCGTCGCTAGATGGCACGAGTGCACGCCACGTGACGATACAAAGCGAGCAGCAGCATGCATCAATCGTCCAACTTGCCAGTCGCATTGCAAACAGTGACATGGAGGCGTCAACCGAAGAGCAAAGATGTGTTTCTGGTTTCTGACAGCGGAAGGAGTAGGGGGAACGGACATTCATCGCCGAATGTCACAAGTGTACGGCGAACACTGTATGTCCCTTGCAAGGGTCAAGGCGTGGCACAAGCGCTTCAGGGAAGGACGGGTGTCGTTAGCCGAAGATGCCCGGTCTGGGGCACCCCCCTTCATTACCGATGACAACGTCCAGCTGGTTGATGCACTCATTACCCAGGACCGCCGAGTGACAGTGAACGCCATAGCCGCCGTGGTCGGTCCACGACAATGCACGACCTCATACGGCCAACACAGTCGCGGCACTCCAGTAGAAATTCAAATGGGAGGTTCTCGGCCACCCTCCATACAGTCCAGACCTCTCTCTCTGTGATTACGCCATGTTTGGTTCCCTGAAAGGGGCTCTGCGGGGAGAACGATTCACCTCGGACGCCGACGTCCAGCTGTACGTGCGGAACTGGCTCACATCGCAGCCCAGGGAATTGTATGTGACAGCCATTCACCGTTTTGTGTCAAAGTGGGACAAGTGCCTCAACAGCCAGGTACTGGTTTCTGTAATTATGCCTCCGGCTCGTTACTTTTTCAACGCTCCTTATATTTTGTCATCCCTTGGTGTAGGGGTGTCATATAAAAAATTATTTCATACAAAAGTTTTAGATAATTTTGGAGGACTATTAGCCATATTAGATAGTTTTAATTTTGTGTCTATTAAGGGTGGTATGCATTTTTTCTCTCCCTAAAACCCCCCATTTTCCCCCACCCCTTTGGTTAATGGTTGGTGCTATCAAAGAATTTGACCGATATAATTTTTTGGCGCTTATCCGAAGAATTGTATGAACTTTGAATGAACGGCTTCGGTGGCGTAGTTGGTAGCATGCTGAACTGCTGTGCCCAAGATAGCGGGTTCAAACTCGGTCGTTATCGTCGGATTTTTTAAGAGCTTTAAAATCCTTCAGTATGCCTTCCTCCAGAGCGAAAGTAAAGTCGGCGGTCCCATGTCATAGATTAATCGCATGTAAAAGATCCTTCCACAGAGTAAACTTGTGTGAAGCTAAATTTCTAGGTTAGATTTCGTTGGAACGCTCTATCAAAGTTCCAACGCTCACCACTAGATATCAGTGACATCTGGTAGCGAAAGTTGGAACTACTTGAAATTGAACGGAACTTGTAGCTCACCCTATGGATGTCCGCTTGATGCAGTTACAGCTTCTGGCGGGCCGAACATGTCCTAGGACACTCCCGGCGCTAAAAAGGCATACGATAAATAATAATCTATATATATAAAAATCAATGTAACGTGATAGTTTGTCTGTGGGTGTGTGTGTATGTCTCCTATGCGTTCATATACCATTCGTCCGATTGCGATGAAACTTGGGTGAGATGTTGAGTACACTCCAAGGAAGGTTTCTGACTTAGTAAATCCATTTTACAGTAGGTAGCGCGCACGCGTAGATTCAACAAATGAGCGACGATGCGCGAAGCATTTCAACAAAGTCCCGTATGTGTTCATATACCATTCGTCCGATTGCGATGAAACTTGGGTGAGATGTTGAGTACACTCCAAGGATGGTTTCTGACTTAGTAAATCCATTTTACAATAGGTAGCGCACGCGTAGATTCAACAAATGAGCGACGATGCGCGAAGCATTTCAACAAAGTCCCGTATGTGTTCATATACCATTCGTCCGATAGCGATGAAACTTGGGTGAGATGTTGAGTACACTCCAAGGAAGGTTTCTGACTTAGTAAATCCATTTTACAATAGGTAGCGCACGCGTAGATTCAACAAATGAGCGACGATGCGCGAAGCATTTCAACAAAGTCCCGTATGTGTTCATATACCATTCGTCCGATTGCGATGAAACTTGGGTGAGATGTTGAGTACACTCCAAGGAAGGTTTCTGACTTAGTAAATCCATTTTACAATAGGTAGCGCACGCGTAGATTCAACAAATGAGCGACGATGCGCGAAGCATTTCAACAAAGTCCCGTATGCATTCATATACCATTCGTCCGATAGCGATTAAACTTGGGTGAGATGTTGAGTACACTCCAAGGAAGGTTTCTGACTTAGTAAATCCATTTTACAATAGGTAGCGCACGCGTAGATTCAACAAATGAGCGACGATGCGCGAAGCATTTCAACAAAGTCCCGAATGCATTCATATACCATTCGTCCGATAGCTATGAAACTTGCGTAAAATGTTGTGTACACTGCAGGGAAATTTTCTGGCTTAGTACATCCACTTTACAATAGGCAGCGCACGATTAGATTCAACAAATGAGCTACGACGCGCGAAGTATTTCAACAAAGTCACGTTTGCGTTCATATACCATTCGTCCGATAGCGATGAAACTAGGCTGAGATGTTGTGTGCACTCCAGGGAAGGTTTCTAGCTTAGTAAATCCCTTTAAAAATAGGTAGAGCACGAGTAGAATCAACAAATGAGCAACGGCGCGCGAAGCGTTTCAACAAAGTCCCATTTAATTTCATATACCATTCATCCGATAGCGATGAAACTTGGGTGAGATGCTGTGTACACTCCAGGGAAGGTTTCTGGCTTAGTACATACATTTTACAATAGGTAGCGCACCAGTAGATTCAACAAATGAGCGATGACACGCGAAGCGTTTCAACAAAGTCCCGTATAAAGTCATATACCATTCGTCTGATAGTGATAAATGTTTGGTGAATTGTTGTGTACACTCCAGGAAAGGTTTCTGGCTAAGTAAATCCATTTTACAGTACGAAGCGCACGTTTATGTTCAACAAATGAGTGACTACGCGCGAAGCGTTTCGACAACGTCCCGTATACGTTCACATACCATTCATCCGATTGCGATGAAACTTGGGTGAGATGTTGTGTACACTCCAGGGAAGGTTTCTGGCTGAGTACATCCATATTACAATATGTAGCGCAAGAGTAGAATCAACAAATGAGCGACGACACGCGAAGCGTTTCAACCAAGTCCCGTATGCATACATGTACCATTCGTCCGTACCTATGAAACTTGGGTGAGATGTTGTGTACACGTCATGGAAAATTCCTGGCTTAGTAAATCCCCTATACAATATGCAGCGCACAAGTTGATTCAACAAATGAGGGACGACGCGCGAAGCGTTTCAACAAAGTCCCGTATAAGGTCATATACCATTCTGCCGTTAGCGGTGAAACTTGGGTGAAATATGGTTGACACTCCAAGGAAGGTTTCTGGCTTAGTAAATACATTTCACAGTAGGTAGCACACGAGTAGATTCGACAAATGAACGACGATAGCGATGAAACTTGGGTGAGATGTTGTGGACACTTACGTGACGGTTTCTAACTTAGTAAATACATTTTACAGTAGGTAGCGCACGAGTAGATTCAACAAATGAGTGACGGAGTGCGAATCGTTTAAACAAAATCAGGTATGCGTTCATATACTATTCATCCGATTGCGATGAAACATTGATCAGTTATTTTGTACCCGCCAGGGAAGGGGACTTAGTAAATCCATTTCACAATAAGTAGCGCAAGAGTAGATGCAACAAATGGGTGACGACGCGCGAAGCGTTTCAACAAAATTCCCTATTGCGTTCATATAACATTCTTCGATTGCGATGAAACCTTGATGAGTTATTGTGTACCCGCCAGGGAAGGGCTTCGACTTAGTAATACATTTCTCAATAGGTAGCGCACGAGTAGATTCAACAAATGAGTGACAGCGCACGAATCGTTTAAACGAAAACCCCTATACGTGCATATACCATTCATCCGATTGCGATGAATCATTGATGAGTCATTGTGTACACGCCAGGGAAGGGTTTCGACTTAGTAAATCCATTTCACAATAGGTAGGCTAGCGTACGATTAGATTCAACAAATGAGTGACAGCGATGAAACTTTTTGAAAGTTGTTGTGCACGCTCCCTCGAATGGTTCTAAATTAGAAAATCCATTTTATGATAGCTTAGAGGCAGTTAACATGTTGTGTATCCAAAAGCACTTCAAGAAACAGAATTTCAACGCCAACACTTTCTTTGATTGGCATTGCAACGCATGCCGGGTACAGCTTGTAAATAAATAAAAATTGAATGAATTCGATTTTTCTCATATTAAGAAAATTATAACGAGAGTTCACTTTTTCGAAAAAAAAAAGGCCCCCCATTTCCACCCTCTTGGTCCATTTTTGCCCATTAACGAACTCAACCGATGTTTTAGTTGGTTATATTTTATGTATAAGTTTTTAAAACGATTGGTGCAAAATGATTGTAGTTATCGCTTCCACAAGAAAATATAGCCTACATACTAGCAACCAGTGTTGCCAAATCTTGAAATGGGAAAGAACTGAACCCTATTGTTTAAAACACCAGAAAAGCACCAGCTGGACTTTATGATTCAAAACACTAGAAAAACACCAAAAATTATAAATATATAGACGGATTTTTACTTACATTTCTTTCATTAAAAATCGTCTTCTCCACTTGCGGAGCCTGCTACCGCTATTACATCTTTCGAGCAGGAATGTGTAGTACCTACTGCTGTAGCTCTGCATACTTCCAATTTTGGCCACTATTATATCCTTCGGAAGTTCGTAGTCGTGATAGAATTTTCCCTCTGTTTTTAGTCCAAATCGCACACACAGAATGGAATGCAATTTTTGAACTTTCATTCGATTTCTTTGCTTTGTTTTCACCAATTAAACTTTGCAAAACACTCTCCCTACATCTGCATTAGAGTGAGGGAGTGAAAGTACATAAACTGCCTTCGCATGAAACTGGGAAATCCCCTGGGAGCTGGGAAGAAAATAGTGCACTTGCACTGAGCCCTGCATGTTGCACTTACTTAGCACTTATGCACGAGAATGAAAATTTCAGGGACTTCCCCTGCTGGAGTGTTGACCTTGGCACGTATAAGGCTGAACATTGCCTATCTAAATTGATTAACTTTATTAAAACTATTACATGGCTTCCAGGATTTACTTATTTGTCATAGGAGACAATTTTAAGAAAAAATCCGTTAAGCACCAGATTTGCTACTAGTTTTATTGAAATCACACCAGTATTTTGCTATGGCGCTATTAGAACATTTCTGGCACCAGACGATCTTCAGAAACACCAGATCTGGTGTTAAAACACCAAATTGGCAACACTGCTAGTAACCCTCCCCGATTTCGTCCGGTATCTTTAACGGTTTACCCAGCGTAAGCTAAAAGGGCAGGTCCCAGACGCAATTCACAAAAGCCGAGGTGAACAGCCAAATTCAAAACACGTATGCACTGCTCTGAAGTCTTAACTCGACACGACTCGACAGTTTGATGCCGGCTGAAGTTGTGGTGATAGGCTCGCTCGCTAGCTCGTAAACTCGCTCCGAAACTAGTAATTTAAATTTCCACTAAATGAAGACTGTTGGAAAATGAAAACGTAAAAACAATTATAGTGGGCGACGTATTAAACATAGAGATATGCTGTGCCGGACATTTTTGTAGAACTTTCCATGTTGAACAATTCTTACACTCATACAGGGGCGTATATACTTTTTTGTCACATATATTATTTGTTTATGAATTAAGACATTAAAAACTAATATAGGGGCTGATGAGCTCGTAGTTCGGCCCCTTAAAACAACAATAACTATCTAAAAACTAATATACTCGTACTTATCATGTACTATTGTTACTAAGTGAGGTATGGCAACGTTGTAAAGCAAGGCGACGGTAGAGCGATGTACACAGTGTGACAAGGTTGCTCTGATCTTATCTGTAACAACATAACTTCTTATTACTCTCCAGGGCCTTCGCTTTTATGAACGAACCAAGAACAGCAACAAGTGCCCTCGAAGCGTGTGACAAACGTTTTTTTTTTCCCTAACTTCTATACCCTTATCAAACTTTTGGCACATTTGCCTCTCTCTGTAGCTACCGGTACTGCCGAACGAAGTTTGAGTTGGTTGAAAACATACTTAAGAAATTCTACTTCTGGAAACAGACTCAACGGTCTAGTATTGTTATCTATTCACAGAGACATACATCTCACTGACGATGAAGTTATAAACCGATTTGGCAATGCTTCAAGAATCCTTGACTTTATATAATACCGGTAGTGTAAGTTGTAAATCAAAACAGTAACATTAATTCTTTCCATGTAAACACTATCAAGTGAGAAGATGATTGTATTAATAAACAGTACCATAAAATGTTGTGTTTGACATTAACCAAACATAAAACATCACAACAAATTGGTTGAAAAAGTGATGCCAGATAGCCTTAAAACTCATAATTTTACACCAAATTATACAAAAGTTCCCCGGGGAGAACCCCGGACCCCCTATTCTTTGGGGCTTACACGAGGCCCCGTAACCCCCGGTTGAGCACCCCCCGAAATAAAACTCTATATACGACCCTGCACTCACAGTAGCCTATATAGATGTGTTTCACGGTTTAATCAGCATAAGCTTTAAGGCGCAAGGACGGCAGATCTTTCTTCGACTTGATTCACTGAAATCGTCACTGCTCGGCTTCCTTTGGTCATATAAGAATGTTTTTCTACAGAAAACGTCCTCAAGAAATCATTTACTGAATGGTGAAAACCGCATCAAAATCCATCCAGTGGTTCTCGAGGTAACTCGTTACATCCAAGAATCGGGCAGTTTGTTTTATACTCTGTGAAGATAAACTTTTGAAAAAGATGGTATGTTGGCTTTCACGGCCAGTGAATTAAAACTCAGCAATTCTTCTAGGTTTGTGCCGTGTCTTGTGCGGGGTTTCGCCTAGGACACCAAGCTGGCTCATCGGCGGGCTCTTGGTGTCCCCGCCTGAACCCCCCACATGAGTGACGAACTGCGCGCTACCTCCCTTTATATTAGGTGCAACTGCACCACTTGACTGCGAGAACTAAAATCTCAAGCAGCCTTAACCTCCCTATGAAGGCTTCCAGAAAGATGGTATGTTGGCTTTCACGGCCAGTGAATTAAAACTCAGCAATTATTCTAGGTTTGTGCCGTGTCTTGTGCGGGGTTTCGCCTAGGACACCAAGCTGGCTCATCGGCGGGCTCTTGGTGCCCCGCCTGGACCCCCACATGAGTGACGAACTGCGCGCCACCTCCCTTTATATTAGGAGCAACTGCACCACTTGACTGAGAGAACTAAAAGCTCAAGCAGCCATAACCTCCCTATGAAGGCTTCCAGAAAGATGGTATGTTGGCTTTCACGGCCAGTGAATTAAAACTCAGCAATTCTTCTAGGTTTGTGCCGTGTCTTGTGCGGGGTTTCGCCTAGGACACCAAGCTGGCTCATCTGCGGGCTCTTGGTGTCCCCGCCTGAACCCCCCACATGAGTGACGAACTGCGCGCTACCTCCCTTTATATTAGGTGCAACTGCACCACTTGACTGCGAGAACTAAAAGCTCAAGCAGCCTTAACCTCCCTATGAAGGCTTCCAAAAAGATGGTATGTTGGCTTTCACGACCAGTGAATTTAACCTGGTGTCCTAGGCGAAACCCCACACAAGACACGGCACAAACCTAGAAGAAATGCTGAGTTTTAATAAACTTTTGAACTCATTGTCGTTTTGGGGTCTGGGGGATGCGAAACGCAACGATATGTCGACATTGTTCGGAAGTCAAACCGGGTACCCCATTTCAATAGATACAGTGCTTTCTAATGAAATCTACCTAAAATGGAGATCCCTTGGCTCATGTTCGTGAGATAAACGGTCACGTAGAACTAAAAGCTTCCTTCTTCTCAGTTTGCCTGACGAGGCTAACAAGGGAACGGATTGCGGTGTAACATTCTAATCTGGTTTAAACTTAGTACACAATATTCCTACAAAGTTGTACAATGACGTAGTGAAAACCGCACGGGCCACTTTCAATTTTGAATGCCAATATTGAACGCTGAAAACCTGCCGGGCGACGGCATGAGCGAGGAGGTGGGAAGAGGTAAAGATGACACTGAATCCTAGCAGCACGCGATGGCTCCCGGCCACCAGGCGCGACCTGCCAGGCGTTGCATTCCCCACCTTCCACCTTCCCCTCAATCCGTCACTCTTCTTCTTCTTCTTCTTCTCCTCCTCGTTACGGTAGTGGGCACAGTAAACTCTTTACCCAATTGCTACTGTGCAGTGGTATGTATCAGGAGGTAAACTTCTCCCATCACTCCCTTATCAGTTTGCATCCACTATGGCAAGGATTACAAAGAGTAAACGAGGAAAGAAATGAAAGGTCGTTTTATTTATTTACAGTATGGCCAAGCGCAAAACATCACATTATGTTGAATTCTATACTCAAATGGAGAGGGTAGAAAAGTGAGGGGAAATTTTAAGGTGGGGAATTCAACGCAGCACGGCAGGTGCCACGAGCCATCGCGTGCTGCTAGGATTCAAGGTGAGCTTTACCTATTCCCACCTCCTCGCTCATGCCGTCACCCGGGAGGTTTTCGACGTTCAATATTGGTGTTCAAAATTGAAAGTGGCCCGTGCGGTTTTCACTACGACATTGTACAACTTTGTAGGAATATTGTGTACTAAATTTCAACTAGATTAGCATTTTACACCGCAATCCGTTCCCTTGTAAGTGAAACCCTTTCCAACCCTCAGACCAGGATTAATATTCTCCGTAGCAAGGTCGGAGATCCCGTAAACCGAACCCTCTGAGTGGACACCTACTGTAGGCTACTTAACACTGAAGCACAACGATGAACATGTTTACTTACGAAGATCACTTCCAGCCTGGCCTGGCATAAATCTCTGCATGTTAGGGTCGCTTGACATGTGCAAGTACACGTTTTTCTGATCACAGTTGCCGAATGTGCCATGTGTTGTGGTCGGGCCATAAGCTACTGGGGCAATGTACTGTACATACGTTCTTCAAACCTCCACATGTCCTGATGCAAGCTCCGGAAGCCGTTACTCTACTGAACGTGGTGAAACAAGACTGTCACACTCAGCTCAAAGTTTATGAACTAACAAGTGAACTCTGTTTGCGTCTACCTGCCACCCGATCGGAATGCAATTGGCAGAAGATATTCTTGGAAGGTCACTCTATATGTAGAGCCCTGCGCGTATCAACAAAACGTTATCCGCATCCGCCCCGCATCCGCACGACTGTTATCCGCATCCGCACGTTTGTTATTCGAATCTACTGGCTTTACAATAATAGTTTTAATTTGATAAAGTATTAAAGCAACACCTTTAGACATTTGAGGAGAAAGTCGTTCCCTTAGGCTTTGCATGTCATGTGCTGTGTTTAAAATGAATGTTATACATCCAGAATTGCAACCCTGCACAGTTCGGAGCGTTATTATGCTTAATGACATTATTTGAATGAGATTAGCGTAATTCATCATCATTTATCTTGAATGAAACATAATGCAAAAATATATTATGTCATACACATCCAGGTAGTAGTAATGATATTCAACAAGTTCGGATTATATTCTAAAAACTATCCGCAAATTTACTCCAAACATTATCCTCAGCTTATCCGCTATCCGCGCAGCCATGCAAACTATATCCGCATGGCGAAACGTTTTGCGGATATCCGCGGGTTTATCCGTGGGTATCCGCATCCGCGCAGGGCTTTAGCTATGGGCTACAAGACGTTCACATCCATGTTGATACTGTGAGCACCACCCTCATGCCATACCAAGTAATTGAGCACCATAACATCCAATATATTATTATTATTAATAATCATAATAATAATAGCAACAATAATAATATCGTATGGTCTCGGGTGCCGGGTGCAAGCTTTGTTATTTGACACCCAGAGGGTAGCTTGCATGTAGAATTTTGTTGTTCCTTGAAACACTGTGAAAGTCATAGAGGTTAGATATCTAATCTCCTTGACACTGTAGCGCTTTCTAGTAGAGAAATGAGGAACTTTGTGTTGGCGGAAAATCCAGAGACTCATTTTGCCACTATGAACACGGCCTACTGAATTTAATTGGGTTCTTTAACATGCCAATATCGTATGACATGCGTGTCGTAATTTTTGCCGCCTTTCAAAAATCACTTACCTTGGTCAGGAGTGAACCTGCAAGCTTGGGGTTGGAAGACCGACACGTCAACCACTCACCCACCGTGGTAAGCTATAATAATAATAATAATAATAATAATAATAATAATAATAATAATAATAATAAAATAATAATAATAATAATAATAATAATAATAATAATAATAATAATAATAATAGGATGAAGATAATAAGGAAGATCAGTCACGGAAGGGAGTAATTACAAAAGACGACCCAACCAGGAGCTCTCCAGTTACTCTGAAAGAATTACAGACGTGGCCAGGAAGAGACGTCTAGCATTTTATGGACACGTCTCCAGGATGCATCCAACCAGGCTGACCAACCAGCTTCTCACATACCGGTACTGGCAAAGAAGGAAGACCAAGTCACCATGGCTGACAGAAGTGCACAAAGATCTGCTGGAGCTGGGAGTTACGAAAAAAGACATAAAAGATACAGTCAGTCTGAGAGACAAGACTTTATATAATTTCAAATGACGCATGCTACAAAATCTACACATGTTACAAAGGCTCAGGAGGGCAAGCCCCAGGACTCTTTCGACAGACTGCATTACCCATTAACTTAGGCTTCCCGCGTGGGGAACGGAGAGCGGGAGGTGCACTCTGCTACATGACGTCACGCACTCGCCGTCTCCGTATTGCACAACGCTAGACCCCAAGAGTAAACTCAGACTCGGTGCATATGCACTGAACAACATGATGACATCATACACGCCGTAACCGTAACGCATAACGGTAGACCAAAGCATAACGATGAAGCCGTCAAGATCATTTGAAATGATCAAAAAGATCGAACGTCTCTCAGGAGTAAATTAAAGCAAATTAAGTTCCAGGAATAACCCCCAAGAAAGAAGACAGGTGCCCTCTGTACAAAGGAGAGAAAGGAACAACACTGCCAGATAAAGCGTGAAAAAAGGAAGCTTGTAGTTTAACGTGACCGTTAATCTTGAGATCATGAGCCACGGGACCTCCTTTTTACGTGGAATCCGAACCACAGGACATGGCATTTCACTTCGAAAATCTCACATGCATTGACCGGGAATCGAACCCGGACCGCCTTGGTGAGAGGCATACAGCTAGACCGCTGAGCCACCACGCCCCCCAAGATAAAGCGTGACTATTGGGCAAACATCAAGACCTACTCCAAACAAAATAGTTGAATATAGCGGTCCGTAGTTGGCCTATACGGAACAAGAAGAAGAGGATGAAGAAATTCTGGGTGAATGAAAAGGAACTAACCAGCAAATCAATTGTTTCCCGTGGTCCACAGTAGGCCAAATTCGAAGAAAGGTTAATAATAATAATAATAATAATAAATACTACTACTACTGAAGCCTCCGTGGCTTAGGCGGCAGCACGCTGGCCTCTCACCGCTGGTTCCGTGGTTCAAATTCCGGTCACTCCATGTGAGATCTGTGCTGGACAAAACGGAGGCAGACAGGTTTTTCTCCGGGTACTCCGGTTTTCCCTGTCACAAATTTCATTCCAGCAACACTCTCCACTATCATTTCATTTCATCTGTCATTCATTTAATCATTGCCCCGGAGGAGTGCGTCAGGCCTCGGCAGCCGGCACAGTTCATATCCTCGCCGCTAGATGAGGGCTTCATTCATTCCATACCTGACCCGGTCGGAGACTGGAAGCAGGCTGTGGATTTTCATTTCACTACTACTACTACTACTACTACTAATAATAATAATAATAATTGGACAAAGAAAGACTTACTGAAAGGATATTTAATCATGTCTCCTCATTAAAAGGCAAGCATAACTGGGTAATAGAAATTCAAAATGACCTTCAAGAATCTTCCCTCTTTATTCATGAATTTCTGGTATGTATTAAACCCTTTGGAAAATAGCATGTAGACAAGATTCAAAATTTCGGGGTCGTAATGGATTCTTGTGAATGTGATTTAGAGGTTTTGCTATCAACATAACTTCCAAGGTTCATAAGGTTAACTTATTATTATTATAAAGCCAAGAAAAACAACAGGATCTACTAACAATGAAATTTATTAACTGAATCAAACATAAAAAAGGAAAACTATAACCACCCTTTTAGTGTTCACTCGCGTGAACAGATCTAACACTGACCAGCCTGACGTACCATGACGACATGGCATGACAGCTGTCAACAAGCATTGTGACTGCAATGTCACCTAAATCAGAGTAACAAAAGAAAACGGATCACAAGATCCAAATATAACAAACAAATAAAATAGTACAAAAATTTAATATTTATGAGCGACACGGGTTTTAAGACTAGTTCAAGTAATGAGCATTTTGACGGGCGCTCGTTTCCGACCAAAACAGTTGGTTCGGGAACGGACTCCGTACTGCGAAGGACGAATTACGGAAATGTGGGAACAACAATTACATATTTAAATACACTACTGACATGCTCTAACCTTAGATTACCATAACCAAATACACGTGTGTATTATTTAAAAGAAGGGCTGCGGAATTACCGACTTACACCTTAAACACTAGGAAGGCATAACATGACATGAACAGGTTTGGCCGGTTGCCAAATTATATTTATATGAATACAATGGCCTTGAAAATAAGAGCCAACAACAACAAAATACAACTTTTAATTTTCACGCCGGAAAGTTTGGCGTTTTAAAACAATGAACAAATAAGTCGTAGTAATGATAAAAGAAACTTGGATCGACAACATGGCAACTTCCCAAATTAAACCAAATAAAATAACCTTAACTCATTAGGCTTTAAAGCAAACATAACGTGTCATAACGAGCTGGAGACAACCGGGCCTGTTATCGCATCACCGAGAGAGTGGCTGATTTCTTCCCCCAAGTAGTAATTAGTGCCATGCTAAATATAGATTCTGGCCCATAGCCAGCGTACAGCACCTTTGCTAATCGCCACCTGTTAAACGCGTACAAATAAATAACACATTATCTCAAAACATCCTCTCAGGGATTTTTAAGAATACATTCCCAGGTCAAACTTATCCCCACGGATAACTAGTTTGCCGGAATGATATCGCAGTCATGGACAGGCTTTACCTCTCCTCATCATCATCACTTACACCCAAAAACACGTGGCACATTTCTCGAAGATCTCGTCGTAGCATTAATCAGCACACCTCTCAGATAATGACACACAACATGTCCAAATGACAATAAAGAATAAATAACAGGATCAGTCCTAGCCCGAGTTATCAAAGCAACAAAATGCAAATATTCCCCCCACGTAGTAATTAGTTTAACATATCATTAAATCAGTCCATTTATCATTGTCGTTCCTAGGTTCTCATTCACGGCTACACTTTTTATAGATACGTTAATCGATGCGGCCGTTTCGCAATAAGAATTACGTATACATAAGGAAAACATTTATATTACAAAATTTACTGTACAACATAATTGTCACGCAATGCCAAAATTTACTACACGCATGTCAGTTAAGAAATCAAACCCTGAAATTTAAATTAAACCACACAAATAAAATCTATACAAAGTTCCACACATCTCTCGCGATTCCCCTCGTCCAAAATCAATAAATCAATTTTTTAATACTCATCACTTAAACTGCTTTCCAGAGGCCTCCCGCCTCGTCAATTCCCATCATTAGGCCGTTAGCCCATAACACTGATGGTAATGGAGGATGAAGCTTGCTGTCTTCTCTCCATGGTCGACATTTTGCTGCTGTTAACACACAATTAAATCAAAGTTTTTAAACTGTTCTATCTGCGTTCTAAGTATTTTATTTCCTCAGATCGTCCTATGCAGAATCGTCGACTTTCCCTATTCTATGGCTAATTGCCATCTCACAATTTATGAAAATTTCCAACTTCGTTGCCGACACACAACTATAATTTTAAAACCATATCGTCTTAAGGACGTCTTAAAATGACTGTCGAAGAATAATTAGGAGTGCCCCGATTCATCTCAGACATTTGTATATATACAGAAAGCCTAAAGTTCAATGGTGGGAGAAAAACAGCTCCTCAATATTTTAAGTAATGGGCCTATAATTATGTGTGACCTCTCAAAATTCTTGTATTTTCTCACAGGTCGCGAATCTGCCGTCGAACAAGCAAACCGATCGCTAGATCTTTTTATATCCGATTGCCGCGCAAAACACACTGACGCTATGTTCTGGCGTCATGTTTTCTTATTGGTCAGATAAGTTGGCGTTGGAGCTCTGACCTTACAAATCCCGCCCTTATTTTGACGTCACGACTATTCTCCTCTCTCTCACTCCTTGCCTTGTACGCAGCATTTTGCCCTTCGATGGTCACGTACGCCACAGCGTCATATCTGATTTTCTCAGAAATCCAAGAATAACATTGGTTGTGAAACTATTGGTCATTTCCAGCCAGCACGTAGCATGTCTTACCAAGTCCAGATTTCTAGCTACATCAATATTACTCAAATATCCAGCATATCATGTATTTAGTATTTCCATCGTTTTTATTAATATGAAACATTATTATTGGACACAATGATAAGGGTTCATCCGACCCCTAGTTGATGAAATTCGAACTCAAATGAAGTCGAATTTCACATCCCCTACTTTTCTGGCTCAAATTTGAAGTTGCTGGTCACCCTCAAATATAATGACTGTCCGCCTCTGTTTCAGTAGCCGTCTCGTTCCAAACTCATTAGGAAATTCCTGTATACTTATGCCCTCCGGCCTCTTTCCTTGCTACTCGTCTCCCCTCTCACTCTTTCAAAACATCAACATATTCATTAACGACTTCCGCCTGAACTTGTAAACACGTCAGAGCTGTCTTTTGAGCGCTTTAACCACTAGTGTACCCCCGTATCTTTTGTTGTATGTTATCACGCGAATGTTTAATTTGCTGCAGTAACATTATTTCTCGGTTCGTATGGCTCTCTCTGATGATATAATTTTAAATTAGAGATATTATATACTGCCATGTTTCCTGTGCTCACCTCTCGGACTCTGTAGGCGTTGTTACCTAAGTTCGTAACCCCTAGTTGAACTTCCTTAAGCCGCTCCTGTCTCTTCTCCATTTTACCGTGATGTCATCTCCTTCTTCTCCCCCGCGTTGCCATCTTCTTCCTTCTCCCTTCTTCTTCTCCGATTCCCGTACAATAACTTTTTTTTTAACCATATTTCGAGACCTTTGCCTGACACGGTCTGCGAATCTCTCCTGCTATTCTTCTGTTTCCTATTGTCGGCTGCTCTATTTTCTTCTTCTCCATGCAGCTCCTCCAAATATCTCTGGGTTTCTACATGCATGGCCTCCAACATTTGATGTGTTCCGTTTTCCTCCTCGTGGTTGTCGGGATTCTTCCGCCGATCTATCGCTCTTTCCCATTTATCATTATTTCCTTCCATGTTACGTGGCTCCTCCAGGTACTGTTGCGGGTCAGCGTGTCTCTCGTTCCAATTTCTCTGATCATCCCTTGGATCCGATTGCTCGTTAAACCGCTGGTTATTTTGTGCGTTATATTGTTGATTGTAACGCCTATTGTCTCTGGGCCTATATTGTTGATTATAGTGTCCTCCACGCCATCCTCGATTGTAAGGTGCGTTATTATTATTCCTATTGTATGACGTTTGGTATCTCCTATTATCTCGCCACTGCTGATTGTTTGTGTTCCGGTAGCGGTTAGTTTCTTCCTGATTGTTATGGTTTCTGTCCCTATTTTCGTATCTCGGTTGAGATCTCGGCTCATATTCTTCGGTGCTCTGCCGTCTTTGGTTATCCCCAGTGTTTGTAGCTTGCGACCTCGTGTTTTTGTTCGGTGTCTTGACTACTTCGACTGCATTAACTAACTCTATCTGTCTCTTCTCTCTCGGGTTGATGTAATTAGTGGTTTCATCTATCTTCCTTAATACCTCTTCTGCCTGGACCACGGTCGTAATATTTGCCGCCACCAAGAATTGCTGAACGCTAATAGGCATCTGCTTTCCTATAGTAGTTATTAGCTCCATTTCGCTGGGGGGATTATCATGATCTTGCAATTTGACAAGTTGCATGGCGAAAAAATCTGCATATTTCGTCTGATGCGTGGAATGGTATTTACGCGAGTATAAGTCCATTCGCAAGCTTTGTTGATACGACCCACTCCAGTATTTGCTTAGGAAGGCCTTGTGGAAACCTTCCATTGATTTAAATGTGTTCTTAAATCCAAGATACCAGGTAAGTGCTGAGCCCGCCAAAAATTTTTCAACCATTCTTAATTGTCGCGTTGAGCTAACATTTTGGTCCGAAAAATATTCTGTCAGTTCCCTTAAGAAAGCTTTAGGTGTCCCTCCGCTCTCTGGTAAAAACTTATTCGGTTTAAATTCGTTTCCACGGATGACTTGTATAACTTGCGTGGGAAGTTGTGTGTTTTGAGGTGTCGAGCTACGACCCTCATAATTCTGGAATGCTTGCGTGTCTACCGTTCTTGGACTTTGCCCAAGCTCGTGGCTGTCTATTGTGTGCTCTCTTTCCGCATTCTCCCCTTTCCCCTTTTCCATTAGTGTCGCAAACATCGTATTATGTCCAAGTGACTGCAACTCCGATTTTATCATGCGGTCCTCTTGAATTTGAAACCTTAACTTCATATTTTCTTCTAACGCCTGTATTTTCGCGTTATTTTCCCCTAGCTTCTTGCTTACTGCGAGCCGTTCATCTTTCGAATCAGCGCTCATCTTGGTCCAATCTTTCCTAATAGTATCCTTCAATTTAACAAAGCGTTTTTCGACTTCCTGTTGATTAGCCTCCTGATTATCTTCAAGTTTATCTATCCTTTCTCCCAGAGAAATGTTGTTCTGTTCTAATGTTTGTTTAATTTCTTCCTGGTCAATTTCTAACTTTTTCCATTTCTTAATTGATTGTATTTCTAATTTGTTGAGTTCCGTCACTAAGCCCGTGATATTGTTATCTACTGTAATTATCTGATCTTGCATACCCTGTGTCCCTCGTTCGATCATCTCAAACCTTTTTTCTAAGTTTGTGTGTGCTTCTTTAATCTCAGATGAGCTGGTCAAACACGCTTGCTCGATTTGTGCTAGTTTTGCCATAACAGTCTCATCCATTCCTTTTATTTCCTTTTTAAACGAATCTTCGATACCTTTTATTATTCCTAATTGTTTGGTATTGTTAGTGCTAACGTCCTTTGCTAATTGGATTAGCTGTTCTTTTGTGTGCTCTTTGATTTCTACCGTTAGCGCAGCTAGATTTTGAGTGTTCCTTTCGTCTTGTGCGTTTAATATTTCATTGTTTTTCTCAGACTGCCTATGTAATTGTTCACTAACCAGAATGTTTTGTGTAGCGATTTTCTGATTTATATTCTCGTTAACTTCGGATAGTTTTGTGTTTAACTGTGTCTGTATTTCTTCCGATTGTTTATTTATAGCAGCTAACTGTGTCTGCGTTTCTTCACTATTCGCCGCTAACTGAGTCTGCATTTCTACCGATTGTTTATTTATAGCCGTTAACTGTGTCTGCGTTTCTACACTATTTGCCGCTAACTGTGTCTGCGTTTCTTCACTATTTGCCGCTAACTGTGTCTGTATTTCATTGGTTATGTCCTTTCTCATCTCACTAAGTTGTTCTCGCGTACGAGCGGATGCTAGTTCAATCACTTCGCGAATTTCTCCCAGAGTTGCCATCACAACAATAATATATTTGAGACATAGGGAAATGACATAAGGGCGGAGCCCTGGATACGCGCGCTCACACATATTAAATATACACACATTAACCCTTTACATACTCAGTTCATTTACTTTAAATTACTCCCACAAACTATAGCATCACTGAGTATAATTTACTTATTATTCCATTTAATTTTAATCCTTTGATTCAGTTATAATCTTCCTAACCTTACTTCACTTACAAAATTTTAACCAATTAATAGAGTATTAATTAGTTTTTAAGGTCTAACCTTCCTGTCAAATAATTCTTTGAGTTTGGCTTTTCTACACAAAGCTAATTTAATTTTATTGGGCGCCTGGAACAGTTTGTTCTAATTTTAATCAAAGTTCAAACACTTAACTTGTTCCACATTTACTTTATTGCAAACTCCATGACTTTATATTTTCAAACATTTGGCGGTACTATCTTCGCCTAACTTACGTTAATAAACTTATCACATGCCGGTGATCTATTTTTTTACTCTAAAACACAAATGCCACACGTTCGGAAGCCAAAGTAACTCTTTTATAAACCCTTTGGAAAATAGCATGTAGACAAGATTCAAAATTTCGGGGTCGTAATGGATTCTTGTGAATGTGATTTAGAGGTTTTGCTATCAACATAACTTCCAAGGTTCATAAGGTTAACTTATTATTATTATAAAGCCAAGAAAAACAACAGGATCTACTAACAATGAAATTTATTAACTGAATCAAACATAAAAAAGGAAAACTATAACCACCCTTTTAGTGTTCACTCGCGTGAACAGATCTAACACTGACCAGCCTGACGTACCATGACGACATGGCATGACAGCTGTCAACAAGCATTGTGACTGCAATGTCACCTAAATCAGAGTAACAAAAGAAAACGGATCACAAGATCCAAATATAACAAACAAATAAAATAGTACAAAAATTTAATATTTATGAGCGACACGGGTTTTAAGACTAGTTCAAGTAATGAGCATTTTGACGGGCGCTCGTTTCCGACCAAAACAGTTGGTTCGGGAACGGACTCCGTACTGCGAAGGACGAATTACGGAAATGTGGGAACAACAATTACATATTTAAATACACTACTGACATGCTCTAACCTTAGATTACCATAACCAAATACACGTGTGTATTATTTAAAAGAAGGGCTGCGGAATTACCGACTTACACCTTAAACACTAGGAAGGCATAACATGACATGAACAGGTTTGGCCGGTTGCCAAATTATATTTATATGAATACAATGGCCTTGAAAATAAGAGCCAACAACAACAAAATACAACTTTTAATTTTCACGCCGGAAAGTTTGGCGTTTTAAAACAATGAACAAATAAGTCGTAGTAATGATAAAAGAAACTTGGATCGACAACATGGCAACTTCCCAAATTAAACCAAATAAAATAACCTTAACTCATTAGGCTTTAAAGCAAACATAACGTGTCATAACGAGCTGGAGACAACCGGGCCTGTTATCGCATCACCGAGAGAGTGGCTGATTTCTTCCCCCAAGTAGTAATTAGTGCCATGCTAAATATAGATTCTGGCCCATAGCCAGCGTACAGCACCTTTGCTAATCGCCACCTGTTAAACGCGTACAAATAAATAACACATTATCTCAAAACATCCTCTCAGGGATTTTTAAGAATACATTCCCAGGTCAAACTTATCCCCACGGATAACTAGTTTGCCGGAATGATATCGCAGTCATGGACAGGCTTTACCTCTCCTCATCATCATCACTTACACCCAAAAACACGTGGCACATTTCTCGAAGATCTCGTCGTAGCATTAATCAGCACACCTCTCAGATAATGACACACAACATGTCCAAATGACAATAAAGAATAAATAACAGGATCAGTCCTAGCCCGAGTTATCAAAGCAACAAAATGCAAATATTCCCCCCACGTAGTAATTAGTTTAACATATCATTAAATCAGTCCATTTATCATTGTCGTTCCTAGGTTCTCATTCACGGCTACACTTTTTATAGATACGTTAATCGATGCGGCCGTTTCGCAATAAGAATTACGTATACATAAGGAAAACATTTATATTACAAAATTTACTGTACAACATAATTGTCACGCAATGCCAAAATTTACTACACGCATGTCAGTTAAGAAATCAAACCCTGAAATTTAAATTAAACCACACAAATAAAATCTATACAAAGTTCCACACATCTCTCGCGATTCCCCTCGTCCAAAATCAATAAATCAATTTTTTAATACTCATCACTTAAACTGCTTTCCAGAGGCCTCCCGCCTCGTCAATTCCCATCATTAGGCCGTTAGCCCATAACACTGATGGTAATGGAGGATGAAGCTTGCTGTCTTCTCTCCATGGTCGACATTTTGCTGCTGTTAACACACAATTAAATCAAAGTTTTTAAACTGTTCTATCTGCGTTCTAAGTATTTTATTTCCTCAGATCGTCCTATGCAGAATCGTCGACTTTCCCTATTCTATGGCTAATTGCCATCTCACAATTTATGAAAATTTCCAACTTCGTTGCCGACACACAACTATAATTTTAAAACCATATCGTCTTAAGGACGTCTTAAAATGACTGTCGAAGAATAATTAGGAGTGCCCCGATTCATCTCAGACATTTGTATATATACAGAAAGCCTAAAGTTCAATGGTGGGAGAAAAACAGCTCCTCAATATTTTAAGTAATGGGCCTATAATTATGTGTGACCTCTCAAAATTCTTGTATTTTCTCACAGGTCGCGAATCTGCCGTCGAACAAGCAAACCGATCGCTAGATCTTTTTATATCCGATTGCCGCGCAAAACACACTGACGCTATGTTCTGGCGTCATGTTTTCTTATTGGTCAGATAAGTTGGCGTTGGAGCTCTGACCTTACAAATCCCGCCCTTATTTTGACGTCACGACTATTCTCCTCTCTCTCACTCCTTGCCTTGTACGCAGCATTTTGCCCTTCGATGGTCACGTACGCCACAGCGTCATATCTGATTTTCTCAGAAATCCAAGAATAACATTGGTTGTGAAACTATTGGTCATTTCCAGCCAGCACGTAGCATGTCTTACCAAGTCCAGATTTCTAGCTACATCAATATTACTCAAATATCCAGCATATCATGTATTTAGTATTTCCATCGTTTTTATTAATATGAAACATTATTATTGGACACAATGATAAGGGTTCAGTATGTCTACCCCTTATTATTCCCGTTTTCCAACAGGGTCGGGGATGAGATGCGATGGAAGTCTTTGTGGCGATGGTTTTTACGGCCGGATGCCATTCCTGACACCAACCTCATGAGAGGAGTTAATGAGAGATGAAATGATTGATGGTGAATGAAACTGGCCAAGGATGTGGAAAGGAAGCGGCCGTGGCCTGTCAGAAGGTACCGTTCCAGCATTTGCGTGGTGTTGACAATGGGGAAACCACGGAAAACCATTTCAAGGACGGCCGACGGTGGGGCTCGAACCCACGCGTCTACCGAGTCAGCAGAAAGCTTGGCCCCATGACCTAATGCTGCGCGTTAGCCAGCGTAGCCACTACTGTCGGTAATTTCTGGTATATTACACCTAAATTTTCTCCTCTTTATTCAAGAATTTGTTGGTATTTTAACCCTAAAATTTCTCCTCTATATTCAAGAATTTTCTGGTATTTCACCCAAAGATCTTCCCTTTATTCAGCATTTTTAGCCTACTTTTCACATTTTGCAAAAATGAGGAAAAAGTAGACTTATGAGATCGGGCAAATGTGTGTCTGTCTGTCTGTCTGTCTGTCTGTCCGTCTGTCTGTCTGTCTGTCTGTCTGTCTGTCTGTCCTTCTGTCTGTCTGTCTGGCTGTGTGTGTGTCCCCCCCTATCAACTCCTAAACGGCTGCAGCAATCGAAACAAAATTTGGTAGGAGTAAAGATCTATACCTGAATATCTCACGGCCATATTTGAAAATGATGTCAGTGCTACCAACTGCTAACAAATCGCAATTGAAATTTGAGCTCCAAGTTGGATATCTTGGAAAGTATGAACGGGAGCTATTTCAAAATTGGCACACGTACAGATCATAATATTTCAGTTTAATTTCCAGGAGGCTAAACATGGCAGTGTTGCCAAAATGATTATAAGCCTCCTGATAGGTCCAATTTTTAAATGCATATAACTTCTATACTATCAATTGGAATTCAACCAAATTTTGTATGTTGTATGTGTACATAACCAGATATGACTGAGCGTATTCTTAAGACCTACCAGGGCTGCCAACTGTTAATAAATGCTCCTAATTTATTTTATCCAAATACCAATATATCAGAAAGTATGCAAGCCGACAGCTTTAAACTATGCACACGTATAGTACCTGACATTCTATATTAATTTGGAGTAACTTATATACGTCAGTGCTACCAACATGATTCTAAGCCTGCTGACAGGTCCAACTTTAAATACATGTAACTTCCATACTATCATTTGGATTTCAACCAAATTTCGTATGTGCTATGTGTACCATAACGGATATGACTATGCGTATTCTAAGGAGCAACCAGTGCTGCCAACTGTTAATATGTGCTGTCCCTATTTTTGTTACCCTAATATCAATATATCAGAACGTATGCAAGCCAATAGCTCTAAACTTTGCACACGTATAGTACCTGGCATTCTAGACGAATTTGGAGTAACTAATATACGTCAGTGCTGCCAACATGATTCTAAGCCTGCTGATAGGTCCAATTTTAAAATGCATGTAACTTCTATACTAACTGAAGGATTTCATTCAAAATTGGCACAACAATAGATCATATTATTTCAGATTATTTCTGACCAATACATGCATGACAATGTTGCCAACATGATTTTACGCGCGCTGTTAGATCCAATGTTTAACTGCATGTAACGTCCATGCTATTCATTGGACTTCAACCAAATTTTGTATTTTGTACCTTAAGAGACGGAACTAAGAATATATTCAGTCATCAGGGCTGCCAACTGTAGTGCTCTATTAGGATACATTATGCCAGGTATACAGTATTTCGAACTAATTGGAAATTTCGATATTAGCAACTTAATTTCGTCATTATTCTAGATAGGTTCATATACTGTAGAATAATCATTGGCATGAAAAGTAGGCTGTATAGTTCTTCACGGAACTTCTTGTTGATACTTGATCCCTGCATTTTCTCCTCTTTATTCAATAATTTTCTGGTGTTTTCCCATTTATATTCAAAAACTTTTTCTGTTTTCTTTACAATCTCTATATTCAAGAACTTTCTGGCATTTTACCCCCAAATCTTTCCTCTTTATTCAAGAATTTCCTGGCATTTTACCACAAAATCTTCCCTCTTTATTCAAGAATTTTCTAGTATGTTACCCCTAAATTTTCCCCTCTATAGCTTGCTCAAGAACTTGCTGAAGATTTTTCCCTCTTCATTGAAGAACTTTCTGAAAATATACCCAAGACCGTTTAACAGAGCTACTCAAGAATTATGACTGTGCCCATCATAATATTGTGAAAGAACGATGTTGGAATACTGCCAGTGTGTAGGAGGAGTCAAGCTTTCACTATGTCACCTCCATAACAAGCCGCTATTACTGTCTCTGCTAATTGAGCATTACCGATACTGATTGCAATTGCCACGCGCATAAAACAATCGGCATGCGATTTGGCTTCCATTCAATTCTCTGAGTCACTCACGTTCTGATGATTTAGACAACAGACACGCGATATGTGAGAGCATGCACAACACATTTGTTTATTGTAAGTTACTTTGTAGCCGTGAACCAACCACGCATGCGTTCTTCACAGTATTCGTCATATAAGCCTCCTACATGGTTACCAAGGCAACAAGTATTCATCATCTAGGCCTAAAGACATACCCATGATTGGATGTCTCTCATTATAATGGAGGAACTTTAATTATAGATATTTTAAGGAGGTGTTAAGTACCACAGCGAACTCAACGAAGAGTTTGACAATAATGGGAAGATGATGATGATGATGATGGTAATTGTTGTTTTAAGGGGCCTAACATCTAGGTTATCGGCCCCTGATGGTTTGGGTGATCGTGAAGATGAAAAAGAAATGCAAACTTAAAACTAAAACTAACCTACAGACTAGAAAAAGAAATGGAAAACTAAAGGAGAATAAGGCAAATAAAGGACAGGAGGAAAAGAAATGCCCTCAACCCTCGAAGAATGCGGATTGAGGGACTTGGAAGGAAGGAGAGCAATGAAAGGCAGATAGGAAAGTGAAAGAGGAGAGGGTCCGCCCCAAAGGTAAGGGACAAAAGGGGAAAACGTACCCAGCTCAGGAATCCCTCGGGGTCGCCAACTCCCGAACTCACCAGCCGTGAGCCCCTGAGGGTGTAGCATTATCTAGGGTGCACCAAAAGTGGTGGGGCTACATACACCCGGCCTCCTTGAGGGCCTTGAGCAGAAGGCAGGAGATAACATGAAAAGAAAAACAAGGCTGACCCCTCGCAGAAGGAGGGAATCAGGAAAGATGAGACAAGGGCCAATTAAGGCGAGAAAGGAAGAGACTCCCTAGGCCTCGGATACCCTAATACCGTCGGGGTCGGAAGAGAACAAGAGTTGACCAAGTGAGGTCGAAGGGAAAGAAGACAGAGAGGAGCCTGGCACAAGTAAGTGGAATCAATGCTGGACTCAGCTGGGGCCCCGTGGTCGCCAACCCACGTCCCACTAGATGTGAGCCCCTGGGGGAAATAATGGGAATAGCTCTGGAACCAAACACTTAGATTGTATGAAACCTTAACTGCTTATAGTATAGGTTTATGCGCGTGATACGGCTTCGATGGCATAGTTGGTAGCATGCTGAACTGCTGTGCCCGAGATCGCGGGTTCAAACCCGGCCGAAGTCATCGGATTTTTTTAAAGCTTTAAAATCCTTCAGTATGCCTTCCTTCGGAGGGGAAGTATGACCTCGTAGTTCCGCCCCTTAAAACAACAATAACTAACTAAGAAAAGGCGGCGGTCCCATATCATATATTTATGGCAACTAAAAGATCCTTCCAGTAACTAAACTTGTGTGAAGCAAAATTTCTAGGTTGGATTTCGTTGTAACGCTTTATCAAAGTTCTAACGTTCACCACTAGGTGTCAGTGATAACTGGTAGCGAAAGATGGAACTACTTGAAATTGAACGGAACTTGTAGCTCACCCCATGGGTGTCCACTTGAAGCAGCTACAGCCTCTGGCGAGCCGAACATGTCCTCGAAACTCCCGGCACTAAAAGCCATACGTTAAATAATAAATAATTAAATAATGCGTGTGGTAATTAGATGTGTTTTTTTAGGGTATGGCTGTTAGTGCCGGGAGTGTCCAGGACATGTTCGACTCGCCAGAGTTTGTAGCTGCTTCTATGTGGACATCCATAGGGTGAGCTACAAGTACCGTCGCGTGTGGAGTGTTGTCAAGGGAGGAAAGTGTGAATATATATATATATTTATTTTAGCGTATGGCTTTTAGTACCGGGAGTGTCCGAGGACATGTTCGGCTCGCCAGTTTTGTAGCTGCTTCTAGGTGGACACCCAATGGGTGAGCTACAAGTACCGACGCGTGTGGAGTGTTGTCTGGGGAGGAAAGTTGGAATGTAAGGACAAGGAGTTGGAAGGTAGCGGCTGTGACCTATAGTTAGGGACCAACCCCTGCATTTGCCTGGAAGGAAGATGGGAAACCACAGAAGACCATCATCAAGGTTGCCGGCGGGGGGATTCGAACCTCCTTGCCTCCCGGATGTGAGCGACTGCCTGCAGTCACGCTGTAACGACAACGGCTAACTCACCCGGTAAAGCTAGTGAGTAGGAAGTATTTTATGCACCGTACTGTACAAGAGTTGAAAATAAGACCCGACACTGTTCACAACATAATGTCAATGGTGCCAACCTTGGACAGTGGCGACTTTTATTCTCTGTATTTAATGGACTGTAACTGCCATAATAGAGTATTGCATGGATCAGCATCAACTATGAATCATCTAAATGAAATGACATTTCAAGTACTGCAGCACAGTATCACCGACGTTAACATTAAGAGCGGAACCTTTGAATTTTCTATACAAAAACCTAATTGGACTATGCAATGATTCGCACTAAAATTACAGCCATGAGTTCATATTGCCGTCCGATATTTGAGGCACGTCCGTAATACCAACCTCTCAACCATGAACTGCACGATAAGTGCTTTTGCCAAATCTTGAACAGCCTGTTGTTGTTGTTGTTGTTGTTGTTGTTGTTGTTGTTGTTGTTGTTGTTGTTGTTCATCGTAACACAAAGCGACAGCGTTGACTACGCTCGCAAAAGCGCAGTGTTGGGTCATGGGGCCAAGCTCTCTGCTGACTCGGTAGACGCGTGGGTTCGAACCCCACCATCGGCCATCCTTGAAATGGTTTTCCGTGGTTTCCCATTTTCAACGCTAGGCAAATGCTGGGACGGTACCTGCTGACAGGCCACGGCCGCTTCCTTCCACATCTTTACTCAGGTTCATTCATCTCCAACTCTCATCCCGGCGCGCAGGTTGCCCATGGACGTCGATTAGAAAGACTTGCACTCGGCCTCTCAGGTGGCCACACGACAAAAAGAAATATTGTAAAATAATAACAGTAGGTCAAGTATAAATGGTAAAATCTTGTCCCATTCATGTACAATAATACGTAGTAAGTAAGCAAATAAGCAATCAAGCAGGTTTTTTAAAATTTCTTTCTGTGTGGCCTCCTGAGAGGCCGATTTCAGGTCTCTCTAGTCGACGCCCGCGGGCGACCTGCGCGTCGGGATGAGAGATGGAATGGATGAAGATGAATGCAACTGGGCAAGGATGTGGAAGGAAGTGGCCGTGGCTTGTTAGAAGGTACCGTCCCAGCATTTTCCTGGTGTCGAAAATGGGAAACCACGGAAAACCATTTCAAGGACGGCCGACGGAGGGGCTCGAACCCATGCGTCTACCGAGTCAGCAGAGAGCTTGGCCCCATGACCTAACGCTGCGCTTTAGCGAGCGTAGTCACCACTGTCGGTAAGGAAGCAGGCAACCAGGTAAGGAAGTAAGTAGGCAAGCAAGTAAGCAGGCAAGTAAGTTGGCGAGCTACACAATTGTCCTAACGAGGCTGAGTGCACCCCGTTCCAGCCTTCACGTCAGTTTCTAAAATCCCTGACGGAGCCGGGAATCGAACCCAGGGCCTCCGGGAGTGAGGCAGGCACACTACCCCAACACCACGGGTCCGGCGATTGTTATTAAATGGTCAGGTTATTGTGCATTGTAATCTTAGCTGGTTGAGCGATGTGTGGACCGTTTCCGCGCAGATGCCACCTCCGCTACCTGCACTGATTTGGAAGGAATTTCTTGTCTTGTTACGTTATCTCTTAACTTTCTTGGGCATTCCTCCGGCATTCCTAACTGCCTGAGTTTGTCGAGCAGTGTAACATACCATATGTTTGTTGCCAAGTCTAGAACATCCTCATATGGTGAATGTTACTATATTCTGGTCTTCTTCAACTACTGTATTATGTTTATGTTTTTATGCTGTTTTATAAACATATGCTTGGTGCTATACATTGCATATTTCTTTGCATAACAATGAACTTTTATCATTTTAAATGATCTTGTCGACTTCGTCGTTACGCTGGGGTCTGGCGTTACGTTACGGTGACGGGACGAAATGTACCCAGATGCACTGCGGTGTGTGACGTCATAGTACTGCTTGGTGCACGTGTTCCCCGACAATCTCTACTTCGTTAGTGTAAGACGAAAATCCCCGATTCTTGGATGTCACGGGTAATCTCGAGAACCACTGGATGGATTTTGATGCGGTTTTCACCATTCTGTAAAGGATATCTCGAGGAAAGATTCTGTAGAAAATAATTTATGTATGATCAAAGGAAGCCAAGCAGTAACGATTTCAGTGAAAAAGTCGAAAACAAACTTGGCGTCCGTGCGCTTCTTAAACCGTTAGAAATATCAATATACTATGAGCGTAAGAATTGGTCAGCATGAAAAGTTCTACAAAACAGTCCGCGAGAGCATATGGATGAAATTAAAGATTCTTTTGTTCTTCGATTCTCATCCATTCTTATGTGGTGCCCATAAAACTTCAGTCTCGGTGTCCGTGAACCTCTCTGCCTTTCATATAGATCCTTACAGTATATCTCCTCTTTCTCCATGTACCATCGTTTGGTTTTTCAGGCCCTAGTAACTTTCGAAAGATTTTTCTCTCTTTCTTCCCTAATTCCTCTTTTTCCCCTTTTTTAAATTCAATATACGGCATTCGGAACTGTAAAGGCTTTCCGGCTGGACAACCATGGTATAGTGTCGTATCTTCGCCCAGTAAGATATATAACTCTTATTGTATCTATATTGTACTAATCTAGAGGGACAGTTCATTTATTTATTTATTTACTTATTTATTTACTAGCAGAAGTACCCGCTCTTCGAACGGTCTTCGGTATTAATAACCAGACGTTATCAATTGAGCTACTGTTGCAATGGTTAGGGGCTTGTTATTCCATCATATGTTTATCAGAGCGAAGTTAGTATTCTGGGAATATCACACACACTGTTAATTTAAGGGCCTTAAAATGTGGTTTTCGGAGACACTCTATAGACTCCCGAATTTTGTGTCTCACATTGAGAAGCGCAACATATGCTTTGGTCGTCCTTCTAGGACTGGCTGTTCCAGGCGAGCAGCTCGCCAGTGACCAGTCGATTACTCGCCGCCTTGCGTGAGTAAACCTGCAACATGCAATACAGCTCTGCCGTGTGGGCTGCCGTCACTGCGCGGTGAATACCTCAAGACTGGCAGGAAGCGCATGCACTTGTGTTATGACCTTCGCCCAGTGACGTATTGGCTATCACCCTCAGTCCCTCCCCAACCGTGCTCTGAGCATCACTGCTGAGTACTCGCGTGTACGCATACTCAAACTCGTGGATTTGGAACAGCCTGATCTAGGATAATTTTTATATTTCGCCTATTTTAGCATGTATTTTGAAAAGTTTCTTCCTATACCAATCCTTCTATGAGAAGTACGGTGAAGAATTTTATAAATGATTGGTGTATTGACTCTCATGGATACCTAATTTTACGATGCTCCAAACATTCGAACACGAGTTATAGGCGTACATAAAGATACACAGAAAGGCCGAAAATCCCTAAGTATGCCTTACTTCGGAGGGGAAGTAAAGCCGGCGGTCCCATGTCATAGATTTATGGCATGTAATAGAACCTTCTACTAACTACAATTATGTGAAGCTAAATTTGTAGGTTAGATTCTATTAACGCTCTAATAGTTCCAAAGTTTGCCGGTTGCGGTGGCATTTAGTAGCCAAGTCACAGCTAGGTGTCGTTGACGGTAGCATTTGGTATCAAAAGTAGGAACTACTGGAAATTGATCGTCTGCAGTCCTTACCTGAAATACAGATAATACACATTAATACAGCCATCACAATTAACACCGGTTAGCAGACAGATTCTACACACACGAGGCTACGTGAACGCGTTGTTGCAGCTTCTAAACTGAGGAACCAACCAACCAACCTACAACATATCACCCAGAAGTCCGAATATGGATATATCAACCACACAGTTTCAAACAAAATCATCCTTACGATGAACCCGTTTGTCGAAAAAAAAAAGTTAGAATGTGCTCAATCTAAATTCACCTAACGTGTACTTCCTGGCGTGAAAATAAAATTGAAAACCTTGTAGACGAAACGCAATACACCTCACATAAAGACTGACCCTCACCGTTGTGTAAAGTCCCCATCCACAGGAAGACACCTTTAACAAATTATAAAGGCTTGTGGTGCATGGATATTCAGTTTTTTTTAGCCTCCAGTGGCCCAAATTCCTAATAGCCGCAAAAAATACTATTTGAATTGAGTATTTTTTGAAAATAATGTTGCCGTTTGGAGATACAATTCTGTACGACATATCACACGTGTAAATCACGTGAAAAAATTCAAGGGTACCCCTTGACCCCCTTATGCGCATTGATGAATTTTACAGTCAAAGTTGGTTCCGTGATAACCTTAAAGCCATTTGCAAACTTTCACAGAAATGTAATAAGTGGAGTGGCATTGATTTTTACAGAAATAGATGGAACGTTGGATGTCTTCTCTTGAGAACCTGTTGTCATGTTGCATTCCTTCATTAGTTTATTAAATTAAATTCGTTTTCTGGGAATATCTCAGAAACTGTTGGTTTTAGATAGAGCCTTAAAATGTAGTTTTCGGGAACTCTCGTGTTTTGTTCCTGCCACCGAGGGGCTAATAATGAGCTTTGTCTCGTCGTTGTATGCCAAAATATAATAATACTAATAACAATAATAATAATAATAATAATAATGATAATATAATAAATACAATATAAGGATAGGGATATGAAAGACCTTCCGTACCACACCCGCACGTGAAAATCGCGTGACAACATTCTAGTGTACCCCTTGACCCCCTTAAGCTCATTATACGTATTGATGAATTTTACAGCTTAATTTGGTTCCGTGATAACCTTATAGCCGTTTGCAAACTTCACTGAAAATCGCGTGACAAAATTCTAGTGTACCCCTTGACCCCCTTAAGCTCTTTATACGTATTGATGAATTTTACAGCTTAATTTGTTTCCGTGATAACCTTATAGCCGTTTGCAAACTTCACAGTAATGTAATAAATGGAATTGCATTGCGTCTTACAGAAATAGATGGTCCTCTGAGATTTAGTTGCCATGGTTACCAGCTTGCATTCTTTCATTAGATTATTAAATGAAATTAGTTTTCTGGGAATATCTCAAAAACTGTTAGTTTTAGGGGCTTAAAATGTGGTTAGGGCCCCCGAGTTTTGTTTCTCACATCGAGGGGTTGAAAATAAGCTTTATCTCGTCCTTCTACGCCTATTTCAACATGTATTTTAAGGGGGTAGGCCCCCTTTTATGAGAGGTACGGAGATGAGTTACATCGATGATTAGTGTGGTGCTTCTGCTGGATATCTGTATCAAATTTTACGTTGATCCACCCAGCCGTTCTCAAGTTATAAGGACACAAAATTGTCCACAAACAGACAGACAGACAAACAGACAAACAGACAGACACAAAATTATTTTTGCGCGCATCCGTCATAAAATAGTCTGAAACGCGCAAATAACGCAAATTTCCTTGGAAATTCAGAAAAAAACATACAAACTTTCATTGTTATATATAGAGAGATTTAACAATATGAAGGAACACAGCTATAAGCACAAATACATTCCTTCTTGACATATCTAGTTAAAAATTACAACATACATCAATGAGAAATTGGCTTCGGTGGCGTAGTTGGTAGCATGCTGTGCATCTAATCCCAAGATCGCGGGTTCAAACCCGGCCGAAGTCATGTGATGTTTTAAGAGCGTTAAAATTCCCTCATTATGCATGCCTTCCCTCGGAGGGAAAGTAAAGCCGGTGGGCCCATGAAATAGATTTATGGCATGTAAAAGAACCTTCCACTATCTACAATTGTGTGAAACTAAATTTGTACGTTAGGTTTTATTAACGCTATATAAGTACCAACGTTCGTCGCCAGGTGCCGGTCGCGGTGGCATCTAGTAGCCAAGTTCTCGGCTAAGTGTCGTTGACGGCAGCATTCGGTAGCAAAAGTAGGAACTACTTGAAATTGATCGTCTGCAGTCCTTACCTGAATCACAGATAACACACACTAATGCAGCGATCACAATTAACACCGGTTATCAGACTGATTCTACACACACAAACAGTACACGGGGCTACAGGACCTCGTTGTCACGGCCCCGAAACTGAGGAATTAACCAACCAACCATCAACGAGAAGAGAGAGAAAAAAAGAGTAAACAACTGAAGAACATTAAAAGATATACTACAAAAGAAATTGTGAAAAATGTACACTGTAGAATGTACAAAAAAGTCCTCTCGGCACGCCGGAAGGCGGAGGTAGATTTCACCGGACAAACTTGGGGATAGGCGAAAATAGGCAGAATATGCAGGTTTTCGTAGAAGGATCAGACCTCATTTATTGCGAGAAGGTATTTTATAATTGGAGCTTATTTAACTTTGTTTTTCGTCATTTTATGCTTATTTTAAACATTTTATTGTCTTATGGGAACGGTAACCTTCTTGTCATTTGGGGTCCATTTTTATACTTGTGGTCACACTGTCCTTATGCAAGGTTTCGACACTGATGTGTAACTATGTAACGGTCTGTTACTTCTTCACGCAAAATTATATCTCCCGCAGAGATTTTGGTTGGTTCCTCAGTTTAGGGGCTGCGACAACGCGGACATCTAACCCCGTGTACTTAGGGATGGCTGTATTAGTCTGTAATTCAGGTAAGGACTGCAGACGGTCAATTTCAAGCAGTAGTTCCTAATGTTGCTACCAGGTACTACCGTCAACGACACCTACCTGTGAACTTGGCTACTAGATGCCACCGCAGCCAGCAACTCGCAACGAACGTTGGAACTTCCCCTTCAAAGGAAAGCATACTGAGGGATTTTTAGCGCTCTTAGAAAATCCGACGACTTCGGCCGGCTTTGAACTCGCGACCTTGGGCATAGACATTCAGCATGCTTGCTACCAGTTACGTCGCCGAAGCCGCTTCACACTTAGTCAGATGGAATTCTGAATATGATCTCGTGCAAGTGCGTTATCTTGGCAACGTCTGATGGCTCATCCCTCATCAATTTAGTAGTGTTGCCATGGCAACCACTGATAGCTCTTGGCATTTTCTTATAATTCTGAAATCATTTTTCTCAATCCCTTGGCATAATGGTGGGTCATATCAAAAATTCTTTCAGACAAAAGTTTTAGGTAATTATTAGGGGAATATTGTCCATTTCGTACGGTTTTGATATTGTGCCTATTAAGAGAGATATGATTAATGTTTCCCGAAATACCCACTTTTCCCACCCCTTTGGTCAATGGTTGGTGATATAAAAAAACTCTTCAAACATAAATTTTTGGGCTTTATCCGACACATAGTATGAACGTTGAACGGATTCGATATTTCACATATTAAGAGAGTTATAGCAATTTTTCACTTTTTCGAAAAACAAAAGCCCCCCATTTTCACCCCCTTCGACCGATTTAGCCCAGTAACGAACTCGACCGAGATTTTATAGGTATACATATTCGGTAAAATATTCAAAGTGATTGGTGCAAAATTACGGCAGTTATCGTGTCCACAAGAAACTGATATATATATACTTTTGAACTGACGGTGGTTTTGGGGTCTGGGGGATGTGAAACGCGAAGATATGTCGAAATTTTCCGGAAGTCGAAACATGGTAGCCTACCCATTGCATTCTAATGAAATCTACCTCTGGTTGGTTCCTCAGTTTAGGGGCTGCGACAACGCGGTCATCTAACCCCGTGTACTTTGGGTGAGTGTAGAATCTGTCTGATAAACGGTGTGAATTGTAATGGATGTATTAGTCTGTAATTCAGGTAAGGACTGCAGACGGTCAATTTCAAGCAGTAGTTCCTAATGTTGCTACCAGGTACTACCGTCAATGACACCTAGCTGTGAACTTGGCTACTAGATGCCACCCCAACCAGCAACTCGTAACGAACGTTGGAACTTCCCCTCCAAAGGAAAGCATACTGAGGGATTTTAGCGCTCTTAGAAAATCCGACGACTTCGGCCGGCTTTGAAACCGCGACCTTGGGCATAGACATTCTGCATGCTACCAGTTACGTCACCGAAGCCGCTTCCCACTTAGTCAGATGTCAATGTCAACCCCTGGCACCATCCAGCCCATGACGGGCTAAGGCCGACCAAGCGACCGCTGCCCAGCCATTTGGCCTGCAGATATTGGGGTGACGCGTGATCAGTGCGTCGGGTCCCCTCGGCCGTTAATATTGGTATTCGTGATCGGGGTGCTGTCTCACTGTTAGACAGCTACTCAATTGTCCTCACGAGGCTGAGTGCACCCCGTTCCAACCCTCACGTCTGTTTTAAAATCCCTGACGGAGCCGGGGATCGAACCCGGGGCCTCCGGGTGAGAGGCAGGCGCGCTACCCCAACACCACGGGGCCGGCTTAGTCAGATGGAAATACTGAATCTGATCTCGTGCAAGTGCGTTGTCATGGCAACGGCTCATCCCTCATCAATTTAGTAGTGTTGCCATGGCAACATCTGATAGCTCTTGGCATTTTCTTATAATTCCGAAATAATTTTTCTCATCCCTTGGCGTAATGGTGGGTCATATCAAAAATCTTTCTGACAAACGTTTTAGGTAATTATTAGGGGAATATTGTCCATTTTGTACGGTTTTGATATTGTGCCTATTAAGAGAGATATGATTAATGTTTCCCGAAAAACCCACTTTTTTCCACCCCTTTGGTCAATGGTTGGTGCTATCAAAAATCTTATTTGACATAAATTGTTGGCACTTATCCGACACATATTATGAACTTTGAATGGATTCGATATTTCACGTATTAAGAGAGTTATAGCGAAATTTCAATTTTTCGAAAAAAGCCCCCCATTTTCACCCCCTTCGACCGATTTTGCTCATTAACGAACTGGACCGAGATTTTATAGGGATACATATTATGTAAACAATTCAAAGAGATTGGTGCAAAATTACGGCAGTTATCGTGTCTACAAGAAACTGATATACATACATAAATCATATATAAACTTTTGAACTGACGGTGGTTTTGGGGTCTGGGGGATGTGAAACGCGAAGATATGTCGAAATTTTCCGGAAGTCGAAACATGGGACCCATTGCAATAGTTAGCTTTCTAATGAAATCTACCTAAAAGAACCTGTTCAAAATAGAGAAAAAATACAAAAATAAAGGAGAAAAGAGTACCCAGTATTCAAAGAACAGCTGCTTTTACAGTACTTGTTTATTGAATGGGTTAATGCCAGCGAATAAATCTACGTGAACATCGATTGAATTATAAAGTGATAATATTTTAACTAACGGAGAATAAGAAAGGTGAACACTTCTAGATCTTGGGATGTGCAAGATTGCTTGCTGTCGAGATCTTACTTGTGTTACATGGAAAGTGATGAACTCTTGGCTGTCAATTTTTCCACTTAAATTTTTCCTTAGTAGTTTCAATGAAATTATCTACTTTCAATTTTTCAAGACGTGAAGTTGAACAAATTTCGTAAAATCTGAGTCGAAGTGTCAAATGGACAAATTACATTAAAAGTCATATAATACAAGTGTCTTAGAAATTTATTTTGTACAATCTCAATATGAGATGTAATCACGGTCTTTCACTTAACTTTAAACAACATACTGCCACGTTTACACGGGATAGTGGTTACGAAAGAATAATGCCTATTGCTCCAGGCAACTTCTAAGCTGGAAGCCGAATCTGTAACGCTTAGCGTGATGAATGAACCCGAGAGGACAATTCAGATCCCGGGTCGCGAAACATTCTTCCGCTGAACGAGACTGTGTTAGAGACGGTCTCGTGAATATGTAACTAGATGTGTCGTGAGCCGAGCCGAGTAGATATTGCAGTGCGGCTCTTAGAAAAGATCGAGCCGGAGAGACTAGTATGGTTTATCTGTAAGCAACGAGTTCTGTATCTCGGGACTGGCACAATAACTTCTGATTCTTAGACATTCCATATCGTGGTGTATATTATGGAAGTTTGGATTCAATTCCATGTCCTACTGAATGAATGAAAATCCACAGCCGGCTTCCAGTCAGGCGACCGGGTCAGGGATGGAATGAATGAAGACCCCATCTAGCGGCGAGGAAATGAACTGTGCCGGCTGTCGATGCCTGTCGAACTCCCCTGGGGCAATGAATGACAGATGAACTGAAATGATAGTGGAGAGTGTTGCTGAAATGAAATTTTTGACAGGGAAAACCGGAGTACCCGGAGAAAAACCTGTCTGCCTCCGTTTTGTCCAGCACAGATCTCACATGGAGTGACCGGGATTTGAATCACGGACTCAGCGGTAGGAGGCTGGCATGCTGCCGCCTAAGCCACGGATGCATATTAATTCCATGCCTTACAAATAAATTGAATTCTGGTTCGAGGGCTGGAAAAGGGTACACTCTGCCTCGTGAGGCAAAACTGAGAAGAGAAGGATTTGGTTCCCACCTCAGCCATCCTAAAGGTACTTTTCCGTGGTTTCCCACTTCTATTCCAGGCCAATGCCAGGATGGTTCCTAAATTAAGGTCACACCTCTACCTAACTTGACCACTACATGGTGTAGCGGCTAGCAATCATGGCTGTCGCTCCGGAGATCGGGGATTGATTTCCAGGTCTGCCAAGTCGTTTCACCAAGTTTTCTTCAGTGCAGTCATCTTTCAACTGATATTGCGAAGGTCTAACGCAACATTTGCGCCACATACCTGCTGCGTGATAAAATTGTTGTCTTCTGGTTTGTCCATGGAGGATATCCGAACACGAGGAGGAATATATCACTCGTAGAGTCCTCGTTATCTTATTTCTTGTACCTACCTTGTGAGACCCCGATTTGCACTCCTTTTCGCCCCAGACCAAAGTTATTAACTACGACCCACCCCCAATATACAGTATATGAAAGTCAAAATTATTTAAAATCTTCCGAAAACTATCATGATTACACTGGTTTTATGTTACATATTAATAGAATTTCTTGATTCTTCCCGTACTTCGTTCCTGTTGATAGTTTATTCTTAATCGACTCATTGCTTGCCACGGTGGGTGAGTGGTTATAGTGTCGGACTACCAACCCCAAGATTGCAGGTTCGCCCCTGGCCATGGTAAGTGATTTTTGAAGGCGACAAAAATCACGATACTCATGTCATACGTTGTTGGCATGTTAAAGAACCCATTTGAATTCAGTAGGCCGTGTTCAATGGCAAAATTAATCTCGGGATTTTCCGCCAACACAAAGTACCTCCATTCTCTACTTGAAAGCGCTGTAGTGTCAACGAGTTTAGATATCTAACCTCCTTGACTTTCATAGCGTTCAAAGGAACGACGAAATTCGACATGCAAGCTACCCTCTGGGTGTCAATTAACAAAGCTTGCACCAGGCACCCGAGGCCATACGATATTAATATTATTATTATTATTATCGACTCATTTAAACTTTTATTCACCCTGTGATGTTTTAACAAGGGTAATAATTTTAGTAAATATTTTACAAAACATTACAGTTCCTTTACAAGATAACGTTTCCTGTAAAACAACAAAGGAAATGCAAAATAAACAAGAAGTTCCGTTAAGAACTAAATGTCATATTTTCATGTATCCTACTGGTCTTACTTAGAACACCAGAAATGAAAACGAGACTTTAAAAAAACTGCCCAGCCACCATTTTTAAGTTCTCATAAAATTCCTTTAAATTAGACGTCAGTATATTATGACTTGTATGAAGATATACCGGGCCAAGTTTCACAGTGCTCAGATGAAATGTCGCGAGAAAAATCCATTCAAATATTTAAATTTCGCGTCGCCGCCATGTTGGTTTTGTGCTCACCAGGTTATTTAATGATCCATAGGTGAACTTATGTTAATATCCTTTATCAACATACAAAATTTCAGTTGATTGCTGTACTAGATTCATAGATATTCAAAACCATCTAAATATTTCGGAAGGTCGCCATGTTGGATTGTTACATGTGTAGGCCATAGAGTTATCTAGACTACCATTAGAGGAATATTATTGCGTAAGTTTATTATTCAAACGTTGACCTCGATCGCATGATTAGGACACAAAAAATAAAAACTTAATTCTAAAATTTCGCACAGCCGCCATCTTGAGATTATGTAAAAATTGAACTAAATTAATTTTCAGTGCATTACAATATGTCTAAACATTTGATGTACCAAGTTTCACTGCGATAGAATGGTTAAATCGCGAGAAACGTTTATTGAAATGTTTCAAACTTGCTGTCCACCATGTACGTTTTGAACTTAAGAGATTTATGAAAGTTACATAGATGAAATTCTAGTAGTTCCCTTTATCACCGAACAAAATTTCATGGTGATATCTGTTACTGTTGCGGAGATATTGAATGCCAGTGAAATATTTCGCGTGGCCGCCATGCTGCATTGGTGAAACGTATTATAATTTAAAAAGGCACGGTCGAGATTGGACTAGGTAGTAGTATGAACTTACAGTTTCATTGAAATTGCTTTGGCCGTTTAGATTTCAATGGGGCGACAGACACACATACGCACACACACACACACACACACATACACTTGGTCAATAGGTTATCTCAAAAGCCTTTTCTGTTTCATAAATAAACAAGATGTTCAGTAAAGAACATATAGCCTACTTTCTCCTAAATGTATGAGTATAGTTATAACTCGTTGTTATTATCAAAGCGTATAATAGAACTATTCTTTGTTGAAGACCTTAGAAACGATTTACCTCTACCAAACGCCACAACCTAGATAAAAACTGCTACCATCATTGAAGAAAGAAAGAAAGAAAGAAAGAAAGAAAGAAAGAAAGAAAGAAAGATAAGAAGTATCTAAAGAATGTTATGGATCTGGAGACATAATCGACCGGACTGGCGGCGTGGCTCAGCGGTAACGTTCTCGCTTGCTGGACCGTATGTTTCAGGTTCGTATCCTGGCGCAGTCAGCTGGCATTTGAGGGTGCACAAATGCGAGGGAGCCGTGTTAGTAGATTTACTGGCACGTTAAAGATCCCCGTCGGGACAAAATTCTGGCACCCCGGCGTCTCTAAAAGCAACAGTAGTTAAAAGGGACGTAAAACCAATAACATTATTATTATTATTATTATTACATAATCGGCCTGACGCGGGCAACATCCAACTTTGAGTTGAGGCATGTCTTTACACGTCTGGCTGCGTATGACTTTCACAACCCTAATTGAATTAACAAATCTTTCCATGACCCTACAGAGACGTGTGTATACCAACTATGTGGATATTTTCGATTGCTATTTGGCTGAAATAAAAGTATTAATTAATATCCTGAACTAGCACCAACGGTAGAGTTCAGATACTATGTGAAATCGTTTTGTTCTTTACTTCAATTAACATTTTCAAATAACGCACAATAGGCTGTTACAAACCCTTTAAAATAAAAAGTAAAAATGTATCGTAGTATCATCTTGTCATTCTTCAAATTCGATGCGCATAGAATGCCAATGGTATAGTAATCAATGGAGCCCCACGTAGACTAGTCGTGACATCTAGTGGTGAAATTTCGAACAATATAATCCTAACAGAGCGAGTGCATTCTAGCGGCCAGAAGAAGAAACTTTTCAATAAAATCTGGAAGTTAATAAGTAGGTCAGCGTGCAGTTACCTTTTTGGCAGCTAGATGTCTCGAGTAAATCTGCTGGCGAATTATGTTTTAATTAAATACCGTATATATTTTACACCATAATATGCACAATATAACGCTTAATTTTAAAACATCTGAGTCATTACAAAACAATAAACATATAACATTTCAAGCAAAAAACCTTGCTCTGATCGGGTTTGAACCATAGACATTTGAGCGATAGGCTAACGCTCTACCACTGAGCTAATTGTGTCAACGAATATCGTTCTATATAAAATGACTTACATAGAACTTGTTAGCAAATAATGATTTATACTAAACGATTTCATCACTGGAGTATATTATTTATATATAAAGCATTTCATACAACGTTTATTTATTTTGTATCAGTACGCTATATTGCATGCAATACTCAAATTAGTGAAATATAAGTCAGGCACAAGATATCCGCTGCCATCTTGTCTTATTACTGAATCGGCTCAGCCTTTTAAAATCACGTCTGAACTATAGTATTAAAAAATTAACTTTTAATTTCGAACGTCCCTCTTCCTTTAGAACAGTTAAAACGATTCTCGGCTCGATAATCGGAACTGGTGGGTCCCATGATATGGATGATAAAGTTTGCATAATTCGCACGGCCGCCATCCTGAAATGGTATGGCGGACGACCTTGTAGTTTGGTCACAAGACGCATCCTATACGAAGGTATGTTGTTACCAAATTTGATAGAGATCGGATGATTTGGTTAGTCGTTATTTGATTTTACGTTTTGAACGTTTGAGTGGCCGCCATTCAGTTTTAGTAAAGATGGCGGCGATATAAAACATGACACTGAGGTGTCCTTTGCTAGTGCTACCTTTGTACCAAATTTCGTTCAATTCGCATTCACCGTGTTCGAATTGATAGGGGGGGACAGACATTCAGAGTACACACACTCACACACACAAAGACACACACACACAGACTCACACACACACATACACACACATACACACACACAGACTCACACACACACATACACACACACAGACACACTTTTTTCGCCCTGTGTTGATCTCATAAGTCTACTTTCATTTTTTGCAAAAATCGAAAGTAGGCTAAAATAGGAGAAAAATATCTTAGAAATTGTTTTAATCAAAATAGACATACTAATAAAAAAAGAAGAATTAATACTTATTTAAAACATCTCGATTTAAAAATTGATAACAAATTTAAACAAGTAGTTCCGTGAAGAACTATACAGCCTATTTTCATAAATTCTACTTATGTCAATTGCCTCTTTCAACATACATAATTTCAATTGATTGCTGTAATAGATTCGTAGATATTGAAAACCATCTAATAATTTCGGATGATCGCCATGTTTAAATGTGAAAAGTAGGCTAGTAAAGTTAAGAAATATATGCGCGGCTTCAAGCTTGCACCCTACACCAAGGTCTTCTTGGCCTTATGGGAAATTTGGGAGTGTATCTTCTTAGGATTGAACAGATGAAGTTGTACCTCTTGTCCAAAAAATCATGAAACAAGGAATAGTTCGTCAGCCATATTTCGTTATATTAGAGGTTCCATGTTTTACATTCAAGAGGAGGAAGGTTATAAAAAGAGGTCTACTTATGAGAGATAAATGCATTTATTATGAGAACTCGGCTTCACCTCCATGTCATTGTGTATGTGACTTGCGTTCCACGGGCGGCGGAGTAGCAAGAAGAGATCCACATTCACATGAGCAGTACAAAAACAAGAGTTATGAGTACAAACAGCTTAACTCTTCCTTTCGCTTGGCACTGTTCCCTAACAACACTTCATCACCAGATACTGAACTAGGAGTAAGCTTATTAGCGCAGTTATTTACTGCAGTACGGAGCAGTAGATGATACTTACTATGAAACTGCATAATACAGACAATTGTCGCTGGTCCTTGAAAATACTATTTGATATAATAATAATAATAATAATAATAATAATAATAATAATAATAATAATAATAATAATAATAATAATAATAATATCGTATGGCCTCAGGTGCTGGGTGCAAGCTTTGTTAATTGATGCCCAGAGGGCAACTTGCATGTCGAATTTTATCGCTCCTTGAAGCGCTATGAAAGTCAAGAGGTTATATATCTAAGTTCCTAGACACTATAGCGCTTTCTAGTAGAGAAATGAGGAACTTTGTGTTGGCGGAAAATCCCGAGATTAATTTTGCGATCATGAATAAGGCCTACTGAATTCTAATTGGTTCTTTAACATGCCAACATCGTATGACCTGCGTATCGTGATTTTTGTCGCATTTCAAAATTCACTTATCACGGCCAGGAGTGAACCTGCAAGCTAGGGGTTGGCAGTCCGACACGATAACCACTCACCCACCGTGGCAAGCAATAATAATAATAATAATAGTAAGATGACCATTGCATATACGGTTGCTCAACATCGGAGACTGTTCAGCATATCATCTCAGGTTGTCGCCATTTGGAAGGGACATCAAGAACACTGGCTACACGCCTTCAATTGCTGAGCCAAGAAAAAGTGCCGTACTATAAATATGCCCCAGAAAGCGTACTGGAAAATGACAACTTTACCTTGTACTGGGATCGTTCTGTATTGACAGACCAGTCTGCCGTGCACAACAGACCTGATCTGGTTCTTGTTGACAAGTTCACCACCTTCATAGATGTGGCAGTCCCAAAACAGTGGCAACATCAATACAAAACACGTTGAAAAGCTATCAAAATATGAAGAGCTTTCAGAACTGATCAGGAAGAAATGGTGCATGGCACAAGTCACTGGCGTGATTCTCTCATAGAGGAATCTCTCATAGAGATGAAATTAGTCCCAAACAGTCAAACTTTCGAGGTGTCGCTTAGTAAGTTCTTGGCTAATCAAGCCTGAAGGAGTGAAAGGAAGAAGATTGTAGTTTTACGTGACCGTGAATCTTGTGATTATGAGCCACGGGACCTCCTTTTTACGTGGAATCCGAACCACAGGACATGGCATTTAATTTCGAAAATCTCACATGCATTGACCGGGAATCGAACCCGGACCGCCTTGGTGAGAGGCATACAGCTAGACCGCTGAGCCACCACGCCCCCTGAAGGAGTGAGGGAGAAGTGTAAATCTACTTTAAAAAAAACTCAACCCCTGGCACTATACAGCCCATGACGGGCTAAGGCCGACCAAGCGACCGCTGCCCAGCCATTTGGCCTGCAGATATTGGGGTGACGCGTGATCAGCGCGTCGGGTCCCCTCGGCCGTTAATCTTGGTTTTCGTGATCGGGGCGCTGTCTCACTGTCAGATAGCTACTGAATTGTCCTCACGAGGCTGAGTGCACCCCGTTCCAACCCTCACGTCAGTTTTAAAATACCTGACGGAGCCGGGGATCGAAATCGGGGCCTCCGGGTGAGAGGCAGGCGCGCTACCCCAACACCACGGTGTCGGCCTAAAACCTGCCAGGGCTCCTTCGATCCACAGTTGGTCACCATAACCACATACCTATTCTCGCAAGTGTAAATCATCTACGGAATGCATTCACCGAGAATTTGCTCCTTATGATGTACCATATCTGGGATTGTAAATTTTTTCTTACCCGAAAATATGCTGAGAATGTGTAACTTCTCACAGACAATGTTTTACAGCGGCTTCGGTGGCGTAGTTGGTAGCATGCTGTGCTTCTATGACCAAGATCGCGGGTTCAAACCCGGCCGAAGTCGTCAGATGTTTTAAGAGCGTTAAAAATCCCTCAGAATGCCTTCCTTCGGAGGGGAAGTAAAGCCGGCGGTCACATGTCATAGATTTATGGCATGTTAAAGAACCTTCCACTAATTACACCTGTGTTAACCTAAATTATATAGGTTAAGAATGTAAACAACGCTGTTAGTTTCATATGTTCGTTGCCAGGAGCCGACTGCGGTGGCGTCTAGTAGCAACGTTTTGAACTAGTAGTCGTTGACGGTGGCGTTTGCTGGCAAAAGTAGGAACTATTTTAAAAATTCAAAGTCTGCAGTCCTTACTTGAATTTAAAAAAAACAGATAACACACACTTATACAGTCATCACAATTAACACCGGTTATCAGACAGATTCTACACACACCCAAAGTACTCGGGGCTACATGATCGCGTTGTCGCAGCCCCTAAACTGAGTAAACAACAACAACAATGTTTTACAAACATTGTGCGTAGGAGACGGTTGAAATTTTTTGGACAGCAATAAGCTCATAAAAAGATTATTCAATGTAATTAGTACAAAAAATCGAGGATAAATTAGCTGGGGATCTAATGAGATGAGCATCGGAGAGAACATAATGAAAAACGAGAAATCTTCACAGTATAGAGTAAAATCTAGCAGCAGGATTGGTACAAGATGGACAGAAGAAGGCAAGAAGATACCCAGTGAGTTCATGAAGAGATTTTGGGACAAGAAGAAGGCAAAAGCCTTCAAGCTAACTAACAAGTTCCAACGCACTTTATGAATGGGCATAAATAAGAAAGAAAGAAAGAAAGAAAGAAAAAACCGAGCCTTTCAGTAGTCGCATATGATGTGTAACATGTGACATGTTATCCCTTGTTAACAGTGAACTCTGTTGGTCATTGAAATAACTACCTGTAAAACTCCAGTGCCAAATCCTTTCTGCAAATATGATATAATGAATATTTTCACTCCAAAGAACGGCAACTTGAAGATGATTTATTGTAGGAATATATTTAATAGGGCCTCCAAACCTTGAAGTAAACCGTATGCGATAAGTACATTCCACATAGCCACATGGCCGACAGTAGGCCTACGTCGTTGTACCAATCTCCGCCACTGTGCGAGCTCATTGTTTCTGTCCCATTTCCGTCCCATTTCCGTCCCTTTTCCAAAATCACCCCCACAAGGAAGGATGTTACACTAACTACACATCAAAAGAAAGAAAGAAAGAAAGAAAGAAGATAATAACATACATGTAATAATTTCCGTAACAAATAAACAATTCAATAACAATAGTTAAAAAGTCTGGGTCCGTCTCTAAGCTGGCGGCCAAGGCTAAAACCTAGGCAGGAAGCTCGACAGGAAATATTAAAGAGAGGAGCATGGCACATTTGAGACGTCCAGTTGCAAAACTCATTTAATCTACTTGTGAATAAGAATCATTTCCATGAGAAACGTTTCTCTGGACTTTGCCTCGCGTATCTTTTGTTTGTTTGTTTGTTTGTTTGTTGTTTCCTACTTTTTTTCTTTTTGTTTTGTCTTTTTGGTTTTGTCTTTGCTTTGTGCTTTTGCTTTTGAATTTTACTTTTTGGTTTTGGTTTTGTGTTTGTCTTATGTTTTTGCTCTTTTGAATTTTGCTTTTTGCTTTGTGTCCTTGTTTTTTGTTTTTGCTTTTGCTTTTGTTTTTGAATTTTGCTTTTTTGCTTCTTGTCTTTTGTTTTTGGTTTTATGTTTTTTCTAGAAAATTAAAATAAAACAAAACAAAATAAAATAAAACAAAATAAACAAAACAAAATCAAAATAAAACAAAACAAAATAAACAAAACAAAAAAAAAACAAAAAAAAACAATTTAAAACAAAATAAAACGAAATAAAACAAAATAAAATAAAATAAAATAAAATAATTTTCCGACATGATCCTTATTCACAAGTGGATTAAACGAGTTTGCAACTGGACGACTCAATTAAAGGCGAAAGTAATGCCGGACTCAACTTGGTCACCAACCCACATCCCAGTAGTAGTGAGCCCCCGGGGTTCATCTACGTTCATTTTACAGTAACCCCTGATATGAACTTGGCGTAGGAATTATAATTATTATTAATTACTAGCTGTACCCGGCATGCGTTGCAATGCCAATCAAAGAAGTGTTGGCGTTTAATTTTGTTTGTTGGAATGCTTTTGGCTACACAATATTTCTTTATTTTTCCGTTAACTGCTTCTAAACTATTGTGAAATGGATTTACTAATTCAGAAACATTCTTGGGAGCGTGCACAACAACTCACCAAAGTTTCATCGTAATCGGATGAATGGTATATGAACGCATAAAGGACAGACACATTGACGAACTATCACGTACATTCATTTTCATATAGAGTGATTATTGTGACACACTGGGTTGTTCACCATTGTCTCTAAAGAAGAAAATAAAATAAAATATGATAATAGACTATTGGTCTCGTTTAAATTTGTAACTGAGATGAATTTTATCTTTAACTAGCTTGCCGCTATTAATCATCTTTATTTCTTTTCCCCCATTCTTCTTCTTCTTCTTCTTTCTTCGAATCAGCCAACTATGGACTACGTAGGTTAACCAAAATGGTTTTCAGCTTGATGAGTTGGGATTCGTTTCAAATTCTTAAGAGCCTTCTTCCTAGCCGGTATCTCCTTCATTTTCTGACTTTGCAGTTGTTTAGCTGCTTCTGTGATCTTTGGTCACTGCCCTTTCTAAGTTTAATCTGCGGGTCTCCTTTAAAAATTTCCGGAAAGCTCGTCTGTCTTGTATAACGGATTCAGAGATGTCAAAGCTTTGCAAATCTTGTTTAACTTGCTGGTACCACAGTGATGTTGTTTTCTTGCAGGAGCTGGCTCCGTGGATTACACTGACTCGTTCATTCTCTCAAGGTGTCCGTAGAATTGGAGGCGTCTCTTGATGATTGTGTCCGTTAGAGGTTCTTGCTTTAGCTATAGATCATCGTTGAGCCTGTGATACCTTTCTCCCTCTATGGTCCTTGGGCTTAAGATCTTGAAAATGAAAATCCACAGCCTGCTTCCAGTCTCCGACCGGGTCAGGAATGGAATGAATGAAGCCCCCATCTAGCGGAGAGGATATGAATTGTGCCGGCTGCCGAGGCCTGACGCACTACTCTGGGGCAATGATTTAATGAATGACAGATGAAATGAAATGATAGTGGAGAGTGTTGCTGGAATGAAATTTTGACAGGGAAAACCGGAATACCCGGAGATAAACCTGTCGGCCTCCGTTTTGTCCAGCACAGATCTCACATGGAATGACCGGGATTTGAACCACGGACCCAGCGGTGAGAGGCCGGCGTGCTGCCGCCTAAGCCACGGAGGCTTACGGGCTTAAGATCTTCATCAAGATAATTCTTTCCTTGACCTCTAGTTTCTGTATCAGTTTTTCCCCTTTGATGGTTTGGGTTTCAGCTGCATAGAGGACCTTGGGCCTGATTACAGCGTTATAATGCCCTAATTTCGCATTGATGGATATGGATTTCTTCTGGTAAACTTTTCTGCATCGATTGTATGCAATATTCAGTTTCAGAATCCTTTCTTCAAAAGCTTTATTGGTCTTGAGGTCTTCGCTGATCCATTCCCCCAAATATTTAAAATCTCCGACTTTATGGATCCTGTTGTTGGGAAGAAGGTATTCTGATTCAGATTTGTCATTTGTAATGAACATTGTTTTCTCGTAAGACAACTGAAGGCCAGTCTTGGAGAGTATTGATCTGGTCTATTGCTGTTTCAACCGAATCTGCTAGCATAGACTCATAAATTGCTCATTTTACAATGGTACAATGTCTGAAAATACGGACTAATGTCAAGAAGCATTTTCTGAGTTCGTTCTTCATTTAGGAATCGTCGCACTGTATGACAAGTGTCCTAGATCACCGACTTTTGGATCTGTCCCAGCATGTGAGTCATAAGAGCCTGTAGTTGGTCCACCAGTCTTTAAGGTACAATTCCAGTTGCAGACAGAATGAGAGGCCGGATGAACACATGCTTTAGCTTACACACTTGTTTTACTTCAATGGACAGTTCGGTGTATTTCTTGACCTTTTGGGCATAGGCTGTGTGAAGGTTGTGGTTGAGTGGTACGGATATATCGATTATCACAGCTTCTTTCATCTGTCGATCTAGGAGGAGAATATCAGGTCGGTTGGCTTTGATTGTTTTATCAGAGCGGATTTATTATTAGTATTATTATATACACCCTCTGTCTGAAAAGTTCGGTGAATGGGCTATATTACGAACAGATTGTTGGCTTACCTGAAACAGCCGTTACTGTCCTTCGTAGTAATCCCCGTGGTTGGTTATGTACTTCTGAGAACGACTGAACAAGTCCTGGAAACTCCTGGCACAGTCTTCTTTAGAAATAGCCTTCAGTATGGGTCGTCAAAACTCGAAATTGAAAGCGAGAGAGAAGCGTGAATTTATCCAACCTGCCTTGCACACCTGATAGACGGGTGGCTGTGAGAAGGGTGAATTTATGCAACCTAACGTGCTTACCTGTTCGACGGGTGGCAGTGAGAAGGGTGAATTTATGCAACCTATCGTGCTTACCTGTTCGACGGGTGGCAGTGAGAAGGGTGAATGTTCCGTGGAATGGAATGGTCCTGAAAACCATCGTCACGGGTGATGAAACGTGGTGCCTGAGGTACGACCTCGGAGGCAAGCGTGAAAGTATGGAGTATCGGGGTCCTGGGACGCCGAAAAGCCCTGAAGGACCAGAGGTTTTCAGACATTTCGAACATCCAACGACCCAACTGAAGGCTATCCCTCACAAGACTATGCCAGGACTTGTACAGCCGTTCTAAGAAGTGCATAACCATCCACAGGGATTACTTCGAAGGATAGTAACGGCTGTTTCAGGGAAGTCAACAATCCGTTCGTAATATAGACCCATTCATGGTACTTTTCAGACAGAGTGTGTACTATTAATAACAATATCTATCAACGAAGCACTCTGTTTATTCCTTTGGAGAAATAACCGATCAGTCGGTTGTTTTCACATACCTAGGCCCTATGTCATCGCTCCTTTGTAGTGATCCCAGTGATAATCCCTGGCTGTTGGTGAGGTATTATCATTATCCTAATAACCTGCTATTACTCACCAGGACCTTTTGTTCAATGCCTCGTAGCCTGTGCGTGCTCTACATTTCCTTTCCCAAATAAATTGTGGAGATGTTAATGACATGCAGCGTGCTATTCCCGGAGGCAATGTGGAGATTGTCATCAGCGCAGCCCTCTCTTGCTTGGAAATAAACAGACTGCACGTTTCCCTAACGACACTTATGAGTAGTTCCTTGCGGCAAGGGGAGAGAGTGCCTCATTCATAAAATAAACAGGTTACAGTCGCTACATATCATCCTTCTCAGCGACTGATCTAGGGCAGGGCCGCTCAAACGCTTGGAATCTTACGCGTGCTAACCATGGCGCATAGGTTCTGTGGCTCGGAGCGACTCGGCTAACCTCGGCTCAACTTGGCTCGGATGGAGTAGCGCGCTGCAGAGAGATAACGCATGCGTTGACAGACTTGTTTATCAGTGGAATAGATTATCGCAAGGCAACTACATAATAATGGAGCAAACTACTCCGAAGAAGGAAAAGAGACCCGAAAGTCCATTGAAATCGAAATTGGAACTTCTGTTTGTTGTCAGTCGTGATTACATCCCCTCCAGGGGCTCACAACTATGTGGGACGTAGGTTGGTGACCACGAGACCCCAGCTGAGTCCAGCATTGCTTCCACTTACTTTTGTCGGGTTCCTCTCCATCATCTTTCCTGTCGAACGCCCTTGGACAACTCTTGGTCTCCAACGCATAAGGAATCTTTCAATTTCACGCCTTAATTGGCCCTGTCTCATCTTTCCTGATACCCTCATTCTTTGAGGAATCAGATCACTTGTTTTTATTTTCATGACATCTCCTGCCCTCAACAAGGCAGGGTGGGTAGCCCCACCACTTATGGTACAGAAGGCTTCCTGAGCTGGGTTTGGTTTCTTCCCTTTTTCCATTGCCTTTGGTGGAGATCCTCTCCTCTTTCCCTTTCATATCTGCCTTTCATGGCTCCACTTCTTTCCGAGTCCCTCTGTCCTCATTCTTTGAGGGCTGAGGGTATTTCTCTTCCCTGCCTGTTTTTGTTTTCTTTTTCCTTAATTACTTTTGTCATCCTCTTCTGTTAGTAAGTAAGCGGGTTGTTAATTCGCAGTTTGTTTCAATTGTACGTTTCATGTCATCTTTCATTTTGACGATCACCCAAACCATTAGCGGTCGATAACCTTGAGGTTAGGCCCCTTAAAACAACAATTATCATCATTATCAGTAATTACATGAATAATTAAATCGTCTATTGAAATATAGTACAACAGAATACATTCAGAACTATTAAGGAAGCTGAAAGGTCTTGCAGAAAAGCATTATGTATTCACACAAATGAGGTTTGTACCAGTACTTTGAGGAAGAAACGGCGGGGAAGGTGAGGAAGGGGAAGCTAGATGTAGCGAGCGAGACAAGCGTCGTCTTTTGCACTTTTCGTCGTGCACTACACCGGTTCACGCACCCTGAGAGGCCCAGATCTAGAGTTAACATAAACCAACTGATTCTGGCACAACTCAAGATTCCAAACACGAGAACAAACGATATCAATGTTTCATACAGACATGCCTCCGGCTGTACGAGGGGCGCACTATATTGTTTTAAACTTCTTTTTCTACCCAAATGAAGTACATTACTCATCAGTTGCTACGTTCACCTTCTCAACATAATCACCTTGTAACTTTATCCACTTTTGCTATCGATGTGTCATTCTCTCCAGACCTTCCCGAAACCATTCTTTCGGAGTGCTGCGTACCCATGCCTTGACAGCTGTGTCCAGGGATTTCTTCATGTTCCCGAACAGGTGATAATCGCTTAGTGCCAAGTCGGGAGAGTATGGTGGACGTGGCAGCGTCGTGATCCTACTTGATCAATGGCAGCGGTGGTCTCTCTGCTAGTATGGAGGCGGGCATTGTCATGTTGCAGTAGCACACGTTTAGCCCATTTTCCTGGCCGCTTAGTTTGAATAGCACGACGTAAGCGCTTAAGGGTAGCCACATATGCTGCACTGTTAATCATGACCCTCAATTCCAGCCAGTCAATGAGGATGATGCCCTTTGTGTCCCAGAACACTGTCGCTACTCGCTTGCTGACTGATGGCACTGATCGACATTTCTAAGGTGGTAGACTGCCCCTATGCTTCCATTGCATGGTCGCCGTTTTGCGAATTTTGCAGATCTGGACACAGCTGTCAAGGCATGGGTAAGAAGCACTCCGAAAGAAAGTTTTCAGAAAGGTCTGGAGAGACTGACACATCGATGTCAATAGTGCATAAAGTTACAAGGAGATTATGTTGAGAAGGTGGACGTAACAACTGATGAGTAATGTACTTCATTTGGGTAGAAAAAATAAAGTGTAAACCAATATAGTGGGCCCTTCGTATATGCCCCTTCCTTATTATTTATAAGAAGTCGACGTCATTAACTTCATTAGTATGGACAACAGTCAGTTGTGTTGCGCATAGCGACAATACCTACAATGATGTCATTTTGACGTCATGTCGATATCATCTGCTCAGTTTGTACAGCACTGGTCTAAAATTACAGGATCGATTGACTTATGACCCATGAAATACGCTTAAATGCGCGAGGCCTAACTAAATATTTTTACTGGTACAGTTCACGTCACAGTTTTCGGCCGGAAGTCCCGGTTACGCAATCGCACAGAGCACAGTCGGTGAGTCTCAGGCATGTGCAATTGATACGTGAGTTTCTTTCCGCACAACTGACAACTCACGTATACATCTTTTTTTAAATTTTAATACCCTCATTATTCAAACTAATTAACTTTAAAACAAGTAGTTCCGTGACGAACTAAAGAGCCTACTTTTCTTAAATGTTAAGATGCCACTGATTAATCTATATATTGTATACTTATGTAGAATAAGGACGAAATTAAGTGGTAATATACTAACATTTCTAATTAGTTCCAAATATATAAGGTAAGTTCAAAAAGTAACGAGCTGGAGGAATCATTACAGAAACCAGTACCTTTATGTTAGAAGTATTGGCCCTGACTATTGAGGTACTTGTCCCACTGTGACACGAGGCGGTGAATGGCTGTCTCATCAAATTCCCTGAGCTGCGATGTGAACCAGTTCCGCACGTACAGCTGGACGTCGGCGTCCGAGGTGAATCGTTGGTCCCGCACAGCCCGTTTCAGCGGACCAAACATGGCGTAACCACAGGGAGAGAGGTCTGGACTGTATGGAGAGGGGCCGAGAACCTCCCATTTGAATTTCTGCCGGAGTGCAGCGACTGTGTTGGCCGTATGAGGTCGTGCATTGTCGTGGAGCGACCACGGCGGCTATGGCGTTCACTGTCACTCGGCGGTCCTGGGTAATGAGTGCATCAACCAGCTGGACGTTGTCATCGGTTATGAAGGGGGCTGCCCCAGACCGGGCATCATCGGCTAACGACACCCGTCCTTCCCTGAAGCGCTTGTGCCACGCCTTGACCCTTGCAAGGGACATGCAGTGTTCGCCGTACACTTGTGACATTCGGCGATGAATGTCCGTTCCCCCTACTCCTTACGCTGTCAGAAACCGAACAACACCTCTTTTCTCTTCGATTGACGCCTCCATGTCACTGTTTGCAATGCGACTGGCAGCGTTGGACGATTGATGCATGCTGCTGCTCGCTTTGTAACGTCACGTGACGTGCACGTGTGCCCTCTAGCGACCGACTGTGACCTTCCACGCTCTGGTCGGAACCACACCTCGTTACACACGCCACGATTAGCCGATGTAGTCACCGGTTTGCGCATTCTTGCCACCGGCTCGTTACTTTTTGAACGCACCTGATACCTGCATTGGTGTAGTCTAATAGAGCACTACAGTTAGCAGCCCTGATGACTCTGAATATCTTCTTACTTCCATCTCGTAAGGTACTACAGAATACACATGTAAAATTTGGTTGAAGTCCAAAGCATAGTAATACCGTTCCATGCAGTTAGACATTGGATCTATCAGCGCGCATAAAATCATGTTGGCAACGGTGTCATGTTTGTGTTCCTCAGAATTAATCTGAAATATTATTATCTATTATTGCGCCAATTTTCGATTAAATTCATTTGTTAGTATAGAGTTACGGGTATTTTAAAATTGTACCTATAAGCAGGCTTAGAATCATGTTGGCAGCACTGATGTATGTCAGTTACTCCAAATTAATCTAAAATATCATGTACTATACATGAGCAAAGTTTAGAGATGTTGGCTTGCAGTTCTGATTTTAGATATTACGGTGAAAAATAGAGATAGCATTTATTTGCAGTTGGCAGCCCTGCTGGTTCTTTAGAATACGCATAAGCATAACACAAAGCACATACGAAATTTATTTGAAAGCGAATTCCTAGTATAGAAGTTACATACATTTAACAAGTAGTTCCGTGAAGAACTATACAGCCTATTTTCATATATCCTACTTATGTTAATTGCCACTATCAACATATACAATTTCTGTTTGATTGCTGTAATAGATTCGTAGATATTAAGAACCGACTAAATATTTCGGATGGTCGCCATGTTGGATTTTATATATGTAGGTCCTAGAGTTATGTACTGTTACATGCAGATTATTGTGAACCTGTAGTATTCAAACTTCAATCCCAAAATTAGGACACAAGAAAAAACAAGGAGATTTTAAAATTTTTCACAGCTGCCATCTTGAGGTTATGGAAACAATTGAAATAAATTAGATACCAGTGGATTAACATTCGTATAAGGATTTACTGTATCAAGTTTCACTGCACTCGGATGGTTAAATTGCGAGAAACGTCCATGTGAATATTTATAATTCGCGTCACCGCCATGTTGGATTTGTGATCACCAGGTTATTTAAAGTCCTATAGGTGAACTTAAGTTCATAGCCCCTATGCACATTAAAAAATGCAGTTTGATTGCTAAAATAGATTCGTAGATATTCAGTATCGTCTAAATATTTCGGATGGTCGCCATGTTGGATTGTTAAATGTATAGGCCATAGAGTCATGAACCATTAAAGGAAAATTATTGCGTAGGTTCATTATTCAAACTTTCACTTCGATCGCATGACTACATCACAAGAAATAAAAACTTAATTTTAAAATTCGCACTGCCGCCATCTTGAGGTTATGTAGACAATTGAACTAAATTAGATACCAGTGGATTACAATGTGTATAAATATTTCCTGTACCAGGTTTCAGTGCGCTTGGAACATTAAATCGCGAGAAAGGTCTATTTAAAATTTTCAAATTCGCTTGGCCGCCATGTTCGTTTTGTAGTTAACCGGTTTTTGAAAGTCTTATAGATGGACTTCCAGTAGTGCCCTTTATCTCCGTACAAAATTTTAGGGAGATACCGCTAATAGTTTCAGAGATATAGAATGCCGGTGAAATATTTCGCACATCCGCCATCTTGTGATTATGTAAACAATTGCACGAAGTTAGATGTCGGTGCATTACAATGTATATAAACATATACTTTACCAAGTTTCATTGCGTTTGGTTGGTCAAATCACGAGAAACGTCTATTTAAAAGTCGCAAATTCGCTTGGCCTCCATGTTGGTTTTGTAGTTACCAGGTTTTCAAAAGTCATATAAGTGAACTTATAGCAGTTCCCTCTATCACCATAGAAAATGTCAGGGTAATATCGGTAATAGTTTCGGAGATATTGAATGCTGGTGAAATATTTCGCACAGCCGCCATGTTGGATTGGTGAGTCGTAACAAAATTTGAAGGGCACGGTCGAGGTCGCCGGGAACAGTGCTATGAACATTCCGAGTTTCATTGAAATCGCTCCTGCCGTTTAGATTTTATTAGGGGGGGACACACACACGAATCACACACACACACACACACACACACACACGCACACACACACGGACAAAAGGTGATCTCATAAGCCTATTTTTTCAAAATTGAAAATAGGCTAAAAATTGGACCTATCAGCAGTCTTAGAACCATGTTGGCTGCACTGATGTAAATTAGTTACTCCAAATTAATTTAGAAGGTCATGTAGGCCTACTATACGTGTGCAAAGTTTCGAGCTGTTGGCTTACATCTTTTCTGATATATTGTTATTAGGATACACAAATAGAGAGAGCATAGTGCAACTATCCCATTTTACATCATATGCCGGCTTTTCATGATGTGCCTAGGATTTTCATGAAATGACTGATTTCACTATCTGACTACGACATATAAGTAACTGAATAACGTAGAGACAGGAAAATAACAATGTCTTTAAATGACCCTTATTGAAAAAGTTTGAGAGGAAATTGTAACGAGACCTTTCGTCAGTAAATAATAACTAGCGGACCCGTGCGAGAGATCTCGCGTGTTCATAAACCACACTTTCCCCAATAGGCTTATAACTGGACACTTAAGGAGAATGGTTGTTATGATTTTATTTCAACCAAATGATTATAGAACACTATTTACATTTCAGTTAGAATTCCAAGTTCTACGTTCCCTAACTTAAGAAGGCACTCATTGTAAATTGGATCATCATAATACTCACCGGTTATTCGATATTTATGAAATTATACGATTTGAGTACTCATTCCTTTGATTTAATGTTTCTGAAATACATGCAAAATGATAAAGAAAATACCTCAGAATATTAAAATGACATGAAACAGGCGTCACAGCGGCCACTATATGAAGTGGACAGCAATTATGGAGCGTATTTTCCTACAGCAACAGTATCAGCAAATCGCACAATTCGTACAGTGTTTAATGAAATTATAAATATTTATGAAATTTGAGTGTAATTCGTCACTGCTAATGTATATTCTCTTTCATTTGAATGCTCATTTGTCACGATCGGTCGCTTGTGAGCGCCGCAGGAGGGATCTATACTGCTGAAATAATATATAATATTATTATTATTATTGTTATTGTTCTTATATAATTAATTTCGGCCACATTATGACCTTTAACGGCAATATATATGTATATATATATATAATATAATATATATATATATATATTTACATAAACGAGTATTACGCTGCAAGTCAATGAAAAAATGTTACTTGATAGTTGGATACGTATTGTAATGAAATTAATCCTATTATCATGGTTTACCTAAGCCTCCGTGGCTTAGGCGGCAGCACGCCGGCCTCTCACCGCTGGGTCCGTGGTTCAAATCCCGGTCACTCCATGTGAGATCTGTGCTGGACAAAACGGAGGCAGACAGGTTTTTCTCCGGGTACTCCGGTTTTCCCTGTCAAAATTTCATTCCAGCAACACTCTCCACTATCATTTCATTTCATATGTCATTCATTTAATCATTGCCCCAGAGGAGTGCGTCAGGCCTCGGCAGCCGGCACAGTCCATATCCTCGCCGCTAGATTGGGGCTTCATTCATTCCATTCCTGACCCGGTCGGAGACTGGAAGCAGGCTGTGGATTTTCATTTCATCTTGGTTTACCTATTGACGGTATAACCATACAGTAAGTAAACTACCAGGAGTATTTATTGAATTTATGCACCTTAGTCAATAAATAGTTTTGAAAATATAATATAACTTATTATATATCTACTATGCTAACATTTTGTCCACTGAACAACACAACTTACTTTGTTTTGAGGTACTAAATCCTCTTCCAAGCAGTCCATCTTCAGCCTTGGTTCAGTAAATTTATAGTGTAAAATATTCAGCTTGTTGGTGATGGTCACGCGTGTTAAAATGCATAGAGAGGATGAAATGTCACTGATTGGTGAATGTATAAAAGTTATTTTAAAAGGCGATAAAAGAATTTTAAAAAGCGGATAAAAGATTAAAATACGTCGCTCTAATAGTCCGGAGCAGCTGGATGTGACGCAGTATTACGTGCCCCTGGACATTCATAATATATTATACCAGTTTCGGTCACATTGTGGCCCTCTTCAGTTACTGTCTTATAAAATTAATTAAAACCAATTGAATTACGAGCAAAGTTGATTAATATTTACCTTGGGTTTTCCATTTTCCTTGATAATGTCCTTTAGAAAAAAATATTCAAAAAACAGATCTGTAACAAATTGTGCTTTAAAATTTATGATACAGTACTATAAAATACTTTTCTGAAAAATATGTAGATCTAAAATATCTGGTGATGGTAGAAAATATTTTATAAATAGATTTAAACAATTTTAAAAATATCTTGCGATTGTTTTTCATAGGATAAAATAAGGCTCTTTACTGAGGGGAGCATGGTTTGGAAATTTGTTGTATGTATTCCTTGCTTAATTGAAAATTCTATACATGGTATGATGAAGCTGTTGGTCTTTGACTGAGAAAATATTGCGTAGATATATATGGTGAAGTTCGAATTTTATCAGTTTTAAAGCACAAATTGTTTTTTTTTTGGTCTACCCCTACAGTTCTTGTCCTCGACCCTTTCTTCCATAACTAAGCTTGCTCTTCCTGGGTGCCTTAGTATGTGTCCTACCAACCTATCTCTTCTCTTTATTAGCAGTCGCCAGAAACATCTCTCCTTTCCCACTCGTCTTAATACCTCTTCATTTCTTACCCTATCCACCCATCTGATCTTCATCATTCTCCTGTAACACCACATTTCAAACGCTTCAATTCTCCTCTTTGCTGCACCAATAGTCCAAGTTTCACTTCCATAGAGCACCACGCTCCACACAAAGGCTTTCAAAAATGACTTCCTGATACCTAAATCTATATTCGAGGTCAACAGATTCCTTTTCTATAGAAATGCATTCCTTGCCTGAGCCAACCTAAATTTTATATCCTCTTTGCTTCGTCCATCACTGGTTATTTTGCTTCCTAAGTAACGGTAGTCTCCTACTTCATTTAGCTTTTCACCTGCCAATTTGATATCAACAGAGGTTTCTGATTTATTTCGGCTGCATTCCAATAGATTTGTTTTACATTTATTGATTTTCATCATGAATTCTTTCTTCAAGACGGACTTTTTTTGTGGAGATAACCAATTTAAAATGTACGCACTGTATTTTCCTTTGTCCAATGGCTCCTCCCACACTTCTCGTTGTGATGCCAAACTGGCCTAACACTTTCCAGGAAATGGGAGTTGTTTAGTTCTTTAGTGACACCTCCACTTTGTGCGAACACGTGAAGGCGTAATGTAACCACCCCACTCGTAGCGAGCGAAGTGTAGCCTAATGGTCATTGACCTCTCTCCCTATAGAATGTAAATACATTTGCTATTTATAGCAAAATGATTGTTGATATCACTATTGATAGATGAATTCTAAAGTTTAAAATATACGGCAATTATACTTGAATTAAAATATATTCTATAATATATTATTGTAGAACGTTTCGACCTTACATTGAGGTCTCCTTAGCCCAATTATGAATGATAATACTAATGATGTACTTAAGCCTAATGATGAATGTTTAATATAATAATAAGATTAAAACCTTAAGTCAATAAATGATGTACCTTTAATGTTGCATCGGTTTCGGCCACTTTGGGACCTCCCACAGCGCAAATTATAATAAGAAAATTTACAAGATCTTACATTCAATACATTTACCACACAGAAGATTTTATCAAAAAATAATTCTAAAAATATTAATCGTCTAAAAGTTAAAAACAACACATTAAAATGATAAAAAAAACAGATCTGTTACAAAAATATATTAAATAAGAAAGAAGTAAGTCTTGATACAAAACCAGCTTGAAGTAAGAGAAATGGAAGGAAGGAAGCTTTTAGTTTTACGTGACCGTCAATCATGCGATCATGAGCCACGGGACCTCCTTTTTTTACGTGGAATCTGAACCACAGGACATGGCATTTCACTTCGAAGTTCTCACATGCATTGGCCGCCGGGAATTGAAACCGGTCCACCTTGGTGAGAGGCCAACAGCTTGACCGCTGCGCCACTGTGCCACCACGCCCCCCTTGAAGCAGGAGAGATGTGGATTTAATACTGTATATGTGGAAATTGTAGGAAGGTTTGATTTTAGATGGTACGAATATGCGTAATAATGAAGTAACTATGGAATATAATCGTTGGAAACAAGTCGGCTAATCCCCGTGCCACTGGGTTTGACACAAATCTAGCATCCTTGCTGGATAGGGAAGGAACAAGTGATAAACGACAGTACAGTGGCGTGAAGCACCATTGGTAATCCCTTTTTACCTGTCCGAACACATCCTAACTTGCACACTGTTTGTAAACTGAGTTAACGCTGTGACATTGGACTGAACGATGTAGCAAGCTTTTCTGTAGCGTCTTCTTTGTGCAGTGGAATGTTCCCGTTTTTTGGTTTGTCCTAATCCAAGAACATCGGCACCACATGTGTTCTGTCTGGTTTTAAATCTTGCTTATGTGCAGGTGAAGTGTTGTGTTTTAATAATTATATTAATGCAGCCAATGAACATGTACTTTTCTTTTCAAGACGGGTCAGGGAAGGTATATTGGAAGGAAATCGGCCGTGGAACTATTGAAATGAACCGTCCCGGCATTTGCCTGATGGTGAAAATGGGAAACCACGAACAACATTTTCAGGAAGGCCGAGGTGGGATTCGAATCCACGCTCTCCCGATGCTAGCGAGGCACGAAGTAGCACGTCAGCGCTCTCGTCCACCGCGGCCGGTAAGTGTTGTGTTCTGTATCCTAGTATTTACAATGACGTTAAAGTACTACCCGACCAGCGAATATACCGGTGGCGGAAATCGGAACTAATGCGCTCCGCCCAGCCACACACCTACGATGAACGTTATTTGTGTGCCTGATTCATGCTGGGCCGTGCACTGTGCGGTGTGTTCTCATTGTAGCCTATGACTGTACATGAGTCCCCCCCTTGCCCCGCAAGCCACTCGCTGCAGCCATAACGAGGCGAGATGACGTAATGTATACACAACAGCTGCGCTCTCCTTATAGCGGTAACAATTCCCTGGTAGGGTAGTATACCAGGTGAATCAGCTGCCCCTGATAATATTGTTTTATGCAGCCCAACTAGCGTTGTTGCTATCCTTAGGCTATATCCATGAACCTATCATACGCAGGAAGCTCCCAAGACCATTCAAGACTAATAAACTCGTACTTTTGCTGTCTTATTTCACAAGAACAGCTGACCATTAGAACCAGCCAGCAGGAATTCTGAGAAAAGTTGTAGAGTTACATTTCCCACACAATAACCTTTAATGCGCCATCTGCAGCGATATCTCCTTACCAAACGCTTAACAACCACTAATGACAATGTGACCGCCACTTCCTTACAAGAATAGATACTTCTATTTATGCCATTGTCGTCTCGAATTCAGCCAGGCCTTTGCAGTCAGTTCAAGGACAGTGAGTGAACAGGTGAATTCTAGTCCGTGTTCAGTGAAAAAGGTTAGCCCGATTTACAGTAAACTGATACAAGTAACGCCATTGGATAAGTGGCTTATTAGCAGTGGTAAAAAGAGACCCCATGAAAGTGATAGTGGTTGCTCACCTTCGGAAAGAAGAATAAGGAGGGGGGGGGGGGGCGCTATTCATTTCATGTTTCAGAAAGGGGGGGGGGGGCAAGGGAAGAAGTTTGGGAACCCCTGCTAACATATCCTGCAAACGATACTGAACACTATTTTTGTTCCCTCGATGTGACTACAGACTTTCTTTTTTCGAAGTCAGTTTACCCTCCAGGTAGGCTTTTCCCACGGACTCAGCAAGGGATCCCACAACTGGGGCTGGTGGGACAAGCGCCTCGCCCAGGCGGCCTCACCTGCAAAGCGAACAGGGTGCTCCATGAGGGATGGGAAGAATTGGAGTGATAGACAAGGAAGAGGGAAGGAGGCGGCCGTAGCCTGATGGCAGGTAACTTCCCGGCATTTGCCCCAATGACGAAGTGGGAAACCACGGAAAACCACTTCGAGGATGGCTGAGGTGGGAATCGAACCTCCTCTACTCATTTGGACTCATTTAGACCAGTCCTCATATCACTTTCCAAATTTCGTGGCAGAGCGGTGAATCGAACCTCGGACCTCCGGGGTGGCAGCTAAGCACTCTGACCACTACACCACGGAGGTGATGACTACAGACTAATACGGGAGAAAGTAATAGTGTTCAGTATCGTTCGCAGGATATGCTTGCAGTGCATTAGTTCAATACGTGATGCAAGCAGAGAAATGTGAGCCTTCCTGACAACGGTTATAGGACATAACGTACCACGGACATAACGTACCACATGGCCGGCTGATTACCTGCGAAGAGTCAGCTAATGCCTTTAAAATATTTAGGAGAGGACATAACGTACCACTTGAAGGAGTGGGAAGTATTTGGGGTGCATGAAACCCTAACCGCACGGCCACTTGCTCGGTATTGCTCAATTAATCCTGGTAATAAATACGTGGGCAGTAACATAACATAACATAAACTAATATAAAATATGATAAGTTTTTGGATTCCCATCACACTTTATCCAGGCTTTGGACTGGCAAAATGTTTATAAACATTTTGGAGTGTTTAAAATCAGCTGTGGTTAAGCTCTGGTCATTTTTCGTTTTCTTTACTACGTTTTTTTTAATTTAAAAAATTAAATTATTTTTGTGGGTTTTATATCCTAGCGAATAGCAAGTTCGTCATGGGATGTTTCATTCTAAGTGAACAGCAAGTTCACCATGTGAAGTTTCATTCCAAGTTCTGCGAATATGAGAGAGCTCTCAAGCTATATTTCAAGTTTCCGTTCTCTTCATACCGCTTCATTATTCTGTCAAGGGGGGCGTGGTGGCTCAGCGGTCTAGCTGTATGCCTTTCACCAAGGCGGTCCGGGTTCGATTCCCGGTCAATACATGTGAAATTTTCGAAGTGAAATGCCATGTCCTGTGGTTCGGATTCCACGTAAAAAGGAGGTCCCGTGGCTCATGATCTCAAGATTAACGGTCACGTTAAACTACAAGCTTCCTTCCTTCCTTTATTCTGTCAAGCCGTTCATCATACTTAACTATTTCTTCTTTCTCTTTGAACTTTCAATGTACAATTCGTACTTCATCCGTCGAAGTGCGCACATAAACCGCCCTTATTCGTTGTACACAACTCCATGTTACAATACCAAAATGTTTAAAGCCGCACAGTGTGATCGCCACTGATGTTTATGTGGTAATGAACCTGTAACTGGAATGGCCGTCTGACATCAAGTGGTACGATATGTCCTGGAAAATCAAGTGGTACGTTTTGTCCGTGGTACGTAATGTCCGGACACCCCTGACAACACGCGTTAGTTGGGCTGCATAGAACAATGCTATTAGGGGCAGCTGATTCACCTGGTACACGCTGGAGTCTAATAGGGATGTATAGAACTAGTACCGATAGAGCGCACTGTTATTGTACTGGGTAAGCGCAAGGCGCTCTTCAGTTGTCTCCTGTGTTCTCTTGCCGCTAATATCCACGAATTTAAGTTGTTTAAATTGTTATTTTCGTGACTGTGCCGAGCTATTGCAGTGTTCCTCTTTGCAGAAATCAGAGAAGCCCGTTTTCGTTTCACCAATTTCTACAAAATAAAGAAATGAGGGAGACACGGTTACATGCTATTAGAAGGAAAAATTTCGGTGAGAAAAATCTGACCGAAAATATCAAAGTGTGTTCCTATCATTTACAACCCGATGACTTCACGAAAATTGTGTTGGATAAGTGTGATTTACAAAGGGAAATAATTCCTATTGTGTACTGTGCCCTTTTCAGCAAGAAATATGCAAATCACAGTATGCCAGCAAAGCTCAAATCGGGATTTTCGGGGTTTTGGTATGTTCTCCCACTCTGTGACTTACACATTTTGGATTAAATAGAGGATACACTTTCAAAATAAAAACAAATTCAACTCCTATTTTAACACATTTAATTAACCAAAATTATGGCGCTACAAACAAATAAAGTGAATAAACTATTGACCACTCCTTCTACTTGTCCAAAGTGAACAAGGAATATATCAAAACAAACTATTATTATACCAAAATAATGGTTGCATTCCAACCAACAACTCATAACTATTTTCACTTCCATAATGTATCTATCTTAAAGTCCAATATAATCACGAGCTCTAATGGCTCGATACTATTCAATAATGACGGTGTCCTTCTTTTACACACCTCTTTAACTATTTTATGAGTTTCTCTTCATCAAACAAAATATATAATCATATTTAAAGTACATATTACTTCTCTACTTAAATGTTTGGGCATTCCACAATCTTCTCAACATTACCATCTCTCTCAAGTTTTACACATTCACTACTGTGATCGGGAAAAGACTTGTGTACTCCAGAGTTATAAAAGATTACTTGACAAAGTCAAAAACTATGATTACACCCGGAATCTAGTTATCTTCATTAAACTCATGGCATCCTACATTCATACAACCTTACATTAGGGATTTTTATTTGTTTATTTGTCTTATAAGACCATTATCACATAAGAAAGCTAACGATCTGAACAGGCAAGCGGTACTTTCATCTACAAGGACCTCGGTTCAAATCCCGGGTCAGTTACAACTTTTAAAACATTCACGGTGTATATTTACTTCTCTCAGACGGTCTTTTTCCCGACCTAGGGCACTTACAATAACAAGGGTAGACCGTAATCACTTGGGTGAGATTTATGACTAAGAGGGGACACTCTTGCCGTGCAAGCGTGGCAGCTCTATTCAATACTTTTAAAACAGATCTTTCTTTCTTCAGTTCTCTGGAGAGACCTTACGTTTCTTTTCATACACTATCAACAAACATTATTAGGTTCATAAACCACTTTCGTACCCTTGGCATTGATTAATTACGAAGGGTCCTCATTGATTGGTAAGAGTAATTCACAATACAACGACGAATAATTTAGGGGCTTCAACAACTTGACGAGTCTGGGTTCGACTCTCATTAACATGCCTCGGGAACCATTCCCATACCTGAGGACTTATATAAATGCGACTAGGGTCGGCCGTGGCCTCCATTACCTGCGCTCATAATACCATACATTTGCTCCCTATTACAATAACATCACACACATAGCCTCGTGATCTACGTCACTATTAGAGGACTTACAACAACAGCTCAATTACCACAATCAACTACCCCTCGTAAGTAATTTACCAAGTACATTGAGATTCTACGCGTTCCTAGCGTGACAATTTACTTTCATGCGCTCCATTGCGCTATACATTATTTTAAGCCTAGCGTCTTCCAAAGAACTGATAAATTCCACATTAACAATTGATCCATATTTCAAATTTTACATTAATCCTTCCCCTTTACAATACTCGCTATATTTTAAGAACATGCATTAACACCATGTCTTTATACTGTACAGTACCCCAGGGGTACGCACCCCTTGGAGACCATCCCCCCATCATCTATTTAAATCTCCTAACTGGCAATCCTTGTAAAGCCAGACCAACATCTATCAATACCACAAGGACAGCTTGTCATTCTGGAAAGCTGGCCCAATCCTTGCATAACCACTACAAACATCGACACACTATTAACTAGGGCAGCTATGCCATCACAATGCTGACAGCATAGCGCCGAAGAATATAAAAGGGAGTCCTAAGGAGGTCAGAGGATCTCTCAATTATCAGTCTTACAGTGTGACGGCCGAAGGCTACGCTGGTATCATCAGGTGAGTGAGTCAGAACGTGTTCAGATCTCCTATAACTTTGTAACCTTACACCCAATTTGTATAGACCATTTAGGCACACATTGTAACATCACTACATCCCTTAAAAGGGGCTCACATATCCATCATTACTGACCAATAAACACTTGGTCAGTACTTTACACCTGCATTACTGTCTACACGTTTCTTTACGCCCTAACTCCCTTCCTGAACTCTCCGTCACTATTAGACGTGACTTATAGTAGCCAGCTACTTGCTAGTGCTAGCATCATCGTATTCCCGTACCGGCCTGACTGCCAGGAACGGCACGCGCCTTCTAGCTGACGCGTGCAAGTCTATTATCTAACCAGACAGCTGGACGACTACATAAGCCAGCGCGTTGACCTTACGCTAAGTCCATCCCCTAAAATACACCTAGATCTTTTATAAGAGCATCCCCTAGCACCCCAACACTAAAACAACACTCTACACTGGTCAGCTTGCCCGACTACGGGAAGCTGCCCCCTTTTAGACATTTCCTTCTAAATCAACACAATAACTCTTCCGTTTTAGATCCCGCTACCCCCAAATAAGGGATCTAAAACAGATGGTGGAGGCCGGGTACTACGCACAGTAGAACAGGACTCAACCAACGAGCCCTCGTAGTAAAAACGGCCCGTACCGAACGCAGCCAAGCAAATAGTGAAAAAAAATTTTCCCCAGACAAAAAAAACACCATTTTTGCTCCAAACTAGCTACACAGGGGAAATTCTTAGTAAACCAACCCCCCAGCCCCAGACAGAATCAAAGAGATACGAAAATACACTGTCAAACACGCACAGATTTTTTTATTTTTATTTTATTCGCATACACTTCAGTCAGAATGGCACCTCATGCAGAGATTGCAAGCCATACAGGCAGTAGGGGTACGCCAATATTATTAGCATTATTGTCCAGATGCCAGAGACACATACAAAGCCGGCAAACGCAAATACGGGCACTCCAAACAAAAATCGGGGCAATACAGGGCAAACAGCCATACACTCCGTCAGAGGGTAGGACAGCGCGATTAAGATGCGCACATAAGCACTTGAGGCACATACATGAACACCTCAATAGGATCCATATCCAAAGGCACGGAATACACGGCCAGTTGATCACCACACAGGGTCCCGTAATAAATAATGCAACCCTCGAGAGGTTGAGGGTGCACTACGCGACTTTACACGCTCAGTACAGGGAGTTAATTCGCGAGCAAGCGCTTCTCCAACTAGCGGCCACAAAACTATACAGAGCACAAGCACACTGATACAACAATTTGCCAACAGGCCATGAGCCTCAACAGGCAGTACGCCCAAATTTGGGGCGGACATAAGGAACTCCGGGCTCACTAGGCCATTTTTTGAGTTCATGGCAGGGCCACCAACCCAGCCGAGAGAGGACATAAGCGTGGATACGCTGACCCGGCAATTTGCGAGGATGTCCCTCTCGCCATGTACTGCCACACATGGGAAGGAGGTCACCATGGCTACAGTCCAGAAGACGGCCAGGTAAGACTCCAATACACTGCGGGGACAAGCTTACACCAATACACATCCCTTAGCTCCGGTTCAGAAGGCAATTTTGCCAAACCGAGCAGCAGACCCTAGGCCAATCCCCCCTGAACGGACGAACGAGAGGGAGTTGAAGCCAGGACTCTCAGACACACATAGCATGATAGGGAGACAACGGGACGTAACCACGTCATGGGCCGACGACGTAGAGCCCGCCCTACAGCACATTGAGCCTACACACACCCACACAGATAGGCAAACGCAATGGCAGGAGTCTGCCGTGGCCACAAGCCAGAAAGCGGTCAGGCTACACGCCACCACATTGCCAGGCCGGAGACAGGCAATTAAGCGGCCTATACCGCCAGTTCAAAGTGCAAGTTTGCTAGAACGAAGGCGAACACCGGCATTAGTACCCCAGGTGCGAATGCATAAGAGGGTGTTGCATTCAGTCCCTCAGCAGGCACGATACACGCATGCACATTGTGACCACGCACTCACACACGGTACACGGGGTACAGGAAAGGTGTTATTACCTACCCCACAAAACCACTCAGGCAAAAACACACACACCCCCGTAAACTCTACTAGGGTAGCGCAGAGCGCATTTAGGCCCTCGAAAACAGGCACACTCAAACCTACAGACACGCGCTACGGTGGAAGTAGGCCCAGGCGTACTTTGCTTCAAAATCCCCCGGAAAATGGCAAAGAAGCGCCTCAGTGGATTTCAGGGGCCTATAATCTCATAACAGGGCAGAACCCTTCACCTTTCCGAGCAAGGACGCTCGGACCGGAGTAACGACTTCCACTAGGGACACACATAAGGTCGTTTACACGGGGGAAATACGCCAATAAATACATACAGACTCACTAACATAAACGGTACATTTTTTTTACATCTATATGCAGTACAACATGGCTAGACCAAAAGTACATAATTCTAAATCCTTCTTGATTTTTATTGTGGGCACCTAGCATTTTTTTCTCAGGCCATCAATGGTTACGGAACATAGGGTCCATATTATAACTTGGATAACGTAAAGTGCTAATATCCAAAGCCAAGTAGAAGCCCATCAGGTGAGCTACGCGGCTTAAAGCCGGGAAGAGATATTCCGAACACAGCTTAAGCAACAAAATCACAGCATAGAGCTTAAGCGGGTCTTTCCAGGTAGAAATGACTAAGTGTTCTATGTTCCGGTCCAACAGTTTGATAGATTCTCTTGTGGCGGGCGAGAGCCCTCATTGTAACAAGAAGTAAGAATCTCAAACTATTTCCCAAAAGTGGTAGATTTCCCTGAGACGTAACTAGATTACTATAGTGCTAACGTCACCTACTAGGTGGATAGTACGATCAGGACCTATTTACCATTTTTAAGCATTTTTTTTCATAGTGTTTACGACACAATTTTGACAGACTATCGCCGTCGGGCAACCCGCTTTAATCAGCATAAGGCAGGGTGCAGGCGACATACAATATATCTTCTATACCTTTTCAAAGTGCTCTCCTAATACGGAGCGGGGCAGAGCTCATTTTTTTTTCTTCTCTGCCTCAGTCATTAGGCCCGATGAAGGAAAAATTGGCCAAGTTGAACTATATATATCGCATACATAGGCATACGTGACACGTTACACTGCCTGTAATATGACTTTTTTTTCTCATTTCCACAACAACACGCAAGCTAAAACGCTAACGCACCGTAGGATGAAAATCCCAGACTTTGGGAAACCCTGCATATTTTTGGAAATCACACAATCAATTTACATTGCCACATGACAGTAAAACACTACTAAAAGAAAAGGAAATGATCCCGCTGGCAGACGTGGAAAGAAGGCCAAGAAATAGCCTTCAAACCTCACTGACCGAACCGGGATACGATCCTAACACTACCAAACTGTCCCGGAGACACAACCTGAATAGGGCCAGAAACAATTACTCTGGGTAAAAGACGGTCTCCAAACCCGCAACCTTCTGAATACCAGGAACATAAGGTCGGGTAGCTATCCAGTTCTAGGATAAGAAAAGTAGGAAGCTAAAATAGATTGGGACAGTTCCACTAACAGATGGTCATAAATGAATAACAACAAAATCACCTCCGGCACACAGTCACCAAACAGGCGACTAGCGGCCCGGAGACACTCGTGTATAACGACATTTTGAACAATGGATAGGAATATACTTGACCCACGTTACAAGTAACACAAAATTTGGGGACACAAATGTAAGTAGTGAAAGGTTCTTTTACAGTGCGGCCAATGCATGTGAGACTTTCGAAGTGAAATGCCATGGCCTGTGGTTTGGATTCCACGTAAAACTGAAGTCCCGTGGCTCATGATCTACAGATTAACGGTCATGTTAAACTACAGGTTTCCTTCTTTTTTTTTTACAATGCGAAAAGCACTACTCACAGTCACAGAGAGCAAGCCGATTAGACACACACGTGCCGGACATACAGCATTATCGAAACAAGTGAGCACGCATGACATTGTAATTCAATACCGCTACACTCAGCGATAACGCACGTCTCATGAATAACCTGCACGCTCACAGACAGCAATATACTAGCAGCTCTCAATGCAGAACACACACCATCATTTAAGCCAAGTCTAGAACCCCACAAATCCTCAAATTACACTACGAGGAGAAATCAAAAACATACAAACTCTGCCCAGGTATGCGTACTTTCATTTGCGCATTGCACATACACGGGGAACTTGCCATACTATGGACGGCACAAATACCGTCGTAACAAGCCTTTACAGCACCCCGGGTCCGAACCCATGATCACACACCGCCCTCGTACCAAAAACTAACTAGCCAACGGTATTTTTGGTACGAGAAACACAATCAAAATACTTACAAGGAGTGCACAAAACATGAACAACGCAGACATATAACACAGAGAATGACATGAGGTCACGGGTTCAAATCCCAGCGAAAATCGGACACCAGGAAAACAGCTATCCAGGCTTCCAATCACACTGAAATTAGCCCATACAACCACACAACCAGGGAATACCACATTTCCTCCCGCCAAAAACCGGGCATAAAATCTCAAATTACACCAGACATAGAAAATACATTTCCCAGACACAGGCATAGAAATTTCATAAGACAAAGGTCTTACGGAATAGTGACCACACAATAGTATTAGCAATTAGGGCGGATTGCCACATTAAGCCGGCAGGAATTTAGAACAATAACAACATGGCATACGTGCAAGAAGGCACATGGCGACAGCTGACATACATAACGTCCGAGCCATTACACATACAAACTGCTGACTGGCTGACTTCGCCACATTGCAATACCGCTGGTGACAAGACACTATTGTTTATCGGCATTGACCATGAAATTACGAACGCAAAACAATTATAACACCATACATTTTTTTTAACACTGCAAAAGCATTTAGCAATGGACAAGACGTGACAGAGCGGAACTTATCTTGGGCCCATAGGAGCACGTTCGCAAAGACGTTGACAGGCCACGGGCACCTCCTGCCCATACACGCGATACATATTACGACTTAGCCTGTAACAGACCAACCGTCCGCGTGGCGTAGCGGAACATAGGCACACACACACGCGCTCACTAACTAGAAGCGAACACAGACAGGGGCTCCGAGGAAACAAGACCCCCCCAATAACTTCTTTTCGCGATTCTATCCCTAAAATAAATCATTCCAGGCGATTAGGACATGGCCAGTCGCACTACGACCACTGGCCACATTCACACTACAAATGGCAGACCAGATTAGGTCGTGAAGCTTTACTATCCCAAGGCGCGGATAGAAAGCCAACATGGACCAAGGGAGGATGACAGGAGAACAGGCTACCAGCGTACCACCTTACTCCCTTCCAATAACCTTCTCACGTCCAACATAACCAACGCAGACACATGAACACGACCAAAACAGCTACACTACATTACAGAGTATACACAAGGGGTTGATAGACTTCATGCGTCTAAAGAGAAGGCCTACTACGCCTTGGATCACGATGCTACCACATGAGTATTAGGGGTGGGTCGGCAAACATTAAATAAGCATAATGCGCATCTCCAAATGAGAGATGAGGCCACAATTATATATGTTAACCATTCTTTGTTAATTAGATACTCCCGCATGACAGGGATATATTATTATCACGCCTCAGCATACACCTATCCTTATATGAGTGCAGATGCCTCATATCCAGATACCTGCATGAGTATACCATCCATTCACCAGGGGTATTACTATCAAACCTGCATGGAATTTTCATATTTTTGCAATCCCGGGAATTACCTGCCCCAATCCACTCATTGTAGGAGCAATCCTAGTAGCATTACCGGCTCAAGGCCACCATTTATTTGAGCCCAAAGATGCACAACCTCTTCCTACCATACTTTAAGCCCACTCTACAAATAACTACCCCCAGATCCTAATAACAGGGTACCTGACATCACAGACCCTACTAACACCTCCATGAAGGGTTAACAGAGTATTATCGCTGGAAAGCTGACGTAGCAATGGTAGACCAGAAGTAGTCTATGTACTTAGAAGCTCTACAACCCCACAACACTTGAAATATTTTACATTTTACATTTTTAAATCATTTACAAAGGTTACGCCCATATTTTTTTAAAGGTAAAGGAATCTGTAACACTCTGATTGATGATAGCGGCACAAGCCGAAGGCCAGAGGCACCACACTGGAGCAGAGCTGGGGAAGGTGACGTGGACCCTTACCCCAGTTGGCTCAACAGCTCAGTGACCTTACTTAACTCCACGACCAGACCAAACAGACGAACCACGTAAGGTTGAGGCACTCGCGGCCTGGCACGGGCAAACGTCAAGATCTAGGGGTGCATCTAGCCTATCCCCCTTGTCGGAGACAGTTACACCCACTATGTGCCACGGTCGTCGAAGCCATGACCAGCAGGGAAGTCTTTCCGAGGATGGTGGGAGAAATAGCTCACTCCGCGCCGGACTCAGGGGATGACCCTAGAGACGACCCCATTATGACTAGACTTCTAGTTAAATTTAAGTAGGTAGGGCTTCTATAGCGGGAAGCAAGACTCCTGTGCGTTGGAGTGAAATGTTACTGCGAAAAACATAATACTGCGGCCGATAAAGGCAAAATGAAATATTAATGCGAAAAGCATACCACTGCGGCCGATAAAGGCGAAGAGATTCGTATACTGCGAAAAGCAGACTACGATTGCCGATGAAGGCGAAGATAATATTATGCCATTGGACGATGTCCAATGCCCACATAAATGGCGACGCATCGGGCAACCAGAGGGCATTAAATAGACATGCAACGAGCTGTCTACAGGGGTTACAGTGGGCAGACCCAACTACGACTACTTACGCAAAGGCAACGGTAACGAACTGATAAATACAGCGGGCGAAACGGTTTGCTCAGGGGCACCGTAAGCCGCCTGCGACTAGGTTAATACTAGTTCATAAGCGTCGACATCTAGAATTAAGGGAACGGAATCCAGCGATCCTAGAGACAACCGGTGTTTCTAGGACTCGTGCGGGTGGTGTCCTGAGGAAGTAAATTGCCTCAGGCGATCGTTCTGGTCCAAATTTAGCTATAAGACGGTTGCATTTGACACGCAACCTAGGATTAAGCAAATTTATTAACCGCTGTTGCCAGGTAATGGCACAGCACTTTTCGGCATTAGAGTAAGGCCATCTTTTCGGCTTAGTCATAGCAGCCATTTTTTTTTACCATAAGTAAGGTAAATAGTATTAAGCCGTTCGGCTCCTGATGACCGCCCAACCCGTCATCAGGGTAAGTCCGACAATACACTATAATATAGGATAATATATAATATAGTACAATAGGCATAATCAAAGTGGAATATATCGGCACCCGGTAACCACAATTCCGCTACCGGGGTAAGACCAACTACATATTATTTACGGCATTACGGCACCGTATAGGGTAAGCCCGGCCATGCAGCAAATTAACATTAATCATGCTATTTTTTTTTCAGAGAAAGAAGAGCTTCAGCCAGTAAAAACAGTGACACAGGAAGCGACATAGAGAATATGTCATAGTTATATGTTTTTTTCTAAACCTCGCCATTTTTTCACAGGCATCGTCACCAGATACAGGAAACTGGTGACAGGAATTTCACTACCATATAGCAGTGTCATATTATTTACGGCATGCCATGATTGTGTACTATTTTTTTTAATTTTATATACGTCAACTTGCACTAATCCCAACACACTCTCACACACTCACCACATTTTTCTTTTTCAGCTACACACTCCAAAAAAATCTGCACAGCAGGACTGGTGCCTGTGGGGTACCAGGCTTGCTGGCAGATCAACTAAATAGAAACACATAAAGCGTCAAAATGCGACGCAGATTACGACAATGAGGGCGCAACCGATTTGTGGCAGCGACTCTCATTGTCAAGTGTGAAAGCATTCACCCACAGAGGATGCTTCACAGATTAAGTATTAAGAATACATGCAAGCGGTACGACCACTATACCGTACCAGGTAGTGGCCGTGAAGGATTAGCCGTGAGACGGCGCGTACGAACAAACGAGTAGCGTGCACGCGAGGTACCTCACAAAAACTAGAATTATAAGGGATTAGCGCGCTTAAGTTAGACATAAGACCACTGTAATTCATAATTTTTAAGGATAAACTTCATACAAATTATTCCACTAGACATAAGGTCATTGTAATTCATAATTTTTAAGGATAAACTTCATACAAATTATTCCACTAGTCATAAGGTCATTGTAATTCATAATCTTCAAGGGTAAATTTCACACACATTCATGCGCCCACGGGCAATTATTCCACTGGAAAGCGACAGTATTCCTAAATGTCAGAATCGCAACATAGTACATTAAACACTATATATTTTTGTTTGTTTATCAAGATTCCATGTACACAATGTCTGTGATTTGTTTTCTTTCAATTTTCTTTCTTCTAACTTCCCCATTTGTCAGGGTGTTCCGTTTTATCCCAAACCAATAAATGTCTTTTCAATATTTCCCTTAAATTATATCCTGGAACACCCATTTTTCTATTTTCTTCTACCTTTCTTATTGCAGGGAGCACTTTTTCCCTAAGATAGGGCGGACGACGCAATCATCCGTTCGGCCCTGGGTTTTTTTCCTCCCTGCATAACAATGTATCAGCAGCACCATGCATTTTTTTTCTCTCCATCAAACTTCCAAAATGCCAATGTCAATTTCTGTTGCAATGTTTTTATGCAAATGTCAATTTCTGTTGCAATATTTTTATGCAAATGTCAATTTCTGTTGCAATATTTTTATGCCAATGGCAACGTTATGTACATATGTATATCCCATAACCCTCCCCTCTGAACACGAGCTGATCTCACGCACACACATCAGCACGACATCACGACGACGAGGAAGACATCTACAGAAGATACGAGGGGACTTCAAAAACAACCACATCGACTACATCTATACCATCAGCATCCCAACCCCAAGTTCCGTTCCCGTTCGCGGGGACGCGAACTAAATAGGGAAAGAGGCTTGTACAGTACCCCAGGGGTACGCACCCCTTGGAGACCATCCCCCCATCATCTATTTAAATCTCCTAACTGGCAATCCTTGTAAAGCCAGACCAACATCTATCAATACCACAAGGACAGCTTGTCATTCTGGAAAGCTGGCCCAATCCTTGCATAACCACTACAAACATCGACACACTATTAACTAGGGCAGCTATGCCATCACAATGCTGACAGCATAGCGCCGAAGAATATAAAAGGGAGTCCTAAGGAGGTCAGAGGATCTCTCAATTATCAGTCTTACAGTGTGACGGCCGAAGGCTACGCTGGTATCATCAGGTGGTGAGTCAGAACGTGTTCAGATCTCCTATAACTTTGTAACCTTACACCCAATTTGTATAGACCATTTAGGCACACATTGTAACATCACTACATCCCTTAAAAGGGGCTCACATATCCATCATTACTGACCAATAAACACTTGGTCAGTACTTTACACCTGCATTACTGTCTACACGTTTCTTTACGCCCTAACTCCCTTCCTGAACTCTCCGTCACTATTAGACGTGACTTATAGTAGCCAGCTACTTGCTAGTGCTAGCATCATCGTATTCCCGTACCGGCCTGACTGCCAGGAACGGCACGCGCCTTCTAGCTGACGCGTGCAAGTCTATTATCTAACCAGACAGCTGGACGACTACATAAGCCAGCGCGTTGACCTTACGCTAAGTCCATCCCCTAAAATACACCTAGATCTTTTATAAGAGCATCCCCTAGCACCCCAACACTAAAACAACACTCTACACTGGTCAGCTTGCCCGACTACGGGAAGCTGCCCCCTTTTAGACATTTCCTTCTAAATCAACACAATAACTCTTCCGTTTTAGATCCCGCTACCCCCAAATAAGGGATCTAAAACAATACTTTTATTTAGGCTCAAACGCTCTTAATTTCATATCATTCAATTTAATCTTTATTTATATTTCTTTTCATTGTTATTATTATTATTATTATTATTATTATTATTATTATTATTATTTATATATTCATATCATGTCTTCATACCTTACAAAAGCTCAAAAGCTATTTCTTTCATATAATTCAAATTTATCTTTATTTATATATCTTTCATGACGATTATTATTATTACGCTTGCTTTTACAGTATTTGTCAAATACACTGACATTTTATTTCATACATTTCCTCTACAGGATTTCACATAATTATTTATAATTTCTCAAATTTTATTCGTTCAGACCGCGCTCTTATTCTGTTATTTGTTAATTAGAAATATCCCTCTATCTCAAACTCCGGTGGATTGTACACAAACACTTTCCCAACACAAACATAATGAAAATCTTTACTCACATGTTATAGGTCTTCCTGACCTTTCTTCTCTTGCGATGGGTCATTTTTGCCCACTATTTTGGAATTACGCCATCTTGTACAAATTCATTTCATGTACAGACATATCTTGACACACATTTAACTCGTTTACATTTAACACTGATAACATTTTTAAAATACACTGGTGTAGTCGTTTAGAATACACAATAAAAACACTGAAAATATTACTTTTAACACGAATCTTGATATATTTACACTTCACAGATCCTAGTCACTAAGGCTGCTATTAAGCCTTCACACGTGATTTCTTGACCTCCCGTCTCCAAGGGTGAAATTTAGTAAATGTCGGCTTCCTATCCTGTCAGAATGTGAAAGTCTCGAACCACCTACTTCTTCCCTGGAATAATTCTCCTTCAAATCCCGTTCCTGACGATCTGCTATTTTCTCTGGCTCGAACGGCTCCCTTTTAGACCCTATTGGTTGGTCTAGCGAAAGTCTATTCCGTCCGCGGTCCCCCAGAAAATCTATTGGTGACCTATTGATTTCTAGCAACTAATACTCCTCGTAACTTAATGCTTTTTGAATAGTTCATCTGCTTTCTTGAAGCAATGTCTAAAGTTTCCTTCTCCTTTCTGCTTATTCGGTTCTCGAATTCCTATCTCTCAGGAATACCTTGCGAACCTCGTTCTGTCCGCCCCTACACGGGTTCTTTACAGTTGATAAAATGTTTATCTCGCTGTTACGTTACTTCAATACGTTATGATACTTTTGGTCGTCTAATTTAAGACCTATCGCCCTGAGTTCTAAGTTCGCAGCCTGCTTTGACTGTATTTACTGAAGTTTTCACTGTAAACTTTATATTATCGGAACTAAATCCTGTAACTAGGATTTTACTAATTCTCCACACGGCGATACTGTAATACGACTTCTTGGCTACTCTTTGTGGATGCACGTTGGTTATATATACCGCGACGCTCTGGGCTGTCGGATAATGTCTATGCGGTGATACAGCGTTTCCCCTCGATGAATACTTGTAGAGTCTTCGGCGTGATGTAGCACTATAACGCCCCCTGGGCTATCGGAAACTAGCTGATGTGATGTAGCCTCTCCCCTCAAGGGGTACTGGTAAACTGCATTCGATGTGTTACAGCGTGACGCCCCCTCACGAGCTGTCGGAATAACTGCATGATTGGTCTGGCTTGGCCTGGACTTTTATACTATTTAGTCAAAAATAAATAAAATCCTAGACCTTTTCGTGACCAACTTTTGAAATAATTGTCGCACAATTATAAAAATTATATCTCCAGAAAGCTCGTCTTCCAAACGTAAAATGATCTTCCTGCGCATGAAAATCGATCGTGCATTTCTGAGATATTAAATAATTTTTAGTCTTCAGCTGTGTGGGTGTTGCTGTTGATTTTTTAAATTCCCCACTCCTCGGGTCTCAGTAATTCCCCGATGACGTGTGCTGCGTTTGCACTTCTCTCCTGGGCAATTATTAAAAGCTTTTTCTCTACACAAAAATCTCTAATCCGAAATGATTCACAGTACTGTATCTATTTACTTACTTTTATTCCTGCAAATGGGTTAAATTTAATTATTCTTCTTCTGGCACAGTTGCGCTGTTGCCGTTTTAATGCAACGTAAGAGCGATTTCCGAGTCGTGTTTCTCTGTCATACAGTCGAAACTTTCCACTCAATCTATTTATACTCATGACTGGTTCTTTATTAATGAGTCAGGCGTGATCTCATTTCTCGGCCACCTGGGTCTAACTTCTTACACAACGTTATGCTAGCATCCCTTGCATGAAATCTTTCTATGTCCCATTTAAGACTGTATATTTCTTTCCTTCCTTCTTACAAATATACATGGATTCGACCTCCTTTGAGCCAATGGTACATGGGTTCATCACCTATAAACTGATTAGACATTTCGATAACAACGACTGAATATATGCGTTTGCATTTGAAGGTGAGAGAGCAAGATTAAAACCGGGCGCTGTTCCATCGCTTTTTCCGTGGACCACGAACACGACAAAAAAAAGGAAGAGGCCATACACAAGAAAATTGCCGGATTGCCACGATAAGCCTACAATATCGGAATATGTGGAAATCATCTCCATTGAAGTACGGGAAGAAATCGTCAATATACACGAAGAAGTGAATGTAACATTTGTGACTCAATACTCGGACAAATACTTCAAGAATAAATGTCACAAAATTAAGTCACAAACGTACTATGGCTGGTTTCTTGAATTCAGAATTAATCGTCAACTTCCATCTGCCCGATGGAGAATGTGGTAGCGACTGACTTCTACATTCTTGAGACATAGTCAGATGAATGGAAAAAGTTCGTGGCCCTAAAGCAGGGATTCTCAAACATTTTAAAAATTGTACCCCCAAGTCGTTTCCAAGGGGTATGGGAACGATTCTTATTGAGAAATTGTGAAAATCACATAAGAACCAAACGTTGCAATGAATTTTCGAGGTATACATTACCGGTATCAACTTTCTTTGATTATGTTTACCATAAAACACGACAGTTTTATGTAAGCTATCAACATAAGAAGAGACATGAATCGAAGTCTATAAGCAAGGGGAGCAAGTGAATATTTAAATCTATGTTTATGATTTAAGTCTTATGGAAATATATTTATCAATATAGGCCAAGGTACTGTACCCATCTGACGTCATGTGGAGAACATGTGTTCACATCCCGACTGGCTCTGTCCTTTCAGGGTGTGGTGTGTCTCCCCACAGTGAAAACACATATTCAGGATCCGAATACTACCAGGTACTACTCTACAAGGAAGGGTAAACAACTTCCTACAAATAATATTTAATTTTAAATCATGGCTTATCATACAACAATTACAACATCCAATTACATTTAAATTACCCCACAAACAACAAAATACACTTTGGATCGCACAGATGATAATGGCAAAGGGACATTGAATGCTATTCTAGATTATCTGTGGTCCGCAGCTGAGATCGTAATCCGACCTCACCAGGCATACTGCCACATCTCTTCTTGTGAGTCTCTGAGTCTATCAATGGTGTTGCAATACACCCTACTCTGCACTTCACTAAACTGTTCATTTATGGGAATGCATTTTCTGTCATCTGACAAATGTTCATATTTTATGCACACTCTTGAACAATAAAATAATAATCAAAATGAATCAAATAAACATGACATCAATATTTTACACAAATAGCACTTCTATATTATTTACGTTACAGTAATTATTTGCTTGAATATCCATAGTGCTTATGGAATATTTACTTTATATCATGTTTCAACAATGCATTAGCCATTGTTGCGATAGGTTACTTGTACAACAATGTACTTTAATTTCTGTGTATTTTATCCTTTCTCCGCCCTCTCCACAAACGCTAACAATAGTACATTCCTACTCTACATAACCAATGCTAGTCCGCCATAACGATACTATACGTCTCTAAGTCGTTCAAGATATAAGTCGATTTATAATTATGTTTGCATCAAATCCAAATTCGCAGTACCCGTATGCAAATATGCATCTCAACTGGGTTTTAAACTTCAAATAATGTGTCAGTCGCTTTTAGCGCAGTTAGTGTCCAGAACAGCTAACTTTGCTAAATATTACTCGATTTCAGCAATTAAAAGATGGATATGACATCCTTATAATGCTAAGAATTGATTTCTGCAGTCAAAATAAACAATTTCTTATTAATTAATATGCCAGACCATGATATCGCAGTCTCCAGTACACTTTACAATGGGGTCAGTCATAAAACTACCACCCTCAGTGAATACAATAGCTTAATGGTTTGGGTCGCTAGGAACCCCCTGCTGTCTGGCACGCCCTCGTCGTCCAGCCTCTTCCCCTGCTGTGCCATTACTTGTTCACACACACCGGCCTGATTTTACAATTTCACTCTGATTCTGTGTTTAGTTTAAGGCGAAACTATTCATCATATGAACTGGATATCCAAATATTTAACATCCTATCGATAGGGTAACATTAATTGGCTCCACTGTAGCTCAATAACATAATATAGCAAAGGAATGGGTTTTGCTAGGCACGGAAGTCATGGGGAACTGCATACGGCTTTTAATGGCGTGGTTTAGGGTCTTATGGCTTGCCACTTTCACGCACAAAGTCTCGGTAAGGCGTCCACGACCCTTCCGTACAAATAGATTCTCGCATCGCAGTGCGGATCATTACAATGGAGTAGCTAATTGAGTTGGCAAACGTTAATCCTCAATTGCCCTCACCAAGCTGGTATGGTAGCCCAGACACCTGTCTGTCTCCATCCGCGCTCGTCAATACAATGGTATGCCCCATGGCTATACATCAATACAAACCTTCGTAGAATAGCTCGCATGGTCCTGACAGTGTCCTAGAAACGTTCCTTGCATTAATTTACTTAATCATCTTGATTTTACTCTTAATCTGCTCGCATATCAGCGGCACAAATACTAGCTCTGTTGGTATACCGCAGATATTATGACGTTTCTAGTTTCCCTTCTATCTGGCGTGTTTACTGATTTTCTCTATCATTACTCATCCATTATTGGTCTTTGTTTTACTGGCATTACTACTGGCTTTCCATTACCACAGTTACATTTATTACATTTTATCATTTATAACTTTAATTGCTGACACATTATATCATTCTTACATATAATCTTTACCTTTGTAATTACCTGGGATCTGATACAACTTTTATCACTTCATGCAAACATGCTGAATATTTCATTACTTCGACTTTCTTGCTTATAAAGTTACTGTTTAACTTTAATATTAGACTTATTTTGGTCTTACGCGAAACAGCTGTAAGCCAAATCATTCTCAGATTGCAAATGCTTCTACATCAAACAACGAGGAATGAAATCTCGTATAAATATTACTTCAAAATACCTATTTTGACATGACTTTCGACTTAGACGTATCGAATCGCTAGCTTTCTACATTATATCACTGGAATTTGTACTCACATTGGTCTGGCGGTCGACTCCTATGATGCCACATTTTACCCACCAACGTGGTGCTTACTGATGCATCATGATGGATATGTTATATTCCTTTTGTGGACACAATACACTTTTCACTTCGGTAAAACACATTTTCAATTTACCGTATTTACACATCTTCTTGCTACATTTCACCAGACAATACATTATTTTTAACACTGACATACATTAAATTTTATATTACATACACTTTTTCACACGATTTGTTTCATACACTTCACAATTTCGTAATAACAGAGCTGCAGGTGACGCGATTTCCGACATCAAACTTCAATGGAAGTCTCTATCAACCGCTATCCTGGCTAACCCTCGTTCAAACCGCTGCTAGTGTGAATGTTCCTCCCACTTCTACTCAGTGTCTTTGTCTGTCGTGGCATAATATCACAGTAACTGTGACCTGGTTCCCATCCCATGATCTATCATAATGGATATAGTGTGACCATTGTTGATTACTAGATCATGACTTGCGCGCTTTCCCAAATTACCCATGTGACGGTGTAATTTACTGTTCAATACCACTTTACTATTTACTGCGCGGATTGATAACTATCAGCTTTACTTGGCTTTTATTTTATTATTACGGCGTCTACGCACTCGTAATCTCGTCCCATCAGTCCAGTACTGACGAACATATTCCTGACTAAAATACTTCTATAGACCTTACACATCAAAATGTTCCTGTACGCACTTGTACATTACTTATAATTGCGCGGTCTAAGCTCTTCATGTTGACTTTCCATAATACTTTACACTTGTAGTTGCGCGGTCTTTGTTCATATTTCTGAGCGGACGGACAGCACCTTCCCCGTTTGAGTGCTCCAAGTTGACTGACTTCTTCATGTCTCCATGCTCTATTTAAGACTTTCTTCTCGAAACATAGTTGTCTCAAATTCACGGACCGACCTTTCCTTTAAAACTGCAGTCCGCAGGGCTGTAACTGCCTTCATCTGGTCCAATTTCTCACGGAGGTTCCATTTCCAGTCTCGTGCCTGTGATTTGATCGTTCAATTAATTAATATTAATTGATCTTGGTGATGGCGTGGGCACGCTACCTCCGGGATTCCCCTTCTGTGCCTTACGCCAATGGTCAAACATCCGCATTTATACGTTCTCCGTCCATGAAATGCTTAATCTGCTCCAATAAGCATACTTCTTGGGCTCATAATTATTCTCTCCGGATTTTATTCATCTTGGTGTTGATTTCAACTCTCTGGGATGCCTGGTTTTGATGTAATCAATTAATTTTATGCGGCGTCCTTCCCTTCCCACTCTTTCTTCCTTATGTCTCGGTGGATCCAACAGAAATTAGTCTCTGTCTTGGTTCCACCTTGCAGACGTAAAGAGTCCCTAGGCGCCAGCTGACACGCCTCCATTGACTTTGCTAATTTGTCAAATGTCAGTCTTGCCTCGAATCTGTACTTTCTTAGCTCAAATACTGTATCTTACAGTGGTATGGAGATCTTTTATTTTACAATATTGCTTATAATTCCTGTACACAATCTGGAATTAAGCTGAAAGTTCATGAATAGTCTTATATTATGTGGTTCTTGGTTACCACGAGGATTTTCCCCCTCAAAGACGCTTGGTTCGATACCCCGAAAAATCCTATGCGTGAATTTTCCTCTCTGGAGCATCAGGTTCGACGCCAGTCAGCACAAGTACCATGGGTACAGTACTCAAGTAATTGTAATCTTTAGAAGAAAGCATGATGAATAATAAAGCGTGTTAGAATTTTGTTATTACCGCAGTATTAATTCTTCCTTCCTCCCGCTAGTTTTAGTGCCTCTGGTCCGTAGCTCATTTTGCAGATGTTTAACGCTTAAACGCTGAAAATCGTCCATGATACATTAGGGTGTATACCTATGGAATTCATTAATATAGTCTTGGAGTAAAATTAGAGAAGATATAATTTACTTTAGCTTAGAAATCTCTGTCACAATCAACACATTTCTCGCAGCTGACTGGGAGAAACATAAGACGATCGCCTAGCGCTTACCCAGTACTACACGAGCACTATCTGGCGCGAACTTTCTCCGGCAACATCCCTATTATAAGTAATTCAGTTTGAGATGCTGACTGTTCCAGGCGGAGCAGTAGCGGTAGAAATGTATGTAGGAAGAATAGTAGAAGCGAGAGTATACTTCCCCTCTAGCGCATCACACGGCACAGTTATTTGCAATCATTTTATAGCAAACACTGATAATTGTGATAACAGCGAGCATCTACTGTACCGCATACGCCTGTTTCGTCTTAATCAGTTTACGCATCCTCTCCTGCTGCCTACTCCGCTTCTACCACCGGCCAAACCACCACACACAGCCATAACCACATTTTGTTTAGAAGTTTCGTAACACTTTTACAAAGTGAGTGTGGGTTAGGGCCAGCAATCTAAATTTTCCAGTGTACATTGACTCAACGACTTGTTCGTTTTTGAATGATAATGGTTTTTTGTTTTTCCGTAATTTTTGTTTATTCTTATATTTTATTTTTTTAAATTTTAGGTCTTTTCAAATTTAGGTGTCCACCTGTAAATTTTAAATTCAATTCCAAATTTGTATTCTTTAATCTGTGTTAAGAGGGGCAGATGACCTCGTAGTTCTAACACTTTTACAGTAATGTATCTCTTTGAAACAGCACTTTCCAGATATGGTGCTTGTAGGCCTACAGTCTGTCTTTTATTCCTTCAGAGATGTGTGTCCTGATATTCGTTAAAAGTATTTCAGGTGCACCTGTACATATCACCATAGAGGACCATATGTGACTTGCGGATCCTGGTTTGAAGGCTCCTGCAGTAACAACTAGTGGGTGGCAAGAGGAAGCCTATAATTCACTGCTCCGTCTTACGCACGCACCCTGGGTGCTAATTGGTTTAGCAGAGTCTCGTCCCTCGATAAGAAGCCAAGTGCAAAGTGGAAGCCGTAAGACGTCCTAACCTGAGGGCATTCCTCGGCTCGCGTTTCAGAACACCGAGGATGAGGTGTAATATGTGTATTGTCTGTTCTTGTTTTAGGGATTTGGGATATCTTGGTGATCAGCCCCGTGCGTGTTTAATTTGACAACCTGTATCTTTGGGGTGACTATCATTATTTGGGCGTGGGATTGAGGTACAGTAGGTGCTCAAGGATTTGAAATAAAGGTATTATCCCGGATTTCACCTGAGAGGAGTGTGGTAAACCTCGAAGGAAACCTACCCTCAGGATGTTTAATATCAGCGCCTGGATTCGAACATTCGATCTCCAGACTAGCAACTCACCCTTGCAATCGTGTTGCAGGACTCAACGTACACGACTACGCTGCAGGATTCTAGTTTAGAGCCCTTCAAACTACCACAAGCAAGGGACAAGTAGTCGAGTCAATGTTTATTTTTTGTATAGGGACCAGATGGCCTCAACCTTTGACCCCTTAACCCTTTATGGGATAGTGGTCTCTATATTAACCACCTGTCATAAGGACAGTTTATGCTTTCAAAGATGCTGATAGTTGAATCTTTCAGCCAAATTTCGGATAATTTTCATGCCGAAGTGCTATAATCTCTAAAAATCAAGTACAGGGTCTTTATTTTTGCTTGGCAAGGACATTCTCGCTCATGCGCTCCGCCAGTGACAGCTCAGTTCCCGGCACCGCGCGCGCTTATGTACGACAGGATACGGCGCTTAAAATCAGTATCATGCATTTTTTTACTCACCATGCTTACAGTAGATGCTGAAAATGTTCCCCACGAAACTTTTGATGTAAAAAGTTTGTTTGGACTTTCAGCAAACGTTTGAACTCACGAATACTATAGGTCATTGCTATGGAAATGAAGTTAACCTATGGGTGAAAATACGCGTGTGGAGGTCTACTTAAGCCAAACTGCTTCTGAAACCCAATTTAAAAGCTCATCAGTTCAGTCGCCTGACAAAACTTTTAGATATTTAGATTTGTTCTATGGATCTTGGGGACATCAGCTTCTATTGTACCTAGTTTTAAGTTTCTGGAATACCTGGCAGTGTTGCATTAATCCATGTCTAATTTCATTTTTGTATTTATTATACATCGTTACACCACGATACTACCTCCTTAATATCTCGGAAATTTTCCTCAACACTTCCTCGGGGTTTGATGCTAAAAGTTAGTTTGGACTTTCAGCAATTGTTTTTTCTCACGAAAACTATGGGCCATCGCTTTGGATAACAATTTGGTTGGTTTGTTCCTTAGTTTAGGAGCTGCGACAACGGGGTCATGTAGCCCCGTGTACTTTGGGTGTGTGTAGAATTTGTATGGCAACCGGTGTTAATTGTGATGGCTGTATTAGTGTGTGTTATCTGTAATTCGGGCAGAAGGACTGCAGACGATTAATTTTTCCAAGTAGTTCCTACTTTTGCAACCAAATGCTACCAACCACGACGCCTAATTGCGGGCGTGGCTACTAAATGCCATCGCAGTCAGCACCTGGCGGCGAACGTTGGAATTAATATAGCGTTATCAAACTAACCTACAAATTTTAGCTTCCACAAGTGTAGTTAGCGGAAGGTTTTTTCATGCCATAAATCTATGACATGGGACCGCCGGCTTTACTTCCCCTCCGATGGAAGGCATACTGAGGGATTTTGAACGCCCTTAAAAATCCGACGACTTCGGCCGGGTCTGAACTCGCGATCTTGGGCGTAGAAGCTCAGCATGCTACCAACTATGCCACCGAAGCCGCTAAAAATCAAGTTAACCTATGGGTGAAAATACGCCTGCGTACTGTGCCCGTCTGTACACCTGGAGTGAACAGACAACCACATGCGAGGTAGCAGTAAATACAGTGTTAGCATGAGATCTCTCTCGGGGCGTTCTGGGCTTGGGCTGTAATTACTATACACTGTACTCGTGCTCCCCGTAAAGGAAAAGGAAAGACGTCACGACATATAACAGGAAATAAAAGACATATCTCATAACAAACCAATTCACCAAATAAAATTTATTCAATAAATAACTGCCTGCTGGCAGAAGCAAAACAATAGCACACGCATTCCCTATCAGATTTTATGCCTCTCAAAATAAAAATAAATCATAGTCTTATTTAAGATTGTCCGTTGGTCTAGACTATGTTTATAAATCACACTTTAATTTGTTAATCTATACAATTCGAGAAGACATAAAGTTATATTTAAATTTACCCTATTATGTTGCAATGTTAAATAATTCTATTCACTTATTTACAATTAATCATGACACTAGCATGGATTAGTTTCACATTCGATTCTTGATTCTCTTATGAAATGACACAATTCTTAACGCAGTTTGTTTAAATGCATCATAGTGACTATTATTGGGCACAGTAGTTAAATTTTTACAGCAGAACATTGATAACAATAATAATAACCAGTATTGGTTTCGTTGGAGTTAGCTTTGAATATACTTTCATAAATTTCAGGATCTAATGCACTGAACATGAATTCAGATGGCCACAATAAAAATTGGCATGACAACATTGCTTGTAATAAATCAATAATTTGAGCTGATAATATCTCAGAGGAAATCTTTAGGATTTGGAACACATTGAAGCATTATGGGACAGGATCTACTCCCGCAACTCCCATTTTATTTCCTATTAAAAGCATACAGCTTTCTGTGGATCAGGATACGACTCCCGCAACATCCACTCAACACGAGGATCAACGCATCATTTAACTACTTTCACAAAATGCATTGGCACTGAATAACATCAATTAAGCTTCATTTATCAATACCCAATAAGATAACAGATCGTAAGCTCTCAAATTTATATGAACAATTAATTGTTCAATCATTATCCAACACTTTTATCATAGTCTTTCATGTTTATCATTCTTAAGGAATATTACTTCCATAGCTATTCATAGAATTCAGTATTCATCAATATTAATTCATAGAAATATCTATTATTATTATTATTAGAAAAATATATTCTGTCATGCAGAAGAAAAATTATTAATGCATATTCTGTGTCGTAAATCTGCTGCGTTATGAATGGCGTAAGATTTCCCATATTATTTACTGCAATATAAAATGAAACATTGAGGAGTGCGCTTCAGCTGCAAGTCTAAATTGACTACAAGGAAAAATTACTCCTAAAAATATGCAACCATTCTAACTATAAAGGCGTTTCTTAATAATAGAGAAAGTGAATTGGTTTATCGGAACGGCTGAAAATTCATGGCTCTAGAAAAGATTTAGGCTTTTCGGAAGTCTACGATATCATAATTTCTGTGGTGATTGGACCTCCCTCGGTGCAGATCGAATCCTGGCACCACGGATCTGTGAAGTCTAAACGCTGGGCAGGGGACATATTATAGCGTTCAACTCTCCTGCCGTTCACAGAAATAAGCCGCAGGTGGCCTAGCTTCTCGTTCCTAACGGGTCATCCTGGCATGATCTCCTCACATACCGCCGCCTTAGCTGCTAACCATCTTCGATAATTGGGGCAGTGAAATTATCCTATCATGGGGCTGGTTCTCATGCACACAAGGCATGCTGCTAGTATGGCCCATTATCAATTATGAAGTCCACTTATACAACCCAGTGGTCTGACGGGACAGGCAAATGGTAACAATTCCTGGTGAGAGCGTCTTTATCAAACATGGGCGGAATCTGGCCTGATATTCCCCGTACAAATGTAAACTGTTAGGTTAGCCTATTAGCTCTTGCAAATGTACAATGGCTAAACTTGAATGTGGTCCCAGTTCTTATGTTTGGTGTAAGTGGTGGGAATAACACACAAGACAACAGTCAAATACTTGTGTATAACAAGTCACACTCACATACCTTTGGATTTCTTGAAGTATTCAACCAGATGAATAATTATAAGTTTTGAAGCACTTGGAAACACTGTGATGTTACCACTAACGTAGCACAAGGCTGTGTCCACTCGGACATCTTGTGAGTATCAGTTTCAAGTTTCTAGGATGTCAGGAAATCCCTCATTGATTCATGTTTATATTCAGAATTTACCAACACATCGCTCCACCCCGGCCCACAGTGGGTCAAACTCAAAATCTAGGGGGACAAAATTATTTTTACGTTTTAATCATGAATTCAGAGTGAAAGCAACGTACATAATTTGTATACTTCATAATACACATCAGTTAAGACCTTTTTCAAGATACGTCTACACATGCAGGAAATTGTCTATGAGTAGGAGTTGGATAGAGTATTCAGTCATCTCTTCAGAACAATTTTCTACCCCTAATTTACTTTTACCAAAGTCACAAAGACATAATCGTCGAACCCAGTGCTTCAAACAGTTGTAAACGTGTGAGAACTGGTTGCGCGGCATCTTCTAAAACGTAAAATAGCTAAGTAAGTTGCAAAAAGATGCAAAAAATCTTATAACAGACGTAAACTACAAGACCTTATCTTCATTTTAACATTAAGTAGAAAGTGACGCAGAGTGACGCGGCATACTAAAAATCTAAGTGAAAATATAATTTTAAAAATAATAGTTAAATATTATATAATGCAAATATAGCTAAAATTACGTAACAATTACGCCCATTAATAACCGAAACACGTTACAAAGATCATGCCTTCAGCTGAATGTTCCATCTTAAAGCATCACACCAACCACAAAGACAACCATACCACAGCCACTTACATTCACCCTCCAATTCAGACTGCTCGAACAGTGGTGACAGATTTACTCTAAGATGCGTTAATATCCCAGAATAGTGATCGGAAATTGCATGAGAATGGTGTAGAAGTAATTAATTTTGATTTCTTAACTATAAAAATAAATAATTTGTCTTCCTAGATTTCGATTTTGACCCACTGTGCGGCCATGGTAACATACTCGAGCTTATATATTTGGCCACCCATAGCGCGGCGGTGCATTTCCCAACCCAACGTCAGCAACTATACCTATCAAGGCACCATGCTAACGGAGGATGGAAGAATCGACGGATAGTTTGACATAAGAGCGAAGAAGGCGGACAACGTGTATTATCAACTGAATCAGTGTCTGGTGAGAGGAAAAGGAAGTTTTAGATAAAACAAAAATACAAATCTACAAACCGATCTTCTTACCTACTCTCGCCTATGATGCTGAAACCTGGACCATGCTGGAAGCATATGAAAGTAGAGTGACCTCCTCAGAGATGAAATATCTCTGGAAGATAGTGAATAAAATCAGAAGAGACAAGGTGTGAAACCAAGCAATCAGAGAAGAACACACCATCGAGAAGCAAGTATTAAGATGGTATGAACACATTACAAGGATGAATGAACAAAGGAAACCGAAGAAGGTGTATGAGTCTAAGCCCGAAAGCACTCCAAGAAGAGGATGTCCCAGGAAAGAATGCATCCAGTACAATGGAGAGGTGGCCGAGAGGAAGAGCAAGACTCGACAGCAAACCAGATGGGGCGCTGGGGATAGGAGCGAGTAGGGAAAGTAGCTGGTGGACCCGATAATAATAATAATAATAATAATAATAATAATAATAAAAGGAAGACCCTGATAACAAACCTTAACTGCAGTGTCTGATCCGTAGCGGGCGGCTGCAAACAGCGTCTGTTCTCCATGTTAGGAGCGGCTGAAGATGAACACCTGGCTGTAGGTTAAAAACGCACCCACCCATAACATGGAGAAAATAAATTTAAAAATTAATGAAAGGCCGCTGCCTGAGGTTCGTCAGGGCATGTCTAGAGCCGGCGATGGACATGACAGCAAGCGAATCGTCGGAGGCAGGATGCTGATGAGGCGGGCTCCTGTCGCACAAGAAGATACAGCCCAACAACTACAACAAAGCCAACCAACGTCAAGTGCTTTGCCTGCTGAAAGTGCTGTGCCAGAACCACTTCCGGCACTCACCCAAGCAGGCCTGCCAAGAAAGCGCTTAAAATGGTCAATCGCAATGAACGATACCATAATGCGCATTGGAACAGAACTAACTGGATATAGGCAGAAATTATTCAATGAGTTCCATGAAGCATACCCCGAACTCCGTGTGACTGAACAGAGAGTGGCGGACCAATATAGGGCGATAGTCCGTAATAATTTAGTGCCAGAAGCAAGACTTAATACAATCAAGCAGGAGGTCAGAAGAGTGTTTGATTGTGATCAAGGAACTAATCTGGAGAGTGAATTAGCACAAGAGCTCCATGAGCAGGAACAACATCAAGAAGAACACAATGAGCCAGTCAGTGGCATACAGCCGGATACGCATCATGAAGATGAGTTACATACCAAGATCCTAGCAGATGAAATGATGACGGCTATGACTCAGTTCAATGGAACAGACCCAATGCTTAGACCTGCCTTGCCTCGAGTAAATTCGTCTAGGAAGGTATCAAAAATTTTAAATATCATGAATCAAGCTATCCTACCCAAACACTTGATAGATGTGGATGACTTAGAATCTCTTCACACTGTTCTGTACTGTGGAGCCGTCACAGTTATCAGAACCATGGGCATCCAACTGAGAGAAAGGAATACTTCCTGCAGTAAGAAATGTGCTCCTGTTACTCCTAAGTGGGAGAGACGTCTGATAGGCAATATCGACAAATTGCGAACAGATATTGGCCGTTTGACTGAGTTTATCAGAGGAACGCACACAAGAAGACTGGTGAGACTCTGTAAGGCAATAATGAGGCGGTCCAAAATCCACACCGACCGAGATGACCCAAACACAAAAGCCGAACAGTGTTTAGATACACTCAAACAGAAACTTACGTTGATAGCGAACAGACTTTCCAGATACAGAGCCAGTAGGAAACGGAGACAGGACAACAACTTATTTGTCAAAGGCGAGAAGAAATTCTACAGAGCACTGAGTGAAAACGATGTATCCTTAAATGCTCCTTATCCAACAAGAGAAGAAATTGAAGAGTTTTGGAGCAATCAACTATCCAAAGCCACCAATTTTAACTCAGACTCTCATTGGGTTCAGGAAGTAACAAACATCTCTAAAGAATTTAATCCGATGCAATATGATCCAATAACATCCACTGAAATTTCTTCTATCATTAATGGTCTTCCGAACTGGAAAGCACCTGGTTTAGATCAGATACAGAATTACTGGTATAAGAAATTCTGGTGCGTATACGATCTTCTGTCTACTCTGGTGAATGAAGTTGTAGCTCATCCACAGAAGATGCCAAATTTCCTTACACAAGGTGTAACACATCTACTTCCGAAAGACTCACAAAGTATGCAAGATCCTGGAAAATACCGTCCAATTACATGCCTTCCCACGATGTATAAGATCATCACGTCCTGTCTTAGTAGGAGGATATATGCTCACTGTGAAAAAAATAACATCATAGCAACACAACAAAAAGGATGCACGAAAGGGTCCAAAGGGTGTAAAGAAATACTTATCATTGACTCAGTGGTTTCTAACCAGGCCTTTACCAATAACAGAAATTTATTCACGGCATATATTGACTACAAGAAGGCCTATGATTCCGTGCCCCATGATTGGTTGATCCATATTTTGTCAGTGTATAAGATTGATCCTCAGATTATATATTTCTTGGAACACGCCATGACAACGTGGCGTACAGTGATGTGCCTTAGTACTACAAATGGCAGTATTGCAACAAGTATGATCCCAATCCACAAGGGAATATTCCAAGGAGACTCCTTGAGCCCATTATGGTTCTGTCTTGCGATGAACCCACTATCAAACCAACTTAATTCAACAAAATATGGATTCAGTATCAAGAAGAACTCTAGGGAGCTTGCAAAGCTCAACCATCTCCTGTATATGGATGACCTAAAGCTATATGCTGCCACCAGAGCACAACTAGAGTTTCTGTTGAAGATAGTGGAAACCTTTTCACAGGATGTGAAAATGGAATTCGGGCTGGAGAAATGTAAGACGCTGAACATTATGAAAGGCAAGCTGCAGGAAGGTGTATATGAAACAGCTCAGGGACAGCAGATTGCAACAATGCTCACTAGCGAGACCTACAAGTATCTGGGAATGAAGCAAGCCAGACACATAGAACACTCAGTAGTGAAACAAGATCTGACGAAGGAATTTGCCAGAAGAATTAAGCTTGTTTCTAACACCAGCCTCAACAGTAAAAACTTGGTTAAGGCAATCAACGCTTATGCTGTCCCTATTCTTAGTTACTCGTTTGGGGTCATCAAGTGGAGTAAAACTGACATTGCAAGTTTAGAACAAAAAATTAGAACATCACTGACCAAGTCACGAAAACACCATCCCAGGACATCTGTGGAACGAGTCATGTTACCGAGACATATGGGTGGGAGAGGAATTGTTGATATAAACAACCAAGTAGCTCGACAGATCTATGAGTTAAGAAAATACTTCTGTTCTGTATCGAACCATTCGATGCTGCACAGGGCTGTCACAGAAGCAGATGATTCAACTCCACTACTCTTAAGTCAGCAAGAGACTCAAATTCAGGTGCGCAGTGATTTGGATAGATTCAATGCCTGGTTGTCCAAGCCACTACACGGAAGACATCCCAATGAAGTCATCCAAACTCACGTCGACAAGCTAGCGTCGAACTTTTGGTTGATTTCTGAGCAGATGTTTCCTGAAACAGAAGGCTTTATGATGGCTATTCAGGACCAGGTTGTCCCCACGAGGAACTACCTAAAGTTCATAATCAAGGATGCATCTGTGCAAGATGACCATTGCAGATACGGTTGCCCAACATCTGAGACTGTTCAACATATTATATCAGGTTGTCGCCATTTTGCAGGGACAGAATATAGGAAGAGACATGATTTTGTTGCCAAGATAGTCCATCAAGAATTGGCTATACAACTTCAACTGCTGAGCCAAGAGAAAGTGCCGTACTACAAATATGCTCCTGAAAGTGTACTGGAAAATGACAGCTTTACGTTGTACTGGGATCGTACTGTATTGACAGACCAATCAGCTGTGCACAACAGACCTGATTTAGTTCTTGTTGACAAATGCATGAAGCACACCACCTTCATAGATGTGGCGATCCCAAACAGTGGCAACATACTAACAAAGCATGTTGAAAAACTGTCAAAATACACAGAGCTTTCAGAACTGATAAGGAAGCAATGGCACATGGCACAAGTCAGGACAGTTCCTATTATTATCTCCAGCACTGGCGTGATTCCCAACAACTTAAAGGAATCGCTCACGGCGTTGAAATTAGACCCAGGCCTTTTCAAACTGATGCAGAAAACAGTCATACTTTCTACGTGTCGCGTAGTAAGGCTGTTCTTGGGCAATCAGGCCTGAAGCAATGAGGGGAATATGAAGCTACTACTCAATGCAGTCACCAAGAATTTGCTCCTTGTGATATGTACGGTATCTGGGATTGTAAATGTGTTCTTTCCAGCAAATGCTGAGAATGTGTAAGCGCATGCGCAAAATAAATAATAATAATAATAATAATAATAATAATAATAATAATAATAATAATAATAAAAATTACGAGCCTTACAGTAGTCGCATATGATGTGTAACATCTGACATGTTATCCTACTCGTATACTACACAGCTTGGACATTCTTAAAATGTTAATTTACACTCCATTTTCATACTGGTACTCTGATGAATGTATAGATTGAATTGGAGATATGCTACTGTCACATTTGTGGCGCAGCGGTCAAGCTGTTAGTCTCTCACCAAGGTAGACCTGGTTTGATTCCCGGTCAATACATGTGAGATTTTCGAATTGAAATGCCATGTCCTGTGGTTCGCATTCCACGTAAAAGGGAGCTACCGTGGATCATGATCGTGAGATTAACGGGCACGCAAAACTACAAGCTTCCTTCCTTCCTTTTACATTATAATTCAAAATAACAAAGTGACACACAACATCGACAGTACTCTCAAATACTGTGAGCACATTCCTCAGTAACTATAACATTCATTATTCTCAAAGCTCTCATACAGTTCGTCGTAAACAATCAAAACATGGCTTTCTACAATCATGAAATGACCTAGTCTCTCATATGATGAAAATAAAGCTTTTACTCCACTCATATAACAACATTCTGATATGCATTTAATATTTGACTACTCACCCACAGCTCGACAATAATGCCGCTTACTTAAATGTCATTTGTCGTCTTTGTCCTACCCCATGTGATATTCAACCTTGAACGTGAAACTTCATAAACTGTTCAATGACAAATGAAAGTTGGTGAAACATTTGCCACTGTGCTCGTCAAATCAGTGCCTGCTAAATGCACTGCCTACTGTATTGCCATAACATTCTCGCGCTACAGAGCACACACTGCCTTGTTTCCAATACACACATTTTCAATTGTACATCCAGCTGGTAGTACGTCTTCACTTCCGTCCGATCCACTTCCGTTCGACCCACTTCCACCCGATTCACTTCCGTCCCAATTTTCAAAATCACACCCACAAAACTATCCAGCAACCGAGCGGAAAGATGTTACACATCAATAATAATAATAATAATAATAATAATAATAATAATAATAATAATAATAATAATAATAAATTACGAGCCTTAAAGTAGTCGCATGTGTAACATCTGACATAGAAGAAACCTCACGTGAAATTGTTGATACACCAGTATTTTATACTATTATTGGCACAAATATTAATCTGTTGTAATAGGGAGTGTTTTACAGATATTGTAGTTTATAATACGGAACTCTTTTATTAGATGATTTGTAGCTTCCACCAGCACTAGCCTAAATAAAGAATACGATATGGATCAACTAGATTAATAGACGCGACACCGCTCATAACCTTAAATTCCTTATAAACAGGTCCTCTTGATTCACAGACCAACACGTAATTTCATATGTATTCTGTTAAAATGAGTCATATTGATATGATAAATATCGTTTAAAATGATAATCTGGTAGCTAAAATATCTACCCCGTCCGGGATTCGAACCCAAGATCTAACCCCACGAGTAATTCGACTAAGCAAATTTTGTGCACAAGATGGTGACTTATTTCCACGTTCCAATAATATTGCATTACGGAATTGAGTTTCATTTATATTTTGCTTGTTTCGATAATGTTCCTGCGTGAAATTGAGTTAAAATGCCTTATGAATGGGCCCTCTTGTGAGTAAAGAGAATGTATTCAGTAATAGTTCATGAAGGCTTGCTCAATTCTCGTATAACCACAACGATTATATTATATTGTTGACTGCATTATCGTTATGTGGGTTAATATTTGAATAGCCATTGTGCAGAAACATAATACCGGCAATGCCGACTACTTACAATGTTTGATATTAAGGCATTATACCATTTAAATACTGATACGAAGACTTCGAACATGTACCATGTGCTTGGTTTCAATCACTTGACACCAGAGTTCGCATGAGCGTTTTCCGTTCAGTATGTCATATACATTCCACATGGCCGAGAGTACGTCATGGTATCAATTTCCGACACTGCGGGCTCATTGATTCTAGTACCACTGCCAGCTGGGTCTTACCACTGCCCGCTGGATCGATCGATCGATCGAGTTGGCAGTGCCACTTATACTTCCGTTCGTTCCACCACTGCCAGCTAGTGCACTTCCGTTCGATCGATCGAGTGGGCAGTGCATACTTCCGTTTCCACCACTGCCAGCTAGTGCACTTCCGTTCGATCGATCGAGTGGGCAGTGCATACTTCCGTTTCCACCACTGCCAGCTAGTACACTTCCGTTCGATTGATCGAGTGGGCAGTGCATACTTCCGTTTCCCACCACTGTCAGCTAGTACACTTCCGTTCGATCGATCGAGTGGGCAGTGCATACTTCCGTTTCCACCACTGCCAGCTAGTACACTTCCGTTCGATTGATCGAGTGGGCAGTGCATACTTCCGTTTCCCACCACTGCCAGCTAGTACACTTCCGTTCGATCGACCGAGCGGGCAGTGCATACTTCCGTTTGATCCACCACTGCCTGCTCGATCGTTCCGATCCACTTCCGTCCCCAATTTTCAAAACCACTCCCACAAAACTATCCAGCGACCGAGCGGAAAGATGATACACATCAATAATAATAATAATCTTCTTCTTTTTCTTTTCTTAGTCGTTTGCCCTCCAGGTTGGTGGAACCCACGGACTCAGCGAGGGAACTCACCACTACCGCCTCTACGGGCAGTGTCCTAGAGCTGGGAACATCTAATCGGAGGGGATACAACTGGTGAGGTGGGATTGGCACCTCGCCCAGGTGGCCTCTCCTGCAAAGCGAACAGGGGCCTCATGAGGGAAGGTAATGGAAGGTCAGGATGGATAGGCAAGGAAGAGGGAAGGAGGCGGCCGTGGCCTTGAAGAAGGTATCATCCCGGCATTTGCCCGAAGACGAAGTGGGAAACCACGGAAAACCACTTCGAGGATGGCTGAGGTGGGAATCGAACCCTATCTACTCATTTGGAACAACCGAGGCTGAGTAGACCCCGTTCCAGTCCTCATACCACTTTTTCAAATTTCGTGGCAGAGCCGGGAATCGAACCCAGGACCTCCGGGGCGGCAGCTAACCATGCTGACCGCTACGCTACGGAGGCGACTAATAATAATAATAATAATAATAATAATAATAATAATAATAATAATAATAATAATATGTAGAACGGTAAAGACCATACCTATCATTGTCTCAAATATGGGCGTGATCCCAAGTACCTTGCTGTACAAACTAATGCAGTAGGCAGTAGTTCTCTCAACAACCCGAATCGTCCGGAAGTTCATGGGTAGCGACATTTCAGCTTAGACGTTGACGTTTCAGTAACTATACTTTGGTTCCCTGAAGCCCGTATAGTTGGGTGTTGTAATGTACCAGCAATATGTTATATGTTCTGAACAAAACAATAATAATAATGTTATTGGAAAATGTACTATGGCCGCGTTACAAGATGGTCCTCAAATTATCGAATTCAAAGAATATGCGTCAAGTCATTTTTAGGTCACCGGTACCAAATTGATTCATTTTAATTTAGTCGTGGGTTTATGGTTGGCTGTTCTTCCTATTAGCAGGAAATTTCCACCTGGCACATAGGGGAATTCGAACCCCGGCCGTCCAAGTGGAAGGCAGGCGGCTAGGGCTACGCCAGTGTCCTACCCCTGTAACAAAACACAATCACCGAATCAGAGTGCAAGGCTACCTACCCGGATCTTCCCAGTATCCCATCACTTACTGAGTGATAAACCTTGGAGAGCTCCAGTCTGATCCATTACCCTTGGAACAGGATCAGGCCATTTTTGCTATGCTGAAGGTCGCTCTCGAAGCTCTGATTATTCCAAATCGTGGATACCTTTTAGATTTGCTCGCTCCTAATCAATATTCACACCAGAACACGTATAGACACCCACTGACATGGCTCACAGCATGGTATTGAAGGCAGATTATACGGAGATGCTGTAGCAGATCGGTTATCCAAAGTGGGATTATCTTCAGTGATATTAGCCTACTTTCGATTTTTGCAAAAAATGAAAGTAGACTTATGAGATCAACACAGGGCGATAAATTTGTGTCTGTCTGTGTGTCTGTGTGTGTGCGAGTATGTGTATTCTGAATGTCTGCCCCCCCCCTATCAATTCGAAAACGGCGAATCCGAATTGAACCTAATCATCCGATCTCTACCAAATTTTGCAACAACATACCTTTATGGAGGGAGCATCCTTTGACAAATCTAATAGGTCATTAGCCTAATAGTTTGCGGATGGCGGCCATCATTGTGTCAAAATCGATTACCCCTATTAATTCGAACACGGTGAAACCGAATGGAATGAAATTTGGTACAGAGGTAGCACTAGCAAAGGGCACCCCAGTGTCATGTTTTATATCGCCGCCATCTTGACGGAAACGTAATGGCGGCCACCCAAATGTTCAAAGCTTAAATCAAATTACGACTAACCTAATCATCCGATCTCTACCAAATTTTGCAACAACATACCTTTATGGAGGGAGCATCCTTTGACAAATCTAATAGGTCATTAGCCTAATAGTTTGCGGATGGCGGCCATCTTTGTGTCAAAATCGATTACCCCTATTAATTCGAACACGGTGAAACCGAATGAAATGAAATTTGGTACAGAGGTAGCACTAGCAAAGGGCACCCCAGTGTCATGTTTTATATCGCCGCCATCTTGACGGAAACGTAATGACGGCCACCCAAATGGTCAAAGCTTAAATCAAATTACGACTAACCTAATCATCCGATCTCTACCAAATTTCGCAACAACATACCTTTATGAAGGGAGCATCCTTGGACAAATCTAATAGGTCATTAGCCTAATAGTTTGCGGATGGCGGCCATCTTTGTGTCAAAATCGATTACCCCTATTAATTCGAACACGGTGAAACCGAATGGAATGAAATTTGGTACAGAGGTAGCACTAGCAAAGGGCACCTCAGTGCCATGTTTTATATCGCCGCCATCTTGACGGAAACGTAATGGCGGCCACACAAATGTTCAAAGCTTAAATCAAATTACGATTAACCTAATCATCCGATCTCTACCAAATTAAGCATCAACATACCATTATGGAGGGAGCATCCTTTGACCAAACTAATAGGTCATTAGCCTAATATTTTGCGGATGGCGGCCCTCTTTGTGTGAAAATCGATTCCCCCTATTAATTCGAACACGGTAAAACCGAATGGAACGAAATTTGGTACAGAGGTAGCACTAGAAAAGGCCACCTCAGTGTCATGTTTTATATCACCGCCATCTTGACGGAAACGTAATCGCGGCCACCCAAATGTTAAAGGCTAAAATGTAATTACGACCAACCTAATAATCTAGTCTCTACCAAATTTTGCAACAACAAATCTTTATGTGGGAAGCATATTCTGACCAATCTGCTAGATCATCAGCCCAATAGTTTGCAAATGGTGGCCAAGTATGTGCGCAAATCGATTCCCCCTATCAATTCAAACACGGTGAAACCGAATTGAACGAAATTTGGTACAGAGGTAGCACTAGCAAAAGGCACCTCAGTGTCATGTTTTATATCGCCGCCATCTTGACGGAAACGGAATGACGGCCACCCAAATGTTAAAAGCTTAAATCAAATTTCGACCATCCTAATAATTTGATCTCTACCGGATTTGGCAACAACATGCCTTTTTGTGGAAAGCATCTTATGACTGACTACAAGGTCATCAGCCCAATAGTTTGCAAATAGCGGCCATGTATGTGTGCAAATCCATTCCCCAGATCAATTCAAACACGGTGAAACCGAATTGAATGCATTTTTTAGCCTATTTTCAATTTTGAAAAAATAGGCTTATGAGATCACCTTTTATCCGTGTGTGTGTGCGTGTGTGTGTGTGTGCGTGTGTGTGTGATTCGTGTGTGTGTCCCCCCCTAATAAAATCTAAACGGCTGGAGCGATTTCAATGAAACTCGGTAAGTTCATAGCACTATTCCGGGCGACCTCGACCGTGCCCTTCAAATTTAGTTACGACTCACCAATCCAACATGGCGGCTGTGCGAAATATTTCACCAGCATTCAATATCTCCGAAAGGATTACCGATATTACCCTGACATCATGCATGGTGATAAAGGGAACTACTATAAGTTCACTTATGTGATCTTTGAAAACCTGGTAACTACAAAACCAACATGGCGGCCAAGCGAAGTTGCGACTTTTAAATAGACGTTTCTCGCGATTTATGGAACCAAACGCAATGAAATTTGGTACAGTATATGTTTATATACATAGTAATGCACCGACAACTAACTTCGTTCATTTGTTTACATAACCACAAGATGGCGGATGTGCGAAATATTTCACCGGCATTCTGTATCTCTGAAACTATTAGCGGTATCTCCCTGAAGTTTTGTACGGAGATAAAGGGCACTACTGGAAGTCCATTTATACGACTTTAAAAACCGGTTATATACAAAACAAACATGGCGGCCAAGCGAATTAGAAAATTTAAAATAGACCTTTCTCGCGATTTAAAGCTCCAAACGCACTGAAATCTGGTACAGGAAATATTTATACACATTGTAATGCTCTGGTATCTAATTTAGTTCAATTGTTTACATAACCTCAAGATGGCGGCTGTGCGAATTTTAAAATTAAGTTTTTATTTCTTGTGATGTAGTCATGCGATCGACGTGAAAGTTTGAATAATGAACCTACCCAATAATTTTCCTATAATGGTACATGACTCTATGGCCTATACATTTAACAATCCAACATGGCGACCATCCGAAATATTTAGAAGGCTCTGAATATCTACGAATCTATTGTAGCAATCAAACTGAATTTTTTTATTGTTCATAGGGGCTATGAACTCAAGTTCACTTATAGGACTTTAAATACCCTGGTGATCTCAAATCCAACATGGCGGCGACGCGAAGTATAAATATTCACATGGACGTTTCTCGCAATTTAACCATCCGAGAGCAGTGAAACTTGGTACAGTAAATCCTTATACGAATGGTAATCCACTAGCATCTAATTTATTTCAATTGTTTGCATAACCTAAAGATGGGAGCTGTGCGAAATTTTCAAATCTCCTTGTAACTTCTAGTGTCCTAATTATGCGATTGAAGTTTGAATACTACACGTACACAATAATCTGCATGTAACAGTACATAACTCGAGGACCTACATATATAAAATCCAACATGGCGACCATCCGAATTATTTATTCGGTTCTCAATATCTACGAATCTATTACAGCAATCAAACTGAAATTGTGTATGTTGATAGTTGCAATAAGTGGGCTATATGAAAATAGGCTGTATAGTTCTTCACGGAACTACTTGTTTACAGAGGTATAGGCCTGACGTTTGTTTTTGGCCGGTGCTTGTTTGTTGTGGTGAGGTCTCCGACCAGCCAGGAAGCCTTCTTATTGTGAGCATGTGCAGTAACAAATGCATGCACGCACGAACGATCAGAAGGAACAAAGGAGAGAACTAAGAAGGTTGAATGGTTAGCACAATGGATGCGCGGATTTCACGGCCACCGGCCAAAAATAAACGTCAGACCTTGCACTAGCAAAGGGCACCTCATATTCATGTTTAATATCCCTATAGCACGTTGTATTTCAACAAGCTACTACAACCAACATTCAATTATACTCCTTGAAAAGGACAAAGAGTTATAACAATACCCATGCATTTAGGAGAAAGTAGGCTATATGTTCTTTACTGAACATCTTGTTGCTACATTATACCTTTGCATACGAAATATCTTTTGACCAATCTACAAGGTCATCAGCCCAATAATTTGCGGATCTATTCAAACACGGTGAAACCAAATTGAACGAAATTTGGTACAGAGGTAGCACTATGAAAGGCCACTTCAGTGCCATGTTTTATATTGCCACCATCTTGACGAAAACGTAATGGCGACCACCCAAATGTTGAAAGCTTAAATCAAATTACGACCAAACGAACCGTCTGATCTCTACCAATTTTCGCAACATTATACCTTTTTATACAAAATATTTTTTGAGCAATCTACAAGGTCATCAGCCCAATCATTTGCGGATGGCGGCTATGTTTGTGTGCTAATCGATTCCCCCTATCTATTCAAACACGGTGAAACCATATTGAACGGAATTTGGTACAGAGGTAGCACTAGCAAAGGCAACCTCAGTGTCATGTTTTATATCGCCGCCATCTTGACGAAAACGTGATGGCGACCTCCCAAATGTTGAAAGCTTAAATCAAATTAGGACCCGACGAATCATCTGATCTCTACCAATTTTTGCAACAATATACCTTTTCATATTAAATATATTTTGACCAATCTACAAGGTCATCAGCCCAATAATTTGCGGATGGCGGCCATGTTTGTGTGCTAAACGATTCCCCCTATCTATTCAAACACGGTGAAACCGAATTGAACGAAATTTGGCAGAGAGGTAGCAATAGCAAAGGGCACCTCATTGTCATGTTTTATATCGCCACCATCTTGACTGAAACATAATGGCGGCCACCCAAATGTTAAGAACTTAAATCAAATTACGACCACCCTAAACATCTGATCTCTACTAAATCTTGCAACACGTTGTATTTCAACAAGCTACTATAACCAACATTCAATTAAACTCCTTGAAAAGGACAAAGAGTTATAACAACACCCATGCATTTAGGAGAAAGTAGGCTATATGTTCTTTACTGAACATCTTGTTTTTAATTTTAGCCTACTTTCGAATTAAAACAAAACTGAAAGTGATCTTCTGAGATCTACACGGGTTTATTATCTCTACTTAGTATAAAACTAAGTCCCCGATTCTTGGATGTTACAGGTAAACTCGAGAACCACTGGATGGATTTTGATGCGTTTTTCATCATTCTGTAAAGGGTATCTGAAGGACGATTACTGTAGAAAATAATTTATTTATGATCAAAGGAAACCGAGGAGTAACGATTTCAGTGGAAAAAAGAAGACCTGGAGCTCGAGCGCTTTGTAAGCTTACGCTGGGCAAACCGTTAAAAATATCTAAATACTATGAGTGTAAGAATTGTTCAGCATGAAAAGTTCTACAAAAAAGTCCGCGAGAGCATATGGGTATCTTCAATACATCGCACACTATAAGTGTTTATACGTTTTAAGTTCTTCCAACCGTGTCCATTTAACTACTGAGGCGACAGTTTACGAGCTAGGTAACGGCGAGTCTATCATCCCTGTTAGAGCCTAACTAGCGGGCGAACCTATTGCCTCAGATACAGCCAGCAGCAAACCGTTGACTCGTATTGAGTTAAGACTTCTGAGAAGGGTGGTTGTGTTTGGAGTTTCCCTGGAAGTGCATCTCAGGATTTCTTCATTTCACCTGTGAAACACAGTCTAGTTAAGATTGGTCGGAAGGGGGATTTGAGTTTCATTCACCTCGCCATTCCCTGGAAGTGCAACTCTCATTTCGCCTGTGAACCTTTCGTTCCGCAAAATTCACAGTCAATTTAAGATTAGAGGGAAGGGGGATTATTATTATATTAAATTATACTGATTGGCGCATAATCTCTACTTAGTATAAAACAAATTCCCCGATTCTTGGATGTCACGGGTAATCTCGAGAACCACTGAATGGATTTTGATGCGGTTTTCACCATTCTGTAGAGGATATCTCGAGGAAGGTTTCTGTAGAAAATAATTTATTTATGACCAAAGGAAGTCAAGCACTAACGATTTCAGTGAAAAGGTCGAAAAAAGAACTGGCGTCCGTGGGCTTTTTAAGCTTACGCTGGGCAAACCATTAATAATACCAATAGGCCTATACTGTGAGTGTAAGAATAGTTCAGCATGAAAAGTTCTACAACAGAGCCCGGGAGAGCATATCTCTATCTTCAATACATCGCCTACGATGAGTGCTTTTACGTTTTCATTTCTTCAACCTTCTCCATTCAGTTACTGAGGCGACGGTTTACGAGCTAGCTAGGGGCGAGCCTATCACCCCAGTTACAGCTTAGCTAGCGGACGAGCTTATTGCCCCATATACAGCCAGCAGCAAACTGTCGAGTCGAGTTGAGTTAAGCACTTTAGAGAAGAGTGGTTGTGTTTGAAGTATCCCTGGAGGTGCAACTCGGCTTTTCTTAATTTCGCGTGTGAACTTTTCGTTCCGCAAAATTCACAGTCAAGTTAAGATTAGACGGAAGGTTTTTTTTGTGTCTCATGCACCTCGCTATTCTTTAATTACGTCCGACAAGAATTTGTTGCACATGCATCTCCATGATAATATAATTAATAGTCCAGTCAGTGATTTTAACCCATCATGCCGAGACGTAAAACGGATATTGGTCGTTGTTCATTGGCATTGGAAAAAAGAAAGCGCTTATCATGTAATGCATTCATAACTGTTCCCGGGCGAAGCCGGGTCGGGTTGTTAGTCTTATTATATAATACGCTAAGGTGTATGTTTCACAAAACTCAAGCTCCTAAACCAGAGGGAGTTAGAAGATGTGGTTTGTACCAAAATCTTCCAAATCGTCTCAATAGAACAGGAATAATCTTGCATTTCTTGCAAAGTCAACGGAAATATATTTATTTGTTTATAAAGTGCTTTTAAACAAATAAACAAGACGATAGCCCCTGCCAGAACGGTGTTGCGTCCAGCCCGCATAGCACTAGAGCCAGGCGTGTAGTCTGTACACACGGGGCGCACACAACACATTATGCGAGAGTTCTCGCACGGGTACGCTAGTTACTATTATTATTATTATCGTATGGCCTTGGATGCCGGATGCAACCTTTGTTATTTGACGCCCAAAGGGCAGCTTGCATGTCGAATTTTGTTTTTCCTTGGAACGCTATGAAAGTCAAGGAGGTTAGATATCTATGCTCCTTGACACTATAGCGCTTTCTAGTGGAGAATGGAGGAACTTTTTGTGTTTGCAGTAAATCCCGAGATTAATTTTGCCATTATGAACACGCCCTACTGAATTCAAATGGGTTCTTTAACATGCCAACAACGTATGACATGCGTGTCGTGATTTTTGTCGCCTTTCAAAAATCACTTGCCGTGGCCAGGAGCGAACCTACAAGCTTGGGGTTGGTAGCCCGACACGATACCCACTCACCCGCCGTTGCAAGCTGCACGGGCTAAATGTCTATCTGTCTGTCTCCTACCAATTCTAAATCGACGAAATCTAAATTAATGAAATTTGGTACACAGGTGGGAGCAGTAGACAGTACCACAATCCCATGTTTTTTTTGCCGACCGCCTCGTGGCGCCTAGTGTCTAGCATTCTTGATACAAAGCTTCTCAAATGAATTCCCGGCATTACGAGACGGCTAGTAAAAGATCTCTTGTTGTGACCGATATCGCATGGTTTTGAGAGCTCTGGCAACGTCGCATAGCAGGAGGAAGGATGCAAGCGGAAGTAACCTGAGGTTGACGTTTTTACGTCATGGACATAGTCGACAGCATGACCAGGCGAAGGTTCCAGAAGTGTAGAGGGCGCTGATGAGCTCCAGGAAAAGTTGAGGTGGAAATGTCACACCGGAGAAGTGGGTCACTTTCTTTCCTATCACCATACAACGAGGTTCACTTTATTTTGTGTCGCCGTATGCCGAAGTTAATCTTTATTTTTGTGTCGCCGCACGCTGAAGTTCCTAACAAGTGTGTAGTAGCAGTCGTACCGTGGCCGCTTGGAACCAGTGTGGTATTCCGACAGTTTTGGGACATAGCTGAAAGGCTCAGTATTATTTCTTGCGTGGACAGCTCTGTGTTAACGAATACTAAAGCTGAATGTGGTGAGGTGATATTATAACGCAGATCATAATGCATTATATTGAGGGACAATAGTCATTTTTTTTGTACAATGAAGTGCGAGCAGACACACGTGGTGTCTCAAGCTTTTGCCAGGTACGGGACTGTATGGGCCGTGCGCTATATAACTGACGCCCAGAACATATGAACGAAGCGATGTGCTTTTGTTTGACGACCAGACAAATGAGTATCCAGGGTCAGTGAACTATGAGAGATAAACTGAGTGTAGTCCAAATATAGAGCGACATTCTAGGTCAAGGACGGACGTAATCTCTTATGAGTACAGGCTGGTGTTGACGCGTACGATATAACCTGTGCCGTTATAGAGTTATTATCACGGCCATGAGTTGATATTACTTGGCATATTCGACATGAAGATTGCAGCGATGTATTGGACGGACATCAAGGCTATCAGTACAGACCAGTGCGAGTTTTGTGTCAAGAACTTTACGAGCGAAGAGATGGCAAGCTAAGTTTAGTATGTGGAAGCTGTTACGATGACGTGGAAACGAAGGCGAGCCAGGACCATGGACACCCCGAGGGTCGCGAGCTGGATCCAGGACGAGAGGGGAGGATGTTCAATGGGAAGAACGTGGACCCAAAACCCCAGGAAACGTGTCAGCGGAACCAAGACTGAGGTGGCCGAAAGGTACTGAAAACCATGTTAATTCTTAAGTAGTGGTTAATGGGTAGTGGTTACTAAGATTTGGACAGATGGGCTAAAATCGAAATTGAAGTTAATCAATAAGGATAAAATGCGATATAATGACATGATTAATATGATAGTAAATTTTAAGTTTTCTTTTGAGAGATTAAGGCAGTTTTCTTTAGGATTTAAAAATAAATATATGGATGCTTTAAAATATAATTTGAGTACAGGGATCTTTCAGCGTGTTAAGTCGCTGTGTTCTTTGAATTGGTGCAACCTGGATGACAATTTATGGTTTGAACAGGCTTAAATTACAAGGGATTCATTTACACTTAATGGGCCACTTTTTGTGCGCACATCACATTTATGCTAAACACTCACACGTCACTGAGGTTTCCCTTTACATGCTAACATGAGGAGATGCGTTTGGTAGGTGACTGATACAAGGTTGTGTAAATAATGATACTGCATTGATAAAATAGCAGGGTTGCATAATACGAAGTTATGATGAAACTAAAGGTTCTCGCTATAGCGAGGTGAATAAAATAAATGATTATAATTAATGTTACGTGATAGGTTCAAGTATATGAAATTTTGAGGCAATTGTCAGTTGAAAAATAATACAGATAGGCAGAGGCCATCTACTTAAATGTTTATGGTGTAGTTATAAATATGTGAAGAGCATGCAGTGATAAATAAATAAATAAAAAAAATATCTGGGATCATAAAGATGTTGCAATATAATGTGATAAATGTAAAAGCCAACAACCAGTCATTTTTCTGAGTGAGGCACAGCTGAACGAAAACCAGTGAAAATAATAATGAAAGTATTTAATACATGAATAAAAGGTCTGAAAATAAATTCTTTAACGCCAGTGACATCCATATATAAAAATATTCTTTTTCCTATTTTGGTGATTACATTTAGTTAGAAGGAGATCGAATGAGGCAACATTTTTTTTTTCTTTGAATATCTTTTCAGATTTATGCACCTGCTCATTTATGGACTATTAGCGGAGAGGTGACATAGCATTTTGAAGTAATGGTTGTAATACTAGAATGATATAGCTCTGATCTCCGTAAGTTATTTTGTATCCAAAGATTAGGACGCCCGGAGATTTTTATCCTCATTAATTTGAATTTTGCCTTTGCGTCATTTTTTTTATTTTGCACATCAAGAGTAATTTTGAGAAGTCTCCGAGTGGAGGTAGGCTTCTGTGTGTGATTCTATGTATTTAGTGGTGTGGTTCTGTAATAAATGGTGGATGAGTTTTATCTTAACAGCGGAGTTTTTTGTCATTCTTGTTCGATGTCATACTTGTGTGTCCACCGGATCAATTTTGAGATTTTACCCCAGTTGTACCCATCATTATAAAGACCCCGGGATTGCTTGAATCTCGTCCCCGACACAGTTTTTTTTAGGCCAAAATTGATTCGGACATTCAAGATTTTTTTTCTTTCGTGTTGTACCGAATTCTGGGTGAGGGTTGAAGTGTATGTCGGGCCACCCAATCCAAAGCCAGATTATCGGGCACAACAAGATGGCGCCCACCGTGTAATGGCCTCGAACTGGGAATATCGTACCACGCAGTGGTATAGCCGACATCTTGAACTCGAAAAAATTGGAACACCAGAGGAGAGTGACAAGATGGTGGACGGCCATGTGGCACAAATGGAACGGAGAGAAAACCAATTGAGTGCTGGTACCCCATTTTATTGTGCGATATGTCTGTCAGTCTGTTAAAGTTCACTTTGTAGGATTTTTGTGTGTGTTTGAATGACACAGAACGAAGCGATTCAGTAACGTTAGATCGCTGTGTTTAAGCGATACCATCCACATTTATTATTTCCACATTATATTAGATTTCGATTCCACTGTCAAATTGAAGTAACCACTAGTCCTTAGTCTAAGTTAGTCACTAGTTTTAACAGCTTCCATGTTTATTTGTTGTGAAATATGGGAGAATTTGATGAAATTAAGGGATTGATAGGACAGCTAGGAGAGAAGCTAAAGGAGTTAGCTAAATGTCAAAAGAATATGGAGGAAGGTTTGAAGACTCAATGGAAAGACTATGAAGGTGGTATGAACACTAATCTAGATGGGTTGGATAGACAGTTGATTAAGATGCATGAAGGAATAAATACTAAATTTGAAGGTTTAGACACTCAATTCAAAGGTTTAGACACTCAATTCAAAGGTTTCGACACCAAATTCAAAGATTTAGATACTAAATTCGAAGGTTTTGAAAAAAATCTTGGAATTCAGTCAGGGGACTTGCAAGGAGGATTGGAATTATTTAAGGAGCACCAATTCGATATGAAACAGTACATGGAGAAGGCTCAAGCCGAAATGACGGATTTAAAGGAACAAATTAAGAGGGATAAGGTGGAAATTGAAAGTAATATGGGGACACAGTTGAAATCATTGGAGAAAACCGTTCAAGAGAAAATGGATCGAAGCGTGGAGGCATTGACCGCCAAGATGGAAGAAAGGGATAAAGCAATCAACGCAGAGGTCTTGGTGTTAAAGGAAGAGGCGAAAGTAATACAGCAGAGATTAGCGAAAGATACCAGGAGCATGACCGATAAAATGTCTGAATTCACCATGGAGCAGGAATGCAAGATGGAAAGTCTTAGGAGTCAGATGGGGGAAATGAAATTAGTATTAAACGACGAAATTAAAACACAGATTGCAACAGCGGTTTCGACAGTACAAGATAAAGTGAGTATTGCTCACGGAGAACAGTTAAAGAGAATTGTTGAATTAGAAGGAAAAATGGTAGAAGCAAAATCGATAGATGAAAACAAGGAACCGAGTCCGACAGGAACAACATTCACACCATTCAGTTACAGCTCAACTCAACCGATTACCATCATTAGGAATCAGGAGGACCGCCCAAAAAAAAATTCAAATTTGACTGGCATCACACCCATAGAATTCCTGCGGGACCTGAAGGAATACATGGATGAACATAGGGTTCCTAAAGAGAGATAAATGAGGGTAATAGAAAGAGCTCTTGAAGGCCAACCGCTAAACTGGATGCGAGCTTTTAGGAATCAGTTTAGAGGGTACGATGACTTTGCGAATGCTTTCCTGAAGAGATTTTGGTCCTCAGAAGATCAACAAAGTATAAGGGCTGAATTATACTCAAAGAAATACGCGACTACCAGGCCAACACAATACGCTGGGTACTTCACGAATCAGGTAGCCAGGCTACAATTTTTGGATCCACCGTTGGAGGAGCAGGATTTGGTGCATGCCATAATACAGCAATATCCGGTAGAAGTCCAGCGTGTATTAATTGCATCGGGTGCAAATAGACTCGAGGTGTGTGACGAGATTTTGAGGAAACTAGACCACACGAGCAAGATGACGGAACCTCGTAGTCCAAGGACAGAACAGAGAGAGGCAAATATGGTGGTAATGGATCGTATGGCGCAGACGGAACCTCAGCGAAGTTATGGAAGGAACGATAGAGATGGAAGGGATGAAGGAAATGGCTTAAACAGATACAGGAATCAAGGAAAGCCATATGACCGGAGGCCATATTATCAGGATAGAAGTGGACGATTTAATCAGAGAGACTACGGAAGGTCAGGATATAGAGGGAGAGAATCGTGGTCACGTGATCGAAGACCATACAATAACTACCCAAGATACGGGAATCAAGAAAGGCAAAATTATAGGCCATCATTAGAAGGACGTCACCAAGAAAGCCGGAGATACATTGAACAATTAAGGGAAAAGGAACAAGAAGAAGAAGAATCTCAGGCAAAACAGCATAAGGAATCGAAACCAGGCACCAGTGGAGTCAAATCAGGAAAGAGAAGCTGACAGGAAGGAAATGCTGAGTTTGAACAGGGACTCACAAGCAGTAATAACGATTTTTTGCCCATTAATAATGATTTTCGCCCAGATGTCATGACAGTCCAAATTCAAGCCATTCACAGCATTACTGATGATGATAGGAGATATGAAGGCCAAGACGAAGAAGAAAGTAGAATGAGTGAAGAATGGATTGAGCTACCGTTTCAGGAGGAGAATACCACAGAAGAAGATGCAACTGAGAGAGTTATAGGCAAATTCAATGCAGCTAGCCTTAAAAGGTACCACACGAGACAGTAAGCATGCGATATGGAGAACTCATTGAAGAAGTAGATTGTTAACCCAACAGAATAATAATAAACGAGATGTTTCACGCTTATTATTATTCCTGGTTGAGGGGGATTTGTGACCGATATCGCATGGTTTTGAGAGCTCTGGCAACGTCGCATAGCAGGAGGAAGGATGCAAGCGGAAGTAACCTGAGGTTGACGTTTTTACGTCATGGACATAGTCGACAGCATGACTAGGCGAAGGTTCCAGAAGTGTAGAGGGCGCTGATGAGCTCCAGGAAAAGTTGAGGTGGAAAGGTCACACCGGAGAAGCGGGTCACTTTCTTTCCTATCACCATACAACGAGGTTCACTTTATTTTGTGTCGCCGTATGCCGAAGTTAATCTTTATTTTTGTGTCGCCGCACGCTGAAGTTCCTAACAAGTGTGTAGTAGCAGTCGTACCGTGGCCGCTTGGAACCAGTGTGGTATTCCGACAGTTTTGTGACATAGCTGAAAGGCTCAGTATTATTTCTTGCGTGGACAGCTCTGTGTTAACGAATACTAAAGCTGAATGTGGTGAGGTGATATTATAACGCAGATCATAATGCATTATGTTGTGGGACACTAGTCATTTGTACAATGAAGTGCGAGCAGACACACGTGGTGTCTCAAGCTTTTGCCAGGTACGGGACTGTATGGGCCGTGCGCTATATAACTGACGCCCAGAACATATGAACGAAGCGATGTGCTTTTGTTTGACGACCAGACAAATGAGTATCCAGGGTCAGTGAACTATGAGAGATAAACTGAGTGTAGTCCAAATATAGAGCGACATTCTAGGTCAAGGACGGACGTAATCTCTTATGAGTACAGGCTGGTGTTGACGCGTACGATATAACCTGTGCCGTTATAGAGTTATTATCACGGCCATGAGTTGATATTACTTGGCATATTCGACATGAAGATTGCAGCGATGTATTGGACGGACATAAAGGCTATCAGTACAGACCAGTGCGAGGTTTGTGTCAAGAACTTTACGAGCGAAGAGATGGCAAGCTAAGTTTAGTATGTGGAAGCTGTTACGATGACGTGGAAACGAAGGCGAGCCAGGACCATGGACACCCCGAGGGTCGCGAGCTGGATCCAGGACGAGAGGGGAGGATGTTCAATGGGAAGAACGTTGACCCAAAACCCCAGGAAACGTGTCAGCGGAACCAAGACTAAGGTGGCCGAAATGTACTGAAAACCATGTTAATTCTTAAGTAGTGGTTAAAAGGTAGTGGTTACTAAGATTTGGACAGATGGGCTAAAATCGAAATTGAAGTTAATCAATAAGGATAAAATGCGATATAATGACATGATTAATAGGATAGTAAATTTTAAGTTTTCTTTTGAGAGATTGGCAGTTTTCTATAGGATTTAAAAATAAATATATGGATGCTTTAAAATATAATTTGAGTACAGGGATCTTTCAGCGTGTTAAGTCGCTGTGTTCTTTGAATTGGTGCAACCTGGATGACAATTTATGGTTTGAACAGGCTTAAATTACAAGGGATTCATTTACACTTAATGGGCCACTTTTTGTGCGCACATCACATTTATGCTAAACACTCACACGTCACTGAGGTTTCCCTTTACATGCTAACATGAGGAGATGCGTTTGGTAGGTGACTGATACAAGGTTGTGTAAATAATGATACTGCATTGATAAAATAGCAGGGTTGCATAATACGAAGTTATGATGAAACTAAAGGTTCTCGCTATAGCGAGGTGAATAAAATAAATGATTATAATTAATGTTACGTGATAGGTTCAAGTATATGAAATTTTGAGGCAATTGTCAGTTGAAAAATAATACAGATAGGCAGAGGCCATCTACTTAAATGTTTATGGTGTAGTTATAAATATGTGAAGAGCATGCAGTGATAAATAAATAAATAAAAAAAATATCTGGGATCATAAAGATGTTGCAATATAATGTGATAAATGTAAAAGCCAACAACCAGTCATTTTTCTGAGTGAGGCACAGCTGAACGAAAACCAGTGAAAATAATAATGAATGTATTTAATACATGAATAAAAGGTCTGAAAATAAATTCTTTAACGCCAGTGACATCCATATATAAAAATATTCTTTTTCCTATTTTGGTGATTACATTTAGTTAGAAGGAGATCGAATGAGGCAACATTTTTTTTTCTTTGAATATCTTTTCAGATTTATGCACCTGCTCATTTATGGACTATTAGCGGAGAGGTGACATAGCATTTTGAAGTAATGGTTGTAATACTAGAATGATATAGCTCTGATCTCCGTAAGTTATTTTGTATCCAAAGATTAGGACGCCCGGAGATTTTTGTCCTCATTAATTTGAATTTTGCTTCTGCGTCATTTTTTTTATTATTTTGCACATCAAGAGTAATTTTGAGAAGTCTCCGAGCGGAGGTAGGCTTCTGTGTGTGATTCTATGTATTTAGTGGTGTGGTTCTGTAATAAATGGTGGATGAGTTTTATCTTAACAGCGGAGTTTTTTGTCATTCTTGTTCGATGTCATACTTGTGTGTCCACCGGATCAATTTTGAGATTTTACCCCAGTTGTACCCATCATTATAAATACCCCGGGATTGCTTGAATCTCGTCCCCGACACAGTTTTTTTTAAGGCCAAAATTGATTCGGACATTCAAGATTTTTTTTTTCTTTCGTGTTGTACCGAATTCTGGGTGAGGGTTGAAGTGTATGTCGGGCCACCCAATCCAAAGCCAGATTATCGGGCACATTGTATCACAAAATATGATTACAAGTCCAAACTTCATTAGATATCAGAGTTTTGGATTTCACGGCCAAATATCTGTATTAACCGTTGTATACTAAAATAATACCACTAAAGGAAGATTAATGGTAATTATTATTATTATTATTATTATTAATAATAATAATAATAATAATGTGTAACATCTTTCCGCTCGGTTGCTGGATAGTTTTGTGGGAGTGATTTTGAACATTGGGGACGGAAGTGAATCGGGCGGAAGTGGATCGAACGGAAGTGGATCGGACGGAAGTGAAGACGCACTGCCAGCTGGATGTACAATTGAAAACGTGTGTATTGGAAACAAGGCAGTGTGTGCTCTGTAGCGCGAGAATATTATGGCAATACAGTAGGCAGTGCATTTAGCAGGCACTGGTTTGACGAGCACAGTGGCAAATGTTTCACCGATTTTCATTTGTCATTGAGCAGTTTATGAAGCTTCACGTTCAAGGTTGAATATCACATGGGGTAGGACAAAGACGACAAATGACATTTAAGTAAGCGCCATTATTGTCAAGCTGTGGGTGAGTAGTCAAATATTAAATGCATAACAGAATGTTGTTATATGAGTGGATTAAAAGCTGTATTTTCATCATATGTGAGACTAGGTCATTTCATGATTGTAGGAAGCCATGTTTTGATTGTTTACGACGAACTGTATGAGAGCCTTGAGAATAATGAATGTTATAGTTACTGAGGAATGTGCTCACAGTGTTTGAGAGTACTGTCGACGTTGTGTGTCACTTTGTTATTATGAATTATTAATGTAAAAGGAAGGAAGGAAGCTTGTAGTTTTGCGTGTCCGTTAATCTCACGATCATGATCCAAGGTACCTCCCTTTTACCTGGAATGCGAACCACAGGACATGGCATTTCAATTCGAAAATCTCATTGTGAGGTTTGAAGCCATTTTTCAGTGTTGCCTAAGTAACAAAAGTTTGGTGCTTTTCAGTCGGTCAACACGAATGTACCCAAATAGAGCTGGGTTATGCCCTAATCCTGAAATAAATTACATAAGATTAATAAATACACTAGGATGACCAGTTTCGATCGTCAAGCGATCATCATCAGATCCATTACACTTAGGCTATAACATCTATGTTTGAGAATACAGGTGAAAAATATATACAATATGTACAATTATTTAGTTGCAGTGTTGGTAATACAACAGTCGGTGTATGTTAAATGTGGTATATCTAATGTTAGGTAAACTTCTAAAATAGTGATGAAAATCCGGAATTTGTCTGTTAGGAGTGATTATATGGTTTTACAATATCAACTATGGTTATACTGAAATAATGCAAGCTTATACTTATCGAGTTGTCTCTTTAACTGGAACTTGAAGCAGTTGCGTGTTTCTATAGACACCAGTTGTAGTCGACTAACCCCGAGTGTTCGCTGGGTGGAACTGGTTTTCCCCTTCCTCCCCCTTTAGTTGCTATGTTCTTCCAGAGGTCAGTGCCATGTATATATGTGTGACTTTGCCAAATTTAGATAAAAGTGTATGCTATTGAATGCAGGAGTCTGCAACTACCAAAGACCGTGGAACTATCTTCGCCACGCATGGGCTAAAAAAAGCCATTTATACTAATCGGTACACGGTCTATTGAAGACGTCCCGGCACCTTTAATACTGCCGCGCATATCGGCCTAGGTTTATTGCAGAAAAATGTACATAGTACACCTGATCCAAATAACATTTACCTATAAACACCGCTATTTCCCCCCCCCCCCCCCTTTTATCTAGCTTGGCTGTATCGCTAAGTTGTGTCTTGTTTTCGACAGGGTGTGTTTTTAGTAGAGCGAAAAGGGGTGAACTCTCCATAAAAGTGTGTTCATTTAGATTGTTGGGATTGTTTTGTTTGGCTAGGTGAATCTCGATAGCTTCTTTTATGTCGAGAGCTCTGCCTTTCGATTCGTGATGAATTATTTTTCGATCAGTCTCGATTTTAGTGAAGCTGTGCCCCGTGTCACACATATGTTCGCATACGGCTGAATGTGTTCCGTATCTTATCGCATTCCTATGTTCATTATAACGTGTATCTTCTCGTCTTCCGCTCTGTCCAATGTAATTAGCTTGACAACCAATGTCTTGGCATGTAATAGAATATACCCCTGACTTTGAATACGGGTCTTGTTTATTTAGATTGCTATTTTGCAGGTGCCTCCCGGTCGTATTATTCGTTGTGAATGCTATTTTTATGCCTTGCTTTTTGAATAGATTAGTGATTTTATATGTGTTCTAATTCACATAGTTGAAGCGCGCGAATTTTTTCTCATTAATGTCCGGTTTTGGAATCATTTTATCTTTATTTTTATGTTTGGCTACAATTTGGTCTATTTTGCTTGACGGGAAATTGTTTTCCTTTGCTATTTGTTTAATGGTTCTTATTCCCTTATTAAAATTGTCTGTTGACATGGGTATGTTTAAAGCTCTGTGCACCATTGAATTGAACCCCGCTAATTTATGCGTACTGGGGGTGAATAGACTGATTGTCGATTGCATGCGAGGTTTGTGTGGCTTTTCGGAATATGGAGTATGAAAGCTCGTTGTCCTTACGTTCAATAGTTATGTCGAGATACCTTATTTTTCGATCTGTTTCGGATTCCTTGGTGAATTTGATTGAGTGGTGTTGGCTATTAATGGATTGGAGAATTGTTTCTACGCTTGTTAATTCAGTATCGTAGATGCAAATTACATCATCTACGTATCTTTTCCATATTACTATTCCCTTTGTTGAAGTCTTTTCCAAAAACTCATTTTCTAGTGCATTAATGAAGATGTCAGCGATTAATCCGCTTAGTGGTGATCCCATCGCTAATCCTTCTGTTTGTGTGTACATGTCGAAAATCTCACATGTATTGACCGGGAATCAAACCCGGTCTACCTTGGTGAGAGACTAACAGCTTGACCGCTGCGCCACAAATGTGACAGTAGCATATATCCAATTCAATCTATACATTCATCTTAGTACCAGTATGAAAATGGACTGTAAATTAACATTTTAAGAATGTCCAAGCTGTGTAGTATACGAGTAGGATAACATGTCAGATGTTACACATCACATGCGACTACTGTAAGGCTCGTATCTTTTTTATTATTATTATTTATACTCATCATCAGAAGAGGTCAGACGGGGACTTGCACGATTTAGTGTTTAAGTCAGCGATCCGCGGACTGAGTATGAATTGAGAAATAAGAAGGTGCTTGTGAAGTAAAGAAAATGGCTCCATCCTTAAGTAATACGAAAGTGGTCCTGGGATGGGTTTTGTCAAGAGGATAGGGTGCGGGTTTTAGTGGGTAAAAATCCCACACACTTGAGGAGTACAGACCCTTCTCAAAGTCTTATATAAGATTTTCCACTTCCCTCGAAAAAGGAAATAAAAGAAAAAATAGTTATACAGTACTAAAGAAACAAATACAGAAAGAAAGAAAGAAAGAAACAAACAAAATAACGACGAGAAAAAAAGAAAGAAAGAAAGAAAGAAAGAAAGAAAGAAAGAAAGAATGAAAGAAAGAAATATTACTGTAATTAAAGACAAAGAAAGAAAATAGAAAGAGATATAAAGAAAGAAAGAAAGAAAGAAAGAAAGATAAACAAAGAAAGAAAGAAAGAAAGAAAGAAAGAAAGAAAGAAAGAAAGAAAGAAAGAAAAATAAATAAATAATTCTAACAGAACATTTTTGCATATTCGCTTTACTTTTATGTTTACCACCTTTGTTAGGGTATTATTATTATTATTATTTACTCAATTCACCATTACAAACATGGGTTACTCTAAAGCACGGGTTAAACCAAGTGCTTTACAACAATACATAAAAACTATAATACAAACTATAATACATATCATGTATATACAAAATATAAGAGTTCATAATCACTCATTCATTAGCAAGGAAGGATCGCACAATATTGCATGTGGACAATAGGACCGAATGCTGCATACTCTTGTAGATGGTCGGCGGAAGATCCAATTCTTTCAGACTCTTGTGGAGTGTGTGAGGTATGAGGCCGTTGACTGACAAGATTACAGGCACTATCCGGACGCAGTTCACCTTCCATATCCTCTTGATTTCCTCTGCAAGCTGTCTATACTTGGAGATTTTTTCATTGTGTTTACGTTCAATGTTGGTGTCGTTGGGGACTGCTATGTCTATTATAAATGTAGTGCCATCAGCCTTATTTACTACTATGATGTCTGGTCGATTGGGATCTATTGTTTTATCTGTCACAATACCAGTGTCCCAGTATATTTTACACAGTTCATTTTCGAGGAGGGATGGTGGATGATACTTGTAGTAAAGGATATACTCCTCAGTTAATTTATATTTCTGTGCGAGTGCTTGATGAATGATGCCTGCAACCTGATTGTGCCGCTTTGTATATTCAACTGATGCTAGTATTGGGCAACCTGCAGTGACATGGTCAATGGTCTCGAGATGAATGGCGCATCGCCTGCATTTGTCTGAAATTACACTGGTATCGTTGATAATGTATTTCTTGTAATTTTTTGTAGCAATGACTTGATCTTGGATGGCAATTGCAAATCCCTCTGTTTCTCCAAACAGTCGACCACTTTGTAACCACATACACGATGCGTTTTTATCAATACTCTGTTGGGATAGGTTGCTGTAGTATTTTCCATGGAGGGTCTTTTCTCCCCATGCCTTTTCTTTTTCATGTAAGTGTAGTGGCTGGCTGATATGATCATCAGAGGATGTACGAAGGTTCAATACTGTGTGTTTATCAGCAAGTACAATGGCTTTATGGAGAATGCTGTTTTCCTTTCTTTGATAGAAATATATTCTAAGGGTTTTAATTTGGTTCTGGAGCAAAATTTGTAGATCCAGTACTCCTCGACCTCCCATCTTTCGTGGAAGAGTGACCCTTTCTTTACAGGCGTTTGGATGGTGTAAACGGTAAGTAGTGAGAAGGGTCCTTGTTTTTCTCTGCAGGCTTTCCATTTCTGTTGCTGACCATTTCAGAATACCAAATGAATATACTAGGGTTGGTATAGCGTATGTGTTGATAGCTTTAATTTTGTTCTTTGCACATAGACTGGTTCGCAGCACTTGATGTAGTCTTGTGGTGTATTTTCCAATGAGTTCATCTTTGATACTTTTATGATCCATAGTTGTGTTTTGAGCAAATCCCAGATATTTGTAGGTTTCTATTTCAGTCATTCCTTCAATTAGAGATCCTTTGCGTAGCTCATGTGGTTCAGGAGTTGCATATTTACCTCTTTCAATTGTCAGACGCTTGCATTTCTTCACTCCCAGCGTCATTCGGACATCGGATGAATATGAATCTATTATATTTAGCATGGCATTCATTTGAGTCTCACTGTGTGCATATACTTTGAGGTCATCCATATAAAGGAGATGGGATATTCTGTATTTCCTATTGTAGTATTTGATGTCAAATCCGAAACCGGTGGATTTTAGAATTTTAGAGAGAGGATTGATGGCTAAGCAAAACCATAATGGGCTTAGCGAGTCTCCTTGATAGATACCACGCTCAATTTTTATAGTGTCAGATGTGACACATTCATTGTCTGTCTTAGTATACAGTACTGTTTTCCAATTATCCATCGTGACCTCCAGGAAGTGAATTACAGCAGGGTTAATCTTATACATATGGAGGATTTCTTTCAGCCATGAATGCGGGACTGAATCAAATGCTTTCTGGTAATCTATGTATGCCGTATATAGATTCCTTTGATTATGTATCGCCTGTTGTGTTATCACAGAATCAATAACTATCTGTTCTTTGCATCCTTGCGACAGCTTCTTGCATCCTTTCTGTTCCTCAGCCAAAATGTTATGTTTGTCGAGAAACTTGTATATTTCGTCCGCAATTATGGACGTAAATAGTTTGTAAAGTGTTTGGAGACAGGTGATAGGTCTGTAGTTTGATGGGTCTTTAGTATTTCCACTTTCTTTTGAGATTAGATATGTAATTCCAGCAGTAAGGAAATCAGGACATTCCTCAGGATGATGGATGAGGTAAGTAAATTGCTGGGCTATCTTCTGGTGCACGCACGTGAAATGTTTGTACCAATAATTGTGAATTTTATCTGTGCCAGGCGCTTTCCAATTCTGAGTTCTCCTTATAGCATCAAACACATGCCGTTCTTCAATGGTATCAAAATCCATTTCTTCATATACATTATTGCTATTTCGTTCTTCGTTGATCCAATTTGCATTTTCATTGTGCGGTGACTTTGCAGCCCATACACTTCTCCAAAAATCTTCCGTTTCTTGCGTGCTAGGAGGTTCTGCTTTTGTCATGGGTTGTTTGTTTTGTTTGATCATTCTGTAGAACTGACCTTCATTGTTGGAGAAAAGTTTGTTTTGTGTTTTCCTCGCTCGTGATTCCTTGTACCTCCTGAGTCTCGCTGCTTTTGCGCATAATTTTAGCTTTTGGTTGTCAATGTATTCCTTGATTTTTTCTGTGTGATCATATTCCTTTATATGGCTGTTGATTTTTCTGAATATATTTCTCAGCTTTCGATTGGTTTTGGGTTTAGTTTTATTGTTTAAATATGCTGTTAGTTGGCCTATGGTTTTCCTCAGTTCCTTGATGTCATTTTCTAATCGACGCTGCCAGGGTGGAATGTATTCTGCATCTGCACCTTTTCCACGAGAGCTTCCAGACAAAGGTATTAGTTTCTGGTTGTTCAGCCTTATCACAGTTACTGCTGCGCAATATACAAGAGAGTTTGTTTCTTCTAGATTATCGGATGTTTCCACATACTGTTTTAGGATGTTATTTGTCATACTGACAAGAGATTTACTCTTTGCTGTTTCTAGGAGTTTGGGCAGCTTTGGTCGATAGTCTACTTTAAGGCCCATAAATTCTGTCATTGCCTCTTTAAACACATGTTCAATAGAACTTGTTTCATCAGAACTCGAGATATTAGTAGGGATAGTTGGTTCAATAATTCCCTCTTCCCCTGTGTCATTTCTGCAGGTTACTTCCTGAACAGTTTGAATCAATAATGTGGATCTGCTTTCATTGTTGGATTCTGAAGCTAGAATTTTTGCTGCTTCCTCTTTAAGACTTTGAATCATTATTGCAGGAAGTCTATTGTTCCTCACTATTACACGTCTTTGGTCTGCAATTCTTTGTTCTGTAACGAAAGAGTAGTCAGGAAAATTCTCCACAAACAACTTGTGCAAATCTTTCCTATATGTTGTGAGGTCTCTCTCTAAGTTTGTAACAATAAAGTAGGAGCGCATTATGAATTTGTTCATCTCATCAGTCCATTTTAAGCGCTGCCTCAGTTTGCCTGCCTTAGTGGTCAGTTGAATGTTTGAAACACTTTCGACAGGGGGAGATGACGGCTGTTGGGTTCTCCTATCTGCGTTGTCGGCTGTAGAATTTTCGGGTGACCCGACATGTGCCCGCCTGTTCAGCATCATGTCACTGGTGGTTCGCCTGCTGTCACGTTCAGCACCAGCTCCAAACGTGCCCCGACGCACCTCGGGTAGCGTCCTTTTCCGAGGCTCATTATTCTTTGACATTTTCTCCATTATCAATGGGTTGCGTTTTATACCTACTGCCAGGATTTCATTTAGGCCGCCCCTAACATGGGGTACAGACGCCTTTCACAGCCGCCCCTAACATGGAGTACAGACGCTGTTGGCTAGTGCTTATGGCGGCACTGACTCGCCTTGTCACATTGCTGTCTTTGGATATATGTGGCATTTTATAGAGACTGTGGTGCCATCCACAGACCCACCACATCCTGTTAGCAATGCCGCTGTTGGTCCGGGACTGCTTATTCGTCAGGTTGCCCTGCTTATGTCGCAGCTACCCTCCATATCTAGAGGGCGATCCACTATCCGCCACCTGTGGACCCGTCCGGCCGTAGTCAGCTCTACGTCCTCCTCGAGGCGGACTATTATTATTATTATTATTATTATTATTATTATTATATTATTTCGATTCGGCCATCTAAGGGCCACGTCATTTCAACTGTTTCTTGTTGCATCGAGCTTTATCATCCTCCCAGTAGTTTCGCATTAGTTCTCGATGCTGTTGTTTCCTTTCCGCAGTCCACTTCTTGCCAGTTATTATTATTATTATTATTATTATTATTATTATTATTATTATCATCATCATCAACCAAGCCTCCGTGGCTTAGGTGGCAGCACGCCGGCCTCTCACCGTTGGGTCCTTGGTTCAAATCCCGGTCACTCCATGTGAGATTTGAGCTGGACAAAGTGAAGGCAGACAGTTTTTTTTTCGGGTACTCCGGTTTTCCCTGTCACAATTTCATTCCAGCAACACTCTCCGCTATCATTTCATTTCATCTGTCATTCATTTAATCATTGCCCCAGGGGAATGCGACAGGCTTCGGCAGCCGGCACAGTTCATGTCCTCGCCGCTTGATAGGGCTTCATTCATCCCATTCCCTGACCCGGTCGGTGGACTGGAAGCAGGCTGTGGATTTTCATTTTCATTATTATCATCATTATTATTATTCGGTAAGCCCAACTTAGGAGTGCGTTAGAACTTATTTCGCACAATGTTTTCGCTTTTCTTCCCAATATGTCTTCATCCGTTCACTGTGCTCTCTTTCTTCTGTCCATCCTGTATTTTTCTGTGTAGATTTTTCGGTAAATTTGTGTCTGTTTGCTAGAGTTCTAAATTTCGTTCATTTGTGAATGATGTCTTCGTTGATACCAATGTCTTGTGTTTTTTCTACCAGACAATTTTTGTGGTTTTCAGAGATAGTGCGAGGTTTAAAATGTTATTATTATTATGTTAAGAACTTTAAAGACAAGAAGAAAGAGAATAGGCAAAATGTAGTTTTTGGTATTACTATTTATTGTAAAAAGGTTTTAATTAGACTAAATTTGGAAGGTTTTATGTGTAAAGAAAGGTTGAAGCGCTAAGTAACCAATCGATAATCGATAAAAAGTATAACTTCTAAACATTATTTCCTAAAATTATAGCTGCTATTATTCAATCTAAATTATTAATAAATGATCATACTATTAATTTTCGTGATGAATTTTGATTTAATCTCCCTATAGAACCAATTCTAATTGATGAGATAATGACACTGATTTTCATTACATAAGAAATAATACTGTACTAATAATAACAACAAGAGTTATAAGAATTATTATTATTATAAGTATTATTGACCCGTTACTAATTCTAAGATCCTAACTTCGACGCTATTTCCATCTAGCGGTTACTACTTGAAATTCTAATCGATCGTATTAACCGACAATTTCTTGTAAAATGAAACGCGCCCGCTAATGATAATATCATCTCGACCAAAGGAACTCGGGCTAACAATATATATGAGAGAATTGTTAAAAGGAGAAGAAGTGAAGAGAACTGCCAGACATAAGACCAGATCTAACTTTGGTCCTTTAGTATGTTTCGTTACGGAATTCTAAATGTATTTGTTGTGTTTAAAAGCTTTTGAAGTCGTGTTCCGATAATCGTTCCTTGTCCTGCAACTAGAAGTGAGATGAAAATGGGATTTATTATATGTTTCATCATCCAGGAACTTCCAGAACGTCTCCTCGGAATGGATAAGTCAGATCTTACTCTTATTATTTTCATCATTTCAAATGATCTTGTCGACTTCGTCGTTATGCGGGACGGAGACGGTTGCGTTACGGAGACGGAAGTGACGTCATGCAGACGCGCGGGAAGCGAGTGCGTGACGTCATGCAGCCACGTGGGAAGCCGAAGTTAATGGGTAATGGAGTCTGTTGAAAGAGTCCTGGGGCGTCGAGTGACCTGGGGCTTTGAGCGAAGCGAAAAGAATACAGGGTGACTCCTAAAGAGGTGTACAAGATGCCAGATAAGAATACAGGGTGACTCCTAAAGAGATATACAAGACGCCAGATACGAATACAAGGTGACTCCTAAAGAGGTGTACAAGATGGCAGAGAAGAATACAGGGTGACTCCTAAAGAGGCACACAAGATGTCAGACAAGAATACAGGGTGACTCCTAAAGAGGTGTACAAGATGTCACAGAAGAATACAGGATGACTTCTAAAGAGATATACAAGATGCCATATGAGAATACAGGGTGCCTCCTAAGGAGGTGTGCAGGATGTCAGAGCAAAATACAGTACAAGATGCCAGATAAGAATACAGGGTGACTCCTAAAGAGATATGCAAGATGCCAGATAAGAATACAAGGTGACTCTTAAAGAGGTGTAAAAGATGGCAGAGAAGAATACAGGGCGACTCATAAAGAGGTGCACAAGATGTCGGACAATAATACAGGGTGACTCCTAAAGAGGTGTACAAGATGTCCCACAAGAATACAGGGTGTGCAGGATGTCAGAGCAAAATACAGTACAAGATGCCAGATAAGAATACAGGGTGACTCCTAATGATATATACAAGATGCCAGATAAGAATGCAAGGTGGCTCTTAAAGAGGTGTACAAGATGGCAGAGAAGAATACAGGGTGACTCCTAAAGAGGTGCACAAAATGTCAGACAAGAATACAGGATGACTCCTAAAGAGGTGTACAAGATGTCAAACAAGAATACAGGGTGACTTCCAAAGAGATATACAAGATACCAGATAAGAATACAGGGTGCCTCCTAAAGTGGTGTGCAGAATGTCAGAGCAAATTACAGGGTGACACTTAAAGAGGTGTACAGTATGTTAGATTCAATTCAAATACAGGGTGACCCTTAAAGAGGTTTGCAAGATATCAGCTTCAAATAATGGGTTACTCTTAAAGAGTTGTAAAGGATGTCAGACTCAAATACAGGGTGACCCTTAAAGAGGCGCCCGCGCGGGAAGCCTAAGTTAATGGGTAATGGAGTCTGTCGAAAGAGTGCTGGGGCTTCAAGCGAAGCGAGAAGCCCTCCTTAGACTTTCCAACATGTGTAGCATTTGTAGCATGCATCATTTGAAAAGATATAACGTCTAGTCTTTCAGACTGACTGTATTTTTTTTTAAATATATCAACATGCTTGACCTACACGAAGAAGTATTGATCATAACACCATGTCCTCCTACTTTCAGTGTAAACGTGTCCCTTCCTTCTTTCTAATGTAGAACAAGGGTGGAGATCGTTCAAATTATTTTGGGGTTCATCTTGTCCGTCATTTATGTCCTTGCATTGATATAATATGCCGGCCCCGTGGTGTTGGGGTAGCGCTCCTGCCTCTCACCCGGAGGCCCCGGGTTCGATCCCCGGCTCCGTCAGGGGTTTTAAAACTGGCGTGAGTGTTGGAACGGGGTGCATTCAGCCTCGTGAGGACAATTGAGTAGCTGTCTGACAGTGAGACAGTGCCCCGGTCACGAAAAAAGATTAACGGTCGAGGGGACCCAACGCGCTGACCCCAAAATCTGCAGGCCAATTGGCTGGGCAGCGGAGGCTTGGTAGGCCTTCAAGGGCTGTAGTGCCACGGGGTTAGGTTAGTTTATTGTTATAATATACATACGTAGTGATGGATCGCGTTGTTGTAAAGGGGTTTAATATCTTAAGGGTTTCTTGTTGTTGTTGTTGTTGTTGTTGTTTGTTTGTTACTGTACGTTCGGCTTGATGTTATTGTAATGTTCCTTGTGAAGTTTGTTTATTTTCATGTCGTTTCTTGGTTAATTGGGTTGTTTGTTATAATGTGACATACGTTGTTTTAAGGGTGGTTTGTTAGAGAGTTCGTGGGGATGTATGACATCATAAGTTTCTTAGAATATTTCTTCCAACTACTTTCCTGTAGTTAGCCAGTGGTGGAACGAAAGCACTATTATTTTATTATTTACTTAACTGTCCTTTCTTTTTGAATAGAGTTTATCTTAGAACGATCTCCAGTCCTCTACGATGTCAGTGCCTTAGGCCATCTCTACACCCATGCCTTCTTCCTTTTGTATTCTTTGATTGTATTTATATTTGTGTTTTACATTTGATAATTTGTATTTTATTTCAGCCCCGAAATCATCTCCATACTCCATATCATGCGTCCCTCGTTCCCCGTTTTGATATTCTTGTTACTGTTTCTTTTATATTAAATTTATCTCTTGGCTTTCGACCTTTACATGAAACGTGTTCTCCTTCCGTAGTTAATCTCCATCTAGTTCATAATGCGACTCAGTTTTAAGGTTCCACGAACCCCTGAGTGCCAGTCCCCACCTCTGCGTACATGTGGGAGCATTCCTCCGTTCTTTCGGTTTCGAGGTTCTTACGATCCCCTTCTATACCGTCTGTGTGCGTGGTAGTGAACCCAACGGGGTTAGGCTGACTGGATCGAACGTGGATCTCTGAGATAGTTGAGCTCAGAATAGAGGTTCCAGCTAGGAACGAACACGAGATATTTTGAGGGAGTTTAAGCAAAACCCCTAGAGAAAATACTGTTGTGATATGAACTAATTCTGACATTATTTGTTAATATAATGCCGGGAATAATAGCAGAATACTGCTGTATGGAGTATACTATTCTGGACTTGAGCACAGAAAGTTTGAGCGCTTGACAGTTGTCAAATGACTCTGGAAAAGGGGAGTAGTTTCTTGGAGCCGTGTCACTCTATGTGACCTACTTAAGTCGTCTGGAGCAGGTCAGGAGGCTAAAATATTGTCAAGTTATTCCCCGTTTCAGAATAGAGAGGCAAGTGGAGTGAGAAGATACCAGCGTAACTTAATGATTACTCGTGATTGGAGCAACTCAGAGACGGGAGGTTTGCACCTATGTGAATGTATAGCCGAGAGGCTAATTATCAAGCCATTAAACATTGAAATCGAGGCAGATTTAATGGAACGCGCAGGGACACAGTAGTTTTGTGGTTAGCGGCGAGATCTGACCAGGTCGCCGGGGATTTTTAGGTGACGCCGCGTGGGCACGCGCTGGCAAAGGCAATTGATATTAATTAATTGGCCGATCGATCCTCGAGCACGCATACAGATCTGTGACCAGCGAGGAAAAAGGAACCATATAAACGTTAATTCAAGACCAGAATCATACTGTGCGAGAAGATGACACTGCAGAGAAGTCTACTTTTTCTCTCCAAACGAATATAAGGGCTGAACGAATGACAGAGGCAGTCAGTTGAACCATACTTGAGCGCAGGGAGCACGTTACCCGAGCTCAGAGAACAGACGCGCGAACTCTAACAGCTTAAGTGCAGCAACATAATAATCATGCAGTAAGCCATGAATTAATAACGATTAATGTAGTAAGTTAAATCGCAGTATAGTGCAAAGTGCACGTTACCGAATTCAGAGAAGGGACGCGCGGGCTTTAACATGAAGGGCCATGCAGTAAGGCATTTATTAATCACAATTATTAAGGACAGTCGTGCCATACTTTTATAGTCGGCATTACGAGGGACTACTACCGAGCACGTAGGAAAGGTACCGTGTGATATACAAAGTAGGACAATTGAGAGTGGTAATCTGTACAAGTACAGTGTACAATTGTTGAGCGCAGTATGTAAACTATTGGTTAGACATATCTTAGGATGTCGGATTGCGCAGATATAAACCTTGTTATGCGATTGGTGAAATGTCGCAGGGATACCACTGTAATTAATGCTCAGGACGATATGCAAGCATATTTATGCGGTATCCGGAAATTTTTCTAAGGATAGAAATTGATAGACAGATGGGGGACTGATAGGAATCCATAGGCAGAGAATCGAGACTTTCAGACGAGATGCGGGAGAGTATTGGAAGAGAGATCTTCAACGTCTGCATTTCTGATATTTTGCCAGGAAAAGTCAACCACTAAGAAATGTACATAGTGATCGTGTGAGTGTAGTGATGATCATTTAAATATATGTAAAATTAATAGTGTAGTAAGTGATATGAAGTGTTGTGTGAATAAGGAAGCGACAGCTTCAACATGGAAAGGAAAAGTGCCGTGTGTTTTGTAAGGCAAAAGTTATGTATAATGTGTGTGAGTAGTGTAAGAATGTCTTGCTATTTTGCATATAATGGCGGGCATTACTGGAGAAAATGCGTGGTTGGAGCCACCAGATTAGCCGATGTAAGTACCCAAAAACCGTGATTTTGTAGCAATTATAGCCCACTGTATGTTGAGTGATTTCAAAATTTATAGAATATGCCAATAAGGGTCAATTTTAGGAGGTAGAGCCTCAAAATAGTATTGTTGTGTTGATTTTAGTCAAGTTGAGATGTCTTTGTACATCATTGAGTGGATGAATCATTACCACTATTGTAAAATGGCAATTCAGTTATATTAAAACGTAACGTAACGAACACGGATGTTCGGTTATTGAAACGGGTTACGTTGTGTCGGTGATGGTAATTCATGTCAGTAATAATAATAATAAGAATAAGAATAAATGAATACACATCAGGGAAAAATGGCTGTAAGAAAATTATATATGCTAATTGGAATATTTATCTATCCAAGCAGTAATATTATACATGAAGGGCTAAGAAAAGCAATTTAATATCAGAGTATATTATGATAATGGAAATAAATATGCAAGAATCTAGGAAATGGAAGAGTTTAATAGAGAATTGAATTTGCAGCTTGTGAATAACCTTGTAAGAGTAATTGATAGATTTCTCTTACTAATTAAAGGACGGGGTCATAGCACTATGGTCAGTGGAGCCAGGTAGTCTAATCGACGTGTGAAATCTCGTATAGCCTAGGGCGTACAGAGATATTTATTATTGCCAGAGCGTACTTAGTAGCTGACCATAGCTCTGTGGATGGATATGGAATGTTCCGGGTTCGAATCCTGTGGTGGATGGGAGGATAACAATGGAAACCTCAGCATGACACCTGATGTCGACCGAGAACTAGTTATTGGATACATTCAGCTCCTGGAAGCGAATTTTGGCGCCAGGATGTGCCTGACCGTGCCATTTAATAAGATGCCGGCTAGCCAGTTTGACCAGTGATTGATGAATCTCGTTCCTTCATATAATGTAATGGACCTGTTGAGGCCAGTTATTAATATCCTAAGGTTAGGAATAAATGTTTAAACACGCCCATAACCTGTCTTGCATACAATTTAGTTTAAATCATATGGGATATGTGGGTCATTGAGACTGCACGATTGTATTTAAAGTCACAAGTTACTGCTTGGAGGTAAACAGAGAAGGGAGTTAGGGAGAGACAGGGCACGTGGTTTGTGACCGCTCGACTCATTCCCATTGTATACAAGTAGCTCCGACGGGGAGATTTTTAAACGACCCTTGAAGGTTGACATTTAGAATGGACAGATTTTGAAACCCTGTTTGTAATGAAAAGAGTCGTTGTTGTATTGTATAATGAATTTGTGTGGTTTGAAACACATTGTTAATTAAGGATCATCCTTATGATTTAATATTTAGCAAACTTACGAGTTGTTGGAAGTTGCAATTTTATACTGACAGTGTCACTGTGTTCTAAAGGTCGACACTAAATGCCATAGGCTATGCCCGCGCAAGGGTAGCATAATATACCATCCGACACAGCGGTAACGGAATTTTTGAAATTGAAATCACAATGGCATAGAGTGGAACTGTAGAAAAGGGGACTGCAGAAGGGAACTGCAGAACGGGGTATGATTACAAATAATTGTGGAGTTGCAAGTAAATTTGATGTGCAACCCATACATTGGTTAATCCATAGTAGAGCATTTAGGTAGGAAGAGAGATACAAAACACAATGGTACGCATAATGCAAGTTAAGTGTTGAGAGTAAACAATTAGGATTGTGGAATGAAAGAGGTCACAACAGGTGACATAAGATTATAAGTACAGTTTATGTGTAATTTACATGTGCATCAGCGCACTTGAGAATGAATTTTGATGTCAATCTCAGGGTAAATGAATGAATAACCATTTGGATTTGCAAGGATAAAGTGTGAATGTTAGTGGATTGTAGGAGTAATTTTGCATTGTTTTGTGTTATATTGTTGGGATTGTGTTTTTATGTGGTTGAAGCCATGATTTAGAGCTGAATTAAAGTCTTTAGAATAGAGTTGTGCTTTATCATTGTAGAGTTGATACCTTTTAGTCTCAGATCAAAAATATGCAACTGCTCAGTGGGTGGACGGTACACGCCTGAGGACTGATGCTGGCTGGAGGCAGAAGCATGTTTTCCATGGAAATTACTCACTTGGGTACAGTAGGTGGTGGCTTTTCGTAACACCCGGCACAATTATTATTATTATTGCCTCCTACGTTACAGGATAGATACATTTAAACACAAGTTTTAACTTGAAATTCATAGCACCCTTCTCCTTTACTCTGAACTAAAACAAGGGATAATTGAACAAGCAATCTGACCCACGATTTACTTGCGTGGAACTTGAAACACTGGAGAGTTGGACATTGGAAACAGCCAATCAGAGCACCGAAACAGTGGCGATTTCCACACCATCCATTTGACCAAGCGAGCAATGACAGGGCTGCAGTATTAACACTAATATGTTCCGAGTGATACATGAGCTCAGCTCCGTGATTTAATGTTCGCTATTCCATACTTTATAGTTGCAGCCGGATTAGAACGTTTTGCGCTTTTATTCAGCTTCATTGGTGGGTAATAACAGTTTTCCTGTCCGGGTCAACTGTAATGTAGTTAACATACAATTGAATCGGTCGGAGCTGAAAAGCATTAAGTCAAGAATGGCCATTTTTTAAACAGTCAGTATCCTGAAGTATTGAGCCAAGAGCCTTGGAACGGCATAGGAAAGTATTAAGGTACTCGACACTATTGAAGACATTTAATTACAAGTTATCTTATTTTCTTGAAATTGATATCACTGATTCCAAGAATATAAACTAGTGGATTTTTGCCACAAAAAAAAATTAAATAAATTTGGGAGGTCTTTTACAAAGATTAATCACAAAAATAACGAGCATTTTTAGGACGCGATATCTTTGCTCTTTTTCAACTTAATTGAGTAATTGTTGTCGCAAATTGATCTGCTGTATGTTCAGAATGTTGTATAGCAGAATCGTTTTTGTATCATTGATTGAGGAAAAATATATTAGCTTTGTTTTACAATTTACGTTATTTTGATTGAAAAAATAAATCATTGTGAGGGGCGCGACCCCTAATTTCAATTTAACAGCTTCATTCTGCTTTACAAGATAGCTGCATTAATTGTCTATATTTTAGTTTTTAAATGAAACTAATATCTACATTCTAAGTGGACATTTTAACTCCCCAAGTCAAGACAAATATTGAAAAAAATGAAGTGAGAGAAATCGTAACTTAAAGTTGAGGTACACATTTAGAGGAAAGAGTCTTACTTTTCAACTCCTAAAAACTGCATTTTCTTTGGATTTTAGGTCAATATTATGCATTCTTCGACCCGAGAGTATCTCCTACATTGTTTAAGTTCTGGAGTAGACTGTTTCAAAGGCGTGCTTTATCTGCTGCACCTATGCGTCAAAGTGACAGCTGCTGAAATGCGTGCACACCGATCATTAAAGTGAATATAAATGAGCTAAACAACAATAAAACTAGTATAAACTATATCTTTCTGGAAAATACAGTAGAGAGGACATACTATCGAATAAGTCAATTTAAGAAAATCGAACATTTTCTTGAAAATGACTAATGGAAGGGTCGATGAGTACCTTAAGTCAGTCTTCTGCACAGAAGCCACTGCTACATGTAGAGCGATCAGAAGAGAAGATCATTAAATCAACGACTTGCTGCCTTTCAGAGCCGTATTCCGTACTTAATGTTGGCCGCACTGCAAGATTCCCGGGTGTTCCAGTGCTGTTATAAATTAAATTTGTACAGGGTGTAAGTGGTTTTTATGTTACAAATCCATTTTAAAATATAATACCTTGTGAGATATTCAATCTGGATGGCCTTAAGTCGAACTTAACTAACCACGGAGCTGAAAGGCATTAAGTCACGTTTCCAAAATTGATTTGAAAAAAATGTTTATTAAATTAAAATTGATATTCCGCTAACACAAATATAACCTGAATAGTTGCTTCACAACGTGGATGACTAATATAGTGTGTTTGTTAAGTTCTGTTCTGTCAATGACGTTTTATATATCTCCTGAAAAATGGTGAAAACTGACTTAATACATATCAGCTCCAGCCGATTCAATTATCATCTGATTTATTCAGCGCTCTAGGAGTGGTAACAGCTAGCACTTCATTATATTGTGATCAATATGTTCAGAACCAAGGACAGATGACATGGACAGTTGGTGATAGTGATGGTAATGAATACAGGGTGGATGGTGTATAACCAGGAATCCGGTAACATAATGATTCCCCAGGTCATCAAGCGCTGAAAGAAGTGAAACATTCCTCTTGACACGCCGAAAGGCTGAGGTAGATTTCGCCGGGCAAAGAAAAATATATCGAATTCACTAAATTCGTCGGTTGTATATCTACAAATGTTTTACATGATTATCAAACGAGAAGTCCCATCTTCTTATAAGACCGAAAACATTTTGCTCTTGGCATAAGGGTTGGTTGGTTGCTTCCTCAGTTTAGGGGATGCGACAACGCGGTCATGTAGACCCGTGTACTTTGGGTGTGTGTAGAATCTGTCTTATAACCGGTGTTAATTGTGATGACTGTATTAGTGTGTGTATCTGTTTTAATTCAAGTAAGGACTACAGGCATTGGATTTTTTCAAGTTGTTCCTACTTTTGCCGCCAAACGCCACCGTCAACGACCATCTCGTTCAGAAATTAGTTACCAGATGCTACCGCAGTCGGCTCCTGACGACGAACGTAGGAAACTAAGAACGTTAGTCATATGTTTAACCTATAATAACTTAATTTCACACAGGTGTAATTAGTGGAAGGTTCCTTAACATGCCATAAATCTATGACATGGGACCGCCGGCTTTACTTCCCCTCCGAAGAAAGGCATACTGGGGGATTTTTAACGTTCTTAAAAAAATCTGACGATTTCGGCCGGATTTGAACCCGCGATCTTGGGCATAGAAGCTCAGCATGCTACCAACTACGCCACCGAAGCCGCTGGCTTAAGGGTGGGCAAAAATAATATCGTATGGTCTTGGGTGCCGGGTGCAAGCTTTGTTATTTGACGCCCAGGCGGCAACATGCATGCAAAATTTTGACGTTCCTTGGAGCACTATGAAATTCAAGGTGTTTAGATATCTAAGCTCCTTGACACTATAGCGCTTCCTAGTAGAGAAATGAGGAACTTTGTGTCGGCGGAAAATCCCGAGATTAATTTTGCCTTTATGAACACGGCCTACTGAATTCAAATGGGTTCTTTAACACGCCAACAAGGTATGACATGCGTGTCGTGATTTTTGTCGCCTTTCAAAAATCACTTTCCACAGCCAGGAGCGAACCTGCAAGCGTGGTGTTGGTAGTCCGACACGATAACCACTCACCCATCGTGGCAAGCAAGGGTGGATCATATCATAAATTCTTTCAGATAAAGGTTTTAGATACTTTTAGAGGACTGTTGACATTTTAAACTCTTTTGATGTTGCGACTATTAAGAGAGGTATGATTTTTGCCCTCTCAAAACCCCATTTTTTCCACCCCTGTGGTCAATGTTTGATGCTATCGATAAACATTACGGAGGTAATAGTGCGAACTTTGAATGGATTCGATTTTTCACATACTAAGAAATTTATAGCGATATTTCACTTTTTCGAGAGAGCACCCCTACCCCATTTCCACCCCTCCGGATGTGATTTGGCCCTTTAACGAACTCAACCGAGATTTTGAATGGTTATTTATTTATTTCTCGTGTCGGAAACATACAAATGTACAGCTGCTATACATAAAAGTGTAAAACTGTCTAATTATATAACACGTGCCCAATACTGAGCAACATCCAAGGCGCTCGGAGTGACTAACAGGAGATCTTCCTCTGCACAAGATGAAGGGCACAGAGGGCAATGAAGCATGTGTCTTGTGGTTTGTTCTTGTCCACATTCGCAAGACGTGTCACATGTACTGAGGCCCCATCTCCTTAGATTGTCTCGGGATCTTCCAACTCCTGATCGTAACCTGTTTAAGGATTTCCACACCAACCAGCTTTCATTGTGTCCGTGTGGTAGTTCTTCAGCTACTGGCATCCAAGCGCAGGGGTGAGGGGTCATCTTCTTCCATATATCCATAATAATGATAATAATGTTATTGGTTTTACGTCCCTTTTAACTACCCTGGCTTTTAGAGACGCCGGGGTGCCGGAATTTTGCCCCGAAGGGGATCTTTAACGTGCCAGTAAATGTACTGACACGGCTCCCTCGCATTTGCGCACCCTCAAATGCCAGCTGACTGCGCCAGGTTTCGAACCTGCAACCTTGGGCTCAGCAAGCGAGAACGTTACCCCTGAGCCACGCAGCCAGACTCCATATATCCAGCCTTGCCTTCTTCGGTGAGACGGTAAGCATCTCAGATGTCCTCAGGAAGCTCTTTCGGGACCTCAGCCGTTGCTGAGGAGGATTATATCCATGCAGTGGGTGGGCGCTGCACAGTGGGTCAAAATCGATATCTAGGAGGACAAAATTATTTTTTTCATAATTAAAAAAATCAAAATGTATTACTTCTACAGCATTCTCATATAATTGCCGCTCACTATTCTGGGATATAAACGCTTCTTAGTGTAAATCTGTCACCACTGTTCGAGCAGTCTGAATTGGAGGGTGAATGTAAGTGGCTGTGGTTTGGTTGTCTTTGTGGTTAGAGTGATGCTTTAAGATGGAACCTGCAGCTGAAGGTATGATCTTTGTAACGTGTTTCAGTTATTAATGGGCATAATTGTTACGTAATTTTAGCTATATTTGCATTATATAATATTTAACTATTATTTTTAAAATTATATTTTCACTTAGATTTTAAGTATGTCGCGTCACTCAGCGTCACTTTCTACTTAATGTTAAAATGTACATAAAGTCTTGTAGTTTACGCCTGTTATAAGATTGTTTGCATCTTTTTGCAACTTACTTAGTTATTTTACGGTTTAGAAGATGCCGCGCCTCCAGTTCTCACACGTTTACAACCGCTTGAAACACTGGATTCGACGATTATGCCAAAAGTGGAACTTTGTGACTTTGTTAAAAGTAAATTAGGGGTAGAAAATTGTTCTGAAGAGATAACTGAATGCTCTATCCAACTCTTAGTCATAGACAATTTCTTGCATGTGTAGACGTAGCTTAAAAAGGTCTTATTGATGTTTATTATGAAGTAAACAAATTATATACGTTGCTTTCACTCTAAATTCATGATTGAAACGGAAAAATACTTTTGTCCCCCTAGATTTCGATTTTGATCCACTGTGCGCTGTTCTCTTCCACTCTCAGCCTCTCCCTGTTGGCAGCCACCTCTCTGCGTACACAAGGTGGTGGTGCTATTCCAGCCAGGTAGTAGAGCTTATCTGTTGGGATAGGTTTTAAACAACCTGTTATCAACCTGCAGGTTTCGATTTTGAGTGGTTATATTTTATGTACAAACTTTGACGTGATTGGTGCAAAAGGACGGTAGTTGTCGTGTCCACAAGAAAGTGATATACAGGGTGAACAAACAATGCCGCACTTAGAGGTCGGCATGTGGTTCCTCGTCGATATTCACGACAAAAGTTTATGTTGCAAAACATGGTCCCGCCAATTGGTTTAACAGAAAAGCGTGTTAAGAAACGAGGCTCTGGCAACGCTGTAACTGCATGCAGCGTGGCCAAAAACAGGTCGCAGGAACTCGGCACTCTGCCGGAGCTTTCTCTGTACATTCCAATGCACTGCAGGATGTAACAGTGTTGCCAGCTTCTCGTGTTCATACTTGTGTTTTCAAACAGCACCCGATCCGATTTTGCTATAGAAACTTTTGTCTTGCAATTGGACGAGGAATCGCATGCCGACCTCCTGGTGCGGCATTTCTTGTTCACCCTGTATATTAAAGAAAGCTATCCAGTCGGTCAATACAAATTGTGCCCAATTACATTTGGCGGGAAACAAGTATTTATACACAATAACCTGAAAGAAACAAGTTATTATTACAAACTAACACGTTTTTATGTACAAATTGGGGTAGGTACTTAATTGGATGACATGTTTCGAGCGTCAAGCATTCATCTTCAGATCCTATTCAATGATGCTTAATTAGTATAGGCCTACGATGTCTATGAATTACACTTTTCTTTATTCGTGTCAGAGGTACCAAAATATACAAACAAGAAATTGAAAAAAATCACATAATTGAGCACTTGCATATAACATAACACAAGAGCAAGAGAAATGAAACAGGAATGATAATATATACAATATTACAAGAGTTGTGACCAGTATTTGGCTACATTGACAGCGTTGTTACCAGCCAATGCCAGATCAACCCTGTGCATGAGTCTGGGCATAGACGACAGTTCAAGAAATGCCTAGAAGTTTGTTCTTCTCCGCACTCACACAGTGTGTCCCCATCATGCAAGATTCCCCATTTCATGAGATTGTCCTTAGATCTTGCTACACCGGTGCGCAGTCTGTTTAAGGACTTCCAGGTACACCATCCATCTTCGTGACCAGGTGGTAATTTTTCTTCATTTTCAACAAGTTCCGGATGATCAGGATACCTTTGATTTCATAGCTTAACCCTGGCCTTTTTTTTGGGGGTTAGAATCAAGTGGAGAAGAAGACTGTAGAAAACTTTTCCTGGACTTCAGTCGAGCTGAAGGTGGCTAATGACCATGAAGGGGATGGGCTAAGATGTTGCAAACCTTATGTCTCTCGATATTAGCGGCCACCTCACGTCTAATATCAGGTGGGGCTATGCCTGCAAGTGAGTACAACTTCTGTGTTGGTGTTGGTTTTAAACACCCTGTGATTAGCCTGCAAGTTTCATTCAAGGCAATGTCGACTTTTTGCGTGAGCTGATTTATACCACACGGGACTAGAATATTCAGCAGCAGAACAGCAGAGAGCTGGGGCAGTTGTCCTTACTGTCTGAGGGTGGGCACCCCATCCAGAACGAGTTACCTTACGGAGTAGGCAATTTCGTGATGACACGTTTGCCTTGAGTTTGGTGCAGTGTGTATTGAAGGTCAATGAACGTTCCAATGTAACACCAAGGTAAACTGGGGTATTGCTGTGTTCCAGTTCCAATCCTTTCCAATTCACACTTAAACACAAATATACATAAACAATGTTTATATTGCATAGGTTTTTAAAAACTTGTGTAACGTGTCAAACTTATTTACAGACAGTATAGTTCACTTCTATGATAGTTGCGTTATTATTATTATTATTATTGTTATTATTATTTATTATTAATGTGGTTTAAGTATGTAGCCTGTGATCTAATGAATTGATATTGTGAATAACCTCAGGATTACCTATTCAACATTTGATTGCCGCTGAGCGTGGCTGCACCAGCGTTTGTTGTTTATTGTAGCATGAGCCCCGCGGGGAGAAGCGGAGGACACAGTGATGACAGAGTGCCGTCTGCACATAAGTGAAGCAGCATTGCGTCAGATCAGCGTCACAGGAGCTCATGTTTCCACGGACAGTAAAACAATGACTGAGGTTACTGGAGTTGAGTCCTACCCTACTCGTGCAACTGTACCTGTCAACGAAGCAGGCTGACGTGTGACACAAGTACACAAGGAATAGTTCCCATCTCGACCGCCGGCAATCAATTCGTGAAAGGATAATAGTGATGTTGTCTACACTATTTTGTTATTGATGTTCTAAATTGACCGTTCCTATTTAAACTGGTGGCCTAATTGTTTTGTAATATCTCGTGTGGCGAATACACAAATCATACATTGCACTAAAATGGAATAGAGTTATGCCAACTTATCTGCTTTTAGAAACTGATTCTTTTAGCGTCCGGTCTCGATGCAGGCACTCACGCTCCGAGAAAGTGCTAGATTTAAGTTTGTCGCCTGTGGTGCTCTCTACTTGCTATTCTAAGTACTAGTCATTAATGCTACGTCTAAGAGCTACCAGCGCCATCTGTTGTTGTGACATAAATACAATGCTTGGTTTTTATGTTAGTGGCCGGCAATGACCTAATCTGTATGAATGTATGCAAATTGTGAAGATTAACGATCAATCTCTTCCCCGCCTCGCATAAACTAATGAGTCATATTTAAGCGCTATAGGGAATATAGGGGCTACTTGGACTCGTTGACACTGCTTAATTTAGGTCTAGGTTTATTGAGAATACGGTACAAAGTACTGTACATCCTTCCCGTTTATCATTTTTCTCAGTTATCCTCAATATTCGTTCATTATTAGAAGTACAGTAGGTTTGAAGAATGCCATGAGAAGTGAAATGAAAATAAAATTGATAATGCATTCAAGATAATAAGTTATAACTTGTGATATTAAGAAAACTATTACAAATACTTATACAACAAGTGGTAGAACAATAAATTACACTTAGGTCCCTGGGATGATTTTCACCAGGCAAGGTATGGGTTAACTATATTGATCTGGTCGGGTGTTATTTCGCTAGTTACGCATTGGAGAGGGCACTGCACGGAAGAGCGGAGTGAGCTATGGTAATCCGAGTTCAAGAGAGCTGGTTACAACAGATCTAGAGCTAGACTAATGAAATGGTCGGTATTGGCGGATTACATGTAGCAAGTACATCAGCCTAGTGCTGTTATCCCCTAGTGTACATAATCCTCCGCATTGTCACGTCTCTTGTATAAGGAGAGGGTTGCTACTAAATCTCAACAATTTTAAATCGAATATTATGGATAGGTCACGGTAGCCGAGTGCACTAAAGCGCTAGTCCGCTCGCTGGCATAGGGAGAGTGTGGGTTCGAATTCCGCCACAGCCGTCCTGTAAATGGTTTTCATGGTTTCCCCATTTTTACCACCAGGCAAATGCCGGGATGGTTCTTTCCAACAGGTCCACGGCCGACTTCCTTTTAAAATCCCTTCCCTGGCCCTTCCTTAATAAGACCCAAGTTAGCGGTCGCTTAGGCGATCGGCCTGTCACCATCCCCAGTTGTATCTGACAAGCTGTGTTCAGCTCACATACACCACCCTTGCAACGGTAGAAGAATGATCCCTCGCAGAGCTCGTGGGTGAAGCCGAGCTGGGAGGTTAAGAGATTACAATAGTACATTATGCAACGAGCCTATAATGGCAATAATTAAGACACGAGTATGTTTATAAAACGAGCGTATGCGAGTTTCATAATTTCCATACGAGTGTCTTAATTACCATAATAGGCGAGTTGCATACGACTGTTTATGTTCGACGATAAGTATTATAACTATTTTATGTTCGAACATCAATATTCATAAATATCTGTCGAGATTTCGCCAGATATATGTACTGAACAGAGCGCATGAGACGCACAGAATGCCTTGTATTTGACCATGGCGTCCTCGATTGCCCCACTATGACACTAGGCCAGGCAGTGAAAATTAAATGAGAAGGCCTCGGAACTCTGCGCAGATGCGTTGCTATCCTCACCTGATTGGTCAAACAACTGTTTCTTGAGCTCTGATTGGTGGGAGAAACTGTTTCATAATGAAAAAGAGTGTTATAATGACCATCATTATGATACAGTTTTCTGACATATAATAATCAGGATTGAACATAAAAATATTATGGACACTTACACTTAGCTTTCAAAATGTAAAGGCAGGATATCGACGTGCGGGTTCATTTGGGGTGGCAATCACGATTCTTGCTGTCTTCCAACCCGCAACCCCTCATCTCGTTATATTACTGTAGATTAGGGATGGTTGGGTCCTCAGTTTAGGGGCTGCGACAACGCGGTCATGTAGCCCCGTGTACTTTGGGTGTGTGTAGAATCTGTCTGATAACCAGTGTTAATTGTGATGACTGTATTACTGTGTGTTATCCGTTTTTAATTCAAGTAAGGACTGCAGACATTGGATTTTCAAGTAGTTGCAGCTTTCGCTACCAAACGCCCCCGTCAACGACCAACTAGTTCTGAACTTGGTTACTGGATGCCACCTCAGTCGGCTCCTGGCAAGGAACTTTGGAATCTAAGAGCGCCAGTCAAATCTAACCTATAATTTAGCTTCACACAAGTGTAATTAGTGGAAGGTTTTTTATCACTCCATAAATCTATGATATGAGACTGTAACATGTGGTTACAATGTTATTTGAATCACTATTCTTTGGTGAGGAAGGAGGCCATGCGATATAGTTGCACATCTGTGTACATAATATCTTTTTAATGATGTGGTATTGTTTTTCTTTATTCTTTGATGTTCTTTTTGATGAATGAGTATCTGTTGATAATATCTATGAAGATTATTGGTGCTTGTGCAGTTAGGTTTGGATTATAAAAGTGGATTGCTTATAGATACAGAAACATATGTATAGTGATGATTATTAATGAATTAAATGAATACCTGTGTTCCTATGGTGAGGTGCAGGTTCCTTTATGTTTTAATTGATGGTGATCTTAGTAATAAACGGTTAATAGAGGAATGTCCATCACATATATCAGGTATATGAACTGACTGTTTGCCCTGTTGTTAAAATAAAATATCCCTTGTGAGTATAATCAACCACAACCCCGATAAGGAAAGAAGAAGTAAAGTTATATTATGACGCACCAACGAGGAGCACGAATGGGGAGATGAACCTTAGTGATTTCCAAATGATCATGGAGCAGTTGACCAAGAGGAGTGACATCATTGATAAGGGGAGTGAACGGATATGTGAGCGGATGGACTCAATGAAAGTACAAATGGAGAAAATATGTGAAGTATGTGATGCTGCAGTTGCTGAAATAGAAGGAAATGATAGAAAACTAAATGAAGAAGGGAACAAGAAGAAAACAAGATGTTCAGTAAAGAACATATAGCCTCCTTTCTCCTAAATGTATGAGTATAGTTATAACTCGTTGTTATTATCAAAGAGTATAATAGAACTATTCTTTGTTGAAGACCTTAGAAACGATTTACCTCTACCAAACGCCACAACTTAGATGAAAACTGCTACCATCATTGAAGAAAGAAAGATAAGAAGTATATCAAGAATGTTATGGATCTGGAGACATAATCGACCGGAATGGCTGCGTGGCTCAGTGGTAACGTTCCCGCTTGCTGGGCCCTAGGTTGCAGGTTCGTATCCTGGCGCAGTCAGCTGGCATTTGAGGGTGCACAAATGCGAGGGAGCCGTGTCAGTACATTTACTGGCACGTTAAAGATCCCCTTCGGGCCAAAATTCCGGCACCCCGGTGTCTCTAAAAGCAGCAGTAGTTAAAAGGGATGTAAAACCAATAACATTATTATTATTATTATTATTATTATTATTATTATTATTATTATTATTATTATTATTATTATTATTATTATTACATATACGACCTGCCGTGGGCAACATCCAACTTTGAGTTGAGGCATGTCTTTACACGTCTGGTTGTGCATGGCTTTCACAACCCTAATTGAATTAACAAATCTTTCCATGACCCTACAGAGACGTGTGTATACTAACTATGTGGATATTTTCGATTGCTATTTGCCTGAAATAAAAGTAGTAATTAATAACCTGAACTAACACCAACGGCTTGAATTCAGTTACTATGTGAAATCGTTTTGTTCTTTACTTCAAATAACATTTTCAAGTAACGCAAAATAGGCTGTTACAAACCCTTTAAAATAAAAAGTAAAAATGTATCGTAATATCATCTTGTCATTCTTCAAATTCGATGCGCATAGAATGCCAATGGTATAGTAATCAATGGAGCCCCACGTAGACTAGTCGTGACATCTAGTGGTGAAATATCGAACAATATAATCCTAACAGAGCGAGTGCATTCTAGCGGCCAGAAGAAGAAACGTTTCAATAAAATCTGGAAGTTAATCAGTAGGTCGGCGTGCAGTTACCTTTTTGGCAGCTAGATGTCTCGAGTAAATCTGCTGGCGAATTATGTTTTAATTAAATATATATATTTTACACCATAATATGCACAATATAACGCTTAATTTTAAAACATCTGAGTCATTACAAAACAATAAACATATAACATTTCAAGCAAAAAACCTAGCTCTGATCGGATTTGAACCATAGGCACTTGAGCGATAGGCTAACGCTCTACCACTGAGCTAATTGTGTCAACGAATATCGTTCTATATAAAATGACTTACATAGAACTTGTTAGCAAATAATGATTTATACTAAACGATTTCATCACTGGAGTATATTATTTATATATAAAGCATTTCATACAAAGTTTATTTATTTTGTATCAGTACGCTATATTGCATGCAATACTCAAATTAGTGAAATATAAGTCAGGCACAAGATATCCTCTGCCATCTTGTCTTATTACTGAATCGGCTCAGCTTTTTAAAATCACGTCTGCACTATAGTATTACAAAATAAACTTTTAATTTCGAACGTGCCTCTTCCTTTAGAACAGTTAAAACGATTCCCGGCTCGATAATCGGAACTGGTGGGTCCCATGATATGGATTATAAAGTTTGCATAATTCGCACGGCCGCCATCCTGAAATGGTATGGCGGACGACCATGTAGTTTGGTCACAAGACGCATCCTATACGAAGGTATGTTGTTACCAAATTTGGTAGAGATCGGATGATTTGGTTAGTCGTTATTTGATTTTACGTTTTGAACGTTTGAGTGGCCGCCATTCAGTTTTAGTAAAGATGGCGGCGATATAAAACATGACACTGAGGTGTCCTTTGCTAGTGCTACCTTTGTACCAAATTTCGTTCAATTCGCATTCACCGTGTTCGAATTGATAGGGGGGGATAGACATTCAGAGTACACACACTCACACACACACAGACACACACACACAGACTCACACACACATACACACACACAGACTCACACACACACATACACACACACACAGACAGACACACTTTTTTCGCCCTGTGTTGATCTCATAAGTCTACTTTCATTTTTTGCAAAAATTGAAAGTAGGCTAAAAATGTATCAACAAGGTGGGGGGCGCGAAGAAGAAATGAAAGACGGACAAGAGAGAGAACAAGGTCAAATGGAGGAGGATAAAACTGAGGACAAGGAAGAGGATGAGATAGGGGGCAAGGTAGAAGGGAAAGGAGAAACAGATAACGGAGAAGAATAAATGAAAGACGGACAAGAGAGAGAACAAGGTGAAGAAGAACAAGGTCAAATGGTGGAGGAGGATAAAACTGAGGACAAGAAAGAAGATGAGATAGAGGGCATGGTAGAAAAGAAAGGAGAGATGGATAACGGAGGAGGTGAGATGAAAAAAACTGAAGAAGAGAAACTACTAGCAGATGAGATTGGTCATGAGGAGGACAGTAGCAGTCAAGAAAAAGAGGCTAAAGATGAGGGTAAATAGCAAGAGAAAGTCATGGAGAAGACAACATACTAGAAGAAAATCAGGTGAATAAGAAACAGTGGAGAACAAAGTGGAAGAAGAGAAAGGAACTGTTGAGTAAGACAAGACAGACGAGGAAGAGGTGGAAAATGTGGAAAGGAAGAAGAGAAAAGTGGTTGAGAATGAAGACAGAGAGGAACAGGATGATAGATAAAAAGATGAGTAGGAAAGCAAAGAGAATGATTAGGAAGAAGATGAAATGTCAGGTAAAGGAAGATAAGAGAGTGAAGGATCAGAAGAAGAAGAAGAAGAAGAAAATGAGGATGGAAAGGAGACAGGAACGGTGGAGATGGAAGATGAGGAGTACAAGGTACGGAATGACATGGCGGATGAAGAAAAAGACGAGATGGAAGGCGGAGGAGATGCAAAAGTTGCAAACGACGGCGCAGGATGAGAAAGGGGAGGACGAAGATGATGATGGTTCTTCCGATGACGATAAAAGTGGAGAACTGGATGCCGAATCGGAAACGCTGAATAAAGTGATGAATCTGGATATTGATAGAGATGATTATTCATGCAGTATGTTCCCAACTTGAATATGATATCGATTAATGCAGAATTGACCCAGCCCCCGTAAATTAGGAATATCGTGTTCTATTTCTTTTATATATATTTGAGCTAGTTACAAAGTGGCGCCCAACGAGGGGATCGAAAGCCGATATCATATTTCATGGTGCAAGGAGGAATATGCACACAATAGACAGTACAGTTAGGGGTTATTATTTTAAGAGTGTATATCTGAAGCTAAGCCCAATTCAGAAGCATGTGATTCGTATCGTGGTCCAGAGAAGAGATATTGTGTCATGTACTTAAACAGGCTTGGAGGAAACAGTGACATTTCATCTCTGCAATGTTAATGTGGGATATATTCAGTAATTTATTCTTAGTGTGTTTTTAATATTATGTGATTCTAGCGTGCTTTTCATGCGAGAATAACATATATATATATATATATATATATATATGGGCGTATTGTGACATGTGGTTACAATGTTATTTGAATCACTATTCTTTGGTGAGGAATGAGGCCATGGGATATAGTTGCACATCTGTGTACATAATATCTTTTTAATGATGTGGTATTGTTTTTCTTTATTCTTTGATGTTCTTTTTGATGAATGAGTATCTGTTGATAATATCTATGAAGATTATTGGTGCTTGTGCAGTTAGGTTTGGATTATAAAAGTGGATTGCTTATAGATACAGAAAAAGATGTATAGTGATGATTATTAATGAATTAAATGAATACCTGTGTTCCTATGGTGAGGTGCAGGTTCCTTTATGTTTTAATTGATGGTGATCTTAGTAATAAACGGTTAATAGAGGAATGTCCATCACATATATCAGGTATATGAACTGACTGTTTGCCCTGTTGTTAAAATAAAATATCCCTTGTGAGTATAATCAACCACAAACCCGATAAGGAAAGAAGAAGTAAAGTTATATTATGACGCACCAACGAGGAGCACGAATGGGGAGATGAACCTTAGTGATTTCCAAATGATCATGGAGCAGTTGACCAAGAGGAGTGACATCATTGATAAGGGGATTGAACGGATATGTGAGCGGATAGACTCAATGAAAGTACAAATGGAGAAAATATGTGAAGTATGTGATGCTGCAGTTGCTGAAATAGAAGGAAATGATAGATAACTAAATGAAGAAGGGAACAAGAAGCAAGAAAAGTATCAACAAGGTGGGGGGCGCGAAGAAGAAATGAAAGACGGACAAGAAAGAAAACAAGGTCAAATGGAGGAGGATAAAACTGAGGACAAGGAAGATGAGATAGAGGGCATGGTAGAAGGGAAAGGAGAAACAGATAACGGAGAAGAAGAAATGAAATACGGACAAGAGAGAGAACAAGGTGAAAAAGAACACGGTCAAATGGTGGAGGAAGATAAAACTGAGGACAAGAAAGAAGATGAGATAGAGGGCATGGTAGAAAAGAAAGGAGAGATGGATAACGATGGAGGTGAGATGAAAAAAACTGAAGAAGAAAAACTACTAGCAGATGAGATTGGTCATGAGGAGGACAGTAGCAGTCAAGAAAAAGAGGCTAAAGATGAGGGTAAAAGTGCAAGAGAAGGTCATGGAGAAGACAATATACTAGAAGAATATCAGGTGAATAAGAAACAGTGGAGAACAAAGTGGAAGAAGAGAAAGGAACTGTTGAGTAAGACAAGACAGATGAGGAAGAGGTGGTAAATGTGGAAAGGAAGAAGAGAGAAGTGGTTGAGAATGAAGACAAAGAGGACCAGGATGATAGATAAAAAGATGAGTTGGAAAGCAAAGAGAATGATTAGGAAGAAGATGAAATGTCAGGTAAAGGAAGATAAGAGAGCGAAGGATCAGAAAAAGAAGAAGAAGAAAATGAGGAAGGAAAGGAGACAGGAACGGTGGAGATGGAAGATGAGGAGTACAAGGTACGGAATGACATGGCGGATGAAGAAAAAGACGAGATGGAAGGCGGAGGAGATGCAAAAGTTGCAAATGACGGCGCGTGATGAGAAAGGGGAGGACGAAGATGATGATGGTTCTTCAGATGACGATAAAAGTGGAGAACTGGATGCCGAATCGGAAACGCTGAGTAAAGTGATGAATCTGGATATTGATAGAGATGATTATTCATGCAGTATGTTCCCAACTTGAATATGATATCGATTAATGCAGAATTGCCCCAACCCCCGTAAATTAGGAATATCGTGTTCTATTTATTTTATATATATTTGAGCTAGTTACAAGACCTCCGGCTTTACTTCCCCACCGAAGGAAGGCATACTGAGGGTTCTTTTAACGCTCTTAGAAATCCGACGCCCTCCTCCGGGTTTGAACCCGCGACCTTGGGCATAGGAGCTCAGCATGCTACCAACTACGCCACCGAAGCCGCCATAGATTATGGAGAGGGGCGGATGCTTTTCACAATTGTAATAAACGCGACGCGCTGACCACTGAGCTATAGGGGCACACTGTAATATTCTCTCTTGGCAATGATACAACTTTGACGCTGGCATGCGCAAGTCTACCATACTTTGAAAATTAAAGTTCTTGTTTTTAATTAATTTAGGATGTTTGTGACATCATGGTCATTTAACCACGTGTAATTGGGTGCGAATTCGTGGAAATTTGTCTGATAACCTGAGGCATTATAATGGCTGTATCAGTGTGCGTAGTTGCAATTCAGATCAGGATTGGGAAGAGGGGGTCATGGCCCTGATGTAGAAACCTTCCCGGCATTCGCATAGATTAGAAATAGTAAACAACAGAAAACAACTTCCAGGATGGCTGAGGTGAAAATCGAACCCTCCTCTTCTCAGTTTTGCCTCACGAGGCTGAGTGCACTACGTTCCAGCCCTTAGATCAGAATTAAATTTCTTGGCAGAGCCAGGAATCGAACCGGGGCCTCCGCGGTGACTGCCAAAAATGCTAACCACTACGCCACGAGGTGGACTGTGGTAACTGTAGTAGTGTGTTTAACTTTAATAATACAGGGTAATTCAAAAAGGTTGCAGCGATTTCAAAAAATCTAGTTTTAGATGTGTCTGTACTCCGCCCGTGACCTTCAGCCGATGCGCAGAATGAGTGTGCGACCGGAAGTTGCCATGCCGGTCCTATTCAATGGCCTCCTAGAAGCCCCTACTTGACACCCCTAGACTATTTATCTTAAGGGGATACGTAAAAAACATTGTATTCAGTGAACGGGTCAGAGATCTGCAACATTTAAGACAACGTATCACCGCTGCCGTTGCTACAATCACGCCTGAGATGATCCAGCGCACTTGAGTCGATATCGACTATCGACTGGACATTTGCAGAGCAACCAAGGGAGCGCACATATAAACATTATCAGGTATGAGAGAAAAGGTTTTGAGTTGGTAAATTTAACAAAAAACGAGTAGTTCCGTGAAGAACTAGGCAGCCTATTTTCATATATCCTACTTATGTTAATTGCCACTATCAACATACAAAATTTCAGTTTGATTGCTGTAATAGATTCGTAGATATTGAGAACCGACTAAATATTTCGGATGGTCGTCATGTTGGATTATATATATGTAGGTCCTAGAGTTATGTACTCTTACATGAAGATTATTGTGCACGTGTAGCATTCAAACTTCAATCGCATGATTAGGACACAAGAAATAACAAGGAGATTTTAAAATTTCGCACAGCTGCCATCTTGTGGTTATGGTAACAATTGAAATAAATTAGATGCCAGTGGATTAACATTCTTATAAGGATTTACTCTACCAAGTTTCACTGCACTCGGATGGTTAAATTGCGAGAAACGTTCATGTGAATATTTATACTTCGCGTCACCGCCATGTTGGATTTGTGATCACCAGGTTATTTAAAGTCCTATAGTTGAACTTAAGTTCATAGCCCCTATGAACATAAAAAATTCAGTTTGATTGCTATAAGAGATTCGTAGATATTCAGAGCCGTCTAAATATTTCGGATGGTCGCCATGTTGGATTGTTAAATGTATAGGCCATATAGTCATATACCATTAAAGGAAAATTATTGCGTAGGTTCATTATTCAAACTTTCACATCGATCGCATGATTACGACACAAGAAATAAAAACTTAATTTTAAAATTCGCAAAGCCGCCATCTTGAGGTTATGTAAACAATTGAACTAAATTAGATACCAGTGTATTACAATGTGTATAAACATTTCCTGTACCAGATTTCATTGTGGTTGGAACATTCAATCGCGAGAAAGGTATATTTAAAATTTTCAAATTTGCTTGGCCGCCATGCTCGTTTTGTAGATAACCGGTTTTTGAAAGTCTTATAGATGAACTTCCAGTAGTGCCCTTTATCTCCGTACAAAATTTCAGGGTGATACCGCTAATAGTTTCAGAGATATAGAATGCCGGTGAAATATTTCACACATCCGCCATCTTGTGTTAATGTGAACAATTGAACCTAGTTAGATGTCGGTGCATTACAATGTGTATAAACATATACTGTACCAAGTCTTATTGCGTTTGGTTGTTTAAATCGCGAGAAAGTCGCAAATTCGCGTGGCCGCCATGTTGGTTTTGTAGTTACCAGTTTTTCAAAAGTCACATAGGTGAAATTCTAGTAGTTCCCTTTATCACCGTAAAAAATTCCAGGGTGATATCGGGAATAGTTTCGGAGATATTGAATGCTGGTGAAATATTTCTCACAGCCGCCATGTTGGATTGGTGAGACGTAACAAAATTTGAAGGGCACGGTCGGGGTCGCCCGGAATAGTGCTATGAACTTACCGAGTTTCATTGAAATCGCACCACCCGTTTAGAAGTTATTAGGGACACACACACACACACACACACACACGCACACACACACGGACAAAAGGTGATCTCATAAGCCTATTTTTTCAAAATTGAAAATAAGCTAAAAAATACTAGTTTTAATATATCAAATATCCTGAGCTATGATTTTTAGCCTATTTTCAATTTTGAAAAAATAGGCTTATGAGATCACCTTTTGTCCGTGTGTGTGTGCGTGTGTGTGTGTGTGATTCGTGTGTGTGTCCCCCTCTAATAAAATCTAAACAGCAGGAGCGATTTCAATGAAACTCGGAAAGTTCATAGCACTATTCCCGGCGACCTCGACCGTGCCCTTCAAATTTTGTTACGACTCACCAATCCGACATGGCGGCTGTGCGAAATATTTCACCAGCATTCAATATCTCCGAAACTATTACCGATATTACCCTGGCATTTTCTATGGTGATAGAGGGAACTACTATAAGTTCACTTATGTGACTTTCGAAAACCTGATAACTTTAAAACCAACATGGAGGCCAAGCGAATTTGCGACATTTAAATAGACGTTTCTCGTGATTTGACCAACCAAACGCAATGAAACTTGGTACAGTATATGTTTATATACATTGTAATGCACCGACATCTAACTTCGTTCAATTGTTTACATAATCACAAGATGGCGGATGTGCGAAATATTTCACCGGCATTCTATATCTCTGAAACTATTAGCGGTATCTCCCTAAAATTTTGTACGGAGATAAAGGGCACTACTGGAAGTCCATCTATAAGACTTGGGAAAACCGGTTAACTACAAAACGAACATGGCGGCCAAGCGAATTTGAAAATTTTAAATAGACCTTTCTCGCGATTTAATGTTCCAAGCGCACTGAAACCTGGTACAGGAAATATTTATAAAAATTGTAATCCACTGGTATCTAATTTAGTTCAATTGTTTACATAACCTCAAGATGGCGGCAGTGCGAATTTTAAAATTAAGTTTTTATTTCTTGTGATATAGTCATGCGATCGAAGTGAAAGTTTGAATAATGAACCTACGCAATAATATTCCTTTAATGGTGCATGACTCTATGGCCTATACATTTAACAATCCAACATGGCGACCATCCGAAATATTTAGACGATGCTGAATATCTACGAATCTATTTTAGCAATCAAACTGCATTTTTTAATGTTCATAGGGGCTATGAACTTAAGTTCACCTATAGGACTTTAAATAACCTGGTGATCACAAATCCAACATGGCGGTGACGCGAATTATAAATATTCACATGGACGTTTCTCGCAATTTAACCATCCGCGTGCAGTGAAACTTGGTACAGTAAATCCTTATACGAATGTTAATCCACTGGCATCTAATTTATTTCAATTGTTTCCATAACCTCAAGATGGCAGCTGTGAAAATTTTTAAAATCTCCTTGTTTTTTTTCTTGTGTCCTAATTTTGCGATTGAAGTTTGAATACTACACGTTCACAATAATCTGCATGTAACAATACATAACTCTAGGACCTACATATATAAAATCCAACATGACGACCATCCGAAATATTTAGTCGGTTCTTAATATCTACGAATCTATTACAGCAATCAATTAACATAAGTAGGATATATGAAAATAGGCTGTATAGTTCTTCACGGAACTACTTGTTTGAAATTGCTGCAACCTTTTTTCGATGACCCTGTATATGTTCAGGAATATGGAAAGTGCCTCGGGAGTTGAAATAAGGTACTATCCCAGCATTGTTCTGAAGGGACTGGGGAGAAATCACGCTCAGAATAACCGCTGTCAACGCCGAGATTTGAACCTCTGATCGCAGGGCAATCAGAATTCTGAACGTCACGATGCCTTGTTGAAACGTTCAACCTCATTTCATTTTGGTGGTTCCTGAGGCACCGTCAGTTGCGGAAGTTGGCGCTCGTTCAACGGACGTCATAGACAGTGCTAGACACAGGCAGAACTTGTAAGCTATATCTGTTCATGATGTACAGGAAGCAGGTCAGCCCAACTTGTGTGAGATTAGTTCGCGTACCCGTGTCTGATCATCACCTCACGTCTGGCCCACTTTCCAAGCACATGACTTGAATGTCATCACATCATCCAAACCGAGGGAAATGTCAGAATATCTATTACCCTCAGCGCATCAGTTCACATGTCATCATACATTCCTGCCAGATGTGGGTGTCTAAACATCAATGCTGGTGGCGACTGATACTTTAAGGGGTGGGGCATCACGATCATCTGTCCCTAGATATACTAATACCACTACTACTAATACTAATGCTTGCCACGATGGGTGAGTGGTTGTCGTGTCGGACTACCAGCCCCAAGCTTGCAGGTTTGCTCCTGCCCATGGTGATTTTTTAAAAGGCGAAAAAAATCACGGCACGCATGCCATACATTGTTGGCATGTTAAAGAACCCATTTGAATTCAGTATGCCGTGTTCATAATGGCAAAATTAATCTCGGGACTTTCCGTCAACACAAAAGTTCCTCTTTTCTCTACTGCTACCGTATAGTGTTAAGGAGCTTATATATCTAACCTCCTTGACTTTCATAGCGCTCCAAGGAACAACAAAATTCGTCATGCAAGCTGCCCTCTGGGCGTCAAATAACAAAGCTTGGACCCAGCACCCGAGGCTAAACGATATTATTATTATTATTTATATTGTTTTTATTATTTTTACACGCGATTGGACCACTTAGGATCACGCTACAACTTCATTTGTTTCTCTTGGTGCGAAGTTTTCTCTGCACCCAATTCTCCTTCATGCGTTCGCTGGCCTGTTTACGCTGTTCGTCCGTCCAGGCTCTTCCGCTCTTCTTAGGTCTTCTTGCGGCTTGCACCCCTTCCAAATTACTCAGTATGTTCCTAAATATATTTCTGTCTAACAATTGGTCTTCAGAGATGTTCAATCTTTCCATATCCGCCTTTGTTTCCTTAATCCATGCTGTTGTGGTCTTCTTTCTCCAGAAGTAATCAAATATCAGTTTGGTGAGTCTATTTCGGTCCATTCTGTATAGATGTCCGAGAAACCTCTTCATCTTCTTCATAGTCTCAGAGATTCTTTCTACATACTGGTAAACTTCTTCAATACTTCGAAGTTTCCATCCACTTTCGGTTTGAACAACACCCATAATTTTTCTGAGGATTCTCCTTACCAAGACCTCTAGTTTATCCAGCCTATATTTCATAGACAGACATTCACTGGCATAGAGACATCTGTCTTCACCAAGGTGTTGTAGTGTTTTATTTTGGCATTCCAGGGTAGGAACTTTTTATTGTACATGTTTTTTGTCAAGCCATATGCTCTCTCCATTTTTGAGATCCGATCTTCTATTGCATCTTTCTCTAGTCCATTCGCTTGTATGGTCCCACCAAGATACTTGAACTTTTTGACCCTTTTGATTCACCCTATCTCTGTTTCCAGAAATGGTGCTCCATCTTTGGAGTTCATCATGAATTTGGCCTTCTCTGTTGAGATCCTCAGTCCTGTTTGGGTGGCAATTCTTTCCAGAAGGTTAATTTGAATGGTTGCGACCTCTGGACTTTCAGAAAGAACAGCAAAGTCATCAGCAAAAGTTAGGCAGTTGATTTTAATCCCTCCTGATTTTCTTCCTAGGCAGATCGGAGTTCTCTTTTGGCGTTCAAGTTCAGAGTTCCAAATTCTCACAATCTTTTCTAAGACACAGTTGAATAGGAGTGGTGATAGTCCATCACCTTGCCTCACGCCTGTCTTGATTTCAAACGGTTGTGACAAATGCCCCCAAGAATTTCACCCTGGAAGTTGTATTTGTTAGGGTCTCTTTGATTATGTTTGCCAGTTTTATTTTGACTCCAAATTCTTTAATGATCTTAAGCAAGGTGTCCCTGTCCACCGAATCGAAGGCTTTCTTGAAGTCTATAAACGATACCACAATTTGCTTATCACTCAGCATGCTGTGGCGGAGTATTGACTTCAGGTTGAATATCTGTTCAATACAGGAGCGGCCTTTCCTAAACCCTGCTTGGTATTCCCCCAGTTGTTCATCTAAAGTCGTCTCTATTCTATTCAGAAGCAATTTTGAGAGGATCTTATACGCGATCGGTAGAAGAGACAACCCCTATATTTGTTGACGTCCTGTTTGTCCCCTTTCTTATGTAGCGGATGTATGGGTGCTGTTTTCCTCTCTTCAGGTATTTTCTCCTTCTCCCAAATTTCACTGATGATATGGTGAACATCATCTAAAATTTCTGGTTCTGCCCATTTCAACATTTCTGCCGTTATCGAATCTTCTCCACTTGCTTTGTTGTTTCTTAGGTTCCTGAGTGCTGCTTTGATTTCTTCCTTTGTTGGCACTTCGTCACCTTCTGGGTTCTCTGGTATGTATTATTATTATTATTATTATTATTATTATTATTATTATGTCTCATAAGTTCACCATATCGTTGGGTACAATTCACCATTTGATCGCCATTTGTTGCAAGATGGAGTGGAGTTCTTTAAACTGGTAGGTTGAGGAACGAACGAACTATGGAGCTGGTCTCTTCTGCATATTATTATTATTATTATTATTATTAATATTACGCTAAGGTGTATGTTTCACAAAACTCAACCTCCTAAACCAGAGGGAGTTAGAAGGTGTGGTTTGTACCTAATTCTTCCAAATCGTCTCAATAGTACAGGAAAATCTTGCATTTCTTGAAAAGTCAAAGGAAATATACATCTATTTATTTGTTTGTTTATAAAGTGCTTTTAAACAAATAAACAAGACGATAGCCCCTGGCAGAACTGTGTCACGTACAGCCGGCATAGCACTAGGGCCGGGCGGGTAGTCTGTACACATTGGGCGCACACAATCCAGATAGCTCTTGGCAGAACTGCGTCGTATACAGCCCACATAGCACCAGGGCCGGGCGGGTAGTCTGTACACATGAGGCGCACACAACCCAGATAGCCCCTGGCATGCAGCCACATAGCACTAGATCCAGGCGGGTAGTCTGTATACATGGGGCGCATACAACCACTTATGCGAGAGTTTTCGCACGGGTTCGCTAGTTATTATTATTATTATTATTATTATTATTATTATTATTATTATTATTATTATTATTATTATTATTATTATTATTGATGCGTTTCGGCCAACTAAGGACCACGTTATTTCAACTGGTTTCTGCGTCGAGCTTTTATATTCGGTCAGTACTGTCGCATGAATTCTTGATGTTGTTGCTTCCTCTCTTCCGTCCACTTCATGCCTGTTTTAAGCTTAGGCTTTTTCAGGAAACCCCGGTGAGTTGTTAGTTTCATCTTAAGTGAGACACGCTCCTGCACATCGTCACATGAAATCCCAATTTATTGTAAATCTCTGCCTACCTCAGTGAACTAAGCCCCCTTGGTTTCCTTCTCAAGAAAGTAGGTAAAGATCCTGTCGTCCTGTCGTCCGTGCCCACCAAAAGAAAATTGTTAATATCTTATACAAGAATTAAAATTTTAAAACAAGATAGCGGGTTCAAACCCGTCCGAAGCCGTCGGAATTTTTAAGAGTGTTAAAAATCCCTCAGTATGCCCTCCTTCGGAGGGGAAGTAAAGCCGGCGGTCCCATGTCATAGATTTATGGCATGTTAAAGAACCTTCCACTAATTACACCTGTGTGAAGTTAAATTGTATAGGTTAAGAATGTAAACAACGCTCTTAGGTTCCTACGTTCGTTGCCAAGAGCCGACTGCGGTGGCGTCTGGTAGCTAAGCAGGAACTATTTGAAAAATTCGAAAGTCTGCAGTCCTTACTTGAATTAAACAAGAAGTTCCGTGGCGAACTAAAGAGCCTACTTTTCTTAAAATTTAAAAGCCAAGGTAGTTAAAAGGGACGTAAAACCAATAACATTATTATTATTATTTCTTAAAATTTATTATTCATGCCAAAGATTGATCTATATGGATCTAACTAGAATAATGACGAAATTAAGTTGGTAATATCGAAATTTCTAATAAGTTCGAAATTTTGTATACCTGGGGCATAATGTAGCCTAATAGAGAACTACAGTTGGCAGCCCTGGCGACTGAATATATTCTTAGTTCCATCTCTTAAGGTACAGAATACAAAATTTGGTTGAAGTCCAATGGAAGGCATGGACGTTACATGCAGTTAAACATTGGATCTAACAGCGCGCGTAAAATCATGTTGGCAATAATGACATACATGTATTGGTCAGAAATAATCTGAAATAATATGATATATTGTTGTGTCAATTTTGAATTAAATCCATTATTTAGTATAGAAATTACATGCATTTTAAAATTGGACCTATCAGCAGGCTTAGAATCATGTTGGCAGCACTGATGTATATTAGTTACTCGAAATTAATCTATAATGCCAGGTATACGTGTGCAAAGTTTAGAGCTATTGGCTTGCATACTCTCTGATATATTGATATTAGGGTAACACAAATAGAGACAGTATTTATTAACAGTTGGCAGCCCTGGTTAATCTTAAGAATCAGCATGTACATATCTGTTATGGTACACATAGCACACACGAAATTTGGTTGAAATCCAAATGATAGTATAGAAGTTACATGTATTTAAAGTTGGGCCTCTCAGCAGGCTTAGAATCATGTTGGTAGCACTGACGTATATAAGTTACTCCAAATTAATATAGAATGTCAGGTACTATACGTGTGCATAGTTTAAAGCTGTCGGCTTGCATACTTTCTGATATATTGGTATTTGGATATAAAAAATTGAGGGCATTTATTAACTGTTGGCAGCCCTGGTGGATCTTAAGAATACGTTCAGTCATATCTGTTTACGTACACATAGCACATAGGAAATTTGGTTGAAATCCGATTGATAGTGTAGAAGTTATATGCATTTATAATTTGGACCTATCAGCAGGCTAATATTCATTTTGGCAACACTGCGATGTATGGCCTCCTGAAAATTAAACTGCAATATTATTATCTATACGTGAGCCAATTTTGAAATAGCTCTTATTCATACCTTCCAAGATATCCAACATGGAGCTCAAATTTCAATTGCGATTTTTCAGCAGTTGGTAGCACTGACATCCTTTTCAAATATGGCCGTGAGATATTCAGGTATAGATCTTTACTCCTACCAAATTTTGCTTCGATTGCTGCAGCCGTTTAGGAGTTGATAGGGACACACACACACACACACACAGCCAGCCAGCCAGCCAGACAGACAGACAGACAGACAGACAGAAGGACAGACAGACAGACAGACAGAAGGACAGACAGACAGGCAGGCACACATTTGCCCGATCTCATAAGTCTACTTTTTCCTCTTTTTTGCATAATGTGAAAAGTAGGCTAAAAACAGATAACACACACTAATAGAGTCATCACAATTAACATCGGTTATCAGACAGATTCTACACACACCCAAAGTACACGGGGCTAAATGACCGCGTTGTCGCAGCCCCTAAACTTAGGAACCAACCAATTTCAGAGAGCTCATTCGTGTCACAGGGGGCAGTCCAATAATTTCATCTATTTATTACAAAAAGAGACATGGCCAAGTAGCCAAGATAATCCACTTGAACCTGGTAAAGAAGCACTGCTTACTATCAATCAGTGGTGACAGGCGGTTAATTGCTCTGGGTGTTGCACTATTTTCATTACGGGAGGGGGGGATAGGCGGTAGGGTTAAAGACTGCTTGATATCAGAGAAAGCTGTATTCAATTGCGCGGTAAAATGGATGTTTCTATTCATCACGAATGCTGCAGTTCATAAAACATCACATTGTCTTCGGATTAACCCTAGCAATACCAACGGGAGGAGGGGGGTGGGGTGTATTTTGTGCCCACCAGTTCAATTTTTTACGGTTTATCCAAGGTATTCCTTTTCTACGCTTACTGTACAGAAAGTTATTGTCTATTTTGAATCTGGATACCTAACCTCACATTTACTTTTTTTTAATGTTGGTTGGTTTTTGGTTCTTAAGTTTAGGGGCTGCGACAACGCGGTCATGTAGCCCCGTGTACTTTGGGTGTGTGTAGAAACTGTCTGATAACCGGTGTTAATTGCGATGACTGTATTAGTGTGTGCTATCTGCTTTTTAATTTAAGTACTGCAACTTAGAATTCTTCAAATAGTTCCTACTTTTGCCGCCAAGCCCCACCGTCAACGACTACTAGGCCAAGTTCATAAATTAGCTACTAGACGCCACCGCAGTCGGCTCTTGGCAACGAACGTAGAAACCTAAGAGCGTTGTTTACATTCTTAACCTATCCAATTTAGCTTCACACGGGTGTAATTAGTGGAAGGTTCTTTAACATGCCATAAATCTATGACATGGGACCGCCGGCTTTACTTCCCCGCCGAAGGAATGCATACTGAGGGATTGTTAACGCTCTTAAGAATTCCGACGGCTTCGGACGGGTTTGAACCCGCTATCTTGTTTTAAAATTTTAATTCTTGTATAAGATATTAACAATTTTCTTTTGGTGGGCACGGAACTCCAGCCCCCGTTCGAAGTTCGTGTTCCTCGTCATGCTATGCACTGTGGTAAGGGCAAAAGTACAACAGAGTTAACAAGTTCTAGTTGCAAGAGGTACACATGTGGAAAACACAGTAAAGAACAGTCGTATGTTCCACGTGTGTTAAAGATGGCGTCAAGTTCGATCAGTGAATAATTTATTTTCTGAACTTCTTTTTTCATGATTTTTTTAAATTTTGTTTGCAACTGTTGTTAATTAAGGTTCATTTAAGGTTCTAAATACAAGATATGTTGATTAAAGGATAATGCAAATCACACAAAAGAAATTATTATGGTGGTCACAAAATAACCACCCGTTGGTAGCCTGTGGTTTGAAAAATAGCATGGTACTGCTGGGGTTAAATGGATTATAAGTAAGTCTACAAGAAAATCTTCGCGAGAACAAATCAACGTAAGTTATATAAGAGGGCGAGAAAGAAACGCGAGTGTCACAAGTACGCGCAAATTACATTGCTATGCAATGGTGTCGGCAGTTGACGGAGTATCTCGGATGTCTCCGTCTGCGCCTCGGCTCCCTTGTTGCAATCCACGGGCAACGACCAGCTGAGTTAACTGTTGAGATAGGACTTACTTAGTCTAGCATCTCTGCCATACCCTTCACTATTGAGATCTGTTCGGTGCTTGGGGCTGGCAACGACCAAACGGACGAGCGCTCTTAGACATTAGGCGTGCTTCGCTTTCTCAGACATTTCACAGTAACTTACTACACTATAAGATTTCCTGAATTATTAAAGAACAAACTTATGAATTCCTATACATATAAATGGAAACGTACTTATGCTTGTGAAACACTGTTCCAAATTAAAAATGAACAAAGGACTGATCAGCTCCTCAAAACGGAAAGAAGAATCATTAGAACGTGCATAAATAAAAAGTATCAGGTTGAAGGAGTCTGGAGGATTCTCCCAAATGAAACTGTCTGTCGTGAGATTGATCCCATCACCAGCACAATGAAGAAGAAAAGAATTTCTTTTTTTTTCACATCTTACGGCTTCCAGAAAACAGAATTGTACGCCAACTAGTGATGAGAAATCTAGGAAAGAAGACTGGAGGAAAATGGATCCAAGAAATCCAACAAGATCTCAAAGCAGTTGGACTCAAGATAACAGATGCCGAGGAGAAAAATCATTACTAACACCATTCTTAAAACTCACAAATTTTCTGCAGAAATGACACATAGAAAGCCTATGGAGATTTCAGATGAGTTGAGAAAATCCCGATCTGAAAGAATGAAAAAGGACTGGAAAGAGAGCAAGAACCAAGCAGTACTACCCTCAAAGAAGAAATGATTGTGGAACGACTCAAGTGGTTCAATGTAACCAATCAAGATTAATATTAACAATAATAATAATAATAAAATGAAACGTACAGCTTTCATTACTAAAAATATTATTGCGGTATTAATTGTTCTTCTTAAAGAAATCTGGTCGTTGTGTCACACTGCAACCTTATTACCGACCGCCACTGCTATCAATATATTCCTGATGCTGATCTGGAGAATGATACAGGCAACCTACTCTGGGACAGTTGAGAGCTATATCAGCAAACAGGCCGAAGCTGATGTCGCCGGAGCAAAAGCAATTTCGTGTTGAAGTCTCACAGGACTCCACAAACAGTGACCCCGACTTCATGAAGACCATAATCACTGGTGACGAGTCCTGGGTGTACGGGTACTACCCGGAAACCAAATCCCAGTCTCGCAATGAAACACCGTCGAGAGCACTCACACTACCTTGCTTCCCAGCAACAGACGCTATCGACAGGCGGGAAAAATTTCACGTATGTGCACGAAGGTTCAAGTTCGGCTCATGCCAGCGCTCTTGATTCAACTCCATCAGGTTTTTGCAAAAAAAAAAAAAAAGGATACTTTTCTGACAGACCTCGTATCCAACACATTTACGCTGAGAACAGATCAAGGAGGTGTGGTTCGCCGAGGGAGACAAAGAGCTGTATGAAGTAGGGATAACACACGAGGATATCTAGAAATGTGTTCCTCTCAAGACTAAACTCCAAGAGCACCATGGTTTCAAGGAAATGTCAAAAGTAAAACCTGGCAAAATGTGGACTGAAGCGAGAAAGGTACAACATAGGAAACGAATGCGGGAATACTGGGCGAACGTTAAATCGCATCCGTAAAGAAATAGAAAAGAACTGTTGAAATAGCGTAGTCATAGATGGCCGAAACAACAGCAAGACGAAATAATATTGATAATAATAATTACAGATACTGTCTATAAAAACAAGAATATTTTTGGCCTTGTTTGTACTGAAGGAATTTGGATGAAAAGGAAATCCCAGGAGCTTTATCAGTATTCGGAAAAATCTCGCACACAATCAGCAAAAGACGATTGAAATTTTATGGGCATATTCCCAGAATGAATGATCACAGGTTGACTAAAAGAATTCTAAATTTGACTCTCTCAAAGAAAGCTAAGAACAACTGGCTGCTTGAGTTGAAAAAGACCTTCAGGAAATAGACATCTCAAGTGATATGGTAGACTACTGGACGTATCTAAATTCAGAGAACTAGTTGATAATCATCAGTTTTCAGACCACTCAAACATTGCATCCTAAATATAAGGGGTGTTCGAATGAAAAGGTACGAAACGATACTGTGGGTACAATTTATTCGTTGTTCAAAAGTAATCACCACAGGTCTGTGCACAGGTGTCCCATTGCTTCACTAGCCGCAGGATTCCCTGTTCCCAGAAGTCTTGTTCCAATCCTGTACGGTGTCCTTTAGTTCATCGTCCGATTGGAAATGTTTTCCCTTGAAACGAACCATTAACAGTGACTTGTATTGTGCGACAATCTGTAGCCAACGCAAGTCCGTCAAGAACAGATGGCCTGGACTGCTCACGAAGGGAGTGATTCTGCTCCATGATAACGCTCGTCTCTAACGTCACACAGGATGTATTGGCCACGTTCAAGTGGGAGCAACTTGAGCATCCGCCCTACAACCTAAACTTGTCACCCTGCGACTTCCCTCTGTTTGGTCCGTTAAAAAAGTATCTCAAGGGAAAACGTTTCCAATCGGATGACGAACTAAAGGACACCGTACAGGATTGGAACAAGACTTCTGGGAACAGGGAATCCTGCGGCTAGTGAAGCAATGGGACACCTGTGCTCAGACCTGTGGGGATTACTTTTGAATAACGAATAAATTGTACCCACAGTATCGTTTCGTACCTTTTCATTCGAACACCCCTCGTAACCTGGACGGACGGAGGAGCCCAGAAAGAGCCATAGCGAGAAGATGAAGAGATTTTGGGAGGACAATATAGCAAGATTAGCTAGATAGGTTCAATCGCGCTCTTTAACGATGTAAATAATAATAATAATAATAATAACAATAAAGTTATGGTTAACGTCCCGTTGAACGTGATAAGGAGAGATCAGTAAATCTACAAGAAATCTTAAGTATTACAGTAAATCTACTAATATGAGACTCCCATATTTAAGCACCCTTTAAATGCCAAATTACTGTGTTGAGATTCGATCTCGCTATTTTGGGGCATGAGGAGAGAGCCCTATCAACCGATCACGCAGCAGGTCAATTACACATTAATATGTTGGGGGAAAGGCTCTATGACTGTGGCAGGTAATGAGATCCGATTATCAATAGCACGATTAATGAAAGAATATTTCCCATACTTTGTACGGTGCAATCGGCCTTAACTTAATAATAATTGTGGAGTGGCCGTTGCAGAAGAAAAGGAAGTATCCTAAATATAATGTTCGATTCCCTACTTCGAGAAAAAGTACCTTTAACTCTTCCTCGTGCTAACCATAGTTTTAAGAATCATTTCCGGAATCGCAAGTACACAGTACCGGTACTTGGATTTATGGAAGGAACTTGGACTTTCTCGTAGTTGTTGATGGTCGTGCCACTAAGGCATGAAGCTTGACTGTTCTCGGGCATACTAGTCCATTACCCGCATCAGTGAATTACATTTCTCACGTCACAGCGTTGTCTTAGAGTTCGAGGGGTCCTTCCTTGCTGTAGGGGAGACGAAATGGAGTTATGGTCCCTTGAGGGAAGAAGGGGAAACATCACGCCACAGGTACAGACTGGCTAATAAGTTATAGTCAACAAGATGGATGTCCTACCTGACTACATCAATAGTAACCAGTATCAGCTCGGTGATAAACTTCAGATAAAAAGGGAAAAAAGCTATGCTTGAAAAATGCACGAACGCATTTTTTTAAAGAAAATATATTTACATTCTGCAAAAGAAAAGAAAACTCTTCCAAAGATTGCAAAATGTTTGGTTTTTACAAATAAAACAAATTTATTCTGTGTGGACATTAGGCCTAGGCTATGCATTTTCGGATCACACTTCTTACTTATCCCCGGATTTTTGGGTTCAAATAAGTTAAAATTTTCATTCATTCATTCATTCATTCATTCATTCATTCATTTTTACAGTCATTCATACATTCATTCATTCATTCATTCATTCATTCAGTCATTCATTCGGTCAGTCAGTCATTCATTCATTCATTCATACATTCATTCATTCATTCATTCATTCATTTATACATTCATTCATTCATCCATTCATTCAGTCATTCATCCATTCATTCAGTCGGTCATTCATTCAGTCATTCATACATTCATTCATTCATTCATTCAGTCATTCATGCATTTATTAATTCAGTCATACATTCATTCATTCATTCATTCATTCATTCATTCATTTATGTATTCAGTTATTCATTCATTCAGTCAGTCAGTCATTCATTCATTCAATCATTCATTCTGCCATTCAGTCATACATTCATTCAGTCATTCATTTATTTATTCAGTCAGTCATTCAGTCATACATTCATTCATTCATTCACTCATTCATACATTCAATCATTCAGTCATTCAGTCATTCATTTACTTTATTTGCAAATGGAGGTATTTCCCCGGTGGCAAATTCTACACACAGAAAATTAAAAATCAAACACACTGATTGTACACAAGTCGCGATTTGGAAACTATAGTAATTACGTCGGAGTATTTACACAAAACTTAAGTCTTCTCTTAAACACATCAACATGTTTGGGGAAAGGCTTTAAGACTGAGGCAGGTAATGAGTTCCAATTATCAATATCACGGTTAATGAAAGAATATTTCCCTGAATTTGTACGCTGCAGTCAGCCCTTAGCTTTGTGTGGATGATCTGCCCTGCTCAGGTAGGTGGGATTTCTCAGACTTTAGGTATATTAGGTTTTTTTATGATCTTACATGTACAATTTAGGTATTTATAGGACTTTGGAATATTTATTTATATAACTCACTGGGCATCCCATGGCGTTTTAAACATTGTAACTTTACATTGTAAAAACTTAAATTAACTGTGTATTTGAAAGTACCAACTTCAATGCACCTACGATCAGTATGGCTCTGAAAACACAAATTAATTTAAACACTACATGTGCAAAAGTATAAAAGAAGCTTGTAGTTTAACGTGACCGTTAATCTCGCGATCATTAGCCACGGGACCTCCTTTTTTACATGGAATCCGAACCACAGGACATGGCATTTAACATCGGTCATTCATTCAGTCATTCATACATTCATTCATTCATTCAGTCATTCATGCATTTATTAATTCAGTCATACATTCATTCATTCTGCGCTACCCCCCCCCCCCCCCCTGCAAAAGAATCATTACTCAAAAGCACTCCTAGTATGACATGGAACATTGATGTTTGAAAGATCCTCAGGTGTAAACCCTCTTCTGTTTTACGTTAAAGCGGTTTCGGTGGCGTAGTTGCTAGCATGCTGAGCTTCTATGCCCAAGATCGCCGGTTCATTCCCGGCCTAAGTCGTCGAATTTTTTAAGAGTGTTAAAAATCCCTCAGTATGCCTTCCTTTGGAGGGGAAGTAAAGCTGGCGGTCCCATGTCACAGATGTATGGCATGTAAAAGAACCTTCCACTAATTACACCTGTGTGAAGCAAAATTATAGGTTAAATTTGAATAACGCTCTTAGGTTCCAATGTTCGTCGCCAGGAGCCGACTACGGTGGCGTCTAGTAACCAAGTTCTGAACTAGTAGTCGTTGATGGTGGCGTTTGGTGGCAAAAGTAGGAACTACTTGAAAATTCAATGTCTGCAGTCCTTACTTGAATTAAAAACAGATAACACACACTAATACAGTCTTCACAATTAACATCGGTTATCAGACAGATTCTACACGCACCCAAAGTACACGGGACTACATGACCTCGTTGTCGCAACCCCTAAACTGAGGAACCAACTAACCTGTTTTCCGTTAAAATGCGCTTGAAAGCGGAGAAGTTGCATTCCACTTCACATGAGGTAAGAGGTGTGAACTTCATTTCGCCTATTTCCTTTATATTTAAGTTCCAAATCAGTGATTCTTGCATTTCTTTTCCACAGAGAAAGCAACCGATTCTTGCCACGCAAGCATAAGATCATAATTATTCATCATTTTCCTTATTCGAACGGTATCCTATCGCTTTAAAAATATTTTAACATAAATAAACTAGCAACCTGCCCCGGCTTCACCCGGTATCTTACCCAGCGTAATCTTAAAGGGCGCACAGACGGCAGGTCCCAGACGCAATTCAGAAAAGCCGAGATGAACAGCGAAACTCCAAACACACTCTTCTCTGAAGTCTTAACTCGACACGCCTCGACAGTTTGATGCTGGCCGAACCTAGGTTGATAGGCTCACTCGCTAGCTCGTAAACTAGCTCTGAAGCTATTAATTTAAATTTCCACTGGATTGAGATTTTTGGAAGAAATGAAAAAGTAAAAACACTTATAGTGGGTGAAGTATTAAATGTAGAGATATTCAGTCGTGGACTTTTTTTGTAGGAGGCTGTGTGGTGCAGTCGGTAGAGGCACTGAGCTTCTAACTGAAAGGGAGTGGGTTCGATCCCCACCCAGGTAGTGGATTTTAGAAACAAAACTGCCAATTTTGGAAATGCATATAGCCCTGGGGTTCACTCAGCCTACACCAGAAATGAGTACCAGGGTAATTCCTGGGAGCAAACACGGCCGGGTGTGGAGGTGACAATTCCATCCCATCTAGTGGCGATGACGCAAAAAGTGGAAGCCTCTACATTTCACTACTCCCAGGGCCTCCATGGACTGTATGGAGTTGGCTTTGCTTTGCTTTTGGACCTTTTGTAGAACTTTTCATGCTGAGCAATTCTTACTCTCATAATATAGAGATATTTTAACGGTATACCCGGCGTAAGCCTAAAAGGCGCACGGACGACAGGTTTTTCTTCGACTCGATGCACTGAAATCGTTACTGCTCGACTTCCTATGGTCATAAATGATTGCTTTTCTACAGAAACCTTCCTAGAGAAATCCTTTACAGAATGGTGAAAACTGCATCAAAATCCATCCGGTGGTTCTCAATATTACCCGTTACATCCAAGAATCGGGGACTTTGCTTTATACTGTGTAGAGATGACTGTGCTCTATTTGCTTAAATAAAGGAAAGCCATTTCTAGGATGGGATTCAACCTACCTCTTCCCAGTTCTGCCTCACAAGGCGGAGTGTATCCCGTCCCAGCCCGTAACCCAGAGTTAAATTTCTTGGCAGCCGGGAATTAAACCTGATTTTCTAGAGTCAAGGATGATAGCCCTTAATGCAAGCCACTACGTCACAAGGTGGTCTTGGTTTGAAGACGAGCACTTAAGCAGCTGTGCTTCTCAGCTCGACATTGTAATCTTATAGCTTACCACGATGGGTGAGTGGTTATCGTGTCGGATGACTAATCTCAAGCTTGCAGGTTCGGTCCTGGCCGTGGTAAGTGAATTTTGAGAGGCGGCAAAAATCACGACACGCATGTCATACGATGTTAAAGAACCCATTTGAATGCAGTAGGCCATGTTCATAATGTCATAATTAATCTCGGGATTTTCCGCCAACACAAAGTTCCTCATTTCTCTACTAGAAAGCGCTATAGTGTCAAGGAGCTTAGATATCTAACCTCCTTGACTTTCACAGTGCTTCAAGGAACAACAAAATTCGGCATGCAAGCTGCCCTCTGAGTGTCAAATAACAAAGCTTGCACCTCGGCAACCGAAGCCATACGATATTATTATTATTATTATTATTGTTGATTGTAATGTTATAATCCACATAGCAGACCAAAGTAGATTTAAGTTCTGCGCGCTCAAGACCCATAAAGATACTAGCCTAGTGCCTTTGTACGTGGCAGGACAAGTTTTCTATGAATATTTAGGAACCAAGGGAGTCCCCCGACTCATACACCGCTCCCCCCTCTCTGATCGCCGCTCAATACAACACATCTGAGGGGGAGCCACCCTAAATTCCACGGCACAACGTGTATAATTCTCAGGAATGTTTAATTTAATACAAGAGGAACACATATTAGCAACTTCTATTTCCAGGAACACCCAGTTCCTCAAGTTTATCCCCACTAAGATTTACTCCGCGAAGTCCCTTATCACTACAAACATGGTGATTTTAATTTTCGTGTGTTTAAATCACGGTTCGATTCATTGCCGCCACTCATATTTCAAAGTTAGCGTGATACCAGACCTCTTGCAGACACTGGTATTGCTATAGTACCTACAATGTACGCAGGAAGAAAGCTAGGAAGAAAGCAAAGAAGGAAGGAAAGATGGGAGAAATGAAGGAAGGAACAAAAGGAAGAAGGAAGGTTAGGAACGAAGGAAGGAAAAGGGAAGGAAGCAAGCAAAGAAAGAAGGAAGGAAGCAAGCAAAGAAGGAAGACTAGGAACGAAGGAAGGAAAGGGGAAGGAAGCAAGCAAAGAAAGAAGGAAGGAAGCAAGCAAAGAAGGAAGACTAGGAACGAAGGAAGGAGAGACGGAAGGAAGGAAGAAAGGAAGCAAGGAAGGAAGCAAGAAGGCAAGGAAGGAAGCAAAGAAAGAAGGAAGGAAGCAAGCAAGGAAAGAAGCAATCAAAGACGGAAGACTACGAAGAAATGAAGGATGGAAGGAAGAAAGCGAGCAAAGAAGGAAGGAATAAAGGAAGGATGGAAGGAAGAAATGAAGGAAGGAATAAAGGAAGAAAGGAAGGAAGAAATGAAGGAAGGAAGAAAGGAAGGAAGAAAGGAAGGAAGAAAGCATAGGAGGAAGGAATAAAGGAAGAAAGGATGGAAGGAAGAAAGGAAGGAAGAATGGAAGGAAGGAAGAAAGGAAGAAAGGATGGAAGGAAGGAAGCAAGCATACGAGGAAGGAATAAAGGAAGTGAACCCTTCAGAATAGCAGTGTTTATATGTAAGAAATCTTAATCAAGGGGTCGCGCTCAGTTCCAATAAAACATCGAATCATTTATCCATCAGAGGGTAAAGGGTTCAGAAGGAAGGATGGAAGGAAGAAAGGATGAAAGGAAGAAAGGAAGGAATAATGGAAGAAAGGAAGGAAGGAATAAAGGAAGAAAGGAAGGAAGGAAGAAAGGAAGGAACGGTTTATGTGACCGTTAATCCCATAATCAAGCCATGAGACCTTCTTTAAACGTGGAATCTGAACCAGTAGAAGTGAAATTAAACCTGAAAATCCCATATACATTAACTGGGAATCGAAACAGGTGTACCATAATGGGAGGCAAATCGGATTGTGTAGCAATTTCAGATTCGAGTTAGCAGCGTAAAAAGATCGTCCTATGTCCTATCCGAAGATTGGTTTCATTTACTATATATAATACTAGCAGTAGTGCCCGGCTCCGCCCGGTGGATTTATTTGTTTTATGGATGATAATGAATACTACTACAGAACTGGCACATGATACATAAACTAACAGAAAAAACAAATGTAAAAATATAACTTTTTGTGGTGGTCGTGGGGGTGATACGTAGTACGGTATAATGGATAAACATTCACGTCATTTTCCCGTAATGATAATGATAATAATGAATAGGGAAACGCCTACTTACTAACTGCAGTACTGACACATGTAATTTACAAACGAATGGAAAAATATGATTAGAAAGAGGAGTAAGTGAAACAAAAGACACCTGCTAAGGCCTATATTTCATTGGCTGTTAGAAAAGTAGAGACCAATAGTGTCGTCTGTTGTCGCATAGCGCTGTAGGAACATAATCAGAGCACTTTGGAAAACTTAAGCTGTCCCGAGCTCCTGAGGTAACAACAGTGTCATATAGCGCCACATAATGCTGAAGGATAAGGATCGGAATAAATGAAAGAAATTTGAAAGCACCAACGCTTATTGCATCTGATGTACCACTCAATGTACTGCACCAACACTATCGCACTTATACAGAGTCATAATATATTCAGGATGATAATTTTTTTCAGGGGCCTAAGCTTCTTTTTGTACTAATTACTCCCCGTGACTGCAATTTATAAGCAGCGAAAGATGCAACACTATTTTCGCAATTCTGCACCAGATCACGTGTAGAGGTGGCGTGATGCAGCCCGCTTTGTCAGTCAACAATAGACTTATTAAAATATTCTTACAGTTACACTACTACGTACATGAATGGTTCCATGGCCTTAAAACGTGTTTCTCTAGTTCCTTTTGTCTGGTATTCTAAATATAGAGAATGGAGAGGGTTGTCCAAAATACCAAATGGACATTTTTACCAGGAGGGTTTCAAACGGTATGTAAAATTCCTTGTAATTGGGTGAAATGGTTTAGATTTGTGCCAAATGGCCTAAATGCAGGAAATGGAGTGGCCTGTCCGAAATTTCAAGTAGACATTGTTACTCGTCGGGTTCCAAAGGGTGAATACATAAAGTTTTGTTCAGATCGGTGAAACGGTGTAGATTTGTGCCAAAGGGCCTAAATGCCGGGAATGGAGTTGCCTGTCCGAAATTTCATGTAGTCCGTGTTACTCGCAGAGTTCCAAAGGGCAAGTAGACAAATTTTGGTTCAGATCAGTGAAACGGTTTAGATTTGTGCCAAAGTTCCTAAATGCAGGGAATGGAGTGGTCTGTCCGAAATGTCATGAATACAGTAATATTCGCAGGGTTCCAAAGCGAAGTATACAAATTTTGGTTCAGATCGGTGAAACGGTGTAGATTTGTGCCAAAGGGCCTAAATGCAGGGAATGGAGTGGTCTATCCGAAATTTCATGTAGACAGTGTTACTCGCAGAGTTCCAAAGGGTAAGTATACAAATTTTGGTTCAGATCGGTGAAACAGTGTAGATTTGTGCCAAAGGGCCTACATGCAGGGAATGGAGTGGGCTGTCCGAAATTTCATGTAGACAGTGTTAATCGCAGGGTTCCAAAGAGTAAGTATTCAAAATTTGGTTGAGATGGGTGAAACGGTGTAGATTTGTGCCAAAGGGCCTAAATGCAGGGAATGGACTGGTCTGTCATGACTTTCATTTAGACAGTGTTACTCGCAGGATTCCAAAGGGTAAGTATACAAATGTTGGTTCAGATCGGTGAAACGGTGTACGTATCACTAACCATAACGCCAGCGCTTGCGGATAGAGCAGTTCAGGAGCGCTTGTTCTACAGACTTATTGAACAAAACTCAATCTTTAAGTTTACCAGAGAGGTGTAGCCTAATACTGCATAGCCTAAACTATTCCTCTTGAATCTGGCCATCATATAAAAAAAGAATTTTCGAATCGGACGGGCAGTTCCAGAGATTAGCGCGTTTAAAGACACAAACACAGAGACAAACACTTCAGCTTTATTGATGTGTAACATCTTTCCGCTCGTTGCTGGATAGTTTTTTGGGAGTGATTTTGAAAATTGGGGACGGAAGTGGATCGGAACGATCGAGCTGGCAGTGGTGGATCGAACGGATGTATGCACTGCCCGCTCAATCGATCGAACGGAAGTGTACTAGCTGGCTGTGGTGGAAAACGGAAGTATGCACTGCTCGCTCGATCAATCGAACGGAAGTGCACTAGCTGGCAGTGGTGGAAAACGGAAGTATGCACTGCCCGTTCGATCGATCGAAAGGAGTGTACTAGCTGGCAGTGGTGGAACGAATGGAAGTATAAGATGCACTGCCAACTCGATCGATCGATCCAGCGGGGAGTGTTAAGACCCAGCTGACAGTGGTACGACAAACAATGAGCGCGCGGTGTTTGAAATTGATACCATGACGTACTCTCGGCCATGTGGAATGTATATGACATACTGAACGGAAAACGCTCATGCGAACTCTGGTGTCAAGTGATTGAAACAAATGGCATGGTACATGTTCGAAGTCTTCGTATCAGTATTTAAATGGTAAAATGTCTTAATATCAAACATTTGTAAGTAGTGGCATTGTCGGTATTTTGTTTCTGCACAATGGCTATTCAAATATTAACCCACATAACAGTAGTCTAATGCAGTCATCAATCATACTAATATATAACAAGTAGTTCCGTGAAGAACTATACAGCCTATTTTCATATATCCTACTTATGTTAATTGCCACTATCAACATACACAATTTCAGTTTGATTGCTGTAATAGATTCGTAGATATTGAGAACCGAGTAAATATTTCGGATGGTCGCCATGTTGGATTTTATATATATAGGTCCTAGAGTTATGTACTGTTACATGCAGATTATTGTGAACGTGTAGTATTCAAACTTCAATCGCATAATTAGGACACAAGAAAAAACAAGGAGATTTAAAAATTTTTCACAGCTGCCATCTTGAGGTTATGGAAACAATTGAAATAAATTAGATGTCAGTGGATTAACATTCGGATAAAGATTTACTGTACCAAGTTTCACTGCACGCGGATGGTTAAATTGCGAGAAACGTCCATGTGAATATTTATAATTCGCGTCACCGCCATGTTGGATTTGTGATCACCAGGTTATTTTAAGTCCTATAGGTCAAATTAAGTTCATAGCCCCTATGAACATTAAAAAATTTAGTTTGATTGCTAAAATAGATTCGTAGATATTCAGTATCGTCTAAATATTTCGGATGGTCGCCATGTTGGATTGTTAAATGTATAGGCCATAGAGTCATGTACCATTAAAGGAAAATTATTGCGTAGGTTCATTACTCAAACTTTCACTTCGATCGCATGACTACATCACAAGAAATATAAACTTAATTTTAAAATTCGCACTGCCGCCATCTTGAGGTTATGTAGACAATTGAACTAAATTAGATACCAGTGGATTACAATGTGTATAAATATTTCCTGTACCACGTTTCAGTGCGCTTGGAACATTAAATCGCGAGAAAGGTCTATTTAAATTGTTCAAATTCGCTTGGCCGCCATGTTCGTTTTGTAGTTAGCTGGTTTTTGAAAATCTTATAGATGGACTTCCAGTAGTGGCCTTTATCTCCGTACAAAATTTTAGGGAGATACCGCTAATAGTTTCAGAGATATAGAATGCCGGTGAAATATTTCGCACATCCGCCATCTTGTGATTATATAAACAATTGAACGAAGTTAGATGTCGGTGCATTACAATGTATATAAACATATACTGTACCAAGTTTCATTGCGTTTGGTTGGTCAAATCGCGAGAAACATCTATTTAAAAGTCGCAAATTCGCTTGGCCGCCATGTTGGTTTTGTAGTTACCAGATTTTCAAGAGTCACATAAGTGAACTTATAGTAGTTCCCTCTATCACCATAGAAAATGTCAGGGTAATATCGGTAATAGCTTCGGAGATATTGAATGCTGGTGAAATATTTCGCACAGCCGCCATGTTGGATTGGTGAGTCGTAACAAAATTTGAAGGGCACGGTCGAGGTCGCCGGGAATAGTGCTATGAACTTTCCGAGTTTCATTGAAATCGCTCCTGCCGTTTAGATTTTATTAGGGGGGGACACACACACGAATCACACACACACACACACACACGCACACACACACGGACAAAAGGTGATCTCATAAGCCTATTTTTTCAAAATTGAAAATAGGCTAAAAATGAGATGGTGTGAGTCTGTCTTTCTGTCTGTCTGTCTGTCTGTCTGCCCGTGTGTTACTCAATAACGCAAGACCCACTGGTCCGATTTAAATGAAATTTTGCATGGATGTAGCTGATTTACCATGTTTACATATAGGGTACTTTTAATTTCGATATTTTGCCCTATTAAAAATGGCGACCCTTTGGTTTCAAAATTTCATATTTCCATATCAAATAAAAAGAGAACGCTAATAAATAGCAAACATTTGATGCTTACACGAGATTTAACATTTAATTTTCTATCCAAAAGGTCCTGATCACTTTTCGTGTATCTCCAACGGTTAGCGAGTAAAACCTAAATGTGTGCAATAAAACACGGTCAACACCGAGCGGTGCAGTATATCTCTACATACATAAAAATTAAAGTTCGAATGTTTTTTTTGTGCAATTTCTACGGAAATTTGAGTTATTTACGCGTTTCAGACTGTTTTATTATGGATGCGCGCGAAAATAATTTTTTGGTCTGTCTGTCTGTCTGTATGTTTTTCTGTGGACAACTTTGTTCCCTTATAACTCGAGAACGGCTGGGTGTATCAACGTAAAATTTGGTACAGATATCCATCGGAGGCACGACACTAATCATTGATGTAACCCTTCTCCGTACCTCCCATAAAAGAGGGCCTACCCCCTTAAAATACATGCTGAAATAGGAGTAGAAGGACGAGACAAAGATCATTTTCAGCCCCTCAATGTGAGAGACAAAACTCGGGGGCCCTAAAGGGTCCCCGATATCCACATTATAAGGCCCTAAAACCAACCATTTTTGAGTTATTCCCAGAAAACTAATTTCATTTAATAAACTAATGAACGAATACAAGCCGGTAACCATGGCAACAGATTCTCAGAGGTCTATCTATTGCTGTAAGACACAATGCAATTCCATTAAATACATTGGTGTGAAAATTTGCAAACGGCTAGAAGGTTATCACGGAACCAAATTAAGCTGTAAAATTCATCAATACGTATAATGCGCTTAAGGCGGTCAAGGGGTACACTAGAATTTTATCACGCGATTTACACCTGCGGGTGTGGTACGGCAGGTCTATTATATTCCTATCCCTATTGAACCCTTTACCCTCTGATGGATAAATGATTCGATGTTTTATTTCTTCAATTAATAAATATTTCCACCAGCATCATGAAAATAGCCAGACGGAGATGAGGAAATTTCAAGCATTGGTTGGAGACAATGGGGACATACCTGCAGCAGTTTGACAAAAGGCTAAATACTTAGGATTGTGAAAAGAAAGACCTAGCAATGATTCAGAAGGACAGGTGGTGTCCACCTCAAAATAGAAGCGACGCGCAGTGAGACACGCTTCTGGTATGTTCATTGTGACATTCGCGCCTAGAAAAAGTATGATGCAGTAACGTGAGTGGCTGATGAAAATACTAGATACTCCTACGAAGCCAAGGTCTGATAAAAACCGCCAAGTTACAGAAAATATGGAACCAATGAGAGAAGAATGCTTACCAGCGCGGCAAGTCTAGCTTGGGTACGCGATGGCTAGTATTAACGCGGGAGATCGCCTAGACAAAATCTCTACGATCGATTCTAGGATTAATGGGCATATTCTTGACCTGCGCTATTTTTCGAGTTCAGTGATATTTATTTCATTCCTGTACCACTATTATTTTGAGAAATTTTTATATAATTTCCCCCACTATCAATACCTAGGGCCGGTTCATTTATAAGTGGCGTGAAGAGCCAAGACAGTGCTATTACTCTTGTACGTCTGAGGACGTAGGGCGATTACTCTTGTACGTCTGAGGACGTAGGGCTTATTACTTTTGTTCGTCTGAGGACGGAAGCTATTATATTTTGTGTGTCGAAGACACAAGCACTTATACTGTTGCGTGTCATGTGGACATAGAAAATTAATAAATGTGTTAAATTCAGTGTTAGATAGTCATAGTACTATATTTTGTAGGGGCAGTATCATCGATAATTCGCCAACGAACAGTTCCGGGGAAAGTAGTACCTGAAACGGCGAATTTAGTAGTCAGATATCAAGTGTATAATAATTTAACGAGAGATGACATCGCTTACCATTGAATAAGCCTGGAACTATCAACACTCCGTCAAGATGGTTGAGATGAGATAAGAAGCATCCAGTTGGGAGATGGCAGCGGATGTCCTTTGACGGGTGACTTGCCGAGGATGAGTACAGAATAATATTCTTATTATCTGATAGATTAACTTATGGTATATGGGACATATTTTTGTAAATAATTTGCTTGTGTGATTAACGTAGTATATTTAGTTTTGGTCTGACACACCTTTTGCATGGAAACAGCTCGCATATGTTATTAGTGGAAGGTTCTTGTTTTTGTTTGTTGTTTTAACTAACGTAGCTATGTGGACGACCGTGTTTGCATATGTTACGCAATGCGTTTAAAAACGTCTCTCGGAGATATGTTGTGTTTCAGAAGTAGGACTGAAGTAATATAATTATACAGTAGATTGGAGGGTAATTAATTTTTTTTTGGTTTATTATTGATCAGATTCAGTGAAATTATTGCCTTTGGAGCAATGTGATTTGTGACGAAGAGCAGTCAGCTCTATCATAGGTTTTAATAGTTTTTTTTAAAATAGTTTGCGAGCACCTTTTCAGCCGACCTGTGTGAAAAACGTAATGTCATTCCCAGATGTGTGTGTGTGTGTGTGTTTTTGTGGTCATTACAAGCGGGAATTTCAGCGTAGACTGATTTCTGTCAGCTTGGTGCCATGTCCATATTGTAACCTTGCGAGGGCAATTGTGGATATTTGGATTAATGCCTGACCATTTGTTGAGGTGGTTGAGATTTGCTGCTGTTGATTCTTTGAGATAACGGCACAGCTGGTCAGTTATTTTTACACACTGGAGTTGGGACGATGACAGGTATTGAGGAAAGGGGGAGATGTTTCACAAGACGGACTGAAGGTTGCTAGCGAGGTCATTAGTGGAGAGTGCTTGTGGCACCGTAATTACTTGAAATACAGAATTAAGAACTGATCAATGATAAAAATTGTTTAAATAAATGGGAGTTGCCTACGAATCACGATAATCTCCGAAGCGTTAGCTTAACATGCAGCTTTGTTCATATAAAGTAATATCAGCTGGTCAGGCTTTTGTTGTTGTTGGTTTAGTCCATGTTTATATTCCATTCAGTGACCCGTGAAGTCACGTGCTATGCTGTATTTCCTTGCTTGTGTATTGAGCAATTGGCCGGAGTTGGCAGCTCATTGTCAAGTGCGTCATCGCGCTAAATGAGGGTCTCGAGAGAGATACCTGTAAATAGTAGATTTTAGTGTGTGTGTCAGCATTACATTTTTAAGGGTTTTTATTAGTGTCATGTTCCATATCCGTAAACGTTGATTTACGAGATGATTGTTCGTGAGCACCGTGGCTGTTAACCCGTTGTAAACGAACAGTCATCCATAGTACTCATTCCTCGTAGTTAGTCATTACGCGTACATGAAATCCAAATTGCAGGTTAGTGGAACCAGGATCCACATTTTAATAAAGGGGAGATCCGTCTGACTCCTCAGCATTGATAGATATTCCTGTCATTGGGAAAATTCAGGGAGGATTTTTAGCCTACTTTCGATTTTTGCAAAAAATGAAAGTAGACTTATGAGATCAACACAGGGCGAAAAAAGTGTGTCTGTCTGTGTGTGTGTATGTGTGTGTGTGAGTCTGTGTGTGTGTGTCTGTGTGTGTGTGAGTGTGTGTACTCTGAATGTCTGTCCCCCCTATCAATTCGAACACGGTGAATGCGAATTGAACGAAATTTGGTACAAAGGTAGCACTAGCAAAGGACACCTCAGTGTCATGTTTTATATCGCCGCCATCTTGACGGAAACGTAATGGCGGCCTCACAAATGTTCAAAGCTTAAATCAAATTACGACTAACCTAATCATCCGATCTCTACCAAATTTTGCAACAACATACCTTTATGGGGGGAGCATCCTTTGACCAAACCAATAGGTCATCAGCGTAATAGTTTACGGATGGCGGCCATCTTTGAGTGAAAATCGATTCCCCCTATTAATTCGAACACGGTGCAACCGAATGGAACGAAATTTGGTACGGAAGTAGTACTAACGAAAGGCACCTCAGTGTCATGTTTTATATCGCCGCCATCTTGACGGAAACGTAATGGCGGCCACACAAATGTTCAAAGCTTAAATCAAATTACGACTAACCTAATCATCCGATCTCTACCAAATTTTGCAACAACATACCTTTATGGGGGGAGCATCCTTTGACCAAACTAATAGGTCATCAGAGTAATAGTTTGCGGATGGCGGCCATCTTTGTGTGACAATCGATTCCCCCTATTAATTCGAACACGGTGCAACCGAATGGAACGAAATTTGGTACAGAGGTAGTACTAACAAAAGGCACCTCAGTGTATGTTTTATATCGCCGCCATCTTGACGGAAACGTAATGGCGGCCACACAAATGTTCAAAGCTTAAATCAAATTACGATTAACCTAATCATCCGATCTCTACCAAATTTTGCAACAACATACCCTTATAGAGGAAGCATCCTTTGACCAAATGAATAGGTCATTAGCCTAATAGTTTGCGAATGGCGGCCATCTTTGTGTGAAAATCAATTCCCCCTATTAATTCAAACACGGTGAAACCGAATGGAACGAAATTTGGTACAGAGGTAGCACTAGCAAAGGGCATCTCAGTGTCATGTTTTATATCGCCGCCATATTGACAGAAACGTAATGACGGCCACAAAAATGTTCAAAGCTTAAGTTAAATTACGACTAACATAACCATCCGATCTCTACCAAACTTTGCAACAACATACCTTTTTGGAGGGAGCATCCTTTGACCAATCTAATAGGTTATTAGCCTAATAGTTTGCGGATGGCGGCCATCTTTATGTCAAAATTGATTCCCCATATTAATTCGAACACGGAGGAACCTAATGGAACGAAATTTGGTACAGAGGTAGCACTAGCAAAGGGCACCTCAGTGTCATGTTTTATATCGCCGCCGTCTTGACTGAAACGTAATGGCGGCCACACGAATGTTCAAAGCTTAAATCAAATTACGATTAACCTAATCATCCGATCTCAACCAAATTTTGCAACTACATACCTTTATGGAGGGAGCATCCTTTGACCAATCTAATAGGTCATTCGCCTAATAGTTTGCGGATGGCGGCCATCTTTGTGTCAGAATCGATTCCCCCTATTAATTCAAACACGGTGAAACAGAATGGAACGAAATTTGGTACAGAGATAGCACTAGCAAAGGGCATCTCAGTGTCATGATTAATATCGCCGCCATATTGACAGAAACGTAATAGCGGCCACACAAATGTTTAAAGCTTAAATCAAATTACGACTAACATAACCATTCGATCTCTACCAAACTTTGCAACAACATACCTTTATGGAGGGAGCATCCTTTGACCAATCTAATAGGTCATTAGCCTAATAGTTTGCGGATGGCGGCCATCTTTATGTCAAAATTGATTCCCCCTATTAATTCGAACACGGTGGAACCGAATGAACGAAATTTGGTACAGAGGTAGCACTAGCAAGAGGCACCTCAGTGTCATGTTTTATATCACCGCTATCTTGACGGAAACGTAATCGCGGCCACCCAAATGTTAAAAGCTAAAATGTAATTACGACCAACCTAATAATCTAGTCTCTACCAAATTTTGCAACACCATATCTTTATGTGGGAAACATATTCTGACCAAACTGCAAGAACATCAGCCCAATAGTTTGCAGATGGTGGCCAAGTATGTGTGCAAATCGATTCCCCCTATCAATTCAAACACGGCGAAACCGAATTGAACGAAATTTGGTACAGAGGTAGCACTAGCAAAGGGCACCTCATATTCATGTTTAATATCCCTATAGCACGTTGTATTTCAACAAGCTACTACAACCAACATTCAATCATACTCCTTGAAAAGGACAAAGAGTTATAACAATACCCATGCATTTAGGAGAAAGTAGGCTATATGTTCTTTACTGAACATCTTGTTTTTATTGTTGTTGTTTATATCTTTTTTATGCACTATTAGTCATTAAATCATGTTATTATTTTACATCTTGTCACCTTTCTTTCTTAATTATAGTTTAAATCCTATGACCCTTACCTCAGTAGAGCATGTTGTTTGGCGAACGTAAACATCACATAGGAACTGAGCGCGACCCCTTGATTAAGATTTCTTACATATAAACACTGCTATTCTGAAGGGTTCATAGGGTACACTAGAATTTTATCACGCGATTTACACCTGCGGGTGTGGTACGGCAGGTCTATTATATTCCTATCCCTATATTATATTATTATTAGTAGTATTATATTATGGCGTACAACGAGGAGACGAAGCCCCTCGGTGCCAGAAACAAAACTTGGGGTCCTCGGAAACTACATTATAAGGCTCTAAAACCAACAGTATCTGAAATATTCCCAGAAATCTAATTTAATTTAATTTAACAATCTAATGAAGGAATGGAAATCGGTAACCATGACAACATTATCTCAAGGGGTGGCATCCAACTTTCCATCTTTTTTCTGTAAGAAGCAATGTCAATCCATTTATACCTTGCCACGGTGGGTGAGTGGATAGCGTGTCGGTCTACTAACCCCAAGATTGCAGGTTCACTCCTGGCCGTGGTACAGACCGGACGTTTGTTTTAGACGAGTGAAGAATCTTAATGGAAGCCTGGAGGTGAGTTACTACAGTACCTGTGTTGTTATCAGCTGCCCCAAGCGCTCCGATGATTGATACAGCAGTTTCACACTATTGCTGAAGTATAGTCACTGGCAAATATAATGACGTTCTGTTCGTAACTACGTAACGTGTACTTCCGTGTCACACAATACTTCGACGTGGACAGTACAGTCCGCTCAAGTCTGGAATTCCATTACATCAGATCGGTGGTGACAAATGTGAAGTGATAGGGTGAGAGAGTGACTGTGTAAGGCTCACCCGCAGGCTTCAAGGTCACGGGCAATCGTCTAAAACAAATGTTCGGCCTGTACGTGATTTTTGAATGGCGGCAAAATACGACTCGCATGTCGTACGATGTTGGCATGTCAAAGAACCCATTTGAATTCAGTAGGCCGTGTTCATAATGGCAAAATTAACCTCAGGAGTTTCCGCCAACACAAAGTTCCTCATTTCTCTACAAGAAAGCGCTATAATGTTCAAGGAGCTTAGATATCTACCCTCCTTGACTTTCATAGTGATTCAAGGAACAACGAAATTTCGACATGCAAGCTACCCTCTGGGTGTCAAATTACGAAGCTTGCACCCGGCACCCGAGGCCATACGATATTATTATTATTAGGCTACTCCATTTATTACATTTCTGTGAAAGTTTGCAAATGGCTATAAGGTTATCACGGAACCAACGTAGACTGTATAATTCGTCAATGCAATTAAGGGGTTCAAGGGGTAATGTAGATTTTTTTCATGCAATTTCACGTGCGACATATAGTAGAGAAAGTCTATTATATCTACAAACAGCAACGTTATTTTCAAAAATTCCTGAATTGAATCATCATTTTTTGCTGCTTTTAGGAATTTGGGCCATTTGAGGCTAAAGAACCTGAATTTTCATGCACCACAAGCCTTTATAATTTATGAAAGAGGTCTTCCTGTGCATGGGGACCTAACACAACGTAGAGGGTCATTTTTTATGTGAGGTGTATTGCGTTTCGTCTACAAGGCTTTCAAATCTATTTCACGTCAGGAAGTACACGTTAGGTGAATTTAGTTTGAGAGCACATTTTAACTAATCTTTTTTTTTTTTGTCGACATACGGGTTCATCGTAGGGATGATTTTGTTTGATTCGTATGGTAGATATACCCATATTTGGATATCTGGGTGATATGTTGTAGACAATAGAATTGTCTGTCTGTCTTTCTGTGTATCTTTATGTACGCCTATAAATCGTGTTCGGATGCTTGGTGCATCGTAAAATTAGGTATAGTAAACATGAGTCAATACACCAATCATTTATAAAACTCCTCACTGTACTTTTCATACAGTAGAAGGGTGGATATAGGGAAAAACTTCTCAAAATACATACTAAAATAGGCGAAATATAAAAATTATCCAGAAGGACGATCAATGCATATGTTGCGCTTCTCATTGTGAGACACAAAATTTGCGAGTCTATAAGGGGTCTCCGAAAACCACATTTTAAGGCCCTTAAATTAACAGTATGTGTGATATTCCCAGAAAACTAACTTCGTTCTGATAAACTTATGAAGGAATGACAAACCGCTAACCATTGCAACAGTAGCTCAATTGATAATGTCTGGTGTTAATATATAACACCGTTCGAAGAACGGATATTTCTGCTAGTATAATATAATCGTTGTGGTTATACGAGAATTGAGCAAGCCTTCATGAACTATTACTGAATACATTCTCTTTACTCACAAGAGGGCCTATTCATAAGGCATTTTAAACTCAATTTCACGCAGGAACATTATCGAAACAAGCAAAATATAAATGATATTTAATTCTGTAATGCAGTATTATTGGAACGTGGAAATACTGTAAGTCACCATCTTGTGCACAACATTTGCGTAGTCGAAATAGCTTACGACTGTGAATCTAGAGATCTTTGGTTCGAATCCCGGACGGGGTAGGTATCTTTGCTACCAGATTATCATTTTATACGATATTTATCATATCAATATAACTCATTTCAACAGAATCCATATGAAATTACGTGTTGGTCTGTGAATGAAGAGGACCTGTTTATAAGGAATTTAAGGTTATGAACGGTGTCGCGTCTATTAATCTACACACATCAAAAAAAGTTTTGCATCACCTCGGTTCCCAGATCTCCGGCATATAGACGTTGACTGTGTATATTGTATCAAAGATACAGTCCCTTTGACTGTTCATAGATGTCACTAAAACTGCTCAAAGATGTAAACAACCATGCATGAGCAGGGCCTATTAGACGGAGGGGGTACGACAGCCGATCAGTTCCAGTCATTCCACCAGGACGAAGGTACGCTGCTCATGTTGTCTGTAGTTCTACCATGCCTAGAAGGTCAATACCGCAGTTCGATCGCGTCCGCATTGTTACTTTGTGTCAAGAAGGGCTCTCAACAAGGGAAGTTTCCAGGCGTCTCAGAGTGAACCAAAGCGATGTTGTTCGGACATGGAGGAGGTACAGAGATACAGGAACTGTCGATGACAGGCCTCGCTCAGGCCGCCCAAGGGCTACTACTGTAGTGGATGACCGCTACTTACGGATTGCCGCTCGGAGGAACCCTGACAGCAATGCCACCATGTTGAATAATGCGTTTCGTTCAGCCACAGGACGTCGTGTTTCAACTCAAACTGTGCGCAATAGGCTGCATGATGCGCAACTTCACTCCCGACGTCCATGGCGAGGTCCAGCTTTGCAACCCCGACACCATGCAGCGCGGTACAGATGGGCCCAACAACATGCTGAATGGACCCCACAGAATTGGCATCACGTTCTCTTCACCGATGAGTGTCGCATATGCCTTCAACCAGACAATCGTCGGAGACGTGTTTGGAGGCACCCTGGTCAGGCTGAACGTCTTAGACACACTGTCCAGCGAGTGCAGCAAGGTGGTGGTTCCCTGATGTTTTGGGGTGGCATTTTGTGGGGCCGACGTACGCCACTGGTGGTCATGGAAGGCTCCGAAACGGCTTTACGATACCTGAATGACATCCTCCGACCCATAGTGCACCCATATCGGCAGAATTTTGGAGAGGCATTTGTCTTCATGGACGACAATTCTCGACCTCATCGTGCACATCTTGTGAATGCGTTCCTTCAAGATAACGACATCGCTCGACTACAGTGGCCAGCATGTTCGCCAGACATGAACCCTATCGAACATGCCTGGGATATGTTGAAAAGGGCTGTTTATGGACGTCTTGACCCACCAACCACTCTGAGAGATTTACGCCGAATTGTCGTTGAGGAGTGGGACAATTTGGACCAACAGTGTCTTGATGAACTTGTGGATAGTATGCCACGACGAATACAGGCATGCATCAATGCAAGAGGACGTGCTACTGGGTATTAGAGGTAGTGGTGTGTACTGCAATCTGGACCACAAATGCTGAAAGTCTAGCTGTATGATGGTACAACATGCAATGTGTGGGTCTCATGAGCAATAAAACGAGCTGAAATGTTGTTTGTGTTGATCTCTATTCCCTTTGTATTTAAAGGTTCCGGAACTCTTGGAACCGAGGTGATGCAAAACTTTTTTTGATGTGTGTAGTTGATCCATATCGTATTCTTTATTTAGGCTAGTGCTGGTGGAAGCTACAAATCTTCTAATAAAATGAGTTTCGTATTATAAACTACAATATCTGTAAAACACTCCCTTTTACAATAGATTAATAATTGTGCCAACCTATTATATATAATCCAAAATTGACTCATCACCGCAGGGCTCAAACCACTAGACCTAGAAAGCTGAAATTTTGCATGTTGGTTGACCCGAGTATGTAGAGGCTCACTGAGAAACGGTTTCGAAAATTCAATTTGTAAGTGACTTTTTACGGCCCTTTGGCATTGACCATCCAAAATTGACTCATCGACGCAGGGCTCAAACCACTAGACCTAGAAAGCTGCAATATTGCATGTTGGTTGATCCGAGTATGTAGAGGCCCACTAAGAAACGGTTTTTGAAAATTCAATTCCGTAAGTGACTTTTTTCGGCCCTTTGGCACTGAGCAAGTACAGTCGGTACAAAGTTCGGATTTAGCTCATTTTAAGCCGCCAGATACGAGAAACAATACTCGGAGGTCCTGTAGTGAACCCTTTTATCCTCTGTCGGATAAATGATTCTATGTTTTATTTCTCCAATTAATAAATATTTCCACCAGCATCATGAAAGTAGCCAGACGGAGATGAGGAAATTTCAAGCATTGGTTGGAGACAGCGGGGACATACCTGAAGCGGATTGACAATAGGCTAAATATTTTAGCTGTGAAAGGAAATAGCATAGCGATGTGTCAGAAGGACAGGTGGGCCGCCTCAAATAGAAGCGACGCGCAGTGAGACATGATGCTGGTATGTTCATTGTGATATTCGCGCCTAGAAGAAACATGATGCAGTATTGTGAGTGGCTGATGAGCAGGCTGGACACTCCTACGACGCCAAGATCTGCTATGAACCGCCAAATTACAGAAAATGTGAGAACCAATGAGAGAAGAATGCCTAGTTAACGCGGCAGGTCTAGCGTGGGCACGCTCGGCTAGCAATCACGCGGGAAATCGCCTAGACAAAATCTCTACGATCGATTCTAGGATTAATGAGCATATTCTTGACCTGTGCAATATTACGAGTTCAGTGATATCTATTTCATTCCTGTACCACAATTATTTCGAGAAAATTTTACATAAATTCCCCCCCATCGAGACCTAGGGCCAGTGCTTTTATAAGTGGCATGAAGAGCCAAGACATAGACTTCTACTACTATTCTGTGCGTCTACGGACGTGGACTTCTATTCTGTTCGTCTGAGGACGTAGACTATTATTTTGTGTGTCGTGGACACTAGTCAGTTATTACTTTGCGTGTCATGAGAACACAGAAATTATTGTAAAGTGTTAAATTCAGTGATAGATAGTCACAGTACTATATTGTAGGGGCAGTATCGTCGATAATTCGCCAACGAACTGTGACAGGGAAAGTAGTACCTGAACAGCGAATTTAGTAGTCAGATATCAAGTGTATAATAATCTAATTTTTGAAGCAGCGCCAGAGATGACACCGACGACTACAGAGGAAGTTTGGAATTCTCAACACTCCGTCCAGATGGCTGAGATGAGATAGAACCATTCAGTTGGGAAATGGCAGCAGACGTTCTTTGACGGGTGACTACAAGAGAGATGAGTACAAAATAATATTCTTTATTATTTGATAAATTATTGTAAATACATTGCTTGTGTGATTAACGTAGTATACTTAGTTTTGGTCTGACACACTTTTGTATGGAAGCAGCTCGCACGAATGTAGTTAGTGGAAGGTTCTTGTTTTTGTATTGTGTTAACTAACGTAGCTATGTGAACGGCCGTGTTTGCATATGTTACGCAATGCGGTTAAAAACGTTTCTCGGAGATCTGTTGTGTTTCAGAAGTAGGACTGAATTAATGTAATTATACAGTAGATTGGAGGGTAATTAAAATTGTTTAAGATTTATTATTGATCAGATTCAGTGTGACTATTGCCGATTGGAGCAATGTAATTTGTGACGAAGAGTAATCAGCTCTATCGTAGGTTTTAAATATTGTGTTAAATGTTTGTGAGCACCTATTCAGCAGACCTGTGTGAAAAAGCGTCATGTCAGTTCCAGATGTGTGTATGTGTGTATTTTTGTGGTATTACAAGCGGGAATTTCAGCTGAGACTGATTTCTGTCAGCTTGGTACCCGGTCCATATTGTATCCTTGCGAGGGCAATTGTGGATATCTGATTATGTCTGACCATATGTTGAGTTGGATGAGATTTTTGTTGCTGTTGATTCCGTGAGGTAACGGAACAGATGGTCAGCTATTTATATACATTGGACTGGGACACGACAAGTATTTGAGGAAAGGGGGGAGATGTTTCACAAGGCTGTCTGAACGTGCAAAGCATGGTCATTAGTGGGGAGTGATCGTTGGCTCCCTAATTACTTGAATTACAGATAAGAACTGATCAATGGTAAAAATTGTTGAAATAAATGGGAGTTGCCTACGAATCACGATAATCTCCGAAGCGTTACCTTAACATGCAGTTTCGTTCATATAAAGTAATCTTAGCCGGTCAGGCTTTTGTTGTTGTTGGTTTATTCCAGGTTTATTTTCATTTCAGTGACCCGTGAGTCACGTGCAATGCTGTCTTTCCTTGTGTGTATTGAGCAATTGGCCAGTTGGTAGCTCATGTTGTTAAGTGCGTCATCGCGCTAATGAGGATCTGAGAGATTCCTGTAAATAATAGATTTGTAGGGTGTGTGTCAGCATTAGAGTTTTTAAGGGTTTTTATTAATGTCATGCCCATATCCATAAACGTTGATTTACGTGATGATTGTTCGTGAGCACCGTGGCTGTTAACCCGTTGTGAACGAACGGCCATCCAAGTACTCATTTCTCGTAGTTAGTCATCACGCGCACATAAAACTCAAATGCAAGGTAGTGGAACTAGGATCCACAATTTTATTATAAAGGGGGAGATCCGTTTGACTCCTCAAAGTGTTAGATATTCCTGTCAGGGGATGATTCAGGGAATGATTCAGGGAGGATATATTTTTATTATTGTTTTTTTTTATGCACAATTAGTTATTAAATCATGTTATTATCTTACGTCTTGTCTCCTTACTTTCTTAATTATAGTTTTAGTCCTATGACCCTTGCCTCAGTAAAGCACGTTGTTTGGCGGACGTAAACACCATACTATGAACTGAGCGCGACCCCTTGATCAAGATTCTTGCATAAAACACTGCTATTCTGAAGGGTTCATAGGGATAAAACTGGCGCGGCCAAGCGTGGGGCCATTTACTGTGGTGTAACGGCAGAGATTACACATGTCAATAGTGGCGTATTTGAGTAAAACTGACATGCCGCAAGTGCAGGCAGATATGACAGTATTTAATCACCGGGAAGTGATATTTTATTAAATGTAATTAAGGCGAAGTGGATACCGCCAAATGTGTGAAAGATAAATTAAAATCAGGAGTTTGCAAAGTAAAATAGGGTTCACGTTTTTTTTTTTTTAAATTAAAGTAAAATTAATATGTGATACCGGGCGCCCAATGATAAATTAAAACTAGATTTGTTAGAAAGTCAAACTCTTGGAAATATTAGGAGGCTGTAGCCTAAAAATGACAATTAATACTTTGTTAATTAGTCAGTGTTAATATCAGATCAGGATGACAATTTAATGACTAAATATGTGCTTGGGTTTAAAATTAAATTGAGTAAAACTAGAACCACTCAGAGATGCAATTGACTAGTGGGAATAAATGTAAAATAAATGAACTGAGTTGGATAAAGAAAGTAAATGTGCATTGGATTTTATGTGTGTGTCAAAGGGCATTGCTTTATGCCATTTCCCTTATGTCTCATATAAAGTGTGTAATATGGCAACGGTGGAGCAGATCCAGGAGATCATTGAGAGTGCGGCGAGGAGAACACAGGAATTGTTAAATACTAAACTGTCAGAACAAAGTGAATCGCTAAATACTTAACTGTCAGAACAAAGTGAATCGCTAAATACTAAACTGTCAGAACAAAGTGAATCGCTAAATACTAAACTGTTAGAACAAAGTGAATCATTGCGGACACAATTAAACAATAGTAGGCTAGAACAAAGTGAGTCTATAAACAAATTATCTGAGCAAAGTGAATCATTGCGGACACAATTAAACAATAGTAGGCTAGAACAAAGTGAGTCCATAAACAAATTATCTGAGCAAAGTGAATCATTGCGGACACAATTAAATAACAGTAGAATTGAACAAAATGAATATCAGGCGGAACAAGCTAGGTTATTAAAGAGTGAAATTAATGACACTATCAATTCGCAGTTAGAGGCGCAAAATATTAAAAACACGAACCAATTAGCTTCGTTAACCGCAGAAATGAAAGATCACACTAATCAACAGATGGTATTACTGGCCCTAGATGTTAGCAAAAATAATGAGAAACAATTAGAGCAGATTAAAAAAATGGAAGATATTTTTGATCAAAAACTTAGCATTCTGGATGAAACGGTGTTGGCTAAATTAGAACAAATTGAAATAGCATGCACAATGAATACAAGCGAGGTCAAAATAGCTCAAGATAAATTGGAAGGACGATTTAAGGAGATGGAGAAAAGCGGCAGGGTCATTCAACAACAATTATCAGCAGTAGATGAAAACATATCCGGCATAATTAAAGATATGGACCGTCTCGAGATAAAATCAGCGGAACAATGGGAAAGCCTATAAACGGAGCAAGAGCAATTTAAGAGTACATTAGACGAAAGGCTGAGCCAGATAGAAAGTAATCAGGATGACACAAAAAGCCAGATCGAAGGGCAAGTAAGCACGATTAAAGAACAAATAAGGAAAGATTGGAAGAAAATGAATATTGATTCTAAAGAGGAAAGATCCACCATTCTTAAAACAGTAGGCGAAAATCACACGCGTATTCAAGCTTTGGAGCAAGAGGTGAAAAATAAACTTAAAGAGCAGACGGACAGGATCATTAAAGCCGAACTCCGCTCATTAGAACAATCATCTATATTTAGAACGGGAACAGTGAAAGACAAGCCGGATAACTCAAATAGTCCAGAGTCCAGCACAGCAGGAAGTCAGACTCAGGCAGACAGCCCATTAACAACAAACACGGAAGGATTTCGTAAGAATATCGATAGGAGCTCGACACCACAAGACGGTCATCAGGCCACACAACTTATTCAAGTAATTCGCTCAAATGACTACAAACCGCAGAAATACACGGAAAATTCAGGGGTGACACCTAAAGCCTTTATCAAAGAGATGGAAGACCATTTCAATGACACTGGGGTACCTGAAGCACGAAGATTAAGGATGATGGAGAGATTTTTATCAGGAAATGTCCTCACATGGTTTTTAAGCTTCAAATATACATTTGGAAACATGTCAGATTTCAACTTAGCGTTTCTGCGCAAATATTGGTCGCCCGCAACACAACAGAGTCTAAGGATGGAGCTTTACTCTAGGAAGTACCAAACCACCCAGCAAACAAAATACTCAGATTTCTTTAACATGCAAATGTTAAAATTTCGTGACCTGGATTACCCATTAAATGAAGCAGATCTGGTGATGACTATAGCGAGACAAATGCCAGTAAACGTACAACAAGTACTAGTCGCAGCGAACGTTAGTACGGCCCTACATGCAGAGCAGATACTACGGCAAATAGATGAGACTACATCTCATAGTCATTATAGAGGAGGAAGACAGCTGGAGTTAGTCAATACTACAGAGGTCATAAAACCAAAACAGGCAAACACCAAAACGCAGAGCACTAATACAAGCACTTCCACACCTAGGCGAAACCAGGAAGAAGGAGAAAACAGACCATATGCGCATAACGAAAATCATTACAACAATAGGTCATACCAAGGTAACAATAGATACCAACAGAGAGGATATCAGCAATGGCGTGAAAATCGAAGGAATGACAGGCCTTATGGAAGATACGGTGATTACAATGCCAATCAACGATGGAAAGGAAGAAGAGACCAAAATCAAGGAGAGCCACGTAACTATCGAGATGACTGGGATGATAGGCACGCTCAATCGCAAAATTACTTAGAGGAGTTACACGCTAGTCAAGGTGGAGAGATAGGAAGATGGGAAAAGGCCATTGGGAACATGAAGAATCCTGATACACATACTGAGGAAGCTGCAAGTCTACTGAGACAACAGGGATATCAAGGACATGAGCGACAGAAGGATGATGGGAGTCGCAATGGAGCTTTAAAAAAATGTTAAATTTGGATAAAGGAGACAGGCTACAAACACAACAGTCGGAAGTTGAAGATGGATGGATAGTAGCGAACATACAAGAATGGATTGCTTTGCCAGAAGACTGCCTGGAGGAGACGGTGAAACCATGGAACGATGAAATTAGGCAGTTACCCATTATTTACGCAAGGATTGGTGGAATTAATATAAGATGTTTATTGGATACGGGGTCACAGATCAGTCTGTTATCGGAGGCCTTGGTTCGAGAGTTGGGACGGAGTCAGAATATTCCTGTAATTCCGGTACCACAGCTCAAAGTGAGGGGTGTTATTCCTGAACGCACCGTCACTTGTAAACGTCAGGCATACTTAGAGCTGAACATATTGGAACACACTTTTGGGCAAACATTCATTATCATGGCAAAGATGAATTTCAATATAATTCTTGGTGCAAATTTTATTTGTGACTATCAAGCAGTGATAGATTTGCACAAGAATACTGTCAGTTTTAGAGAGTATGATCAGCTGAAAAATGTGGGATTACATATGGATGAAATCACTGCCGGAAGAGATGTAAATTCTTGGGCATTGGAAGCAATATCGAAAGAGACGGAAGAGGAGCTACGAAAGGCAGAAGATAACATCATAGAAGGAGCTGTTGTGGAAATAGATGAGGAGAGTGAATCCCAGGAGATATGGTCGTTATTAACAGAAGGAGATAACAGTGATGCACAATTTGAAGAGTTACTACAGGAGCGGCTCAATGACATTCAACTTGGGGGTGAACACAGAAAGCAGTTGGAAGATATATTAAGGAAGCACAAAACAGTATTTGATACAGTACCTGGAAAAATATTAAATTTTAAATATTCTATGCAAGTCGAGGACTGGTCACCTTTCAAAAGCAGATTATACCCAAATCCTGAAAAATATCGTGGTCAAGTTAAGGTCATTATAGATGAGATGTTACAAGCTGGATTGATAAGAAAGACACCGACACCTTATCTAAATGCGATTTTGGCAGTCACAAAACCAAATGGATCTATAGACTTTGTTTAGATGCCAGAAATCTCAACACAAGACTCATTTTTCCTGAGTATGACAGAGCGCCAATCATCAGAGACGTACTAAAAGGCTTTAAAAACAAGAGCATTTATTCATCTGTCGATCTGACGAGCTCGTTCCACCATATTGAATTGGATGAGAAGTCACAGCTTCTAACTGGCTTCTTATTCGATAACCAGACGTTTTGCTTCGTTCGAATGTCCTTTGGAGTCAAAACAGCGGGCTGTGCTTTAATCCGAGCTCTGGACCGGAATTTAACCGAGGAAGTTAAGGAGATGACGGTACGTTACATTGATGACATTTTGCTGGCATCCGACAACATTGAAACTCACATGGAAAATTTAGATAAAGTATTAGGCAACCTGAATGCATCTAATTCCAAAGTAAATCTGAAGAAATCGCATTTCTTCAAGAGCGAGATCTTATATTTGGGTCACGTCATTGACAAGGAGGGAGTGAAACCAAATCCCGCTAAGATCGAAGCGATAAAGAATTTCCCTACACCAACGAGAGTCAAGCACATTCGGGCTTTCTTAGGCGTAACGGGATTCTTTAAGGAAAACTGTCCAGGTTATACGGAGACTGTAGCTCCCATGCAGGAAATGCTAAAGAAAAATAATAAATGGTCATGGAACGCGGAATGTGAGAAGGCATTCCAAGCAACAAAACAGCTATTGGAAAACTGCATTAAATTAGGATATCCAGATTTCAAGCACAAATTTATAATCCAAGCGGATGCTTCACTAATTGGTATAGGTGCTATGCTTTACCAAGAGGATCCAGCTAACCTGCAGCATAAAACATATTTGGCATTTGTCAGCCGAAAATTGCGTAAGCACGAGCGCAATTATACGGTAACGGAGCTAGAACTGTTGGCCATACTTCATGCGTTACAACAATGGAAACGAATAATTTACGGCTACCCTATTGTTGTCAGGACCGACCACAAGGCACTAACATTCTTGTTTGGGACGTCGATGGCAAGCGAACGTGTGACGCGTTGGTCTATATATATTCAGCAGTTCAGCATTGAGATTGAACATTGCCCAGGGAAGATGAACGTGATACCGGATGCACTCAGCAGGAACCCAGAGCCTGATAATGAAGAAACAGCGATGGTTCAACACTTGGAGTTAACACCGAAGGACCGGGAATTCTTGGAGGAGTTACGTGAGATACAGCGAGAACAGGAAGCGGAACCATGGATGATGCTTTTAATTCAATACTTCAGAAAGCAACTACCTACAGGAACACCTGCATTTCGAGAAGCGAAAGCCAAAGAAGGAAGATATGTTTATGTCAACAATTTGCTGCACAAATGGGTAGATAGTGACCACACCAAGTTACGCATATTAGTACCTGCATCGTTACAACGAGGATTGACATGGCATACGCACGAAAGTTACGGTCATGTGGGCGTAGATAAGTGCGAAGCGACGATAGGAGAGACATTTACATGGCCACATATGAGAACAACTATATGTGACGTCATTACAACTTGTGATCCGTGTCAGAGGACGAGGCCCAATAATTACTTAATGAGGCAGTATCCCAGACCATTGCTACCTCAGAAACCTTGTGAGCTACTGGCACTCGACTGTTTCGGTCCAATCCCGAAGGGAAGGCGAGGTTGCCGTCATTTGCTAGTGTGCATTGATGTATTTTCTAAATTCGTAGTACTATGCCCTATTCAGAAAACGACATCAAAGCAGGTACTCAGTCGCATTCGAAATAGAGTTATTCCAATCCTTGGAAAACCAGAGTTTATATTATCAGACCATGGCAGTTATTTCACAAGCGACGAATTCAAGAGAGGTATGGAAGATATGGGTATAAAACACGTTTTAAGCAGTATCCGACATGCTCAAGCAAATCCAAGTGAAAGAGCAATTAAGTGTGTAACTTCATATTTGAGAATCTTCATTCCAAACGAACACCACAAATGGGTCGATAAAATTAAGGATGTAGAGACATGCATGAATTCTACCAGGCACGAGTCAACAGGACAAACGAGTATCCAGTAAGAACGTGGAAAAGCATCATTAACTGTCCACAAGATCCAATGATAGCACCTGACTTGCGAATTGAGAGGACGAGAGCCTACATGAGAAAACAAGCAGACCGCAGTTTACGGCGAGTAAGAAATAAGAGGTTTCACAGGGATCTTGAAATCAACCAGCTCATTTTGGTGAAACGACCTGCTACATCGGACCCAGAAAAGAAAATCTTCAGTAAATTCTGCGAAAAGTTCATAGGACCCTATTCTCTCGTAAGAAACCTTGGAAACAATGCTTACAGAGTGAAAGAATTGAGTACAGGAACAATGTCAGTCTACAACGCTGCCAACCTAAAAAAAGTATCGTCGAAGTGAGCCATGGGAGCGCCAAAATTAATGATGCAGTTTGAATATATGGACGTCCTAATATCAACAAAGTGCACGAGGAGCAGTTGAGTACGGCACGTAAACGAGGAAGTAGTGTTGTTGTTGACAAACATTAACGAGACGAGCAGAGTGTTGCCTCAGGCACCAGAGCGTCATGCAAGCAGACTGAGAGGGGAGATACGAGCAGGAAATGAAAACGAGTAAATGCCATTCAAGACAGGAGCGACTAGACCAGAAATAGAAAAGGGGTGATTCTGAAATAAAACAATTTGGCCTACGGAAGTCTTTTAAAATTGTCGACTTTATTCCTAAGTTCGAAATTTTGTGAGTGGGAGAGTTGTGAACCCTTTTATCCTCTGTTGGATAAATGATTCTATGTTTTATTTCTCCAATTAATAAATATTTCCACCAGCATCATGAAAGTAGCCAGTTGGTAGCTCATGTTGTTAAGTGCGTCATCGCGCTAATGAGGATCTGACAGATTCCTGTAAATAATAGATTTGTAGGGTGTGTGTCAGCATTAGAGTTTTTAAGGGTTTTTATTAATGTCATGCCCATATCCATAAACGTTGATTTACGTGATGATTGTTCGTGAGCACCGTGGCTGTTAACCCGTTGTGAACGAACGGTCATCCAAGTACTCATTTTCTCGTAGTTAGTCATCACGCGCACATAAAACTCAAATGCAAGGTAGTGGAACTAGGATCCACAATTTTATTATAAAGGGGGAGATCCGTTTGACTCCTCAAAGTGTTAGATATTCCTGTCAGGGAATGATTCAGGGAGGATATGTTTTTATTATTGATTGTTTATTTTCTTTTATGCACAATTAGTTATTAAATCATGTTATTATCTTACGTCTTGTCTCCTTACTTTCTTAATTACAGTTTTTATCCTATGACCCTTGCCTCAGTAAAGCATGTTGTTTGGCGGACGTAAACACCACACTATGAACTGAGCGCGACCCCTTGAACAAGATTCTTGCATAAAACACTGCTATTCTGAAGGGTTCAGTAGGGACCCCGAAACACAATTTTTAAGTTCCTAAAATGAACGGTTTCGGAGATATTCCCAAATAACTGTGTTCTCTCTGAGAAACAGATCAACGTTACTATGGCAACCACTGAAATTTTGCAGACCGGGGATAGTTTTCTGGCTATATCTCGAAAACCGTTCGTTTTAGGGCCTCAAAACGCGGGGTTCTGTTCCCATTTCTACGAAGTGGAAACTACGAACATTGTTCCTCGCATTGATACGCGCAGAATGAGCTATATTCCATATTTCTACGAGCAAATCGACTTGCAAAGTCTCATCTCTCTATATATAAGAATGAAAGTTTGTCTGTTTTTTTCTGAATTTCTACGGAAATATGCGTTATTTACGCGTTTTAGACTGTTTTAGGACGGATGCGCGCGAAAATGAAATTTTTGTCTGTCTGTCTGTCTGTCTGTCTGTCTGTCTGTTTGTTTGTCTGTGGACAATTTTTTGTGTCCTTATAACTCGAGAACGGCTGAGTGGATCAACGTAAAATTTGGTACAGATATCCTTCAGAGGCAAGACAGCAATCATTGATGTAACTCTTCTCTGTACCTCTCATAAAAGGGGGCCTACCCCCTTAAAATGCATGCTGAAATAGGCGTAGAAGGGCGAGACAAAGCTCATTTTCAGCCCCTCAATGTGAGAAACGAAACTCCGAAAACCACATTTTAAGGCCCTAAAACCAATAGTTTTTGAGATATTCCCAGAAAATTAATTTCATTTAATACAATAATGAATGGAAGCTAGCCGGTAACCATGGCAACAGAAATTCACAGGTCCATCTATTGCTGTAATATAAGACGCAATACAATTCCATTTATTACATTACTGAGATAGATTGCAAACGGCTAGAAGGTTATAACGGAACCAAACTAAGCTGTAAAATTCATCAATACATATAATGCGCTTAAGGGGGTCAAGGGGTACTCTAGAATTTTTTTCACGCGATTTACACGTGCTGGTGTGCTACGGAAGGTCTATTATATCCCTATCCCTATATTGTTATATTATTATTATAATTAATATTATTATTACACTACGGAAAGGAAGACCCCAGAGGACTGGAAAAAGGGAATAATTGTCCCGATCTTCAAGAAAGGTAGTAGAACAGAATGCAGAAGCTACCGGGGAATAGTATCTTTGAGAAAGTTTTGGAAAGGAGGATTAGGACAAGGATAGAAGGAGGGATGAGGGAAGAACAACATGGCTTCAGAGCAGGAAGGTCCACAGCGGATTTGATTTTTACTGTAAGGCAGTTACAAGAACAGCACTATGAGTATGGAACAGATCTACTGATGGCCTTCCTGGACATTGAGAAAGCATATGATAGTGTATGCAGAAACAAAGTATGGAAGTCCCTGGAGGATAGAGGAGTAGAAAAATGGACTATAAGGAGGATAAAGGAGATGTACAAGGGAAGCGTGAGCTGTGTGAAAGTGGAAGGAGAGAGATCGGACTGGGTGGAACAGAGAAACGGCCTGAAACAAGGAAGTGCACTGGCACCGTTACTTTTCATTGTGGTGATGGATGACATAATGACCCGAGTGGCACAAGTAATTGGGGAAGGAAAGATGAAAGCAATGGTGTTAGCGGATGATTTGATGATTTGGGGAAACAAGGAGGAGGAGGTACAGGAACAGTTGGACGTGTGGGAAGGAATAATACAAGGATATGGGATGAAATTTAGAATAAATAAGAGTGAGATGGTGATCACAACAAGGAAGAAGGAAAGAACCACAACGGGAATAACAATTGGTGGGGAACAGCTGAAGAAAGTGGAGAGTTTCAAGTATCTGGGAAGCCTGATACAAGATAATGGAAGAAACTATAGAGAAACAAGATGTTCAGTAAAGAACATATAGCCTACTTTCTCCTAAATGCATGGGTATTGTTATAACTCTTTGTCCTTTTCAAGGAGTATGATTGAATGTTGGTTGTAGTAGCTTGTTGAAATACAACGTGCTATAGGGATATTAAACATGAATATGAGGTGCCCTTTGCTAGTGCTACCTCTGTACCAAATTTCGTTCAATTCGGTTTCGCCGTGTTTGAATTGATAGGGGGAATCGATTTGCACACATACTTGGCCACCATCTGCAAACTATTGGGCTGATGTTCTTGCAGTTTGGTCAGAATATGTTTCCCACATAAAGATATGGTGTTGCAAAATTTGGTAGAGACTAGATTATTAGGTTGGTCGTAATTACATTTTAGCTTTTAACATTTGGGTGGCCGCGATTACGTTTCCGTCAAGATAGCGGTGATATAAAACATGACACTGAGGTGCCTCTTGCTAGTGCTACCTCTGTACCAAATTTCGTTCATTCGGTTCCACCGTGTTCGAATTAATAGGGGGAATCAATTTTGACATAAAGATGGCCGCCATCCGCAAACTATTAGGCTAATGACCTATTAGATTGGTCAAAGGATGCTCCCTCCATAAAGGTATGTTGTTGCAAAGTTTGGTAGAGATCGAATGGTTATGTTAGTCGTAATTTGATTTAAGCTTTAAACATTTGTGTGGCCGCTATTACGTTTCTGTCAATATGGCGGCGATATTAATCATGACACTGAGATGCCCTTTGCTAGTGCTATCTCTGTACCAAATTTCGTTCCATTCTGTTTCACCGTGTTTGAATTAATAGGGGGAATCGATTCTGACACAAAGATGGCCGCCATCCGCAAACTATTAGGCGAATGACCTATTAGATTGGTCAAAGGATGCTCCCTCCATAAAGGTATGTAGTTGCAAAATTTGGTTGAGATCGGATGATTAGGTTAATCGTAATTTGATTTAAGCTTTGAACATTCGTGTGGCCGCCATTACGTTTCAGTCAAGACGGCGGCGATATAAAACATGACACTGAGGTGCCCTTTGCTAGTGCTACCTCTGTACCAAATTTCGTTCCATTAGGTTCCTCCGTGTTCGAATTAATAGGGGGAATCAATTTTGACATAAAGATGGCCGCCATCCGCAAACTATTAGGCTAATAACCTATTAGATTGGTCAAAGGATGCTCCCTCCAAAAAGGTATGTTGTTGCAAAGTTTGGTAGAGATGGATGGTTATGTTAGTCGTAATTTAACTTAAGCTTTGAACATTTGTGTGGCCGCCATTACGTTTCTGTCAATATGGCGGCGATATAAAACATGACACTGAGATGCCCTTTGCTAGTGCTACCTCTGTACCAAATTTCGTTCCATTCGGTTTCACCGTGTTTGAATTAATAGGGGGAATTGATTTTCACACAAAGATGGCCGCCATTCGCAAACTATTAGGCTAATGACCTATTCATTTGGTCAAAGGATGCTTCCTCTATAAGGGTAAGTTGTTGAAAAATTTGGTAGAGATCGGATGATTAGGTTAATCGTAATTTGATTTAAGCTTTGAACATTTGTGTGGCCGCCATTACGTTTCCGTCAAGATGGCGGCAATATAAAACATACACTGAGGTGCCTTTTGTTAGTACTACCTCTGTACCAAATTTCGTTCCATTCGGTTGCACCGTGTTCGAATTAATAGGGGGAATCGATTGTCACACAAAGATGGCCGCCATCCGCAAACTATTACTCTGATGACCTATTAGTTTGGTCAAAGGATGCTCCCCCATAAAGGTATGTTGTTGCAAAATTTGGTAGAGATCGGATGATTAGGTTAGTCGTAATTTGATTTAAGCTTTGAACATTTGTGTGGCCGCCATTTCGTTTCCGTCAAGATGGCGGCGATATAAACATGACACTGACGTGCCTTTCGTTAGTACTACTTCCGTACCAAATTTCGTTCCATTCGGTTGCACCGTGTTCGAATTAATAGGGGGAATCGATTTTCACTCAAAGATGGCCGCCATCCGTAAACTATTACGCTGATGACCTATTGGTTTGGTCAAAGGATGCTCCCCCCATAAAGGTATGTTGTTGCAAAATTTGGTAGAGATCGGATGATTAGGTTAGTCGTAATTTGATTTAAGCTTTGAACATTTGTGAGGCCGCCATTACGTTTCCGTCAAGATGGCGGCGATATAAAACATGACACTGAGGTGTCCTTTGCTAGTGCTACCTTTGTACCAAATTTCGTTCAATTCGCATTCACCGTGTTCGAATTGATAGGGGGGGACAGACATTCAGAGTACACACACTCACACACACACAGACACACACACACACAGACACACACACAGACTCACACACACACATACACACACACAGACAGACACACTTTTTTCGCCCTGTGTTGATCTCATAAGTCTACTTTCATTTTTTGCAAAAATCGAAAGTAGGCTAAAAATGAGCGGGGGAGACAGGCAGAAGCATTCCGGAGGAGTGTGAGAAGCATGTTATGGAGCAAAGATGTCCCTCAGAACAGAAAAAAGATCATATATCGGACGTACTATGCCCCTATCCTGACGTATGCCTCGGAGACCTGGGCTATGAAAGGAAGGGAGGAGAGCAAAATACAGGCCAGTGGGATGAGCTTCTTGAGAAGCAGTATTGGAGTTACAATGATGGACAGAATAAGAAATGAGAGGACCAGAGAAGGAACCATTACGGGATGGTATAGAGAAATCTAGATTTAGATGGCATGGACATGTAAAACGAATGGAGGATAAGAGGATACCCTGGAGGATACACGAGACGAAGTGGGAAGGAAAGAGACCGAGAGGAAGACCGAGAGACAGGTGGCTGAAAGGGAGGGAAGAAAGCGTGAAGAAGAGAGGAGAAGACTGGACAGGGGTGGAAGCTGAGAGATGGTGGGAAGACAGAAGACGTTGGAGTGGCCTGTGTTCCAAACAGACCCGGCCAACGGCTGGAAACTGTGCAAGAGGATGATGATGATGATACTACGGCCTACAACGACGAGACAAAGCTCATTTTCAGCCCCTTGGTGTCAGAAAAAAACCTCGGGGCCCCTAAACAGTCGTAAAGGGTCCCCGGAAACTACATATTAATGCTCTAAAACCAAGAGTTTCTGAGATATTCCCAGAAAACTAATTTCATTACTAAACTAATGTAGGAATGCAAGCCAGTAACCATGACAACAGTGTCTCAAAAAGGTACATCCAACTTTCCATCTATTTCTGCAAGAAGTAATGCCACACCATTTATTAAATTTCTGTGAAAGTTTGCAAATGGCTATAAGATTATCACGGAACCAACAAAAACAGTAAAATTCATCAATGCGCTTAAGGGGGTCAAGAGGTACCCTGGGTTTTTTCACAAGACTAAAACGTGCGATGTGTCGTACAGAAGGTCTTTTATATCTTCAAACAGCAACTTTATTTTCACAAATTCCTGAATTGAAATAGTTTATTTTTTATTTTACTTTTTTGCTTTTAGGAATTTGGGCCATTGGATGCTAAAAAACCTGAATTTTCATGCACCAAAAGCCTTTATAATTTATTAAAGAGGTCTTCCTCTGGATGCGCACTTGACACAACAGTGTGGGTCAATTTTTATGTGACGTGAATTGCATTTCGTCTACGAGGTTTTTAATTTTATTTTCACGTCAGGAAGTACACGTTAGGTAAATTAGTTTCAGAGCATATTTCAACTAATCATTTATCTTTGTCGACAAACAGGTTCCAAGCCCCTAACCATTGCAACAGCAGCTCAATTGATTACGTTTGGTTATTAATACCGACGACCGTTCGAAGAATGGGTACTTCTGCTAGTCTATTATATATAATCCAAAATTGACTCATCACCGCAGGGCTCAAACCACTAGACCTAGAAAGCTGAAATTTTGCATGTTGGTTGATCCGAGTATGTAGAGGCTGACTAAGAAACGGTTTTTGAAAATTCAATTTGTAAGTGACTTTTTTCGGCCCTTTGGCATTGACCATCCAAAATTGACTCATCGACGCAGGGCTCAAACTACTGGACCAAGAAACTGAAATTTTGCATGTTGGTTAATCTGAATATGTAGAAGCCCACTAAGAGACGGTTTTTGAAAATTCAATTTGTAAGTGACTTTTTTCTGCCCTTTGGCACTGAGCAAGGACAGTCGGTACAAAGTTCGGATTTAGCTCATTTTAAGCCGCCAGATACGTGAAACAATACTCGGAGGTCCTGTAGGGACCCCGAAACACAATTTATAAGTTCCTAAAATGAACGGTTTCGGAGATATTCCGAAATAACTGTGTTCCCTCTGAGAAACAGATCAACGTTACTATGGCAACCGCTGAAATTTCGCAGACCGGGGATAGTTTTCTGGTAATATCTCGAAAACCGTTCGTTTTAGGGCCTTAAAACGCGGGGTTTGGTTCCCACTTCTACGAAGTGGAAACTACGAACATTGCTCCTCGCATTGATACGCGCAGAATGAGCTATATTCCATATTTCTACGAGCAAATCGACTTGGAAAATCTCGTCTATTATATATAATCCAAAATTGACTCATCACCGCAGGGCTCAAACCACTAGACCTAGAAAGCTGACATTTTGCATGTTGGTTGATCCGAGTATGTAGAGGCTCACTATGAAACGGTTTCGAAAATTCAATTTGTAAGTGACTTTTTCGGCCCTTTGGCATTGACCATCCAAAATTGACTCATCGACGCAGGGCTCAAACCACTAGAACTAGAAAGCTGCAATATTGCATGTTGGTTGATCCGAGTATGTAGAGGCACACTAAGAAACGGTTCTTGAAAATTCAATTTGTAAGTGATTTTTTTCGGCCCTTTGGCACTGAGCAAGGACAGTCGGTACAAAGTTCGGATTTAGCTCATTTTAAGCCGCCAGATACGAGAAAGAATACTCGGAGGTCCTATAGGGACCCCGAAACACAATTTTTAAGTTCCTAAAATGAACGGTTTCGGAGATATTCCCAAATAACTGTGTTCCCTCTGAGAAACAGATCAACGTTACTATGGCAGCCGCTGAAATTTCGCAGACCGTGGATAGGTTTCTTGCAATATCTCGAAAATCGTTCGTTTTAGGGCCTTAAAACGCGGGGTTCTGTTCCCACTACTACGAAGTGGAAACTACGAATATTGCTCCTCGCATTGATACGCGCAGAACGAGCTATATTCCATATTTCTACGAGCAAATCGACTTGGAAAGTCTCATCTATTATACAGGGTGTATCTTAATTATACCGACAAAAAAATCAGGACGCTCTGCGTGTTATCTAAAAGACGATGCCGCAATCGGATTAGCAGAGAAAAATTTTCCCTCCGAGAAAATGAGTTTACTTTGTTACTTCCGGGCGCGCGATTCAAATCTACGTACTCGCCGTACTTGCTGAGCTAGAGAGCAAGCCGCTGGCCACCGCTGTGCTTCAGTCAAGGGAAGGGAGTGTGATAGAAGGTGACAGAGATATGCTGGCGGGCATGCACAAGTTTCCTCGATCGCCTCGGCTTGCCGCATGCCCGCCAGCATATCTCTGTCTCCTTCTAGCACACTCCCTTCCCTTGCCTGAAGCACAGCAGTGGCCAGCGGCTTGCTGCCTGGCTCAGCAAATACGTCGAGTTCGTAGATATGAATCGCGCGCCCGGAAGTAACAAAGTAACCGCATTTTCCCGGAGGGAAAAATTTTCTCCGCCAATCCGATTGCGGCATCGTCTTTTACATAACACGCAGAGCGTCCCTGATTTATTTGTCGGTATAATTAAGATACACCCTGTATATAATCCAAAATTGACTCATCACCGCAGGGCTCAAACCACTAGACCTAGAAAGCTGAAATTTTGCATGTTGGTTGATCCGAGTATGTAGAGGCTCACTAAGAAACGGTTTTTGAAAATTCAATTTGTAAGTGACTTTCTTCGGCCCTTTCATTGACCATCCAAAATTGACTCATCGACGCAGGGCTCAAATCACTAGACCTAGAAAGCTGCAATTTTGCATGTTGGTTGATCCGAGTATGTAAGGGCCCACAAAGAAACGGTTTTTGAAAATTCAATTCTGTAAGTGACTTTTTTCGGCCCTTTGGCACTGAGCAAGGACAGTCGGTACAGAGTTCGGATTTAGCTCATTTTAAGCCGCCAGATACGAGAAACAATACTCGGAGGTCCTGTAGGGACCCCGAAACACAATTTATAAGTTCCTAAAATGAACGGTTTCGGAGTATTCCCAAATAACTGTGTTCCCTCTGAGAAACAGATCATCGTTACTATGGCAACCGCTGAAATTTCGGAGACCGGGGATAGGTTTCTGGCAATATCTCGAAAACCGTTCGCTTTAGGGCCTTAAAACGCGGGGTTCGGTACCCACTTCTAACCACGAACATTGCTCCTCGCATTGATAGGCGTAAAATTAGATATATTTTGTTTAACGAGGTGGCTTTTGGGGTCGGATACGATCGTGATTTTGAGTCTAATTTTATACTCTTTGAGCTGGTTATTGCAAGCGAGCTTTCAGATCTATACTCTAATTTACAATGTTAAGATGCTTTCTATTTTGCACGGTATGCTTTCAGTTTCTTTTTAAATTTGTTTTTTGTTAACTGAATATTTTTGTTTGCCAATTTTGATCTGCTCTTTTTCGTTTTTTACCATGATTAGCAACCCATATACACAGTCGAATGTGTCGTATTCTGCCGGCTGTCACGTTAATTATTATTTTTCCTTAATTACTCTTACTGAGGAATTGGGCAACCTTATTTCAATAAAGTTGGTATTTTGTCTTTCACGGCCATTGAATCCCCGCACAAGGCACGGTTTAAACCTATAAATGTTCATGAGTTGGACTAAAAGACTAATTGTGCAGCAGAAAAGAGGAGAATTGAAGCTTTTGAAATGTGGTGATACAGGAGAATGATGATCAGATGGGTAGATAGGGTAACAAATGAAGAGGTATTAAGACGAGTGGGAGAGGAGAGATGTTTCTGGTGACTGCTAATGAAGAGAAGAGATAGGAGGATAAGACACATATTAAGACACCCAGGAATAGCAAGCTTAGTTATGGATGGGAGGGTCGCGGACTAGAACTGTAGGGGTACACCAGGGTTAAACAGATGCCTCAGATGTAGGGTGTGGTAGCTATGTAGAGATGAAATGATTAGCTCAGAAGAGGGATACATGGATTGCTGCATCAAACCAGTTAAAAATCTGAAGACTCAAACAACAACAATCAGGAATTTTAATTACTTAGGGAGGCATGTGAGGCAAAAGGGTGGTTGGAGAATTTCAATCCCTGGGATGTAACACTGGAAGAGACTGCATAATGTACATCAGCGGCCAAGGTGAGAGATATTTAACTATAGGTCTAATAATAGCGATATGTTTACGTTCAAATCATCAATAAGTATGGCCAAATTACATCCAGAATAGCTTAAGTAAGAATACTTTTAATTCCCCATATTCCGATAGATTTGCCATTCCAGTGTGCAAGAGTGCAGTTCCCTATTCAAACAATATTCGCAATTTTTTAACAAAGCGCAATGACACACACTTAACAGTAGCACGTGTACATTTAGACAAAACAATTTTTTCCCATGGGCAACCGTATGTGGCTGGCTCGCGAGCATCCGGACAACAAAATCGTTATGTCTCAGCAGAAGATGGCAAAACCAAAAACGTAATTTTATAATGTGTTAACAGAATGTAACATCGAACCCTGCAGACTTTCACAACTCTATAAAATTCCCACTTTGCTGCTCATATCAATATACTGTATGTATCAGAATATTCAGAATTAGAATGGACCCACCTATAGCCGCGATTGCTGTAATAGAATAGACCAATTATCAGCAATAATGCATCGTCCCCATTGTCTTGATCGCGGGCGAATCCGCGGGTACCTGCTAGTAATAGTATAAAATAGTGTGTGAGGGAGGAGTGTGTGTATGTGTCCCCCTAATAACTTCTAAACGGCTTGAGCGATTACAATGAAACTCGGTAAGATCATAGCACTATTCTGGCCGACCCCGACCGTGCCCTTCAAATTGTATTGTGTCTCACCAATCCAACATGGCGGCTGTGCGAAATATTTCATCAGCATTCAGTATCTCCGAAACAATCACCGACATCGCCCTGAAATTGTGTACGGCGATAAAGGGCACTACTAGAAGTTCACCTATGAGACTTTAGAAAAACCTGGTAACTACAAAACCAACATGGCGGCCAAGCGAAGTTGAGAATTTTAAATAGACTTTTCTCGCGATTTAACTATCCAAACGTAATGAAACTTGGTACAGCAAATGTTTATACAAATTGCAATGCACTGTAATGGATATATGATCCATTACAATATAACCTGGATCAAGCATTGTAGGCTTGTTATATGAGTTCATTTATTGTGACGTTCATGTCAAAGCTTGATGTATGTTGTTTATTTATTCGTGTCTGGAGAAGAGATGGTGACCATTTCATTATTGTTAAATTGTATCTATAGCTTAAGGAAATGTAATTTATGAGACTTTGGGCATATTGTTTAGTTAGAGTGTATAGTTAGAATGACGGGGACGGGACAAGAATATGACAATGAAGAAACCCTTTCTTTTTAAGTTTATTTGAAGGCACGGGTGATCGTCGCCTACACCTGTTTGAACAATAGATGTTTTCGAGTTGGAGTACAAGGGTTGGTGCCTGACCATAAATCTTGAAGGACTGGAAATCTAAGAAGGGCTACAAGGGAGTTTATGACACTCGCCACTACATTGAATAGAGCTTACGAGGCTCATTGTATCTTAATGGAGATATAAATCCTTCATCATGTCTCAAGTCCGTCACAGGTCATCTGATTGAAGCAATTAAGGCCTGATGAATGTGTATTGTGTCAAGAAAGGAAGATTTGGTAAACAACAACAGACACCTATATAAGATGGAACTTGAAAACCATGGTAGCCAGTCTATAGCCAGTCTATATCCAGTCTATAGCCAGTCTATAGCCAGTCTATAGCCAGTCTATATCCAGTCTATAGCCAGTCTATATCCAGTTTCACTCAAATCGAGCTAGTCTAACTCAGTGCAGCCAGTCTCAACACGGATGGTCCAGTTCCATTCCAGTATCGTTCCGCAGTGGGCGTTAGTGAGCCGCCAATATTGAAGCCCTCATTCTCAATACTTCGCTGGGAGCCGAAGTCAGCCAACCAGCCAGTTTCCAAGACATAACAGGAGTTATGCATACACCAACGCCGATCATCGAAACAGGTATTAACTTACAACTGTCTACAAGTCCCCGTCATTAGGAAGATTAGCAGTCAATACTAGTGTAAATGTTCTAAGTCTCTATTGTGGATATTATACGAATTAATTACCGATCATCTTTTATTCCTGCATGTATCAAGCCAATATGGCCCAGTGTTGCATTTTCCATGACAAGAGTTGGCATGAGTAAGTTTCATTACCCCACACCTGAGAGAAGAGTTGTGTTAATTAGGAAGGAGCAAGCCGAGGTTAAATTGTTCATCTTTCCACCTAAATAGTGGATGGCGCCCATGGCAATACAAAGTGTATGTCGTCCGTTAGTGGACCAATGTTGTTTATTAATTAGTAGCCGTTACAAATGGCTTCACCAACATGGGGCACGCATTATCGTACTATAGTAATTGGTGTGATATTGTATGTATAGGGTAAATTTAAATTCTTTTATAGTACGATAAATGTCAACTCTTTGCATTTTTCCAAGCTTTTAATGAAGATGCGCTATTCAAGTTAGGGAACTACGGTTGTAAATTAGGTTTGTTGTTTATTGGTTGTTTTTTGCGGGTAATGGGTAAAGGAAGTAACTTGGGGTATATTGTTTTGAGAAACCGTAGTGTTATTAGATCTGCGAAAATGGAGAACGAAAACAAAATTTTGAATGAAGAGGAGGATAACATTGTTTCTATTACTGTAGACGAGAAGGGTACTAGTAGTGATAAGATGGAGTTAGTGAGCGAAATTCAGTTGAATTCAGAAACTAAACAAAGCAGTGCTACCAACAGTCAAAGTAATGAGGAGGAGAGTCCTTCCTGGCTTCGAAACCTGACGATGCTCATAATAGAACAAAACGCGAAATTGGCCGAACAAAAAAATAAGAAATTAGATGAATACTTTAAGATGTTTAATGACGCTACGAAGAGTTTTAGTAGACAACTTGAGGAAGTAGGACAGGATTGTCAAAGGAGATTGGAGAGAAAAACTGAGGAGTTGGATAAATCATGGTCACAAAAGGTTGATGTCAAAATACAACTAGTATCGGATCAAGTTGACAAGACTAACGAGAAACTTAAAGTTGAATGTGATAAAATAAGAGGGGAATCCGCTGAAATAGTTGGTCAAATTCAGAGTGAAGTTAACATTTTAAATGTAAAGTGCGATAATAATATTGCTAAAATAGGTAATTTGGAAAACATAATAGAGATCAGCAGAAAAGAAGATAAGAAAGGAGTAGACCGTAAATGTAATAGTATCTCTGATCAAGTTAAAACTAAAACTGATAAATGTATCGAGAAAATTGAGTTGATTGAAGGTAAAATAAAGAAAGTACTCAGCACTCAAGAAATAAAAATGCAGGAAATCATGGATGAAGGAAATAGACAGACAAGGGAAGAATTTAGAGCACGTATAAAAGAAGTTAATAGGAAATTAAAAGAGATGGAGATGCGTGCGTTAAGTAACAATCAGAAAGGCATGGTTATTAAACCAGAAAAGCAGAACGCTGAGATGAGCAATTCGAAGAAAAGGAACAAGAAACAGAATCAGAGCACAATGTTAGAAGAAATGGTGGAGGAGGATAGTAGAGAAGATGAGAAGAGGGTATTAAGTAATGGTAGTGGAGAAATGAAGGGAAGGCCTAAATATAGAAATCCCAGAAGTAAAACGAATGAGGAGAAAATTAAGTTGTTAGAAGAAATAGTAGTTAGGCCACAATACCAAGACAGAAACAGAGCTGGGCTGAGTCATCAAGACCGGAATGTAAACAATGACAGACGGCTAGTGATTGAGGGGCGCGGCGGTCCGCAGGTCCATAGAGATATCGGATAGAGTAGCGTAAATAGGGGTTGGAGACTTAGTCGTGTAATTAAAGTGTAGTTATTTACTGTAAATAAACTAGGGAATTATGACGTAGTTATTAAAGAATAGTGCGATAATTAGGTAAAGAGTATGCATAGAGAGTAAAGGAGTGGAGATTTTCAGTTCATGGTTAAACAGAAATATGCATTGTTTGATGAAGAATTGATTAAAGTAATAACTATTATGCCAACCATAATGATGAGAATAATAATAATAATAATGAGAAGAAATAATAATAATTATAATAATAATAATAATAAGTAGAAGAAATAATAATAATAATAATAATAATAATGATGATAATAATAATAACAATCATAAGGAGAAGAAATAATAATAATAATAAGGTAGAGATAGATAATTGATTAACGATGATGAGATACAGTAATGAATAATAGTAATGCGGTGAAGAAGTAAGTAATGGTATGCAGTAAAGGAGTTACATGTGAGGACAGCGAAGTCATCAGTGACTACATCAGGAGAAATTTAAAAATGGTTTGGAGTGGGTGATGGTAAGTCATGGTGTGATAACCAACACATAATAGGACATCTAGTACTTGGAGATGAATATGTGCGTATGTATGCATGGGTGTGTTTAAAGAGGAGGGTAGTGTTGTTTTAAGTGATGAGTTTCCTGAAGTGTGTGAGGAAGACCGCGGAGTTGCTAGTGAGAGCAAAGTTTTAGAGGTTGTCAGGTAGGAATGGAGTCTGAATTGGTAAGTAAGATCCATAGTGCAGTAACAGAGGGTAAGCTGGATGGTAAGCAAGGCCATCAGTTACAAGAGGTTTTTGTGGGTTCTAAGTGAACGCGTGAAGTATTAATAGATGTTGGGAGTTTTTTTTTGAGCTATAAAAAGAGTGAATGTATGCACCATGGAAAGAACGTAATAGGTGAGTACAGATAAGAGACGATCCAAGTGTTAGTACACAGTCCAAAATATTGCAAGGCGTATTCCATATTTGAACCACTTTTAAATGTCAGTGATGATGAGCGATAAGGAATTAATGGTATAGTGTGTTATTGTCCAACACAAGTTTAAAAGTAATAATAATGATAATAATAATAATAGTTATTGGTTGACATAATATTTACAAATTATTTAAAGGAATATGTTTTATTCGAAGTTAATTGATTGGATGGTAGTAGTTAGAAGCTTATCGTTAGTTATTTTGGTTAGGACATTTGAGCAGTTTATTTTAGGTATATTGTTGACTTATATGCAAGGTTATTAGAACCAGTGAGTGTGGTATTGAGAGTTTTCGATGAACTGGACGTAGGTAGCAAAGTTTGGTTGCGAACGCCACTGCCATCTTGCACTATGGAAGGGCACATGTCCAAACTATTTCTTTTGTTTAAGGAGCCATATGTGATTGAGAGACGCGTAGGGAAAAGCGCATATTCGTTAAAAGACGAGGAAGGGAATATACTAGGGACAAATAATATCCACAATTTGAGAAAGTACATTGCTAAGAAGTGAACTTTGTTGCAAGAAGAATACTTCAAGAATTGCGTGTGAAAGTGCTTACGACACCTTAAGGTGTATATTTTGAAGATAGCTAAGGCATAGCTCAGAGAGCGAATGATCTCTCAGTGTATAAAGTGTTGCGTTGAGTTATGATTCAAGGGGCAACCCAGAAATATGTTCTTTAGGGGCACAGGACAAAACAAAAACAATTAACTCAGAATAATTGCAAGAAGAGTGCCAATATGCAATGTGTGAAGGGTAAAATGTATATTTGATGTATATATGTAGTGTATTGGATATATGTTTAGGATATTTATTGTTTTTATATGTTTACAGGAAATGGTTGTAATTTCATAATTCATGCATTCATTATGAAATTAGAGGGGCGTTTGTAATGGATATATGATCCATTACAATATAACCTGGATCAAGCATTGTAGGCTTGTTATATGAGTTCATTTATTGTGACGTTCATGTCAAAGCTTGATGTATGTTGTTTATTTATTCGTGTCTGGAGAAGAGATGGTGACCATTTCATTATTGTTAAATTGTATCTATAGCTTAAGGAAATGTAATTTATGAGACTTTGGGCATATTGTTTAGTTAGAGTGTATAGTTAGAATGACGGGGACGGGACAAGAATATGACAATGAAGAAACCCTTTCTTTTTAAGTTTATTTGAAGGCACGGGTGATCGTCGCCTACACCTGTTTGAACAATAGATGTTTTCGAGTTGGAGTACAAGGGTTGGTGCCTGACCATAAATCTTGAAGGACTGGAAATCTAAGAAGGGCTACAAGGGAGTTTATGACACTCGCCACTACATTGAATAGAGCTTACGAGGCTCATTGTATCTTAATGGAGATATAAATCCTTCATCATGTCTCAAGTCCGTCACAGGTCATCTGATTGAAGCAATTAAGGCCTGATGAATGTGTATTGTGTCAAGAAAGGAAGATTTGGTAAACAACAACAGACACCTATATAAGATGGAACTTGAAAACCATGGTAGCCAGTCTATAGCCAGTCTATATCCAGTCTATAGCCAGTCTATAGCCAGTCTATAGCCAGTCTATATCCAGTCTATAGCCAGTCTATATCCAGTTTCACTCAAATCGAGCTAGTCTAACTCAGTGCAGCCAGTCTCAACACGGATGGTCCAGTTCCATTCCAGTATCGTTCCGCAGTGGGCGTTAGTGAGCCGCCAATATTGAAGCCCTCATTCTCAATACTTCGCTGGGAGCCGAAGTCAGCCAACCAGCCAGTTTCCAAGACATAACAGGAGTTATGCATACACCAACGCCGATCATCGAAACAGGTATTAACTTACAACTGTCTACAAGTCCCCGTCATTAGGAAGATTAGCAGTCAATACTAGTGTAAATGTTCTAAGTCTCTATTGTGGATATTATACGAATTAATTACCGATCATCTTTTATTCCTGCATGTATCAAGCCAATATGGCCCAGTGTTGCATTTTCCATGACAAGAGTTGGCATGAGTAAGTTTCATTACCCCACACCTGAGAGAAGAGTTGTGTTAATTAGGAAGGAGCAAGCCGAGGTTAAATTGTTCATCTTTCCACCTAAATAGTGGATGGCGCCCATGGCAATACAAAGTGTATGTCGTCCGTTAGTGGACCAATGTTGTTTATTAATTAGTAGCCGTTACAGCACTCGAGTCTAATTTAGTTTAATTGTTTACATAACCTCTAAATGGCGGCTGTGCAAAATATTTCACTGACATTCTATATCTCCGAAACTATCACAGATATCACCCTGAAATCTTGTACGGTGATAAAGGGTACTGATGCAAGTTTATCTATGTAACATTCATAAACCTGTAAAGTACAAGACGAACATGGCGGCCAAGCGAATTTGAAATATTTTTATAGACTTTTCTCGTGATTTAACTCTCTGAGCGCAGTGAAATGTGGTACAGTAAATGATTTTGCATATTTTAATGCACTGGCATCTAATTTAGTTCAATTGTTTACATAACCTCAAGATAGCGGCTGTGCGAAATTTTAAAATTAAGTTTTTATTTCTTGTGTCGTAATCATGCGATCGTAGTGAAAGTTTGAATAATGAACCTAGGCAATAATTTTCCTTGAATGTTACATAACTCTATGGCCTATACATATAACAATCCAAAATGGCGAGCATCCGAAATATTTAGACGGTTCTCAATATCTATGAATCTTTTACAGCAATCAAACTGACATTTTGTATGTTCATAGAGGCTATGAACATATGTTCACCTATAGGACTTTCAGTAACCTGGTGAGCACAAATCCAACACGGCGGGGACGCGAAGTATAAATATTTAAATGGACGTTTCTCGCGAATTAACTATCCGAGTGCAGTGAAACGTTGCACGTTAAATGCTTATACAAATGTTAATCCACTGGCATCTAATTTAGTTCAATTGTTTGCATAATCACAAGATGGCAGCTGTGCGAAATTTTAAAATCTCGTTTTTACTTCTTGTGTTCTAATCATGTGATTGGAATTTGAATACCACACGTACACAATAATCTTAATGTAATAGTACAAAAATAAAAATCCCACCTGGCGACCATCTGAAATATTTAGACGGTTCTCAATATCTAAAAATCTATCACAACCTTCAAACTGAATTTTTTTTATGTTGATAGAGGCAATTAACATGAGTAGGACACATGAAAATAGGCTGTATAGTTCTTCACGGAACTACTTGTTTATATTAGTATACATAGATATAAATGAATGTTTGTTTGTTCATCCCTTATGCGTCCCGATTGCTATCAAATTTTGGTGAGTTGTTGTGCACACTCCCGGGATGATTATAGGTATAATAAATCAAAGTTACAATAGATAGCGCGCGAGTAGCTTGAATAAAATGGCATGCGATTCGTTTCAACAAAGTCCTACATGCGTTCATATGCCATTCATCCGATTGCGATGAATTTTTGGTGAGTTGTTGTATACACTCCTGCGAAGGTTTCTGATTTAGTAAATCCATTTTAGAATAGGTAGCGTACGAGTACAGGAGATTCAACAAATGTGTGACGGCGCGTGAATCGTTTCAAAAATGTCCCGTATGCGTTCATATACCATTCATCCGATTGCGATGAAACTTTGGTGAGTTGTTGAGCACGCTCCCACGAATGTTTCTGAGATATTAAATCCATTTTACAATAGTTTAGAGGCAGTTAACGGAAAAACAACAAAAAATATTGTGTATCCAAAAGCACTTGAACAAACACAGTTACAACGCCAACACTTTCTTTGATTTCATTTCAAAGCATGCCGGGTTCAGCTAGTCCAAAATAAAAATGTCATTGAAATACGTATTTTTATTATTTAGCTCTGGAAAGAGGGGAACGTTGACCCTATTCGCCCTCCATAGTAACGCCTCTGACTGATATATATGTATTCCTAATCATCCACATAATACTGTATATTATATTTGTTCGGTTACACAGTGGCTTAGCAGACAATTTGTCATTTGTTTTCAATACAATGACCACGTCAGGGTGAATAGTCTACTCACTAAATGAAATATCCCATTTCCCACCACAATACCCGCAACCCCTCAAAATGCCATCAATTGTGTATAGCGAGTGTGTTATTGGTTGAGAAATGAATGTGTGGTGTACGGGACGTGACCAAAGATATTACCAATAATTAATTCTCTTAGGGCAGACGTAGGCAGTAAACACAAATGCTCGTAACTTTAACAATTTTGTTCATATTATCATGTGACTGAAAATTACAAATTTCAACTGTGTTGGCGGAAAATCCCGAGATTAATTTTGCCATTATGACCACGGCCTACTGAATTCAAATGGGTTCTTTAACACGCCAACAATGTATGACATGCGTGTCGTGATTTTTGCCGCCTTTCAAAAAATCACTTACCATGGCCAGGAGCGAACCTGCATGAAAGGATTTCTGTCAACATGAGAAAGATGACGTTGATGTTCTATGGACATATTAAACGATATAATATTAATAATATCGTATGGCCTCGGGTGCCGTATGCAAGCTTTGTTATTTGACACCCAGAGGGCACCTTGCATGTCGAATTTTTTTGTTCCTTGAAGCACTATGAAAGTCGAGGAGGTTAGATATCGAAGCTCCTTGACACTATAGCGTTTTTTTAGAGAAATGAGGAGCTTTGTGTTGGCGGAAAATCCCGAGATTAATTTTGCCATTATGAACACGGCCTACTGAATTCAAATGGGTTCTTTAACACGCCAACAATGTATGACATACGTGTCGTGATTTTTGCCGCCTTTCAAAAAATCACTTACCATGGCCAGGAGCGAACCTGCATGATTGGGGTTAGTAGACCAACACGTTAACCACTCAACCACCGTGGCAAGCATATTAAACGATAGGGGGACCGAGAGATTGGCTAACAAAATTCTCAACCTGCAGGAGATATGGAAGATGCAACGTCCATGGCTTCAGAAAGTACATCAGTACTTAAATAGGGCAAACATTGGACCGGCCGAAGTCTGGGACAGGACAGGATTCAGAATCAAAATTTCATGTGTGAAGGATCCCCCCAAAGAAAGACCCATGCTTTCAACAGAAGAACGATTGAGAAGGAACCAGAGGCTGAAAGATCTTTGGCAGGAAGCTAAATGACAAAGAAGAAGCACCTTAAAGGAAGAACATCTGTCCGGTTGTTATGTATTTGTAATCGATAGGTGGCTGTATCAAATAATAATAATAATAATAATAATAATAATAATAATAATAATAATAATAATAATAATAATAATAATAATAATTCAATTCAACAAAATATGGATTCAGTATCAAGAAGAACTCCAGGGAGCTTGCAAAGCTCAACCATCTCCTGTATATGGATGACCTAAAGCTATATGCTGCCACCAGAGCACAACTAGAGTTTCTGTTGAAGATAGTGGAAACCTTTTCACAGGATGTGAAAATGGAATTCGGGCTGGAGAAATGTAAGACGCTGAACATTATGAAAGGCAAGCTGCAGGAAAGTGTATATGAAACAGCTCAGGGCCATCAGATTGCAACAATGCTCACTAGCGAGACCTACAAGTATCTGGGAATGAAGCAAGCCAGACACATAGAACACTCAGTAGTGAAACAAGATCTGACGAAGGAATTTGTCAGAAGAATTAAGCTTGTTTCTAACACCAGCCTCAACAGTAAAAACTTGGTTAAGGCAATCAACGCTTATGCTGTCCCTATTCTTAGTTACTCGTTTGGGGTCATCAAGTGGAGTAAAACTGACATTGCAAGCTTAGAACAGAAAATTAGAACATCACTGACCAAGTCACGAAAACACCATCCCAGGGCATCTGTGGAACGAGTCATGTTACCGAGACACATGGGTGGGAGAGGAATTGTTGATATAAACAACCAAGTAGCTCGACAGATCTATGAGCTAAGAAAATACTTCTGTTCTGTATCGAACCATTCGATGCTGCACAGGGCTGTCACAGAAGCAGATGATTCAACTCCACTACTCTTAAGTCAGCAAGAGACTCAAATTCAGGTGCGCAGTGATTTGGATAGATTCAATGCCTGGTTGTCCAAGCCACTACACGGAAGACATCCCAATGAAGTCATCCAAACTCACGTCGACAAGCTAGCGTCGAACTTTTGGTTGATTTCTGGGCAGATGTTTCCTGAAACAGAAGGCTTTATGATGGCTATTCAGGACCAGGTTGTCCCCACGAGGAACTACCTAAAGTTCATAACCAAGGATGCATCTGTGCAAGATGACCATTGCAGATACGGTTGCCCAACATCTGAGACTGTTCAGCATATTATATCGGGTTGTCGCCATTTTGCAGGGACAGAATATAGGAAGAGACATGATTTTGTTGCCAAGATAGTCCATCAAGAATTGGCTATACAACTTCAACTGCTGAGCCAAGAGAAAGTGCCGTACTACAAATATGCTCCTGAAAGTGTACTGGAAAATGACAGCTTTACGTTATACTGGGATCGTACTGTATTGACAGACCAATCAGCTGTGCACAACAGACCTGATTTAGTTCTTGTTGACAAATGCATGAAGCACACCACCTTCATAGATGTGGCGATCCCAAACAGTGGCAACATACTAACAAAGCATGTTGAAAAGCTGTCAAAATACACAGAGCTTTCAGAACTGATAAGGAAGCAATGGCACATGGCACAAGTCAGGACAGTTCCTATTATTATCTCCAGCACTGGCGTGATTCCCAACAACTTAAAGGAATCGCTCACGGCGTTGAAATTAGACCCAGGCCTTTTCAAACTGATGCAGAAAACAGTCATACTTTCTACGTGTCGCGTAGTAAGGCTGTTCTTGGGCAATCAGGCCTGAAGCAATGAGGGGAATATGAAGCTACTACTCAATGCAGTCACCAAGAATTTGCTCCTTGTGATATGTACGGTATCTGGGATTGTAAATGTTTTCTTTCCAGCAAATGCTGAGAATGTGTAAGCGCATGCGCAAAATAAATAATAATAATAATAATAATAATAATAATAATAATACATAATAATATAATATCGTATGGCCTCGGGTGCCTGGTGCAAGCTTTGCTATTTGACACCCAGAGGGTAGCTTGCATGTCGAATTTCGTAGTTCCTTGATTATGAAAGTCAAGGAGGTTAGATGTTAGATATCTAATCTCCTTGAACACAATAGCGCTTTCTAGTAGAGAAATGAGGAACTTTGTGCTGGCGGAAACTCCCGAGATTAATTTTGCCATTATGAACTCGGCCTACTGAATTCAAATGGGTTCTATGACATGCCAACATCGTATGACATGCGTATCGTATTTTTGCCACCTTTCAAAAATCACTTACCATGGTCAGGGGCGAACCTGCAATCTTGGGGTTAGTAGACTGACACGCTATCCACTCACCCACCGTGGCTGAATCTTGGAACACTTGTTTGAAATCATTTGGACATTATGGAGAGGTTTTAATGTTTTTCTCAGCAGACAAAGTACCCTATCTTAGCAAAGACGTAAAATTAAGCTATTTCCTCAATTGTGCCAAAAGTTGAAGGGTTAAAGGTCCCGGAAAGGTTTAAAATTGTGAGTCTTGGACATTTATATCAAAATATCGCTTGTTTCTTTATTCGTTTTCTTTTTGATTAAAATCCTAGCCAAATTAACTTATTTACATAATTGTTTCTTTAATGTGTTCCTTCATTCAATACCCTCAAACGATTTTTAATATTTTAAGAAATCTTCACACCCGAAGCAGTTATAAGGGCTCAAGTGAAGCTCTGCATTGACTCACACTGGCCATAGGCCAGCGGCTGATCCTTCAACCACCGGGAGATATTACGTTTTCGACCAGTCTTTTTTCAAGACTTTCAATAACTTCAATAAACATCGAAGGCTTACCGAGAGAAAAAGCACTCTTACTCGCTGACATGTGCAACCGAATAAAGATCGACATCCTAGTGATGCAAGAAACTCACAGAGGGATCAACAACAACAGACCCAAAATTAAAGGAATGCGACTGGTTGTCAAACAACCCCACGAACAATATGGCATTCCTGTTTTTGTCAGACCAGAGATTAAAGTCAAGTCATCTCAAATGACGTTCAGAAATCTTTAATGTAGAATTGGAACCCTGCTCTGTAACATCCATTTACAAACCACCCAGTGAAAACTTCTTTGAAAGGCCAAGTAACTTTGACAAGCAGAATATCAAAATTGTCTGGGGGATTTCAATTGTAAGAGCATCAGTTGGGGATATAATATCACAGACAAGAATGGGGAGGAGCTCGAGCAATGAGCAGAGAGGGAACGATTGAGATTGATTCACAACCCCAAACTGAGACCATCTTTCAACAGCGGTAGATGGCATTGAGGTTAAAACCCTGACAACAACTTCATAAGCGAGTAAGTAACAAAACATGTAGTTAAAGCGGCGGAGGAACCCATCCCTAGGACACAACATAGCCCAATCACATGTTCAGTTCTGGGAGTGGTCAGCCTTGAGGAAGTCCCTTTTAAACGACGTTTCAATTTTAAAAAGGCAAACTGGGAGGGGTTTTTCATTGAGCTGGATGAGGAACTGTCGAATTTACTACCAGAGCCAAGTCATTATGAAGACTTTGTTGACCTTGTGAAGAAGATCTCTCGTAGACATATTCCCCGAGGCTGCCGTACCCAGTTAATTTCTGGCCTCAATGCTGATTACAAAGATCTGTTAAAAGATTGCCAGGAGAAGTACGAGACAGACTCTATTACAGATGACACCATTCAGGAGGGTGAAGAACTCACGAGGAGCATCGCTGACGGAAGAAAGGAAAGATGGATGAACTTACTAGCAAACCTTGACATGGCCTAGAGCTGTAGAAGAGCATGGACGTTGGCCAAAAACTTGAGCAACGACCCTAAGAGTTTACCATTGGATCTCACCAAGGTTACACCAAATCAAATAGCTCATCTGCTGCTCCGAAACGGTAAAACCACCATGAAGACTCGGCCTTTGAAGCCGAAGCCTAGTGAAAATGAGAATAATTTTCTCGGTCGTCCTTTCACATCAGCAGAATTAGAACATGCCATCAAGCTGGCGAAAGTCAACAAAGCTGCGGGCCCGGACGACATCAGAACAGAACAAATCAATAACTTTGGACCAAGAACAATCCAGTGGCTGGTGAATATGATGAATAGATGCATCGAGACCCTGCACTTACCAAAGCTGTGGAGGAAAGCTCATGTGGTCGCACTGCTAAAACCAGGCAAGGAACTAACGGTTGCAAAGAACTTCCGTCCTGGCTCTCTTCTTTGCCACCTATACAAAGCATTTGAAAGTTTGATCCTTGAAAGAATTGCAACATTCATTGATAACCGGCTAATTCAAGATCAAGCTGGATTTAAACCAGGGAAATCATGTTGCAGCCAAATTCTGAACCTGACACACCATATCGAGGATGGTTATGACAATAAACTTATCACTGTTGTCGTCTTTATAGATCTCAGTGCAGCATATGATACATTGAACCATAAGAATCTCATAGCCAAGCTCTACAACATCACTAAGGACATGAAACTAACAAATGTCATACGCAGGATGCTCCAGAACAGAAGGTTATATGTTACACTTCAAGGGAACAAAATTCGATGGAGGAACCAGAAAAACGGGTTACCTCAAGGCAGTGTGTTATCCCCATTACTATTCAACATTTATACAAATGACCAGCCAGAATATTTAGAGGCCATGCGATTTATTTATGCGGATGACACTGCTATTGCTGAACAGGGTAGGAGCTTTGAAGAGGTGGAGGGGAAACTGTCGAATGCTCTTGAGAGATTAGACAATTATTACACCCAGAATCACCTGAAACATAACCCAGGAAAGACACAAGTATGCGCATGTCATCTTCGCAACAGAAAGGCCCGGAGAAGGTTGAATGTTGTCTGGAAAGGAGTGACACTTGAAAGATTTGAAACGACTCGATATTTGGGAAACAAGCTTGATCGTACCCTGAGCTTCAAGAAACATTGTAGAGAATTGAAGTGCAAGATCATCTCAAGGAATAGCTTAATGTGGAAGTTGATAGGCTCAACATGGGGAGCAAACCCTCAGGTTCTATGTTCAACGACAAGGTGACCACTCCTCGCCCAAGATCCAGGAAGAGTTTTATTAAGAGAACAGTACCCCTCCATACCAAACCAGACGTCCGGCGTGTGTCACTCTGGAAACAAATAGTACCAGAAGAACTGAGCAGTGGTAGTCATTTGCCTTATACCACCTGGAGGTCCTTAAACCGGATGAGAACAGGAGTGCCTAAGTGTCGTAGCAAGCTTGCGAAGTGGGGTTATGCAGAAGATCCACGATGTGACTGTGGAGAAATCCAGACTCCACAACACCTGCTCACGTGCAAAGATCTTAATGACACCTGCAGCCAGGAAGGCCTTATGTTGGCCACACAGACCGAGGGATAACAGCTGCAGAGTTCTGGGAAGGAAGAATTTAGTGTGTCTCCCGGACACGGAAAATAAATAAATAATAGCGCTCGAATTGGAAGAAAAGACAAACTGATAGTCTAATCGTACGGATATGGTTGAGATTCCGAGGAACAATCATCAGTCTATCACGGCACCTCGTACGAAACGTTAGTGTGTCCTTTACATTTGGAAAGGTGGAGAAAGCATCAAAAATAATTACAAATGCACCAACAGTAAGATTCAGTGATGAACCGGGATCGTGTCGGCAATAGGACGAATATGTAATTGGATGTTTTCATCATTGAGTTGCAGTGGATTTTTAAGGATTATGTGGAGATATGAGAATATTTAATGTTTGCAACCCTTTTATTTTCGGTACACGGGCACAAAATTGCAATTTGCTCTGTCATAAACCGACTCGACGAAATAGCGATTGTTCTATTGAGCACAGCCACCGTGGTCAGCGACAGGTTCGTTGAAACACATACACCCACCAGTATCGTCTCTCTCCACAACCACGCTTCATGAACATTTTAAACAGGTAAAGACAAATTAATATTTTTTCAACAAAAGTGTCGTTAGGCCCTTTGTGAATTATTTTTTGGAAAAAATATCTACCACATTCGAAAGGGGGCGTTGTGTTGAGAGCCGTAAGTGTAGTAACTTATTGATAAACATTTTCATTGGTTTTTGAATGATTTTCTGAATTTGTGGTAGATGTTTTTCAAAAAACATTATTTCTTTTAATATTGAAAATATGTTTTAAATGACAATGGTTGGTTGGTTTCTCAGTTTCGTGGCTGCGACAACGCGGTGATGTAGCCCCGTGTACATTTGGGTGTGTATAGAATCTGTCTGATAACCGGTGTTAATTATTGTGATGGCTGTATTAGTGTGTGTTATCTGTTTTAAATTCAAGTAACGACTGCACACATTCGATTTTCAAGTAGTTCCAACTTTTGCTACCAAACGCCACCGTCAACGACCAACTAATTCTGAACTTGGTTGCTAGATGCCACCGCAAATGCTCCTGGCGACGAACGTTGGAACCTAAGAGCGTTAGTCAAATCGAACCTACAATTTAGCTTGACACAACTGTAATTATTGGAAGGTTTTTTATCATGCCATAAATCTATGACATGGGACCGCCGCCGGCTTTATTTCCCCTCCGAAGAAAGGCATACTGAGAGATTTTTAACGCTCTTAAAAAATCGATGACTTCGGCCGGGTTTGAGCCCGCGACCTTGGGCGTAGAAGCTCAGCATGCTACCAACTACGCCACCAAAGCCACCTTAAATGACACTAAGAGAACTAAAACGTAACGTTAAACTATTTTGACAATTGTGCCAAAACTTGAAAAGCTAGGGACCTGGAAAAGTTTCAAAATGCGTGTTTCGAAAAGCTCTACCATATTTCACAATAAAATTTTGCCCCGAAGGGGATCTTTATCGTGCCAGTAAATCTAATGACACGGCTCCCTCACATTTGCGCTACCTCAAATGTCAGCTGACTGCACCAGGATTTGATCTTGCAACCTCGGGAACAGCAGACGAGAACGTTCCAAATAAAATGAAGTCTGCTTAAAGTAATATTAGAACCGGAAACAAAAAGCTATTTACTTACAATCCTGGCAAAAGAAAGTTGCTAAGGTTTTTATTTTAAAATGAGATTTGCTACATTGAATATTGAATGAAAGTTTAAAAGAGCATTTCTTTTAATATTGCTAATTAAGATCTTAAAGTTCAAATCAAATAAATAATATCTGATTCCGTAAAAATATTTTTAAATGTGTTATCATTAAATTAAATAAAAAATGACTTATTTGAATAAGATTCACTTTTGAAGGTTGTTGTGAAATGATCTTGACAGGTTAAATTATCCTGCACCAAATTGCAATGGAGAGAAGTTTTCCGTTGAAAACATCCATTTGACTTCCATTAACAAAAATATATAGTGAATTAAAAAAGAGGCTTGTCATCGTATAATATTAATTAAAGAGATTCGTGAAAATAAATAAAAAACATGTACCTTAATACCCAATTCAAATTGTTAATGTTGAGTGTGAAAATCACTGCTTATAAGCCTCCTTTGGAAAAGGTATTTGGTTGGTTGATTCCTTAGTTTAGGGGCTGCGACGACGTGGTCCTGTAACCTCGTGTACTTAGAGTGTGTGTAGAATCTGTCTGATAACCGGTGGCTGTATTAGTGTGTGTTATCTGTAATTCAGGTAAGGACTGCAGACGATCAATTTCAAGTACAGAAGTTCCTACTTTTGCTACCAAATGCTACCGTCAACGACATCTAGCTGTGAATTTGGCTACTACGTTTTGTTGTTGTTGTTTCATTTTTGGACTTGGATCACCGTGGTCTCCAGCCCTAGGAGTTTTGAGTGTGTGTCAATATCTTCGAAACTATTGCTGCAATCAACCAAACGTTTGTATGGTTTTGTCTCCAACGCCCTTAGGATAATTGCATTAACTGATTAAAGTTTAAGTAAATGAAGTTAATTTTAAGAAAGATTAACATAGGCTACCTTCCATAATAATTTACGAAATGTTAGGTAGAGAATTGAGTGCTAGTAGATTTATTATGGGGGTACCGACAGCGGTGGCTACGCTCGGTAAAGCGTAGAGTAAGGTCATAGGGCCAAGTACTCTGCTGACTCGGTAGACGCGTGGGTTCGAGCCCCACCATCGGTCATCCGTAAAATGGTTGTCCGTGGTTTCCCCATTTTCAACACCAGGCAAATGTTGGGACGGTACCTTCTGACAGAGGCCACGGCCACTTCCTTCCACATCCTTGCCCAGTTTCATTCATCTTCATCCGTTCCATCTCTCATGCCGGCAAGCAGGTCGCCCACGGGCGTCGACTAGAAAGATCTTCACTCGGCCTCTCAGGAGGCCACACGACAAAAGAAAATTATGTTGGTTCATTATACCAAGCTTCACTTCGATTACTCTAAGAGGATACGAGAAATAACAACAGGTTTGTTAGAATTTGGTAGAGATCCGATGAATAGTTCAGTCGTAATTTAAGCGTTTAACATTTGGGTTGCTGCCATTTTGTTTTGGTTAGTGCTACTCTGTAGCTAATTTAGTTCAATTCATCGTGTTTGAATTGATAAGGGGGCGGGGAGGACAGACATATACACGCACACGAACCTTTAGCCCGTGTAGATCTCATACGTCTTTATTGGTTGGTTCCTTAGCTTAGGGGCTGCGACGACGTAGTCATGTAGCCCCGTGTACTTTGGGTGTGTGTAGCATTTGCCTGATAGCCGGTGTTAATTGTGATGAGTGTATTAGTGTGTGTTATCTGTTTTAATTAAAGTAAGGGCTGCAGACAATAATTTGAAGTAGTTCCTACTTTTGCTTCCAAATGCTACCGTCCACGCCACCTAACTTGCGACTTGGCTACTAGATTGCATCACAATCTGCACCTGGTGGCGAACGTTGAAACTAATAGAGAGTTATCAATTCTAACCTACAAATTTGGGCTTCATACAAATGTAGTTAGTGGAAGGTTCTTTTTAATTCCATAATTGTATGACATGGGACCACCGGGTCTACTTCCCCTCCGAAGGAAGGAATACTGAGGGATTTTTAACGCTCTTAAAAAAATCCGACGACTTTGGTCGGGTTTGAACCCGCGACCATGGGCAAACAAGCTCACCATGCTACCAACTACGCCACCGAAACCGGCTCTCATAAGTCTACTTTCATATTTTGCGAAAAATCGAAAGTAGGTTAAAAACATATGGAAAGCAAGTAGCGTTCTGTGCGAGTGGCTCTTACTAAATCTCCACAAAAAAAGATGGGCATTCTAAACATTCCTAACAAGGGACGTATCAGGTAAGACAGGTCAAAACCTATCTTGAAACTTTGTGGACGCAATCCTTGTACGGAGAAAGTGAGGAGACTCCTGAAGTTCAAGCGCGCCTCGCCAGGCAGCGCTAGAGTGGGCAAGTTCCACACTGCCGGGGTCAGCTGGTCTTAGGGATGGTGCTAAGGGAAACGAATTACTTTGTAACTAATACTCTTTTAAAAAGTAATTAGCGGTTACAATTAAAATAGCACGGCAGGGCACAATGGAAAATATAATTCACGGAAATAAGAACTACGGTCTTCATTGCATGTTACGGAACGCACAGATTCCTGGAGTATACAGTCGGAGAAAGCCCAGATCTTTCTCGTAACATCTGCAGGATTAAGGATGTGAGATTGTAGAGAGCTTGTCTTGCCACTGACTCCTAACGAATTCCTGGCCTTTGTATTTGATTGACTACCATCACAAGTAAAGCCAGCCACCCTCGCCCCAGCCTCTTCTAACTGCAAAATCACCTAGACTATATTAGAATTTTTGCGAGAAAAACCCCTGGAGTAGCATTTTTGCTTGCATAAACAACAACTGGCTGCACCCAATTATGCACGAAAGGTACGAACTTGAACACTAGAGCGTGATTTTCAAGTACGTTCTTCTGGAGGTCAGGTGTGTGTCCACCTAAATCAACTAATCCATCTACTTTATCAGAAAAGCTATTTAACTCGATTTCTTCTCTTAGCTTCTCTTCTTCGAAAATTACAACACCGTAGCGTGAATTATCATTCTTTTCTTCCTTAAAATAGGCTTAAATAGCATTTATACGATGCGTATTAACTCCATAAGGGCACTTAAGTCCTTTACAAAGTTTTCTCAAGTGACTTTCTGAAGGCACAGGCAAGAGATTATGTCGCCGACAATGATGGGATCCTTTCGGTGATTTTATTCTCAACAATGAACACTCTCAAATGAATTCATTGCTGTACCTCATTCCATTGGGAGATTTTTCCTGGCATTTCTTGCTAAGGTGTTCGTTATCAGGGGCGGATCCAGGGGAGGGCGACCGCCCAGGGCTCCGCGGTCCTAGGGGCCCCGCGCCATGGATTTTTCTACATTTAATTAATTAATTAATTAATTAAGTATACTTTTCAAACTAATTTATAATTCATCTTCCTTTCTTCAGTGCAGCTATGACCTCTCGAGACCGTTTAGCAAGTTAAGATTTCAGTGAAATAATACATTTCTTCAGCCGGGAAAAAAGTCGCAAAGTAATATTTTAATATTTCATTGTTTACATAATCTTATTCAAGGGGACTTAAAGGTTTCTTTCATATTATTAAAATAATGTACTGTAGTGTATTCAAAATATTGTAACTATTCTTTATTTTATTATTATTATTATTATTATTATTATTATTATTATTATTATTATTATTATTACCAAACTATTTTCCATTTTATTCGATATTTTTTTTTCTATTGTTGTGGGCCCCACCTTATCATATCGCCCAGGGCATCGCAAGGCCTGGATCCGCCACTGTAATCGTTATCTTTGTAATTAAATGCCTGTGAAATTCGAACCTGCTTCTCCAGCAAATTAATTCTCGATTTTGCTGAGTTGAGGCGGGATGTAACGCGAATTAAATTACGGTTAGCATTCTTTAGGCGCCTTTTGAGCAATATTATAGTCTTTTCAGCATCAGTAAGTACACTAGAATGACCCAAATTCTTATCAACATTGGACTGACCTTTTAATGCCTTATTCGTTGCTCCACTCCCATCTTCAATCTTCTTTCTTCTTTTTCTGGTGGTGTCGAGATTCTTTTTCCTGTTGGGAGCTTTACGGGACTTATTCTTACTACTTCGGTAAATTAGGGGGAAAATGAGGCACTGCTCCAGGACGTAACTTCCACCACACACGAGAGATTTCCACTTCTTCACCATTCACTATAAAATTATCTGATTTTACTATCAAATCAGCAGAGAAATGAATTCGACAAATTCTACTACTACGCGTTAACTTCGTATCCTTTCGTGGAATAGCTCTGGCCCATTTTTAAAATTGATTTGTATCCTTCGGTGGTGAAAAAAATTGTATATCGTCAATTACTCGACCATACCCTGACTTACAGCCAGGTACAAAACAATAAGGCATGTTGAACTATTAAATGAACCAAGCCACATAAGAAATATGTTTGAAGTACACAAAACACAAAACGCTGATGTACACAAGACACAATGAACTGAATTTAAGAACTGAAAGCAAAGAAAATTCAATTTAATTCACACAAATATTTCACACAGTAACTTCTCGCGCACTTTCTACGACCCGGCTCGACGGAAACACAGCACGTGTTGGACATAATCGCTTACAGTGCTTGTAGCGGCGGGACCAGAAACTACCGTGCTAAAATGGCGGAGTCCTCACACTAGGTCCTTCTATTCGTCATGCTTGTACTATAAGAGGACAACGTGCGGAAAATGAGCCTCCAGATTGAACTGCAAGGCTCCAAAATCATGTGGCGAATCTCTCATACATAAAGTGCGTTCAAAAAGTAACGAGCTGGAGGCTGGAATGCGCAAACCGGTTACGACATCGGATAATCGTGGTGTGTTTAACGAGGCGTGGTTCCGACCAGAGCGTGGAAGGTTACAGCCCGTCACTAGAGGGCACGCGTGCACGTCACGTGACGATACAAAGCGAGCAGCAGTATGCATCAATCGTCCAATCAAGACCAAGACAGTAGGCCATTCGACATGCTTCCTGGTGTTGTTGAAGACTGTGGGGCACCCATTGGGCTCACACTTTGCCCAAGTGCAGTCGTTCTTTCACGAAGGTGTGCACACTTCCGACGCTCAATCCGACCACGGCGGCTATGGCGTTCACTGTCACTCGGCGGTCTGGATAATGAGTGTATCAACCAGCTGGACGCTGTCATCGGTAATGCAGGGGGGTGCCCCAGACCGGGCATCATCGGCTAACGACATCCGTCCTTCCCTGAAGCGCTTGTGCTTCTCCTTGACCCTTGCAAGGGACATGCAGTGTTCGCCGTACTCTTGTGAAATTCGACGATGAATGTCCTTTCCCCCTAATCCTTTCGCTGTCAGAAACCGAACAACACATCTTTGCTCTTCGTTTGACGCCTCCATGTCACTGTTTGCAATGCGACTGGCAGCGTTGGACGATTGATGCATGCTGCTGCTCGCTTTGTATCGTCACGTTACGTGCACGCGTGCCCTCTAGCGACGGGCTGTGACCTTCCACGCTCTGGTCGGAACTACATCTCGTTACACAAGCCACGATTAGGCGATGTCGTCACCGGTTTGCGCATTACTGCCCACGGCTCGTTACTTTTTGAACGCACCTTATAAATCAATGGGAGGTAGCGAGTACCGCACATGTTGGGAAGGGCTGCCCTGACCGCCCAAGCACTCAAGGCCAGTGGGAAGCAGCCGCACGCTCCAGCCAGCATATACACCCCCACCTCGCTATTACTCTGAGTGCCTCAGGGATGTCGAGCTCCTCCAGCCGTCATGCCTGCGTACCAGCATGTCAGGTACGTTTTCGGAGCCTTGCAGTTCAATCTGGTAGCTGATTTTCCGCACGATGTCCTCTTATAGTACAGTGAGATTCTTTTGATAGAGCGGGGCCGGCGACCGGCTGCTGGGCGCGCGCGCCTTCCGCCAGCCAACCGAGCTTGGGCCGCAGATAGCGCGCAGGCGAGATAACCAGGGCCATTGAGTCACTAAACTTTCATCAACGAGGGTGTGAAGTGTCAGCGCACAGATAAGAAGGTAACATAAACAACAGCTTCTATAAGATTTAATAAAAGAAGCACACATGTTTCTTTTTATTTCTTGGGAATCTGGATGACCTCACGTCACCAGTTAAAGGTTAAAACTTACCTTTTCACAGAAGATGCTGAAAATGTTCTCTTTCAGCTGACAGACAGTAACTTTGGAAGCTACATAGTTACATTATGTAGCTACTCCTGTTCCCCCCTGCATGTTTACTGTGATTAATCGAAGCACGAACCTAAGCCCGCTTTATGTTTAATTGTGGGGTAATTAAAAATACAAAGTGTACAGATCAATTAACCGTACTCTAGTGGAGATGGAGAACAATATACGGGAGCAGATATCCCTCACAACAGGAGGAAATTACAACGTGTAAACGCTAATTTATTTACACGGTACAACGCCTATCTGTCAGCTGAAGGAGAACATTTTCAGCATCTCCTGTGAAAAGGTAAGTTCTTTAATCATGATTTGCTGGTGAATTTACCATTAATAATTAATGTACTTTGTTATGCTTTCCACCTGCGCGCTATCCGCGGGCCGAGCTCGGTTGGCTGGTGGAAGGCGCGCGCGCCCGGCAGCCGGTCGCCGGTCCCGCTCCGGCAAAAGAATCTCCCTGTACAAAGATTACGTCCACAAAGTTTCCAGATACGTTTTGACCCGTCTTACCTGATACTTCCCTTGTAAGAAAGGCTATGGGTAGAGCCCTGCGCGGATAGACAAAACGTTATCCGCATCCGCCCCGCATCCGCAAGGCTGTTATCCGCATCCACCCCGCATCCGCACGACTGTTATCCGCATCCGCCCCGCATCCGCACGACTTCTTTCCGCATCCGCCCCGCATCCACGCGACTTTTATCCACACGTTTCTTATCCGAATCTACTGGCATTACAATAATATTTTCAATGTGTTGCTTTATACTTTATCTTTTAGACATTTGAGCAGAAAGTAGAACCCTTAGGCTATGTACTGTACGGTATGGCATGTGCTATGTCTAAAATAAATGTTATACAGCCAGAATTGCAACCCTTTTCAGTTCGGAGTGTTGATTGTGCTTCATGCAAAATTTGAATGGGATTAGCGTAAATCATCATCTTACATTTGTCATGAAAAAACATAACGGAAAAATATGATACCGGTATGTCATAAACATCCGGGCCCTAGTAAGGGATAGTGGGGGAATCATGCGCACTTAAGCAAGAATCGGTCTTGTGATGATGAAATAATTGATAACACAATTGCAGTTATGAATAAGGGAGCCTTAGTAACTCTTTATTCGATGTGCAGAAACAAATTTAATTCAAAAATAAATTTGGTGGACTATAATTCAAAATCTCGCAAATGTGCATTTGCGCACCATTGCCCACCCTGCAGGGTAATCATGCGCATGGGTTGGGAAATAGTGCGCATGGGTTGAATGTTGGAAAGCCATTCTAATACAATGTGAATTGGCTGAAACTTGTACTGAGCATTAATATTAGAATATTCCAATGCATTTTACAATAGCATAACAATGCAATGATACTAAAATTCTGCAGTTTTGGGTATTAGAATAAAATATCTTCGTTTCGTCAGCATTAAAGGAGGCAATCCTATTTAGGCTTGTTCCTTCAGGTTGTCTCAACGTAAATGCAGGATTTCTCTTCAAGAACCCATTCAACCAATCTTTGCCTGGTAGACTTTTAACTTTATGGAAATTATGGGGAAACTTATTCTCCTCTGCAAACTTGAACTCTAACCGCCTGACAAGCTTTGTGGGCGTTAAGCCATAAAATAATTTTGCCAATGTCAAAAGGTATTCGGATAATTATGACTCCATTTCGTTGGTTTTTTTTTTTTTTTTTTTTTTTAGCGTATGGCTTTTTAGTGCCGGGAGTGTCCGAGGACATGTTCGGCTCGCCAGTTTTGTAGCTGCTTGGAGACGGACACCCAATGGGTGAGCTACAAGTACCGTTGGGGAGGGAAGGAGGGAAGTTGGAATGTAAGGACGAGGATAAAACAGCTTTACGGACTAGACGAGGTGGAGCAAGACAATATTGCAGCAACTGCTTTCGTAGGATTGACTGGGGAATGTTGAAACGTCTCCCCACTTCCCTTATTTTCCTCCCATCATCCCTAATTGCACGTAGAGCTTTCTGCACATTTTCTGCAGGGTAGGAGTTTTTGTCCGTTTACCGCGTAGAATTTCTTGGCATCTGGAGAACAAACACGAAATATTTTGCCATTAATGTCGCGTTGTATTTACTTGTATCATATAATATGTTCTGCGCACTCTGCTTTTAAAACGTAACTCACTGAATCCCGGTAAACTAATCTATTATATTAAAAAATAAATACATGCAAACCCACTGTAAACACTGGCATTTAAAACAACATTTAATTTTAAATAATTGAATCACAACTGTAGGCTTACCTTCTTATTTGCTGGCTACAAAAAATAACATGCAAAGTGTTAAGTTTCTTCATCCAAGCCTCACGGTTATCACATAGCAACTGGCATCATGCTGACTATCCCTATCTGATAGGTAAGATGACAGCTTGAGGGTAGCAGTGAACTGAGTTGCTAGTTGTACTACCAACACGAAAAACATAGGTGCGCACGATTACCCGCTGCGCACAATTACTCAACTTTCCCCATGATATTCAACAAGTTCGGATTGTATGCTAAAAACTATCCACAAATTTACTCCATAAATTATCCGCAGCTTATCCGCTATCCGCAAAGACATGCAAAGTATATCCGCATGGCGAAAAAATGTTGCGGATATCCGCATCCGCTCAGGGCTTTAGCTATGGGTAGACTATTAATCAGACGCACAGTCCTTGCCATAATAATCAGTGTAGTAGAATCATGTAACTGATTCCCACTTCTCCATTCTCTAATAGGAATCGCTCCCACATCAGGTCCACACCTGCTCTATTATCCACACGAAACATAACCACTGACTCACTTGATGAAATACTGAAGGTCAGAGCGTGGTTTACGATTAAGACTTCTGTTGGCTATCGCACCATCGCACGCCATGAATTATGACGTACCTCTGCTCCAACGTGAGCCACTGCTGTACGTGGGTGGAGATAAGGTTTAAGCCTCTTGGAACTGGATCACGAGGATATTTCCAGCTAGATCAAGTCTAGCCCTAGAATACTAACATCATTCAATTGATGCTTAATACCCATACTACGTTAAATTTACGTACATTACGAACTTTTTGCTAAGGCATGGTTGAAATGAATATTATATTTAGTATGTAACACTAGACTATTTATATACACTTAATCCGCAGTGATCTTTGAAGTTTAATACGTTAAGTTTGATCTTAAATACAACAAATACAGAAGTAGTTTACTTCAACGTAAATAGCAGTACGTAATCTCTCCAGCCTCTTATACTGTCTTTGGTTTTGATGAGGTTGTTTTTATAATCCCTCTGAAGTGATGAGACATCAAATTTCCCACCTCTTTGTTATTGCCATGGAGGAACCAATGAATGAACATTCTCAGCCTGCTTCCAGTCTCCGACCGGGTCAGGAATGGAATGAATGAAGCCCCCATCTAGCGGCGAGGATATGAACTGTGCCGGCTGCCGAGGCCTGACGCACTCCTCTGGGGCAATGATTAAATGAATGATAGTGGAGAGTGTTGCTGGAATGGATTTTTGACAGGGAAAACCAGAGTAGCCGGAGAAAAACCTGTCTGCCTCCGTTTTGTCCAGCACAGATCTCACACGGAGTGACCGGGATTTGAACCACGTACCCAGCGGTGAGAAGCCGGCGTGCTGCCGCCTAAGCCACGGAGGCTTCATGGAGGAACCAATATGTTGTTAAATTCAAGGCTAGTTTCCAGGCAATTCTTTGCCCCATGATTATACCTCTGTCTAGAGTGACTGGCATTAATAACAAAAGCATTGACAGCACCACCATAGACCAGTAGAAGCACTGCTGGAAGATAGTAGGGTGGGGGCAGATGTAGAGGGAATTCTAAGCGGTAGCGGACAGGGACTTGAAATGTAGGTCTTTGTAATATTCAAGGAAATAATTTACACAATAAACTCCCACTTTTCATTTACTTTGGTTAGGGAATAACGCATTACTTGCATTAATAAGAAACTAGGATAAATTCGGTCCCACATTGAATTACAATCACAAAAACCTTTATTTAGAAGGTTTGAAATAAAATCTTATCCACCTTTGTCCATACTACCGTTGAGTCCCGCTAATCCAAAAATACGCCTAATCCGAACAGGGCTAGGAAAATATATCTACCAAATTTGTTTTGTATTTTAAAACAGAAAAAAATATAGATTAAGCTTAAACTAGTTTTTCGAAGTAAAAACGTAAATTTATTAGCACAGAAAAACATGGCATAAATGCTACAGGAGTAAACAGTGAATCTGACGGCTAAAGCGCTACCTCGTGCCTCGCTGGCATTGGGAGAGCGTGGGTTTGAATCCCACCTTGGCCGCCCTGAGAATGGTTTTCGTGGTTTCCCCATTTACACCACCAGGCAAATGTCGGGACAATTCCTTTCAATAGGTCCACGGCCGATTTAAGACCTAGACCTACTAACAATGTGCATAACAAGGGTGAATGCAATTTTCTTAACGTTAACGACAAAACAAACGGAAAAGCGAATCAACACTTAAGAAGTGAAGTCAGTGATATTTGTAAAAATCAGGGAGTGAGTTCATGTTAATGTTTTTGAAATACCGAGTATTGCCGATTCGCAAATTATCATTAGTGGAAGCTTATGTGTCGTAGAGGCATTGCTGCAAGCTAGGTAGACGCCAACACTGCTTATGAAAACAGTACCAGTACAGTATTGGTTTTCGAGCCTTAAAGTCAATATATTGCCGCATTTCACGAAAATCCACCTAATCCGAATTTTCGCTAATCCAAACATGTTTCGGTCCCAGTTAGTTCAGATTAGCGGTGGGTGAGTGGATATCGTGTCGGTCTGCTAACCCCAAGATTGCAGGTTCGCTCCTGGCCGTGGTAAGTGATTTTTGAAAGGCGGCAAAAATACGATACGCATGTCATACGATGTTGGCATGTCAAAGAACCCATTTGAATTCAGTAGGCCGAGTTCATAATGGCAAAATTAATCTCGGGAGTTTCCGCCAACACAAAGTTCCTCATTTCTCTACTAGAAAGCGCTATAGTGTTCAAGAAGATTAGATATCTAACCTCCTTGACTTTCATAGTCAAGGAACAACGAAATTCGACATGCACGCTACCCTCTGGGTGTCAAATAACAAAGCTTGCACCCGGCACGCGAGGCCATACGATATTATTATTATTAGTGGGACTCTTCTGTACTTATTTATTATGAACAAACTAGAGCATGTTTCAACTCGTGTTAGCCCCTTCATCAGATAGGATATCTACCTCTTCTTGCCATGCTGTCTTCTATTGAAGGTTGGCGGTCATCACCCACATGGAAAAGGGTCGTTGCGTTCATCTGAAACCAGTCCCTCAGGTGGCCGGTGCATAGCATCCCGGCCGTTCCATACGGATGGCTCTATTCAGAATTCTCTGCAGCAGTAGGCCCTGCTAACGGATGAGGAGAACAGTGTATTCACCCCCACAAAATTATCACAAATGAATCCCATTCTAGTATATATTAAACACTCGTGGTGCAGTGATTAGCATTCTTGGACTTCCTTTCAAAATCCCTTCTCTGACCCTTCCCTAGCGGCCGCCTCAGCGATCGTCCTGACACCATCCCCAGTTGTATCTGTTGACAAAGTGTGTTCAGCTCACAGACACCGTCCTTGTGACGGTAGAGGAATGATCCCCCGCAGAGTCCGTGGGTGAAGCCGAGCTGGGAGGATTAGCGACAAATAAATAAATAAATTAAAAAAACAGAGCCAGGAATCGAACCCAGTTTTGCCCACGAGTCTGAGTGCACCCCGTTCCAACCCTCAGACCCAAATTACATTTGTTGGCAGAGCCGGGATTCGAGTCTATCTCTTCTCAGTACTGCCTCACGAGGCTAAGTGCACCCCGTTCACACCTTTAGACCCCAATTAAATGTCTTAGCAGAGCCAGGATTCGAACCGATCTCTTCTCAGTACTGCCTCACGAGTCTGATTGCACCCCGTTCCAACCCTCAGACACAAATTACATTTCTTTGCAGAGCCGGGATACGAACCCATCTCTTCTCAGTACTGCCTCACGAGGCTCAGTGCACCCCATTCCAACCCTCAGACCCAAATTACATTTCTTGGCAGAGCCGGGATACGAACCTATCTCTTCTCAGTACTACCTCACGTGTCTGATTGCACCCCGTTCCAACCCACAGACCCAAATTACATTTCTTGGCAGATCCGGGATAGGAGCCCATCTCTTCTCAGTACTGTCTCGCGAGGCTGAGTGCACCCCATTCCAACCCTCAGACCCAAATTACATTTCTTGGCAGAGCCGGGATACGAACCTATCTCTTCTCAGTAATTCCTCACAAGTCTGATTGCACCCCGTTCTAACCCTGAGACCCAAATTACATTTATTGGCAGAGCCGGGATACGAACCTATCTCTTCTCAGTACTGCCTCACGAGGCTGAGTGCACCCCGTTCCAACCCTCAGACCCAAATTACATTTCCTGGCAGAGCCGGGATACGAACCTATCTCTTCTCAGTACTGCCTCACGGGGCTGAGTGCACCCCGTTCCAACCCTCAGACCCGAATTACATTTCTTAGCAGAGCCGGGATATGAACCCATTTCTTCTCAGTACTGCCTCACGAGGCTGAGTGCACCCCGATCCAGCTCTCAAACCCGAATTAAACTTCTTAGCAGAGCCGGGATTCGAACCCATATCTTCTCAGTACTGCCCTACGAGGCTGAGTGCACCCCAATCCAGCTCTCTGTCCCGTGGTGACAGCCAGAATGGTATCCACTACGCCCAGAGGTGGATATCAACACACTGTATGTTATCCAATTCATTAGGGGGGGGGTTCTCATCCCATTACCCGATCCCATTTAAGCTCTTTTATTATGAATGGTTTTGTTTAAACCAATACATTGATTGATCTGGCTATTGAGGTACAAATACACTGGGTAGGTGTATTCATTCGTACATTAATGAGAGATGAATTAGATACCGAGCCATGCTAGGCGGGGTCAATGCCCCGACATCTGGCAAGGCCGCAGACTTCAAACACGCCGCGCCGCCCATTACCTGAACACGGGAGCTTAAGTACACTTCATTCCTCGAAATTCTTTAAATGTGGGAGAAGGACGCTTGTTACGAGGATCGATTTCGTGGAGGTGGGAACTAACTAACTTACTAACTAAGAAATTTACGGCCACCTGCCAAGATTACCTGTTGAATACTGCTGATTGACCCGCGTAAATTGTGACGTATGACTGAGCTAGGATAGTAACTAGCATTGTGATTATTATTATTATACTCTTTATTGTCCATGATAATGAACTTTAATGTATTTATTGTATTTCAAAAATTGTGTCATATGTACTGGAACCATATTGGGTGACTAAGTGTAAGAGAGGCGGCTACAGTGGCGTAGTCGGTAGCATGCCCAAGATCGCGGGCTCAAACCCGGTCCAAGTCGTCGGATTTTTTAAGAGCGTTAAAAATCCCTCAGTATGCCTTTCTTCGGAGGGGAAGTAAAGCCGGCGAGCCCACGTCAAAGATGTATGGCATGTAAAAGAACCTTCCACTAACTACAACTGTGCGAAGCTAAATTATTAGGCTAGATTTCATTAACACACTATTAAAGTTCCAACGTTCGTCGAAAGGTGGTGGTTGTGGTGGCATCTAGTAACCAAGTTTGCAGCTAGGTGTCGTTGACGGCAGCATTTGGTAGCAAAAGTAGGAACTTCTTGAAATTGATCGTCTTTAGTCCTTGCCTGATTTACAGATAACATAGTCTACACTAATACACCCTTCACAATTAACACAGGCTATCAGACAGATTTTAAACACACCCAATGTACACTAGGCTACATGACCGCGTTGTCGCAGCCCCTAAACTGCGGAACCAACCAACAAGTGTAAGATAGGGCCATTTGCCCTAACTTCGCCACTACTAAACACTTAAAATAAATAAGTAAGTAAATACAACTATGTATTTATTTATTTATTTATTTGTTTGAGAATATAACTTGAAAGGTGCTAAATATTGTCCCAGCTGGATTTGAGAAATATTTATCTTATGTACTTTCGGATCAGTATTTTCCAGGCTTGGTTGTTCTTTACTAAAAGAATATAAATGTTACATGATTTATACCGTACACGATGGCAAAAATGGTATTAAATAAATAAATAAATAAATAAATAAATAACAATGAAGAAGGAAGGCTTGTCGACCATTCCCAATCCCGGATTTCTTATCGTAGTTTTAGAAACATAAAATGCATTTTCTTAAGTTGTTGTGTCACAATGAAGGTCTCTTTTCCCCGCAGATGAAGTGCTGTAGCCAGCTGGCCGAGATATATTAATCTCTCACCACCCAAGTTCTAACCACCAGACATTGACTCGTTCTGCTCGTTAATCTCCTAACTTAAACTAAAGCCTCTTTGTAGTGGTTTATAACAATAATGGAGAGCTGTTGATGGTGAACAGAACACAACATGAACCGTGGAATTTCACGGAACAAAAACTCGAGCAGTCATAGTGATCCTTAACAGACGGCAAATGATGTAATGTTAAAAATAAAATAAAATAAAAAACATGGGTTTTATAGTCATGCGAGCAAAAATTGTAATGTTGAAAGAGAGAATATTGGTTGATGCCGTCCGCTATAGCAGAATGATTAAAACTAATCCGCTGCGGCGACCACAGAGATGACATTTGAGTCCGCGCGCTGCGGTTATTGAACAGTGACCTCACTGCAGGGGTGGTTGCCCTTTCTCATAGCTCGTGTGGAGTGTATAATAATTTGTCACTGTATTGCCTATCATATTCTCTTGCACAGGTATCATACCGAAGTCACTGAAGGCCAACCTTGATAAATTGGAGCTCAATTATAATCTGCATACCAGTATGCAGAAAGCAGTTATTTTGAGTCCTGCTGCATAGTTCGTTCGTTCCTCAACCTACCAGTATACAGAACTCCACTCCATCTTGCAACAAATGCCGATGAAATTGTAATTGTACCCAACGATATGGTGAACATAAGAGTATATTATTAATAATAATAATAATAATAATAATAATGAAAATGAAAATCCACAGCCTGCTTCCAGTCTCCGACCGGGTCAGGAATGGAATGAATGAAGCCCCCATCTAGCGGCGAGGATATGGACTGTGCCGGCTGCCGAAGCCTGCCGCACTCCTCTAGGGCAATGATTAAATGAATGACAGGTGAAATGAAATGATAGTGGAGAGTGTTGCTGGAATGAAATTTTGACAGGGAGAACCGGAGTACCCGGAGAAAAACCTGTCTGCCTCCGTTTTGTCCAGCACAGATCTCACTTGGAGTGACCGGGATTTGAACCACGGACCCAGCAGTGAGAGGCCGGCGTGCTGCCGCCTTAGCCACGGAGGCTTGATAATAATAATAATAATAATAATAATAATAATAATAATAATACTGTAATAATAATAATATAGTGACAAATGCTGGTGTCACTACAGGGTACGACTCCTCTTAGAAGCCTTCATTCATCATTAGTCGTTTTACTCATTGCTGAGCGTCATCACTTCATTAGTAACTGCATCCTTGACGAGACGTTTCCATCCTAAGTGATCTTCAGCCCTTCGTAGGATATCGTGAAGAGGTAGGCCGGTGATCCTCTTTGCTTGGTCTAACCATCTACTTGTTGTTCTACCTCTTGGTCTGGTGGTACCTTCAATTTTGCCTTGTACAATGGTCGTTTCTAAATTGTCTCCTCTCCTTAAAGTGTGTCCCAGGAATTGGAGGTAACTTTCATTAACACGGGAAGATAAACGTTTCGTGATGCTCAGTTCTTCTATAATGGAGGCATTAGTTCTTCTTTCTGTCCATGGTATACGTAGCATCCTCCGACAACACCACATCTCAAAGGCATATATTCGGCTCTTGTCATTAGCCTTCACAGTCCAGGTCTCACAACCGTATAAGAAAACAGAAAACACCAGTGATTTCACCAATCACATTTTCACTGTTTTGGATAATGCCCGGTTCTGATAGATCTTTGTAAGTTTATCCATTGCAGCACGACCTAGGACAATGCGTCGTTTTATTTCTTTATCACAATTTCCCGCGTTACTGATTATGGAGCCCAACTCCAGATCTTGTAGGCATCCTGTCATTTGATTGAGACTTGACTTTGACGGTTGATAAACATTAGTTTGGTCTTTTTAATGTTGATTTCTAGACCAAAATCCAAACTGATGGTTTTCACTCTGGAGAGCAATTCATCAAGTTCTTGCCCACTTCCTGCAATGAGTGTAGTATCATCAGCAAAGCGTAGATTGTTAATTTTCCTACCACCGATTGAAATTCCATTATCCCAGCCATCCAATACTCTTTTCATTATGTACTCTGCGTAGATGTTATAGAGTTGGGGTGATAATATACAACCTTGCTTGACTCCATTTGAAACATTGAAACATTCTGAGCATTCACCATCCCCCCTTACGGTTGCATTACGACTGTTATAAAGACCGTTAAATAATAACGTTAAGTGTTTTGGGACTCCATATTCGTTGAGTACTTCCCACAGCTTGTCCGACTTGACACAGCCAAAGGCCTTTTTATAATCAAGGAAACAAATATAGGCAGGGACACAGAACTCGCGGCATTTCTCAATTATCTCCCTCATGTTTGTTATTGTACCTTTGCCGGGCACAAAACCTGCTTATTCTGCAGAAATCTGAGCTTGAAAGAAAGTTTTTAATCGTTGATTCATTATGTACAACAGGACTTTACTAGCATGTGATATTAATGCTATGGTGCGGTAATTAGAACAGTCCCTAACTAAATATTTTTTGTGAAGGGGAATGAGAACAGATGTAGTCCAGTCTTTAGGCCATTCTCCAGTTTTCCTCACTTTATTACATATTGAATGTAAAGCATGAAGGCCTTTTTCTCCCATTACTTTCAGCATTTCTCCACAAATACCATCCATGCCTGGGGCTTTGTTATTTTTCAAATGTTTGTTGGCGTTCTCAAATTCACTAAATAGGATGTCAGGCTCTGTGTCACATCCCATGCAATTGTTCTCTTCTCGTAAGATTTTTCCTGTGCAGTATAAGGTTTCACAGTATTGTTTCCACCTAACTATTGCTTCTTTCTTGTCACCAATTACATTTCCCTGTGCGTCTTCAATCACCCATGTACGTGGTTTGAATTCGCGTGTGATGCTGTTTATCATCTTGTAATGGTCACGTGTTTCATTTAGTTTTTGATTGTGATCAATTTCAACACAGATATTAGTGAGATACTGTGTCTTGTCTCTTCTGCAGTTATGCTGTATTTTGTGGCCGAGTTCTTTATATGCTTCTTCATCTTCAGAAGTTTGTATACCAAGTTTCTTCAATTTGCTCCTTTCTTCAATAAGTAGTATTGTAGAGTTTGAAATCCAGGGATGTTTTGCTTGAGGTGTCTCAAGAACTTGTTCGGGTAGGGATCACCTTGTCCCATGTTTGGGAAGGAGCTCCCTCCTCCTCTACTTGCTGCATTTTTTTTCTTATTGTTTCACCCAACTCTTACCGACAGTAGTGGCTACGCTCGCTAAAGCGCAGCGTTAGGTCATGGGGCCAAGCTCTCTGCTGACTCGGTAGACGCGTGGGTTCGAGCCCCACCGTCGGCCGTCCTTGAAAATGGTTTTCCGTGGTTTCCCATTTTCAACACCAGGCAAATGCTGGGACGGTACCTACTGACAGGCCACGGCCGCTTCCTTCAACATCCTTGCCCAGTTTCATTCGCCTTCATCAATTCCATCTCTCATCCCGACGCGCAGGTCGCCCACGGGCGTCACTTAGAAAGACCTGCACTCGGCCTCTCAGGAGGCCACAAAAAAAAACCAACTCTTGGAGAATATGTCTGTCTGTAATACGTACCTGTTTTACTCTCACTTTCTTCAATGATTACATTTTTATCCGCATTTTCACAGATAGCAGCAGTATATGATCACTACCACAGTCTGCTCCAGGGTATGTCTTACAATCGAAGATCGAAGTCCGCCAACGCTGCCTCACCAAAATGAAATCAATTTGATTCCTAACCCTATCCCCAGGAGAAATCCATGTGTAGCGACACCTTGCATGATGTTGGAACAGGGTGTTACAAATAGACAAGTTGTTATTGACACACAATTCTAATAAACGCTCTCCACGTTCATTTCTCACCCACAACCCGTACAGTCCAACCACAGGTCTCATGTATCCATCATCTTTAGTCTCACCTATCTTCGCGTTGAAATCACTTTGGATGACTAACATTTCTTTTTTAGGTATCCTACTAATGGTATATTCCAGCCGGTCATAATATTTCTCAATTTCTTCCTCCGATGAAACTGAAGTGGGGGCATAAACCTGGATGATGTTGATGTTACATGGAGAAGCTTTCGGCTTAATAGAGATGATTCTATCACAGACAGGCTCATATCCAATGACTGCATTGTTAATATTCTTTGGAATCACTACAGCAACACCATTACGACTCACCCTCACTTCCAGAGAAATACACTGTATTATTTGTTAAAGTCATGAAATGGCCACAGCCTCTCCAATGTGTCTCGCTAAGTCCAAGTATGTCCAGATCATGAATGCTCATTTCTCTTTCAATGATGTGAAGTTTTCCTGTCTGCAAGAAACCTCGCACATTCCAGGTTGATATTCTTTTAACGACTTGTAAGGATGGTTTAGTTAAATCTACACATTCCGAGGCTCCTTTCAAACCTGTCCCTCCCCCCCCCCCCTTCCCGACTGGATGAATTACTCCGGAATCTAATTTAAGATTGAGTAAAGCCATGTGGTTGTCTTGGGAAAATAACCGTGGTGGTTTCCCGTTGCCTTCCACTGACCCACCATTCCTGTCTGCTTATTTGTGGTGTAATGCAGTGGTGAACAGGTGATCAGCTCATGAAGGTTGCCCGTGCTCGCACTTCCAATACTTGCTCGCTTGCTGTAGCAGATGAGGCAGCCTTCTCGCCACTCTGCCTGTTTATCGAAAGCAATACAGACTGAGAAAGAATATAGATAGTCCAAGGACAGTCAAAATTACACACTGTATAGTGTTCAGAAGAATGCTAGACAGAGGAAAGTAGCCGACAAGAGCTGAGCCAGCGATAACACTGTGATATCTGCCTTCCCAAAATACATTGCGCCATGACTTCTGAGCAGTGTCCACTCGTCCTGCTAAGCGCGCCACGGGCCGATATATTCTGCCGAGTAGTAAGCAGGTTGCCATAGCAACAAATGACGTCTGTGTGTAGGGAACCTCTCTACCGTCATCCTCCAACTCACAAAACACTCACATTCTTCTGAGTTCCATACAATACATCTCGCAGCCTCAATATTGCCTGGGTATTTGAGTAGGAGAAGGTTGAATAGGAAGCGAAGGGCTATCCACAGAGGAGAGAAGTGGACCCTTGGGGTGGGGGGGGGTGGGATGCAGACTACTCGCTCCACAGCCTGCCCGTGAGTGTGATATGGCTCATGCGCACTTATCAGTAAGGTACTGGCTGTTCCAGCTGAACTGCTCGCCAGTGAGGAGCGAAGTACTCGCCGACTTGTGTGAGTGAACCAGCAACATGCAATACAGCTCTGCTGTGAAGGCTGCCGTCACTGCGCGGTGGATACATCAAGACTGGCAGGAAGCGCATGAACTTGTGTTATGACCTTCCCCCAGTGACGTATTGGCTATCATTCCCAGTCCCTCTCCAACGGTGCTCCGAACATCACTGGTGAGTACTCGCGTGTACGCATACTCAAACTCGTGGATTTCGAACAGCCTGAAAGGATGTACCATCTTTCACAGTTTTCAATTATTGAAAGTGAGTGAAGAGAGGAATAGAAGAAAAGAATGGAAAGCAAATACAACGCCGCGCCGCTCCGGATAGAGCCTTGAGACGCGGGTGGGCGGACGGGCGGCGCGACGCTCTGTGCTATGCTAATATTGTATCACGGAGTGTGACTGATGGACAGGATATTGCGGACTAACGCCCAGCCCGGATGACCTTTCACACAGAGTATTGAGCGAGCGGATACCGGAAATTGCCTGCCGACAATTATCCACAAGGTGGATAGCGACTTTTCTCTCATCTTGCAGCGGTTGTGTCGTGGCAATGAGTTGTAGATTCTCTTTCTTAAATAACAGCGAGCTTTGCGATACCACTGGTAAAATAGGTACAGCATATGTATTCTAAACTGACTGCTAGTGACAGTGGCGGTAGTGATTATAGTTCTAGGGGCAAGCAGAGAGGACATCTGTGCGTATCAAGAAGATTAGAATGCTTAGTACACTAAGCGGAGACTGCCATCAAGGGTGGACCAATACCATATTCACAGAAACATCTAAAAGCGTTGACAGTCATCAAGGTGGACCAACACCATATTCATAGTGACAGCTTACAGTGGCCCTCAATAGTCCGGCCTCTAAGTAATCCGGCCTTCGCTAGTACAGCGTCTCAGTAATCCGGCCTCTTAGCAATCTGGCCCTCAATAGTCTGGCCGCTAAGTAATCCGGCCTTCAATAGTACAGCGCCTCAGTAATCCGGACTCTTAGCAATCTGGCCCTCAGTAATCCAGCCCTCAATAGTCTGGCCGCTAAGTAATCCGGCCTTCAATAGTACAGCGTCTCAGTAATCCGGCTTCTTAGCAATCTGGCCCTCAGTAATCCAGCCCTCAATAGTCCGGCCGCTAAGTAATCCGGCCTTCAATAGTACAGCGTCTCAGTAATCCGGCCTTCAATAGTACAGCGTCTCAGTAATCCGGCCTCTGAGCAATCTGGCCCTCAGTAATCCGGCCTCTTAGCAATCTGGCCCTCAGTAATCCAGCCCTCAATAGTCTGGCCGCTAAGTAATCCGGCCTTCAATAGTACAGCGTCTCAGTAATCCGGCCTCTTAGCAATCTGGCCCTCAGTAATCCAGCCCTCAATAGTCTGGCCGCTAAGTAATCCGGCCTTCAATAGTACAGCGTCTCAGTAATCCGGCCTCTTAGCAATCTGGCCCTCAGTAATCCAGCCCTCAATAGTCTGGCCGCTAAGTAATCCGGCCTTCAATAGTACAGCGTCTCAGTAATCCGGCTTCTTAGCAATCTGGCCCTCAGTAATCCAGCCCTCAATAGTCCGGCCGCTAAGTAATCCGGCCTTCAATAGTACAGCGTCTCAGTAATCCGGCCTTCAATAGTACAGCGTCTCAGTAATCCGGCCTCTGAGCAATCTGGCCCTCAGTAATCCGGCCTCTTAGCAATCTGGCCCTCAGTAATCCAGCCCTCAATAGTCTGGCCGCTAAGTAATCCGGCCTTCAATAGTACAGCGTCTCAGTAATCCGGCCTCTTAGCAATCTGGCCCTCAGTAATCCAGCCCTCAATAGTCTGGCCGCTAAGTAATCCGGCCTTCAATAGTACAGCGTCTCAGTAATCCGGCCTCTTAGCAATCTGGCCCTCAGTAATCCAGTCCTCAATAGCCCGGCCGCTAAGTAATCCGGCCTTCAATAGTACAGCGTCTCAGTAATCCGGCCTTCAATAGTACAGCGTCTCAGTAATCCGGCCTCTTAGCAATATGGCCCTCAGTAATCCGGCCTCTTAGCAATCTGGCCCTCAGTAATCCAGCCCTCAATAGTCTGGCCGCTAAGTAATCCGGCCTTCAATAGTACAGCGTCTCAGTAATCCGGCCTCTTAGCAATATGGCCCTCAGTAATCCGGCCGCTTAGCAATCTGGCCCTCAGTAATCCAGCCCTCAATAGTCCGGCCGCTAAGTAATCCAGCCTTCAATAGTACAGCGTCTCAGTAATCCGGCCTTCAATAGTACAGCGTCTCAGTAATCCGGCCTTCAATAGTACAGCGTCTCAGTAATCCGGCCTCTTAGCAATCTGGACCTCAATAGTCTGGCCGCTAAGTAATCCGGCCTTCAATAGTACAGCGTCTCAGTAATCCGGCCTCTTAGCAATCTGGCCCTCAGTAATCCAGCCCTCAATAGTCCGGCCTCTAAGTAATCCGGCCTTCAATAGTACAGCGTCTCAGTAATCCGGCCTCTTAGCAATCTGGCCCTCAGTAATCCAGCCCTCAACAGTCCGGCCGCTAAGTAATCCGGCCTTCAATAGTACAGTGTCTCAGTAATCCGGCCTCTTAGCAATCTGGCCCTCAATAATCCAGCCCTCAATAGTCCGGCCCCTAAGTAATCCGGCATTCAATAGTACAGCGTCTCAGTAATTCGGCCTTCGATAGTACTGCGTCTCAGTAATCCGGCCTCTTAGCAATCTGGCCCTCAGTAATCCGGCCCTGAGTAGTCCGCCCTTCAGTAATCCCGCCCTGAGTAGCTCTGCCTCTCAATAATCCGACCCTGAGTAGTTCGGCCTCTCAATAATTCAGCCCTTAGGAGTCCGGCCTCTCAGTAATCCGGCTCTCAGTAGTCCGACCTCTCGGTAATCCAGCCCTCGGTAGTCTGGCAAGGCAGTAATCCGTCCCTGAGTTGTCCGACCTCTCAGTAATTCGGCCCACATCTCTGGTCTCTAGCCTTAGGGCATATTCAACTAGTTTTAGGGCATATTCAACAAGTTTTATGGCATATTCAGCTAGTTTTAGGACATATTCAGCTAGTTTTATGGCATATTCAGCTAGTTTTAGGACATGTTCAGCTAGTTTTAGGGCATATTCATCTAGTTTTAGGACATATTCAGCTAGTTTTATGGCATATTCAACTCGTTTTATAGCATATTCAGCTAGTTTTAGGGCATATTCAACTGGTTTTAGGGCATATTCAACTCGTTTTAGAGCATATTCAGCTATTTTAGGGCATATTCAACTAGTTTTAGGATTTGCTTGCTTATTTTGTACTTTCTAGGACTTAAAATTCCGAACTCTGCTTATTTTTCTTCCGAAGGAAACACCAAAAGAACATTTTCGTTTTCCCGGAGGGATTTCGTGATTCTAGTTCGTTCGTTCGTTCAGTCATTCATTCATTCATTCATTCATTTCTTTCCTTCTTTCTTTCTTTCTTTCTTTCTTTCTTTATGTGTTTATACCGTATTTATATTGTTGCAATTAACAACCTGGCTTATGGTCACCATGGCCTAAATGAGTAAATACATACCAACTCATGGTATAAAATTACTCCCCGAAAGATCGAATATTGGCATTCGAAATTGAAAGTGGCCCGTGCGGTTTTCACTACGTTATTGTACAACTTTGTAGGAATATTGTGTTCTAAATTTCAACCAGATTAGAATTTTACATCGCAATCTGTTCCCTTGTAAGTTTTTGTTCAGTGAGTTTATTTTTCAAGTACGGTGTAGGTGGTGTGAGTGGGTTATTAGGAAGCGCTTACACTGGGTGACGCACCAAACTTGTTATGCTCAATTAGTAGCGCTAATAATGAGGGACAGGGACTCCCCACTCCAGTGAACACACGACATTCCTCAGAACACTACACTCATTTGCGGTCCCTGTTCCCTCGAACTAGACGCCCGATAATAACATTAAACTCTGTAGTGGTCAGTTCACGGAAATTACACGGCAACCACGAGGCTCAGACCAATCACTGCAGGTGAATTCTAACTTCCGTAGTTGTTATGATTAGAACTAGGCCCCGGATTCCGATGACATGTAATCTTTTAAATTGTTCACCACAGACATGGCCCCCACATTACAGAAATGCATATTTATTGTCATTTTTCTAATTATTTTTCCTTTATGTCATTTTCTTGCTTTTTGCATCATTATTATGTCATTTTATGGAATTTATGATTTTATTTTATACGTTTTGAGTCATTTTCTCATATTTTAATTGTGTATGATGCATTTTCTTTTTGCGTATGGTACTGGATATTAACGGAATTCAAAGCGAGAATGAATACAAAGACATGAGAATCTTCACTACTTTGTTCAACCCTTATTTCTTGGAATATTCACATTTCAGGAGACACACTAGACTTAAATAATAAACAGTATTTATGTGCAAATAATTCGTATTTGTCAAATAATAATTTATGAGATTTTGGCAGTCATTTTATAGGTCATTTTTAAAACATTTTTAGGTCATCAAAATCCGGGCCCTGAATATAACTAAGGTTCGGATGTTTAGGACCTAAAGAAACGATAAATATGCCCTAAAAATACAGAAATATGATCCAAAAAAGATTCAATTTGACCTAATATATTTACATGCTTTCTAAAAACTAGTGTTAATAAAATGCATAGACATTAAGATGGTATTAAATATTATCCGTGTTGACTGATATTAATCTCAAATTATAAAAGCCGTCTTGTCATACACTAGCAAGTAGTTTAATAATTAAATTAACACGTACATGTTTCGTTATATCAATGATAACTTCGTCAGCGTGAACATATCTTAGAAACTATCTTAACAAAAACCAAAAATAAAATGGATATCCTTACAAAAAGTCATTACTACTTACTACTTTCTTCGGCCTTTCCCAATTAATTAGGGTCGCCGGAGCCAACCTGGCTCATTTTGGTTTTGGCCGGGGATTTAAGACCGGATGCCCTTCCTGACGCCAGGTGATTTATCAGGTGAAAATTCCACCCCGCAGTCACCGGGATTCGAACCCAAGTCGTCCGGGTGAAGGACGAGCAGCGAAGCCACTGCGCCATCACGCTCCCCTCTTACAAAAAGTCATTAATTTAAATAAATGAGAGGTCAGCAAAAATTAATGAATAAATAATTATAGCATGTGTGAAATACTTTTTTGTTCGCCTTTCACTTATTTAAATTAATTACTTTTTGTAAGGATATCCATTTTTTTAAGATAGTTTATAAGATTTTTTCACGCTGACGAAGTTTTCATTGATATAACGAAATATGTACGTGTTAATTTAATTATTGAACTACTTTCTAGTGTTTGACAAGGCGGCTTTTATAATTTGAGATTAATGTTAATAATGTATACTCTGTTAGCTGCCAGAATGGGATTGACAGTTCTCGCCTCGCCATGTGGTCAGGGAACGAGGTTGCCATACTGTTCGCTCTTACCGCGCGCACTGATCAGGCACTGACGTGGTGTCCGCTAGGTTCCCCACACTGACACTTCCACACACGGCAAAAAATACTGACACTTCCCCACAGCCCTTGGACGTGGCTACCTGTTTAATGACTCAGAAATAATCTCGACTGACATTACCACACACATCTCCTCCCTCCCCCAAGGCAACTATGAAAATTCTCAAGCTCCAGAAAGTCCCAAACTTAGCCAGTTTTTTTACTACTTCGTTGACAACCAAGACATTCCTATCGAGATGTGGAACTGCCACCAAGCACGACACAGGACAACGAATGCTGTTGAGGGCTGGAACAACCGACTCATCAATCTTGTCGGGAGACCTCACCCCAAATTAAAAGAGGTTGTCAAAGCGTTGAAGACGGAAGCTGAGAAGACAAACTGCGCATTTGTAAAGGCCGAGCTCAACATTGAAGGTCCGTCCAGGTCGGATTGAGAACATTCAGAAAAAGTTCGAAAATGACACACACAAAAAATTAAAAGTTTTCTGAAGGCAGTTGCCTATTCACAGAAAATGGAGTAGGTTAATATTATTGTTGAACAAATATGACAAAAATAAAAACAAAAAACAAAACAAATACAAAAAATAAAAAATACAAATCAACTGACGAGGCCTAGAAAGCTGATTTTAAACACGCCAAAAGTATAACAACACCAAAATGATCGGTTTTGTTATTATTTTGCCAGTCCACAGCCTGGATAAAGTGTGATGGAAATCAAACTCGACATTTATTTCATTTTGATGGAAATTACACTACATCACAATGATATTTTCGAGACCGTGTTAGTAATGAAGTACATAGACTGAGTGCTTTTCTTCACTCTAAAGGAGTATTATGTTAAGGTGCATTGTCATTGGTGCGGCTGTACGCGTCCAAGGGCTGTGGGGAAGTGTCAGTATTTTGGGCAGTGTGTGGAAGTGTCAGTGTGGGGAACTGTCATGTAATCACTGACGTACGTGGGATGTAATAGTGCAACGCAGAGTATTAAGACAGCAACTATGCGATTATGGATTGGTCAAGAGGCAGAGGGGGGATGATTGACGTGGAATTTCCGGTCAAATGTCAATCCCATTCTGGCAGCTCACTGAGTATAGTAAAAAGTTATTTTATTATTAATTCTACATAAGTGCACAATTCAAACCTAAAAAATTGTTAAAATCTACGCTGATTTCATGAATAGGCCTATGATAAAAACAACGTTTTCCTAATTTTTTAAATCGCAGAATGTTTCAAGGGACTCGCGGAAAGCAGCACATTCTTCACCTTTTCTCACGTTAAATAAATCACATTTCCTGAAAAAAGGAAGAAAATAACTTAAGTTAAAATTACTACCAAGTTTAGTTTCAGTAAAATATTTTCTGATAGTCTGCAACAATCGGCAAATTTTTACATTTTTAGCGCCACTAACACACAAAAACCTTGCAGCGGTCAGCGGATACCATATTTTAAGCTTCGATGGCGTAGTCGGTAGCATGCTGAACTGCTATGCCCAAGATCGCGTGTTCCAACCCGGCCGCAGTCCTCGGATTTTTAAGAGCGTTAAAATCCTTCAGTCCATGTCATAGATTTATGGTATATAATAGAACCTATCACTACAATTGGTGTGTAGCCAAAATTTGTAGGTTATTTGGTTAGAAACGCTCTATCAAGTTCGGCTGGGTGTCAGTGACAGTGGCGTCTGGTAATCAAAGTTGGAACTACTTAAAATTGAACTTGTTGGGGAGACTACGGGCGTTCAATTGAGCCCTGCTGCAATTCAAATATATATATGTATATATGGTTTTTTTTTTCGTGTGACCTCTTGTGAGGTCGAGTGCAGGTCTTTGTAGTCGACGCCCGTGGGTGACTTGCGCATCAGGATGAGCGATGGAATTGATGAAGATGAATGAAACTGGGCAAGAATGTGGAGGGAAGGGGCCGTAGTCTGTCAAAAGGTACCATCCTAGCATTCGCCTGGTGTTGAAAATGGGGGAAAATCATTTCAAGGACGACCGATGGTGGGACTCGAACCCACGCGTCTACCGAGTCAGCAGAGAGCTTGCCTAACGCTGCGTTTTAGCGAGCGTAGCCACCGCTGTCGGTAAATATAAAGTTTAAAATATAAACATATTAAAGAAGAAAACATTTTAAGTATTAACAGGTGTCAAAAGTGAATTTAATTTAATCAAATGATATTATTCAGAGAATAATGGATGTCAAAAATTATTTCAAAATTTCCTTATTAATTAAAAAAATGGTTCTTTTAATGACACGAACTATTAATTATTTTGCATCTAATATATTTAAAATATATTCACCTGCTATGGATTTTATTTTAATCAAAACTTGTAATATTTCACTAAACTTGGCTTGGCATTCTTAACATAACCATTCATAAAAAGGGTTAACCTGCGAGGACTGGCGTATGGGTATCTTTGAGCCGAGGCTTAAATAATGCTCTATATTTTCGTTTTGGTCAGCCCTTATTTCCTATCGCTTACTGTACCTTCCCTCCTACCCTTGAACTTCACCCTGCAAAAGAAACATGTCCATAGCTTTTTCAACACTCAAGTTATTTCTATATTATTTACGGTCGGGTCAGATTTACCCATGGCGCCAGTCCTCGCCTGACAATTTTCGGCTTACGTTAATCGGACCACTGTAAAAAATAAGGGGAAAATCCACCTATTTTGATGCAGGGCGATCACATAGCTCACGTTCTTGTTGATCCATGTTTAGGATCTAGGGACACCTTGGTCATCAGCTTCTATGTTCAGAAAATGACTGCTTTGTCGTCACTATCAAGTTGCGAAAATTGTCATTTCTCTGCATGTTAAATTTGAAAAATATAAATAAAACTCATTTATATTGGGAATAATTCAGAGGAAGACACCAGGTGTGAAATTACTTCATTAAAATCCGTACGACTACGACGAAAAGGGATGGTTGGTTGGTTGCTCAATTTAGGGGCTGCGACAACGCGGTCATGTAGCCCCGTGTACTTTGGGTGTGTGTAGAATCTTCCGATAACCGGTGTTAATTGTGATGGCTGTATTAGTGTGTGTATCTGTTTTTTTTAATTCAAGTAAGGACTGCAATTTTGAATTTTTCAAATAGTTCCTACTTTTGCTGCCAAACGCCACCGTCAACGACTATTGGGCCTAGTTCAGAACTTAGCTACTAGACGTCACCGCAGTCGGCTCTTGGCCACGAACGTAGAAACCTAAGAGCGTTGTTTGCATTCCTAACCTATACAGGTGTAATTAGTGGAAGGTTCTTTAACATGCCATAAATCTATGACAAGGGTCCGCCGGCTTTACTTCCCCTCCGAAGGAAGGCATACTGAGGGATTTTTAACGCTCTTAAAGTATCCGACGGCTTCGGCCGGGTTTGAACCCGCGATCTTGGGCATAGAAGCTCAGCATGCTACCGACTACGCCACCGAAGCCGCCCGACAAAAAGGGAGTGACACACTATAGGTCAAATGACCCGGCACCAGTCTTCGTGTTATATTTGTTCACGCCAGATCTCAAGGGTTAAAGTAGTAACCACCACAACCAACGACTGGTATTGTTGACCTGTTCACGCCATGCCATTGATCTTCTCTAGTACCGTGACCCCAGACTTGGGATAAGACGTCGCACTTGTGAGAAACAAAGACTGCAGGACAAAGCGGTGGAGTATCGTGAACGCCTCTCCCCCTTCTTTGTTCCTACCAACAATAGAAATGCGTGAGGAATGTCATCGTGACAAATACATACATACTGTATATTCTGGCCCGGGATAATATCTGTTTGATGAGAAAGGTGGTGGTGAGAGGTGGAGCAGGGTATTACCCAAGAGAAATTGTTTACCCAAAAGTAGTTGTGTAAATCTCAATATTTGTACCTACAACATATACAAATTTCATTGCCCTCAGACAAGTAGTTTTCCATGTACACATTTTTAAGTGAATGGTTTCTAGAAAAGACGCCAAAATCCTGGACAATTTTCCATACAACCTCAATAATTACAAGAAATAATTATTGAAATTGTGAAGAATAACTGAATGAAACCAAGTCGGAGTACCTCAATATGACTCGCGGGCAAGGCCACGTATTTGGGCAACTACAGTCACTCCGGGTAGGGGACCAGTCCTACAAGAGTGTCCATGAATGTAAGTACCTAGGATCGCTTTTCACTGAGAACTCATCATGTGAGGCAAAAATCAACGCCAGGATCCAAGCAAGAAACCAAACTCTCCACAGCTTAACACAGCTTCTTCGGTCCAGATGTCTCTTCAGACAGTTCAAAATTCGTCTGTATAAAACTCTGATCCAACCCGTTGGACTATATGGATGTGAGACATGGAGTATCCGAAAACAGGACTTTCATAAACTACTCGTTTTTTAGAGAAAAGTTCTTCGGAAGATCTTCGGACCGGTGAGGGATGTACACACGGGTGAATGGAGGATTAGACACAATCATGAAGTAGAAAACCTGTACCATGATGCCAACATAGCTGGAACCAAAGACTGCAGTGGGCTGGACATGTAGCCCGGATGGAAGACCACCGATGACCACGGAAGCTACTGGATTGCATCCCCACAGGAAGAAGACCACCAGGGAGACCAAGGAAGCGGTGGAGTGATGGACTTCATGAAGATCTGCAACAGTCAGCGATACGTGTTCACAGTTGGCGGATGGCAGCAATGGATAGGAGACGATGGAGAAGGAAACTTGTAGCAGCGCGCGGTCCACTGAGCCTGATCGCGTAGAAGAGAAGAAGAAGAACAATAACTGGCTTATATAACCGAACGCAGAGCAGCTTCTGTAGCGTAGTCGGTAACATGCTGAATGTCTATGCCCAAGATGGCAGGTTCAAACCCGGCCGAAGTCATCGGATTGTTTAAGAGCGTTAAAATCCTTCAGGGGAAGTAAAGCCCGTGTCATAGAAACTTGTATATTCTATTTGGCTAGTAAGAAACGCTCTATAAGTTCCAAATTCGCCGCTAGTGTTAGAGACAGTGGCATCTGGAAGCCAAAGTTGGAACTACTTGAAATTGAACTTGTTGGGAGCCCTCAGGCTTTCAATTAAAAATACCCAGCTTATGGCCATTGGCTGCGATTCTTATATCAAAAACCTAACGCAGAATTATACAAGGAACATTTTGGTATAACTCAAATTTCAATAGGTCTATTGTTTTGTTTGTAATTAAGGCCCAAACTCGGGTATCCATAATACATTTAAAACAAGTAGTTCCTATTTTCATATATCCTACTTATGTTAATTGTCTCTATCAACATACAACATTTCAGTTTGATTGCTGTAATAGATTCGTAAATATTGAGAACCGACTAAATATTGCAGATGGTCACCATGTTGGATTTTTATATATGTAGGTCTTAGAGTTACGTACTGTTACATGAAGATTATTGTGTACGTGTAGTATTCACACTTCAATCGCATGATTAGGACACAAGAAGTAAAAACGAGATTTTAAAATTTCGCACAGCTGCCATCTTCTGGTTATAAAAACAATTGCAAAATATTAGATGCCAGTGCATTAACATTTGTATAAAGATTTACTGTACCAAGTGTCACTGCACTCGGATGGTTAAATTGCGAGAAACGTCCATGTGCATATTTATAATTCGCGTCACTGCCATGTTGGATTTGTGATCACCAGGTTATTGAAAGTCCTATACGTGAACTTATGTGCATAGCCCCTATGAACAATAAAAAATTCAGTTTGATTGCTGTAATAGATTCGTAGATATTGAGATCCATCATATTTCGGATGGTCGCCATGTTGGATTGTTAAATGTATAGGCCATAGAGTCATGTACCATTAAAGGAAAATTATTGCGTAGGTTCATTATTCAAACTTTCACTTCGATCGCATGATTACGACACAAGAAATAAAAACTTAATTTTAAAATTCGCACAGCCTTTATCTTGAGGTTATGTAAACAATTGAACTAAATTAGATACCAGTGCACTACAATGTGTATAAACATTTCCTGTACCAAGTTTCATTGCGTTTGGATCATTAAATCGCGAGAAAGGTCTATTTAAAATTTTCAAGTTCGCTTGGCCGCCATATTCGTTTTGTAGTTAACCGGTTTTTGAAAGTCTCATAGGTGAACTTCCAGTAGTTCTCTTTATCTCCGCACAAAATTTCATGGTGGTACCGATAATAGTTTCAGAGATATAGAATTCCACTGAAATATTTCGCACAGCCGCCATCTCGAGCGTATGTAAACAATTGAACGAAGTTAGATGTCGGTGCATTGTAATGTGTATAATCATATACTGTACCAAGTTTTATTGCGTATGGTTGGTTAAATCGCGAGAAACTACTAATTAAAAGTCGCAACTTCGCTTGGCTGCCATGTTGGTTTTGTAGTTAACAGGTTTTCAAAAGTCACATAGGTGAACTTCTAGTAGTTCCTTCTAGTAGTTCGTTTCGGAGATATTGAATGCTGGTGAAATATTTCGCACAGCTGCCATGTTGGATTGGTGCGACGTAACAAAATTTGAAGGGCACGGTCGGGTTCTTTTGGAATAGTGCTATGAACTTACCGAGTTGCATTGAAATCGCTCCAGCTGTTTAGAAGTTATTAGGGGGACACACACCATCACACAAACCATCACACACAGAAAGACACACGGACAAAAGGTGATCTCATAAGCCTTTTTTTTTCTTTTTTTTTTTTTCATAAATGAAAATAGGCTAAAAATCCGACAGTAGATGGGATGGAGTTGTCAGCTCCATGATCGGCTTCCACCTTTGCTCCCAGGAATGACCCTGGTACTCATTTCTATTGTAGGCTGAGTGAACTTCAGGGCCCTTTGCGTTTCCGGAAGTGATAGTTTTGTTTCTAAAATACACTCCCTGGGTGGGAATCGAACCAACAACCTTTCAGTTAGAAGCTCAGCACATCTACCGAGAGGGCTACGCAGCCCCCTTTAATATGCCCCCGGTGGTTATTTCTTGATAAGAGCCAAAAATGTGAAAAACACATCTTATAATATCTTTTTGTTTCATTCCCAGCAAGTACCGGTACTTATGAAATTATTGATAAGTGCCTTCGTCGCTCAGCCATACACAGTATCTAGAGAATTTCAAAAGTACGACTTGGATCAATAAGGTGTGAGAATTTGTTTAAAATCAGCCAATCATAGCGCTCTATTTGGATGATAAAGCACCATGCATGTTATCGTTGAGCTTCTTTCACATCTACCTTTACGCCTACCGTCCATATTTGTACGTAGAGGGTCACTGGTTTTATGCTAGATTTATTGATTTATTAGATAGTTCCCCTGTCGATCGTTTGATGACGTGCTAGTTTCACCAGTTCTCTGTGTGTGGCATTTCTCCTTATGTAGCACACATTGCCCGTCCTCACAGACGTAAAATAGCGTGAGATTCTAAGTGGGACGTTGAAATTTATATTAGCCACGGATAATTTATAACCAAGTCCTTTGTGATTGCGCGTGTCAAGAGACCAGCAGACCAAATCAGAGGTTAAGATGAACATCACCAACAAGCAGGGTTCTAGAAATATTCAACAAGAAGTTAGTCGTCACCACCACAAGGACATATCCATTGTTGACAAATGATATACACTACTATGGTATAATATCGGTCTTAATCTTCAAATGTAATGTGTGCTCTTATAATGACAACGGGGAACAGAACTCCTTACCAGACACTTCACCCCATTGTCTACTGATACAGTTCTTTTTTTTTTCCTAATTTTAAATTATTATTTTTTAATTATAAAATGTTTAATTTACATCTTTAGCCTATTTTCATTTTATGAAAAAAAATAGGCTTATGATATCACCTTTTGTCCGTGTTTATGTCTGTGTGTGTGTGTGATTTTTGTGTGTGTCCCCCCATAATAATTTCTAAACGGCTCGAGCGATTTCAATGAAACTCAGTAAGATCATAGCACCATTCTGGACGACCCCGACCGTGCCCTTCAAATTTTATTGTGTCTCACCAATCCAATATGGCGACTGTGCGAAATATTTCACCAGCATTCAGTATCTCCGAAACTATTACCGATATCACCCTGAAATGTTGTACGGTGATAAAGGGCGCTCCTAGAAGTTCATCTATGAGACTTTCAAAAACCTGGTAACTATAAACCAACATGGCGGCCAAGCGCAGTTGAGACTTTTAAATAGACTTTTCTCGCGATTTAACCATCCAAACGTAATGAAACTTGGTACAGCAAATGTTTGTATACATTGTAATGCACTGGCGTCTAATTTAGTTCAATTGTTTACATAACCTCAAAATGGCAGCTATGCGAAATATTTCACTGGCATTCTATATATCTCCGAAACTATTACAGATATCACCCAAAAATTTTGTACGGTAATAAAGGGCACTGCTACAAGTTTATCTATGTAACTTTCAAAAACCTGTAAAGTATAAAACAAACATGGCGGCCAAGCGAATTTGAAACATTTTAATAGACCTTTGTCGTGATTTTACCATCTGAGCGCAGTGAAATGTGGTAAAGTAAGTGATTATACATATTGTAATGCACTGGCATCTAATTTAGTTCAATTGTTTACATAACCTCAAGATGGTGGATGTGCGAAATTTTTAAAATTCTTGTGTCGTAATCATGCGATCGAAGTGAAAGTTTGAATAATGGAGCTACGCAATAATTTTCCTTTAATGGTACATAACTCCATGGCCTATACATATAACAATCCAAAATGGCGAGCATCCGAAATATTTTGACGGTTCTTAATACCATGAATCTTTTACAGCAATCATACTGATTTTTTTTATGTTCATAGAGGCTATGAACATAAGTTCACCTATAGAACCTTCAGTAGCCTGGTGAGCACAAAACCAACATGGTGGCGACATGAAGTATAAATATTTAAATGGACGTTTCTCACGATTTAACCATCCGAGTGCAGTGAAACATTGCACTTTAAATGCTTATACAAATGTTAATCCACTGGCATCTAATTTATTTCAATTGTTTGCATAACCACAAGATGGCAGCTGTGCGAAATTTTAAAATCTCGTTTTTTACTTCTTGTGTACCAATCATGCGATTGAAGTTTGAACACCACATGCACACAATAATCGTCATGTAATAGTACATAATAAAAGTCCATAATATTTAGACAGTTCTCAACATCTACGAATCTATCAGAACAATCAAACTGAAATTTTGTATGTTGATACTTTGATAGAGGCAATTGCCACGAGTAGGATATATGAGAAAAGGCTGTATAGTTCTTTACGGAACTACTTGTTTAATTTTAAATTTATTTTTAATTTTTTTGTTTTTCATTATCTGTTTTTAGCCTATTTTCAATTTTGAAAAAATAGGCTTATGAGATCACCTTTTGTCCGTGTGTGTGTGCGTGCGTGTTTGTGTGTGTGTGAGGTGTGTGTGTGTGTCCCCCTAATAAAATCTAAACGGCTGTAGCTATATCAATGAAACTCGGTAAGTTCATAGCACTATTCCCGACGACCTCAACCGTGCCCTTCAAATTTTGTTACGTCTCACCAATCCAACATGGCGGCTGTGCGAAATATTTCACTAGCATTCAATATCTCCGAAACTATTACGGATATCGCCCTGAAATTGTGTACGGTGATAAAGGGCACTACTAGAAATTCACCTATGAGACTTTCAAAAACCTGGTGACTACAAAACCAACATGGCGGTCAAGCGAAATTGAGACTTTTAAATAGACATTTCTCGCGATTTAACTATCCAAACGTAATTAAACTTGGTACAGCAAATGTTTATACACATTGTAATGCACTGGAGTCTAATTTACTTCAATTGTTTACATAACCTCAAAATGGCGGCTGTGCGAAATATTTCACTGACATTCTATATCTCCGAAACTATTACAGATATCATCATACAATTTTGTACGGTGATAGAGGGTACTGATACAAGTTTACCTATGTATATTTCAGAAACCTCTTAAGTACAAAACGAACATGGCGACTAAGCGAATTTGAAATATTTTAATAGACTTTTCTCGTGATTTAACTCTCTGAGCGCAGTGAAATGTGGTACAGTAAATGATTTTGCAGATTGTAATGCACTGCCATCTAATTTAATTCAATTGTTTACATAACCTCAAGATGGCGGCTGTGCAAAATTTTAAATTTAAGTTTTTATTCTTGTGTCGTAATCATGCGATCGAAGTGAAAGTTTGAATAATGAAGCTAGGCAATAATTGTCCTTGAATGGTACATAACTCTATGGCCTATACATATAACAATCCTAAATGGCGAGCTTCCGAAATATTTAGACGGTTCTCAATATCTATGTATCTTTTACAGCAACCAAACTGAATTTTTTTAATGTTCATAGAGACTATGAACATATGTTCACCTATAGGACTTTCAGTAACCTGGTGAGCAGAAATCCAACATGGCGGCGACGCGAAGTATAAATATTTAAATGGACGTTTCTCGCGAATTAAATATCCGAGTGCCGTGAAACGTTGCACGTTAAATGCTTATACAAATGTTGATCCACTGCCATGTAATTTATTTCAATTGTTTGCATAATCACAAGATGGCTGGTGTGCGTACTTTTAAAATCTCGTTTTTACTTCTTGTGTTCTAATCATGCGATTGAAGTTTGAATACCACACGTACACAATAATCTTAATGTAATAGTACAAAAATAAAAATCAATCCTGACGACCATATGAAATATTTAGACGGTTCTCAATATCTACGAATCTGTTACAGCAATTAAACTGAAATTTTGTATGTTGATAGAGACAATTAACATGAGCAGGGTATATGAAAATAGGCTGTATAGTTCTTCACGGAGCTACTTGTTTATTTTTAAAATTTTATTTTCTATTTTTTTATTTTAAATTGTTTGTTTTTAAATTTTAATTTTTTTAATTTTTGATTTTTAATTTTTAATTTTTAATTTTTAATTTTTAATTTTTAATTTTTAATTTTTAATTTTTAATTTTTAATTTTTAATTTTTAATTTTTAAAAATTTTAATTTTTAAAATTTTAATTTTTAATTTTTAATTTTTAATTTTTGATTTTTAATTTTAAATTTTTAATTTTTTATTTTAATTTTTTAATTTTTAATTTTTAATTTTTTATTTTATTTTTTATTTTTTATTCTTAATTTTATTTATTTATTTATTTATTTTTATGTGCTTGAGTCTGTATTTGCTGTATTTATGTGCTATTTATAATTGTTTTATACTTTTTGTCTGTTGGAATATGTTCCTTGAATCAATCCATCGCAATGTTTCACGAACTGTACTACTCAGCGTGTTCTCCTCAATTATGGAGGTAGTCAAGTAATGACCTGTACAGAGCAATTCCTTGTTTCTCTTGGCGTCACGCCCTCCCATGACCTCAGTGCTGTCCCTGTGAGCCCACATACGGCACCGGTGGCACCTACGTTCACTCTACAGGATCAGTCAACACAGGGTGCTAGAAAAACGTGCTACAACCTTTTCAGCTAGTCGTATCCTGTGAAGAAATACCTGTCTGGCTCTGAAATTGTGAGTTTCTGGGCAGCTTTTTTGGCAAGATAATTAAATATTTTGTATTACCTTTCTGGTGAAGCTTCCGTGGCTTAGGCGGCAGCACGCCGGCCTCTCACCGCTGGGTCCGTGGTTCAAATCCGGGTCACTCCATGTGAGATTTGTGCTGAAAAAAAAAGGAAGCACACAGGTTTTTCTCCGGGTCCTCCGGTTTTCCCTGTCAAAATTTAATTCCAGCAACACTCTCCACTCTCATTTCATCCATCTGTCATTCGTTTAATCATTGCCCCGGGGGAGTGCGATAGGCTTCGGTAGCCGGCACAGTTCATATCCTCGCCGCTAGATGGGGGAGTCATTCATTCCATTCCTGACCCGATCGGTTGACTGGAAGCAGGCTGTGGATTTTCATTGCATTACCTTTCTGGTAATTGTTATATACGTAGTTTATGCAAGCTTTATTATTATATATGAATTGCAGCCAATGGCCTACCAGGGTATTTTAAGTCAACGTCCGTCGGCTCCCAGGAAGTTCAATTTCAAGTAGTTCCAACTTTGGCAACCAGATTCCACTGTCACTGACACCTAGCGGCGAATGTTGGAACTTGATAGAGCGTTTTTAACCAAATATAACCTACAAATTTGGCTACACACTAACAATTGTAGTGGTGGGTTCTTTTACATGCCATAAATCTATGACATGGGCCCACCGGCTTTACATCCCCCCCTCCCCCCTCCTCGAAGGAAGGCATATCGAAGGATTTTAACGCTCTTAAAAGTCCGACAACTTCGACCGGGTTTGAACCCGCGATCGTGGGTATAGCAGTTCAGCATGCTACCGACTACGCCACCAAAGCCGCTTGTACAAGATTAATAAAATAAAACAAAAATTTGCTAACTCACCGCTGCTGCTGCTGCGCTCTGGTGGCAGAATACGAAATGCAGCTGCAAGATTAAAAAAAAAAAAACTTTTTGGGTTTTTCTATATGATTGTAAGGTTTTGTCATGCTATATCCAATAATATAGCCATAGTAAATGAATGAATGAATGAAACCGCTCCAAGCAAATAACGCTGTAAATAAGTTTCAAAATAAGAAGTAAATTAATTAACTAATTCAGAAAGTATGGAACTAACTAACTAACTAACTAACTAATGAAGTAGGTAAAAGTAGCTAATTAAACAGGACATAAGTAAATAAATATAAGGCGCAGTCAAATGAAAACGAGACAGACGATATTACGAGCATGGTGGTAAGACAGGTAGGTGTGTGTATAGTAGTGCCCTCTGTTGGAACCGCGCGAACGTTCACCGCGGTGCCATTTGTCTGCTCGATGTGAGGTCAGTGAGTCGTGTGTGTGTCTGACGTCATTATGGAGGCTGGGAAAGAGGAACAGTGAGGTGTAGTGAGGGTTTTGACTGCGGAAAGAGTAGAGTGTCAGGAAGTGAAATCCATGCCCGAATGTCTGCTGTGCCCTGAAGAAAGACATTCGTGGCCGTCGATTTGCTTCGGATGCAGAGGTGCACGTCTGGGTACAATCATGGTTCTGGAGGCAACCACAAACATTTTTCTAAGAAGGCATTGACCGTATTGCCCCACAATGGGATAAATGTATTAACAGTTACGGCGAGTACTTTTGAAATAACACACAGTGTACTTACTTTTCTTTTCATCTGTCCCGTTTTCATTTGACTGCATCTGTCTCGTCTTCGTTTGACTGCCCCTTATAAATAAGCCAAAATAACTCGTTTTAACGTGGGATCCCAACCAGCAGACTTGATATTTTACCTAGAAATCCCACATGTATTATCCGGTAATCGAGCCCAGACAGACTAGACAAAGCATATATGGTTGGGAACATTACGTGAGTCCCGATCTCCAAACCATTGTTCTAAGGATTACGACTTAGAAAACAAGTGCAGCCGTGTCGTGTATCGCAAGGTTAAATGTCAAGCTATTACATCCACTGGACCGAAAAGGCAGTATCCCCTATGTTGTTGCCAAACTATGTCTGACCTCCAATAATGTTCGCAACAAATTGTCATGTTGTCTAAGCTGTCAATACACACTGACCTTGGAATGGCGTTATGAATGGTTTGTGCCGCTATTATGAAGGTCAGCAGGGGGCTTGGTTCAGCGCCATCTCATTCTCTAGCTATTTTAAACCGCTTGTCAACGGAGCCTTTATCTTCAATACGGCAGCCTTCAGATAATAATTTCTACTCCTGGTGGTGTAGGAGCAGCACGTTTGCCACTTTGATAGGAGGCTTTGGCTTCGATTCGCCGCTCCGACACAACAGAGATATAAGATCTCATACGAGAGCTGGAACGGAGTATATTCAGCCTCGTTAGGATTTTAAAAATAATTACGAGCCTTACAGTAGTCGCATATGATGTGTAACATCTGACATAGAAGAAACCTCACGAGAAATTGTTGATACACCGGTATTTTATACTATTAGCACAAATATTAATCTATTGTAAAAGGGAGTGTTTTACAGATATTGTAGTTTATAATACGGAACTCATTTTATTAGATGATTTGTAGCTTCCACTAGCACTAGCCTAAATAAAGAATACGATATGCATCAACTAGATTAATAGACGCGACACCGCTCATAACCTTAAATTCCTTATAAACAGGACCTCTTGATTCACAGACCAACACGATATTTCATATGGATTCTGTTAAAATGAGTCATATTGATATGATAAATATCGTTTAAAATGATAATCTGGTAGCAAAAATATCTACCCCGTCCGCGATTCGAACCCGAGATCTCTAGATTCACAGTCATAGGCGCTAAACCCACGGCTATTTCGACTATGCCAATATTGTGCACAAGATGGTGACTTATTTCCACGTTTCAATAATACTGCATTACGGAATTAATTTTCATTTATATTTTGCTTGTTTCGATAATGTTCCTGCTTGAAATTGAGTTTAAAATGCCTTATGAATAGGCCCTCTTGTGAGTAAAGAGAATGTATTCAGCAATAGTTCATGAAGGCTTGCTCAATTCTCGTATAACCACAACGATTATATTATATTGATGACTGCATTACCGTTATATGGGTTAATATTTGAATATCCATTGTGCAGAAACATAATACCGGCAATGCCGACTACTTACAATGTTTGATATTAAGGCATTTTACCATTTAAATACTGATACGAAGACTTCGAACATGTGCCATGTGCTTTGTTTCAATCACTTGACACCAGAGTTCGCATGAGCGTTTACCGTTCAGTAGGTCATATACATTCCACATGGCCGAGAGTACGTCATGGTATCAATTTCCGACACCGCGCGCTCATTGTTTCTCTTACCACTGCCAGCTGGGTCGATCGATAGAGATGGAAGTGCGTCTTACACTTCCGTTCGATCCACCACTGCCAGCTGGTGCCATCTTGATCGTTCCGATCCACTTCCGTCCCATTTTTCAAAATCACTCCCACGAAAATATCCAGCAACCGAGTGGAAAGATGTTACACATCAATAAAAATACAAATTTACAAATAAATAAATAAATAAATAAATAAATACATCATCATCAAGTTTCCACTCCAGTTTCCCGGGTGTGGTTTACGAGCGCTCTCCATTTTAGTCTATTCATGTACCACTGCTCCTTCAAGACTTCATCCCAGTTGATTCCCTTGGATGTGATATCTTCCTTCACTTGGTCCAGCCATCTCCTCCTAGGTTTTCCAACAGGTCTCTTTCCAGTAATCTCAGTATGCAACCATTCTTCCTTCTGTCATACGTTTGACGTGACCAAACCATCGCAAACGTGCCCTAGTTATGGTCTCCTTCAGGGACTGATTTATTCCAGCTTGTTCTCTAACCTTCTCATTTCTTACTTTGTCTTTCCTAGTTTTTCGAAGCATGCTTCTTAGAAACTTCATTTCTGAAGCCTGAAGTCTGCTGTCATCTTTTTTTTGGTAGTTGTGCATGTTTCCAACCCATAAGTCAATATAGAGACAAAGTATGTTCGTAACAGTGTTTGTTTTGATCTTAGTGGCACTTGCTCATTCCAGAGTAGATATCGAACTTGCTGATAGAATTGACTTGATTTCTGAATACGGTTATTTAATTCAAGCTGTATTCTGTTGTCACCTGATATTAAGCATCCAAGGTACTGATACTGGTTTACTGTTTCCAATTGTACGCCCTCCAGCATTATATTATCTTTACTTCTCTGTCTGTTAACAGACATTGCAGCAGGTTTTGTAGCACTTACTTTCAGTCTATATTTTTTCAAATGATCATTCCAAGGAATTAGGTGGGGGGCTGCAGCCCTTACCATGGGCGGTGGGGCAACATACACTCGGTGGCATCTTGCGAAGGGCAAACTATTGTTTATGTTCGACGATGTCGAGTTGTAAATATTATATGTCAGAAAACTGTATCATAATGAGGGTCGTACTACTTTTCATTATAATACAGTTTCTCCAACCAATCAGAGCTCATTCATTGACCAATTAGGTACTTGATAACTTCGCACATGCGCTCAAAATCCAACATGTCGGACATGAATTACATGATTTGAAAGTTGACAATGTATATTGGATCAATCATTGTAGTTACTATCCCAAACACAAAGACAAAATCAGCACGAACCTTTACGGTAACAGGAAAATACTATGAAATATGCATGAAATTTAGTAATCTACGTCCAGAAGTTTGCAACACACCATCCTTGTACCCTAGTCTATACCGACAATGGAAAGTGTGCACCATCCGTAATGTTTGCATAAACAAACTTCAGAACACTGCAAAACAAATAGCACTGAACCATAATATCCGCAACTCCAATTTCTGCACAGGGCATTGCATTCGTAGGATTGGGCTGACAATTTTAGTGAATGCTGCTGTTAATATAAACACACTAGAACGTCATGGTGCAGATCGGCAGGCTGTAAACATATGGCATTGCCAAGCAGACAGAGCGCATGCGTGGCTCAGAGAACTTGTAAAGCACAGACAGCAAACTCGGTGCTTGCACTCCGATCACTAAATTCAAGTGACTGAATCTCGACAGATATTTACGAATATTTCTGTTCGAACATAAAATAAAATGAAGTTATAATTATCGTCGGACATGAACAGTCGTATGCAACTCACCTATAATGGTAATTAAGACACTCGTATGGAAATTATAAAACTCGCTTCGCTCGTTTTATAAACATACTCGTGTCTTATTATTGCCATTATAGGCTCGTTGCATAATGTAGGTCTACTATTAAAAAATTAGAAAAGGTGTAACCCCTTGAAAAATGGGAGTATCAGAACAGAATAGACAAGGGCCTATTATTATGGCGGGAAATCAGAAGTCTCTCTCTAGACCTCGAGTACCGTATTGCTCTTGGTCGCCAACCCACGTTCCACTACTGTAGTCATGATCCCCTGAGGGGTTACATCACTCCAATGAAAGTAAATGTGTAAGACACGGAAGGCGAGCAGTCTTGACTTATAAGGCGGAGGGAGGCGTAATGAGTAAACAGCGTGTGAAGTGGTCGTGAAAGTGGATCAGTACAAGGTCATCTTAGAATAACAACAAGAACTACTTTTCCTCAACTGCAACTGGCCAATGTATTAGACTCGGGAGAGAATTCTTTCATTTCTGAATTACAATGAGCTGGCTGCGTGGTGCAGCGGCAAGTTCTCGCGTGTTGTTCCCAAGGTTGTGGGATCGTATCCTGGCGCAGTCAGTTGGCATTTGAGGGTGTGCAAATGTGAGGGAGGCGTGTGAGTAGATTTACTGGCACGTTAACCCTCCGGTGGTAGGGCTCGAAAATGTAACGCCAGTAGTCGCGTGGATTACAATCGTAGGCCAATTTTGAATGGGTATTCTATTGGATAATTTTAGCCTATTTTCATTTTTGAAAAAAAAAAAAAATAGGCTTATGACATCACCTTTAGTCTGTGTGTCCGTGTGTGCGTGTGTGTGTGATGTGATGTGATGTGTGTCCCCTAATAACTTCTAAACGGCTGGAGCGGTTTCAATGAAACTCGGTAAGTTCAAAGCACCATTCCGGGTGACCTCGACCGTGCCATTAAAGTTTTATTGTGTCTCACAAATCCAACATGGCGGCTGTGTGAAATCTCTCACCAGCATTCAGTATCTCCGAAACTATTACCGATATCACCCTGAAATTGTGTACGGTGATAAAGGGCACTACTAGAAGTTCACCTATGAGACTTTCAAAAACCTGGTAACTACAAAACAAACATGGCGGCCAAGCGAAGTTGAGACTTTTAAATAGACTTTTCTCGTGATTTAACCATCCAAACGTAATGAAACTTGGTACAGCAAATGTTTATACACATTGTAATGCACTGGCGTCTAATTTAGTTCAATTGTTTACATAACCTCAAAATGGCGGCTGTGCGAAATATTTCACTGGCATTCCATATCTCCGAAACTATTACAGATATTACCCTGAAATTTTGTACGCTAATAAAGCGCATTGGTACAAGTTTATCCATGTAACTTTCATAAACCTGCAAAGTAAAATACGAACATGGCGGGCAAGCGAATTTGAAACATTTTTATAGACTTTTCATGTGATTTAACTCTATGAGCGCAGTAAATAATTATACATATTGTAATTCACTGGCATCTAATTTAGTCCAATTGTTTACTAACCTCAAGATGGTGGCTGTGCCAAATTTTAAAATTAAGTTTTTATTTCTTGAGTCTTAATCATGCGATCGAAGTGAAAGTTTGAGTAATGAACCTACGCAATAATTTTCCTTTAATGGTACATGACTCTATGGCCTATACATATAACAATCCAAAATGGCGAGCATCGGAAATATTTAGACGGTTCTCAATATCTACGAATCTTTTACAGCAATCAAGCTGAAATTTCTTATGTTCATAGAAGCTATGAACATAAGTTCACCTATAGGACTTTCAGTAACCTGGTGAGCACAAATCAAACATGGCGGCGACGCATTGTATAAATATTTAAATGGACGTTTCTCGCGATTTAACCATCCGAGAGTAGTGAAACTTTGCACGTTATGTGTTTATACAAATGTTAATCCTCTGGCATCTATTTTATTTCAATTGTTTCCATAACCACAAGATGGCAGCTGTGTGAAATTTTAAAATCTCGTTTTTACTTCTTGTGTACTAAACATGCGATTGAAGTTTGAATACCACATGTACACAATAATCTTCATGTAACAGTAAATAAAATCCAACCTGGCGACCATCTGAAATATATAGACGGTTCACAATAACTACGAATCTATCACAACCTTCAAACTTAAATTTTGTATGTTGATAGAGGCAATTAACATGAGTAGGAAAATAGGCAGTATAGTTCTTCACGGAACGACTTGTTTGTTTTTAAATTTTGATTTTTGATTTTATAAGAAGGACGGTGAGTGATAAATGTTTGACGAGAAATACAAAATTGAAAATATACAATACTATCATTAGGTAGTTGGTAGCATGCTGAACTGCTGTGCCAAAGATAGCGGGACGAAGACGTCGGATTTTTAAGAGCGTTAAAATCCTTCGGAGGTGAAGTAAAGCCGGCGGTCCCATGTCATAAATGTATGGCATGTAAAAGATCCTTCCACAGACTAAACTTGTTTGTAGCAAAATTTCTAGGTTAGATTTCGTTGGAACGCTCTATCAAAGTTCCAACGTTCACCACTAGGTGTCAGTGACATCTGGTAGCGAAAGTTGGAACTACTTGAAATTGAACGGAACTTGTAGCTCACCCTATGGGTGTCCGCTCGAAGCAGCTACAGCCTCTGGCGAGCCGAACATGTCCTCGGACACTCCCGGCACTAAAAGCCATACATAAATAAATAACTAATTAGGCCAGTTCTAACTTATGGTGAAAAATCATGGAGTTGAACAAAAGAGGAAGAACACCAGTCGCAGGTTTTCGAAAATGAAGTACAGTATATAGGAAAAAAATTGGACCATCTTTTGACCCCGCACCTCAAAAGATCAAATACATACACTCTCTATCACAGCAAGCACCAATACTCAACATCATTAACTCCAGAAGACTTCAATGGGCTGGTCATTCACTAAGAATGGGAGACGACAGGATGGTCTTACAAATCTTTAAAGAAAAACCAAGAGGAAAATAGCCAGTAGGAAGACCACGAAGTTCCTGGGAAAACGAAATCTCCAAACTTTGTAGACATCTGAATGTGGACAACTGGCAAGAACAGAGTTCAGTGGAGGCATTTTGTGAGATCGGCGCGGGATCTTGGTGTCCCATAGAAGCCTTCTGAGTGAGTGAGTGAGTGAGTATAGACAAATAGGCCTACATGAAATACCAAATATTTTGACACAGCATGAAAAACGTGTTTCATTTGAAATTTTGAAATAAATTTCGTAATATTTCCCGTATTGAGTATACACATGAAATATTTGTGAACAGAAGAGTACTTTTCTACAATTAAGTGCTCTGCGCGGATCTAGTAAACATTGTAAAAAAATCATTGTCACGCTCATGCTGATTGTGCATTCCAATAAAGAGAAATACTAAGCATTCTTACATGAAGAAATCCATTGTTGTAGCTATTCAAACTATGTACCTATCTCATTAGATCTGTTGTTGTGATCAGAATAATTTGTACTAGTGGGCCTGTGCAAGCTTTCGCTACGTGAATGTAGGTTGAGCCATTTGTTGAGAGACTCCTGAGCTAGCAGAACGCCGCGCTCCCTCTAGATGGCTGGTTACGGTGCTTTCATTGTAAATGTACATTTGTTAAGGTATTTATTTAATTGTGAGGCATTTAAAGAGGAAGTGAGTGTGTTTCGCGCACACATTGGGTTATGCGGAACCTGTAGGTACCCCATATATGTAGGATGGTGTTGTACCCGTTCGTCCTGGGGATGCGATGACCCATCTGCTATTACATCGCATTCCTGGATTTCCAGGACAGAGCGGAGTTAAATGAACATGAAGTCAAATAAGGAATGTGTCGGAAATTCAGTTGAAATATCACAAAAGCAGAGGGTAACACGAGATAAAGTATCTCCAGGGTCGTTACGGGCTTAAATTTAATTAAAAAAAAAATACAAATAGAAATCCCTAGCAAACCACATCCTTCCTGGTTAAGCCTTAATTAAGACAAGGAAAGAAATAGGAAAATCACATCATCATCAGATCACAACTAAGATAAAAGAAACAAATTTATTCAACTTTGATAGTCAGACAGAATTATTAAACACACATCCTACCTAAGAGTATGGTCGAATACCAACGTTAAATTGTCATTGTCCAGAAAATATAACCATCTCTATTCTATTCAAAGTGTACTCCATCCACATAAAATATGAAAAATTTCTAAAGTTCACTTGGGTTTCTCAGGATCACCGTAGCACTATGTCTATGCGTCACTGACATTCGTGATACCTGAGACCTAACTTCTCTTTAAGTTAACATCATGAATGTGGATGTAAAAAATAATGAATCTGTCTAAACACATATATTCTAATCACATATTTAAATATCACCTAATTTTATGGCTTGAATGGCATTATTCAAATGCTGAAAAATCTTAGTAAATGCTCCAAAACATCGAATAATTAATTTACACTATATTTACACTGTCATTAATAATGCTTGTTTGTAAATCACAGAAAATCCACTACTCATTGGTTATAATCATCATCATCATCAAAATTAAATATTTCTCACATTAGTTCTCATCTCAAAATTCATTATATTCATGTCAGAATAAATAATTCATTACCATTAAGTCATTTAAATGAATATTATAATCATCAATTCATTATACTCTCTAATTATTCACACACTCTCATTTCATCATCTCATTCAGATTAAATCATCTTAAATCATCCATATAAATTGTTTAATTCATTAATTCAAGTTGCAATTCTTCAAATCATTCAAATCATATCTCTCAATTAAATTTATTTAAATCCATTTAAATTTATTAATCATCAGCTTCTTTAATTAATTATCACCTTCTAATTCAGTTATTCATCAACTATTTAATCATCTATTAATTTATTTAAATCAGCTTATTTATCCAATCTTTAATTCATCCATTTATTTAATTCATTGATTTATTCCAAAATTCAATTTATCAATTTATTTAAATTTTATTCATCTGGTTATTTAGATTTTTATTTCATCGAGTCATTCAGATTTTTATTTCATTAGGTCAGATCATTAATATGCTTAAACTTCAGATTATTATTTCATTAATTATTATTATTATCAGAAAATCTTGTATTATCAACATTATTTATTTGTTTAATTTCCTAACAAATTGTTTAATATGGGTTATAGAACGTTGTCTTACAGTTTTATCACTTCCAAGTTATATCTCGTATTTAATTATCATGCCAAAAAATATTATTGCCTTCACAAAATCACGTTGGATCTCACTATCCAAAACTTCATCATATACTTTCACTTTATCAAATACCATATTTGATTACCATAATTATTCCACGTAACACCATAACTATTCAGCGCACAGCATGAATATCAAAAATTATGCTAGACTGGGTTCGACAACCTCATGTCTGCCTCAAAATACATTAGCAATATTGCAACTTCCACTTGGCAACTTCCACAAAATTCCTATCACAAACTTCACTTAATCACGTTGCATGATCTACAAAAATATATAACTGGCTTCAAATTATTAACGCACACAATCTCCAAGAACTGTAATTAATCTGATCACATCTAGACAACTTCTTAAACACTTAGGAAAAAATGTTACCATAGTAATCGAAATCCAATTCAAGATCTGCTTTCAAATAGAGCATAAATTCTCTTAAAATTCTCAAAATTCACTTCACAGAAAAACACCAATGTGTTATAATCTCTCACATCAAAACTATGTAACACTGATCTGCCTCAAAATAAATCTGACCATAAATGATTCATCTTACAAGATTCAATTACTTGAAATCCTTCTCAAAGGTATCAAACTCAATCACAAAAGAGTATCAAAAGTATCAACTGTATCAGCTGTTAAATGAATGTACTCTCAAAAGAGTATAGCAACAAAATATTGGATTGGCAAACAAGAATTACAAAATGTAACCCTGCTGACATTTATTTTTAATTTATTTAACAAAATTCGACTGATATGTGACTAGTAGTTTCTTGTTTGATCCTCTTACAATCTCAAGTACACTCGGATGATAAAAATGAGTTCCTCAATGGCAAGTCAGGTGTGTACCACCACGCAATCGCCTAAAGCGAAAGGCCTTGCCCCGTAGACTAACATGATAATGCCCTAGACGATGGGTCAGGTGTGTACCACCACGCAATCGTATAAAACGAAAGGCCCCATCTCGTAGACTGATGAGTGAATGCACCAGATTGGAATCAACAAGTCTCTAGTTGTCACATAAAAGCGATATTCATTCACTTGAGTGAATAAAATCTTAATATCTCCAAACAATCCAATTGAAAAAATCCTACTGATGAATAATACACACTCGCTAGTATGCAATGAACTGACGAAGTAATTTAAATAATCCAATTGCAGATCACGAGTTCGAAATACTCGCCACAAAAAAAAATAACTATCCAAGAAAAACTATCCGTACTGAAAAATGTCAAAAAGACCAAACATCTGCTTAATAAAGTCAACCAATGGTGAGAACTTCGTATAATGGTGCCTGCCATATCATATGGTAACGCCATATTCTAGCAAAAATGGAGCAAATAATGTCTAAGCCATGTCAAAATAATCGTAGAACTCCTACTAGAAATATATACAAGTATGCCCAGTGTTCATGAAAAAAATCATATCAGGAAAGTCATAACTCTTACAATACCTTCTCATATCAGCTGTTAATATATTTCCAAGATCGTCGATTATCCTCGTGAGTGCAACAAATTTCTCGAAAGATCGACGGAAACATCGTATCACCCACTAAAATAACGATCGCCTTCATATCCCAAGTGAATCTGCTGTTGGACATCCTCTTCTTCAGGAACCGAATCCATCGCTCTGTGGTGCCATCACGTCTCCGTATTCGCCTATTCCGACATGATGAACTGCATATTATCCATCACGGATACTGTCCAAATTCTTCCGTAAAAGTTCATAAATGTAGAGTACCCCATACTCTTCTATTATGTTACGCCACTGTCCCATACAATGTTCGGTTTGCATATGATAAAAGTTAATCTCCACAGCGGCTAAATTTCACTTGCAGAAAAATAAATGATTTATAAAAGTGTATAAATTTCTTAAACACCCTGTAGCTGTGTTCGTAACTGATATTTCAGAATAGTTCATGAAAAACAACTATAATGATGCACGTGCCAATGTTCCTTAAGTGCATATACTCGTAACAGTTCATTTGTCTAAAAGCATTAATGTTGGCTTGACCCCATGGTCGCTTTAAATATTCCGGTATGAAATGCATTGTTTAATAAGCCGTAATATCATTGGAATATATCTAAGTCCATTTGAAAGTTCACAATAGCAGTATATGATTACTATCTGCTTGGACAATTCGACTGTTGAATACAAGTCCAAACTTATAAAGTTGTAACAAAATGTCGAAATACAGTTCAGCTTCCTGCATGTCGCCTGCTTACAAAGTGTCGGAACCAGCACGCCCTGCTCTATCTCACTTTTTTTTTAATCGTATGATGTTACCACAACACAATCACCTACATAAATACAGATTCATATAACACAGCAATAATACTAACAAATTATATAAATTATAAAGCAGATAAAAAAAATTATTATAAATCAACGTCCAACTCGTTGATCCATTTGACAGCCTCAGTTGTAGCAGAATGCAGGTCCTCCAGACTTCCTGGAAAAACTCGGAGAGGACATTCCAGTACTAAGTGCTCCATTGTCTGTGGAATGTCAGCGCAATCGCAATTCGGTGAGTCTTTCCAACCCCATTTGTGGAGAACAGAAGCAAATCTTCCCAAGCCACATCTAATACGATTGAGCCTAGTCCAGGTATGTCTGGGCAGATTGAAGCCAGCAAGTTTTATGTGAGGATCCTCAACGTTCACGATGCCTGGTGGCGTAGATGTTGTCCACTCAACCCGCCAATTTTCATTAGGTTTAAAATTTCTGCTTGTTAAATCCAAGGCAGTTTTCCATGCAGGTTTACGGGATTTCAATCTAGATGGGCCAAGATGTTTCATGTCTTCATGTATTGGGAGGGCCTTGTTATTTTGCACTCTCGACCAAAGATGAACCAGATTTTTCTGCCTTCTGATATGAGGAGGTGCGATATTACTCAGCACTGGTAACCACTGGACTGGAGTAGGAAGTAGTGTTCCAGATACAATACGCATGCTCTGTCGGAGCTGAACATCCACCCGTTGAGTGTGGCAGCTATTAAGCCATACCCCAGAGCAAAACTCGGCTGAAGAATAGATTAGCGCAAGAGCAGTTGTTCTCAGAGTGTTGGCATCCGCTCCCCATGATGTTCCAGCCAGGCGCTGAAGGAGGTTATTGCGGCTCTTCAATTTCGCAGCAGATTTACACAGATGGGTTTTGTAGGTCAGAGATCTATCCAAAGTCATTCCCAGATATTTAGGGGTGCTATTATACTGTAATTCTTTATCTCTAAAATTGACTCTAGGATGGTAATTTGCATGCCTGTTGTCCAGATGGAAAGCAGTTATCTCACTTTTCTGAGGATTTGGTTGTAAGTGCCATTTTTTGAAAAAGTCATCCAGGACTTTGAGGTCTTGGGTGAGAACGGCCTCAGCTTCTGCGAAATTAGCATGTTGAACAGTGAGGTTGATATCGTCCGCATACATGAACTTGCGGGCTACTGTTTTCGGAAGATCATGGGTGTACAGATTAAAAAGAATGGGTGAGAGAACAGAACCTTGCGGCAGGCCATTATTCAGTTTACGGAATCGGCTTTTGTTCTGCTCAGAGTAGACTTGGAACAATCTGTTACTTAGCATGTTGTCTAACAAGTTCATAATCTTTAAACAAGGAACAGCCTTGATCAATTTCAATAGCAATCCCTCCTTCCAAACAGTATCATATGCTAGAATGATCGACGCTTAAAACTTGCCTCGTCATATCGCTTCGCTGTGCTGTCCTGTGCTACGAATGCGGCTTGAAATAATGTTCTCAATCTTGTTACAATGCTGCTTATCACTTTAACATTTGAAAAGCATTGCTGTTTGCGTAACTGTAACCATGATGTTAGAAATACTCCTGTCCGAACACCGGCTCTCCTTTCGCTTTCACGGCCTGTATAGCTTGCCTCGCTAACCATTCTTCGCACTGCCTACCGTGCTTCTCTTGTCTTGACTGACTGACCTACTTTCGCTCTCCCAGCGTATGCTGCTATCAGCCCCGCTTGCTGAACTAATACTGTCGTTTTCACCGCGCACCAAGTGCTGTACACAACTCTGCTTGCCGGAATACTACTGCTGTTTTCTCCGCGCACCATGTGCTGTACTCGACTCTGCTGTCTGAACTAATACTGCTGTCCTCAGACTGCGTGATTATGAGCTCCTACTCGGTGCTGTCACGTGACGTTCCCCTACCTTCTGCGGTCATACGTCACAAGTATAATCTCGACCACCATCATCTCGGCTATTAAGTTATACAATAACTTAAGGAATTATCTGCCTTTCATCAAGTTATCACCATAAAGATTGCTTGATATTTCTTCTCTTCTGAGATGATATAATATTATGTTCCACATAGATCTTAATAATACTTCAATATTCCTCCCATAATTCCATCTGCTTGACTGGTAGTGCCACCTTCATCCTTGGCCTCCTACGTCATTTCCTAACATTCTTCTCGACTCGATCTGAGCGCTATCTCTTCTACTTTTCCCATAAATTTCAAATACAGCTCGATGTTAACTGGCGTAGCCGATAGCCTCAACTAGGTATCGGGTACAGTGTTAATAGGACCTTATTTTCGGTACAAAACTGGAATGGGACCTTAGCAGAATAATATAGGGAGGGATAAAGAAGAAACTCTTATAACTTTATGTTTTACGTTCAGACTGGTGTAAATTCTGAAAAGCAATATTACAATATTATAGAGTATTGTCACACCTCCCCACTAGATGTCAATGCATTATGTGTATAAACATTTGCTGTACCGAGTTTCACTGCGCTCGGATAGTCATATCGCGAGGAACGTCTCACACACACGGACAAAACGTGATCTCATAAGCCTATTTTAGCCTATTTTCATTTATGAAATAATAGGCTTATGAGATCACCTTTTGTCCGCGCGTTTGTGTGCATGTGTGTGTGTGAAATTTTGTATGTTGCTAGAGGCAATTAACATAAGTGAGGTGCATGAAATTAGGCTATTTAGTTCTTTACAAAACTACTTGTTTTCATAAATGGAAATAGACTAAAAATGTACAGCATTTCACATCACGAATAACGATCGCGGTAAGGCAAAATGGCGCAAAATTAGACGAGAGTATATTACAGTCAGGCCTGTATTTAGGGCTCCTGACGCTCTTAGGCAAAACATAAAAATAAAAAATCTTAGCTACCCCGGACTTTGTTAAAGTTTCCCTTACATATGGGGCCGTTTCTTCATCTCAGTATTGAACTATGAGTGGCAAACACTATAAATATGCGTTTACTAAAATTACAAATAGAAGAAGACATAATGCAACGAATTTACAGTACATTAGATTTAAACAGATATCCTACACAACCAATGGCCAAAACACCAATTATTTGCCTGGTCATTTGCAAACATGTTGAGGATTTCTTCATTAGTACAATTTCACTTTGAAGTCAGATTCAACTGCAAGAACACCAAGATGACTAAGAAGGTACTTTTTTATGTCCTTAAATAATCAACATTGGAAATGTGCGACAATGAATATTCCCTTGTGTGTGTGTGACGTTTAATGCCCAAGCGGTTTGGTACAGTTTTCCAGAAAGTTTTCCGCCCCTAACACCTGCCCAGTTTGTCCCCTCGTAATTACGGGCCTGAATAAAGTAAATGATCCAATATTGTAAGCATGACCATAAGGGACCACAGTTTTTCTAGTCAGCAAAGTAAACCTTGTTTTAGAAGTTGAGTTCCGCTAACGGTGGTGTAATGTCTAGAAATATTTCCAGAACCTGCTTTCATATCATCCCTGCCGAAGTGAGGTGGCAGAAGTAATAGCCACTCATGATAGTGTTGGGGAAACATGCGGTATTTAATACTTGTCATAGCCATATTGAAAATTAGAGCTATGTTTCCATTGGTGGTCTAGTGCATGATGACATTAAAACCATATATTTTAGAATGTAAATACATATTATATCAGCAACATTAAGGAACATTTCTGTTGTAACAGTTGTCAGGTGAATAACATCAGCAACTTCAATTTATGAAATAAACTGGTGTGACAATGAACAATCGGATATCAACATTCTCAGAACCCCCCCTCCCTTGCCCCCTCACTGCGAGTGCCCATGGTTACAGTATTTTCTTTTAAAGATTTATAACAAATCCTCTCCCGGCTCTGCTGAAGGTATGCGATATTCAATACAGTGCAGCCACTGCCCTCAGATCCAATATTGACTGGCGTTCATTGGGGCCGGAGCTCGTGCATATACGAACTATATTTAATTTGCACATAGTTGGCACATTCTTCTCTAATATGGATACTCCCATTCCTTTTCTGTGAAGTTCATATATTGAAATGCTTTGTTTTACATCACACTGTTCCTGAAAACCACAATTTGGAAATAGACCGCCATTTCCTCACGGATTATTATTATTATTATTATTAACATCGTGTTGGAAGCCATTTTCCAGTGATGCCTTAGTAATCGAAATTTAATATTTTTCAGTCGGTCGACACGACTGTACCCAATTGTAATGGGTTCCCTAATCCTGAAAAAAAGTGAGATTATTATTATTTTTATTATGAAGCCTGTTTACCATCTCTTGAAAAATGTAGTACATTTGCATTTGATTACTGGCACAGGCTAGAGTGAAATGTGGCTTTCCACCGATGTCTCAGTCTCACTCATGGCTGTGATTATATGGAAGCTACTGAGGTATGAGTGACACTGAGTAATGACGCAGGGCACAACGTGCCTGTGGATGTTGTGAAAGGTACTACTCATAGGGTCAGCGCTGGTGTTCTGACTCAGTGAGGAAAGCAGTGACAAACTACCTCACTCCTCATCTTGCCTAGTACGCCTGGTATATTCTTGGAATATTTACTTTTAAACGAATTTCGCAACCATAGTGGGTTTTCTTTAATTTTTCCGTCTTTCTTATCTTTTATTTCGTGAAAACCACCAACAGAGATTTCTTTGCGATTTTGCTCTCCTGTTGTGCCTTTGTTTATGTTTTTTCTCAGTATGTTACAGGAAACGAGATGCCGCCCCCCTCCATGTTTAGCAGGAGCGTCAAGCTTCGCCTTACTGCGTGATCATACGGCAGCTTGCTGAACTCACTAGTCCTTGGTGGCGCGCGTGTACTCGCTGTTAACAGCTACCCTAAAATGTTCAATGGTTCTACCCACCTACAGATGAAAGCCTACACGCTTTGCATTATTTGGTCTCCAGCAAGAAATAAATTTGTGTATTTGAACTGCTTTTATTGTGTACCAGTTGGCACGTGTTACGTCATCCTTCCTCTTCTGCCCCTACTCCTCCGCTCGGCTCACAAAATTGGAAGCTCGCTAGCTCCGTTATTCTTCTTGTGAACTGCAAACAGACTCGCTCAGTCTCACTGCTGGAGACAACTGCCACGTCCGCCATTTTGTGGCCGTCATGTAGTGACAACTACACCAACCAGCCGCCACCAACACATCATGGAAAGATAAGTTACAAATACTATTTAATCTACCTTAAAGCTATTTTAGTACTCCCTAGCATTCAACCATTGAACTTTTACTTGCCGGCTAGATACTATTTAGTAATAGCAAAGCATCATTTTATTATTATCAATTTCCTCCGAGGGAGTTCATTCCAACTGAGAAATTGTAACTTGTGTCAGGGCAAAACGTGGGAATTTTCATCTTCACTTGTCAAAGCTCAGCAATTCTTCAAGTTTTGTGCCGTGTCTTGTGTGGGGGTTTCGCCTAGGACACCAAGCTGGCTCATCAGTGGACTCTTGGTGTCCCCACCAGGACCCCCACAGGAATTGCTGAGTTTTAATTCACTGGCCGTGAAAGCCAATATACGGTACCATCTTTTCACTTGTCAAATTCAAATTGAACATCATGGGAATTTTCATCAAATTTGTCAAATGCCAATAACTGGGACCTCCACGGGATTAACACCAAACTCCAAAAAATTCAGGAAACTTCGTCTAGAAAGTTCTTCTCGTATATTCGTCAAACTCAAAGTCTGTAACTGATATACAGTGAAATTAATTCTGCTTTATTACAAACAGTTTGAAGGGTCTTGTTCGCATTTGCGAAGGCTACAAAGTCCTTAAATATTAATTTCACTTTTCTTTTTCTCGTATTTTTTCGAGAGAAAAAGCCAACATAGAAGACGTCATTCTTTTCTCTAAACCTATAAATGTGACATGTGCTCCACGTGTTTTTCGTAATTTTATCTTAATTCATATATGCTTTTCTCTTAAATTATTTATTATAACACTTACTTGTTATGTACTCAGAAATACATGGTTGTAAGATACTCTTTTCAGTACTGTTACAGTGATATTCACATTACCGTTCGCTGCACAAGATTTGATTCAAGTGACAGCTATTATTTTCTCTTCTTCGCTCTCATTGGTCAACTGCCTTGCTGACCAATCGCAGTGCTCCTTTCATCGAGAGTTCTGGAACAAGTCGACTTTCCGCTATATAACCAGCTGTGTTACTTCTTCGGCACGGATTCTGACTTCAGTCAACTTGTCAGCCAGCTGTCGCCATATCTCAGCCCTGGAGGCTTTGAGACTTGGTCGAAATTCTCAACATGAAGATACTTCGAGAATAGCTAAAATGCTTTGAAAGTACTCAGAGCAATGTAGGTCTTGCACCTATTCTACACAATTCAAGTTCCTTTTATGGATCTGTAAAACTTTCAAAGTTCATCGTCTTCTAGTCAACGACCGTTGTTATTTCTGCAAATGGCGACAGTCCAAGCTGGTTGTCTTTTACTTCAATTATCTAACCTCCTGGCGAGGTATACAGTGTAAAAAAAGACCATCTGGCCTATGAATTTCTCTACTGGTTCTTCGGCTATGGTTAAATCAACCATCAGAACTTCTCTTCAGGAAATGGATAAGTAACATGTGTCATTAACTTTCTCCGCCATCACTTAAAATTAAAACTAACTTACAAACTTTTCTACAGGGCTCTGTATTCTGTATTTGTGTAATGCACACAAAATTGTTGCTAAACCTAACCTTAAATTTTCACTGGCAGAAGCCAAGTGATATGCTAAATGCTAACTGAGAATTATTTAAATTGTTACTGTTGCCGTTGTAATTATTCACATATTTATTGGATTATCCCTTTGTTGAAAACTGTTTACTTTATTGAATAAATGTAAACTGTTCAAGCAACTTGTTCTCTTTTCACATTTGCTTTGTTTACCCTTGATGCTGAAACCTGATTTTTGTAATGCTCAACTTAACCTTAACTCAAACCATCTTTTTGAGTTATCTCCGATACGGGAGGTCTTAAATCGACCGATCCTTACCAGGTCTATTCTGCTAATGCCCAAATTTTCAACCTCCAGCAATTTCTTCAATGTTGAAACCTGAAACTACTCTTAAACTATGCAAATCTTCAACTCAGAAATATATCAACCCCCTAAACAGTGACATTTATCAAACAGAAAATATTTATATAAACTTGGAAGTGCGTCGTGCTTGAAAACAGTTTGGTTCACAAAAACCGGTTACCGAGTTGCGAGAACATACATGCATGGACAGATAGTGAAAAGATCCTATTCTTCCTTCCCCCATTTCACCACACTAACAATCAACTAGGTAAGTTAAGCAATCTCTGGTTTATTATTTTTAATTCTGAGGTTCTGTCCATGGACGTCCTCCGTAATTTGAATGTATAACTTTCGTATTTCTGTAAAAATTCAGTGTCATTGCCCACAACCTCTCTTTGTCCAACTGGCATAATGGAACTTTCTCGAAGCTAAAGAGTTTCAAAATTGTTGTAACGTTTGTAACGGTTGCAAGCTCTTAATATTCTCTTACCCTAACGGCATTACCCTAATGGGTTTTCCATTTTTAATGGTAGCTCAAATGTTGACAGTAATTACTGTTGATCCCAAGTTGTTAGGATACACTTAGATTTTCTATTGTAACTTTATCCTTCTTTAATCGTGTCTATTGAGGCACCCTAAAATGTAAGATACTCGCTTGTTGGATTTAGGTTTTGTAACAAATTACAAGTTTTTTTTATACGTAGCTATTTGAGTTTATCCTTGGTCTGAGACCAATAATTAGGCAGCAATTGCCCTATTTTGTATATTAACCTCACAGCAATTGAATTGCTTTATCTCTTATGCGTGGTAGAGTTTATATATTTTTAGCCACGGCCGCCCTGTTTGAATCTTGTAACATTTGTAATCACTCAAGTTTAAAAATATATGCCCAATTGGGGCAGATGACCTCGTAGTTCCGCCCCCTTAAAACAACAATAACTAACTAACTATGCCCAATTATCGTTGAAACTAATCATTTTTCTTCCAAATGCTTTGAGCTTAATCATATTTATAAATAATGTATATTACGTAAATATGTGTGTTTAATTTGTTCATTGAATGACGGCAGCTATGTTGCTCAAACGGTGAGCATACGTCAACTGTTATCTGGGTGGAGACATGGCGACACATTCACGCCACGTTAGTGTTGCCATCATGTAAGGTATAAAATATACCACCACATGAGGTCTTGTATGGTCTTGCGTGACAAAACCCATTGGTCTAGAAAATGATTAATGCGTGACTACTTCCACTATGCGTGACAAAATCCAGGGGTGCATATATGGCTAACGTGGCCCGCAGTCTAAAACCCATTGGATTGGACAAAACGAAGGTTAGAATGGTCGGGTTGACGTGTGGCCTTGACCGTAGGAACTTACGGGGCACTGTTGACGACACGTTAGGCTCTAGCCATTGTCAAAAAAAAACATTGATCTGGACGAGTTGGGCTGAAACCATTGCCCAAACCCATTGGATTGTCAAAAACATTGATCCGGATGAGATAGGTTAAAACCATCGCCCATTGGATTGGACAAAACGAAGGTTATAATGGTCGGGTTGAGGTGCAGCCTTGGGTGCGGGAAGCTAGCGAGGCACTATTGACGACACGATAGGCCGTAACCATTGTCAAAAGGAACATTGGATTGGGTGTGTTAGGCTGTAACCACTGTCAAAAACACCGTTCCCTTCTTTTGAACTCCTAACAAATCGCTACCTAGACCGCCTTAGGTGCAAATAGTACCGTATAGGAGGGGTTTCATTGGGGTTGGCAATACTGTACTTGTGCATAATTCACGCGGATAATGGCCGACACAGCTGGAATTTTACTAAACACAGTAAGTTGTTACATAAATTGGAGATGGTGGGAGGTTTATAGACAGCGGAGGAGTGAACTACATCCTTTCCATATGTATTTTGAATCATTACAGAAGGTATTTATGGCTAAGAACAGTAGTTTAGTAAATTTTTCCGTGGGTTTATTTCTCCTCAACTGCTGCCATCGTTTTAATAGTTTATTGTCATTTAATCTCGATAAATGACAGAAAAAGGCAATTCTCCTGTTTCTCATCGTGCCTATTATAGAATCACTTACCAGGTAGACTATTATTATTATTATTATTTATTCAATTCACCATTACAAACATGGGTTACTCTAAAGCACGGGTTAAACCAAGTGCTTTACAACAATACATAAAAACTATAATACAGACTATAATACATATCATGTATATACAAAATATAAGAGTTCATTATCACTCATTCACTAGCAAGGAAGGATCGCACAATATTGCATGTGGACAATAGGACCGAATGCTGCATACTCTTGTAAATGGTCGGCGGAAGATCCAATTCCTTCAGACTCTTGTGGAGTGTCTGAGGTATGAGGCCGTTGACTGACAAGATTACAGGCACTATCCAGACGCAGTTCATCTTCCATGTCCTCTTGATTTCCTCTGCAAGCTGTCTATATTTTGTGATTTTTTCATCGTGTTTACGTTCGATGTTGGTGTCATTGGGGACTGCTATGTCTATTATAAATGTAGTGCCATCAACCTTATTTACTACTATGATGTCTGGTCGATTGTGATCTATTGTTTTATCTGTCACAATACCAGTGTCCCAATATATTTTACACAATTCATTTTCGAGGAGGGATGGTGGAAGCTACTTGTAGTAAGGGATATACTCCTCAGTTAATTTATATTTCTGTGCGAGTGCTTGATGAATGATGCCTGCAACCTGATTGTGCCGTTTTGTATATTCAACTGATGCTAGTATTGGGCAACCTGCAGTGACATGGTCAATGGTCTCGAGATGAATGGCGCATCGCCTGCATTTGTCTGAAATTACACTGGTATGTATTTCTTGTAATGTTTTTGTAGCAAAGACTTGATCTTGGATGGCAATTGCGAATCCCTCTGTTTCTCCAAACAGTCGACCTCTTTGTAACCACATACACGATGCGCTTTTATCAATACTCTGTTGGGATAGGTTGCTGTAGTATTTTCCATGGAGGGTCTTTTCTCCCCATGCCTTTTCTTTTTCATGTAAGTGTAGTGGCTGGCTGATATGATCATCAGAGGATGTACGAAGGTTCAATACAGTGTGTTTATCAGCAAGTACAATGGCTTTATGGAGAATGCTGTTTTCCTTTCTTTGATAGAAATACCTTCTAAGGGTTTTAATTTGGTTCTGGAGCAAAATTTGTAAATCCAGTACTCCTCGACCTCCCATCTTTCGTGGAAGAGTGACCCTTTCTTTATAGGCGTTTGGATGATGTAAACGGTAAGTAGTGAGAAGGGTCCTTGTTTTTCTCTGCAGGCTTTCCATTTCTGTTGCTGACCATTTCAGAATCCCAAATGATTATACTAGGGTTGGTATAGCGTATGTGTTGATAGCTTTAATTTTGTTCTTTGCACATAGATTGGTTCGCAGCACTTGATGTAGTCTTGTGGTATATTTTCCAATGAGTTCATCTTTGATACTTTTATGATCCAAAGTTGTATTTTGAGCAAATCCCAGATATTTGTAGGTTTCTATTTCAGTCATTCCTTCAATTAGAGATCCTTTGCGTAGCTCATGTGGTTTAGAAGTTGCATATTTACCTCTTCAATTGCCAGACGCTTGCATTTCTTCACTCTATATCTATTATATTTAGCATGGCATTCATTTGAGTCTCACTGTGTGCATATACTTTGAGGTCATCCATATAAAGGAGATGGGATATTCTGTATTTCCTGTTGTAGTATTTGATGTCAAATCCGAAACCGGTGGATTTTAGAATTTTAGAGAGAGGATTGATGGCTAAGCAAAACCATAATGGGCTTAGCGAGTCTCCTTGATAGATACCACTCTCAATTTTTATTGTGTCAGATGTGACATATTCATTGTCTGTCTTAGTATACAGTACTGTTTTCCAATTATCCATCGTAACCTCCAGGAAGTGAATTACAGCAGGGTTAATCTTATACATATGGAGGATTTCTTCAGCCATGAATGCGGGACTGAATCAAATGCTTTCTGGTAATCTATGTATGCCGTATATAGATTCCTTTGATTATGTATCGCCTGTTGTGTTATCACAGAATCAATAACTATCTGTTCTTTGCATCCTTGGGACAGCTTCTTGCATCCTTTCTGTTCCTCAGCCAAAATGTTATGTTTGTCGAGATACTTGTATATTTCGTCCGCAATTATGGACGTAAATAGTTTGTAAAGTGTTTGAAGACAGGTGATAGGTCTGTAGTTTGATGGGTCTTTAGTATTTCCACTTTCTTTTGAGATTAGATATGTAATTCCAGCAGTAAGGAAATCAGGACATTCCTCAGGATGATGGATGAGGTAAGTAAATTGCTGGGCAATCTTCTGGCGCACGCACGTGAAATGTTTGTACCAATAATTGTGAATTTTATCTGTGCCCGGCGCTTTCCAATTCTGAGTTCTCCTTATAGCATCATACACATGCCGTTCTTCAATGGTATCAAAATCCATTTCTTCATATACATTATTGCTATTTCGTTCTTCGTTGATCCAATTTGCATTTTCATTGTGCGGTGACTTCGCAGCCCATACACTTCTCCAAAAATCTTCCGTTTTTTGCGTGCTAGGAGGTTCTGCTTTTGTCATGGATTGTTTGTTTCGTTTGATCATTCTGTAGAACTGACCTTCATTGTTGGAGAAAAGTTTGTTTTGTGTTTTCCTCGCTCGTGATTCCTTATTATTATTATTATTATTATTATTATTATTGCATCGTTATGCCCGACTCAGGAGCACGGTTGAACCTGTTCAGCTGATGTGTTGGCCTTCTTTTCCTTCCAAAATCTCTTCATCCTCTCGCTGAGCGCCTTTCTTCGGTCTTCTGTCCAAGTTATGGTGGCCCTGGTGTTGGGTTTGTCTTCAAATTGGTGATTGTCGATTAGGGTTCTGAATTTTCATCTGTCCTGTATAATATTGTCTGAAATGTTGATTTCCTGGAGATCTGTTTCAATTTCACGTAGCCAGCTGTTCTTGGTTTTTAGTGAAAGGGCCAAGTTGAGAATTCTTTTAGTCAATCTGCCATTGTTCATTCTGATAATGTGCCCGTAAAATTTCAATCGACTTTTCCGAAAAGTATGAGACATTTTTTCACATTGGCGATATATTTCCTGGGATGACTTTTTCCTCCAGATTCCCTCTATAAAAACTGGGCCAAAAATTTTTCGTAAAATTTTCCTATCTTGTTTTTCAATCTCTTTGGTTAAAGATTTGCCACCAATGATTAAGGTTTCTGATGCATATAACGCCTCCGGTTTGATTACTGTATTATAATGTCTAAGTTTTGCTTTCCGAGATATTGATTTTTTGTTATACCTATTCCAAGTGATTCTGTAAGCTTTCTGTAATTTGGAAATTCTCTCTTTATTTGCTTCACAGTTTAAACCAGAGGGCTGAATAATTTCTCCCAGATATTTGAATTCGTTCACTTATTATTATAATAATAATAATTATTATTATTATTATTATTATTATTATTATTATTATTATTATTATTATTATTATTATTATTATTATTATTATTATTATTATTATTATTATGCACTTTGTACGAATGAACTGTTACATGGAGCAGAAACATGGACGTTTAACAGACCGCAAGCCAACAAATTATTAGTAACAGAGATGGATTATTATTGGAGGAGGGCGGCAAGAAAATCAAGATTGGATAAAATTAGAAATACGAGAATCAGAGAAATTATGCAGGTAAAAGAAATGTACTAGAAGTGGTTGAAGAAAGAAGATTACGATGGTTTGGATATGTGAAAAGGATGCAGAATATAAGAATTCTAAATTTAATATTGCATTGGCAAGATGAAGACAAACGGAAACGGGGTTAACCAAGAGAACAATGGATGGATGGTGTAAAGAGAAGCATGACTACCAGAGGCTTAACGGAGGAAGATGCTGAAGACCGAAATTTGTGGAGGAGTAGAATATTTTTGGGTTGAAGGAAAACTACTGTATTGTAGAAAATTCCTAATAAAGAAGATTATTATTATTATTATTATTATTATTATTATTATTATTATTATTATTATTATTATTATTATTAGGCAGCGTAATATATCCAAAGATGTGAAGAATGGCATAGTGGAACTAGAAGAGGCCATTGATTCTATAGCCTATTGTGATCGTTCTTCACATGCGGCACAAGACGAAGCTCACGAAGAACATGACCCCCAATTCTAACAGCCGGAACGAAGTTACTTCGGGTACTGTAGCTGCTCAGGAGGGGGATAAGAAGAATGAGACAGAGTCGTCAGAAATATGGACTCCTGTTACACCGAGGAGAGACAGAAAATTGGTAAAGGTTAGAGAAAATGCTGAGAATATGCAGGAGGATTTTGCTGATAAAGTTGACATATCTACCCACCAAGCAACCCCAAACAGACCGAAGAGACCTAGTAGGCCAAGGCGAGCAGCCTTACTGATCAGACCAGCTGAAGGTAAATCATATGCCGATATTCTGAAGGAGATTCGCCAAAAAGCAAACCCTAATGATACAGGAACTGAAGTCCGGTCCATTCGACAAACTAAAGCGGGAGACGTCCTTGTCGAGTTGGGAGCAAGTTCCAGGGATAAAACAGCTTTTGGTAATTCTCTGCCAAATGTTCTGGGGTCCAATGCTACAGTTCGTAGGCTTGAAGCGAAGGCAACTGTTGAAATCAGAGACCTTGATGCTCTAACTACTTCCGAAGAGGTTATGGAAGCTATCCAGAGAACTATCCCAGAATCTCTCCAGATACTAAGGTACTGGTGACGAGGACGAATATGAGGGAAGTGAAGATGGCTGTTGTCACATTAACAACTAGTGATGCAGATGTGCTCTTGAGGCAAGATCATATCACCATAGGATGGGTCAATTGCAGGATTAGACAGAGGATTATGGTATCTCGTTGTTATAGATGTCTGGACTATGGACATGTTGCTAGCAACTGCAAAGGCACTGATAGAAGTAAACTTTGCTACAATTGCGGCGGGACAGGTCACAAAGCTAGAGGATGTACGTCCTCAAAGAAATGTGTTCTTTGTGAAGAACGAGGTTTTATCAAAGATTTAGCACATGCTATGGGACCTGGCCAGTGTAAGGTCTTCAGAGAAGCTTTGGACAAAGAAAAGGCACCGAGGTTCAAATGATTCGTATACTTCAAGCCAATCTGCATAGAAGTAAGACAGACAATAATCTGCTATATCAGCTAGTCACAGAGAAGCAAAGCGATCTCTTGTTAATCAGCGAACAGAATAAAGATAAAGAGTCATCTCTTTGGTTCAGTGACACACTTGGCACTTCTGCAATCTGGGTGTTGGATTCTAGAAAAGTTATTATAAAGGATCATGGAAGTTCTGATGGTTATGTTTGGATGAAGACCAGAAGGGTCACCTCTTTTAGTGTTTACCTAACTCCTAATGAGGCAATTGAGCACTTCCGCCGCAAAGTAAATTGTTTGGAAGATGCAATTCTAAACGCCACAGATAGTGTCATAGTGGCTGGAGACTTTAACGCCAAAGCAGTGGAATGGGATATGCCAACTACAGATTCCCGGGGTAAGTACATTCTAGAGATGGCATCCAGGATAGGCCTTCTAATATTAAATATTGGTACAGTTCCAACTCTCCGACGTCCAGGATGTGAAGGAACAATTCCGGATGTCTCCATGGCATCAGAAGTAATTGTACCATTCATTAAGAGATGGAAAGTGTTGGAAGATTATTGTGCTTGCGATCATCAATTCATCGCCTTTGACTTTGAATCAAATGTTCAGGGACGGGAAGTACCTCCCCATAAATATCAACGGTGGAATGTTAATATGATTTGCATGGAAAAGTTCAAAGATATAATTGGGAAGGGTTCAAAACAGATTCGAAGTGCTGAAGCACGGAGAGAGTTTGAGGTTGAGGATCTGGTTTCTGCAACCATGAAAATTATTTCGTCAGCTTGTGATGTTTCGATGCCCTCCTCAGTACCACGTCACCGAAAGAGCCCTGTATACTGGTGGACCAGAGAGATAGCAGAATTAAGGAAGAACTGCCTCAGGCTTCGCCGTCTTGCCCAGAGAGCAAGAAATCGGGAAGAAGCTAATGAAAAATCAGCGGAGCATAAAGCAGCAAAGAAGCTACTTCGGAAAGCCATAACTACGAGCAAGGTTCAGAGTTGGAGAAAGCTTCAGGAAGATATCGACACTGATCCATGGGGTTTGGGTTACAAAATTGTAACACAGAAACTTGGAAGTCACAGAACATCGTGCATCATGGAGGATGATATTATGAACACCATTGTTCAAACCCTTTTTCCAACTCATCCCACAAGACCCGAGAGGAATTTTGAAAGTGATCCAGATTTCCCACTGTTTACTGAAGATGAACTTCGGGTTGCAACGTATTCTTTACGGAACAACAAGGCTCCGGGGCCGGATGGGATTCCTAATGAGGTTCTGAAAATAATAGTTGATCAAGATATGTTGTTGTTATTGTTGAGAATGTTCAATGTGGGCTTGAAAGCAGGAATCTTTAGCTTTCGCTGGAAGATCTGTCGCTTAGTGCTCATTAGTAAGGGCATGGGTGACCCTGAGTTACCATCATCGTACCGCCCACTTAGCATGCTTGACACAACAGGCAAACTATTTGAGAAACTCATAAGACGGAGATTGCTTGAAGCAATAATCGCAGCCGGCGATTTATCACCTAGATAATTTGGATTCAGGGTAGGCCGGCCGACACTGGATGCAGTGCAAGAAGTCGCCGATAAAGTACGAAGAGCGGAGAGTTATAATCATTACTCTCGCCGGGTGATTCTCTTTGTTACACTGGATGTTAAAAACGCTTCCAACTCTGTCAAATGGGCATATATCATGGATGCTCTAGAATTTTCATTCCATGTTCCAAGGTATCTCCTTCGGATCTTAGACTCTTACTTGAAGGATCGTGCTCTGCTCTACGATACTACAGAAGGGATCCGCAGAGTACAAGTCACGGATGGGGCTGCCCAGGGATCGATTATAGGACCTGATCTCTGGAATGTTACATACGACAGCTTGTTGAGGCTTGAAATGCCTGAAGAAACAATTCTAGTAGGATATGCAGATGATGTTGCCGCTCTTGTAGCAGGAAGAAGTGTCGAGCAGGCACAGTTGCGACTCAATATGGTAATGCGCAAAATCAATAGATGGATGGAGGAACATGGTCTGTCTCAAGCACTTAGTAAGACGGAAATTGTCATCCTAACAAAGAAGAGAATTCAGACAATACTTCCAATACAGGTAGGACAAATTCAAGTAGAGACGCAGCCAGCAGCAAAATACCTGGGCATCATGATCGACAGTAAAATGAATTTTGGAGAACAGATTAGACGGACTGCAGATAAGGCAGCCAGAGGAGTAATGTCCCTCAGTCGGCTCATGGCCAATGTTGGTGGGCCAAAATCTAGTAAGAGAAGACTATTGATGACAGCCATCCATTCAGTTCTGCTGTATTGCGCCCGTTGACGCATGTTTGCTCAGATAACAGAGACTAAAACTTACGCTGGAATGTAACTGAACATACCCTGCGAGCGACGGGAAGAAGCTGATGTAATATCGCTTAGGATCATAGTTTTACATATTTTGGGCATTCCAAAAATCAACTATAATTATAACCAAGTAATTCTGCATATTTTAAGTACAGCATACTTCGTAAATCAATGAAACTATCAATTTACGCGGCCAGCTCATATACTGAGAGCACGCCATATTTGGTAACACCAGTTCCTATTTGTCTTTGGATGAGATAACATGTGCATGTTGGAGCACAAGTGAAAGCACGTTTGTGATGGGAAACCATGTGGAACGAAAATTCAGTGGATATTTTTCTTATGGATAGCCATCATGGCATTGTTTAATAGTTTAAAGATTGAAGACATTCATCACTACATAAACTGTGAAATATTTTCATTATCAAGGTGAAATGATGGACTTGTGTGAAGTAAACTTTACGACCGCATGGTCTCACTCGCACACACACTTCAGTGTTATATAAACTGTGTACTTAATTAACTGCATAACTGTACAAAATCTACGAGAACAAGCTTTATTTGCCGGATAGGCAGTATTTTTGATTTAATTTTGTGTTAATATTTTTGTGTAAATATCAGTGCAAAGTCACGAGTGAGTGTCGCACAAACGACAAGACTAGAGCCAGTGGCGGAGTGAAAATGGGCATTTTTTTTTACCGCATATTAGTTGCAGTGCGCGAAAGTTTTCTTTAATTATGTGCTACGTTATTACCAACGCTAAAATTACAATAATGCTAAACCAGCAGATCTTCAAATACAACCCCAACCACGCGATGGCATGTGATTTCTTAATCATGCGTGGGGAATTGGCAGCGGAAGATGTCCTGACACAATGAGGAGATAATCTAAAGCCATACACGAGACCGCATATAACATCTCATGGCGTATCTCGAACCCAGTGACGCTGCATCTGTAAGTCAGATCAAATATTTATAGCGTATTGTAAGAGTTGGAAAACAGTAGATTAGTTTAATTTGGTTTCATTTATGTAGTGCACAATGCAGGTAGTTAATTATAGGCCCCTTTGGAAAGTAATAGTTTTATTAAACATTTATAGACGCCAGGAAGGCTGGATTTTCAACGCTCATTTCGTACAATTTCAAAACAGTTATTATCAACTTTATTTTGTCAGGCTGATGACAAATAAATTAGTTTGGCAAATGTTAAATCGAGGCCAAGGTTACGAGCCAAGTTCACTACACAGCACACTCGATTCTAGGCAATGCATCAGTATTTTGTTTAGAAGGCTGTGAGATTCTTAACATTACTACAAGTGGAATGCAGAGTTCCGTTATTCACATTTGTTGGCCAGATCAATACCGGTACTTGAAAACAGGTTTATTTCTTTAAGAGAAGCCACGCAGGCAATGAATGCAACTGTATTTTGTAACCAAATGAACACAGGTTCGACCTTATTCAGGGAAGAGGCAGTTTTATAAATGCACACACACTATTAGCTTGTATCAGAAGCCTTCATGTTTATTTAAAGCGTTGTCAGGATGTGTTTTGTACACATAATCTTTATTACCAGCATTCCAAACGTGTATCAATTAGGAATCCACACTTTTGTAAATTAACGTTATAAGAGTATTACATGATTCGTGACGGTGGATGAATACCTCCGACATTGTTATTGTGGTTATATCGGTGGTAATGAACTATTTGAAGTCGTACCAAACCAAGGGCGCCTGGATCAATGAATCCGAAATAAGAGTAAAGTAATTGGTGAAGACATACGATGTCTAATAAGTATGATGAAATATTGGTGAAGACACAGGGTGTCTAGTAAACTATTAAACTATTGAGTTATTTGCATAAGTTGGATACACACGTTACCTAAATACACTGAACGCTTTTAAAGGTCCATAAACTGAACATCAGTACTGTCAGGGAGAAATAATTGTGTGAAACTTTAATAATCAAAAATAGGGTTTTGAAAACTAACAAATCTTATAATTCCCCTTGAGTCTAAATAAAATTTCTAAACATTAAAAATAAACTATTTTCTGGACCAAATGTTAACACTTAGATATTGTTAAGCTATTTTAGATACATTTTGATACATTTTCACATGAATAGTCGACAGCTAATTGGTGATGTGATAACAGAAGCACACACATCAGATTAGTAGCAATATGAGTCGATGTAATTGGTTAATTACTATCGCATTTGCAGGCTTTTTTATATTTTATATTTTCTTAACACTTTGACACTATGACCGTTTGTTACAAACAGTAACAAATCGAGTACGCAGGCAGTGCCAATTGCACAACCATAGGAGTGCTGAATTATTGTATGCATTTGTGTTGTATTAGCATAGTTTTTTTTTAATCAGCAACATTGTGCACATAGTTTGATTTTCTTAGTAATAAACGCATCTCGTTTATTAATTAATGATATTTAGGACTAGCTAAACACTTAACTCTAAATATAAATGTTAGAGATGCCATCATCATAGCATAGGACAAATTTTCCCCTTGCTACTAAATGTAAATGTTCTAGTATTTGTAAACAAGTAAATGTCTTGTTTTGCTGTAGAATCTTTTGATGTTTGATCCTCCCGTAAGTCATTTCGATGTAATTGCTTAGGGCCGATCTTACGTGTCATTCTCTTAGCTTGTTCATTTTGTCGAATTTTGTATTAGGACCATGAGAGTAATTTAGATCTTGTTTAGGACTTTTTTATATTTTCTTTCAGGGCAGAATAGTATCGGACTAGCCGTTTGCAACTCTCATGCTAGGCTAGGGATCTATTCTGAATAAAATTTATTTGTGATTTTAACATAAGACTGACCTCTCTTTTCTTGTTTAGTTTTGTTATTGATGCATTCCTCTGAGCTGGTTAAAGATCGAACCTCACTAATTCCCGACACCCCCGAGTGCAGACTTTGTGCTACACCAGCCTATGAATGTATCGTCCCCTATACTTGTGTGTTAACTGGAAGAGGGTCTCGGAAGGGTCATTTGAAACCGGTGGCTCCCCGAAACCATTGGCCAGCGGGCACAGTATGGAGCGGAAATATGGGCGGATGCCCTGGATAAGGAAATTTATAGGAAGCCACTGGCGCAAGTGCAGAGGCGGGGTGCTTTGCGCGTGGCATCTGCATATCGCACGGTCTCTGAGGAAGCAGTTCTCGTTATTGCCGGGATTATTCCGATTTTAGCCTATTTTCAATTTTGAAAAAAATAGGCTTATGAGATCACCTTTTGTCCGTGTGTGTGTGCGTGTGTGTGTGTGAGGTGTGTGTGTGTGTGTCCCTAATAAAATCTAAACGGCTGGAGCGATTTCAATGAAACTCGGTAAGTTCATAGCGCTATATGACGGCGATATAAGACATGACACTGGAGTGCTCTTTGCGAGTGCTACCTCTGTACCACATTTCGTTCAATTCGGTTTCACCGTGTTTGAATTGATGGGAGAAATCGATTTGCACACATACATGGCCGCCATCTGAAAACTATTGGGCTGATGAACTTGTAGTTTTTTAAAAGACGCTCGCCATATGAATATATGTGGTTTGTACCGATTTTGTAAATCAGTACACATACATCTATATCTTCGAGACGCAGTAAGAACTCCAGGTGTGACCGGACTAACTATCATGGGAGCATACACCAAGCCTCTTCTGGGAATTCCTTTCGCCCTTGTTCCTGCACCACTATGTTCTGTTGGTGAAGTGGGTTCGCCAAGCCCTTTTCTGCCAGGAATTCTACCCTTTGTGTGTCCTGCCACTTAAAGTATTATCGCTAATGGAAACTTGGCGAGGGAGATATATCAAGCTTTGCATCTGTGAACATTGGGGATGTGAACACTCCCTGTCAGCTACATTTGGCCAAGCCTTGTTCTAAGAAAACATTTTGCAAGAACCTTGTGAAACATCTCAACTCCTGGGAAGATTCTACGCACTAACTGTGTGGGGTGATATTCGAGGTACCAATTGTAAACCTTGGACTCTGGGTTTGTTTTGGGACGTTTGCACCACTAGTCAAGTTGGTATGACTGGAGTAGTGTGGTGGGGGTGCATTGGGCTCGAGGGTTGCGGTCTGTGACTGGGGAGACAGTGTGTGAAGGACCTTGTTGACAACGAGACTCACAAGCAATTGCCTCCGGGGAAACTCATAGTGCAGTTTCCTCGGAGGGCTGGAAGACACCAGGTGGTACAATCTTAACTTAATACAAGGGGCAACTGAAAGAAACTTTTCTTTAATAAATACAAACTTTGACTGCAAAACATTTTTGTAATGTGATTTTAAGGCCATGTGTCGGTGGACCATAAATTGAACTAGATACAGACTTTGAACATTTTATTTCGTATATCAGTATGTAATATTTTGGAAGGTCTTGTATAATTTGGTGATACTGTTATATGTAGTTTACTGCAGGGTGAGTTACTCATTGTCCTATTTCCTGTTAGCTGGGTGGGAACCTCGTGGATTTAACTTTAGTCAGATAGACTTCAAAGGGCAGTCAGTGATGGACTCTGAAGCTTGTCGGACGCTTTTGTTCCCTAAGGAACACGTTTGTTGCTTTATGCAATTTGTTTGTGAAATGGCACCGGGCCTGAATTTCATGTTGTTATATTTCCTTTTATCTTTGCGGATGATACTACCCTCTGTTCAGTAGTTCAATTAATCGTATGATGGGGAAATGAAATCTTGCCAAGCGGGCAAGTGCCTGGTTTTGTTTGCACCCTTTATTTTGAGGAATTGTCTGTATTTGGTCTTACATGTCAGGTTAAGTCTTTCATTTGTGTTTAATTAGTTCATATTTGTCAGTTAGTTAATTAAGTGGTGGAAGGGTCTCTCTTGTAATTGTATTATCTTAATGTTCAATACATGTTAGCTTATTTCGATTTGTCACGTTATTTATTGCATGAAGTTACTAGGAGGATTATACCATTATTTCCTTCACCTTATTTTGGCAGGGTCAAAAATATACGGCCTACTGGTACGCATCAGGCCTTCCTCTCAGCAAGCTGGTCTTGACATTAGCTTCGTCGCGCCTGATCTCTTATCCTAAATTAAATCAGGGTGTTCTTGAATATCACGAAAATAGGAACATTCACTCCTAGGTTTTTTGCTGTGAACTCAGCTGGCCTACCGAGTCACTTAAATTAGGGCTGTTTCTGTGTGTTCTAAATTATATTTTTGATATGCTAATTTTATTATTATTATTATTATTTTGGTTTATTTAAAGGGTAAAGGGGGATAGAGCTGGTGCATGGTTGAAAAAATTGGTATAAATCGGATGATTAGGTTAGTCGTAATTTGATTTAAGCTTTGAACATTTGGGTGGCCGCCATTACGCTTCAGTAAAGATGGCGGCGATATAAAACATGACACTGAGGTGCTCTTTGCTAGTGCTACTTCTGTACCAAATTTCGTTCAATTCAGATTCACCGTGTTTGAATATACAGGGGGAATCGATTGGCACACATACATGGCCGCCATCCGCAAAGTATTGGACTGATGACCTTGTAGTATGGTTAAAAGATTCTTCATACATAAGGGTATAATGTTGCAAAATTTGGTAGAGATCAGATGATCAAGTTGGTCGTAATTTGATTTAAGCTTTTAACATTTGTGTGGCCGCCATTACGTTTTCGTCAAGATGGCGGTGATATAGAACATGACACTAAGGTGTCCTTTCCTAGTGCTACCTCTATACCAAATTTCGTTTATTTCGGTTCCACCGTGTTTGAATTGATAGGGGGAATCGATTTGCGCCCATACATGGCCGCCATCTGCAAACTATTGGGCAGATGACCTTATAGTTTAGTCAAACGACGCTCGCTATATAAATATAAGTTATGTTGTTGCAAAATTTGGTAGAGATCGGATAATTAGGTTAGTCGTAATTTGATTTAAGCTTTTAACATTTGGGTAGCCGCCATTACGTTTCTGTAAAGATGGCGGCGATATAAAACATGACACTGAGGTGCCCTTTGCTAGTAATACCACTGTACAAAATTTCGTTCAATTCGATTCCACCGTGTTCGAATTGATAGGGGGGGGGGGACAGACAGACATTCAGAGTACACACAGACTCACACACAGACAGACACACAATTTTTGGCCCTGGGTAGATCTCATCAGTCTACTTTCATATTTTTTTTTCTCGCAAAATTCGAAAGTAGGCTAAAAATGACAAAATATAACCTGAAAATGACAGATTTAAATATGGCCGTTTTTTTAATTATAAATCCAAGCGACAATCCCCTCGGGATTAAATTGTTAACTAATTCCTATGTTCATATTAATTTTCTAAATATACAGTACATGTTTAAGTGGTTATTTACAGTCTATTTCTGTAAACACTAGTTCCCGTTCGGTAAGTTGAGGATGATTGCACACCTACACCTGCCGTCAAGCTGCCGAAATATGACGTTCTTACCAAACAATGCTCAAAATATGACTTAATGGTAAAAAAATGTTAGAAATATGCATTTATATGACAAATATTGGACTGATGACCTTGTAGTATGGTTAAAAGATGGCTGTGATTATATGGAAGCTACTGAGGTATGGGTGGTGCTTAGTAATGACATTCGGGGCACAGTCAGAGCCTGTGAATGCTGTGAAAGGTTCTACTCATATGGTTAGGACTACTGTTCTGACTCAGTGAGGAAAGCAATGGCAAACTACCTCACTCCTCTTCTTGCCTAGAACGCCTCAAAATAGCGCTGCCTTGGGTTTTTGTGGGTATCTACTCACATAACGTAACGGCGGTACTTTTTGAGGATCCAACCAGCCTTCGGGCTGACTACCTAACAGACAGACATGACAAATATAAACCACTCTATTGTGACGATAATAACTTGATTTGCATCAGAAACCAATCGGGCAAAGAAATAGAGGCAGAGAAAAGAATATGAATTTTCCTTAACATCCGAGCCCTAGTAATTATTATTATTATTATTATTATTATTATTATTATTATTATTATTATTATTATTATTATTATTATCATTGAGCCTACAGTGTTATAGTGAGTGAACTTTCCATTATACGCAGCATCCCAGTGGGTTTTGCGTGCGAGTCAGATAAAAACAAGCCAGTGCGGTGTTTAATAACATGTATGTTCCAGCTATGACCAGTAGGTTGGTCCCAGGTGACCCTGGGCGTTACATGATTGTCACCACGATCTCGCTAATTAAAACATACCCCATTTAATTCAACACAGAGAGAGGTGGCTCAATACTCCTCGCATAACGATACGTAACACGTGTGATCTACGCTCCTCTAACCTCCCTACAGCTGTGTAACTTTCCCTTCATTTGGCAGAGAATTGGAGGGGGGGGATCAAAATATATAGGTTGGTTGGTTCCTTAGTTTAGTTTCACACAGGTGTAATTAGAGGAAAGTTCTTTAACATGCCATAAATCTATGACATGGGACCGCCGGCTTTACTTCCCCTCCGAAGGAAGGTATACTGAGGGATTTCTAACGCTCTTAAAAAATCCGATGACTTCGGCCGGATTTGAACCCGCGATCTTGGGCATAGAAGCTCAGCATGCTACCGACTACGCCACCGAAGCCGCCAAGGGCTATTTGTATTCACGTTTTGTGACACCAAGCAATATTTTGAGCCAGGAGATCACTGGGATTCTTTGGCTTCCTAAACTCCTCGGTGTAGATGTTTCCCACGGAGTGACCGTTCTTTAGCACCACCCAGGGGACGCGTGTAGCTTAAGGAATGCTACGGACGCGAACTGTCTTATTGATTTAAAAAATAGCATTAACAGGATTTTCGTGAACATTGCCGTCAGGCCAGTGGCGGTTCTCCATTGAAGCGTTTGAATTACCGCGTCGCCTGATTTATTACAAAATAAGTAATGAATTTAAAATAAATATTTTGACATTTATTAGGATTTTTAAACATGATTTTTACTGCATTAGATGTTACCATGAACATCGACCTTCAAACGACACGGCATGGTAGTGAATCTACTGCCGCGTTGCTCAACTAAACTCCGTCCAAGCAATCTGCGAAGTGCCAGTGTGAAAACACGTAGTCTGCGCTCAGGAGCGACTTGGCTGACTGGCCAATGAGGCGCGATGACACTGGATAATTGGCGCAGGTGGGAGGCGCAACCTTGGCTTCAACCAACACTCGCAACGGCTGGGCAGCCAAGCTCCACCCATAGCATTTTCTTTTCACTTCCTCTATGTGACGGCATGCGCAAACCTACTTCACAGATTCCGTGGATGAGGTATAGCCTGATGCGACAGGAATGTGCTTGCAAGAACGTCCCTGTCTTGATGATTGAGCAAAAGGCCGGAAGGGGGACGAAAGTCAGCGGTCACCATGGCAACAGGAGCTCCGTGATGCAAATTCTGCCAGCAAGCAATGCAGAAGAAATCGGAACAATCCAATTCGACGGCGATGATCTTCCTCGAACGACAATATGTAAGTATCTTGGCTCTAGGATAACTGCTGAAGGTCGTCTCACCGAGGAGGTCAACGTAAGAATTAATGCTGCATATATGAAGTAGCGAACAACGACAGGTGTCATGTGCGATCGCCAGATGAAAGACCACCTAAAATCGAAGATTTACCGCACTGCCATTCGTCCCGTGGCGCTTTATGGCACTGAATCTTGGCCGATCACCAAGGAAGCAGAATGTCGGCTAAGTGTCATGACAGTTGGCATTACTAGGTTGGATCACATCCCCAATGAAAGAATAGGGGAATGATTAGGTATCGCGGCAATCAATAACAAAATGCGTGAGGGTCGTCTGCGATGGTTTGGGCATGTGCTAGGCGAATATTAATTTGTGCCTAGTTCCTTAATATAAATTCTAATAATAAATTTTTATTAATACATTCAATTATACTAATTTTATCATTTTTTCAAATGGTCAGGAACGGACACCATTGCAAAACAGGGCTACACACTGGAGGTCGCCGGGAAAAGACCAAAGGGGCGACCGAGACAACGTTGGGGCGATACACTGCACAGGGATCTGAAAAGCGTCAACCTACATCCGGATATGGTCCATGACCGAGTATAGTGGAGACAGTGGATTCACATTGTTGCGGACCCTGCCACGAGGCGGGACAAACGCTAAAGCAAAAGAAGAACAAGCGAGTCGTCTCTCACCAGTGAATGCTCATCCACATTGCTCTCAATTCAAGCAATCTTGTACTATAACAGTTACTGTGCTCACTGCACGTGCAGTTCGTATATTACAGGGTCTATATTTTTGCTTGGCAAGGACATTCTCGCTCACGTGCTCCGCCTGTGACAGCTCAGTTCCCGGCGACGGCGCGCGCGTATGTACGACAGAATACGGCGCTTAAAATCAGTATCATGCATTTTTAGCCTACTTTCGATTTTTGCAAAAAATGAAAGTAGACTTATGAGATCACTACAGGGCCAAAAATTGTGTGTCTGTCTGTGTGTGTGTATGTGTGTGTGTGAGTCTCTGTGTGTGTGTGTGTGTGTGTGTGTGTGTGAGAGAGAGAGTGTGTACTCTGAATGTCTGTCCCCCCCCATCAATTCGAACACGGTGAAACCGAATTGAACGAAATTTGGTACAGAGGTAGCACTGGCAAATGGAACCTCAGTGTCATGTTTTATATTGCCGCCATCTTTACCAAAACTTAATGGCGGCCACTCAAATGGTCAAAACGTAATAATGCATTACAACCAAACTAATAATCGGATCTTTACCAAATTTGGTAACAACGTTCCTTCATATGAGGCGCGTCTTGTGCCCAAACTACGAGGTCATCAACCGTACCATTTCAGAATGGCGGCCGTGTGAATTATGCAAACTTTATAATCCATAACATGGGACCCACCAGTTCCGACTATCGAACCAAGAATCGTTTAATCTGTTTGAAACGACGTGGCCCGTTTGAAATTAAAAGTTTATATTTTAATATTATAGTCTAGAAGTGATTTTAAAAAGCTGAGTCGTCTCGGTTATTTGACAAGATGGCAGCTGATCTCTCGTTCTAACCTATATTTTGTTAATTTCAGTATGTTGCATGCAATATAGGCTAGTGGTAACAAATATATGAACTTTCTATGAAATGAACTCGGTTTAAAATATACTCCAGTAAAGAAAACGTTTAGTCCAAGTCATGATTTGCTATAACGTGGTATATGTATTGGTTCCTAATGATCTGTTAGAGTGTGCACGATCGGCTGAGTGGTCAGCGCGTTAGTCTTTCATCAGGCTGGCCGTGGTTCAAATCCTATCAGAGTTGGACTTTTTTTCTTGATTTTTTTAATATTTATTATTTCTTGAGTACTGAAACGTTATAAAATAAAGCATTATATGGTGTATTTTGAAATGGAAAAAATATATATTTAATTAAAACAACATTCACCACCGGAGTGACATCTAAGAGTAATTACTTGAACTATGTTATTGGTAACCACAGCCTTCTAGATGCGAGCTATGCTCTCTACCGGCCAGTTAGTGAACCCATGTCTACAGTATAATTGCGAAGGTTATTATTTTTTCCGATAGAGGGTACACATCCCCAAGATAAGGCGCGATTATCACGGCCAACGAGAATGACTGGCTCTGGTGAGTTTTCGTGACGTCAACAATGTAGTTCTGTTGCACCACTGCCTGGTCTTCGTTTTACTGCCGGTGTGGTACCTAGTCATCTTGTCTACATCATTGAACCTGTATAAACGTTGGCATTCATTTATCACTTGTCTTCATAGAAGGTATTGATACAAGTCGTTAGTCGGTGGGTAGTGTATTCCGCAGATCTCTTCTATAAACGAATTAATTTATGTTCCGCCCCTTGAAACAACAATAAGTTAATGATATCTATACTGTGCTGCAAGATTCTTTGATCTAATTATACTAATGTGCACATAATTTAACTCAGAACGAAGGTCACTGAATCTACAACTCGACTTACTGTAGCCTGTTCGTTGCAGCTATTAAAGACACAACGAACCCTTGAATCCTAGTTCTCGTGGATTTTTGTAAGGAGTAACTTCAATAGGCGTAGTTTTGCAAACCTATACAGTATAATTTATCGTGTTTGAAAACACACGGAACATCTAAACTGCGTCCATTTTATGAAGATTGATATAAAATATTGCATTTCTGCTGCTTATGAATTGCTCTCGACTTAAACGTACAAGCATCATCAAGCAGTACCGGTACATTGCCTACGTCACAGAAGGGTTTGGTTTACGCGCCATGGCCTGTCTTTCTCGTTAGCCGTGAGCGATTACAAATTAGCTGTGTAATAGTTATATTAAATATGTTTCTCCCAGTGATACGTTTAGAGCAACGAAGTTTAAATTATTGTAAGTAGTCGGTGTTAATAAACTTAATACCTACGTTGTTTGGAGTGTTTACTGATGAAATTGCAAAATGCTGGGGTAAATTATTTGAACGCCACTCCTCAAATCCAGTGTGCCAATTTGCACTTCGAATTGGATGAAATTAGGAGATGTTAAAGACAAAGAGTTATAACTATACCCATACATTTAGGAGAAAGTAGGCTATATGTTCTTTCCTGAACATCTTGTTACTCACCATGCTTACACTACATGCTGAAAATATTCCCCATCCGCTATCAAACATAATCAGCATCTCCTTATGAAGTTTCCGGTTACTCCGGTTAATTTAGCTTCAGTAAGAAAATAACAACATTTTCGTCTATTTTTAGCCTATTTTCAATTTTGAAAAAATAGGCTTATGAGATCACCTTTTGTCCGTGTGTGTGCGCGCGCGCGCGCGCGCGTGTGTGTGTGTGTGTGTGTGTGTGTGTGTGTGAGGTGTGTGTGTGTGTCCCCTAATAAAATCTAAACGGCTGGAGCGATTTCAATGAAACTCGGTAAGGTCATAGCGCTATTCCCGGCGACCTCGACCGTGCCCTTCAAATTTTGTTACGTCTCACCAATCCAGCATGGCGGCTGTGCGAAATATTTCACTAACATTCAATATCTCCGAAACTATTACCGATATCGCCCTGAAATTGTGTACGGTGATAAAGGGAACCACTAGAAGTTCACCTATGAGACTTTCAAAAACCTGGTGACTACAAAACCAACATGGCGGCCAAGCGAATTTGAGATTTTTAAATAGACTCTTCTCGCAATGTAACTATCCAAACATAATGAAACTTGGTACAGCAATTATTTATACACATTGTAATGCACTGGAGTGTAATTTTCTTCAATTGTTTACATAACCTCAAAATAGCGGCTGTGCGAATTATTTCACTGACATTCTATATCTCCGAAACTATTACAGATATCACCCTGCAATTTTGTACGGTGATAAAGGGTACTGATACAAGTTTACCTATGTATATTTCATAAACCTGTAAAGTACAAAACGAACATGGCGACCAAGCGAATTTGAAATATTTTTATAGACTTTTCTCGTGATTTTACTCTCTGAGCGCCGTTAAATGTGGTACAGTAAATGATTTTGCAGTTTGTAATGCACTGCCATCTAATTTAATTCAATTGTTTACATAACCTCAAGATGGCGGCTGTGCGAAATTTTAAAATTAAGTTTTTATTTCTTGTGTCGAAATCATGCGATCGAAGTGAAAGTTTGAATAATGAACCTAGGCAATAATTGTCCTTGAATGGTACATAACTCTATGGCCTATACATATAACAATACTAAATCGGCGAGCTTCCGAAATATTTAGACGGTTCTCAATATCTATGAATCTTTTACAGCAACCAAACTGAATTTTTTAATGTTCATAGAGACTATGAACATATGTTCACCTATAGGACTTTCAGTAACCTGGTGAGCACAAATCCAACATGGCGGCGACGCGAAGTATAAATATTTAAATGGACGTTTCTCGCGAATTAACTATCCGAGTGCCGTGAAACGTTGCACGTTAAATGCTTATACAAATGTTGATCCACTGGCATCAAATTTATTTCAATTGTTTGCATAATCACAAGATGGCTGCTGTGCGTAATTTTAAAATCTCGTTTTTACTTCTTGTGTTCTAATCATGCGATTGAAGTTTGTATACCACACGTACGCAATAATCTTAATGTAATAGTACAAAAATAAAAATCCAACCTGGCGACCATCTGAAATATTTAGACGGTTCTCAATATCTACGAAACTGTTACAGCAATAAACTGAAATTTTGTGTGTAGATAGAGGCAATTAACATGAGTAGGATATATGAAAATAGGCTGTATAGTTCATCACGGAACTTCTTGTTATCGTTTACTGAACCTGTACGTTTGAATCTCTTAGCCAGTTGATTTATTGTCCGATTTATAGGAATGGGTCTCCCTGGAAATGTCATTCGAAACTTTTGTCTTGTTCTAGCGCACGTTATGAGCGGCACGTATTATGCAGACCTTCGCTCGACCTTGGCCGCCGGTCCCCGGTGCGTGGTCTCCAGCCGTATTGCCCGGGTATTCCCTAAAAAAAAACGACCATTTCAGCTGTGTTTGAACCCGTGACCTTGGGCGTAGAAACTCAGCATTCTACCTACTACGCCACCAAAGCCGCCAGCGACAGGTTTGGTTTTAGGACGAGATGACACCGCAATACCAGTTTTACTTTCTTAAAGTGTTTCTTTTTTCGTATATTGTCTAATAGAGAGAAAACTTAAGAATCTTGAGAGAAATCAAAGGAAAAACAATAAGTTCCGTGACGAGCTAAACAGCCTACTTTTCTCGAAATGTAAGATTCATTCCAATGATTAATCTATATGGACCTAATTAGAATGATGACATTGAGTTGGTAATATCGACATTTCTAATTAGTTCGAAATATAACTGGCATACTGTTGGCTTGAATACTTTATGATATATTGATATTAGGGTAAAAATAGACAGCATTTATTAACAGTTGGCAACCCTGGTTGCTCTTAAGAATACGCATAGTCATATCTGTTATAGTACACATAGCACATAAGAAATTTGGTTGAAATCCAATTGATAGGATAGAAGTTACATGCGTGTATTTACAATTGGTCCTATCAGTAGGCTTAGAATCATGTTGGTAGTACTGAGGTCCATTAATTACTCCAAATTAATCTAGAATACGTGTGCATAGTTTAAAGCTGTCGGCTTGCATATTTTCTGATATATTGGTATTTGGATAAAAACGATAGAGAGTGCATTTATTAAGGGTTGGCAGCCCTGGTGGCTCTTAAGATTACGCTCAGTCATATATGTCTATCTACACGTACTACATACGAAATTTGGTTGAAATCCAATTAATAGTGTAGAAATTATATGCATTTAAATGTTGGACTTATCAGCAGGCTTAGAATCATTTTGGCAACACTGTCATGTATGGTCTCCTGGAAATTAAACTGAAATATTGTTATCTATATGTGTGCCAATTTTGGTACAGCTCCCATGCATACCTTCCAAGATATCCATCATGGAGCTGAAATTTTAATTGTGATTTTTCAGCAGTTGGTAGCACTGACATCATTTTCAAATACGGCATTGAGATATCCAGGTATATATCTTTAATCCAACCAAATTTTGTTTCGATTGCTGCAGCCGTTTAGGAGTTGATAAGGGGGGACACACACACAGCCAGCCAGACAGACAGACAGAAGGACAGACAGACACACACATTGCCCGGATCGATCTCATAAGTCTACTTTTTCCTCATTTTTGCAAAGTGTGAAAAGCAGGCTAATAGAGAGAAAAATAAAAGTTGTGGGTTTACTACTAGGACGTAAGATTGAGGGAAAGTAGTCTTAAAAATGAGCCGTAAATGAAATATATGTATCCTTAGAAACCTAAGGGTCCGTAACTTAATATGAGGTAAAAATGGAATTTTGTGAATTTTGAAGATTTGCAACATTCCTTTGTTATTGTTGATTCTATTAGCGGCTTTGTGACATCGTTGTCATGTAGCCCCGTGTACTTGGGTGTGTGTATAATTTTTCTGATAACCTGTGATATTGTGATGGCTGTATTAGTGTGAGTATTTGTAATTCAGATGATGATTGGAAAGGAGGCGGCCGTGGCTTTAACTTAGGAATCATCCCGGCTTTCACCAGGAGTAGAAGTGGGAAACCATGGAAAACCAGTTCCAGGATGGTTGAGGGGGGAATCGAATCCGCCTCTTCTCAGTTTTGTCTCACGAGTCTTAGTGGGCCACGTTTCAGCCCTCACACCAGAATTTAATTTCTTGGCATACCGGTAATCGGGATTCGAACCCGGGTCTCCACGGTGACAGTTAAGAATGCTATCTACTGTAGCCTACTTTGCGTTAAAATCCCTCAATATGCCTTCCTTTCATGGGGAAGTAAAGCCGGTGGCTCAAGTCATAGGTTTATGGCATGTAAAAGAACCTTCCACTAACTACAATTGAGTGAAGATAAATTTGTAGGGTAGATTTGATTAACGCTCTATTAAGCTCCATCGTTCACCGCCAGGTGCCAGTTGCGGTGGCATCTAGTAGCCAAGTTTGCATCTAGGTGTCGTTGACGGTAGCTTTTGGTAGCAAAAGTAGGAACTACTACTTGAAATTGATCGTCTGCAGTCCTTACCTGAATTACATAAACCACAGAAATACAGCCATCACAATTAACACCGGTTATCAGACAGATACTATACACACCCAAAGTACACTGGGCTACATGACCGCGTTGTCGCAGCCCCTAAACTGAGGACCCAACCAACTTAATTTCCGCGGGTTTATCTGCAGATATCCGCAAAACTTTTCGCCATGCGGATATAGTTTGCATGGCTGTGAGAATAGCGGATAAGCTACGGATAATTTTTGGAGTAAATTTGCGGATAGGTTTTAGAATGCAATCCGAACTTGTTGAATGTTTATGACATATTTTTCCATTATGGTTTTTCTTTTTTTCATTACAAATATAAGATTATGATCTGAGCTAATCTCGTTCAAATTTTGTCATTTAGAATAATTAACTCTCGAACTGAAAAGGGTTGCAATTCTGGCTGTGTAAGATTCATTTTAAACATAGCTCATGGCATAGGTAGATTCGAATAAAAACGTGCGGATGTGGATAACAGTCGTGCGGATGCGGAGCGGATGCGGATAACGTTTTGCTTATCCGAGCAGGGCTCTAGTCATAACCTTCTTGACTATCTGTGCCTCGGTATGACATTTGTGTGGAATCATTCAGGCTGGAAAGCTGGAGCAGTGCGTGTACTTGTATTTGGGGGAGGATTGAAGCAGACAGTCAACACCGAGCAGCGGACATGTGTGTGTTTACCTGCAGGCACGACTTATGCGCCCGGAATGTTAATAAGCAGCCTAGTCCCGCTATCTGACGGCGGGCGCCGCGGGCTAGCGCTTCAGAGGGAGACAGGACAAATAGAGCACTACAATGATAACCGACAGTAGTAAGATCAGTAGCATAACTATACTGGTCCTCAAGGTCTAATTCGGCCCTTTGATGTTTTGGTCTGTGAGGAGGCTAACGTGGCAGTAAATAATTAACACGTTTCCTGCTTGTTGGACTAAATGATTTTCCAGCGCATTTTGCTATGTTTCCGTAAGCTGACATGATAACTTTTCAGAATTTCCTTCGTATTCTTCTTCTTGTGCCTATCCGTTCCGGATGTTGGTGACCATCATAGTTATGTCAGTTTGGGATGTTCTGAATAGTTCTTCACTCGTATGTGAAGTCCATGTTCTTAAGTTACCAAGCCAATATGTTCTTCTTATTCAGCTTCCCCGTCCTCATTTACCAGGAGTCTTTCCTTAAAGAATGTTCTGCAGCAGTTTATACGTGTACCCATTCCTCATTACATGACCTAAATATTGCAGCTCTCTGCATTTTACTGTTTTCAGGACTTTTTTTCTTTCTTCATTTTGTGTAGAATGTCATTGTTTGTAATGTTATCTGTCCAAGGCACTCGAAGCATTCTCCTGTAGAGCCACATCTCAAATGCCTCAAGTCGCTTGCCCAATGTCTAGGTCAAAGTCCAAGTCTCAGCTCCATAGAAAAGGATGGGAAATATATAGCAACGTAGAAATTTATATTTTGTTTCCATCGGGAAGTAATTGCTCTTAAACACATTAAGTTAGCCATTTTACAAAATGCAGCTCTGGATTTCTCGATACGGACTTTAATTTCGCGCGAATTATCCCATTGGTCATTAATGTTGGTTCCCAAATATATGTATTAATATCTGGATAAATGATTGGCCTATTTTCATTTATGAAACAAGATGTTCAGTAAAGAACATATAGCCTACTTTCTCCTAAATGAATGGGTATTGTTATAACTCTTTGTCCTTTTCAAGGAGTATAATTGAATATTGGTTGTAGTAGCTTGTTGAAATACGTGTTATACGGATATTAAACATGAATATGAGGTGCCCTTTGCTAGTGCTATATCTGTACAAAATTTCATTCAATTCGGTTTCACAGTGTTGGAATTGATATGGTGAATCCATTTGAACACATACATGGCCGCTATCTGCAAACTATTGGGCTGATGACCTTGTATTTCTGTCAAAAGATGCTTCCCACAAAAAGGTATGTTGTTGCAAAATTAGGTAGAGATCAAATGATTAGGTTGGTCGTAATTTGATTCAAGCTTTTAACATTTGGGTGGCCACCATTCCGTTTCAGTCAAGATGCGGCGATATAAAACATGACACTGAGGTGCCCTTTGCTAGTGCTACCTCTGAACCAAATTTCGTTCAATTCGGTTTCACTGTGTTTGAATAGATAGGGGGAATCGATTTGCACACATAAATGGCCACGATCCGCAAATTATTCGGCAAATGACCTCGTAATTTGGCAAACGATTCTTCATACATAAAGGTATAATGTTGCAAAATTTGGTAGAGATCAGATGATTAGGTTGGTCGTAATTTGATTTAAGCTTTTAACATTCGGGTGGCCGCCATTACGTTTTCGTCAAGATGGCGGCGATATAAAACATGACACTGAGGTGCCCTTTGATAGAGCAACCTTAGTACCAAATTTCGTTCAATTCGGATTCACCGTGTTCGAATTGATAGGAGGGACACAGACATTCAGTGTACACACACTCACACACAGACAGACACACAATTTTTTGCAAAAATCGAAAGTAGGCTAAAAACAAGATGTTCAGTAAAGAACATACAGCCTACTTTCTCCTAAATGCATGGGTATTGTTATAACACTTTGTCCTTTTCAAGGAGTATAATTGAATGTTGGTTGTAGTAGCTTGTTGAAATACAACGTGCTATAGGGATATTAAACATGAATATGAGGTGCCCATTGCTTGTGCAACCTCTGTAAAAAAATCCATTCAATTCGGTTTCACCGTGTTTGAATTGATATGGGGAATGGATTTGCACACATACATGGCCGCTATTTGCAAACTATTGGGCTGATGATCTTGTAGTCAGTCATAAGATGCTTTCCACAAAAAGGCATGTTGTTGCAAAATCTGGTAGAGATCAAATTATTAGGATGGTCGTAATATGATTTAAGCTTTTAACATTTGGGTGACCGTCATTCCGTTTCCGTCAAGATGGCGGCGATATAAAACATGACACTGAGGTGCCCTTTGCTAGTGCTACCTCTGTACCAAATTTCGTTCTATTCGGTTTCACCGTGTTTGAATTGATTGGGGGAGTCGATTTGCACACATACTTGGCCACCATCTGCAAACTATTGGGCTGATGATCTTGCAGTTTGGTCAGAATATGCTTCCCACATAAAGATATTTTGTTGCAAAATTTGGTAGAGACTAGATTATTAGGTTGGTCGTAATTACATTTTAGCTTTTAACATTTGGGTGGCCGCGATTACGTTTCCGTCAAGACGGCGGTGATATAAAACATGATACTGAGATGCTCTTTGCTAGTGCTACTTCTGTGCCAAATTTCGTTCCATTCGATTTCACCGTGTTCGAATTGATAGGGGGAATCGATTTTCACACAAAGATGGCTGCCATCCGCAAAATATTAGGATAATGACATTAGTTTGGTCAAAGGATGCTCCCTCCATAAAGGTAGTTGTTGCAAAGTTTGGTAGAGATCGGATGATTAGGTTAATCGTAAATTGATTTATGCTTTGAACATTTGTGTGCCCGCCATTACGTTTCCGTCGAGATGGCAGCGATATAAAACATGACACTGAGGTGCCCTTTGCTAGTGCTACCTCTGTACCAAATTTCGTTCCATTCGGTTTCACCGTGTTTGAATTAATAGGGGGAATCGATTTTGACACAAAGATGGCCGCCATCCGCAATCTATTAGGCTAATTACCTATTAATTTGGTCAAAGGATGCTTCCTCTATAAAGGTGTTGTTGAAAAATTTGGTAGAGATCGGATGATTAGGTTAGTCGTAATTTGATTTAAGCTCTGAACATTTGTGTGGCCACCATTACGTTTCCGTCAAGATGGCGGCCATATAAAACATGACACTGAGGTGCCCTTTGCTAGTACTACCTCTGTATCAAATTTCGTTCCATTCGGTTTCACTGTGTTCGAATTAATAGGGGGAATCGATTTTCACACAAAGATGGCCGCCATCCGCAAACTATTCGGCTGATGACCTATTATTTTGGTCAAATAATACCCCCATAAAGGTATGTTGTTGCAAAACTTGGTAGAGATCGGATGATTAGGTTAGTCGTAATTTGATTTAATCTTTGAACAATTGTGTGGCCGCCATTACGTTTCCGTCAAGATGGCGGCGATATAAAACATGACACTGAGGTGTCCTTAGCTAGTGCTACCTTTGTTTCAAATTTCGTTCAATTCGCGTTCACCGTGTTCGAATTGATAGAGGGGGACAGACATTCAGAGTACACACACTCACACACACACACACACACACACACACACACACTCACACACACACACATACACACACACACACAGACACACTTTTTTTCGCCCTGTGTTGATCTCATAATTCTACTTTCATTTTTTGCAAAAATCGAAAGTAGGCTAATAGGCGCGCGCGTTCGTATGTGTGTCCCTAATAAAATCTCAACGACTGGAACGATTTTTATGAAACTCGGTAAGGTCATAGTACTATTTTGTCCGACCCTGACTCCGCCCTTCAAATTTTATTACGTGTCACCAATCCAATATGACGGCTGTGCGAAATATTTCACCGGCATTCTGTATCTCCCAAACTATTACTGATATCACCCTGACATTTTGTACGCTGATAAAGGGTACTACTAAAGGTTCACTTGTGTGACTTTCAAAAACCTGTTAAGTACAAAACGAACAAAGCGAGGTTGAAACTTTTAAATAGATCTTTCTCGGGATTTAACCATCCGAGCGCAGTGAAACATGGTACAGCCAATGTTTATACACATTGTAATGCACTGACATCTAATTTAGTTCAGTTGTTTACATAACCTCAAGATGGCGGATGTGGAAAATTTTAAAATTAAGTTTTTATTTCTTGTGTGCTAATCATACGATCGTAGTTAACATTTGGATAATGAGCCTACATAATAATCGTCATCTAATAGTACATAACTCTATGGCCTACATATATAAAAATCGAACATTGCGCCATCGGAATATATTTAGACGGTTCTCAAAACTTACTAATCTATGACAGCAATCAAACTGAAATGTTGTCTATTGATTGATGCTATGAACATAAGTTCACCTATGGGACTTTCAATAACCTGGTGAGCACAAAACCAACATGGCAGAGACGCGAAATGTAAATATTTAAATGGACGTTTCTCGCAATTTAACCATCCGAGCACAGTGAAAATTGGTACGGTAAATGCTTATACAAATCTTAATCCACTGATATCTAATTTATTTCAATTGTTTTCAAATTCAAACTCTATTATTTTTAGCCTATTTTCAATTTTGAAAAAATAGGCTTATGAGATCACCTTTTGTCCGTGTGTGTGTGTGTGTGTGTGTGTGTGTGTGTGTGCGTGTGTGTGTGTGTGTGTGCGTGTGAGGTGTGTGTGTGTCCCCCCTAATAAAATCTAAACGGCTGGAGCGATTTCAATGAAACTCGGTAAGTTCATAGCACTATTCCGGGCGACCCCGACCGTGCCCTTCAAATTTTGTTACGTCTCACCAATCCAACATGGCGGCTGTGCGAAATATTTCACCAGCATTCAATATCTCCGAAACAGTTCCCGATATCACCCTGGATTTTTTTGCGGTGATAAAGGGAACTACTAGAAGTTCACCTATGTAACTTTTGAAAAACTGGTAACTACAAAACCAACATGGCGGCCACGTGAATTTGCGACTTTTAAATAGACGTTTCTCGCGATTTAACCAACCAAACGCAATAAAACTTGGTACAGTATATGTCTATACACATTGTAATGCACCGACATCGAACATCGCTCAATTGTTTACATAACCACAAGATGGCGGATGTGCGAAATATTTCACCGGCATTCTATATCTCTGAAACTATTAGCGGTATCACCCTGAATTTTTTACAGAGATAAAGGGCACTACTGGAAGTTCATCTATAAGACTTTCAAAAACCGGTTAACTACAAAACGAACATGGCCGCCAAGCGAATTTGAAAATTTTAAATAGACCTTTCTCGCGATTTTGTAGTTCCATACGCAATTAAATCTTCTACAGGAAATGTTTATACACATTGTAATGCACTGGTATCTAATTTAGTTCAATTATTTACATAACCTCAAGATGGCGGCTTTGCGAATTTTAAAATCAAGTTTTTATTTCTTGTGTCGTAATCATGTGATCGATGTGAAAGTTTGAATAATGAACCCACGCAATAATTTTCCTTTAATGGTACATGACTCTATGACCTATTACTTTTAACAATCCAACATGGCGACCACCCGAAATATTTGGACGGCTCTGAATATCTACGAATCTATTATAGCAATCAAACTGATTTTTTTAATGTTCATAGGAGCTATGAACTTAAGTTCACCTATAGGACTTTAAATAACCTGGTGATCACAAATCCAACATGGCGGCGACGCGAATATAAATATTCACATGGACGTTTCTCGGAATTTAACGATGCAAGTGCAGTGAAACTTGGTACAGTAAATCCTTATACAAATGTTAATCCACTGGCATCTAATTTATTTCAATTGTTTCCATAACCAGAAGATGGCAGCTGTGCGAAATTTTAAAATTTCTTTGTTACTTCTTGTGTCCTAATCAGGCGATTGAAGTTTGAATGCTGCACGTACACAATAATATTCATGTAACAGTACATAACTCTAGGACTTACATATATAAAATCTAACATGGCGACCATCCGAAATATTTAGTCGGTTCTCAATATCTACGAATCTATTACAGCAATCAAACTGAAATTTTGTATGTTGATAAAGGCATAAGTAGGATATATGAAAATAGGCTGTATAGTTCTTCACGGAACTACTTGTTTTCCTTGTATTAGTCTGTAGTCACATCGAGGGAAAAATATTTGGATTCAGTATCGTTTGTACGATATGAAGCCTCCGTGGCTTTGGCGGCAGCACGCCGGCCTCTCACCGCTGGGTCCGTGGTTCAAATCCCGGTCACTCCATGTGAGATCTGTGCTGGACAAAACGGAGGCAGACAGGTTTTTCTCCGGGTACTTCGGTTTTCCCTGTCAACATTTCATTCCAGCAACACTATCATTTCATTTCATCTGTCGTTCATATAATCATTGTCCCAGAGGAGTGCGTCATGCCTCGGCAGCCGGCACAGTTCATTTCTTCGCCGCTAGATGGGGGCTTCATTCATTCCATTCCTGACCCGGTCGGAGACTGGAAGAAGCCTGTGGATTTTCATCGTTTGCACGATATGCATGTAGTGAATTAGTACCATACGGGATCAAGCAGATCGACCTTCTTGTCAACACACGTTAGTTGGGTTGCAGCAAACGATATGGGAAGGGGCTGATGAATCACCCGGTATATGGTGATCCTAATATGGCTATGGATAATCCCTTCTCTTCACGAATTACGGCTGGAAGCTGAAGTGCACTGTCGTATCCACTCAAATAAAATATTACAAACTCCAGTATAATTCACATAATCTAGCACTCTTTAGATTCTCCTAGCGCTCTTCCTGTCGACAGTTCAGTGTGTAAACTCAGTGGACTGGTAATATGTTGCAACAAGCAAGATATATGTTTAAAACAATACTGAATGGGCTATTTATTACAAAGTAAATAAGAAAAAGGAAGATTGTAGTTTAACGTGACCGTGAATCTTGTGATTATAAGCCACGGGAGCTCCTTTTTACGTGGAATCCGAACCACAGGACATGGCATTTCACTTCGAAAATCTCACATGCATTGGCCGGGAATCGAACCCAGTCCACCTTGGTGAGAGGCCGACAGCTTGACCGCTGTGCCACCACGCCCCAAGTAAATAAGAAAACACTACTGTACTTAGTGCCTAATGCAGGTGTGGCTATCATTCCATAGCTGGCGTAATAATCATCTCTCTACAACTAACATAAGAGTTTCGTTCATTTATTTATTTATTTATTTACTAGCAAATACCCGGTATATGGTGATCCTATTATGGCTATGGATAATATTTAACGGTTTACCCAGCGTAAGCTTAAAAGGCGCACGGGCGGCAGGTCCCAGACGCAATTCAGAAAAGCCGAGGTGAACAGCGAAACTCCAAACACACATACCCTTCTCTGAAGTCCTAACTCGACACAACTCGACAGTTTGATTCTGGCCGAAGCTGAGGTGATAGACTCGCTCGCTCCGAAGCTAGTAATTGTAATGTCCACTGAATGGAGATTGTTGGAAGAAATTAAAACTTAAAATCACTTATAATGGGCGATGTATTAAAGAAAGAGATACGCTGTAGCGGATTTTCTTGTAGAACTTTTCATGATGGTCAATTGTTACACTCATAGGATACAGATATTTTTAATGGATTACCCAGCGTAGGGTTAAGCTTAAAAGGCGCTCGGATGGCAGGTTTTTCCTCGATTCGATTCACTGAAATTGTTACTGCTCGGCTTTCTTTGGTCATAAATGGATGTTTTTCTACAGAAACCTTCCCCGAGAAATCCTGTACAGAATGGTGAAAACCGCATCAAATTCCATCCAGTAGTTCTCGAGATTACCCGTTACATCCAAGAATCGGGGAATTGGTTTTATACTATGTTGATATTTACTTATTTACTTACTTATTTATTTATTTGTTTTGTCAGAACGAAACTGGTTGCTTCGCTATTTAAGCACAGTCCAAGCCATGGATCCAAGCTATCTGCGGACTCGTTAGACGTGGGTTTGAACCCCACCTTGCGCTGTCCTTGATATGGTTTCCGTGGTTCCCCAAATTCAACTCCATTCGAATGCCGGGATGATACCTTGAAAATGGCCATGGCCGCTTCCTACCTATTCTATGTCCACCATCATTCCATCTTTATTCATTACATCCTTCATTATTCTGATGAGGTGTGCATCAGGAAGGATCTTTGGCAATCATAAATAAATAAACCATTCTGTATACTGTAGAGCAGTCGTAATCCACTGCAGTGGAGAATCAAGCCAGACAGGAATAAGCTACTCGGTCGAGATCACATGTTCCCCAGGAGCTCACATCTAGTGGGACGTGGGTTGGCGACCACGGGGCCCCAGCTGAGTCTGGCATTGCTTCCACTTACTTGTGCCGGGCTCCTCTCTGTCAACTCTTGTTCTCTTCCGTCCCCGACGGTATTAGGGTATCCGAGGCCTAGGGAGTCTTTTCCTTTCCCGCCTTAATTGGCCCTTGTCTCATCTTTCCTGATTCCCTCCTTCTGCGAGGGGTCAGCCTTCTTTTTCTTTTCATGTTATCTCCTGCCTTCTGCTCAAGGCCGGTTGTATGTAGCCCCACCACTTTTGGTGCACCCTGGATACTGCTACACCCTCAGGGGCTCACGGCTGATGAGTTCGGGAGTTGGCGACCCCGAGGAATTCCTGAGCTGGGTCCGTTTTCCCCTTGTGTCCCTCACCTTTGGGGCGGACCCTCTCCTCTTTCACTTTCCTATCTGCCCTTCATGGCTCTCCTTCCTTCCAAGTCCCTCAATCCGCATTCTTCGAGGGTTGAGGGCATTTCATTTCCTCCTGTCATTTATCTGCCTTATTCTCCTTTAGTTTTCAATTTCTTCTTCTAGTATGTAGGTTTGTAGTTAGTTTTAGTTTATGTTTGCATTTCATTTTCATCATCACGATCACCCAAACCATCAAGGGCCGATAACCTAGATGTTAGGCCCCTTAAAACAACAATTATCATCATCATCATCATCGAAATCACATGTAAGTGGTGGACACGTCAAACAAATTACGTTGACTTTGCACGCGAGCAACATACTCCGTCCATGTGAACACTGTGTGGCCATTCTCGACCCGATAAATCGGGAATAACGAGAAGATGAAAAGAAAGAAAGATATTACATTACACACTCCCTTATTATGTTAATCGCAAATTGAAACGGATGTCTACTCTCAGCTTGGGAATGCTAATTGTAACTGTTTGGTTAAAATAGCTATCTTGAAAGATGAAAGCAGGACTGGAGGTTGGGATGCAGGAGTCAGCTTGCCACCATTTCTGAGTCGTGAACAGAAAACTTTAATGAGGCCATTATTTGTCACTCCCAGACATAGTGCGAGCACAAAACATCCCTCATCACCTTTACGGGCATAGAAAAACAGGGGCGTTAAGAAACTCCAAGAGAGGTCAATAAACTCGATGTTTTGACTCTTAAAACAGTGTTTGCCGTTACCACCAATAACTCAACAGTAGTCTACTATTTTAGTTAGTTACCGTATTGTTGTTTTAAGGGGTGGAACAGCGAGGTCATCTGCCCCTATAGTACCATCCTAGAGTAGTGTTAAAATAACCCCACGACGTGCCATGCTCATTAAATCGTGCACCACGTCGGCGAGGGGTGCTGCATCAAGTCCCGGAGATCAGAGGCTCGAAATCGCGGCTATTGAAACAAAAACAAAACCAACACAAAAACATAATCAAAACAAAAGAAAAACAAAAACCGCGGGTTTCACACACTCCCTTCAGGGAAATGCCGGGTTAGTACCGAACTTCAAGTGCCGGGGCATCTACCGGATCCCTATCTCTTAATACAGCTACACACACTACTACAGTCATCACAGCAATACAGGCTAGACAAGTTCAACACACACCCAACTACACGGGGCTAATGAGCAAGAAGTCCCAAGCCTTTAACGAATCGACGATGACAACACCAACAACAACAACAAAACAGTGTTTATGAGTTTAAGTAAAAGTAACTCTTCAACAAATTATGTATTACCCAAAATCTAAAATGCCCAAGTGACTTGCTCAATTCCGAAGATCTTATAGTACATTATAAACGAGCCTATAATGGTAATAATTAAGAGTGTCTTAATTACCATTATAAGCGAGTTGCATACGACTGTTTATGTTCGACGATAATTATATGTTTTAACATAAATATGTGTGGGATTCAGTTAGTGAAGAGCGCGCTGGCTTTGCTCACTGTATAGAGCACATGCGTGGGTCAAGGCACTCCGAAAGCAGAGACCATTCACTTTGCTTGCAAACACAGACATATGTTGGATTTTGAGCGCATGCGCGAAGGTATCCTTACCTAATTGGTCACATAACTGTTTCTTGAGCACTTATAGGAGGGGTAACTGTTTCATAATGAACAAGTAGTTCCGTGAAGAACTATACAGCCTATTTTCATATATCCTACTTATGTTAATTGTCACTATCAACATACACAATTTCAGTTTGATTGCTGTAATAGATTCGTAGATATTGAGAACCGACTAAATATTTCGGATGGTCGCCATGTTGGATTTTATATATGTAGGTCCTAGAGTTATGTACTGTTACATGCAGATTATTGTGAACGTGTAGTATTCAAACTTCAATCGCATAGTTAGGACACAAGAAAAAACAAGGAGATTTAAAAAATTTTCACAGCTGCCATCTTGAGGTTATGGAAACAATTGAAATAAATTAGATGCCAGTGGATTAACATTCGTATAAGGATTTACTGTACCAAGTTTCACTGCACGTGGATGGTTAAATTGCGAGAAACGTCCATGTGAATATTTATAATTCGCGTCACCGCCATGTTGGATTTGTGATCACCAGGTTATTTAAAGTCCTATAGGTGAACTTAAGTTCATAGCCCTTATGAACATTAAAAAATGCAGTTTGATTGCTAAAATAGATTCGTAGATATTCAGTATCGTCTAAATATTTCGGTTGGTCGCCATGTTGGATTGTTAAATGTATAGGCCATAGAGTCATGTACCATTAAAGGAAAATTATTGCGTAGGTTCATTATTCAAACTTTCACTTCGATCGCATGACTACATCACAATGAATAAAATCTTAATATTAAAATTCGCACTGCCGCCATCTTGAGGTTATGTAAACAATTGAACTAAATTAGATACCAGTGGATTACAATGTGTATAAATATTTCCTGTGCCAGGTTTCAGTGCGCTTGGAACATTAAATCGCGAGAAAGGTCTATTTAAAATTTTCAAATTCGCTTGGCCGCCATGTTCGTTTTGTAGTTAACCGGTTTTTGAAAGTCTTATAGATGGACTTCCAGTAGTGCCCTTTATCTCCGTACAAAATTTCAGGGTTTTACCACTAATAGTTTCAGAGATATAGAATGCCGGTGAAATATTTCGCACATCCGCCATCTTGTGATTATGTAAACAATTGAACGAAGTTTGATGTCGGTGCATTACAATGTATATAAACATATACTGTACCAAGTTTCATTGCGTTTGGTTGGTCAAATCGCGAGAAACGTCTATTTAAAAGTCGCAAATTCGCTTGGCCGCCATGTTGGTTTTGTAGTTACCAGGTTTTCAAAAGTCACATAAGTGAACTTATAGTAGTTCCCTCTATCACCATAGAAAATGTCAGGGTAATATCGGTAATAGTTTCGGAGATATTGAATGCTGGTGAAATATTTCGCACAGCCGCCATGTTGGATTGATGAGTCGTAACAAAATTTGAAGGGCACGATCGAGGTCGCCGGGAATTGTGCTATGAACTTTCCGAGTTTCATTGAAATCGCTCCAGTCGTTTAGATTTTATTAGGGGGGGGGGGAGGGGGACACACACACGAATCACACACGCACACACACACGGACAAAAGGTGATCTCATAGGCCTATTTTTTCAAAATTGAAAATAGGCTAAAAAATAGTGTTATAATGATCATCATTATGATACAGTTTTCTGACACATAATGTTTACATTTCGACATCGTCGAACATAATAGTACATTATGCAACGAGCCTATAATGGCAATAATTAAGACACGAGTATGTTTATAAAACGAGCGTATGCGAGTTTTATAATTTCCATACGAGTGTCTTAATTAGGCTACCATTATAGGCGACTTGCATACGACTGTTTATGTTCGACGATAATTATTATAACTATTTTATGTTCGAACATAAATATTCATAAATATCTGTCGAGATTTCGCCAGGTTTATGTACTGAAAAAAGCGCATGGGACGCACAAAATACCTTGTATTTGACCCTGGCCTCCTCGATTGCCCCACTATGACACTAGACCAGGCAGTGAAATTTAAATTAGAAGGCCTTGGAACTTGGCGCAGATGCGTTGCTATCCTCACCGAATTGGTCAAACAACTGTTTCTTGAGCTGTGATTGGTGGGAGAAACTGTTTCATAATGAAAAATAGTGTTATAATGACCATCATTATGATACAGTTTTCTGACATATAATAGTCTGGGTCGAACATAAAGTTCATTATAATACAGTTCCTATAATTATGTTAGCTATGGAAGGGTCGAGGATAAGAACTGTAGGGGCATACCAAGGTTAGAATATGTTAAACAAATTGCCTCGAATGTAGGATGTGGTAGCTATGCAGAGTTGAAACGATTAGCTCAGCACAGGGAGGAATGGAGAGCGGCATCAAATCAGTTGAAGGACTCAAAAAACAACAGCAACAACCTTATGTTCATCAGTGGAAAATTTAATTCGAGCCCCCTAAAACAATGGCCCCACATGACTACATATTTATTAAAATATTATGCAGGTTGTACACTGTGTATGATCTTAATCACAGGCTTATGCACCTGTGCACAGTCTGTCTTGAACATTAATTTCAGTATCTTGTATGGCCTCCTGTAGATACAATGCACAAATGATCATAGAAATGTAAGAAGTGCCATGTTAATTCCACCTGTTGTCGCAATTAGTCCAGATATGTTGCCGGTAAGCTAGACTGGACCAGAAGCCACGCCTCACATATGCTGGGTGGGGGATAGGTCTGGTGATCGTGCTGGCCAGGGGAGTTGACGAACATCCTGGAGAGCATGATGGGTAACACGAGAAGTGTGTGCACGGGCATTGTCCTGTTGAAAGAACATGTCTCTTAGATGTTGTAATAACGGCAACAGAATGGGTTGGATGACATTTAGGATGTAGCCTGTACTGTTCAGTGCAGAACATCAGAGATGTACGATCATTGTAGGCTATGGCTTCCCACACCTTGTTGCTAGGAGTTGGTCCTGTATATTGCTAGCGTATACACTCTGGTAGTTTCCACTGTCGACGCCATCACAGATGCCAAAGTTGAATCAACTTTCATAAACACAACTTCGCACCATTAATCTTTTCGTATTAATCACTAGTTTGATCATTTTTGATTGGAATGTTCTCCGATTGTTTTAGGATGTGTACTAACATTCTCCAAGTGTTATCTATAAGGGCTGCGTGGCTCAGCGGTAACGTTCTCGCATGCTAAGCCCAAGGTTGCAGGATTGAATCCTAGCACAGCCAGTTGGCATTTGAGGGTGCGCAAATGCGAGGGAACCATGTCAGTAGATTTACTGGCACGTTGAAGATACCCTTCGGGTTAAAATTCCGGCACCCCGTCGTCTCTAAAAGCCGCAGTATTTAAAACGGGACATAAAACCAATAACATTATATCTTTTATGTTCGACGATGTCGAAATGTAAATATTATATGTCAGAAAACTGTATCATAATGAGGGCCATTATAACACTATTTTAGCATATTTTCATTTTATAAAAAAATAGGATTTTGAGATCACCTTTTGTCCGTGTGTGTGTGTGTGTGTGTGTGTGTGTGTCTAATAACTTTTAAACGGCTGGGGCGATTTCAATGACATTCGGTAAGGTCATAGCACCATTTTGGTCAACCCCAACCGTGGCCTTCAAACTTTATTACGTCTCACCAATCCAACATGGCGGCAGTGCGAAATATTTCACCAGCATTCAAAATCTCCGAAACTATTACCGATATCACCCTGAAATTTTGTATTGTGATAAAGGGCTCTACTAAAAGTTCACCTATCAGACTTTCAAAAACCTGGTAACTACAAAACCAACATGGCGGCCAGGCAAAGTAGAGACTTTTAAAAGACTTTTCTCGCGATTTAACCATCCAAACGCAATGACACTCAGTACAGCAAACGTTTATACACATTGTAATGCACTGGCATCTAATTTAGTTCAATTGTTTACATAACCTCACGATGGCGGCTGTGCGAAATATTTTTATCGGCATTCTATATCTCCGAAACTATTTCTGATATCACCCTGAACTTATGTACGGTGATACAGGGCACTACTACAAGTTTATATATGTAAGTTTGAAAACGAACATGGCGGCCAAGCGAATTTGAAACATTTTAATGGACTTTACTCGCGATTCAACCATCTGAGCGGAGTGAAATATGGTACATTAAGTGTTTATACATATCGTAATGCACTGGCATCTAATTTAGTTCAATTGTTTACATAACCTCAAGATGGCGGCTGTGTGAAATTTTTAAATTAAGTTTTTGATTTCTTGTGACGTCATCATGCGATGGAAGTGAAAGTTTGAATAATGAACCGACGCAAGAATTTTCCTTTAATGGTACATAACTCTATGTCCTATACATATTACAATCCAACATGGCGACCATCTGAATTATTTAAACGGTTCTCAATATCTACGAATCTTTTACAACAATCAAACTGAAACTATTTACGTTCATAGAGGCTATAAACATAAGTTCCGCTATAGGACTTTCAATAACCTGGTGAGCACTAATCCAACATGGCGGCGACGCGAAATATAAATATTTAATGGACGTTTCTCGCGATTTAACCATCCAAGTCCAGTGAAACTCGGTACGGTAAATGCTTAGGCAATACAAATGTTAATCCATTGGCATATAATTTATTTCCATTGTTTTCATAACCAGAAGATGGCAGCTGTGCAAAATTTAAAAATCTCGTTTTTACTTCTTGTGTACTAAACATATGATTGAAGGTTGAATACTACACCTACACAATAATCTTAATGTAATAGTACATAACTCTAAGACCTACATATATAAATATCCAACATGGCGACCATCCTAAATATTAGACGGTTCTCAATATCTAGTCTACGAATTTAATACAATCAAACTGAAATGTTATATGTTGATAGAGGCAATTAACTTAAGTAGGATAGGGTGGATGTACCATTAATCGGCACTGACCGAGTGATCGGCACTTTTGCGATTAAATGCCTATATCAAGGCTTTAACTGAATAGGTTTGCCATCTGCTGGGGTTTTCACAAACCTTAGGTACACATGATTCATTCAAACTCCACTAGAGGCGCTTGTGTGGAAGGTGTTTTGCCACGTTGCCAGTTGAAGTGAAATCGGGTGATGTCACTGTCGTTGCCTAACGTGTTTGTTAAGGAGTAGGACTTCAGTGTTCGTAACATCGTCGTGTTTTGCAATGTAAGTACCGTTGAACTTTGAATTATTATGTTGCGAAACTATGTGTTGCATGAGTCAGAACACATAGAACATGATTTTAATTATTTATATTATATTTTCGGTCAGTGCCGAACACTAGTTCAAAGAAAATCACAGCCGTACCGGTTATCGGCAAGTGTGCCGATAACTAGTGCAACTGAGGCTTCCAGGAAGTACACCTATTCTTAATATATAACTCCCGCATCATAACCCTCTGTTTGAAATATCAAAAAGAAATACATTGAGAACAGTTGAACTAGTAATCGGCATATACATTCTTCACTCAGTTTCTGTTTATAGCTTGATAAAAGAAATGCCGAACACTAGGACATTTATGTGCCGATCATTCGATGTATTTAGAAAATCACTATTTCAGTGAATTTGAAGGAGTCCTAACTAACACTCCAAATGAGATTTCCCATCCAAGTGAGTGTGTGAATACTTCATACTCGGTAGGGACTATTGAAGAATTATATGGGCACATATCCGAATTAGATAGGGGACTGTTTGAACAATCGGATAACTTCAACAGAGATTTACCACTTCGAATGTCAAAGAAGTGCTTGCTTCCAGAGTTTAACTCTGTTAAAGGATGAATCGATCCCTCTGTAACAAATCGTGAAGAATCCAAGTGTCATGCATCCACGTCAGAAAGTAGATTTATCCCTCTTTCTCGTTTTTTTAAACATAGCAATGGAATAGTTTCAGAATCTGCAAGCAGTGTAACTCAAGTTTCTGGAGATACATTGAATCATAATTCTCAAGCGGACAATATGATAGACGATAGACCTACATGTTCAAATCAGGAGACAGCGTCGGATCAAACACTCGATAAGTGCAACACTAGAAATTTCAATGAGTTGGGTTCTAAACACCTGTCTACTCAAACTTCCACGTCTCAGGTAGTTATGTCCCATTTTAAAAGCATACTTTTCTGGCCAAGAGATCAGCCAGTTCTGAAGAAGAGAAAGAAGGAGATCTTACCAGTAGTAGAAACATCTGTACAATGGATGAGATACTATCAAAAGAAGGAAGATGAAAAAATTAAAAAAACTGAACTAGAGGAACGTAGAAAGAAAAGGGAGCAAGCAAAATCAAAAAAGGAAGAACAAGGAGAGGAAAAGAAAACTTTGCCTAAAACAGCAACTCGTAATAAAAAGGTTCAGGAAGCAAACGATAAGGAAGCTGTACATCAAAATAACGTTCAGAAGAGAAGGAGTAGGGAAAAACCTTCGGATGTTGCAGAGGATTCATGGTATTGCGAAATATGTGAAGAAGACAAAAAATTACCTACGATACAGTGCGTACAGTGCCAAACATGGTTTCTGGAAGAGTGCTGTAGAATGAATAAAAAAAGGGCTCCCATGACATTCACATGCCACAGTTGTGTAAATGAATAAACCTTTCAGTGTCAGTGTTTGTTATTGACGAAATGTACGCATAATTATAATATTATGACAAAGGTAAACATTGTTTTGATAGGCTTACTCTACTTAAGACCACAAATTTGTGTTGTAATGATATGTGTCCTTGCGCGTGTTATTTAATGGCGCTTCAATAGTAAACATACTGTTTCAATTTTTAGGGTGAAATTTTGTATTATTAAGGTAGAAATAAAATCTGTCCTGACTTAACAGCATTTTAGTTGCCACTGCCGATTAATGGTATACTTGAGTGTTGATAACCGGGTCTCAGCTTTTCTTGCGCTGCCGATCATCGGTACACAGGGTGCAACTCGTAAATTAAATTACTTTGAAATGAACGGATTGTACTTGCAAGCACTTGAATATATCCTTTCGAATACAAAGGTATTTATGTGCCATATCAACGTTAGTTGCAACCAGTATTGTAGATATTAAAGACTTTACACACGATGATGTAACGCGGTTCGTCTTAAGGTGCCGATTAATGGTACGCTTACCCTATATGAAAATGGGCTTTAGTTCTTCACGGAACTACTTGTTTCATTATGAAACAGTTTCTCCCACCAATCAGAGCTCAAGAAACAGTTGTGTGACTAATTAGATAAGGATAGCATCGCACCTGCGCTGACTTCCACGGCCTTCTATTTTGAATTTCACTGCGTGGCTTCTAGTGTCATAGTGGGGTATTCCAGGAGACCATGGTATTCTCTGCGTCCCATGCGCTCTGATCAGTACATAAAACTGGTGAAATATCGACAGATATTTATGAATATTTATGTTCGAACATAAAATAGTTATAATTATCGTCGCACATAAACAGTCGTATGCAACTCGCCTATAATGGTAATTAAGACTCTCGTATGGATATTATAAAACTCTCTTCGCTAGTTTTATAAACATACTCGCGTCTTAATTATTGCCATTATAGGCTCATTGCATAATGTATTATTTTCATACGATATAGCAACGAGAAGTAACTCGAATTTTCGATGAGTAGAATTTATTGACATCCCCAAACTATTGAGATATCGAGGTTCCACTGTGTTAGTATAGATTAGTAGAGATGTTCCTTATTATAGCCTATTTGCATTTACAACACATTGGGTCAGTGGGATTTGCTTCTTCAGGAGCAGAGTCAAATCTGAACCAATTGCGTTTTTGGTCTTGTGTTTGTTTTCTGCTTTTCCTTTTGTTTTCGAATTTTGCTTTTGCTTTCTGTTCTTCGTTTGCTTTCTGCTTTTGCTTTTTGCTTTGTGATTTTTGGTTTTGTGTTTGTTTTCTGTTTTTAATTTTTATTTTGCTTTTTGCTTTCATTTCTGTTTTTTGGATTAATGTATGTTTTCTGCTTTTCCTTTTGTTTTCGAATTTTGTTTTTGCTTTCTGTCTTTCATTGTTTTCTGCTTGTGCGTTTTGCTTTGTGATTTTTGGTTTTTGGTTTAATTTCATGTTTTTGATTTTGAATTTTGCTTTTTGCTTTCATTTTTGGTTTTTGGTTTGTGTTTGTTTTCTGCTTTTCTCTTTGTTTTCGAATTTCGCTTCGCTTTCTTTTTCGTTTGTTTTCTGCTTTTGCTTTTTGCTTTGTGATTTTTGGTATTGTGATTGTTTTCTGCTTTTCCTTTTGTTTTAGAATTTTGCTTTTGCTTTCTTTTTTCGTTGTTTTCTGCTTTTACTTTTTGCTTTGTGATTTTTGGTTTTGTGATTGTTTTCTGCTTTTCCTTTTGTTTTAGAATTTTGCTTTTGCTTTCTTTTTTCGTTGTTTTCTGCTTTTATTTTTGCTTTGTGATTTTTGGTTTTTGTGTTTGTTTTCTGCTTTTCCTTTTGCTTACGAATTTTGCTTTTGCTTTCTTTTTCATTTGTTTTCTGCTTTTGCTTTTTGCTTTGTGATTTTTGGTTTTGTGTTTGTTTTCTGCTTTTCCTTTTGTTTCCAAATGTTGCATTTGCTTTCTTTTTCGTTTGTTTTCTGATTTTGCTTTTTGCTTTGTGATTTTTTGGTTTAGTGTTTGTTTTCTGTTTTTGATTTTGAATTTTTCTTTCTGCTTTCATTTATGATTTTTTGTTTTGTGTTTGTTTTTTGCTTTCTTTTCATGTTTTGGTCGTTTATTTTTGCTTTTTGCTTTGCGCGAAGGGAAAAAAGACAATCAATGAAAGAAAAACCTACACGTTGATACGTTTTATTTGCATCTCTCGGAAATGAACAGTTTGGGGCGGTCTAACACTAAACACAAGAGAAGATAAATGTTCTCATATTATAAACCAGCATATTCCATTTGTTTGTCAACAACGGAGCCGTGTCAGTAGATTTACTGGCACGTTAATGATCCCCTTCGGGGCAAAATTCCAGCACCCCGGCGTCTCTAAAAACCAGAGTAGTTAAAAGGACGTAAAACCAATAACATTTGTATTAGACTATCGTTATTATTATTATATTGTCAACAATCCCAATATTGTTTTTTTATATATATATAAATGTCATGAAATTACGTTTCTTTTAAATTATTTGACTCTGCGGGGGATTGATCCCCCTAATTACCCCCGTAGTTACGCCACCAATTGGGGCACACAAAAAAGACAGAACAAGATAGGTAGGGTTTTGTGCGATTCGCTTTCACACGCAATGATCCATATCCTCGGTGAACGGTTAATTCACACACACTTAGAGTACATTGGGCGCACCAACTCCTCGCCCATTACATGAACCCTACAATAATGACCAAACCTTGCAATATCCGATACAGACGGGAGAGGCGTTGGCCGCCAATAGCACACTTCCGGTCGGACATACAAGACGGAACAGGAAACTGTGACACTTCACCACGCCTCCTGCAGATGCGGCGGGCGTTCTGAGAACAGACGAGGTCATCAGTGGCACAAATGAAAAGGACCATGATTACCAGGATCGGGATAATTATGTGCTTTACTTTTCAGAAATATGCATTTATTTATGTACTTAAAAGTGGAAAATATATGATTAAGTTTACCAAATACTGTATGTTTTTAAATGTGTTTCATTTCGTAGTTATGTCCCCCAGTTACTCGAAAAGTACCGTAGTTGAAACGTCCAGCTGCTTTAATAATTCAAACAAATGTTCCTGCTTAACAGGCCGGGGCTTGCATCAGTTTCCGAATCCTATAATACTTACTGCACATGTGCGATACGAAATCATATATGTGCTGTTTTGAATTTCATTCTAGAGAGCGGAAGAAAAGGTCACTTCAGAAACTTTCATAGCACTAATTGTTTTCTTCTTTTACTGCTACTGTATTTGAATGCGTAAATATGCTCGATTGACGTGAAAAGTAAATTAAATTTCGCCTCTGGCATACCTATACAAACACGCACACCTTTAATTATGAATAGTCCTTAGATGCACTAAAATCCAATATTTGGTTTTCAGCAGCAGTTTATTTTTATACAGAAAGAATACTACAACGGCATTTTCATGTGCAAGGCACTTAAAACACAAACACACGAAAATAAACAGAATTTAATAATTTCCAAGTTGTAAAATATAGACTACGCAACATACCCCGAAATATAGGAAATATATGGGTACTAATTAATAAATACGCCAGAATATGTATTTATTTATAAAAACGGCAAAAATATGTAAATAAATAGAAAATATTTCGTTAAATAATAAATACCAGCATTACCCGTCGCGGCTTCGCCCGCGAATATTCTAGACCTTAGCAGAATAATATAGGGAGGGATTTAAACACAAAACTGTCCGGGCCTTAAATGTTAACTATTAATGATGATTTATGAGGATTACTAAGAAATATTTGAAAAAGTCTATCTTGCACCCCCGGTGGAAGGCTGCCCATGTAAAAAGAAATCCCTCTCGGCACGGTGGAAGGTGGAGGTAGATTTCATTCCTTGTTCAATGTTATGCTTACATATTATTGCTACGAATTAATACAGTACTCACTCTTACTCTCGTGTTAATATCCAGCACAACTCTTTCTTTCGAACCATAATGACTACTGCCGACCTGTCAGTAAAGTTGAGAAGTGCTCAGTTAAAAGCTCTATAGAACCTAATTGACAAGGACCAAGACAAAGACAGATATTTGTTTATTGATAGCTCATTAAAGCGAGCATTGGGAAAGGCCTGGGGAACAGGATACAGACAATTAGCCATGCACTTTGACGTTTAAGTTGGGGAACATAAGAAGGAAGACCTATTACCACATTCCTTGCAGAATCAATTGTTACAGCTGACAAGGTAGAAATTCACAGTGTACCTCAGAGTTTTCTAAACACTGCAATGTGAAATTTGGAAATTTTCTTTTAAAATGCGCATTTTGATTTACGTTTCCGCGTTACACAGTTTCCGTTTAATGAACTTCACGGGACCATCAAATATTTCCATTTGATCTATTAGTACAAGCCACGCCCACTCAGGTGCTCCGCGAGCACTGGCTGGCACCGCCAAAAGCACCGGTGATCTGCTGTAGGAGAGGAACGTGTAGTGGCAGTGCTTAGCAGGTGAGAGTCGTGTTGTATTTGGTGAATGGGACTGGGCAAATCAGCGCGCGTCAGGTGGCGTACCGCTATACAAATGAATAATAATAATAATAATAATAATGCCAATTTTGTTAGTTAGATATTGTTGCTTTAAGGGGCGTAACTACGAGATCATCTGCCCCTTGCCAATGTTGTGTACAGACAGAAATAATAGTTTTATTGCGCTCCTGATTTTGCAGAAATAATAGTTTTATTGCGCTCCTGATTTTGCAGAAATAATAGTTTTATTGCGCTCCTGATTTTGCAGAAATAATAGTTTTATTGCGCTCCTGATTTTACAGAAATAATAGTTTTATTGCGCTCCTGATTTTGCAGAAATAATAGTTTTATTGCGCTCCTGATTTTGCAGAAATAATAGTTTTATTGCGCTCCTGATTTTGCAGAAATAATAGTTTTATTGCGCTCCTGATTTTGCAGAAATAATAGTTTTATTGCGCTCCTGATTTTGCAGAAATAATAGTTCTATTGCGCTCCTGATTTTGAAGAAATAATAGTTTTATTGCGCTCCTGATTTTGCACTAATTTTCAACATTATTTGTTTATTTATCTTTGGCATCGCTTTCAAGCCACTAATTTGCCGATATTTGGAACAATCGTTTTGGCAGTTGCAATCTGAAGTGTAGCTTCCAAGGTAGCATCAGACAAACTTGACCTTGTTTTTGTTTTGTTAATATTCAATTGAAAACATTTGTTCACAAACGAACGTTTTCCGAACATAGCAACAAATTTCAGGGCAAGGGCATGAATCCTCTGGAATTCTTGTTCTTTACAAAAAGGAATCAAATCACCATTGTAATGGTAATAGCGGTCTGTCAAAATTGAATCGCACTGTAGTTTTATCAGCTCAACTTGGAGACTTGATGGGGCATCCTCCGGGCGCACCGAAAAAGGCGTCATAGAAATTTTGAGTGCCGGTTTTACTTGTTTTATTCCATCAAACCTTTCTTCAAATTCTTTATGCAATGGCTGTATCGCTTTTGTGTACCCACTGATGTGTTCATAAGTACTTAAATTCAAGGGAAAATTATCCCAATTTCCTTCTTGAAGCTGACTTTTGAAAAACACAAGCTGCAATTTGTAACTTGCAATACGGTCACACATAGTACCGGTACTGATTAATTTATTTTTGCCTTGCAAAGAGATATTTAAATCATTTAAATACCCCGTGAAGTCATTCATGAAAGCGAGGTCAGTGATCCATTGCTCAGCATGCAAGTATGACTGTGCTACCGCCACTACACGGGGAGGAAAGAGAGAGAGAGAGGGGGGGGGGGGAGGAGTGAGGAAGCACCGGTTGGTGTATTCTTGGAATACACGGTAAGAGAGAATATAATTTTTAATGCTCTTTGCATGTTCATTTTTTCCTTTTTATCAAACACCAACAGCGATCTTCTAGTTTCTCTTTGGTGGTCATGTCTCTTATGTTCTTTGTGAGTCTGTTCTAGATATATATCTTCCATGACCCACCTAGCGTCATCTAGCAGCGAATCTCAGAAGTTCCTCAATTCTTCCCTGTACAAGAGGACTTACTTATCAATTTGGCCATCCGATCTCGTCGCCATCGCCAGCTATCATCTCTGTGATCAAGAGAACTTCGTCTACTTTTTCACTCACCATGCTGTGCTAGTATCGCCTGCTATCAAGAGAAACATTTAATTTTCTTATGTTGGTTATGCTTAAATGTATTCCTTTTGTCTCCTACCCCCACTCTTTTCCCTCTCCTGGTCCCTCGGCGTTTCGCTGAGTGTGTCTCACTTGTACGTCGGCAGTTGACTTAGTCAGTCAAGGCTCAACTAGAGCCAGTCACCTCAAACCAAGAGGCACTCTTTACATTCTACGCCATGTTGGCACATTAAGTTTATACGTCAAAGGGAACTTCACCTTCGCCATGCAACAAAGATAAGTACATACTTCAGGTTTTGACCTCATCTTCATCGGTTTTACTGTCTTCATGCCTTTAACGATTATTTTATAGGCAGTGTGAGATATTTATTTGTGGCAATAATCATTCTTCGTGGGATTTTCCATGTTGGGCTTCTGTCCAATTAAGCCAACCTTCGTGAAAAGCAGCATTTCTTATGCTTATTAAATGAGAGATCTTCTCACAACGGGGTATATTATAGAATACCCACTGTCTATAAATATTAAGCTTATTCCACCGCTGGAGTAACTTTGGCCCTATTCTTCCATTAGGATCGTTCTGGAACTTTCCAGAATCTGCACTTTATCTACAAGTCACGCCGTCATGTATCTTTCACTCACTTGTGGGAATGCCATTTCAAACTAAGGAATCTACCTTATAAATTAATGCTCAATAGCTAAATTTTCTTCCACCGTTGGGATTTTTTCTGGCGCATTTGATTGTAATCCACAACTTTCTCAAGTAATAGACTTTCGCCTATCTAGTGCAACCAGTCATTTTCCACGATTGCAATAACTTTCTTTGCCATAAACTTTTGCGCCACTACAGTGAACTTTTCATCCATTTCAACGAACTATAGTGATAAACAGTGTTCTTTCAGTATTTCTTCCGCGTCGCGCTCGTCCGATTATTATAAACACGGCCATGAACATTTACCTTTCATCCCAATTGCTCTTTCCTAAACCTCTTACTAACAACCCATAATAAATTGTTAATTTAGGTCTGCTTCAACGAGGTGTCAATCTAAAGATGTGCCCTCCCATTTTTAGCCTATTTTCAATTTTGAAAAAAATAGGCTTATGAGATCACCTTTTGTCCGCGTGTGTGTGCGTGTGTGTGTGTGTGTGTGTGTGTGTGTGTGTGAGGTGTGTGTCCCCCCCAAATAAAATCTAAACGGCTGGAGCGATTTCAATGAAACTCGGTAAGTTCATAGCACTATTCCCGGCGACCTCGACCGTGCCCTTGAAATTTTGTTACGTCTCACCAATCCAACATGGCGGCAGTGCGAAATATTTTTCTAGCATTCAATATCTCCGAAACTATCACCGATATGGCCCTGAAATTGTGTACGGTGATAAAGGGCACTACTAGAAGTTCACCTAGGAGACTTTCAAAAACCTGGTGACTACAAAACCAACATGGCGGTCAAGCGAAATTGAGACTTTAAAATAGACATTTCTCGCGATTTAACTATCCGAACGTAATGAAACTCGGTACAGCAAATGTTTATACACATTGTAATGCACTGGATTCTAATTTAGTTCAATTGTTTACATAACCTCAAAATGGCGGCTGTGCGAAATATTTCACTGACATTCTATATCTCCGAAACTATTATAGATATCACCCTGAAATTTCGTACGGTAATAAACGGTACTGACACAAGTTTACCTATGTACATTTCATAAACCTGTAAAGTACAAAACGAACATGGCGACCAAGCGAATTTGAAATATTTTAACAGACTTTTCTCGTGATTTAACTCTCTGAGTGCAGTGAAATGTGGTAAAGTAAATGATTTTGCAGATTGTAATGCACTGCCATCTAATTTAATTCAATTGTTTACATAACCTCAAGATGGCGGCTGTGCGAAATTTTAAAATTAAGTTTTTATTTCTTGTGTCGTAAGCATGCGATCGAAATGAAAGTTTGAATAATGAACCTAGGCAATAATTGTTCTTGAATGGTACATAACTCTATGGCCTATACATATAACAATCCTAAATGGCGAGTTTCCGAAATATTTAGACGGTTCTCAATATCTATGAATCTTTTACAGCAACCAAACTGATTTTTTTATGTTCACAGAGACTATGAACATATGTTCACCTATAGGACTTCAGTAACCTGGTGAACACAAATCCAACATGGCGGCGACGCGAAGTATAAATATTTAAATGGACGTTTCTCGCGAAATAACTATCCGAGTGCCGCGAAACGTTGCACGTAAATGCGTATACAAATGTTGATCCACTGGCATCTAATTTATTTCAATTGTTTGCATAATCACAAGATGGCTGCTGTGCGTAATTTTAAAATCTCGTTTTTACTTCTTGTGTTCTAATCATGCGATTGAAGTTTGTATACCACACGTGAATAATATTAATGTAATAGTACAAAAATAAAAATCCAACCTGGCGACAATCTGAAATATTCAGACGGTTCTCAATATCTACGAATCTGTTACAGCAATTAAACTGAAATTTTGTATGTTGATAGTGGCAATTAACATGAGTAGGATATATGAAAATAGGCTGTATAGTTCTTCACGGAACTACTTGTTTCTTATGTGCAATTAATTAACTTCTGCATAACTACGTGTCTTGTACACGGTTCAAATTATCTTGTTTCTCCCTTCTAATTTAGGGGATACAATTCTTTCAACTTATAAGTGAGTTATTTCTAGGTTTCACGAAAGGGAAACTTGCCCCATTCGTCTCGTGATTCCTATCTAAACATAGGAGGTCTAGAACCTTCCTTTTGACTTTCTCTTCAGGTTTCACAGTAAGTGACCTGTCCTATTTGTGTAACTACTAAAAGTAATGCTGCTTCAATACAAGAAGTTCTAGGAACTTCTGTCTTATTCTTCCTGTTTTTGTTATTGTTATTTTCTAAGTTGTTACTTTCTCTAGAACATTCTCTCCGGAATTTCTCAAAGTACACACCTTGTACTCTAGTTGTTGTTAAACTTTAATCACTTTAATTGTCTTTAAAATTTTGAATTTTTATCTTCGCTATTTTAAATCCTTGCGAGGATTTTATAAAGGTTTGAAACCTAATAAATTGTTAATTGCCTGGCGCATATGTTAAATGTTTTCTGAGGTCTGCGACCCCAAAGTTGTTAACCAAATTGAAAATATATATTTGTTAAAGTTATCAACTTCTTTAGAATTGTTAAATAAATTAAGTGTTTCTTTTCGCTTTTTCATTTTTCTAGTACAACGGTTAGGCAAGATCCTGTCTTCCTTGGCTCTTCCTACTCAATGCCATTAAATCTATTGATAGGGCTTTCACCACTCGTTGCATTTGAGCAAGAACTCTTAGTAGTAATCTCGTTAAAGTTTCTCTTAGCTTTAATAGATAATTCTAACTGGCCAGTAAGGCAAGTACAGCTCGCTACGCCAGCTACCTGCTTGTGGAGATCCTCTCCGAAAACTTATGGTTGGTTTTCCAAAAGATAAGTGTTTCTCTTTGCCTAAACTTTTAGTCGGCTCCTTGCTGAGTAAAAGCTTAGCCATTTCCAAATGCAACTATTGGTTCACTTACCAAAATTACTCCCCATGGTATAATTTTTTTATCACTATCCTTCTCGGAAGCACTTGGTCGCTTTTTCAGGAACTCTATAACTTCGAAAACTGGAAATACTAAACCTGATTCAAATTATTGGCATTCTTCGAATTACTTTGCAAAAACGAATTTCTTTGAACAGACATACAATAAATCTGTTCCTCTCTGTCTTGCCAGACCATCACCCATCCACATAGTAGACATATACATGCTTGAGAGGGAATACACTAAAGCCACTCTCTTGCAAACTGCCCAAGTCCTAGCTGCGTTTCCCGTCAGCTTCGACCAGGTCCTTACCCACTTTAGGTATCAGAGAGCGGATTTGCGGTGGCAACCGCCTCTGAGTGCATTTAAAGTTAAATTTATAACTTTTGTGGGACTCTCCTCCTATTTCTCCATCCTTTTTCTCCAGTCCGAAACCCACCCCCTTTTCTTTATCATCTTCCCTTGGTGGTTAGGTTATTCCTCAGCCAATAATCTACCCACCGGTGCCGCTCGGTGTGGCCTGTATTAAAAAATGTTTTTAGTTGGTTAAAACGAGTGTAACCAATTCATTAATACAGTACTGTCACAACTCTTACTTTCCAAGTTTAACTCTTGCAAGCACATGAATTTGACAGGAATTCTAACCATTGAGGCACAATATATCTATTTATTCACAATAAGCTCTGTGCGCATGACAACAGGCAATAGCCACTTAAACACAAAATGGAGGGAAGGAAGTAACTAGTACCACCTAGTAACCAGTAGCATCAGAACACAACATGGTTAAAGCCCTGCGCGGATGCGGATACCCGCGGATACCCGCAAAAGTTTTCGCCATGCGGATATAGTTTGCATCGCTGTGCGGATAGCGGATAAGCTGCGAATAATGTTTGGAGAAACTTTGCGGATAGTTTTTAGAATACAATCCAAACTTGTTAAAAATCATTATTAGGACCCGGATGTTTATGACGTATCATATTTTTCTCCGTTATGCTTTTTCCGTGACAAATATAAGATGATGATTTAAGCTAATCTCATTAAAATTATGTCATTAAGCGTAATTAACACTCCAAACAGGAAAGGGTTGCAATTCTAGTTGTATAACATTCATTTCAAACATAGCACATGACATACAAAGCCTAAGGGAACGATTTTTTCCCTCAAATGTCTAAATATGTTGCTTTAGTGATTTATACTTTATCTAATTAAAAATATTACTGTAAGGCCAGTAGATTCGGATAACAAACTTGCGAATGCGGGAAAAAGTAGTGCGGATGAGGGCTGTAAGCATGGTACAGAGAGTGTACCAGCATGCTGGAAGAGGCAGACCTTCATCATTTGGTGGTACATTCCCTGTACCACCATGCATTGAAGCTATGTCAGCTGGTAGTTCATTTTTGCACCACTTAACCTGAAAGCGTACAAAAGGGTCTGTTGAGGCAGTTTCTACTGTGTTATTGACGGATAAATAATACATTTTCTTGTGTTTCTTCAATCATGAGGCACGTAACTTGAGCAAGAGGCAGTAAATTACTTCCCTTCATTCACAAGAGAACATAACTCTCTAAGTTATTGCTCTATTAAAACAAACAAACCGGCCATTACAATGATGAATGAGTTAATCACTTAGACTTATATCATTGAGAACAACGAGGCGGCTTGTCTCAGACAGAGGTCCTTCATCTGTGCCTGGATATTAACATGATAAACACTGGTCTATTATAGCAACGGTCTGTGCGGTGGGTATAAATACTAACGAACCATTGGTCACCCAGTGATCCCCACAGTTCTCCCTCTTATCTGACCACAGGAACCATGGGCGTCGTTTCCTAATGGGCATTGTTGACATGTCCCCTCGATTTTTTGTAAAGGGGTTTTGTCCCTCTCTCTGCCATTGTCGACTCGAATTCAGCCAGGCCTTTTCAGTCGGTACAAAGACAGTGAGTGAACAGGTGAATTCTGTTTGGCTGCGTGGCTCAGGGGTAACGTTCTCGCTTGCTTTGCCCAAGGTTGCAGGTTCGAAACCTGGCGCAGTCAGCTGGCATTTGAGGGTGCGCAAATGCGAGGGAGCCGTGTCAATACATTTACTGGCACGTTTAAGATCCCCTTCGGGGAAAAATTCCGGCACCCCGGCGTCTCTAAAAGCCAGTGTAGTTAAAAGGGACGTAAAACCAACAACATTATTATTACAGGTGAATTCTAGTGAATGTTCAGTGCAAGTGGTTAGCCCGAATTACAATAAACTGATACAAATAACGCCATTACAATTTCTTTTACAAAAAGTTGTTGAACTTTGATGTGCTCTAAGAACAGTAAATTGTGTAATTATTATTATTATTATTATTATTATTATTATTCTTTCTTCGATTCGGCCAACTAGGGACCACGTCAGTTCAACTGTCTCTTCTTCCGAGCTCGAACTACCGCCCAGTGTTCACGCATTCATCTCCGGTGTTGTTCTTTTCTCTCTTGGGACCACGCCTTCCCTGTCTTCAGCTTCGGCTTTTCCTGGAAACCTTTGTGCGTACATAGTTTTTCCTGAAGTGGAACACGCTCCTGGATATCTTTAGGGGAAATTTCCATTTCACATAGATCTTTCTCAACTTCCGTAAACCATGCCCCTTTGGTTTTCTTATCTTGAAAGTACGTCAATATCCGTTTTGATATCCTGCCTGGGTTCATCCGTGTCACGTGGCTATAAAAGGCAATCCTTCTTTTTCGAATCGTGTCACTGATCTTCTCCACTCGCTGTTTTCTTTGATTTTCCTCAAAATCTTCCTTTCTTTAGCCTCTAGTTTTTTCATTAGACCTTTCTTGTTCATTATTAGAGTCTCAGCTGCATACAGAGCCTCTGGTCGAATAACAGTGCAGTAATGTCTAATTTTGGCGTTTAAGAATATCGATCTCTTATTGTAGATGTCTTTAGTCAGGTTGTATGCCATTTACATTTTATTAATGCGTGACACGAAGGTTTCTTTCTCTCATAGGTTAGGCTCTATCCATTCACCGAGGTATTTAAACATTTCTGCCTTCTGAACTTTTCCTAGTTCGACATCCAGTTCCCTGGGCGCTAATTTTATGTTTGTCATGAATTGTGTCTTCTCAAAGGAGATTTGAAGCCCAGCCTTCAGTGCTCGATTTTTCAGTTGGTTAAGTAGTAAATTGTGCTATTATTATTGTTATTATTGTTATTATTATTATTATTATTATTATTATTATTATTATTATTATTATTATTATCATAAAATGACTGTAGCCTGAAGTAATGTGATAAACGGTTCCAGGCTAGTGTTCAGAAGTTACGGTGGGAGTTTTAGTCGGTAGTCTGCCATTCAGGAGCCCGACAGTATGTGCGTAATTGCATTTCCCCCTCCCCCAAAAAATCTGTAACTATTGTAACTGGTAGTTGCAGTAATTAGACAGAAGCAAATACAGTAGATCTTGTGATCAGTTTTTTTAATGTGCAAAGTAGCCTATGTGAACTGCTAAGAAAGAAAAGAATAAGGAGGAGGGGGGAGGGGGTCGCTAGATACTTCATGTTTCAGAACGGGGGCGCGACAGAAAGAGTTCGAGAACCGCTGCAAGACCATAGCCGCTTGGTCTGTGAAGAATCGTCGAAACGCCAGGAGAAATACACTTCGTATTAACGGAACCTTTCCCTGGTGAGTTTACATCCTTAGACGATTAAATTACAAAGTCTTCAGCACGAAACGAAGCAGGGAGGGTTCCAGTCGCTGTATTTACAAGCTGCAAGGGGGATCTACCACACCATTACATTACTCCTATATCAACAATTTGAGAAGGTGACGCTGCCGTGTTAGCAAAGTGAAGGGTATTTTATCGTTAAGTGGCAATTAGGCTCACGCATCTCCTACCCAAGTTGAAATGTAGCCGGTGGCAAGCAGCTACATTCCTGCCAGTTAACTTGCCAAGTTAATTACGAGGGGATGTTCAATTGAAAGGGTACGAAAACGATACTGTGGGTACAATTTATTCGTTATTCAAAAGTAATCACCACAGGCCTGTGCACAGGTGTCCCATTGCTTCACTAGCCGCAGTATTCCCTGTTCCCAGAAGTCTTGTGGTTGTGGCAGGAACCAATCCTGTACGGTGTCCTTTAGTTCGTCGTCCGATTGGAAACCTTTTCCCTTGAGATATTCTTTTACCGGACCAAAGAGATGGAAGTCGCAGGGTGACAAGTCTGGGGTGTAGGGCGGATGACAAGTTGCTCCCACTTGAACGTTGGCTATACACCTTGTGTGACGTTAGAGACGTGTGGGCGAGCGTTATCATGGAGCAGAATCACTCCCTTCGTGAGCAGTCCAGGCAGTTTGTTGTTGATGGACTTGGGTAGGCTACGGAGTGCCGTACAATACACGTCCCTGTTAATGGTTCGTCTCAAGGAAAAACGTTTCCAATCGGACGACGAACTAAAGGACACCGTACAGGATTAGCTCCTGTCACAACCACAAGACTTCTGGGAACAGGGAATCCTGCAGCTAGTGAAGCAATGGGACACCTGTGCACAGACCTGTGGTGATTACTTTTGAATAACGAATAAATTGTACCCACAGTATCGTTTCGTACCTTTTAATTTGAACACCCCTCATACGATACTGAATCTTACGGCAGCAAAAATTTCTATCACTTGAACCATTATTAACTTGGGTATATGTATATTAAGGCTTTCACGGCCCGGAATATATAAATAATTCATGTTTTTTTTTTTTTTTTTGGCTAATGCCGTGTGTATTTAGATTAGAACCATACGTTTCGGAGAAACCTTGCCTCCTATTTCAATGGAATCAAAAATGTGGCCAAAGAAAGTATATCAATGAGATTACAAACATTACAAAAAATATAGATAAATTCCTCGGTTCGTCACCAGAGAGCAGCTGCCAGAAATTACTGTATGGACCATGGTAGAACGACGGACAGAGTAGTAAGTAAGGATAAAGTAAAGGGGGCGGGGTGAAAATATAGAGACTCCTCATATGGTCCATACAGTAATTTCTCGCAGCTGCTCTCTGGTGACGAACCAAGGAATTTATCTATAATTTTTGTAATTTTTGTAATCTCATTGATATACTTTCATTGGCCACATTGTTTGATTCCATTGAAAAAGGAGGCAAGGTTTCTCAGAAACGTATGGTTCTAATCTAAATGCACACGGCATTAGCCCAAAAACCATGAATTATTTATAAAACTTGGATATATTTTCGGGCTGGGGTCAAGTCTAACTTTGATTGATACAATTTGCGTTATGCACAAGAAAGTGTGACTACCGCGCACCTTGCCCCTAAACGGACACGCGCACATGCTACCCGCACCTCATCTTGTTCTGGATTTGTACATGTCTCCACAACTTAAATGCAAAAATAGCTAACTTCTTGTGTCATCAACGTTATAATTAAAGTTTCGATTAATTAAAGGTTTCCTTCTTGTCAATACTTGGCATTATTTAGTGTTTATTTACACTTGTTCAGTACATGTCTCGGGGCATTGAGAGACTAGAGAAGTGAAAATAAACACTAAATAAAGTCAAGTACTGACTAGACGGAAACTTTAAATTAATCTAAACTTTAACTAAATGTGTCAATAATAATATTCCTAAATACAACGTTATAAGGAAACTGGTTTACAGACCTATCCTCATGCAAATTGTGAGTCGTGTAAACACGTGCTCGTCTGTAATATAACCTTCTTAGACAGCTTGTTAGAAAGGTTGAGACGATGATGATGATGATGATGATGATGATGATGATGATAATTGTAGTTTTAAGAGGCCTAATATCTGGATTATTGGCCTCTAATGGTTTGGAAGATCATGAAAATCATGTCATGGAAACTACAGGGCGCCAGGGAATGTTCTCCGCAGCGGCTACGCGATGCCGCGAGAGATAACGTCAGTAGTTAGGTTGGCAGCACTACTGTCGCTTGTATCAAAACAAATAAACAGTAAATTTTGTACTCACCACAGCCATTCATAACAGATGCTGGAAGTGTTGTCCTTGTGTTCGAAGACTGACTTCGACACGTCTACACATATTATCGAAGACTTTCACTGAAGTTTCTTGCGTAATGGTCAGCACATAATTAATGATATTCACTTTTAGTTCAATCGTTTTTGGATTAGTTTGTGAACCGGTCACACGAAATGTACTTATCAAATCCCGATCAGTATACCGGTTTGGACACTTTGAATTAGGAAACCACGCCTGAAATTTTAGTTTTACGTTTTCTGTAAACCGATCGCCTTTGCAAAAAACGTATTCCACCAAAAAAAAGCTCTCGCTTCAGTAGTAAACATTACCGCCTTATGCTGTTGCACTCTTCCAATAATCTATCTGTACACACTGACGATTTCGACAGACCACAGGCCACATACGTGGCCTTCGCCCTTTCAAGGGCACCGTGTAGCCAACTATAAGGTGCGTTCAAAAAGTAACGAGCCGGAGGCTGGAATGCGCAAACCGGTGATGACATCGGCTAATCGTGGCGTGTGTAACGAGGTGTGGTTCCGACCAGAGCGTGGTAGGTCACAGCCCGCCGCTAGAGGTCACGCGTGCATGTCACGTGACGATACAAAGCAAGCAGAAGCATGCATCAATCGTCCAACGCTGCCAGTCGCATTGCAAACACTGACATGGAGGCGTCAACCGAAGAGCAAAGAGGTGTTGTTCGGTTTCTGACAGCGGAAGGAGTAGGGGGAACGGACATTCATCGCCGAATGTCTCAAGTATACGGCGAACACTGCGTGTCCCTTGCAAGGGTCAAGGCGTAGCACAAACGCTTCAGGGAAGGACGGGTGTCGTTAGCCGATGATGCCCGGTCTGGGGCACCCCCCTGCATTAGCGATGGCTATTTTCAGCTGGTTGATGCACTCATTACCCAGGACCGCCGAGTGACAGTGAACGCCATAGCCGCCGTGGTCGCTCCACGACAATGCACGGCCTCATACGGCCAACACAGTCGCGGCACTCCTGCAGAAATTCAAATGGGAGGTTCTCGGCCACCCTCCCAGTCCAGACCTCTCTCCTTGTGATTACGCCATGTTTGGTCCCCTGAAAAGGGCTCTGCGGGGCCACCGATTCACCTCGGATGCCGACGTCCAGCTGTACGTGAGGAACTGGTACACATGACAGCCCAGGGAATTTTATGAGACAGCCATTCACCGCCTCGTGTCACAGTGGGACAAGTGCCTCAACAGCCAGGGCCAATACTTCTAACATGCAGGTACTGGTTTCTGTAATTATGCTTCCGGCTCGTTACTTTTTGAACGCATCTTATATTAAAAAAGATAACACACCATCAGTGGCGTAACTAGGGTTTGCTTCTGGAGGGGGATGAGCTGCGTCAACATTACAATTGGGAGGCATGAGACAAAATAAATGAAAGCGAATATACGATCCAAAGTTTCCAAAAACTCCTGTCTATATGTTTGTCGTGTCTGATTTAATTAGCATTTAATACGTTATATTAGCACTCGCCAATTTGCAAATGCTCCAAAATTAACAATTTTGTTAATATTAAGGTGGCATTTGTCTGGAGGGTGGCGCTCTATGGAAGTGAAACTTGGATTGTTGGAGCAGCAGAAAGGAGGAGAATCGAAGCGTTTGAAATGTGGTATTACAGGATGGTCACTTTTGTGACGGTAAACGTTTGTGTATACTTCGCGACAGCCCTGTTTTACTGTTCCTTTTCTTGTCCCGAAAAACTTCAAACCAAATTAATATGTTAATTAGTTCATTGTATCGTATTTAATTTACTGATTTATTTATAAGCTTCAAATTTGTAAAGTTCTCACCTTGAGTGTTCCAGTCGCTCGCTACCTCAAGCTTCCATACTCCCGACATACAGGGCATCTACTGGTTGATCTGCTGTCTGCTGAGCGTCAGTGTCGACTGACGTCACCGTGACCTTCGTTCGGCCAATGGCAGGTCTTCGTCTGGTCGGGCAATCTCAGTTTCGAGATTGTTCTATGGTCACTATTCAAGACACCACTTGCTGGCGTTCTTAATCACTTCTGATCAATCATCACTTCTGATCACTTCAACCTGCTGGTCACCGCTGCTGCATCTCATGACACCATCGCTAGTCTCTACGCTACCTAGCAGTTACGTCACGAGATCTGCACCCTGACGTATCGCTCTAGATGGCAGGAATAATTGTCAACTGTCGTACTCTGCAAGCCATACCTTAGATGGGGTAGTTTGATTCGTCTTTCGAAGCAGCCGCAGTCCTTTCGGCTGCCAACCAATTCTCAAAATGCTGCTGGATCATCACTTGGACACTGTAAGTGTCATCCCTGCGCAAGAGAAGAAAAAAGAGTTGACCTTTTTATCAACTGTGTACATATCTCTAGGCCATGTACGCCTCCTTCAGAAGAAACTGTGAGGACTTCTCAATCAACGTTTATGCTAGCTGGAACTTTTAAAGATCTTTGAGAAGATAAGTTCAATTTTATGAAGAATTCAAATCTTACTAGTTATCTTACAATCTTAATCAGTTTTATGGTTCCTTTTATAAGGTGTATTTTTTATGTTAAGCTCAACTTCTCTCAAATCAAGTAAGCTTGTTTCATTGGCATTTACTTAATCAGGGTTTCTGTCATCAGGCCCTCACACTTGTTCCATTTATAATTATTCATTTCTGTGATAAGCACTTAAGTGTAATTTGTTAATTGTTTATAAATGTATTGTTAGAAATAAACATTGTTAATGTATTGCTACCTACATTAGTTTTCTGGTGATGTATTTCATGCCCACTACCCCGCACCGCTTCAGTCTAATTTTCTTGACCACAGTAGTTATTTTGTCCAGGCTCTCGCCTGATGTGTTCTCTCGTATGGGGAAGTTTTAGGGCAAAACTCTTCTCTCCATAAAGTTGTGTTGCCTTAATCCCGGGATTTAATCCATCTTTAGATATTGCACACCAGAAATCAAAGTGTTATTATAATGGTCAAACTATTTACAATGTATTAATACATGTGTATTTTTCAGCTCAAACTTGAAGCGAGCAGCGACAGAGAGGATTCTGGAGACGTGCCAATTCTTCCTTCGCTGGTGTTCACTTCAGCTGACGCACGCAATACAAGTAACATACAGGTGGTGAGTTTGCTTCAGCTTTCAACATGCCTCTTGATACTACAATTATAAACACTCGCGCTTCGTATAAGGGTAAATTAACCCGCTTTAGACCGTTTCTTTCAGAATTAACAGAGAAAGAACGTAACTTAGATATTATTTCTCAAAGACTTAAAAATTATGAGCAGGCTTTCGAAAAATACGATGAAATTCAATGCAGCATTGAAATTCAAAGCCCCGAATAACAAGCTGATCGTAATGAAACTGAACGATTATATTATCAAGGCTTTGCCGAAGCGAAAGCTTTACTCAGAACTCTAACACTTGAAGCTAAGAAAGAAGATTCAACTCCTTTTTTCTCTTCGTCCGCCCCAAACCGACCTATTCTCCCTAAAATTGAATTACCCACATTTCGTGGTGATGAAAGTTCCTGGGAACCATTTTTTGAATTGTTTACTTCATTAGTTCATGACAATGAAAGCCTTCCGCCGATACAAAAGTTTCACTATTTGCGCTCAGCCGTTCAAAGCCAGCCACTTAAGCTCATCCAGGCATTAGTCCTGACAAGTGACAACTACGAGGTCGCTGTAGAATTACTTAAAGATCGCTATGGGAATTCAAGGCTCAGGATTCAAAGACATATACAGGCTTTATTTAATCTTCCTAATATTCAATCTGATAACGTCATAACCCTTCGTAATTTAATTGACACAGCAGAGCTTCACATTCGTGCTTTGGCGAATTTAGGTCAGCCTGTGCAATTTTGGGATGTATTCATAATTCATCTGGTTACCAGTAAATTTGATTCTGCTACCCTAAAAGCCTGGGAGATGGAACTATCTCAGCATTCGCAATGCACTACGAAGCCCTTGTTAAGTTTGTAAGGGCCAGGTGCCAAGTTTTGTCCGCTATAGCTTGTCAAAAAAGTACTGTTGTTTCTACTAAAATGCCTTCAAACCGAAAGGTCATTAGTCATGATCAAAGAGTTTTGAGATCTCATGCTTTTGCTGCACATACTCAGTCACCTGGTCAGATGCAAGGCTGTATCTTATGCCAAGAGTCCCATAACTTATATCAAGGTTCCGATTTCAAAGCCTTGTCGGTGGACGAGAGACGCAAAATAATATCCCAACGAAACCATTGTTTTAATTGCCTCTCGAGATCACATTCTTTGAAGAACTGTCTTTCCAAGCGCCTGAGCTTTCATTGCAAGGGCAAGCATCATACCTTATTACATAGACATGAGAAACCACGATCATCAGCCCCTAGCTGTTCTTCTCAAAAACCTAATTCTGAAATTCCTTCTACTAGTGCTCAGACTTTCACTCAAAGTTCCACTTTCTTTAGTAAGGTTCAAGTGTTGCTATCCACCGTGCAAGTCTTATTGAAAATTGCTCACGGCAAATGGATCACCGCCCGCGGGTTACTTGATAATGCTGCCACTAATAATTTCATCAGTGAACGTTTAATTCATAAATTAGGTCTGCAAAAGCATCCCACATCAATTGAAGACACTGGAATAAATCGTTCCAAGTCCAAATCTTTAAGTTTCGTCAAGGTCGACTTAAAGGACTCTCATAATTTTGGCACTCGTTTTCAACTGGATTGTTTAGCGATTGATTCCATAGGCAATGAAACTCCAAGTTCCTTTTTTCCAGTTCATGAATGGCATATTCCGCATTTTATAAAATTTGCTGATCCACGTTTCAACGAAAGACTATCCGTAGACATTCTTCTCAGTTCTAGCATTTTCTGGCAGTGTTTGCACTCTGAGATGGTCAAGGTTGCCTCTAGCGTCCTTTTTTCGAAAAACCGGCTTTGGATGGATTGCTACTGGACAAATACATCGCAGTCCTGTTCAGTCTGTCTCAACTTGTTATCATGTTCACGCCGATTTGGGCCAGGACCTGACAAAATTTTGGGATATAGAAAATGTCCAAGCTGCAACTTCTTCTTCCTCGAAAAACGAAATTTGCGAAAAGCTTTTTCGAGAAAGTACAGTTCGTACCCCTCAAGGTAGATTTATCGTAACTCTTCCTAGAATTTCTGAACCCCCTGTCATTCTTGATTCTTACCCCCAGAGCGCTTAAGGCTTTATTTGCTGTAGAAGGCCGCTTCAAGCAAGATAAGGTTATGAAAACTCAGTACACTTCTTTTATGGAGGAATGTGAGTCTGCTAATCACATGGAGGTAATTTCCAAAATTGAAGATGAAAATAATCCTTCCAAAAATATAGTTTACTTAAACCATCACGCTGTCTGGAAAAACCCTTCCACGCGGGAACAGATAAGAGTGGTATTTAATGGTTCTTCTCCTGACATCAATGGCATTTCACTCAATGACACTTTGCATTCAGGACCCGCAATTCAGAATGATCCCACTTATGTCTTACTGAATTTTCGTCTTCATCCAATTGCAGTCTTAGCCGACATTAAACAGATGTATCGACAAATCTTAATAAACCCCCAGCAACAGGATTTGCAAAGGATTTTGTGGCGCGACGAACATTCAAAACCCATAAAAATATTTCGCCTAAGAACAGTAACTTATGGTTTGAAACCCTCTTCTTTCCTCGCAATTCGCTCTCTGCATATGCTGGCTGAGCTAGATGGTCATCAGTACCATCCCTTAGCCTCTGAAATACTTAAAAATTCTTTTTACGTGGATGCCTTCCTCTATTCCTTTTCGAATTTAACTGATGCTTGTATTATTTCTAAAGATCTTATATCTTTATTGCATGGAGGTGGTTTTCCGCTCCATAAGTGGAGCTCAAATTCAACTGAGTTTTTGATAAAGATGTCATCGGATTCGCCCACCACTAAGCTAATTGAGCTGCCTACTGAGGAAGCTACCGTGAAAGCCCTAGGTATTTTCTGGTCTCCTTCTTCTGATAATTTTTCCTATAAGGTTCAGTTGTCAAATTTGAATCCTCAAACTAAAAGGGAAGTCTTATCAGAGATAGCCAAGATCTTTGATCCACTTCAGTACCTAGCCTCTGTTGTAATTACTGCACAAATCTTTATGCAACGACTTTGGTTATTGAAATCAGGATGGGATGAATTAGTACCCACTCCCTTTCTGAATGAATGGTTGGAATATCGAAGTAGCTTATCTGAGCTTTCTAAAATTTGTATTCCCCGCCTTTTAATTTCAGATCCCATGTGTCAATCCTTTGAATCGCACATTTTCGCGGACAGTTCCGAGAAAGCCTATTGCTGTTGTGCCTATATGGTAGGACGTTCCCCCACCTCTTCTAGTGGATTCTCAAATTTGATTTGTGCTAAGTCAAAAGTAGCTCCGCTTAAGTCAATTTCCATTCCTAGATTGGAATTATGTGCCGCCCTTATGGCCGCCGAAGTATCTGTCAAACTAAACAAAAATCTGAATGTTCAATTTTCCCGCACATATTTTTGGTGTGACTCTACGGTTGTTTTGACTGGGCTTTCGAAACTATCCTCTCATTGGAATACTTTTGTTTCGAATCGTGTTTCCAAAATTCAGGAAATCTCCCACTCAGAGCAGTGGTGTCATGTTTCTGGTAAAGAAAATCCCGCGGATATTATATCACGTGTCTGTTCACCTGCAAAATTGGCTTCTTTTGATTTATAATGGCATGGGCCGCCATAGCTTTTGCAAAATTCCGCATTCTGGCCTCGTCCTTCATGTAGTGTGCTGACAGAAGTACCAGAAACTCGCATTGCTTTCGCTTCCTCTTATGTTGTTTCAATTTCAATTACTCTTTTTCAGCGCTACTCCTCATTCTCTATATTAATTCGAGTGATGGCATATCTCTTTCGATGGAAATATTTTGTAATCAATCAACCTCTCAAACCTCAAGGTTTTCTCACTGCAGTAGAACTGGAAGTCGCAACGCGAAGAATTCTACTGTTAACCCAACAAGAAGTGTCTTCTTCCGAAAGGCTAATGCTTTCGAATGGTCAGGAATTAACGAAGTCTAGTCGACTTTCAGCTCTAACTCCCTTCCTTGATCAGGATGGTTTGATAAGAGTAGGAGGTAGATTGTTGTTTTTAAACTATTCTGATGAAAAAAGGCATCCTATAATTCTTCCATCAAAACATCATGTGACCGCTCTCATAATACGGAGGTTTCATTACCAGCATTTACATGCAGGAACTCGTACTTTGTTGTATTTGATTAGAGAACACTACTGGCTTATTAATGGAGCTCATGAAGTGGCATCTGTTGTCCGCAAGTGTATATCTTGTTTCAAGGCAAAACCGCGTCTTTCCACTCAGATTATGGGTCAGTTTCCTTCCTTTCGATCTGAGTCTAACAAGCCTTTTGAACTTACCGGTGTTGATTATTCTGGTCCTTACCGGTGTTGATTATTCTGGTCCTTATACCTATCAAGTGAATTCTCCTACCTCTAAGTGCAAGGTGTTGGTAAAGCTATACATAGCTTTATTCGTTCGCATGGTTACAGGAGCCATTCATCTGGAGTTAGTAACTAATGCATCCACATCATATTTTTTGTCCGCCTTCTCGAGGTTCACCGCTAGACGAGGTGTACCTTCTGAAGTATTTTCAGATAATGCGAAAACTGTTATTAGTGCTTCTGATCTTCTAAGAAAGGCACTAACCTCTCCTTCTTCTAAGGAACAACTCTCGAATTTTTCCTACAATAAGGGTTTCAAGTGGCATTTCACCCCTCCTTATGTCCCTAATCATGGTGGTCGCTGGGAATCGTGCGTGAAGCTTACTAAGAGGCAATTACGTAAAACTCTTGGTCCTTCCGTGCTTTCCTATGAAGAATTTAATTCCCTCATAATTCAAATTGAAGGAATTGTTAATTCTAGACCGCTTACTCCCTTATCCAATGATCCTAAGGATCTTACTTCTTTAACGCCCAGTCATTTTTTAATTGGTTGCGCTTTAGCTTCCACTCCTCCCTTGTTGACTCGGCGCTTTGATATCAATCTGCCTATTTATTGGAGAAAGATAGAATCTTTCCGTAATGCTTCTTGGCGCTGTTGGAAGCTGGAGTATCTTAGTTTACTTCAGCGGAGGGAGAAGTGGCGTCTTTCTCATCCTAATGTACGTCTGGGTGACATGGTGCTCCTTCGGGACCCCACTCGCCCTCTCGTATGGAATCTCGGCAGAGTGACCCATTGCCACTCTGGTCGTGATAATCATGTTCGAGTGGTAGATATTCTTACCAGTAAAGGTCATTATACTAGACCTACTTCTATGATTGCCCATCTACCACTCGATTCTTAGTGTTTATGCTTCTCTGTTGTTGTTTGCCTCTTGTTTGTTTGGTTTGGTGGTTTTCGGAGCATGGTCACTTTTGTGACAGTATACGTTTGTGTATACTTCGCGACAGCCCTGTTTTACTGTTCCTTTTCTTGTCCCGAAAAACTTCAAACCAAATTAATATGTTAATTAGTTCATTGTATCGTATTTAATTTACTGATTTATTTATAAGCTTCAAATTTGTAAAGTTCTCACCTTGAGTGTTCCAGTCGCTCGCTACCTCAAGCTTCCATACTCCCGACATACAGGGCATCTACTGGTTGATCTGCTGTCTGCTGAGCGTCAGTGTCGACTGACGTCACCGTGACCTTCGTTCGGCCAATGGCAGGTCTTCGTCTGGTCGGGCAATCTCAGTTTCGAGATTGTTCTATGGTCACTATTTAAGACGTCACTTGCTGGCGTTCTTAATCACTTCTGATCAATCATCACTTCTGATCACTTCAACCTGCTGGTCACCGCTGCTGCATCTCATGACACCATCGCTAGTCTCTACGCTACCTAGCAGTTACGTCACGAGATCTGCACCCTGACGTATCACTCTAGATGGCAGGAATAATTGCCAGCTGTCGTACTCTGCAAGCCATACCTTAGATGGGGTAGTTTGATTCGTCTTTCGAAGCAGCCGCAGTCCTTTCGGCTGCCAACCAATTCTCAAAATGCTGCTGGATCATCACTTGGACACTATAAGTGTTATCCCTTCGCAAGAGAAGAAGAAAGAGTTGACCTTTTTATCAACTGTGTACATATCTCTAGGCCATGTACGCCTCCTTAAGAAGAAACTGTGAGGACTTCTCAATCAACGTTTATGCTAGCTGGAACTTTTAAAGATCTTTGAGAAGATAAGTTCAATTTTATGAAGAATTCAAATCTTACTAGTTATCTTACAATCTTAATCAGTTTTATGGTTCCTTTTATAAGGTGTATTTTTTATGTTAAGCTCAACTTCTCTCAAATCAAGTAAGCTTGTTTCATTGGCATTTACTTAATCAGGGTTTCTGTCATCAGGCCCTCACACTTGTTCCATTTATAATTATTCATTTCTGTGATAAGCACTGAAGTGCAATTTGTTAATTGTTTATAAATGTATTATTAGAAATAAACATTGTTAATGTATTGCTACCTACTTTGGTTTTCTGGTGATGTATTTCATGCCCACTACCCCGCACCGCTTCAGTCTAATTTTATTGACCACAGTAGTTATTTTGTCCAAGCTCTCGCCTGATGCGTTCTCTCGTATGGGGAAGTTTTAGGGCAAAACTCTTCTCCACAGGAGAATGATGAAGATCAGATGGGTAGATAGGATATCGTATGAAGAGATATTAAGACGAGTGGGAGAGGAGAGATGTTTCTGGCGACTTCTAATGAAGAGAAGAGATAGGTTGGTAGAACACTTACTAAGGCACCCAGGAATAGCAAACTTAGTTATAGAAGGAAGGGTCAAGGATAAGAACTGTAGGGGTAGACCAAGGTTAGAATATGTTAAACAGATTGTCTCGGATGAAGGGTGTGGTAGCTATGTAGAGATGAAACGATTAGCTCAGGACACTTAAGCATGGAGTGCTGCAACAAACCAGTCGAAGGACTGAAGACTCAAACAACAACAACAACAACAACAACAACAACAACAACAACAACAAGGTGGCACCAACTGAACAGTTGAACACAACTGTTCAGTTTATTAATATGCTCCTACCACACAAACTACTGAATCAATTTAATAGAAATTTATCAACATTTTCCTACATAAGATAAACAATAATAATAATAATAATAATAATAATAATAATAATAATAATAATATAATATAATAATAATAATAATATCGTATGGCCTCAGTTGCCGGGTGCAAGCTTTGTTATTTGCGCCCAGAGGGCAGCTTGCATGTCAAATTTTGTCGTTCCTTGGAACTCTATGAAAGTCAAGGAAGTTATATATCCAAGCTCCTTGACACTATAGCGCTTTCTAGTAGAGAATGGAGGAACTTTGTGTTGGCGGAAAATCCCGAGATTAATTTTGCCATTATGAACACGGTCTACTGAATCCAAATGGGTTCTTTAAAATGCCAACAACGTATGACATGCTTGTCGTGATTTTTGTCCCCTTTCAAAAAAATCACATAACACGGCCAGGAGCGAACCTGCAATCTTGGGATTGGTTGTCTGACACGATAACCACTCACCCACCGTGGCAAGCGTCATAAGATAAAATTGTTAAGTTACTGAAAAGGCATTATTATTCAATGATACCAACATTACAATTAATGATTTTTTTTTTAAACAGAATATTAATCAAACGGTATATTTATGACCTAACTATAGAAGTTAAAGGGTTGAAAGTTAAAACAATTGAAAACGATTTCATAGCTTGAAATCCAAATTAGAATTTGTGAATTTATATTCGATAAGTTTAAAATGGTTTCATGCAATGCATTTTTTCTCAAGTTACATAAAGTTTTGTAATTGGATTTTGGAGAAGTTAATTTTGGGAAAATCGATTCAAAATATTGATTATTTGTTTACCGATGAAGCGTGGTATCATCTGCACGGGCACGTATGTTCTCAGAATAATAGGTATTATTTTCAACAAGATTCTGCCACTGCTCACACTGCCTGGCCATTATTCTAGGCCAGATTATTGCACATATGCACATGAAGATACTGTGAAAATCTCAAATAGATCGGTGCAGTACTTTCCGAGATAATGTACCTTATTTGCATAAAAATAAAAGTTGTAAAGAATGGCTGTCAAACAATTGTCTGCAAAGGTAGATGAATAAAGATGTTTGCCAATGTTGACAAACTTCACTAACCCTTATCTCGGAAAGAGATGAACATTTTTGCTCCAAGCCAACTTCCTATGATATTTTTCAATATGCTGAAAACCCAAAAACATCTGAAAAGAGAACCTACCTTAAATTATAAAGTCCACGTTTCCTCGCGAAATCATATGGATCCTTCTATTCCCCGACATTGTGTGAATTTTAATAAACTAAAGTTTACAACTAAAGTTTAACTTGAAAGCGTAATAGTCTACAACACAATAATATTCACTTTCCAAGCTGTCACTTACACTCGGATACTAACTAACAAGTGGTGTATTTTTGTAAAGGGATGAGAAAAGATAGTGCCACACCATCCCACTATCACCCTCCTGGCTAATTGAACAGCTGACCATTTTTCTCATTCAGTAAGTTAGGGTAACACTAATTTTTTTATTTATTTATTTAGCCTATGGCTTTTAGTGCCGGGAGTGTCCGAGGACATGTTCGGCTCGCCAGAGGCTATAACTGCTTCAAGTGGACAACTTTCGCTACCAGATGTCACTGACACCTAGTGGCGAACGTTGGAACTTTGATTGAGCGTTCCAACGAAATCTAACCTGCTAATTTAGCTTCAAACAAGTTTAATTAGTGGAAGGTTCTTTTACGTGCCATTAATCTATGACATGGGACCGCTACGCGTCATAAATAAGTTAAAATGTGAAGGTGACAGTTAAAACATGGGATAGGCGAGGTGCTGCGCAGAGGGAGACTAAGGATGGAAAATTTTGTCCAACTACACCGCTCGGCGTTGACCGTGTTTTATTGCACAAATTTAGGTTTTACTCGCTAACCGTTGGAGATACCTCTCGGATAGAAAATGTAATTTTAAACCTCGTATATGCCATCAAAAGTTTGCAATTTCTTATCGTTCTCTTTTTATTTGAAATGAAAATATGAAAGTTTGAAACCAAAGGGTGTAGTGACGTCACTAAAATGGTCGCCATTTTTAAATAGTGCAAAGTATTCAAATCAAAAGTAGCCTATATGTTAACCAGGTAAATCAGCTACTTCCATCTAAAATTCATGTAAATCGGACCATTGGCACTTGCGTGATTGAGTAATACACAGACACACACCATCTCATTATTAGTCTCGCTTCGCTCGCGTCATAGTCATGTCATATTGTTATTCAATGAAATGCAGGTTTAACCCCGTTAACACCCCTTTAGAACCTGAATATCCAAAAATCCCTCCTTAGTAGACGTTTTCGACATACAACAAACATAACCCCAAAATATCATTCTTCTAACTTTAATAGTTTTGGTTGGTCGATGAGAGTGAACATCCAAATATCCTTCCTTAGTGGACGTTTTTCTTCTATAATTTCACCCCTCCCCATAGGCCTCTTAAATTGGATTGATGAAAAAACGGTCGAACACCTATTTATTTCATTTATTTATTTATTTATTTATTTATTTTTAAACTGATTGATTACTTTTAATGATTAGTTTATATACCGAATATCACATCCTCAAAGAAACAACTCATGAGATATGGTTATTCAATAAAATGCACGTTTACCCCCTTAACACCTCTTTAACACCCGAATAAACAAAAATCATTCCTTAGTTGAGGTTTTCGACATACAGCGAACATATTCCCAAAATTTCATGTTTCCAACTTTAATAGTTTTCGCTGGGCGTGATGAGTGAGTGAGTCAGACAGGACATTTTCTTTCAATCGATTTTACCAGAATTTTACCCCTCCCCATGGGCCCCTTAAATTGGATTGATGAAAAAACGCTTGAACACCTATTAACTTATTTTTAAGCTGTCTTTTTCCCCTGAGTTTGATGAGTGAGTGAGTTAGTCAGTCAGTTAGGACACTTTCTCTCCTTTTTTCCCCCAGAATTTCACCACACCCCATTGGCTCCTTAAATTAATTTATGAAAAAACGGTGGAACACCGATTTACTTATTTTTAAGCTGATTTTTTTCGCTGAGTTTCAAATTTCTCGCTTATGTCGTTTAAGAGATATGCCTACAGCTCCGTTTGGAATCCTTCAACCCCCCACTTTTCACTCCTTTCACCTCATAATAATACACCACATCGAAAAACCCTTAGACACATGTCTGCTTATTTCTAATGCAATAAGCCGAAGCTGGCACAGGGGCTAATGGGCAAGATGGCCACCGCGCACAACTCGAGAGGTATTGAGATGACTGGTACAGAGGCTATTGCACAAGATGGCTGCCAGGTGCAACTCCCTTATGGTGGAGAACTTGACGAGGCTGGCCGGATGCCCTCCACTACCTATGCTCTTTCCGCCGGCTTAGCTTTCCCTCCGAAGTAAGGCATAATGAAGGATTTTAACACTCTTAAAATAATCTGACGTCTCGGCCGGGTTTGAACGTGCGATCTTGGGCACAGCAGTACAGAATGCTACCGACTACGCCACGGAAGCCGCAAGGTAACACCTAAATGTTACACGAGTGAAAAGAAATACTTTCAAACATAATCCAATCATTTGGCATCAATCGGAAGATTGGTTTTATTCAAATTAGAAACTTTATCAAATTTCATGTCTTCATTATTTGACGCTGAGGGGGGATTGATCCCCATCATCACTCCCCGTAGTTATGCCACTGCACAGCATTAATAAGAGGTACAATGGCGAAACTTAGCAAGAAGGTAGTCTTACAAGAGAGTTTATCTATGCAAGCCACAAGGTCAGTGACTTAATTCAAGATGGCGGGTGGGCGTGCCAATGAAATTCAAAATCATTTAATTACGATAAATTGATTTACCGACGGTTAATACAAATATTTACAAAAGTAAGCGTTTGGTTTACTTTATTGCCGGGTTCGCACATACGTGTGTTGCTGAGCACATTTCCCCTCCCGGGTGTTGGTTGGTGACCCCTGATCCAGCAAAACAGAGAATAATCTAAAGTGCAAATACCCCGTCCAGCTGGTGCAGGTAGCTAATGGAATGTGTATTCTGAACTGAGCTCGCTAACGAAGCAGGAGTTGAAAATAAAAAAGCACCGGATCCATTTAGCACGCTAGTTCCGGAAATGAACTCCCAATCGGGCGGCAGTGGGTGGAATCACCATGGAAACAACAACACCTTCACGCGCCCGCCGACAAGGGCTTAATCAGATTACAGTGATCACTGATTAGAGAGCTCAGTGTATCTCGCAAGATTACATTGACCTCCGTGTACAATGACAGGGGTCCAGTTGGGGATTTGCATTGGCATGGGCATCCTTACTTATAACTAGGGCCCGGATGTTGATGACATGTCATCTTTTTACTGAGCTGTCTAAAACAATGCTGAAGTACATAGAAACTCCGGACGGGCCATCCCGTCTTCAAGTATGTCATTTTTATTTTGCATCTTTTTGCATTTTTTCCTATTTTTCTATTTTAGGAGCATTTTTTTAAGTTTGGTAGATTTTTTGGTCTTATTTTATAGAAATTCGCCTTTTGAGGACTTTTTTTTTCTTCAATTTAGTCATGTCACATCTTTATATGAGGGAGTTACGTGCCTCAGAGTTAAGAAAAACTAGTAGCTGATACAAGATAATTTAAAATATTGAAATATTAATTCCATTTCCTTAATCAACCGGGAGGAAGCTAGTCATAGAAACAATCGTGGCGAAATTTCTGCGGGTATTGCATCAAAACTGAAACAAGTGCTGGGCAAAAACACCGGGTATAAAACATTCTGCAAAATTTCAGACATTATTTCTGGTGAAAACTACTGCATGAATGGGATTGAGGAGGATTTAGCAGCAAACGACCATCCTCACTTCAAGTACGCTCCGATCACATCAGTTGATGTTGAACGCAGCTTTTCGAGATATAAAAACTTGTTGGCTGATAACCGCAGATAATTTACATTTGACAACATCAGAACGGCAGTCGTAGTGCGGTGCAACTCTGACTAAAGTGAACATAAACCGTTTGTTAAGTACTAGAAATCTATTTTGAATTTCCATTTTATCGTGCATTTTTGGAATTTTTGAAATTATGGTGAATTTATTATTATAAGATCATTTTCTCCATTTTACATTGCATTTTTCGAATCTTTAGGTCATTTATTAGTCATTTTTGAAAATTTTAAGTGCATTTTTTAAACTTTTTCACGGCATCAACATCCGGGCCCTAGGTGGTCGCCTATTTGAACTCTGTACGATATAATAATAATAATAATAATAATAATAATAATAATAATCATGCAACCATATGGATTAAATCGTAAAGCAAACAAAGAGAGAAGATATAAATTGTAAAAAGTATTTGGAACAGACACAACAATAATTCAATACCTAGGAACGCAAAATTAAAACACTAGTTGGTTGGTTGGTTCCTCAATTTAGGGGCTGCGACAACGTAGTCATGTAGCCCCGTGTATTTGGGTCTGTGTAGAATCTGTCTGATAACCGGTGTTAATTGTGGTGGCTGTGTTAGTGTATGTTATCTGTAATTCAGGTGAGGACTGCAGACGATCAATTTCAAGTAGTTCCTACTTTTCTACTAAATGCTGCGATCTTAGCTACTAGATGCAATAACAACCCGCATCTGGCAGCGAATGTTGGAACTTAATAGAGCGTTAATCAAACCTAACCTACAAATTTAGCTTCACACAATCAGAGTTAGTGGAAGGTTCTTTTACATGACATGGGCCCATCGGCATCTTTTCCCCTCCGAAGGAAGGCATACTGAATGATTTTAAGGCTCTTAGAAATCCGACGACTTCGGCCGGGTTTTAACCTGCGATCTTGTGCATAGCAGTTCAGCATGCTATCAACTACGCCACCGTAGCCGGTAATTCTCTTTCTTTTGAATGCTCATTTGTTACGATCGGTTTCTTGTCCGTGCCCCAGAAGGGATAGGCTACTAATGAAATAATATACTTCAAGTATTTAGATGAAATATTTCGGTCAACAAGGTTAAATGACCTCGTAGTTCCGACCCCCTTAAAACAACAATAACTAACTAACCAACTAAAGTTAAACCAGGAACGCGGTGAGTTAGCCGCGGTCGTTACGGCGTGGCTGCTGGAAGTCGCTCACATCCGGGAGGCGAGGAGGTTCGAATCCCCCCGCCGGCATGGTCTTCTGTGGTTTCCCATCTTCCTTCCAGGCAAATGCCGGGTTTGGTCCCTAACTATAGGCCACAGGCCGCTACCTTCCAACTCCTCGTCCTTACATTCAAACTTTCCTCCCCAGACAACACTCCACACGTGACGCTACTTGTAGCTCACCCATTGTGTGTCCGCCTAGAAGCAGCTACAAACTGGCGAGCCGAACATGTCCTCGGACACTCCCGGTACCAAAAGCCATACGCTAAAAATAAAAAATAAAAGGAAGCCAGTATCAGTGTTGCGTCTGTCGGTAAACACGATTTCAAAGAATTAAAGAACTACCTGGAACAGATCAAATTAAAATTTCGTCACTACAATACTGTCGCCAAACCGGAAGCACTTAACGCATTTGAAACTTTGATAGTTGGTAGCATGCTGAGCTTCTATGCCCAAGATCGCGGGTTCAAATCCGGCCGATCGACGGATTTTTAAGAGCGTTAAAAATCCCTTAGTATGCCTTCCTTCGGAGGGGAAGCAAAGCCGGCGGTCCCTTGTCATAGATTTATGGCAAGTTAAAGAACCTTCCACTAATTACACCTGTGTGAAGCTAAATTAACTTATAGGTTAAACAACGCTCTTAAGGTTCCTACGTTCATCACCAGGAGCCGACTGCGGTGGTGTCTAGTAGCCAAGTTATGAACTAGTAGTCGTTGACGGTGGCGTTTGGCGGTAAAAGTAGGAACTACTTGAAATTCAATGTCTGCAGTCTTGAATTAAAAACAGATAACACACACTAATACAGACATCACAATTAACACCGGTTATCAGACAGATTCTACACACACCCAAAGTACACGGGGCTACATGACCGCTTTGTCACAGCCCCTAAACTAAGGAACCAACCAACCAAACTTTGATAATTGTGGACAGATCACAAGTCAACAACATCGAGAAATAAGAGAGTTACATCCTCAGAATAATCTTGGGACAAAAAATATAAACCGAGTTTTGGATGATAAAGAAGTCGCATGAAATCTAACAATGCCACATACGTCATCAGAGGAAGGAGACTGGAATGTTATGACCACATACAGTATTATACAGAATAGCTGAGAATAGGCTAACAAAGAAAGCTTTAGAAATTAAGTAAAATAACAAAAGATCTACAAGAAATTGGTATCAACGAATACATTATTCAGAATTTATTTCATTTATTTAGCTTATGGCTAGAGATACAGGAGAATTTATATATGTACTAGCTGACCCGGCAGACGTTGTCCTGCCAATCAAAGAAAGTGTTGTAACTTTGTTTCTTGAAGTGTTTTGGATACACAATATATTTTTCAATTTCCGTTAACTGCCTCCAAACTATCGTGTAATGAATTAACTAATCTAGAAACATTCGTGGGCGCGTGCATAACAACTCTCCAAAGTTTCATCGAAATCGGTTAAATGGCATATAACGCATACGGGATTTTGTTTAAATGATTCGTGCGCTGTTACTCATTTGTTGAATCTACTCGTGCTCTACCAACTGTGAAATTGATTTACTCAGTTAGAAAGCTTCACGTAAGTGTACACAACAACTTATCAAAGTTTCATCGCAATCGATGAATAGTACGAAATGAACGCATCATTGCAATCGGATGAATGGTATATGAACGCATACGGGACTTCGTTTAAAAGTTCGCACGTCGTCGCTCGTTTGTTGAATCTACTCGTGCGCTTCCTATTGTAAAATGGATTTACTAATCCAGAAGCCTCCCCTAGAGTGTACACAAAATCTCACCCAAGTTTCATCCCTATCGGACGAATGGTATTTAAACGCATACGGGACTTTTATTGAAACGCTTCGCACGTCGTCGCTCATTTGTTGAATCTACTCGTGCGCAACCTCCTGTGAAATCGATTTATCAAGTTAGAAACCTTCACGTAACTGTACACAACAACTCATCAAAGTTTCATCTCAATCGATGAATGATATATAAACTTAAACGGGATTTTGTTGAAACGCTTCGCGCGTCGTCACTCATTTGTTGAATCTAGTCGTGCGCTACCTATTGTAAAATTGATTTACTAAGCCAGAAGCCTTCCCTGGAGTGTATACAACCCCTCACTCAAATTTCTTCGCTATCGGACGAATGGTATGGATACGCATACGGGACCTTGTTGAAACGCTTCCCGTGTCGTCGCTCATTTGTTGAATCTACTCGTGCGCAACCTCCTGTGAAATGGATTTATTAAGTTAGAAACCTTCACGTAAGTGTACACAACAACTCATCAATGTTTCATCTCAATCGATGAATGATATATAAACTTATACGGGATTTTGTTGAAACGCTACGCGCGTCGTCACTCATTTGTTGAATCTAGTCGTGCGCTACCTATTGTAAAAAAGATTTACTAAGCCAGAAGCCTTCCCTGGAGTGTACACATCATCTCACTCAAGTTTCATCGTTATCGGACGAATGGTATTTGAACGCATACGGGACCTTGTTGAAACGCTTCCCGTGTCGTCGCTCATTTGTTGAATCTACTCGTGCGCAACCTCCTGTGAAATGGATTTATTAAGTTAGAAACCTTCACGTAAGTGTACACAACAACTCATCAATGTTTCATCTCAATCGATGAATGATATATAAACTTATACGGGATTTTGTTGAAACGCTACGCGCGTCGTCACTCATTTGTTGAATCTAGTCGTGCTCTAGCTATTGTGAAATTGATTTACTAAGCCAGAAGCCTTCCCTGGAGTGTACACAACATCTCACCCAAGTTTCATCGCAATCGGATGAATGGTATATGACCGCATACGGGACTTTGAAACTCTCTAACGTGCAGAGACAAACAGTAGAAATCGACATCACTGCCACCTTTGCTATAAAACACAACTTTCTGCCACGAGCGGAGTGTATGTTATGGCGGTAGTTGCACAGGTTGCGACCAGGTGGCTCTATGTGCGAAGACAAGCAGTCCAAAAGCATCACTTTTCACTAAGTCTAGCGGTTTCCATGACGACTGCTTATGACTGTATATGACTGTATATTGTGGTTCTAAAATTGTGTGTTAATTGTGGTTCTAAAATTCTAAAATTCCACCTACCTGGTCAAATTGTGAATCTAAACCATACATGGACCCACCCTAATATTCATACAAAATTTCATCGAAATCGGCCCAGCCAATTAGGAGGAGTTTAGTCACATACACACGTGTCGAAGAATTATATATATAAAGATATCCAAATTCTGGATATAGCCAATAGTATCTGGGGTCACGAGAGCAAAGTCACTAGCACTGCCACTGTACTTTCTTTTGCTGCACTCGGTGATGATGTGCAGGATCGTCTGTTCTGTAGCACCACAGTCACACTCAGGCGTTGAAATAATGTTCAACTTGTAGTGGAAGGCTGCACAGTTCCCATGGTTGGTTCGTATCCGGTTCAATGTTGACCATAGTCTACGAGGGAGGTTGAAACCAGGTGACGGAGTCTTCTTCACAGGAGGCATTGTTGGACAACATTTGTTGTTGAGTCTCTTCTGCCACTTAACGAAAGTTTGGTAGTTGCTGTTCCTCAAGTTCATGGCATCTCATGTTGATGGTTTTCTGGAACGCAGGTGACCAGTAATTGCATCGCTGATGTCATCATGTATCGGTAGTCCTGGATTGCTCATTATTTTATTGAATTCTCTTAGGAGAACATCTTTACGTCTGAGGTCTGGAGGTGGAATATGACTTAGCACAGGTAGCCAATGTGTGGGAGTAGATTTGATTGTGCCAGTGATGAGACGCATTGTGCTGTTCAGTTGGGTTTCTACAATATTTGTGTGAGCCCTATTGAGCCAGACAGGAGCACAGTATTCGGCAGTCAAGTACACCAAACCTAGAGCTGAACATCGCAGAGTTGCAGCTGAGGATCCCCAAGTTGTTGCACATAGCTTATGAATTATGTTGTTGCGGGTTCCAATTTTTGCAGCAACATTCAGAATAGAAGAACCCTAACAAACAATTGCTAACAATGCAAGTATCAGGTAAGACAGATCGACACCTATCTTGAAACTTTGTGGACACAATCGTTGTACTATAAGAGGACAATGTGCGGAAAATCAGCTGCCAGGTTGAACTGCAAGGCTCCGAATCGTACCTGTCAACCTGGTACGCAGGCATGACGGCCGGAGGAGCTGGACATCCCTGTGGCACTCGGAGTAGTAGCGAGGTGGGGTGTATATGCTGACTGGAGCGTGCGGCTCCTTCCCACCGGCCTTGAGTGCTTGGGCGGTCAGGGCTGTCCATTCCAATACGTACGGTACTCGCTACCTCCCTTTTTCTTTTTAGCATATGGCTTTTAGTGCCGGGAGTGCCCAAGGACATGTTCGGCTCGCCAGTTTGTAGCTGCTTCTAGGCGGACACTCATGGGGTGAGCAACAAGTACCGTCGCGTGTGGAGTGTTGTCTGGGGAGGAAAGTTTGAATGTAAGGACGAGGAGTTGGAGGTAGCGGCTGTGGCCTATAGTTAGGGACCAACCCTGGCATTTGCCTGGAAGGAAGATGGGAAACCACCGAAGACCATCTTCAAGGTTGCCGGCGGGGGGATTCGAACCTCCTCGCCTCCCGGATGTGAGCGACTGCCAGCAGCCATGCCGTAACGACCACTGCTAACTCACCCGGTGCTACTTCCCATTGATTTATATGAGAGATTCGACACATGATTTCGGAGCCTTGCAGTTCAATCTGGCAGCTGACTTTCCGCACGTTGTCCTCTTATAGTACAACGATTGGGTTCAAAAAGTTTCAAGATAGGTTTCGACCTGTCTTACCTGATACTTCCCTTTTGAGAAACCTACAAGGATACAGGATGAACAGAAGAACGCAAAAGAGAGCACAGTTAAGGGGTGAAGAGGTATTGGGAAGAAAGGAGATAACATTGTGCTGACGCACTCCTTAGTAGGGCATAAGGAAACAAAATAATAATTACAATAATAATAACAGTATAGACTAACAAAAAATAATTCAATATAATTAATACACAAAATACTAAGTTAGGATAAATTGGCTGGAGGAAACAAAGAGGGAGGGGGGAGGGGTTGTAGGGTGTTTGCGTTCGGACGTTTCACGCCATATATGGCAACGACCATGGGTGCATGGTGGGTGAGTGGTTATCATGTCGGTCTACCAACCCCAAGCTTGCAGGTTCGCTCCTGGCAGTGGTAAGTGATTTTTGAAAGGCGACAAAAATCACGGCACGCATGTCATACGTTGTTGGCATGTAGAAGAACCCATTTGAATTCAGTAGGTCGTGTTCATAATGGCAAAATTAATCTCGGGATACTGCACCAACACAAAAAGTTCCTCCTTTCTCTACTAGCAAGTGCAATAGTGTTAAGGAGCTTAGATATCTAACCTCCTTGACTTTCATAGCGCTCCAATGAGCGAAAAAATTCGACATACAAGCTGCCCTCTGGGCGTCTATTGACAAAATTTGCACCCGGCATCCGAGGCCGTACTATATTATTATTATTATTATTATTATTATTATTATTTCTTTCTTTCTTTCTTTCTTCGTTTGGGCCAGCTATGGACCATGTCATTTCAACTGCTTCCGCCTTTGGTCCTTGATTTTAGCCCAGTGTTCACACATTCGCTGCCTGTGAGACTCCTTTCTTTCTTCAGACCACTTCTTGCCGGTTTTTAATTTCGCTTTTTCTTGGAATTGGTGGTGAGCTCCAAGCTTTTCCTTCAAAAGGTCACGTTCCATAATATCTGCGTGGGTGATCCCTACTTCGTGTAAATCCTTGTCTACCTCACAAAACCAAGGACCCTTGGTTTTTGTTGTTGTTGTTAAGAAAATTGGTAAATATCCGATTGGTGATTCTCTCGGGTTTCATACGGGTTAAGTGGCCATAGAAAGATATTCTTCTCTTCCGAATTACTTGAGATATCCTTTCTACATGATAGTACAGCTCATTGTTATGCCGTCTCCTGTATTCACCATCGTCTTTCAACGTCCCTAATATCTTCCTGAGGATCTTCCTTTCCTTGGCTTCCAATTTCTCAACCAGACCCTTCCTATTCATTCCCAGGCATTCTGCTGCGTACAGCGCCTCAGGTCGGATAACTGTACGATAGTGTCTTTTGGCACTGTTCGCTTGTTGTACACTCCTTTAGTGAGCTGGTAGGCCACTTCCATCTTGTTCATTCTTGACGTGAAGGCTTTCTTCTCTGATATGTTGGGCTCGATCCACTCCCCTAGGTACTTAAACTTTTTTGCCTGACGGATCTTTCCATGTTCAACATTTAATTATTTGATTGCAGGGCTAATATTAGTTATAAACTCGGTCTTCTCAAAAGAAATTTGTAAGCCTGCCTTTGCCGCTTGTATTCTGAGTTGGTTGACTTGTTTTGCGGCTGTGTCTAGGGAATCAGAAAAGATTTCTAGATCATCTGCGAAAGCTAGGCAGTCAATTGTCAGGTCCAAGCTCCTGCAGAGCATTCTGACACCATTTTCTAACACTTCTTTCCCCATCTCCTTGCGCCATTCACGAATTACTTTCTCCAGTACACAGTTGAAAAGTAAAGGTGACAGTCCATCTCCCTGCCTCACACCCGTCCTGATTTTGAAAGCCTCCTCTAAATTTCACTCTGGAGTTTGTGTTAGCCAAGGTCTGCTGGATAATTGCTCGTGTTTTGTCGTCCAAACCCATTTCTTTTAAGATTTGGAAGAGTGTGGTTCGATCAATAGAGTCATAGGCTTTCTTGAAGTCGACGAAGACAACTACGAACTTCCTGTTTCTGAGCTTCAAATATGAAAGAACAAATTTAAGACTCATCTGCTCTGCACATGAACGACCTTTCCTAAACCCTCCTTGATATTAGTATTATTATTATTACTATTATTATTTTTATGGGTGCATGAACTAGGCACCTGCTGCGAAGGCCCATACACAGCAACGTTCGCTGAACGGTCGTTGAGGGGACACAGTTGGTAGCCCCGTGGTTCATCTGGACGATCAGTTGCTCTAGAGTTGCACGTCTATTCGCCTGTAAACATCTCCGCAGCCGTCGTTCACCCCTATCATCTCTGGCCCATTGTGCACCACAGTTGCATAGGCGCCGGTTTTGAATATCGCCGTTGTGCCATGCACGGTACACTTTTAACCACGGCGGCACGCGAACAGTTTATAAACGTAGCCGTATCGGAAATGCTTCCACCGTTGGCCCGAAAGCCAATGATCATGCCCTCTTGGACGTCAGATACATCGCTCCGTGTCCGCATTGCGACAGCAACTGCACTGTTTTCTGCGTTCATTCGACACTCTTTACATACCCTACACTGCCAGTGCTGTCACCAGCCGTCTGTGTGGGGGTAGCCTATTGTACGTTCTCGTCGAACGTGGTCACATTAATGAGACTGGACAATGTGCAATATATTAATGGTTCGTGAAGGAGGTTCCTGAGGTTCGTTGTAACGCAGGTTGATAACAGGTTGCTTAAAGTCTACCCCAACAGATAAGGTGTATTACCTGGCTGGAATAGCACCACCTTGTGTACGCAGAGAGGTGGCTGCCAACAGGGAGAGGCTGAGAGTGGAAGAGAACAGCGCCCACCCACTGCATGGATATAATCCTCCTCAGCAACGCCTGAGGTCCCGAAAGAGCTCCCTGAGGACATCTGAGATGCTTACCGTTTCACCGGAGAAGACAAGGCTGGATTTATGGAAGAGGACGATCCCTCACCCCTGCGATTGGATGCCAGAAGCTGAAGAACTACCACCCGGTCACAACGAAAGCTGGTTGGTGTGGAAATCCCGGAACAGGTTACGATCAGGAGTTGGAAGATCCCGAGACAATCTGAGGAGATGGGGCCTCAGTTCTCAGGTAACACGTCTTGCGGATGTGGGCAAGAACAATCCACAAAACACTTGCTTCATTGCCCTCTGTGTGCTTCGTCATGTGCAGAGGAAGATCTCCTGCAAGCCACTCCGAGCGCCTTGGATGTTGCTCAGTACTGGGCACGTGCTATAGGATAAAGACAAGTTTACAGTTATATGTATAGCAACTGTACATGTGTATGTTTCCGACACGAGAATAAAATATTGTAACGCTGTACCAACGATGCCTCGAATGAAGCTATTATCCAAATTAAAATCCTTGCAAAATTTGGCGTAGAAGTTTGGGATTGTGCCCCCTGCACTGACCTTTAAACCAATCACTTTAAAGCTGTCCAAGTTGTATTTGAACTTGTAGTATGGGTTGGTTGGTTCATAAATGGAACATATCTCAGTGTGGATATTGGAAGGCTGCTCAAAGCATGATTCCATTCTGACAGTAGGATCAATGATGGTTCCAATCCTTGACTCAGGATGGATGGCTGTCATATCGATACGTTTATTTCGTCTGGAATCTGAGATTCTACGCACTTTTCTGTGAACCACCTGCCCTCTTAGTATTATTTCTCTTCGTTGAGCTTTAATTTACGCTTTTTTAATTAAACCTACCTACTTTCCTACTTTTCACGAGATCTCTATATCTTTTCTACACTGCTGCGACCTTCAGAAGAAACGTAGTCCTTGCAAGAAAGGAGTTCAAAGACCGAGATAATGATGATGATGCAGGTACAGAATTCGACTCCACCCAATTGAGTGATATAGTCCAAGGTATCGACGAGAATCGATAATCCATTTAATCATTTCCACCATTAATCATCCCTCGGGGCGTTGGCCACCAAATGTCTTCACCGGGAATTTTGATGAAATTTAGGCTATGGAACGTTTCCTTAACGCAAGTGATCTAAAGCATAGATTAGGAAATCATTTTCACATCGTACCTGAGAATTAATTGCTGTTGCTTTTGGTGCTTCATTTGAGGTGTTTAGTCATCGGGTTCATTCAGCCCCGTGTACGTTGGTGTGTGTAGAATTCAAAGTTGTTATATCCTGACTTTCGTGGTAACACACGATCACTTCTCATATCCTTGTCTGTGTTCCAACGAAAACCGGTCAGGGGTCACCAGGGTTCAGGCGTTTAGACATATTTCTGATCTAGAATCACAAGTTCGCCCCAAGACTCAGCTAGTTAACCCTTGAGTGCATAAGACGGGCCTCCGAAGCCCGGGGTGTGATTTATTAATTACTAGCAACCCGCCCCGGCTACGCCCGGGAACAGTTATGAATGCATTACGTGATAACCGCTTTTTTCGATGTCAATGAACTGCGACCTATATCCGTTTTACGTCTCAGCATGATAGGTTAAAATCACTGACTGGACTAATTATATTATCATGGAGATGCATGTGCAACGAATTCTTGTCAGACGTAATATAAAAATGGCGAGGTGCATGAAACACAAATCCCCCTTCCGTCCAATCTTAACTTGACTGTATATTTTGCGGAACGAAAAGTTCACAGGCAAAATTAAGAAAAAAAATGAAGAAATGAAGAAACTCCAAACACAACCACTCTTCTCTGAAGTCTTAACTCAACACGACTCGACAGTTTGCTGCTGGCTGTATCTGGGGGTATAGGCTCGCCCGCTAGCTAGGTTATAACTGGGGTGATATGCTCGCTCCGCTAGCTCGTAAACTGTCACCTCAGCAATTGAATTGAGATTGTTGGAAGAAATGAAAACGTTAAAACACCTATAGTGGGTGATGTATTGTAGATAGAGATTTACTCTCGCGGACTTTTTTGTAGAACTTTTCATGCTGAACAATACTTACACTCATAGTATATTGATATTTTAAACAGTTTGCCCAGCGTAAGCTTAAAAAGCGCACGGATGCCAGGTTTTATCTTTCGACTTTTTCACTGAAATCGTTACTGCTTGGCCTCCTTTGATCATAAATAAATTGTTTTTTACAGAAACTTTCCTCGAGATATCCTTTACAGAATGGTGAAAATCACATCAAAATCCATCCAGTGGTTCTCGAGATTACTCGTGACATCCAAGAATCGGGAACTTTATTTTACACTTAGTAGAGATTTATGGTAAAAGTATTCGGACCTCTAGTGTGAAACACCCAATATTCCTCTCACTGTTACGGAGAAAAGCAGTAATAGAACCAATCAACCATTATTGCTCATAGTTGAGTAACAATGCAGCTTTATTGTTAAGTTACCACAAATTTGCCTTTCCGATTCATGTTTTAAAATCATTGAGTTACTTATTAATTTTATGATACATGATGTTTGGATGTTGGCCGAAAACTTGGGAAAACGAATAGTTTGTTAATATAGTGATGTCCTCATGTGAGGACGTCATGGTTTCATGCTGTGTGATGGTCTTTTAAAATCATACTTTTGTATATATATATTCACATTTGGATGTTAAATTTCCATTTTAGAACCTAAATGAACATAGTGAAATATTCATATTCCATTCGTATTATTAATATTGACCTCACACCAGTATTTTTCTATAGTCTATACCCGGGCCTCGCAGGGCAAGCTTATGTAAATCTGTGCATAAACGGCTTATGCCCTCAAGGGTTAAAGGAGTAAGATGAGTTATTGTTTCTAGAGTAGGAGGTAAAACACAGACTTGGAGAAAGATGCCAATAAAATTTTAATATTTTTTTATTGCATTTCAAAAAACGTGTAAATAATATTCAAAATAAATTCAGTAATATCAGTGACATTGAATAAATAACGTCATCACAGAAAGTAACTGTACTAGTAACTGCGATACTCCCCAACCCTGCTTGTTAGCCTACTTCCGGTTTTTGCAAAAAATGAAAGTAGACTTATGAGATCTACACAGGGCCAAATAGTGTGCCTGTCTGTGTGTGTGAGTGTGTGTACTCTGAATGCCTGTCTCCCCCCCTATCAATTCGAACACGGTGAAACCGAATTGAACGAAATTTAGTACAAAGGTAGAACAAGCAAAGGGCACGTCAGTGTCATGTTTTATATCGGCGCCATCTTGACGGAAACGTAATGGCGGCTACCCAAATGTTCAAAGCTTAAATCAAATTACGACTAACATCATCATCCACCTCCACCAAATTTTGCAACAACATATAGTTATATGGCGAGCGTCTTTTGACTAAACTACAAGGTCATTAGCCCAATAGTTTTCAGATGGCGGCCATGTATGTGTGCAAATTGATTGAAAATGAAAATCCACAGCCTGCTTCCAGTCTCCGACCGGGTCAGGAATGGAATGAATGAAGCCCCAATCTAGCGGCGAGGATATGGACTGTGCCGGCTGCCGAGGCCTGACGCACTCCTCTGGGGCAATGATTAAATGAATGACAGATGAAACGAAATGATAGTGGAGAGTGTTGCTGGAATGAAATGTTGACAGGGAAAACCGGAGTACCCGGAGAAAAACCTGTCTGCCTCCGTTTTGTCCAGCACAGATCTCACATGGAGTGACCTGTGCAAATCGATTCCCCTTATCAATTCAAACACGGTGAAACCGAATTGAATGAAATGTTTAACTGAGGTTGCACTAGCAAAGGGCACCTGATATTCATGTTTAATATCCGTATAACACGTTGTATTTCAACAAGCTACTACAACCAACATTCAATTATACTCCTTCAAGAGGACAAAGAGTTATAACAATACCCATGCATTTAGGAGAAAGTAGGCTATATGTTATTTACTGAACATCTTGTTGTTGTTTAAGTCTTCAGTCTTTTGACTGGTATGTTGCAGCTCTCCATGCCTCCCTGTCGTGAACGAATCGTTTCATCTCTACATAGATACCACATTCTACATAAGGGAACCGGGAAATGTGAAGCGCAGCTTCCTATATTTGACAGTGTATATCACGAAGTGTTTCAGATATTTCCTTAAAATTTTCCTGAAATGTAGATGACACTTCTGCAATTATATGTAGAGGATGTCAGTCTGGTGAAGCGTGTGGTTGTTAAAATACCAGTAGCAATTTTCATAGAAAAAATGTATTTAAAATATTAGTTATCTTCATGTATCAATTTTTCAGAGATTCTAGAGATTTTACACAGTGTTTCTTTTTCTATATCTTGAGCCTCTGTTGTAAAACTGTTCCTCTGGTATGTTTAGAAGTAGGAAACAATATTCTTCTGGCAGCTTCGGTGGTGTAGTTGGTACAATGCTGAGCTGCTATGTCCAAGGTCGCGGGTTCAAACCCGACCGTCGTCGGATATTTTAAAAGAAATCTCTCAGTATGCCTTCCTTCGGAGGGGAAGTAAAGCCGGTGGTCCCATGTCATAGATTTATGGCATGTAAAAGAACCTTTCACAAATTGCACTTGTATGAAGCTAAATTATAGGTTAGATTTGACTAACGCTCATAGGTTCCAACGTTCGTCACCAGCAGCCGACTGCGGTGTCATATAGTAACCGAGATCATAACTAGTTGTCGTCGACGGTGGCGTTTGGTGGCAAAAGTAGGAACTACTTGAAAATTGAATGTCTGCAGTCCTTACTTGAATTAAAAACAGATAACACACACTAATACAGCCATCACAATTAACACCGGTTATCAGACAGATTCTACACACTCCTAAAGCGTTAGTCAAATCTAACCTATATTTATATTTATAACTTACTTGCAGTAGTACCCGGCTTCGCCCGGTGGAATGATGATAATATTTCAGTCTCCTTAACACTCAACGTCATAAATTATATTTATTTATGTATTCATTTCTTACATTATCAAACCCAGTGACAATGTGTATACTTAAGTCACTATGGGAAGGCTCTGTAAAATAATGATCATTCTCGTGATATTTGTCTTCAGTCCGAGTCGAGATATGTCGTTAGCGGTCCCAGAATTCGTGACATCTCAGTCGTAAAAGACTATATGTGGTGGTGATTAGAAATATAATGGACTTAAAATCTATGTCATTTGCCCCCAATGACGTTGAGGGCGTAACATCTAGGTAATTTGCCCTACTGATCAGGATGATATTGAAAATTACTACATAACTGACATGAAACTTAGAAAATAATAGAAAAAGTTATTTTTAGGACTCACATTTCGGGAAAGACTTGCTTATTTTTTTGCCAAAGAGCTCCCACTTAGATCGCTATCTGGTTAAAAGTTTCGTCTTGTTAAGGTTTAAACTGTACGATAAATGTCTGAAGCAATTCCTCCAAGAGAAGCTTCCAGATTTCTCAGTCGATATATCGTTAACGTTCCTGAGCATCCAGTTGTCTTTTCTTCTGACGCAAAACATCTTCTACATAGTGATGATGAACATAGAAGCGTCTACTGGCACATATAACTTATCAACGAATGGGAAAATTGATACTTTAAAGGAATGAAAGGAATAAAACAGAAAAGAGATGTACGATATACCATAACACTCGCTGTGAATTTTCTACGTGACCGGCTTACATGTTTCGGTACAGGTTCTCAAGAAGAGGAACCAGATCATTGGCATAAATTAATACAGTAACAGTAGATTAAATGGTATCCTAGAAAGATGACTCGCAAAGTAACACGGCCTAATATACGATGTAATGGTTGAACTTCAGAGAAATGTTTCATCTCACTTCGCAGTTGTTATTTAATAAATACTAACATGTTTGTAGCTAACATTGAAATTAATGGAGTGCGTTAGGATAAACGATATTCCTTGTTTTTCCCTCTGGTGTATAAATAAATAAATGTTTAGGTGTGCCCACTCTTGAGCAAGCTACGTATAACTGATCATGAGAGAAGCATGGACTTTCCAGATTAAGGCCTGCTAGCCTGAGCGACTGTCCTTGGGCCTTGTTTATGGTCATTGCAAATGTAAGACGTGCAGGGAATTGCATTAGCTTGAAATCAAACGGCATATCAGTAGGGATTAAAGGAATTCGGGGAATGAAGATATCTTCTCCTTTGGCATGGCCTGTCAATACGACTACTACTGAACGGGTATATCAAACTTACAAACTAATGGAAATACACATTTTAAAAATCGCACGCGATGAAGACTGTGGTGTTACTTAGTAGTATAATGGACGTAACATCTAGGTCATTTGCCCTTTTCATGAGGATGGTAATGAAAACTACTGTTGAATTGACACGACAAACTTGCAAACTACCGTGGTAGAAAGAAATATTTCAAAATTCACAGGCGATGAAGAGCTATTGTGTGTGGTGATTAATGGTATAATGGGCGTAACATCTAGGTCATTTGCCCTTATGACAATAATAAGGTAATGAAAAATTACTACTAAACGAACATGGTGTAATTTTAAATCTGATATAGGTAATTCAGATTTCTACCTTCGATGTCTTCCAATGTCTGAACGTTATTTTCTGGCTTAGGCCTATACTCGATGAGTGTAGTGAAAGAGCTTATCGAGTACTGCTCGGGTCCAAGCTGCACGAACCTGAGAATATCGCAGATGATGACGATATACTATGATGACAGACGTTCGGGTGGGGGGGTTCCTGGTCCTATTCACATTGACCGGTGAATCACTCATTCTTTCGAAACACTACAGTGGTTTGAGCAAAGACGCAATATGAACATCAGCATAGTCAGCAATACCAGGTAACACGGCGGGGTCTGGACATTTCTCTCATGTCACCTCGCGATGAATCAGCAAGCTATTCTCACACCTGCCCCCCCCCTTCCCTCCCCCCTCCACCCACCAATGTCTCACAACTTGTGGGACGTGGGTTTGCGACCACGGGACCCCAGCTGAGTCCGGCATTGCCTCTACTTACTGGTGCCGGGCTCCTTTCAGTTCTCTTTCCTGTCAGCCTCCCTTGGTCAAACTCTTGTTCTCTTCCGACCCCGATGGTATCAGGGTATCCAAGGCCTAGCGACTCTTTCACTTTCCCGCCTTAATTGGCCCTTGTCTAATCATTCCTGATAGCCTCATCCTTCGAGGTGTCAGCCTTCTTTTTCTTTTCTTAATATCTCATGTCTTCTGCTCAAGACCCTCAAGGAGGCAGGGTGTGTGTAGCCCCACCACTTCGGGTGCACCCTGGATAGTGCTATATCCTCAAGGGCTCATGGCTGGTGAGTTCGGGAGCTGGCAACCCTGAGGGTTTCCTGAGCGGGTCCGGTTTTACCCCTTTTTTCCATTGCCTTTGGGACGGACGCTGTCCTCTTTCCGGGAATGGAGTGGTCTGTCCGCAATTTCAAGCAGACAGTGTTACTCGCAGGATACCAAAGGGTAAGTATACACATTTTGGTTCTGATCGGTGAAACGGTGTAGATTTGTGCCAAAGGGCCTAAATGCAGGGAAAGGGGTGATCTGTCCGCAATTTCAAGTGGACAGGGTTACCCGCAGGGTTGCAAAGGGTAGGTATACAAATTTTGGTTCGGATCGGTGAAACGGTGTAGAAGTTTGCAAAGGGCCTAAATGCAGGAAATGGGGTGGTCTGTCCGAAATTTTAAGTGGACAGTGTTATTCACAGGGTTACATAGGGTAAGTAAACAAATTTTGGTTGAGATCGGTGAAACGGTGTAGATTTGGGACAAAGGGCCTAAATGCAGGGAATGGGGTGGTCTGTCGGAAATTTCAAGTGGACAGGATTACCCGCAGGGTTCCGAAGGGTATGTATACAAATTTTGGTTCAGATCGGTGAAACGGTGTGGATTTGTATACATAACAGACAAACAGACAGACAGACAGACAGACAAACATTGAGCTTTATATATATAGATATTTAGCTTCACACAAGTGCAATTAGTGGAAGGTTCTTTTACATGCCATAAATCTATGTCATGGGACTGCCGGCTTTTACTTCCACTCCGAAGGAAGGCATACTGAGGGATTTTTAACGCTCTTAAAAATCCGACGACATCGGCGGAGTATGAACCCGCGACCTTGGGCATAGAAGCTCAGCATGCTACCAACTATGCCACCAAACCGTCAAAGGGCAGATGGCATCGTTTTTTCGCCCCTTAAAACCTTAATAACTAACTAACTAACAAATAAACACCAACCTAAGGCCACGGCCGCTTCCTTCCCAATTTGCAAATGCACACACCAGTACAGCCATCACAATTACTCAGGTTATCACACAAATTCCGCACAAATACATGAGACTATATGACCGCGTTATCACATCTCTTATAATAAGCAACAACGCAGTGACGTTATCTTACCAACAGCGGTAGCTACGCTCGCTAAAGCGCAGCACTACGCCATGGGGTCAAGCTCTCTGCGGACTCGGTAGACGTGGGTTGGAGCCCCACCGTCGACGTCTTTGTAGTGATTTTCCGAGATTTCCCATTTTCAACTCCTGGCAAATGCTGGGACGGTACCCTCTGACAGGCCACGGCCGCTTCCTTCCACATCCTTGCCCAGTTTCATTCATTTCATATTTGAGTCGTCCAATTGCAAAACTCGTTTAATCCACTTGTGAATAAGAATCATTTTCATGAGAAACGTTCCTCTGGACTTTGCCTCACGTATCTTTTGTGTTTGTTGTTTTCGACTTTTTGCTTTGTGTTTCTTGTTTTTTGTTATGTGTTTGCTTTGTGCTTTTGAATTTTGCTTTTTGCTTCGTGTCTTTTGTTTTGTGTTTGTTATCTGGAAAATCAAAATAAAACATAACAAAATAAAAACAAAAACAAAATAAAATAAAACAAAACAAAACAAAACAAAAAACAATACAAAACAAAATTAAATTAAATAAAGAAAAACAAAATAAAATAAAGTGAAATAAAATAAAATAAAATATTTAACAAATAATTTTACGACATGATCCTTATTCACAAATGGATTAAACGAGTTTTGCAACTGGACGACTCATCTCATTAATTCCTTTTTTGAGGTTGGTGTCAGGAAGGGCATCCGGCCGTAAAAACCATCCACCACATAGAATTTCATCGCATCTCATCCCCGACCTCGTTGGAAACGGAAATAACAACAGTGACGTTATCTTACTTCTTTTAGTCCCCCCCCCCTTTTTTTTGGTTAGCGAACCCCTCGGTGGCGCTGCACCGATATTAAATTAATGTGCTAGGCCTTATTGAAGCGTTCGCTCTTCCGTTGATGTGGTCTATAAAACTAATTTGTGGACGCTGGTAAGCGCGGCGCCGCTTTGATCACGTCCCCTTTGTGACATTCCACAGTAGCGAGGGGCTGATTGCCATAATATAATTTTTGAACTAATTCGTGCTCGATCGTGTCGAGCGTTACCAACGAGTTCTGCCACTAATGACGGAATGTATGGAGCCACGTAACGGGAGATGAACATCATTATATAAAATACGGTATTCGTAGTCAGTGCAATTCAAAACCCGGCCCAATAGCTGAATAAGGGCTTAGGGGGTTTGCGATATCGTAGTCATGTAGCCCCGTGTATTTGGATGTGTGTGGAATTTGTCTGGTAACCTATCTTATTGTGATGGCTGTATTAGTGTGTGTATTTGTAATTCAGATGAGGATTGGGAACGGGGCGGCCGTGGCATTAACCCTACAAGGACCAGGGTGGTGGTGGTGGGGCCTTGGAGGCCCACAGTCAGAATAAATTGCTTTTTGTAATAGGATATATTGTCTTAAATTGCTGAGAATAAATTATATTTTTATTTGAGTCATATGTGGCTTAGGCGGCAGCACGCCGGCCTCTCGCCGCTGGGTTCGTGGTTCAAATCCCATGTGAGATTTGTGCTGGACAAAGCGGAGGCAGCAGGTTTTTCTCCGGGTACTCCGGTTTTCCCTGTCACAAATTTCATTCCAGCGACACTCTCCACTATCATTTAATTTCATCTGTCATTCATTTAAGCATTGCCCCACGGGAGTGCGACAGGCTTCGGCAGTTGGCACAGTTAATATCCTCGCCGCTAGATGGGGGCTTCATTCATTCCATTCCCTGACCCGGTTGGTCGACTGGAAGTAGGCAGTAGATTTTCATTATTCATTCAACAAATCCTTACAAAACTTCAAACTAAAAATCAATGCAAAGAAAACAAAATTAATGGTACCGGTAGTTGACAAAAAGGTGCCTACAACTAGAACAACACTGTAATTGAACAAATCACCGAATTCCCATATTTTGGTAGTGTGATAACCTCTAATAACAAGTGCTTGTTAGGAATCAAGAAAGGAATAGTGGTAGCAAAACAAGCCTTCCCAAATAAAAGGAACTTATTGATATATTATAATCACCTCAGTTTGAGGACTAGAAAGTCATCTCTCAATATATTTGTTTGGAGCAGGCGTGGGTTCAAGGGGGGACACGGGGGTCATGACCCCCCCCCCCAAACGGAGATGATTTTTTTTTCAAACTCAAAAAACGAAAACACAATATCCAGACAAATAAAACTTAACGAATTTTAACTGAAAATCAGTCTTTTTTTTTTCATTTTATTCAATACTGAAAATATCTTTATTGCAATTATTATGTTCTGTTACAACTGTACATATTTACAACTTAAATACCTGTTATATAAAACGATTATTTATATAACAAAATCAACTCTATTTTGTTTAGCAAACCTTGTGATTACCGAATCGATGTCTATAGTGATGTCACGATGAATGTCGGTACCAATTCCACTTGCCGAAACTGTAACGTACCATGATACTTTTCTCGAAGCTCGATGTAAAAGTCGCAAAACACGCCGTTGAAATTTGTCCGAATATTTTTGGTGCGCTAAACGCATCAAATTTCTACCCATGTAGCTTGCAAAAAATTGGTCTGGTATTGTACGTTTGGCTATTTTGTGATTGCGTTGTTAGTGATAGGCCTACCATTTTTCTTAACAATTTCGATTCTGTGACCCCCCAAAGTCAAACTCTAGATCCGCGCGTGGTTTGGAGTGTCTTACTGTATAGATGCGAAATCTGGACATTAGGGAAATTGGAGGAAACAAAACTTAAGGCTGCAGAAATGTGGTTTTGGAGAAGAATGACAAGAACAAGTTGGATGGACAGGAAATCAAATGATCTTGTTTTTCAGGACGTGAAGGAGGATCGATGTTTATTAAAAGCAATAAAGAACAAGAAAACAAAGTTCCTTGGACATGTATTAAGGCACGACTGTCATTCTGTCTGCAACTGGAACTGCACCTTCTAGACTCGTGGACCAACTACAGGCGCACAAGCTGGGACAGATCCAAAAGTCGGTGATCTTGGACACTTGCCATACAGTGCGACAGTAGTGGAGTGGTGGCGCTTCTGCCCCACTTCAGAACATACATGTCGTTACTACTAAGCCTCAGCCATGTAATATTTGTTGATATCTCGCGAACCCATGGTCGGATGTTGACATATGAGGTGTCGTTGAACTCGAGCTGACGTCCTCTTTCCTATTGACCATGTATTATATTTTTCAAAAATTCTTTGAATTTTTTTGTATTCGAAAGTTGGTGATAGTTTGAAAACCAAAAAATGATAGAACGTTGTGCCATAGCTCAAACAAATGGTCTTTATGCCCTTTATTTTCTATAATGAAACTTTTTTACTTTTATGTTTTTTTTTCAAAACACTCGAATTTTGAAAATCCTATATTTTGGAAACTAGGAACTCTACAAAAACGTTTATTTGACATAAATGAAAGGTCCCTATGCCCTCTACCCCCGAAATAAATTTCAAGTCGCTAGAGCAAAAATTTGTGTTTTGTAAGTAGTGTGGTAAGGGGAAAGCTGGACCACTTTTTATTGAGCCACCCTCGTATTTGCCCCGAACTTGATATCTCGCTAACCAAACATGGGATTAGAACATACAGGGTGTCCTAGCACTCGTAGTGATGTCCCCTACTTTCCTATAGCCTCTTTATTTGATTAAAAGACCAAAACTAAAAGGTCATGTGCTTTTAATATCTCGCGAACCAATCATGCTAGAGGCATGTTCGACAGGTCCAAGGACTCGGGGTGACGTCCTCTCTGCTATGGACCACTCGTTATAATTTTTAATAAAATTGGAAACTCGATTTTGGGGTAAACACATGTTTTTGTGATTTTGCCGATATCTCGTGAACCAATCATGCTAGAGGTGTGTTCGACAGGTCCAAGTACTCAGGGTGATGTCCTCTTTGCTATGGACTACTCATTGTAATTTTAAAAAAATTTGGGAAACGCGATTTTGGGGTAAACACGTGTTTTTTGTGATTTTGCCGATATTTCACGAAGCAATAACGCTAGAGGCATGTACGATGGGTCCAAGGATTCGGGAAGACGTCCTCTTTGCTATGGACCACTCGTTGTAATTTTAAAAAAATTGGGAAACGCGATTTTGGGGGTAAACACGTGTTTTTTGTGATTTTTGCCGATATCTCACGAACCAATAACGCTAGAGACATGTACGAGGTGTCCTAGGACTCGGGCTAACACTCTCTTTCAAATGTGGTAGATATTTTTTTTCAAAAAATAATTCACATGGGTCTAACGCCATACATGTTGAAAAAACCTTTTCTTTTTCTTTACCTGTTTATAATGTTCATGAAGCGTGGTGGTTGAGAGAGACGATACGGCTGTGTGTGTGTGTGTTTCAACGAACCTGTCGCTGACCATGGTGGCTGTGTTCAATAGATTAATCGCTATTTCGGCGGGTCGGTGTATGAAAGAGCGAGCGTGCGTTTTTCTGATATTTTACCTTTAACGTGTAAACGGTGATGAGAACTGGGTTCTATGTTGGTCGAAGCGAGTACAGAAAAACAAACTTGCAGACGAGCAGGAGGTGAAGGTCATTTGAGATTATTGGAAGGCGTTGATCTGATTTGACAAAAGGTGCAATGGAAAAATGATCATCGTGGTGGCAGGGAAGTGCGAAAGGCGTGCACACATGTGTGAAACCACAGGCATGCTAAACCAGTGACATTCTGTCTTGCTTCGTACGTGACAAAATGCAAGTTGACGTGAAATTTGATCTACCGCAGGTGTTCGCCTGAGACGTTATCTATCTACATGCGCGATAACTGTTAACAAGTTACATCCTGTTTTGCTGCGTACGTGACAAAATGCTAGTTCAGGTGAAATTTGATCCGGCACAGGTGTTCGCCTGGGACGTTAGCTGTCCACGTGCACGATAACAGAATGGTCAAAGCGTGGGGAAAAAAAAGATTATACATGCAACGTAGCATATATAAAGACATGTCGTTATCATTTCCACGCTCACTTAGGTGACTACCTTTGAACACACTGCGTTGCATGAAACCCCTGGTCTTGTTTATCAGTTTTGGTGTTGGTGGAAAATACTTAACTTTGTTGTGGGGTAGGTATATATTTATTTATATATTTATCGATTTTTATATAAATACATGCAATTATTTATTGATTAGGTAATTAATGATTTTATTTATTTATTTGTTTGCAGATAACGTGTATAGCCTACCTGTCGTGTGTCTGTGGGAAATATATTAAAGAAAGAGAAAGACAGACCGATAGAAGGGGAAACCATTTCCACACTAGCCCACGAGACGGGAATATAGCAAAGCATTACACGTGAAGGTGAGATATTTTTTTTTAAATATATAACCTGTTTGATTTTGTTTTGTTTATGAAATGCATAAACTATATGGAATGGATATACTTATGGTGGTTTATTTTATTTCTTTTTAGATATTTGGAAAACAAAAGGTTCACTGCTATTGCAAATACAGTTGAAAACCAAGTGGCTTTAGAGTGGAACCATTGTCAAGCAGTCTACAGCTGAAAACTCAGGTGAGAGTGTTCTTTCAAAATAATGTCTTTTACTGCTGCGGATACGTTAACTTGGGAACCCCTAAACAGTTGTTTCAAATCGCGTGTGTGCTCTGGCCGCATAGTGAATGTTAGAAAAAGTTCGATTCCCAAAGAATTTTTAGAATCTTGTTTTGAAATTTTTAAAATTGAAATTTGTACAGCGCAAAGGTTGCATACGGCTTTAAAGGTGAATACAGAACTAGTGTGCGATTTCGTATATAAAAAGAAGGATGTAGAGCATAAAGAGACATTCTATATTTGCAGTAAAATGCAAGAGCTATTCATAGCCCATAATTTGGAACAGTGGTATGAAACCCACGTGGTGAATGCCTTGCTGTCAAAATTTGATAAACTGCAACAAGGACCGAGTGGTCTAGCCTTAGACAAAATTCATCATTTACAAATCAACATTTGTCATTTCAACCCGTTGAATGCTGGGTCTAGCTATATTAAAACACCGCCAGCAATAGCTTCGAAAAAGGCTGTGGTGAATATTGAGAACCATGACAATGATTGCTTTCTGTGGGCTGTGGCTGCGTACTTGCAGCCAGCTCAAGATCGTCATGTTAACAGACCAGCAAAGTACAAGGCCAAGTTTGATGAATTAAAACAAACGTTAAATTTAACTCGAGTATCGTTCCCTATGGACTTAACCGAGATCCATAGGTTTGAACAAGATAACCAGGACTTTTCGTTCATGGTGTATGGCCTTGATGGTGATGAGATTGTGGGTCCTTTTTATGCCACAAAAGAACCGAAACGACACCACATTCATCTTTTATATTTATCTGTAGGAGAGGTGAATCACTATTGCCTAATTAAAAGCCTGAGTAGATTGCTAAGCAGACAAGTGTCTAAGCACACTGGTGTAAAACATATTTGTGATCGATGCTTGCAATATTTTAAAACCCCTACGCTTTTGGAACGTCATAGGGTGGATTGCGTTTCTCAGGAAGCGGTGAGATTGATATTGCCACAAGGGGACAAGGCTGTGTTAAACTTTAAAGACATTCATAAGCGTGACACTGTTCCCTATGTGGTATATGCAGATTTCGAAGCACTCACCACACCCATGGCGGGATGTGAACCAGATCCCACCATCAGCTCAACCACACCCATTCAAAAACATGAACCCTTTGCCATAGGATTTAATGTGGTGTGTGCCTATGACCCCACACAATCCGTTTACAAATACCGTGAGGGGCCAGATTGTGCCAAATGGTTCTTGGATGAACTTGTCAAGTTGGTCGATCATGTACAGGAATTACTAAACCACCCAGTACCCATGAGCCTATCTCCAGAACAGCAGCAGCAGTATGAGCATGCCACGACATGTCATATTTGCGAAAAGCCTATTTTAAGTGGAGAGAAAAAAGTCAGAGACCACTCGCACTTTACGGGGGAGTTTCGTGGAGCTGCGCACAGCAAATGCAACTTAAACTTTCCAGCTCCTCGTTTCATCGCTGTCTTTTTCCACAATCTGGCGAATTATGACATTCAGTTTTTGATTCGTGAATTGGGTCATGTCAACAAGGGCTCGTTTACCATTATTCCCCAAAACCATGAGCGTTTTACAGCCCTGACATGGTGGTTGGGCGACTTTAGCATTCGATTTTTGGATTCCTTTAAGTTTATGGCATCCTCGCTAGACAGCCTTGTGAATGGCTTGAATGAGGAGGAATTAAAAAATACTAGAATGCATTTTAATGATCCTGAGCAATTTCAGTTGTGCATTCGGAAAGGTATATTCCCGTATGATTTCTGCAACAGCTGGGACGTGTTAAAGCAAAGAAAACTCCCACCACAAGAGAAATTTTACTCCAAACTAACACGCAGTACCATTTCCGATGAAGACTATGCACATGCATGTCAAGTTTGGCGAGTGTTTGGCATGAACACGCTAAGTGAATATGCTTTGCATTACCTAAAACTGGATGTATTGCTGCTCACTGATGTGTTTGAAAAATTCCGTAACTTGTGTCAACACATTTACGGTCTTGACCCGGCTCACTATTACACGAGTCCTGGACTCTCGTTTGATGCCGCTTTAAAATACACTCAAGTGGAATTGGATTTACTCACTGACGTAGACATGGTTCTATTTTTTGAAAAGGGCATTCGTGGCGGATTTGTGTCACTTAACCAGCGCCATGCCAAAGCGAACAATGTCTACATGTCTGATTATTCACCAGACAAACCAGAATCGTACTTAATGTACTATGACGTGAATAATTTGTACGGTTACGCCATGAGTCAGCCTTTGCCCTATGGGAAGTTTGCTTGGCTGACAGACAAACAAGTGTCAGAATTTGATGTGATCAAGGCTAGCCAAGAAACAGGCCGTGGATATGTGCTAGAAGTGGATATTGAATATCCCTCATCCTTGTATGATGAACATGCCGATTTCCCATTCTGTCTTGAGCAAATGGTTCCCCCTGACAGTAAAGTGAAAATTGAAAAACTCATGGGCACACTTTACAACAAAAATCGGTATGTGCTACATATCCAAATGTTGGTGCAATGCCTCGCCCAAGGCTTGGTGTTGAAGAAAATCCACAGGGGTATTTCTTTTGCTCAAAAAGCATGGCTTGAGCCATACATGCGACTCAACACAGAGCACCGACAAATGGCAACACAGCAGTTTGAAATTAATTTTTTTAAATTAATGAACAACTGCATCTATGGCAAATCCATGGAGAATGTCCGCAAATACCGTGACATTAAATTGGTGAATGTCTGGGAGGGGCGGTGGGGTGCCCGGCGGTACATTGCCAAGCCAAATTTCAAATCGATCAAAATTATCGATGAGGATTTGGCTACTATTGAAATGAGTAAGACCAGCGTGACCATGGATAAGCCCATTTACTTGGGTCAAGTCATTTTAGACTTTTCTAAATCGGTCATGTATCGATTCCACTATGAGTTTGCCAAACGCTATTTTGAGGACGTCTCTCTTTTGTATATGGACACGGACTCATTCATTTACCACATTCGCCACTGCAACCCCTATGACGTCATGAGGCAACATAGTGACTGGTTCGACACTTCTTGCTATAGTGCTGACAACGTGTTTCAGCTGCCCATAAAGAACAAGAAGGAAATGGGCGTTTTAAAAGATGAATGCGGTGATTCCATTATGACGGAATTCGTAGGTTTGGCTTCGAGAATGTATGCTTATCGCACACTCGACTCTAAGGAAGCCAAAAGAGCAAAAGGTGTAGGTAGAGCAGTGGTAAAATCGCTACGTGTAGACGATTACTTAGCGGTTTTACGCACTGGCAAAGCTATGTCTCATACACAGTGCAGGATACAATCCAGCAACCATCATTTGTATCTTGTGGAACAGAGAAAACGCACCCTCGCCTCCATGGATAACAAGCGTGTGTGGGCTGATGACCTGCTCACTAGCCTGCCCTGGGGTTATGATCGCAACGAGGAGGAGGTGTGATTTCACTGTTTAATCGTTTATGGGACATGGCTTTTTGTAACTTGTAGATTTAGAATTTTGTAAATATTGGTTTCTGTCATTGTAAATAGTAGATTTTGTAAATAGTGACTATTCACTTGGACCTTTTGCTCTTTAAAAAGTTCTATGCAACCTTATTTTTTTTTAATTTTTTGATTGGTAAATAGTCTGATTCTTTTAACGCTGTACAAAGTTGAGTTTTTTTGTAAATATGAAATAAGTAAGATTTTTAGTAACTTTAATAACTAATATTTAATTATTTTTCGTAATGTAAATGATAAACTAAAAAGTTCTTTTGGGATGAGTGAGCATGTCGAGAATGTGCTTTTGGGAATAAATAAAGTGGTTGTGTTTGTTCCCAAAGACAGGTGTGAATGTATGAGTGGAGAGAGAAAGCTGATGTATATGGTTGACCAGAGCAAACACGGTGAGGTAGGGTGGGTGGGTGGGGAGGGGGTAAATGGTCACTTATATATTCATTTTGTTTTAAATAGTTTCGTTTTTTCATTGAAATGTGGCAGTCAAAAGACATTATTTTTGTAAAAACAGTCTTACCTGCAGTAGTCGTAGACCTCGACGTTTCTCCAAACACACATCAACACATTGCAGTATTATCAAGGTCAAGCACTCGCATCAACATCATTGTCAAATCTCAACTTTCGACATACACCAAATGGAAAAAATATGAAAACAGCAAAATGGAAATTCCATGTTTCCATATCACCAAAACAGCAAAACTTAAAACGGACATTTTTAAAAACTGGAAATGGCCATGTGTGAAATTTGAAAATTCAAAAACTTCAAACGGACATTGTTTAAAATGTGTCATCAGCAAAATGGAAAAATCCATATCATCAAAAACGTTAAACTTGAAACGAACGTTTTCAAAAACTGTAAATTGCAAAATGATAAATGACAGTGTGTGGAATTCATCATGTGTGAAATGTGTAAAATGAAAAAATCAGCCATCAACATCACGATTTCTTAAAATTAAAAATAACAAAACATCGTGCTCTGGAAAACTTTTGTTTTTATTTCATAGTCATAGTGAATTGACAAAAGAAAAATAGAATACAAACAAATCCCAATTCCTCACTCCTCAATGTTTATGTCCATGCATCATCAACATTCCTTTCATAGCACTCATGACAATCAGGGCTGCCATTCTTTCACCCACTGAGGCATCATTGGATGTGAAACGTTGTTTAGCTTTCTTCAATAACAATTTATCTGCCACATGTCTTAAACCAGGATGACTATGGCGATAAGAAAGGTCATGTTCCTTGCATGCTTGATCCAAAAGATTAATGGGTACATCACCACGTTGTAAACGTTTTTCGAGACGAGTTCCTGGGCCACAAAAACGATAACCTGGAAGATGGATTTCGAAAGGTAAGTATTGAATCACTTTGTCAATGACGCCATTGCCAGTACAGGTCTGGCATATCCTTTTCCATCGATGGTAAAAAGGTTTGGTCTTCCTCCTCCTCTGTGGACGATGTTTGTGTTTGTTGTTGTTGTTGTTGCTTTTTCTCGCCATGACACCCGTGGAATGATTCAACAAAGTCTTTACACGAACTTTTATGACCGTGATACAGTTTCACTAGCTGGCAAGTCGCACACTGACGCATAGACGGTATTTTTGCCATGGCTACTTGCTTATGGTGATCGTAATCCGTACAGGGTTGCAATTCACTCAACACAGGGTCTTGAGTCCATGATTTTGGTACATGTTGCCAGATTTCTTTGACCGCGTTGGCGGCCACATAATAAATGAACGACTTGGGCAGCGCCAAGAGTTCCTCTTTGGTAAAACTGTCTAGTTTCTTTTTGCACACAAAGAACTTGCCGATGGCTTTGTCCGTAGCATTGCCTTTCTCCATGGTATCACGTGCTGTAGATGTTTACACGTCGCTTGTAGAAATCTCACTGGCGTCATTCACAGGTAAATCTTGAGTTATAATTTTGTTCAACAACTCCCAGCAGGCATGGGTGGATAACCAATGAAAGAGATGCCACGCATGTGATAGGGCTGTATGGGTAATGTTGCCACAGGAACAAGTATCCATGAGCGTTTGCAGGGAGGGGCAGCCCAACTCCATGAGGTCGACACATTGGCAGTAAGACGCCAAAAATGGTTGCAACCATTGACGTTTTTCACTACCTTTCACAAATACCACATTGGCCGAGGACAAGTGTGCTTTCATGACCACGTCCAAATATTTATAGGAAATGGTTCCCTGATTCCAGTCTAGTTGCCTATGATTTTCAATCCACTGGGTTTGTTTACGGTCTTTTTCACACAACAAATCAAAAGCATGGGGTGGTTTAAATAGCAAATGCGTAGCTTGCGATATCCAAAACGTGGTACAATCGATTATGGCCACTTGTTTAAATATAAATTTGTTGTCACCAATTTTAAACCCTTGGCAATCCACAATGAGTGTGCGCAACATGTTGACGCTTGCCTGGACCAAGTTCAACTGACGACTGACTGACGATCACGTGTGATCATGGCATGGACTTACCTTCCATGCTAGTTTCAAATTGAGGTTAGGGTAGGACAGGGGGACATGCAAAAATAAGAATATAAGAATTACATAATCATTTTATTATCATAACACGTCTTACAGGCTTTTCTCATTTTAGGATAAGGACGATAGCAACTGATACAACAATATAGTCTCTTGTGTTTGTAACGTCCATAACACCGATGATGTCCCAATGTCTCTAAACTAGGCGTTTTTGATGGTGATCTGCTCACCGAAGCACCATGGATACCATACGGCCCACATGTATCGTAACTTGTTTTTTTTTCATCACCCAAAGACACAAGCGAGGGATAGCTTGAATGACAGGGTATATTTCCCACTTTCATTCTGCACAGGTAGGGGCAGGTGGGTGACCAGCGCTGATGTTCCTGCATGGGTTCATCGCCCTCCTGCCATTGGTCTATGATGATGGGACAAAAGGCACATTTCACTTCATCTCTTGTTTTTAAATAGTAGAATCCAGCGGCCGCCAAGGCTTGAGGGTTTATGAAAGGCACTGGCCATGTGGCAAAAGTCTTGAAACGTTGTTCCTCAGAGTTTAAATTCATGGATGTAACGTCTCTTGAGGCTTTAAAGCAAGACATGACTGAGCGGCTTGACGTGGGTTGAGCTGTTATTTATACACTCGTCACTTGGTTGGACAGTGGATAATAGTTGACTTGTTTGTGATGAATAATCAGACAGTAGGCCGTCGTATTGGCTGGTACATTGTCATGCGTTTCAAAGTCTAGTCGAATGTCGATATTGGATGGCTTGACAGACTCTTCCAGGTAAGAACAGTCAAAGACAATCAGTGGCGCTCTTGCCTTAAACGCTTGGGGTAGTAGCATGGGGCCGTTCTCTTTTTGATAATACGACCATCGAAATTTAGAAAACAAGTCGTACAGGGGGCCAAATTTATTTTTTGAAAAATCCAAATCCAGTCCTTCATAGGGAAACACAGCTCCGTTGAGGAAAAGACGTGCATTTCTCAATTGCAGGTGATCAAATTGCGTGGCATCTTTGGTTTGTTGATACTTGCGATTCGTTTGAAAACCCACAATCAGGTAGAGAGGTCTCTCTGTATAGCGAGCTGTTTTTACAGACCAACTGTGTGTGTTGGTGGTGGGCAATAGCGGATACTCATGGAGTGCCCAGCTTCTAAATTCCATGGGTAGAGGCATATCTCTCTTTACCATTTTGAGTATGTCCAGTTTTTTGCTATCGTTAAGGGTCACATGAGGCACTTTCCATAGCAAGCGTTGTAGTTGAACTTTTGAATCGATGGGGGCATTGTCGGCTCCCTTGAGTGCATTATTATCACTCCTGTCTCTCACCAGATAAAGCACTTGCCTTGCGTTAACCACAATGCGTTGGTGATCTTCAGCAAAGCCTAGAACCAGTTTAAGAGGTAAATATCCAGTAAAGGTCCCATCGGTGTGTACCATCCAGTCATTGGTCGAGTCAGGACACCAACCTGCCATGCAAAGTGTTTTACCTTCTTCCTCACTATAAGAGGGGTATAGTTTCATGACACTGGAAATGCCCACATTTCGAGTGCTATCCACCACGATATCGTTAATGACATACCGCACTTCAGAAAACAGAAAGGCTAAACCATGGTTGGCCAACTTGGATGTGGTAGGTGTAGAGCCATCGGCTTTGGTGAGCCGACCTTCAATCTGAATGACACTTTCATGCGGTAGGGTGTAAATATCTTGGTTGTTGATAACAAATTGAATTTCATCATTGTTATTGAGTCCAGGTGTTTGAGCTTGATAGGAATGGAGATCAATTCTTACCACTCCTGGTTGCTCCTCGATGTGGTTCGCTATCTCTAGGATAGAATTCATTATGAGGGTTGACGTGGTAACCCAAATGCTGTAAAATCAGCTTGCCTTGAGATGTTAACGTGTATTCACGTGGCAAACAACTAACACCATTCCTAGACGGTGTTGTTGCTTTATACACAAACTTCATAGTGGCTTTAGCACCAACTTGTAAGTCACTGGTGTGGTAGAATCTAGATCAATGAGTTGTTGATCTCTATTGATCAGTCTTAATGTTATATTACTAATACTATCAACAGCCACAGCATGAAAAAGCACCACTGGAGGGTTTTCACGAATAATATAGCCATTGGGCGATGTCACAATAAAGTCATAAAGTGAATGCGATGGTTCTTGATTGGTGTACACTTGGCTGATAATATTAAACGTCACCGACACATGATGGTCCTCAATGAATTTCACTTCATGGTCTGATTCATGTTTTTTGTTGGGCTCCAACACACGTGGTTTAAATCCTAGTAATGGACCAATGGAATCGGGATGTGTTTTAAAGTCAATGTTGAATGAGGAGAAAATACTGCAGCGATGAGTGTTGGTATTGCCTACAAGTTCAAACTTGTGCGTTCCGTCGAGAAATGACTTTAAACCATATTGATTGATCAACACCACATAAATGTGTTCATAAATATCATCGATCGTGTATCCACCAGAGTTCAGGGTGAGCACAGAATCATCATAGTAAAACTTGTTGTTCACATTTTCACGTATGTTGTATATTCGATTGTACGTTTCAAGAGAAACAAGTCCTAAACCATAGGGTTTTTCACTCAATTCGATAGGCGGGTAAAAGTCTAGGCTGACTTCAGGTCCACGTCCATGCACTGTAAACGTTTTACTTTCTGCCGACATACTGGTGGCGTTTTTGCTTATGCTGCGTCTTATATAAAAAAATTAAACACAAACGTCCACACTGTTGGCTGTTAAACGTTTGCTCTCGTTTCACATTATAATATATCTTGATCCTGTTTCCAAAATAGGTCACTAGTTCCATGGGCGGAGGCAAATTCCCAAAACTGTCAAAGTACCATACCGTGGATCCCTCTTTGACATAAGCTACATAATGCGTTCCTGGTCCTCGGTGATCATCCAAATTGACAACAGCACATTCCTGTTTCCAGGGTCGTGGGGGTAATTGGTTTCGCATAAACACACCTCGAAAATGAGAAAGCTTTAGTTGTTTAGCATAGCTTTCCACTTGTTGATGCGTCAGGGCATGTCTCGCTATGGCAGAGGTTAAATTTTTTTTTTTTTAATATTTCGAAATGGTGAAATCCCAAATCCTTGTTGATAAAAGGCTGGCTTTAAATTGGCATTTCTAGCCCCCATGGCAATCGCTTCCATCGTTTCATTGTGTCGCTGACTTTCTTTGAGTTGTTGCTTGCCCTGCTGCGCGGCTTTAATGGTTTTCGCCACTGCACTGGCACCGCCCAAAAGTGAGCCCAGAGCAGCCAAACCAGCAAATAATGCAGGTAAAAATCCCGCTCGTTTGGGGACGGGAATCACTCGCCCTTGGTTTGAAACCTGTCGCCGACGTTTTGGAATAACCTGTCTCTGTGCTGCTCGAAGGGCTTTCCTTATGGTCAATACATTATTTTTTCTTTTTTTCTTTCGCAAGGGCTTGGCCACGAATGTTGAAAACCCTGGCTATGCCAAGGACAATGTCCTTTTTTTAGTCTTTCTCACTGCATACCTTTGTTTCACCATGATGATAATGACCAACAACCTTTCACACGAAAGTTTAAATCACAACTAACGTCAGATGGTTATTTCATGGCTGTATATTCCAATTCCACATAAAGTGGGAAGTCGTTTATGGTTTTTCCCGCTTGCTTTTCTTCCCATGTCAACATGAGGTGAAAGGATAATTCGTCACCTGCATTGACCATTTCATGGTTATGGACCAACATCCTATGACCATTTATCTTTATTTGTAAATGGTTCTCATCAGGTATGGCATATTTGATGTGAATGGTTCCATCATAGTGTAATCGATAGTGGCTTAAACCCGAAGCAAGCACATAGGTCAAGTGCTGATCATGGACTAGCGGTAAATGGTTTCTGTCATTCACAGGTTTATCATTTGTCAGATACACTAAAAATACACATGGGATAAATTTATAAAGCCTTTTCATTTCATGGGTCACGTAACGCTTGGTACAAACATCGTCTTCGTCTTGTGGGTCTTCCACGTGAATAATCCGATGGTGATTAGCGCTATAGCCATTCACCGTAAGCTGGGGTACTTTGTCATAAAACTCATACACTTTGTTATCCACATACTTTTTCGTAGTAACGTCTGTAGACACTTGAGGATGTTTTACATGGGTTAACCGCTTTCCCTTAAAGTCATAATCTCCCTGTTTTGTGCGTGGCACTACTGACGTATCCACATAGTGTTTATTAGCAGGATCTGTTTCCTGTTTAGGATCATGTATGGGGACAGACCTATCTTTGGCCATCAACGCACGTCCAAAGACATCCATCGTCAACCTGTAGTAGCTGTCTACTGTTTTTATGACAAGGCTCAGTGTCCTGTATATAGACAGCCGGCTAGCCTGTCTAAGCCTTAGTTGACATGAAGATTATTAAGCAGCAAGAGTCATTCCCCGTGGGGGATATGGTTTCCCATCTCTGTCCCACATCACGTGAACAACGCCATGGTTCACTGTTTCCATCTTCCATTCGCTGCATCATTGTGGGGCCTTCCGGCTGTGGAAAGACAAATCTTTTGCTAACGCTCATCACAGCGCCCAATGGTCTGCGTTTTCAAAATATTTATATTTTTGCAAAATCTCTCTACCAACCCCTCTACGTGTTTCTGGATCAAGTCATGTCTGGATTACAAAAAGAGAATATGGGTTATTTTACATTTTCCATGCAAGAAAATGTGATTTCACCGGATGAGGTAAAGCCTGATTCACTCATGATTTTCGATGATGTATCCACTGAACGTCAAGGCATTATTCAAAGCTATTTCAGCATGGGTCGTCACAAACATATCGATTGCTTCTATCTTGGACAAACGTATTCAAAAATGTCCAAACAGTTGATTCGTGACAATGCCAATGTCATTGTTTTATTTCGCCAGGACGAGAGGAACAGTCGTCACATTTATAATGAACATGTGAATCCGGATATGACCTTTCAAATGTTTACAGAATTGTGTGCCAAGTGCTGGAACACTCAACGTCATGCCTGTTTAGTGATTGACAAACAAAGTGAACTCAACCAAGGACGGTATCGCTTAGGGTTTGATCATTTTATTGCTATTTAAGGCCCTGTCTCATTCCCCATCAAGTCATTTGTCAAGACACCATGGCGTTAGCAGAGAGTCAATTGAAAAAGCATATTATTAAAGCAAAACATACTATTCGCCAAAAGTTTCGTCAATTGAAACAATCACGTGCCAATCATGCTTTGTTTATTCAGCAACATTTAGCACCTCCACTAAAAGCCATGTTGAAACCCTCTTTCAAGCCATCTGAAACGCTACCCACCGTTTCACAAGCCACGCAGACGCTGCACGAGGACCCTGAGGAAGAGGAAGAGGAACAGGAAGATTTGACTAGTGTTAGTGAAGTTGAGGATGAAGAGGAACAAGTGTTTACGCCTCAAAAAAAGGCTGCACCCCTTGCAGAGTTTTTGAGAAAAAAGAAATCCTTGGCCATGGTCGAAACACCTTGCCCTTCCAAAGCGTCTCCGTTTTCACAACTCTTGGCCACCCCTCAACATAAAGCTCAACTGAAAACCATTTTAATAAAATATTATGGATCAACATTGGAACCCTATTTCACCGATCTATTTATTGGAAACACAGATACCACGTATGGTGTTCGCTATGAGAATGATAGTTTTAAAATTGGCGATTCATCCATTAAATTTGCTCGTACTAAAGCTGTCATTAAAAACATCAACTATAAATTAACGCCAGGACTGTTAAAGCTGCTCTTTTCTCGGACCCCCTCTTCCCATGAATATACGTCAGAGGATCTTGACAAATATAAATCCATTTTATTGGATACCCATGCCCACAAAAGACAGTATGATCCCACGCAACAAGTGAATGCCAATATATCTCAAAAATATAAAACCATCATTGCAAAAATGTTTCCCACCAGTCAGAGTATTCGTCGTAAAGCATCCGCTTCGGGAGTGACATTTAAACCATTAAAACCCCTTGTGGATGTTACCTACTGGCACAATCCCAATAAGCTCGTCCAGCGGCTACAGTTGTTGCATGCCTCACGTCAAGCTGGCCACACCGGTCACGATTGGGAAATTCAAGAAATTGAACAAGAACTTCGAAATGCCAAAATTATTGTTTAAGCCCTCACCCATTAAAATGGGTATTGCTCACGAGTTGCATCGCCCAGCTAGGCGTCATTATCCACGACTCAAGGTGATTTCACGAGGTGTGGATGAACTTTGGCAGGCTGACTTGGTTGAAATGATACCCTATGCTGGCGTTAACGACGGTGTACGCTATATGTTGACCGTCATTGATGTCTATTCCAAAATGGCCTTTGTTGAACCTGTGCGTCGCAAGTCTGGCCCACTAGTTACCAAGGCCTTTCAACATATTATTCAACACTCCAAACGTCAACCTCAGCTGCTACAAACTGACCAGGGGAAAGAATTTTTCAACAAGGATTTCTCCAGTTTCCTCAAATCTAAGGATATTCACCATTACACCACGTACAGCAATCTCAAAGCCAGTGTGGTCGAGCGGTTCAATCGAACATTGAAAACCCATATGTGGAAAGCGTTTACAGCTCAGGGCACGTATCGCTGGTTGGACATGTTACCTGAGCTAGTGTCACGTTACAATGACACCAAACATAGAACGATTGGGACCAAGCCACGTCTCGTAACTAAAAATATTCAGCGATTGGATAAACTGTTCAACCCCATAAAAACAGCCGATCCTAAACGTCACCGACTGAACATTGGGGATTTTGTTCGTGTGAGCAAATTTAAGTCTGCCTTCAATAAGGGCTACACGCCTCAGTGGGGGACTGAACTATTTCGAATTCGTCAAGTCAACTTGGACACTCCAGTCACCTATTTACTCGAGGACCTCAACCATCAACCCATAAAAGGTAGATTTTATCTACATGAACTTCAGAAAACAGCATTTCCTCAGCATTATCTTGTGGAAAAAGTGTTGAAACAAAAAGGAAATAAACTCTACGTCAAATGGTTAGGGTTTAACTCTACGTTTAATTCTTGGATCAATAAATTACATGTTGTGTGAACCTGTGTACTTTTTATTTATTCACACATGTTGTACACCACCTATAGCTCTATGTGTACAGCGCTCCGCGCTTCATGCATGTTCATACATGTTTGTCTTTCCCTTTCCTCCTGTGTTCTCTCATACATTACCCCTCCCCTCTCCCTCCCTTCACCTCCCACCACTGCTGTTTGCAGCTCTTGCCTATCTATTGGTTGTGACATCATTCCGACAAGTTGCATCATACTTTTTACTGATTCAGCGATTCCCACGCTTTGAAGATTCTCTTATCGTGCACGTGGACAGCTAACGTCCAAGGTGAACACCTGCGGTAGATCAAATTTCATGTCAACTTGCATTTTGTCACGTACGAAGCAAGACAGGATGTAACTTGTTAACATTTATCGCGCATGTGGACAGATAACGTCCCAGGCGAACACCTGCGGTAGATCAAATTTCACCTGAACTTGCATTTTGTCACGTACGAAGCAAGACAGGATGTCACTGGTTTAGCCTACATGTGGTTTCACAAATGTGTGTGCATGCCTTTCACACTCCCCTGCCACCACGATGGTCAGATTATTTCACCTTCAAGCGTCACCTGTTGTCAAGTCAGATCAACGCCTTCCAATAATCTCAAATGACATTCACCTCCTGCTCGTCGGCAAGTTTATTTTCTCTACTCGCTTCGACCAACATAGAACCTAGTTCTCATCACCGTTTACACGTTAAAGGTAAAATATCAGAAAACGCACCCTCGCTCTGTCATACACCGACCCGTCGAAATAGCGATTGATCTATTGAACACAGCCACCGTGGTCAGCGACACACACACACACACACACACACACACACAGCCGTATCGTCTCTCTCAACCACCACGCTTTATAAACATTATAAACAGGTAACGGTAATGATTTTTTTTTCAACATGTACGGCGTTAGGCCCTTTGTGAATTATTTTTTCGAAAAAAATATCTACCACATTTGAAAGGGGGCGTTAGCCCGAGTCCTAGGACACCTCGTACACGTCTCTAGCGTTATTGGTTCGTGACATATCGGCAAAAATTATAAAAAACACGTGTTTACCCCAAAATCGCGTTTCCCAATTTTTTAAAAATTACAACGAGTGGTCCATAGCAAAGAGGACGTCTTCCCGAATCCTTGGACCCATCGTACATGCCTCTAGCGTTATTGCTTCGTGAGATATCGACAAAATCACAAAAAACATGTGTTTACCCCAAAATCGAGTTTCCAATTTTATTAAAAATTATAACGAGTGGTCCATACGATAGAGGACGTTACCCCGAGTCCTTGGACCTGTCGAACACGCCTCTAGCGTTATTGGTTCGTGAGATATAGCAAAAAGTCTAAAATCACGTTTTTACCCCAAAAAGACTGTGTTTCCAGATTTTCACATTTTCGACACCGACATTCCCGTAAAGAGCACGACGAGACGAAAAAAACGAATCCAAGCACGCCCTCCTAGCATGGCTCCTTCCATTCCAAGGTCGCAGGGGCTCACCACTTGCTAAGTGGAGCAGCTCTGTCCTTACCACACTACTGCAGGTTTTCATTCTAGAGACTTGAAATTTATTTTGGGGGTAGAGGGGGTAGGGACCATTGATTTACGTCAAACAATGTTTTTTGTGGAGTTCCTAGTTTCCAAAATATAGAATTTTCAAAATTCGAATGTTTTCAAAAAAACATAAAAAATAAAAAAGTTTTATTATAGAAAATAAAGGTCATAAAGACTGTTCGTTTGAGCCATGGCACAACGTTCTATCCTGTTTGGTTTTCAAACTATCGCCTATTTTCGAAAACAAAAAAAACAAAGAATTTTTGAAAAATATAATACATGGTCAATAGGAAAGAGGACGTCAGCTCGAGTTCAACGACACCTCATATGTCAACATCCGACCATGGGTTCGCGAGATATTGGCTTGGACTAACGCGGCGGCCATGACACTATTTGGAACCCCTATTACCCCCCTACTTGCGACGATTCCTAAATGGAAAATGAACTCTGAAAGTACTTGACATTAGTCCGTATTTTCAGTCATTGTACCATTGTAAAATAAGCAATTTATAAATCTGTATAACAATAATAATAACAATGTGCGTAGAAGAAACGAGAAAAGACATGGAGGAAGTTGGCTTACATCCAAAAGACACCTGGAATTGGGCTGTGTTTCGAGCTAAAATTGATAACTTCAAAGGGTTCAAGGCAAGACCCAGTAGAACGACCAAGGACACCTGGTCAGAGGAAAGGAGGAGGAACCACAGCGAAAGGATCTCTGGGTGATGAAAAAGGAAGTGGCCAGCAAATCAATTGTTTCCCGTGGGCCACAGTAGGCCAAATTCGAAGAAAGAAGAAGAACTTCCCCTTACAAATAGTTCATTGTTATACAAAAAATGTGCTATGTATAGCAGTAAGCATGATTGTGTTTATAAAACAGCATAAAAACATAAACATAATACAATAGTTGGAGAAGACCAGAATATAGTAACATTCACAAAAATATGGGGATGTTCTAGACTTGGCAACAAACATACGGTATGTTACACTGCTCGACATTCACAAGCAGTTAGGAATGCCGGAGGAAAGGCCAAGACGGTTAAGAGATAACGTAACAAGACAGGAAATTCCTTCCAGTTCAGTGCAGGTAGCGGAGGTGGTAGCTGCGCGGAAACGGACCACACATCGCTCAACCAGCTAAGTGCACAATCCACAATAAACAGACCATTTAGTAACAATCGCCGGCCCCTTGGTGTTCGGGTAGTGTGCCTGCCTCACACTCAGAGGCCCTGGGTTCGATTCCCGGCTCCGTCCGGGATTTTTTAGCGAAAGGATGAAGAAATTCTGGGTGAAGAAAAAGGAACTGACCATTGTTTCCCGTAGTCCACAGTAGGCCAAATACCAAGAAAGAAAAGGCGAAGAATAAATTGTAAACAAGCAGTTCCGTGAGGAACTATACAGCCTATTTTCATATATACTACTTATGTTAACTGCCACTATCAACATACAAAATATCAGTTTGATTGCTGTAATGCATTCGTAGATATTGATAAACGACTAAATATTTCGGATGGTCGCATTTTGGATTTTATATATGTAGGTCCTAGAGTTATGTACTGTTACATAAAGATTATTGTGTACGTGTAGCATTCAAACTACAATCGCATGATTAGGACATAAGAAGTAAAAACGAGATTTTTAAATTTCGCACAGTTGCCATCTTGTGGTTATGGATACAATTGAAATAAATTAGATGCCAGTGGATTAACATTCGTATAAGGATTTACTGATTCAAGTTTCACTGCACTCGGATGGTTAAATTGCGAGAAACGTCCATGTGAATATTTATTCTTCGCGTCGCCGCCATGTTGGATTTGTGATCACCAGGCTATTTAAAGTCCTATAGGTGAACTTAAGTTCATAGCCCCTATGAACATAAAAAATTCAGCTTGATTGCTATAATAGATTCGTAGATATTCAGAGCCGTCTAAATATTTCGGTTGGTCGCCATGTTGGATTGTTAAATGTATAGGCCATAGAGTCATGTACCATTAAAGGGAAATTATTGCGTAGGTTCATTATTCAAACTTTCACTTCGATCGCATGATTACGACACAAGAAATAAAAACTTAATTTTAAAATTCGCACAGCCGCCATCTTGAGGATATGTAAACAATTGAACTAAATTACATACCAGTGCATTACAATGTGTATAAACATTTCCTGTACCAGATTTCATTGCGTTTGGAACATTGAATCGCGAGAAAGGTCTATTTAAAATTTTCAAATTCGCTTGGCCGTGTTCCTTTTGTAGTTAACAGGTTTTTGAAAGTCTTACAGTTCCCTTTATCTCCGTACAAAATTTCCTGTATATTTTATGCGGATGCCTCCCCTCATTTTAAGAAGGCACGTTAGCCGCTGTATATCCTCATTCCGCAGCGACATTGCAAGCTACTGTAGTTGGTTCTAGAGGGGTGGAGAAGGTCTACGCTCCTCAGGGGATACAGAAACTCTTAGCCAAGTGGACAGGAGGCCTCAGCTGTTGCTGAAATATCGACATTTCAAGAATAGAATGCCTTGTCGTGGTGCGGCATGCCGTCACAACATAAATATTCATTTGCAAGCGAAACACGCACACTAGGTCGATAGGTTCCATAAACACAAGAATCTTGTGTTACCGCTCCTCGGCGAGCTCCATTGCCTGTTATTACCCAGCTGTACTTGTGTAACTGGTAAAAAAAAAAAGCAAAGCCAACTCCGTACAGGCCATGGAGGCCCTGGGAGTAGTGGAAGGTAGAGGCTTCCACTGTTTGTGACACCGGCACTACTTTTTTTTTAGTAGATGGGATGGAGTTGTCAGCTCCACGCCCGGCCGTCTTTGCTCCCAGGAATTACCCTGGTACTCATTTCTGGTGTAGGCTGTGTGAATCCCAGGGCTAATTGTGTTTCCGAAAGTGGTAGTTTTGTTTCTAAAATCCACTACCTGGGTGAGATCGAACCCGCTCCCTTTCAGTTAGAAGCTCTACACCTCTACCGACTGCGCCACGCAGCCCCAGTGTAACAGATAATAAAGGGTATTACGTTGATAATCAAAGTAGTTCTAGTTAAACATTAAAGGAATGCCATGAAATACTGTAGATACAAAATTGGTGCACAATTCGGCGATTTACCTTACTTTACAGTAAATAGATTATTAATTAAAATACATCAAGAAAATCAAAATAACTACGGTATCTATACGGTACTTTATTTTTAGCCTATTTTCAATTTTGAAAAAACAGGCTTATGAGATCACCTTTTGTCCGTGTGTCTGTGTGTGCGTGTCTGTGTGTGTGTGAGGAGTGTGTGTCCCCCCTAATAACTTCTAAACGGCTGGAGCTATTTCAATTAAACTCGGTAAGTTCATAGCACTATTCCGGGCGACCCCGACCGTGCCCTTCAAATTTTGTTACGTCTCACCAATCCAACATGGCGGCTGTGCGAAATATTTCACCAGCATTCAATATCTCCGAAACTATTCCCGATATCACCCTGGATTTTTTTGACGGTGATAAAGGGAACTACTAGAAGTTCACCTATGTGACATTTGTAAACCTGGTAACTACAAAACTAACATGGCAGCCAAGCGAATTTGCGACATTTAAATAGACGTTTCTCGCGATTTAACCAACCAAACGCAATAACACTTGGTACAGTATATGTTTATACATATTGTAATGTACCGACATCTAACTTCGTTGAATTGTTTACATAACCAGAAGATGGCGGATGTGCGAAATATTTCACCGGCATTCTATATCTCCGAAACTATTACTGATATCAACGTGCAATTTTGTACGATGATAAAGGGCACTGATACAAGTTTATCTATCTAACTTTCAAAAACCTGTAAAGTACAAAACGAACATGGCGGCCAAGCGAAGTTGAAACATTTTTATAGACTTATTTAACCATCCTAGCGCTGTGAAATGTGGTACAGTAAATGATTATACATATTGTCAGCACTGGCATCTAATTTAGTTCAACTGTTTACATAACCTCAAGATGCCGGCTGTATGCAATTTTAAAATTTAGTTTTTATTTCCTGTGTCGTAATCATGCGATCTAAGGGAAAGTTTGAATAATGAAGCTACGCAATCATTTTCCTTTAATGGCCTATACATATAACAACCCAAAATGGCGACCATCCGGAATATTTAGACGGTTCTCAACATCTACGAATTTTTTAGAGCAATCAAACTGAATTTTTTAATATTCGTAGAGGCTATAGGACTTTCAGTAACCTGGTGTGCACAAATCAAACATGGCGGCGACGCGAAGTATAAATATTTAAATGGACGTTTCTCGCGATTTAACCATCCGAGTGCAGTGAAACTTCGTACGTTAAATGCTTATACAAATGTTAATCGACAGGCATCTAATTTATTTAAATTGTTTTCATAACCACAAGATGGCAGCTGTGCGAAATTTTAAAATCTCGTTTTTACTTCTTGTGTCCTAATCATGCGATTGAAGTCGAATACCACACGTAGCCTACACAATAATCTTCATGTAATCTCTCTTTATACATATAAAAATGATAGTTTGTCTGATTTTTCTGAATTTCCACGGAAATTTGAGTTATTAACGCGTTTCAGACTGGTTTATGACGGTTGCGCGCAAAAACTTTTTTTTTCTGTCTGCCCGTCTGTCTATCTGTCTGTGTACAACTTTGCACGCGCATCACTCGAGAACGGCTGAGTGGATCAACGTAAAATTTGGTACGGATATCCATCAGAGGCACGAAAGTAATCATTGATGTAACTCTTCTCCATACCTCTCATAAAAGAGGGCCTACCCCCTTAAAATGCATGCTGAAATGGGCGTAGAAAGGCGAGACAAAGCTCATTTTCAGCGTCTCAATGTGAGAAACAAAACTGGAGAAATTTTAAGGTCCTAAAACCAACAGTTTTTGAGATATTCCCAGAAAACTAATTTAATTTATTAAAGCTATTGAAAGAATGCAAGCCGGTAACCATGGCAAAACAATCTCAGAAGTCCATCTATTTCTGTAAGACGCAATGCCATTCCATTTATTACAATACTGTGAACGTTCGCAAACGGCTATAAGGTTATCACGGAACCAACTTAAGCTGTAAAATTCATCAATACTTATACGTATATAATGCGCTTAAGGGGGTCAAGAGGGTAATCTTGAAATTTTTCACGTGATTTACACGGGTGGGTGTGGTACTAAAGGAATATTATATCCCTATCCCTATATTATTAAATTATTATTACGATTATTATTATATTATGGCGTACAAGGACGAGACAAAACTAATTTTCAGCCCCTCGGTGGCTCGGAGGCTACTACGTTTTAAGGCTCTAAAACCACATTTCTGAGATATTCCCAGAAAACCAATTTCAGTTAAAAAACTAATATAAATAGATGACGAGTACAGAAGAAGACCAAATCAAGAGCTAAATAGATAAACTGAGAAAATCACAGATGTGGCCAGGAAGATATGTCTGGCTTTCTACGGACATGTCTCAAGGATGAACCCAACAGGACTAATCAACCGGCTTCTCAACTACTGGGTGAATAGAACGAGCGTGACACCGTGGCTAACAGAAGTTAGCAAGGATATCCAAGAACTGAAGATAATGAAAAGTGATACTAGAAGCCGATCACATCTCAGAAATATAATTAAATAGAAGAGTTTTCAGGACAGACCACCCTGTAAGAAAATCGGCATTATCTGGACAAAAGAGTGAAAGGAGAAACATTGCCAGAGAATACGCGAATATTGGGCAAACAACAAGTCCCTCGCCAAGCTGAAATGTTCATCGTCGTGGTCCTTAGCTGGCCCATTCGAAGGAAGAAGAAGAAGAAACTAATGAAAGAATGCAAGCCGCTAACCATGACAACAGTACCTCAAGAGGTGACCTCCAATTTTTCGTCTATTTCTGTAAGAAACAATCCCACTCAATTTATTAAATTTCTGTAGAAGTTTGCAAATGGCTATAAGGTCATCACGGAAACAAACATAGACTGTAAAATTCATCAATGCGCTTAAGGAAATCATGGGGTACCCTAGAATTTTGAAACGCAACTTACACGTGCGATATGTTGTACAGAAGGTCTATTATATCTCCAAACAGCAACATTATGTTCAAAAATTCCTGAATTGAAAGTGTTTTTTGCAGCTTTTGGGAATTTGGGCCATTGGCGGCTAAAACTCCTGAATTTTCGTGCACCAAAAGCCTTTATAATTTATTAGAGGGGTCTTCCTGGGGATGGGGACTTTCCACAACGGTGAGGGCCAGTTTTTATTTGACATATATTGCGATTCGTCAACAAGGTTTTCAATATCATTTTCACGTCAGGAAGTACACGATAGGTGAATTTAGTTTGAGAGCACATTTTAACTAATCATATTTTTGTCGAAAACGGGTTCATCGTAAAGATGATTTTGTTTGACACTGTGTGGTTTATATATCTTTATGTTTATGTACGCCTATAACTCGTGTTCGGGTGCTTGGTGCATCGTAAAATTAGGTATTGTAACCATGAATCAATACACTAATCATTTATAAAACCCTTCACCGTACTTCTCATAGAAGGGTTGTCATAGGGAATTACTTTTCAAAATACATGCTAAAATAGGCGAAAAATAGAAATTATCCTAGAAAGACTTCAAAAGCATATGTTGCGCTTCTCAATGTGTGACACAAAACTAGGGAGTCTATAATGTGTCTCTGAAAACCACATTTTAAGGCCCTTAAATGAACAGTGTCTGGGGTATACCCAGAAAACTAACTTCGTTTTGATAAACTTACGAAGGAATGACCAGCCCCTAACCATTGCAACAGTAGCTCAATTGATAGCGTCTGGTTATTAATACCGAAGACCGTTCGAAGAGCGGGTACTTCTGCTAGTAGTACATAAATACAAATCTAACATGGCGACCTTCTGAAATATTTAGACGGTTCTCAATATCTACGAATATATTACAACAATCAAACTGAAATTTTGTATGTCGATAGAGGCAATTAACATGAGTAGGATATATGAAACTAGGCTGTATAGTTCTTCACGGAACTACTTGTTATGAAGCGCAACTGTGCCTCTCCACAGCGAGAATGTAACTTAGGATTGATTCACCAGGCATCGAATCTCAAATTAGTGTGGATCGTGTCTTACAACGGAACCTGAAAAGTGTTCAGATTACTGAACTGAATCGTGTGGAGAAGGAAGAGAGGATGCAGGAAAGGATTCAACGATGCTCAGAAGTTAGAAAATCGTAACCATATCCAGATTCTAAGCTTTCCGCGTAGCGAAGTTTTCCTCATCACCATCCTCCCCTACAAGTTCATCAGATTTACAGCTTCATTTCTCGGAGTTCCGAGCCAATCTTTCTGCTACGGAGCTCTCAAGATGGGGTGAGGGAAACGACGAGCATTTAAGTTGCCTGCAGCGTTGCCAGATTGTCGAAAAAGCACTCTGAAGCCTGAAAATAAGACGAATCCATAACACATTTCTTTAAAAGATGTCGAGATATTCTGTCATGATAACGCATAAACATAATTTGAAAAGAATTGTCGTTCGCACCAGGAGCCAATTAAAGAACTAATTTCCCAAGTATCTTAAGGTATTCATGTTTAAAAAAAACATGATTCTAAACCAAGCTTTTTGAAATATTTTAGTGATTAACTAGAATGTAAACAAAGACAGTCCTGCCATCATAATGGTTAACTTACAATTTAAGGGGTGTCCAAAAATTGTTTTCGTAGAAAATAAGTTGTTCCGTGAAGCCTAATGATAATTGCCTATATCAACATACAAAATTTCAGTTTGATTGCTATAATAGATCCGTAGATATTGAGAACCATCTAAATATTTCGGATTGTTGCCATGTTGGATTTTTATATATGTAGGCCTTAGAGTTATGTAGGCCTACTAATGAAGATTATTGTTTAGGTGTATTATTAAAACTTCAATCGCATGAATAGCACGCAAGAAATAAAGACGAGATTTAAAAATTTCGCACATCCGCCATCAAGTAGTTATGAAAACAATTGAAATAAGCTAGATGCCAGTAGATTAAAATGTGTATAATCATATACCGTACCACGTTTCACTGCGCTCCGATGGTTAAATCGCGAGAAAGGTCAATTTAAATATTAAATTTTGTGTCTCCGCCATGTTGGATTTGTGCTCACCAGATCATTGAAATTCCCATAGGTGAACTTATGTTCATAGCCTCTATTAACATACAAAATTTAATTTTGATTGCCGCAGAAGATTCGTAGATATTGAAAACCTTCTAAGTATTTCGAATGGTCGCCATGTTGGATTGTTATATGTATAGGCCATAGAATTATGTATTATTAGATGACGATTATTGCGTAGGTTCATTATTCAAACGTTGAATTCGATCGCATGATTAGGACATAAGAAATAAAAACATAAATTTAAAACTTCGCACAGCCGCCATCTTGAAGTTATGTAAACAACTGAACTAAATGATATGCCAGTGCATTACAATGTGTATAAAAATTTGCTGTATCAAGTTTCACTGCATTCGGATGGTTACATTGCGAGAAAGGTCTATTTAAATGTTTCAACTTCGCTTGGCCGCCATTTTCGTTTGTAGTTAACAGGTTCTTGAAGGTCACATACACGAACGTTCAGTAGTGCCCTTTATCACCGTACAAGATTTCAGGGAGTTATCAGTAACAGTTTCGGAGATAATAGAATGCCACACAGCCACCCTGTTGGATTGGTGAGATGTAATAAAATGTGAAGGGCATGGTTGGGGTCGGCCAAAATAGTACTATGACCTTACCGAGTTTCATTGAAATCCCTCCAGTCGTTTACATTTTTATGGGGGGGACACACACACACTGTGCCCGTTTAGACTGAAGTCCAACGACCACATATGCATGTTACCGAAAATCAGCTAGCACGAGACTCAAAAGATCTCAGGGCGCCAACCGGGTGAAAAGCAAACACAAAAATATTAATCAAACTTGCTTCACTGATTTTCGGTTCGATGCAACAATAATGATAGAAGGGAGAAAGGAAAATACTACAATTTCTAAAAATTTCATTTTATTTATAATTAAAATTGAAGTTTTAAGATGCAAAATTATAGCAATGTAATGCATGAAAAGAGTTTTCATACACAAACACACAAGAATAGAAGTATCAACACATTTAGAAAAGCACTATGTAATTTATCGATTGCCAAAATTATCAGTCCATTGGCATCGTTCCTAATTGTAAGTAATATTTATACCTGTAGGTCATTCTGGTCAAAATGAATCGTCCATCCTGATGCCTACTTTGACTATTCACACGTCGTTGACTATTTACATTTGTTAATAAACACTTTCACTTGTTAATACATAATTTTACTTTCCAAAAATCATAAATTTCCCTGTCCTAATCTGTGTTTGATTTAACATTGCATTGAGTTATTGAAAGGAACATAAATATTTGTCGAAAATATGAGCAAATATTACTGTTCATCATTCTGACTTCAAGCAAGGACTCAAAGAATTTTGATCATATGAAAATTTATTAGATCATCTGTTCTTGATCCGTAAATTCCACTCAATAAATAATATGATCCACTAGACCATTAATTTAAATTATTCATCAATGTTCATCCAATAATAAAACAAATAACCAAATCATTAATATTCATCAGACGAATCGATCACAATCTCAAATATTCAAATGTTTGTTTATCTTGATTTTCACATTGTTAACAAGATCAATCTATACATTCTCACCATATAGCATTAGCAACAAATTATTATCTTCATTAGTAAGTTATCCATATTTATTTAAATTCAAAAATATTTACTTGCACAAAATCTTAATCATTTATTCAGTTATGGAACTTGTTTGAAAGCAGAATCCGTGCTATTATAAATGGCTGTTCATTTGTCAATTTTTACAATATTTATTTCAGCCCATGCCCATTTTATTGATGCGTTCAATCCTCTTGGATTTTATTCATATTCGACCAACGGTAAGGCATCGTCAAAACTAAGTGATTTTTATAACCAAAACGGATTGACAAATAAGAGGATAATTTATGAAAGACACGAGAAAATCTTTACTGAATTTTATCTGTGATGGCTGCTTTAAATAACCATTTGGTTCTTCGCTTCAACAAGATTGTTATTCATGATTATTTTACCTTTTTCTTCAACATATTATTTTTTTATAAGTTATCTAACCATCACCATGGCGGACACTACACATAACACCATATTTATTCGTGTGATTTCATCTCACGACTGAATGATAAAAATTCACTCCTAACTTCAACACATTTTTAGCCTACTTTCGATTTTTGCAAAAAATGAAAGTAGACTTATGAGATCAACACAGGGCGAAAAAAGTGTGTCTGTCTGTGTGTGTGTATGTGTGTGTATGTGTGTGTGTGAGTCTGTGTGTGTGTGTGTGTGTCTGTGTGTGTGTGAGTGTGTGTACTCTGAATGTCTGTCCCCCCTATCAATTCGAACACGGTGAATGCAAATTGAACGAAATTTGGTACAAAGGTAGCACTAGCAAAGGACACCTCAGTGTCATGTTTTATATCACCGCCATCTTTACTAAAACTGAATGGCGGCCACTCAAACGTTCAAAACGTAAAATCAAATAACGACTAACCAAATCATCCGATCTCTACCAAATTTGGTAACAACATACCTTCGTATAGGATGCGTCTTGTGACCAAATTACAAGGTCGTCCGCCATACCATTTCAGGATGGCGGCCGTGCGAATTATGCAAACTGTATAATCCATATCATGGGACCCGCCAGTTCCGATTATCGAACCGAGAATCGTTTTAACTGTTCTAAAGGAAGAGGCACGTTCGAAATTAAAAGTTTATTTTGTAATACTATAGTGCAGACGTGATTTTAAAAAGCTGAACTGATTCAGTAATAAGACAAGATGGCAGCGGATATCTTGTGCCGGACTTATATTTCACTAATTTGAGTATTGCATGCAATATAGCGTACTGATAAAAAATAAATAAACTTTGTATGAAATGCTTTATATATAAATAATATACTCCAGTGATGAAATCGTTTAGTATAAATCATTATTTGCTAACAAGTTCTATGTAAGTCATTTTAAATAGAACGATATTCGTTGACACAATTAGCTCAGTGGTAGAGCGTTAGCCTATCGCTCAAATGCCTATGGTTCAAACCCGATCAGAGCTAGGTTTTTTGCTTGAAATGTTATATGTTTATTGTTTTGTAATGACTCAGATGTTTTAAAATTAAGCGTTATATTGTGCACATTATGGTGTAAAATATATATTTAATTAAAACATAATTCGCCAGCAGATTTACTCGGGACATCTAGCTGCCAAAAAGGTAACTTCCAGATTTTATTGAAAAGTTTCTTCTTCTGGCCGCTATAATGCACTCGCTCTGTTAGGATTATATTGTTCGATATTTCACCAATAGATGTCACGACTAGTCTACGTGGGGATCCATTGATTACTATACCATTATCATTCTATGCGCATCGAATTTGAAGAATGACAAGATGATACTACGATACATTTTAACTTTTTATTTTAAAGGGTTTGTAACAGCCTATTTTGCGTTACTTGAAAATGTTATTAAGCGTTATATTGTGCACATTATGGTGTAAAATATATATTTAATTAAAACATAATTCGCCAGCAGATTTACTCGAGACATCTAGCTGCCAAAAAGGTAACTTCCAGATTTTATTGAAAAGTTTCTTCTTCTGGCCGCTAGAATGCACTCGCTCTGTTAGGATTATATTATCGAAAATATCCACATAGTTTGTATACACACGTCTCTGTAGGGTCATGGAAAGATTTGTTAATTCAATTAGGGTTGTGAAAGCCATGCACAACCAGACGTGTAAAGACATGCCTCAACTCAAAGTTGGATGTTGCCCACGGCAGGTCGTAATAATAATAATAATGTTATTGGTTTTACATCCCTTTTAACTACTGCTGATTTTAGAGACACCGGGGTGCAGGAATTTTGGCCCGAAGGGGATCTTTAACGTGCCAGTAAATGTACTGACACGGCTCCCTCGCATTTGTGCACCCTCAAATGCCAGCTGACTGCGCCAGGATACGAACCTGCAACCTAGGGCCCAGCAAGCGAGAACGTTACCGCTGAGCCACGCCGCCAGTCCGGTCGATTATGTCTCCAGATCCATAACATTCTTGATATACTTCTTATCTTTCTTTCTTTCTTCAATGATGGTAGCAGTTTTTATCTAGGTTGTGGCGTTTGGTAGAGGTAAATCGTTTCTAAGGTCTTCAACAAAGAATAGTTCTATTATACTCTTTGATAATAACAACGAGTTATAACTATACTCATACATTTAGGAGAAAGTAGGCTATATGTTCTTTACTGAACATTTTGTTTTCAATTATTATTATTCATTACTTTTTTTTATCAAGCCACATCTTGTTTCAACACGAAACTTCATTATACCAATTTCACCATCACAGCAATGCATATTTTTAGCCTACTTTCGATTTTTGCAAAACATGAAAGTAGACTTATGAGATCAACACAGGGCGAAAAATTGTGTGTCTGTCTGTGTGTGTGTGAGTCTGTGTGTGTGTGTGTGTGTGTGTGTGTGTGTGTGTGTGTGTGTGTGTGTGTGTGTGTGTGAGTGTACTCTGAATGTCTGTCCCCCCCATATCAATTCGAACACGGTTAACCCGAATTGATCGAAATTTGGTACAAAGGTAGCACTAGCAAAGGACACCTCAGTGTCGTGTTTTATATCGCCGCCATCTTGACGGAAACGTAATGGCGACCACCCAAATGTTCAAAGCTTAAATAAAATTACGACTAACCTAATCATCCGATCTCTACCACATTTTGCAACAACATACCTTTATGGGGGGGAGCATCCTTTGACCAAACTAATAGGTCATCAGCCTATTAGTTTGCGGATGGCGGCCATCTTTGTGTGAAAATCGATTCCACCCAATAATTCGAACACGGTGAAGCCGAATGGAACGAAATTTGGTACAGATGTAGCACTAGCAAAGGGCACCTTAGTGTCATGTTTTATATCGCCGCCATCTTGACGAAAACGTAATGGCGGCCACACAAATGACCAAATCTTAAATCAAATTACGACTAACATAATCATCCGATCTCTACCAAATTTTGCAACAACATACCTTTATGGAGGGAGCATCCTTTAACCAAACTAATTTGTCGTTAGCCTAATAGTTTGCGGACGGCGGCCATATTTGTGTGAAAATCGATTCCCCTATTCATTCGAACACGGTGAAACCGAATGGAACGAAAATTGGTACGGAGGTAGCACAAGCAAAAGGGCACCTCAGTGTCATGTTTTATATCGCCGCCATCTTGACGGAAACGTTATCGCGACCACCCAAATGTTAAAAGCTTAAATCTAATTACGACCAGCCTAATAATCTAGTCTCTACCAAATTTTGCAACAACATACCTTTATGTGGGAAGCATATTCTGACCAAACTGCAAGATCATCAGCCCAATAGTTTGCAGATGGTGGCCAAGTATGTGTGCAAATCGATTCCCCCTATCAATTCAAACACGGTGAAACCGAATTGAACGAAATTTGGTACAGATGTAGCACTAGCAAAGGGCACCTCAGTGTCATGTTTTATATCGCCGCCATCTTGACGGAAACGGAATGACGGCCACCCAAATGTTAAAAGCTTAAATCAAATTACGATCATCCTAATCATTTGATCTCTACCAGATTTTGCAACAACATGCCTTTTTGTGGAAAGCATCTTATGTCTAACTACAAGGTCATCAGCCTAATAGTTTGCAAATAGCGGCCATGTATGTGTGCAAATCCATTCCCCATATCAATTCAAACATGGTGAAACCGAATTGAATGACATTTTTTACAGAGGTAGCACTTGCAAAGGGCACCTCATATTCATGTTTAATATCCCTATAGCACGTTGTATTTCAACAAGCTACTACACCAACATTCAATTATACTCCTTGAAAAGGACAAAGAGTTATAACAATACCCATGCATTTAGGAGAAAGTAGGCTATATGTTCTTTACTGAACATCTTGTTTTTTATATCGTATCTACCCTGCTCAAAAATTGTCATATTGTGACATTTCCATATTTGTTTACATTTATATAAACTCGAGAATACCCTATTTGATACAGGCTTTCTGTGATCTTTCGATGGCCTTCCACGTCATAAAATGCTCCAATCCTTAAACGCAATTTCAAAACGATTAGAAAAAATCATTATATCTTTGTGAGGTAATGGCGTGCATAAGACCACTAACCATTGGATAAATAAATCCTCAAAGTAAATTAAGCCGTTCCAGACTTCCTAAACTATTATTCAAACTGTTACAAAACATAATAATTATTATTATGGCTCACAAGATGTTATTATTACAAATCAGAAAATGTGATTATTATTATTATTATTATCAAAAAAGTATTATTATTATTATTATTAATATTGACAATTTCCAAACTGGAATTTATGGACCAATTGAAAATAAACATGCTCGAATCAGTGGATTTAAAAAAAAGATATGTCCACCTCTCTAAATAAATACCTAAGATATGAAGTTCTTACGGCTGATGACCGTGATAAACAAAAAATAGAGAATCTGAATAAAATGCTCATGAAGCTGTCCATAGGCTCGAATCGCATAATTAGCGTTTCCTGAAAACTATAACAGTCTAACCTAGTTTGACACAGCAAACTGAAAATATTTGTGTGTTGATATTTCTTCAAAAAGAAAATTTCCAAATAACATAAGCTATAAAAATTTATATGTAGCTTACATTGCCGAATTTCTTGTAGAGGCAGGCCTCCTGGCCGGTTCCACTACAGTTCTGTTTCCAGAAGTGTCCCTATTCGTCCGTCCCATCGGACTCGTACGTAAATCCTCGTATCCGCTTCCATATCGACCCTCAAATTGTTTAACAACTTATGACTACTAGTCCTATAGCTTTTTCAAAATACACTCGTACTGAACTGTTCCTGTTGAATGTCACTATAGCTGGTGCTATTCGAACAATAGGGGTTCGATCCATAAGATACATGGTGTTTAAATCAGTTGTAGCTCTGATGCAGCTGTGACCCATTAAATTTGTTTGATACTCTTACAATCTTAAGGCAAATGATTCAGACCTGTAGTTCGTATCATAAATAACCTAGCGGGTAAGGTTATGCACCTTCCAGACACGCGTTAGACACGGCTGGCCCCTCGTCGGCTAAGTCCTATGTTCGGGTAATGGGTAGTCCCCTGCACACATCCATATAAATACAGATGGGCCCCTCTAAGCTCCTAAATGGGTGAGATTATGCATCTCCCGAGTTGCGCTAGGCACAACTGGTTCCAAACGTCGTCTAGGTTGATCTGACCAAAATGCAAGACTGGTATTCGTAGAATATTGTAATGTGGTCGTGGATGAATTTGTAAACTACCAAGACAAAAGTTCGTCACTGATAACTTGGAAACAACTAAGTTCCATAAGTATAAAATGTGCTTGTAGATCAAGATTACCATATGTCCAAAGCGAAGAAAAATTTGACTAAGTGTCAACTGTACTGGAAGCCTAACACTCAAATGTCACTACACAAAATATCCTAAGATCCTCACATCGTGAAAATACTCGATCACTTGACCATGAATTCGTCCGGAAATAACAACTGACTATAAGTTTCAGAACTTCCGCGTAGAATAACTGCTTATTAACACTCAATATGCTTAAACGGAGATTGTAGCGCGACCATGCACGGAGTGTGAGTGATGTAGCGGCGATCCGTGACCATGCACGGAGTGTGAGTGACGTAGTAGCGATCCGTGACCATGCACGGAGTGTGAGTCACCTCTCAGCTCCGCTGAGCCCCCTTCTTATACCCGCTCTGGGCTTCCAGAGAGATCCACGCTGCTCCCACGTCACAACACGTTACGTCACAGCGGTAATAATCTTAAACAAATAATTGCCAATATATTGGCTCCTGATGAACCGATTTTCTTCCGAGATGATGCAATATTCTTCTTCTCTCAGTGCCAGATATTTGACATACTTTCCAAGTCTCAAAAACATTGGACAAGAATAAACAAAAATAATGCCTCAAAGTTGTCGCAGCGTGCGTCACCAAACTCGCTGATAGTTTCCATCACCTTCTGGAACAAAAGTCGCGCGGTGTTCAAAATTTGCCGCCTTATCAGAAATGTGCCTTAGATCCAAAATATCGGTATGCGGATAAGGGCACAACACGGATGCACACACATACACACGGTCAAAAGGTGATCTCATAAGCCTATTTTTCACAGATGAAAATAGTTAATTTTTTTAGAATACCTAGCAACTGCCACAACGAATTTATTTCAATATTTATTTCACATAACGATTAACATTAATGTTCTGGTGTCCCCTACTAAATCTATTAGTTTATCACCATTATGCCAATATTTATTTATTTGGCGTATGGCTTTTAGTGCCAGGAGTGTCCGAGGACATGTTCGGCTCGCCAGGGGCTGTAGTGCTACAAGCAGACACCAAAGGGTGAGCTACAAGTTCCGTTCAATTTCAAGTAGTTCCAACTTTCGCCACCAGACACACTGACAACTAGTGGTGAACGTTGGAACTTTGATAGAGTGTTACAACGAAATCTAACCTACAAATTTAGCTTCACACAAGTTTAGTTAGTGGCAGGATCTTTTACATGCAATAAATCTATGACTTGTGACCGCCGGCTTTACTTCTCCTCCAAAGGAAGGCATACTGAAGAATTATAACCTCTTAAAATATCCGACGACTTCGGCCGGGTTTGAACACGCGATCTTGGGCCCAGAAGTTCAGCATGCTACCAACTACGCCACCGAAGCCACTACCATTATACCAAGAAATATAACATTAATTTGATTGTAACATAAAGAAGTGAGAATTTTAGAGCAAGTCTGCATAAACGTGACATGCCCTTGACAGTCATCTGACAAACCCGTCCCAACACCTCGTCAGACACTGTTCCTGCACTCACAAGTTAGTATGTTGTCTGCACGGTCCGCATGCTGACAGCTTGAATAGAAGACCGAGATTTGCTTGCGCTGCGCGAGGAGACATTGCGCACTACATTTGCACTGGGCAATAACATGTGAAGGCTCTCTGTGCACGAGTACACCACAGCGCACGTAGCCTATATTGTACCAGTCTAGAAGGAACGACCGATGTATACAGAGCAAGCTACTTTACTGCTTGTTACCTCAAAGCATTATATTATATTGAAACCCATTTTGGATTAAATATGCTTCCTGGCAAAACGTTTTCACTCACACGAAAACCAGTCTGTGCCCAACGTTTACAAATCTATTGTTATAATCTCATGGCAAACAAGCTTCCACCGTTCTACGCAGTTTTCTTTCTACGTGTCCAATTACAAAGCACGTTCGGTGCGGTACCTTCAGTAGCGTATTTACAGTTTTTCTCTGTTCATAGCACATTCTAAAGCTTACCACGGTGGGTGACTGGTTAATGTGTCGGACTACCAACCCCCAAGCTTGCAGGTTCGCTCCTGGCCAGGGTAAGTGATTTTTGAAAGGCGACAAAAATCATGACACGCATGTCATACGTTGTTGGCATGTTAAATAAACCATTTGAATTCAGTAGGCCGTGTTCATAATGGCAAAATTAATCTCGGGATTTTCCACCAACACAAAGTTCCCCCATTCTCTACTAGAAGGTGCTATAGTGTCAAGTAGCTTAGATATCTAACCTCCTTGACTTTCATAGCGTTCCAAGGAACGACGAAATTCGACATGCAAGCTGCCCTCTGGGTGTCAAATAACAAAGCTTGCACCCGGCACCCGAGGCCGTACGATATTATTATTATTATATTACCATTATTAACCCATTCTAAATGTGCTGTTCCTCGCTGTATGCCTTCAGCGACGCTCTTTCTTCAAAACTGGCCATTACTTTCTAATTGACGAATGAAGAGAAGAGGGTCTTGCACAATCCCACAATTAACTGTTGCTATCGCCATGTAACATGCTGCGTCTTGGGAGCAGCCATCTTGAGTCACGTGGGTTGTAGGAGTCAGCGGATTGATTAAATGGATATAAGACCTTCGGAAACAAACTCGATTTCATAACCATAGAAACACGTGATATAAGCCATTTAGGAACACATGAAAGTGTGAGATGATAGAAGAACACATAAAATATAAGGTGCGTTCAAAAAGTAACGAGCTGGAGGCATAATTACAGAAACCAGTACCTGTATGTTAGAAGTATTGGCCCTGGCAGTTGAGGCACTTGTCCCACTGTGACACGAGGCGGTGAATGGCTGTCTCATAAAATTCCCTGGGCTGCGATGTGAACCAGTTCCTCACGTACAGCTGGACGTCGGCGTCCGAGGTAAATCGTTGGCCCCGCAGAGCCCTTTTCAGGGGACCAAACATGGCGTAATCACAGGGAGAGAGGTCTGGACTGTATGGAGGGTGGCCGAGAACCTCCCATTTGAATTTCTGTAGGAGTGCTGCGACTGTGTTGGCCATATGAGGTCGTGAATTGTCGTGGAGCGACCACGGCGGCTATGGCGTTCACTGTCACTCTGCGGTCCTGGGTAATGACTGAATCAACCAGCTGGACGTTGTCATTGGTAATGCAGGGAGTGGGGGGGGGGGGGTGTCCCAGACCGGGCATCATCGGCTAACGACACCCGTCATTCCCTGAAGCGCTTGTGCCACGCCTTGACCCTTGCAAGGGACATGCAGTGTTCGCCGTACACTTGTGACATTCGGCTATGAATGTCCGCTCCCCCTACTCTTCCGCTGTCAGAAACCGAACAACACGTCTTTGCTCTTCGGTTGACGCCTCCATGTCACTGTCTGTAATGCGACTGGCAGCGTTGGGCGATTGATGCATGCTGCTGCTTTGTACCGTCACGTGACGTGCACGCGTGCCCTCTAGCGATGGGCTGTGACCTTCCACGATCTGGTCGGAACCACATCTCGTTACACACGCCACGATTAGCCGATGTCGTACCCGGTTTGCGCATTACAGCCTCCGGCTCGTTACCTTTTGAACGCGCCTTATATATCAACATTTAAAACCATTGAAAATCAATAATATTATGTTTATGTTCTACGATCGAAATATAAATAGTATGTGTCAGAAAACTGTATCATAATGAGTGTCATTAAAGTACTACTTTTCATTATGATACGGTTTCTCCAACCAACCATAGCTCATTCATTGACCAATTATGTAACGATAGCTTCGCTCAAAATCCAACATGTCGGAAATGAATTACATGATTTGAAAGTTGACAATGTATATTGAAGTTACAATCCCGAACACAAAGACAAAATCAGCTCGAACCTTTACAGTAACAAGAAAATACTATGACATATGCAAGAAATGTATGAAACTAAGTCCAGAAGATTGCAACACAGCATCCTTCTTTATAAATTACCGACATGGAAAGTGCACTGTCCCATATGTTCGCGTAAATAAACTGGCGAATATGAGAAAATAAATAGCACTGTATCACCAACTCCAATTTCTACACAGGGCATTGCTTTCGTAAGACTTCGGTGACAGTTTGAGTGAATGCTGCTGCTCATCGGTGATTGGCAGGCTGTAAGCATATGTCATTTCCAAGAAGACATAGCGCATGCGTGGGTCAGAGAACTTGAAAAGCACAGATAACAAACCCAGCGCTTGCACTCCGATCACTAAATTCAAGTGACTGAATCTCGACAGATATTTATGAATATTTATGTTAGAACATATGATAAAGTTATATTATCGTCGAACATACACAGTCGTTTGCAACTCGCCTATAATGGCAATAATTAAGACACTCGTATGGAAATTATAAAACTCGCGAACATACTCGTGTCTTTTATTGCCATTATAGGCTCGTTGCATAATGTACTTTAGAAATAAGCCCTTCAATTTTAGTTCTAACAGCAAGGCTGAAATGCTAAATGTCAGCCGGTTAGCCTTCAGTGCTTTCTTTTCGACTACTTCCACCCGTGTATCGAGTCCCTTGTTTTTGTTGTTGTTGTTGTTGTGTTTGTTGTAGCTATAATTGTTGTTCTCGTTATTCATTTATTTATTTATGTAAGTTAATTAGTCCATTTATTTATTTATTCATGAAAATGAAAATCCACAGCCTGCTTCCAGTCTCCGACCGGGTCAGGAATGGAATGAATGAAGCCCCCATCTAGCGGCGAGGATATGAATTGTGCCGGCTGCCGAGGCCTGACGCACTCCTCTGGGGCAATGATTAAATGAATGACAGATGAAATGAAAGGATAGTGGACAGTGTTGCTGGAATGAAATTTTGACAGGGAAAACCGGAGTACCCGGAGAAAAACCTGTCTGCCTCCGTTTTGTCCAGCACAGATCTCACATGGAGTGACCGGGATTTGAACCACGGACCCAGCGGTGAGAGGCCGGCGTGCTGCCGCCTAAGCCACGGAGGCTCTCTATTTATTCATATATTTATTTAATTATTTATTTATGTAAATTAATTAGTTCATTTATGTATTTATTCATTTATTTATTCATTCATTCATGTAAGTTAATTAGTTTATTTATATATTTATTTATGTAAGTTAATTAGTTCATTTATTTATTTATTTATTTATGTAAATTAATTAGATCACTTATTCATTTATGCATTTTTTTATTTGTTTAGTTATTAGCCTACTTT